>JAEOAD010000003.1:69405000-70809166 GCA_036365145.1 Orientallactaga sibirica
CTTGAGCAAAGCGGTTCAGTCCGATCACCCTGCTTTGCCACTTGCACTGACCTCGTCTCATACGCACTCCACCCCCAGCGGAGATGGTTTGCTGTTCTGATACTTCCAGCACCCGGGATACATCCAGCGTCCATGAGTTGTTACTCCTGGCACATTTTCTGATCACTTCATAAGAGCCACTGACCAGAGTGGACATGTCTTGTCCTCTTCACCTGAGCATTGTGTGAGCGTGGGTTGATCAGAGAGCTCTCTTGCATAGTTCGGACCTCACTTTACTGGTCAGTGGTCGGTGCTTGCTCTTCAGTTCTGAGGTATTCGGTGAACATTTGTTCTCCACTTCCCCATCTCGCTAGCTCCTTTCCTCGGCATCCTGGACTTCATTTTCACATAGATTTCTATGTGCCTTTCCTTCATACTTTTTCTCTGTTATAAAAGTATAGACTTTTTCTTTCTTTTTTTAATGAAGAAGGGAGACTTTCTTTTCCTCTGTTTCTCTTTTTCAAAATCATGAGGAGACATAGCGTTTAAAAAAATCTCAAGCAAGGTAGCAGTTAAGGTGTTTGTCTGCAAAGCCAAAGGATCTACTTCGATTCTCCAGGACCCACGTAAGCCAGATGCACAAAGGGCCACATGTATCTGGAGTTCGTTTGCAGTGGCTGGAGGCCCTGGCGCGTCCATTTTCTCCCTCTCTCCCTCTCTCTCTGCCTCTTTCTCGCTCTCAAATAAATAAATAAATAAATAAATAAATTTTTAAAAAATTCAAGCAAGGGCTGGAGAGGTGGCTCAGTGGTTAAAGCGCTTGCCCGCAAAGCCTAACAACCCAGGTTGGACTCCCCAGTATCTACGTGAAGCCAGATGCACAAAGTGGCTCATGTATCTGGAGTTCATTTGCAGTGCCTACACAGGCCCTAGCACAACCATTCTGTCTATCTGTCTCTTTCTTTCTGTGTCTCTCTCTGCTTGCAAATAAATAAAAGAAAAAATTTTTTTTTAAATGAAGCAAGCTTGGGGGTTACTGTTTTGAGAAGATGAAGGTTGCCGAAGGCACACAATAGCCATCTGAGCTGTTTGGACAACTTAAGAAAGTCACTAAATAGATAAACCAACTAGAAAGTGAATACCCACCCATAAGCTAATACTCATTTGTAGACAGATTCCTCTAACTTTGGGTCCTTTCGGATGCTTTAAATTGGCTTATAACTTTTGAAGTTGGAGAAAAATGCAAGTGGCGGTGGAGGCTGCAAGTTGACATTTCCTTGGGCCTTATTTCCCTAAATAATTTCTCATAATTATTACTCACTATCCGATTTTGCTTTAATGCCAGAAAGATGTCATTCAAGAACTGAATCTGTGTCTGAGGAATGGAAACATGAATTTTAAGATGCTTTGGCTGGCCCAGAAGGAAAGTACCAGTGATGGCTGGGGCTAGCAGATCCTCCTCTCCATCTGTAAACCCATCCTTAAGGAAGACAGGGAAGTTGCCCGAATGCCCAAGTATTGCTTTACAGCTGCTCTAAACTGAAGGATACATTTGGTGTGGCCGGAGTCACTGGGGACTGCAGCTGGCTTTCAAAGATGTAATCAAAACTGTTCCATGAGGCAACTTCCTTTTTGCTTTTAAAGTCCAGGCCTCTTCCTTTTTGCTTTTAAAATCCAGGCCTCCTTCCTTTCTCATTCCATGGGTTGACTCTTGTCCTCCTGGTACTGTCTGCTGAGCTTTTTGCTCTATGCTCTTGGACAGAATAACAACCTCTCTATTAGGGTGAGACAGGTTGATGGAAACAGCAGGGCCATGACCCTAGCTCCATTTTACTATGAAAAAAGTAGTAAATTGGAGAAAATATTGTCATTCTCACCTTCTTTTATGCTGCAAATTATGCAGTTGCTTTAAGTAAGTAATAAGATTATGCTAATTAAAAAGCTAGCTTGAAGCTGGGTATGGTGGTGCACACCTTTAGCCTTTAATCCCAGCACTGGGGATGCAGAGGTAGGCGGATCTCCGCTGTGAATTCGAGGCCACCCTGAGACTACATAGTGAATCCCAGGTCAGCCTGGGCTGGGAGTGAGACCCTACCTCAAAAAAAAAAAAAAAAAAAAAAAAAAAAAAAGCTAGCTTGACTTGGACTTGAATATCAAGTCATGAAGTCTTTTTTCTTTTCCAACATTTCCTTTATTTCCTTTGGGTCTAAAATGTAAAAAATGTAAAATGTTTAATCATTTTTTTTTTAACTCAAGGTTTTATGTAACCCAGGCTGGCCTTCACTTTCAATTGCCTTCACCTCCAGGGTGCTGGGATTACAGTCAAGCATCACTAAACCCATCTTTGTTTAATTGATTTTTATTGGGTCCCTGCTGTGTGCCAAGCACAGCACTTTAGCATTTTAAGCTTGTGGTATCTCGACAATCACACTTTCCAAAGGGGGTGCTAAATGCAGTGTTCTTTCTCCTTGCACTCCATTGCTGAACACTAAGGGAGAAGGGAAAAATGTGGAGACACAGATTTTCAGGATACAGAGACAATGTCCAAGGGTGTTCTAAATTAAGACTGTACTTGTGACCTTGTTACTCCTCCACAACCTCTTGCCATCTGATGCCTTTGCCTGGGAGCTCTTGCAGCTTTAGAGGTACTACCAATTAAAAAGATACACGCCTAGGGCTGAGAGAGATGGCTTAGTCGTTAAGACACTTGCATATGATGCCTAACGATCCTGATTCAATTCCCCCCAGTAAGCTAGATGCACGAGGTAGTGCATGCATCCGAGGTTCATCTGCAGTGGCTAGAGGCCCTGGTGTGCCCATTTTCTCTCTCTCTCTCTCAAAATTAAATAAATAAATAAATATAAAAGGACAACCCTTTTTTTTTTTTTTTTATTTTTGCCTGTTAGACCTGACTTTAAACAGGTCATCTTCTGGGGCATATTTCATGGGCCTTAAAGTAAAGATAGGATTGGGAGGCTCTGGGGAGGGGTCTCAAAAGATTGCATTACACACCACAAAGCAGGGCAAATAGCATTTTTATGTGTTTGTTGGGGTGTGGTGCAGGCAAGAGAGCTTTAAAAGGGAAAGGCAAACATTTGCTGGAGTCTTTGGTATTGAACTTAAACAAAGCCATGCCTTTGTTCCAGTTTTATAAGGTAATGGATGGCAGGAAAAGCTGTAAAGTTGCAGTGAATTTATATATTAAAGGAATAATGTTTAGAAGGCATCTCATCAGAGATAGGAAAAGCTCGAGCTTTGCTAGTGGAGTATCCAGGCTTTCTGCCCCTAGTTCTACACAGGGCTCTGTCTAACAGGTATGAGCTGGTGTACTGTGCAGAGAATTCGATTATGGACTTGGGCTTCAGGAAATGACTAATATTTGTTCAGTGATTACTACATACCAGGTGCTCTGGCAGGCACTTTATATACGCTATGCTATTCCTATTTTTTTTTTTTTAATTTATTTGTTTGCAAGCAGAGAAAGAGACAGAGAAAAGAGAGACAGACACAGAGAGAATGGGCATGCCAGAGCCTCTAGCCGCTGCAAACAAACTCCAGATGCACGTACCTCTTGTACATCTGGTTTACGTGGGTCCTGGAGAATAGAACCTGGGTCCTTTGGTTTCACAGGCAAATGCCTTAACTGCTAAGCCATCTCTCCAGCTCCTATTATTCCTGTTTTTAATTAGATGGCATTTTTCATTTACGTACCAAGGGGTTTGAAGTCCAATAGAGGGTACTAGCTGACTTAGGCAGCAGACTTTAGGCATGGTTGAGCTGAGCTCTCTGCTTCTGAAGCTTGTACTGTTTTATGTTCAGAAGCTCTAGCCAGAACATCTCCTCCATTCTCTCTGACAATGAGACAGTTGTCCCTCTAAAAGCAGCACGCCCCTGTACCTGGGATGCTAGTACATGCAGGAGAGAGCCACAGACTGTAAGGGGCGTCGAGGCCCCGCTCGCAAAGGATGTTAGAGTCTGGCCTTGTTGCGCTCAGGTTCGCATGGCCGGTAGAAATCATCCGACCAAGAGCAGCTTGTGGGAAAAAAAGGGGTTTATTTTGGCTTACAAGCTTGAGGGGGGAGCTCCATGATGGCAGGGGAAAACAATGGCATGAGCAGAGGGTGGACATCACCCCCTGGCCAACATCAGGTGGACAATAGCAACAGGAGAGTGTGCCAAACATTGGCAAGGGGAAACTGGCTATAATACCCATGAGCCCGCCCCCAACATCCACCGCCTCCAGGAGGTGTTAATTTCCAATTGCCATCAGCTGGGGAATTTAGCATTCAGCATACCTAAGTTTATGGAGGACACCTGAATCAAACCACCACAAGCCTGGAACTGATGCCTGGCTGTAAAGCATTGCAATAGGAGGTGGAAAGTGACAGAGACTCAGATAGCAAGGTAACATGCTAAGAGAATGCTTTCGCAGTAGCTCTAGGCTGGTCTCGTACTTAGCTATGCAATAATCTGTGTTAAACTCCAGATTCTCCTGCCTCCACTTCACAAGTGCTGGGATCACATCTGTACATCACTATGCCATTTATTATTTTATTTATTTATTAATTTTTGGTTTTTCAAAGTAGGGTCTTGCTCTAGCCTAGGCTGACTTGGAATTCACTATATAATCTCAGGGTAGCCTCAAACTCATGGAGATCTTCCTACCTCTGCCTCCCAAGTGCTGGGATTAATGGTGTGCGCACCACACGATAGTTTGGAAGAATAATGCAATTAGTACTGCACAACCTTCAACTGGATCAACTTGTGGATAGTTTAAATATTTTATTTTTATGTATTTGAGAAAGAAATACAGACATAGGCGGGGGGAGAATGGGCATACCAGGGCCACCAGCCACTGTAAATGAACTCCAGATGCAGGTGCCCCCTTGTGCATCTGGTTTATGTGGGTCTGGGGGAATCGAACCTGAGTCCTTTGGCTTTGCAGGCAAGTGCCTTAACCACTAAGTCATCTCGCCAGCCCCAACTTGTTGATATTTTAAACCCAGATTTGCTTTCTTTCTGTTCTCACCACACACACTTCACCACTTCTATACTTTGGCATGTAGAGAGAACATGTAAGGAAGCTGCTATGTGATCAGGTGGAGTTTAGACACATGGGAGTTGGAAGGTAAACTCGCCAAATGGGAGATGGGGTGTCAAAGTCACAGAGGTTCTGTCATGAGGATGGAATTGTGGAGCTCAAGAGAACAGACTTAGAGATTTTGTACAGATGGGGTGATTGGAGTCACAACAAATGAGAGAAGCTCACACTGTGGTGGAAAGTTAGAGGGTGGCCAAAGGTGGGCCAAGGACCAGACTTAGACTGTCCATTTAGAAGATACAGAGGAAAAGGAACCAGAGAAGAAAGGGGTGTTGAGTAAGGAGGGGCACATGGAGCCAAAAAGGTGAAGGAGAAGAGAAAGAGCAGAAGACGGCTGGAGAAACCAGTGCTTTAGGCTGTGGGTTTTTTTTTTTTTTGTTTGTTTGTTTTTTTTTTGTGGGGGAGAGAGACACAGAGAGAGAGACAGAGAGAGAAGGAGAGGAAGACAGATAGAGATGGGCGCACCAGCAGCCTCTTAGCTGCTGCGAATGAAATCCAGATGCATGTGCCCCCTTGTGGTCAAGTGTGGCATTGCGCCCTTGCGTCACTTTGCATCTGGCTAAACGTGGGACCTGGAGATTGGAACCGCTGGAGATTGGAACCAGTGTTCTTAGACTTAGGAGGCAGGCGCCTTAACCACTAAGCCATCTCTCCAGCCCCGGCTGTGGGGTTTTTAAAAGATTTTTTTATTTTTGAAAATATGTTATTATTTATTTATTTCACAGAGGGAGAGAGGAAAAGAAAGGGAGGGAGAAAGAGACAGATAGACACACATACAGAGAGAGAAAGAAAGAATGGGCACACTAGGGCCTCCGGCTACTGCAAACAAATGCCATACACATGTGCCACTCTGCATTTGGCTTTATGTGGATACTGGGGAATTGAACCCAGATCTTTAGGCTTTGCAAGCAAGCACCTTAACCACTGAGTCATCTCTCCAGCCCTGCTGTGGATTTGTAAAGCTTGCTTCTCAACAGAAAGGGTCTGTATCCACTTCGGAAATGCAAAAACACGGGCCCTCCACTCCAGGCCTACTGACTTGGAAACTTTGAGGATGCAGCCCTGTGATCTGAGTTTTAACGAGGCCTCCTCATTAGTGATCTAAAGGCACACACACTACTCTACTCCAGGTTTCTCTGCTCACAGATAGGTAGCCCTGAGAAGGCCGACCTTCACCTGCGAGAGCAACTTCTGTGGTAAATTTATATTCATAGGTGCCTATGTTCATTGCACATCAGCGAGTAGAACCATGAGCAACCAGAGCCCTTTTCCTTGAGAGCAGGACCTGCGATTTCTCAATGCAGCGTCTTCCAAAGGATGGGTGGATGTGTGGAGACAGAGGTGGACGCATAGATATGCAGGCAGGCAAACAGACAGACAGACAAATGGCTAATCATGCTGACTACATAGCACTAATTTATGTTTGTAGATATGTCAGTTGGTAAGTAGACAGATAATATTTTTCAGAGGATAAACCAGGCCTGAGCAGATAACTCCACAGTGTTATCTTGATAACTTTAGAAACTTATTATTATTATTTTTTAATTTTCATTTACTTATTTGAGAGAGGGAAAGAGGCAGAGTGATAAAGAGAGAGAATTGGGCATGCCAGGGCTTCCAGCCACTGCAAATGAACTCCAGATGCATGTGCCCCCTTGTGCATCTGGCTTATGTGGGTCCTGGGGAATCAAACTGAAGTCCTTTGGCTTTGCAGGCAAGTGCCTTAACTGCTAAGCCATCTCTCCAGCCCCAACTTTGGGGACTTAGAACAGCTCTTAGGTGCTGTTATTTATGAAAGCAAGAGCATGGATAAAGGAAGAAATTCATATTTAGAAAAGCAATTATTTTCCCTTGACTCACGGAACAAATATTTGATGAGCATCTAACCTAGTGACCTAGTGGCGTGGGCTTGAGGTAGACAGGGCCCCTTCTTTCAGCCTTGTAGAGCAGACAGATCATTAAACACTAAACAACACCTGACAAGATGAGTTCAAATACTGTTAAGTGCTAACTGTATTTTGGATACCTCACAATCTCCCTAAGAGCAGGTTGTGTGTCTTGTCATTTTGGGACCACCTCCTGAGCAATGCCAGGCACAAAAAGAGGACACTTACTGGGTATGTGGTGAGTCGCTGCAGAGCATAAGTGCATGAACTCCTGACGTTTCACATTTTATTTGTATTTTTCCATTTGCCCCTCTTTACACATTACTGTTTCACCTGGCTCAATTTGGTATTCCATTTGGATATGTGCAATATTATCAAGGTGGAGAAAAAAAATGATGAAATGTAGGAAAGTGGTGAGAAGGTGTTTGGAGACCCCAATGTCGCAGTCAGCTCCTACAGTCCGAAGCCACCCAGTCAGGTGTCTAGCAGCAAATGACAGCACTATTGCAGTCAGGTTCGCATTGCTGGCAAAAATCACCCGACCAAGAGCAGCTTGTGGGACAAAAGGGTTTATTTTGGCTTACAGACTTGAGGAGAAGCTCCATGATGGCAGGGAAAACAATGGCATGAGTGGAGGTTGGACATCACCCCTGGCCAACATAAGCTGGACAATAGCAACAGGAGACTGTGCTGAACACAAAGGGAAGCTGGCTATAATACCCATAAGCCTACCCCCAACAATATACTGCCTCCAGGAGGCATTAATTCCCAAATCTCCATCAGCTGGGAAACTAGCATTCAGAACACCTAAGTTTATGGGGGACACTGAATCAAACCACCACACCCAAGAACCAACAGAACAGAGAGGAGAAATTAGCAGCAGTACACTTCTGCTTATATACTCTTGTGAGAGGAGATGTGGTCTAGTGTTAAAATTCTTACTGCTCAGTGCATACTTTTTCCTGTAATGTGGGGTAGTATATGTGTCATTTCTTGGAAAAGAGTTCTTTGGGCCCCAGTCATTAAGGAATAAGTAGCTTTCTAAGCACTTAATTGGAAAGATTATAAAAGTACAAAATATAAACATTTAAGAAGACAAATACTTCTGGCTGTTGTGATTTCTTTTTAAATCTCAAATTGCTTTCTAAATTAATCAAAGGTATCCTCGTTTATTTGAATGGAAAGCCTCAGGTAAATTTCAGAAGTTGAAAATCAGGTAATGCTTCAGTGCTAAAGCTCATTAGTTTGTATTTATTTTAATAAATCTTTCTACATGCACAGCACACAATTGAGAGTTATTAGGACCCTAGCCGGGCTTGGAGAAATGGCTTAGCAGCTAAGGTGCTTGCTTACAAAGCCTAATGAGCCAGGTTCTAGTCTCCAGTACCCACATAAGCTAGATGTACAAAGTGGTGCATGTGTCCAGAATTTGTTTGCAGTGACTGGAGGCCCTGGCATGCCCATATTTTCTCTCTCTACCTCTCTCTTTCTCTTAAATAAATAAAAATAAAGTTTAGGAAAAAACGACCCCAGCAAAGTCTATTTTTATGTAGGAACCGCAAAAAGAGAATTGTTATTCATGTGCATCAAATGACTTTATTAAAAAAATGTCACATGCAAGATGAAACTACTGCTATTTCTAGAAAAAAATCTTGGTACGTTTAGAAACAGTCTATCTGAATCCATCTTTGGACCCATGAGAAATAGAAATTATATCTGTTATTTGCCTGAATGCACTTGATTTAATTTTCCTTTAAGAAAGAAAGGTTTACTATTAAAATAAGTGACTGAGCCTTTGAAAATGTTGTGGGACATTATTTGCATATGCATAGGATTAATAACTTGGGAGACGGATCAATTGTTTATGGCATTTAGCTGCTCTTTTCGTAGTCAGGCACCTCTTGAAGGTAACTTTCTGTGCTTGGGGATGAACATTTGGTGGGTGAAATCAGACCTTTTCCTCAGGCCTCTCTAATACACATTTACACACAAGTGCTGTGTAGATAAACTTCTAAGAAATTTGCTCTCCTATTTACCTGCTGTTCAGGACACAGGGACATGGTTGGGTTTGCAAGATGAAACAAATGAGCACTTATCAGTTCCCAGGCCAACATTTTAGTTCACGTCCTTCCATGCCTGTCCACCCTCACCACCCCTGTTCAGTTAAAGTTCCACTATTTGGGTTTTGAGTGCAATGCAGGCAAGGTCATGGTTGATGCCACGCAGCACTGAAACTGCTCTCCATGGGGCTAGGGAGCCAGGAAGAGGGAAAGTGTTGCCAAGCCCGTTATAACATCCTGCCTGTGAGGGTGACACTGGGAGCTGGCAACACTGTGCTGCGGAGGGGACAGATTTTCATGCATACTCTTTATGGGATCAGGATGCTTCCAACCCGAGGGCCTTGGTGTATTAAGAGTGCTGAGTCTAAGTGTCTCCCAGTGAAGGGTAGTGGTGGCTCATTTGTCCTTTAAAGACCTTTCGCATTGGGTGACTGATTTTTATAGCTCCCCAAGGAGGATTTAGTGTGTTTGTTAGAGTATATTACCAGTGAGCATGTTGCTTCAGTAAATCTAGTTGATTAGTCTACTAACATGGTCCTTGTAAACAGTCATGATCTATCACTCCAGCTCTCTTAGTATAGACCCGGAGCCAGTAAAGCGACAATCAATATTGCTTCCTTCCTATCAGAGTGCATATTCACAGTGAGCGATGTATGCTTCAATCAGCGAGCCAATCATGAAACCGAACAGCATAGGAAATAGCCATCAGACACTGGCAGACTTCTGAGGGAGCGGAAAAAAACCAAGCAGGGTTGAGGTTTCCGTGGATTGCAGCCACCACCAGGAAGGTCTCTACGTGAAACACATGGCCAGAATTAGGGACAACTGTAGAGCTTAGCAGACCACACCTTTGGTTTGCTGACATAAATCTGAATGAATGCGTTCTGGTCAAGATTACTCTATTGTCAGTAATAACAATAACAATAAAAGACAACAAATGCTCTTAGCAAAAGCAGCACCCCCTCCCCCCGCTCTTTTCTGCCCTACAGATCAGTGGTCAACGAAGCTATCGTAATCATCACGGTCATGTTATCTCTCACCCCGTCTCACCTCTGTCTTCCGCAATTATAGGAGCTGTAAGAAGCAGGCTTGTGTCAGCACAGCCTCCGAAACTTGGAAGGCATTTGGAAACATTTGCTACACGAATGAATGCTAAATAAAATTTCACCGCCACTTAGGAATTATCTAAAAGCTGCAGGTAGCATTTCTGTAGCTGCTGTGGGCAAGATGCTTGTGCCCTGCAGAGCATCCTGTATGGACAGTCTTTCTTAGTCCTCATCATTCAGTTCTTTTCTGTCAGCTGCCTCTTTCTCGTTCCCATCCTTCCGAATTTGTGAGGTCCCTGCTCAAGCTTAGCATCTTATGGTTCTGTGTTTCTGGGCCTCTGTCTGTACCTCCTGTTTTGGATAATCTTGTGCGCTGTGTGGTCGTTCCCAGAATACTCGTTTGTCTTTCCCTGGAGTGTCACTTTGTTACTAGTGTCCAGTGCTGTGATTGATCTGCTGTGAGCTTCTGTGGAGATCGAGACTGAATTAATGAACAAATAAATGAAAGGAATGAATGAGTCAAATGAATATATCCATAGTTAGACCATGTTTAAAAATATCTTTTTGGGCCGGATGTGATGGCGCACGCCTTTAATCCCAGCACTCGGGAGGCAGAGGTAGGAGGATTGCTGAGTTCAAGTCCACCCTGAGACTACAGAGTGAGTTCCAGGTCAGCCTGGGCTAGAGTGAGACCTTACCTCAAAAAACCAAAAAATAAAAAAAAAAAAAAAATACCTTTTTGGGCCTGGAGAGATGGCTTAGCGGTTAAGCGCTTGCCTGCGAAGCCTAAGGACCCCTGTTCGAGGCTGATTCCTCAGGACCCATGTACACCAGATGTACAAGGGGGCACATGCATCTGGAGCTTGTTTGCAGTGGCTAGAGGCCCTGGTGCGCCCATTCCTTCTTTCTCTCTGCCTCTCTCTCTGTCTATCTGTCTGTCTCTCTCAACTAAATAAATAAAAATTTAAAAATATCTTTTTGTTATATATGTTTAAAGTGTACAACATGATATGGGACACATACAGATATTATGACAGGGAAATTAACATTTCTATTGCCTCATATAGTTACCCTTCTCTTTCTCTGTGTGTATGTGAAGAGGAGCTATAATTTATTCATTCTATCAGGGCATGGTGGCTCATACTTATAAATCCAGCACTAGGGAGACTCAGGCAAGAAGATCACTACAAGTTCAAGGTCAGTCCGGGCTATCTAGTGAGTTCCAGACCAGCCTGGGCTGCAGAGTGAGATCCTGTCTCCAAAACAAAAACTTTTATTCATTCCACATGAACCCATAGACAGTAAAGTTTTATCATTTCCTACACGCATGTTGCTTATTAGATCTCTAGACTTATTCACAGAGGGGCGTTTGTTTTCACAGGGTGGCTGGAAAGGTGAGGGCACAGTGTACAGGCTGTTGTCATTTGCTTGTCACTGAAACCTGTCAGCTGTCCAGGACACTGCTAATGTGGCACCTCATGTACTTTGCATTGCTCCATGAGGGACTCAACAAGGAAAATGCAATGATGGTTACAGCAACTCTGTACTGAAAATTAGATGCCTGGTTGTTTAAATTAACAATGGCCTACAAGCATAGGGCTTAAAATGAATGAGGTTAAATCTTATAGTGAAACAAAAACTCTTCCCTTTCTGTAGGGTTACCCTTCTTGGCCATGGCAGATGCACAAAAGGCTTCAGGCTTAGGGTTTGAAGGTGCATCCAAATCACAGAGGGCAAAAATAAAACCAAAGTTGAACCAGACATCCTTAGAGATGTTGTTATTTTAATAATTTAAATTTTTTATTTTAATTTTAATATTTTTATTGGAATAAAAAATTTTAAACAATGAGTGATTAAAATTTTATATTTAATAAAACATCATGTGGTGTCAAATGAAAATAGTGCCAGGATACATATATGGTATGTGTATGTGCCTGGTCCTCCCACGTCAGCCTCCTTGTCAGTGTAGTGACCACCTCAGTCTAGCTGGTATACTTTATTTGCATGTGTATATGTGGTCTGTGTGCATGCCCTTGCGTATGTGTGTGTGTGTGTTTGTATGTCTGAGGATGCATGTGTGTATGTACTTGTGTATGGAAGCCAGAAATTGACACTGAGCATGTTCCTCAGTCATTTTCCACCCTTTTTTTTGGGTGGGGGGGGAGCAGGGGTCTATCACCAAACTTGGAGTTCCCTGATTGAGACCAGAGTACCCACAAGCTCCAGTGTTCCCCTGTCTGCCTCCTCAGTGCTGGATTATAGCCACACCCTGCCATGCCCAGTTTTTACGTGTGCACTGGGGATCTGAACTCACATTTGTTCAGTAAGGACTTTACCTACTGTGCCATTTTCCCCACACCCTGGATTCTATACTTATAAATAAATCACTTCATGATTACATTACCTTTAAATAAAATGTTAGTTTCTTTTGTATTATAGTGACCATGATCACCTGACAGAAACAACTAAAAGGAGGAAAACTTTTTTTTTTTTGAGGTAGGGTCTCACTCTAGTCCAGGCTGACCTGGAATTCTTAGGATGGCCTCAAACTCATGGTAATCCTCCTACCTCTGCCTCCCAAGTGCTGGGATTTAAAGGTGTGTGCCACCACACCTGGCTAAAACTTTTTAATTTTATCTTATTTATTTATTTATTTATTTATTTATTTATTTATTTAAGACAGAGAGAGAGCGAGAATGGGTGCACCAGGGCCTCTAGCCACTGCAGACAAACTCCAGATGAATGCACCACCATGTGCATCTGGCTTACATGGGAACTGGAGAATGGAACTGAGGGTCCTTAAGCTTTACAGGCATGTGCCTTAACTGCTAAGCCATCCCTCCAGTCCTAAAACTTTTTTAGTAATATTTTTATTCATAAGAAGACAAAGAGAGCTGGGTGTGGTGGCGCACAGCTTTAATCCCAGCCTTGGGAGATAGAGGAAGGAGGATTGCAATGAGTTCGAGGCCACCTTGAGATTACATAGTTAATTCCAGGTTAGCCTGGACCAGAGTGAAACCCTACCTTGAAAACAAAAAACAAACAAACAAACAAAAAAAAAAGACAGAGAGAACAAGAGAAAGAAAGAGAGTGAATGAGAGAACGGGTGCTCCGGGGCCTATTGCCACCACAGATGAGCTCCAGATGCATGCACCATTTTGTGCATTTGGCTTTACATGAGTACTGGAGAACTGAACCTGTGCTAGCAAGCTTTGTAAGCAAGCAACTTTAACCATTGAGCAATCTCCCCAGCCCAAGCCTTTTTGGGGGGAGGAAGTGGGGTTCACAGGTTCAAAAGGTTTCAGTCCACTATGGCAGGGAAGACATGGTAGAACAACTCACATCATGGTGTCAGGAGCATGCAGAAGGGCCTGTTTACATTATGGCAGATTAAGAAGCAGAGAGAATATAACAAGAAGCAGGGGCTTGGCATAACCTTCATAGGCTTGCCCTTAATGACCTAGTTCCATCACTTAGCCCCACCCTCCCTTAAAGTCCCACAGCTTCCCACAATAGTGCCAAAACAGGAGGCTTTGGTGGATATTTCATATTCAAACCATCACGAATTGACTGCCACCTGCTATATAAAATGAGGGTCTACTCTACCATTTCTGCCAATATTTTATAATGAAACTTTTAGTTCTTCTGTTAGTCAAAAGTACTAATTGACTTGCGTTTCCTTTTTTTATTTTTTTTTATTTATTTTTGGTTTTTCGAGGTAGGGTCTCACTCTAGCTCAGGCTGACCTGGAATTCACTATGTAGTCTCAGGCTGGCCTTGAACTTGAACTTACAGTGATTCTCCTACTTCTGCCTCCCGAGTGCTGGGATTAAAGGCGTTCGCCACCACGCCTGGCTCTCAAGTTTCCATTTTATTGAATTCATGTTATTTCTATTGTTTTTCTTGTTGTCACATGCTATGAGTAGGTTTTTTTGAAACTGGGTCTTGCTGTGTAGCCCAGGCTGGTCTGGAACTTGTGATGGTCCTGCTTTGTCTCCTGAGTCCTCATATTGCAGTTGTGTGCCACCATACTCAATAAAGATGCACATACTGATGCTGTTCCTATACTTTTCCCTCCTATTTCATCTTACTGTGCAGGCTCCTCTCTGATACGTGGGACTAGATTAGTGTTTCCATTGATGAGTTACAGGTGGTTTAAAAGGAGAATTGAAAGCTGAAGACATTGAGTAACTTGTATACGATTTCTAAGCTGATTAGTGCTAGAGATGGGGTCAAATTGGAGCCTGTTACTCCCAGCCTACTGGACTTTCTGCTAGTGCTTACTGAATGCCTATTCTCTGTGATGTGCTCTGCTGGGTACCAGTAATACTAAAATAATGCATATTTTTGAACCTCATGTTTCAGGGTCAAAGATGAAAGACACACATAAACAGATAACTAGGTTTCAGCACAATAAGAAGGTGTTTAAACTTATTTATTTATTATTTTTTAATATCACAGATCAGAAATTAGGGAAAGTTATGTAACCATTTGAAGTGACAGTTTCAATATAATGAAAAGAGAATATTGTGACCTTGTGGCACAACAGTAGCGTGTCTGACTCCAGAAAAGACAGTGTTTTCACTTAACTCATATATACATGTTTAAGAAAATAAGACTTTGCTATGTACTTTCAAGAAAATAATTTAAATAGTATGCTTCGAGATTGATCCATAAGAAAGCAAAACAGGGGCTGGAGAGATGACTTAGTGGTTAAGGTGCTTGCCTGCAAAGCCAAGGGACCCAGGTTCAATTCCCCAGGACCCATTTAAGCCAGAGGCACAAGGTGGCGCATGCACCTGGAGTTCACTTGCAGTGGCTAAAGGCCCTGGCACATCCATTCTTTCTCTCAATCTGCCTCTCTCTCTCTCAACCAAATAAAAAATAAAATAACTTTTTTTTAAAAGAAAGCAAAACTGTTGTATTACAAGTTTGTAATTATAAATTATATATTTTATGGCTTCAACAGGATTTTATGTGAAACTATCAAATATTTGTCAGTTGTCCTTGTGCTTTTTTAACACCAAACCTAAGCTCACGTGTCCTTTTCTTTTTGTAGACCTGTTGGGTGGTGATTGTGAACTTACTCTTGCTTCTCGCTCCTTCAGATTTTCATCACCGTGAATTGCTTGAGTACGGATTTCTCCTCCCAGAAAGGAGTGAAGGGACTTCCTTTGATGATTCAGATTGATACATACAGTTATAATAACCGCAGCAACAAACCCATTCATAGAGCGTATTGCCAGATCAAGGTCTTCTGCGACAAAGTGAGTAAAGACGACAGTCTGTCATGAAGGTACCTTTGTTATTGGAGATTACACTCAATAACATTTCTGTCTTGCCACTGTCTTTCGTTGTTGTTTTCCAGTGGTCACTTTTACCATTAACTTCTTGACTGACCGGTGTTTGTGTTTTATTCCACTCGGGCTGCGCTAACACAGTTCTACAGGCTGGGTGTCTTAAGCAATAAAAATTTACTTTGCACTGTTGTAGAGGCTCAGATTCCAAGATCAGGGTGCCAGCTTGTTCAACTCCTGGTGAGGGTCACCCTCTTGGCTTGCAAATAGCCATCTTCTTACCAGAGAAAGAGAGAGAGCTCCCCTGTAGTTCTTTCATTTTCAAGAAAATAATTTAAATAGTATGCTTCAAGATTGATCCATAGGAAAGCAAAACAGGGGCTGGAGAGATGACTTAGTGGTTAAGGTGCTTGCCTGCAAAGCCAAGAGACCCAGGTTCAATTCCCCAGGACCCATTTAAGCCAGAGGCACAAGGTGGCGCATGCATCTGGAGTTCACTTGCAGTGGCTAAAGGCCCTGGCACATCCATTCTTTCTCTCAATCTGCCTCTCTCTCTCTCAACCAAATAAAAAATAAAATAACTTTTTTTTTAAAAGAAAGCAAAACTGTTGTATTACAAGTTTGTAATTATAAATTATATATTTTATGGCTTCAACAGGATTTTATGTGAAACTATCAAATATTTGTCAGTTGTCCTTGTGCTTTTTTAACACCAAACCTAAGCTCACGTGTCCTTTTCTTTTTGTAGACCTGTTGGGTGGTGATTGTGAACTTACTCTTGCTTCTCGCTCCTTCAGATTGTCATCACCGTGAATTGCCTGAGTACGGATTTCTCCTCCCAGAAAGGAGTGAAGGGACTTCCTTTGATGATTCAGATTGATACATACAGTTATAATAACCGCAGCAACAAACCCATTCATAGAGCGTATTGCCAGATCAAGGTCTTCTGCGACAAAGTGAGTAAAGACGACAGTCTGTCATGAAGGTACCTTTGTTATTGGAGATTACACTCAATAACATTTCTGTCTTGCCACTGTCTTCGTTGTTGTTTTCCAATGGTCACTTTTACCATTAACTTCTTGACTGACCAGTGTTTGTGTTTTAGTCCACTCGGGCTGCGGTAACACAGTTCTACAGGCTGGGTGTCTTAAGCAATAAAAATTTACTTTGCACTGTTGTAGAGGCTCAGATTCCAAGATCAGGGTGCCAGCTTGTTCAACTCCTGGTGAGGGTCACCCTCTTGGCTTGCAAATAGCCATCTTCGTACCAGAGAAAGAGAGAGAGAGCTCCCCTGTAGTTCTTTCGTTTCGTTTTGTTTTTAAAACTTTTTATTTTATTTATTTGCAAGCAGAGAGAGATGGGGGGTAGGGAGACAGAGAGAGTATGGGTTCACCAAGGCCTCTAGCCGCTGCAAATGAACTCCAGATGCTTGCGGCCCCTTGTGCATCTGGCTTACGTGGGTACTGAGGAGTTGAACCTGGGTCCTTTGGCTTTACAGGCAAGCAATTTAACCATTAAGCCATCTCCCCAGCCCGTTTTTTTTTTTGTTTTGTTTTGTTTTTGTTTTGTAATTAGGACACTATCATAGCACCAGCCCAGCTTCCCGACCTCATCTATGCCAAAGGCCTCATGTTAGCATATGAATGGAATGGGAGGAGTGGATGGGAAACTTTCAGTCCATAACCTTCTGTGCCATGGTCTGAGTGGACAGCTGAAATAACTGACTTATAATTTTGATTTTATTTATAGATACTTGTTTACAATTTAATAAACTGTATAATTTTATAGATACTACCCCAGAATATATCAGTGTGGCCATTATTATTTGATGGGGTATCTGGCGCCTTTTGGAGTAGGCGAGAACTTTTTAGAATAGAACTCACACCTATCAAAATACAATGATTTCTATTCGTGTACTCAACAAATGTATGGTACTAATCTTCCTGAATCCTACTAGAAAAGTGACAGGGCAATTAAAATAGCCAAATTTAAAGTCGTACAATTAGGTGACAAGAGGTTTTCACAAATCTAAGTCTTCAGAGAGCTGTGATGACAGTATGAAGAAAAGTCACAGGATCACTTGATACCCAGAGAATAGGACAACTTATGGAGTGGCCCAAGGCATTCACTGGAAGAAACCTTGCTGGGGTGGGGTAACGGGACTGAGAGCAAAATAAAGTTGACTCGCGGCAGAAGAGAAGGTGAACAGGGAAGAAATGTTTGAAAGAGAAATGAAGATGGATAGAGACTGGGCTGGTACTAGAAAGTATGGCTGGCTTTGGGTCACTTTGTGAGCGCACCAGCAGAGGGAGCATGAGAGCCATGAAGCTCTCGGCCCACTCAGCACCTACAAAAGGCTGAAAGAAACACCAACCCACCCTCCCCCCCAAAAAAATCTCATTAAGAAAAAGACGAGATTCGGATCAGACAAACAAGGGGCCAGGAATGAATACCACAAAACAGGTGAAAACTGGAGTCCAGTGTCCGTGAAATCAAGGGCGTAGGAGTTAGAATGGCTAAAGTAAATCACGATGTGAAGAACTCACCTATGAACTGCTTTGAAATACAATGTTTCAAAAAGAAATTTATCAGAGCCGGGCATGGTGGTGCAAGCCTTTAATCCCGGCACCCAGGAGGCAGAGGTAGGAGGATCGCCATGAGTTCGAGGCTACCCTGAGACTACAGAGTGAATTCCAGGTCAGCCTGGGCCAGAGTGAGACCCTACCTCAAAAAACCAAAAAAAGAAAAAAGAAAAAGAAAAAGAAAATCAGAGCTCGGGAACATATTTCGAAATAAAACGTAAAACTTTCAGAAGACTACACGAGAAGTGGCCCTGGGATGAATAATAGGGCAGGTAGAGTCTTAAGAAAACACAAATTGGAAAATAGTGCAACTTTCAAAAGCAGAAAAGATGAAGAAAGAGATGTGAGAGAAAAAGAATTGAGAAGAAAGCTAACAATGGTCCAGTTATCCGTACAATAAAGGTCTTTGAGTCAAAACCCACCCAAAGCAATGGAATGAAACAAATACTAAAATGATAGATCAGGAAAACATGAGCTATCAACACATATTTAAGTGGTGTAGCACATACTTGAAAAAATTAACCCGGGCTAACCAAGTAGCTAAGTTAATGGGCTTTATAAAAACAGAAACATATTCTTTGGGCAGCTAAGTAAAGAAACGAAAGCAAATATTTAGATACTCATAGGGAATTTTTTCAATAGTAACTCTGTGTCAGGAGAAAATATGCAATCATATAAAGTAAATGTGAGGCTGAACGTGGTGGTGCATGCCTTTAACCCCAGCACTCGGGGGGTGGGGGGGGAGGCAGAGGTAGGAGGATCACCATAAGTTCGAGGCCACCCTGAGACTACATAGTGAATTCCAGGTCAGCCTAGGCCAGAGTGAGACCCTACCTTGAAAAACCTAAAAAAAAAAAAAAATTTAAATGTGACCAAGGATTTTATGTCCAGCCACATTAACCTTCAGATATGAAGACTACAGACAACAACAGACCCCAAACAAACATCTAAACAATAACAACCCCACCCCTAGTCCAGGGGAAAATTCCTTCTTCAGGTAGATCTCCAATAGAGAATAAACTTGAGACAATGACTGTAAAATAGTGGTCTGATACAAAAGTGTTGATGGTGTGTATTAAGTACAAAGTTACCAATAAATCTACCTGTGACGCTGTGGATATGGTAAGATTATTGAGAAGCTGGGGAGGATATGCAAAAAGTGGAATAGCTGACCAGCTGCTAATAGATATTAACAGGGGACAATTGGGAAAGAGAAAGGAAATCGGCCAGTAACTAGTCCCTGAGGCCCGTCACTCTTCAGTGTGCTACAATCTGTTGTATTAAGATGCCTGAACATTCTGGAAAAAGCAGTGATAGAGCATTGGGAATAATGGCTCCTGGGAGCTGAGAGCAGCAACAACAGAAGGCAGAGGTAGGGAGATAGTCAAGACAAGAGGGAGGGAAGACACACTGACGAGAACTCAGGGGGTGTAGGGACACATGGCCTGCAGTGACTGTCCCTAGAATCACAGCAGCCTTTCAGCCCGTGATGATTCTAGTTAGTGCCAGTTACCCAGCCCAAGGGCAGTACCGCCAGCCTGAGGGGCAGTCAGATGTTCTACACGACACTGAGGCCACTTGAGTCCGCCTATACCTTGCTGGTAAGTACATGTAAGTCAGAAGACATAAGTAACTTGGCCCAAGTCCAGCAGTGGCAAAGTGGAGGAGCTGGGTGTAAATCTACATCTATTTGCCAGCTCATAGTCCCTAAGTTAATGAACAACTTCTACACATACACAAAATAGTAGAATGACCATTCCACCTCAGCGAACAGCCAGGGGAGTCTTCAAAGGAAACAAAACAATCAGTTGTATTTTCTTGAGATGGAGTCAGTCCTTCAACCCAGAGCTGCTGCTTTTCACCATTCTCCAGGCTCCCTTGTCACCTTCTCTCCCCTCCCCCGCCCGCAGGACTGGGGTTACATGGCCATGCCCAGTTTTTTAGGTGGGTGCTGGGGAACCGAACCTCTCAGTCCACCACACTTGAGGCCTTTGGCAGAGAAGGTCAAGAAGCTGAGCTGATGATATGACAGGGGCCTTCTAAAACCAGCAGCCAGGGCTCTTACCTGCCGAGCTCTCGCCTCAGCCCCCAGCTGTTATTATTTAGCATATTAAGTATTAAGAAATACTTTCTTTTCTTTCTTTCTTTCTTGTTTTATTTATTTATTTGAGATAGAGAAAGAGAGAATGGGTATACCAGGGCTTATAGCCACTGCAAACAAACTCCAGATGCATGCTCCCTCTTATGCATCTGGCTTACATGGGTCCTGGGGAATCAAACCAAGGTCCTTTGGCTTTGCAGGCAAGCGCCTTAACTGCTAAGCCATCTCTCCAGCCCAAGAAATACTTTCAACTGATATGCATGACTTTTGCCAATGAACCAATGATAGTATTTAAATAATTAGAATTCTCTTACTTTATTCTGTCTCGGATTATCTGGAAAAAAGTAGGGAATTTACTTCATGGAGGTAATAGGGGCAAGGGATGGATGGGATGGCGTGATTAGAAGTGGGGAAAGGAAGAGAGATAAAGGATGCTCATATGATTGTCATATTCAACAGTGAGGATGAAATAAACACTAACTAAAGAAGTAAACCAACCAAGGCAAAACAGAACAAAACTTGAAGAAAGGAGAGTGTTTTATTGTTTTTAACCAATGCCCTAGAATTATAGGGACCATAAGAAGCTAAGAGGGTCAAATGAGCAATTATACCTCTTGTTGGTAAAAATCTGTTGCAAATTTATATTCATAGCAATTTTACCTTTAAATGAGAGATGGTGAGAGTTTTTCCGGAGGCCATGCTGAAGGGTGATCTGCAGCCAGGGGAGAATGGCTGGGAACTGCTTATGTGTGGGGGCATGTTTATATACATGAGTAAAAGCCAGAAAGAATTGTGTTAGCATAACACTTTGCCAAACAGAAAGTAGATGACATTTCTTGTAGCTCTATTTTAAAGATAGAAGAAAAGTGGTGGGGGATGTTGGGCATTTATTCTAAGTAGCTAATAACATGTTATATACCCTGATGGTATGGGTACAGGGTGGGATCAGGAAATACATATTAGGAGTAACTGTAAGTGCAGTCAGTTTAAAAAAATTTTTTTTAATTATTTTATTTTAGAGAGAGAGAGAGGGAGAGGGAGAGAGAGAGAGAGAGAGAGGGAGAGAATTTGCACACCAGGGCCTCAGCCACTAAAATCGAACTCCAAACATTTGCGCTACCTGGTGGGCTTGTGTGACCTTGCACTTGCCTCACCTTTGTGTGTCTGGCTAACGTGGGATCTGGAAAGTAGAACATGGGTTCTTAAGCTTCGCAGTCAAGCACCCTAACTATACTAAGCCATCTTTCCAGCCCTGATAAGCGTTTTTTTAATTAAATATTTTATTTATTTATTACAGAGAAAAGGAGAGAGAAAGAGGCAGACAGAGAGAATGGGTGTGCCAGGGCCTCCAGCCCCTGTAAACAGATGCATGCACCACATTGTGCACCTGGCGGGTACTAGGGAATTGGACCTGGGTCTCTAGGCTTTGCAGGCAAGTGCCTTAACTAAGCCATCTCTCCAGCCCTTGATAAGCTTTTGTTTTAATTTGTCACCGTATTTGTAGCTTTAATTTCAAAACCCAGGCAAAATTCACACCTGAGAATTGAAGAAGAGCAATAAGAGTAAAGTTTTATTTTTGTACTTTGCAACTAAACACGTAAATGCAAATGCTTAGCTTGAATTCTCTTCCAGTGGAAAGCAGGAAGGAGCAATTCAATGGAAATGTGTAAACTCCCCAGTCACAGTATAGAGTCTCACGTAGACAGACGGGATTCTGCGCTATTCATAGTTCTCTGATCTGATTTCTAATTAACATACCTGCGAGCTTGCAGATGAAAATAATGACCTTCTCTAAGTGTTTAGATATTATGAAACTTCTACTGAAATGCATGTTCATGTTCTGTTTATTCAACTACTTAGAGAAATACTTAGGAGTAATCACTGGGTCTGTTAAATTACTTCTATCATCTCTCATGAAAAATAAGAGTTTGTCTTACTGCAAACATTATTCACATATTGCACAAAGCTTGAGAAATAAAGCCACATTCTTAAAATAAAAATTCAAGTGTTAGATATAAAACAACAGAGCCAGACATGGTGGTGCACATCTTTGATCCCAGCACTCAGGAGGCAGAGGTAGGAGGATTGCTATGAGTTTGAGTCCAGCCTGGAACTACAGAGTGAGTTCCAGGTCAGTCTGGGCTAGAGTGAGACACTACTTTGACCCCCACCTCAGGGGAAAAAAAAAAAACAAAAACGTTAACCATCACTTTTTTAGTGTTGGAAAAAGTGATCTCAATATAATTGGGAATTCTTCAGTTATATTTTTCAGATTTAACACTATAGTGAATGAACATTGAGGTGGGGAAATTATTTGCAGTTGATAACTTCGGTTTTTGTAACAAATTTTACTCTTCAGGAAGAACTAGATATTCATTTCACTTTAATGTGTGTGAAAGTAATACTTTCTAGAAGTTTCAGGTCACAAATAGTCCTAGGCAGTAAATTGTTTCATGGAAGGTTTTCATGGAGAAAATATTTCTCAATCTTGATTGAATGCATTAATGTTTCCCTGAGTCATTGTGAAGCCATAAACTTTATTTTAGAAATGAGAATTGTGGCTCTCCTAAGAGAAATATCCAAGAGTGGATATTGTGAGAATTGTTCTTTTGTCCTACTTATAGCTGTGCATTCTGGCAAGTTCTTTATACAGAAGTAGTATGGAAGGCTGTGCTTCATAGAGATCCTCTCTACATTTCATGTTAATCCTTGGGGTTTAGCATATCAGAGAATGCCTGTAAGATAAGCAAGTGACTTTATTTTCTAAAAATACATACTCAACATGAATAAGCCTTGAAACAGATTAATTCCATACCTATTCCTCATGGAAATAAAACACTAATTTTAAAATAAAATATCTCAGAATTATCCAATCTGACAATTCTTTATTTTATATGAAATTAACAATTAAAAATAAAAACAAAAATTCACTCCTAGTTAAAAAGTAAAATTTCTTGTCCAACCTAGGGTGTGTATTGAGTAAGTTATAATTTATATAGATAGATAATAAAGGTGCACATTTATATTAAAAACTACATTGTACAGAGCTTCCAACACATAGGAATAGGAAAGTATGGGCCTGACAAAAGTGAATACCGTTTCCCATTACAAACAGGTGTTTTGGAGATCCTCTTGCTTACTTCTATTTCACATTGATTTGAACAAGGTGTTACCAGGGCATTTAACACTTTGTTTTGTGAAATATGACATGTTATTTAAACATAACGACTCTACAAAAATTTTTTTTTCGAGGTAGTGTCTCGCTCTAGCCCAGGCTAACCTGGAATTCATTATGTAGTCTCAGGCTGGCCTCGAACTCACAGTGATCCTCCTACCTCTACCTCCTGAGTGCTAGGATTAAAGGCGTGTGCCACCACGCCCAGCTGACTCTACAAAATCGTAATCTGCCGTGAAGAATCTTCTACTGACGGCATTTCAATGTTTCCATATTCTGTCCCTCTTGCTATGAATTCCCATGTTCCACAAGTATCCATGACAACTCAGAGCATGAAGTGAAACACACAGTAAGATCACCATACCCCCTCAGTGGTAAGTAGAACAAAGTAGAAATCCTATGCATAGTTTTTGATATAACAATGCATATGCAAATTACTTGGCTAATATACATGTGATTTCCTGAGCACTTAGAAGCTCATGACATGAAGTCAGGGTTATCAGTTACTTTCATTGTTCAGAATTAGCTCAGAACCCATCTCCTTTATGAAGCCTGTGTTGATCACCTATCTGCATTGGGTCATGGCCTCTCTGCAAGCAGAGAAAGAGTAGAGAGAGAGAGAGAGAGAGAGAGAGAGGGAGAATGAATAGGTGTGCCAGAGCCTCTAGCCACTGCAAACAAACTCCAGACGCATGTATGCGCCACTTTGTGCACCTGGCTTTACATGGCACTGGGGAATCGAACCCAGGTCATTAGGTCTTGCAGGTCAGCACTTTAACTGCTGAGCCATCTCCCCAGCCCACCCCCACTTAAAAAAAATTTGGTTTGGAGTCTGCTTTTTAAAAGAGCCAATTTAATATCCAAAAGAGTATATCTCATTCAAAGCATTTGTGTATCTTTTCATGAATTATTTCATATTCTTTCTCTACTTTTCTATTAACGTGATGGTTGCTTTCTAAATTTGAATATATTTGACAATTTATGTGCTAGTTTATTACTCAAGTATTTTCACCAGTTTGACTTTGCCTTTTGAGTTTCCTTTTTTACAGAGGATTTTTTCTTGTTTTGAGGCAGGGTCTCATGTATCCCAGGCTATCTTCAAATTTCTTTTTTAAAAAATTTATTTTTGTTTATTTGAGAGAAAGAGAGAGAATGGGCATACCAGGGCCTCCAGCTGCTGCAAATGAACTCCAGACTCATGTGCCACCTTGTGTGTCTGGCTTACATGGGTCCTGGAGGATTGAACCTGGGTTCTTTGGCTTTGCAGGCAAGTGCCTTAACCACTAAGCCATCTCTCTAGCCCTATCTTTAAATTTCCTATGTAGCCAAAGATGACCTTGAACTTCTGATCCTCCTGGTTCCACATCAAAGTGCTAGGATTGCAGGCTTGTGCCACTATCCCTGCATTATGTGGTGCCAGGAATGGAGCCCAGAGCTTCCTGCGTGCTAGGCAAGCACTTTGTCAACTAAGCTGTATCCCCAGCCTAGAGGGTTGCACAAGTATAGTCACATCTGTCTCGTATGTGATGATTTGAAGGGAGTTTTTAAAGGGCTGAATGTTGTTGCTGGCATGTGTGTCACTATTCCTTAAATCAGCTGCTCAGAAAAGCAGGAGCAGTAAACGTGGACCTTGAGAAGAAATTCAGTCTAGGAGTGTCCTGTGAAAGTCACCTATCTAGGGCACTGTGAAAGCAGGGCGCAGACGAGCTCTCCCTAAGCAAGAATTGAGATACAGGACTGGAGGGATGGCTTAGCAGTTAAAATGTTTGCCTGCGAAACCAAAGGACCCAGGTTCGATTCCCTAGGACTCACGTAAGCCAGATGCACAAGGGGCATATGCATTTGGAGTTCGTTCGCAGTGGCCTGGCATGACCATTCTCTCTCTCTCTCTCTCTCTCTCTCTCTCTCTTTCTGTTTGCAAATAAATAAATAAAAATTTAAAAGCCGGCCATGGTGGCGCATACCTTTAATCCCAGCACTTGGTAGGTAGGAGGATCTCCATGAGTTTGAGGCCACCCTGACACTACTTAGTGAATTCCAGGTCAGCCTGGACTAGACAGGCGTTACCTTGACAAACAAAAAAAAATCCCCGTCTTCACTTTGCTAGAGGTCAGAGAGGCTGGTTTCTCTATCTCTTGCCTAAAGGAGTTCTCTAGATCTGTTTTTCCACAAACAACCCGAGTCCCTTTCCTAGAATTTAAATCTAATCCCGACATTGTGGTTGGTCAAGTTTAGCCTCCAGAACTTGACATCATGGCTGGCCTCTTCCTGAGCCAGCCTCTAGCCCTCGACCAATCAGCAGTCTGTCAGGCTCACCTGAGCCTGAAGGTAAAACCCACCATAATAAGGTTATAAATAAATGTGTGCCTGACAGCAAGCTCTTTTCTTGTCTGGCTCCTGAACTTCCTGGTTCTGCTAAGCTTCCTTTGTCTCAGTCCAGGAGGAGGGGTGACCACCCACCACCACTCCCCCATGAGCTATCCCCCCCCTCCACATGGCAGGAGCCCTCTGCACTTTCTTCTGTTTCTTTCTCTTCATCTAATAAAGTCTCCCTAAACCTTACCCTTTGGTCTACAGATTTAAATTCTTTAAATTCATAAGACAAGAATCCAGTGTACCCTAAATTTATTGGTGTGTTGGTATACTGGCAAGGAACCCCAAAGTTCCCCTTTCAGAGGCAGGAAGACCAGAAGTTCAGGGTCATTCTCACCTACATAGTGAGTTGGAGGTCAGCCTGGGCTACATGAGATGCAGCCACATGTCTAAAAAAGAAAGAAAGAGAAAGAAAGAAAGAAAGAAAGAAAGAAAGAAAGAAAGAAAGGAGAGAGAGAGAGAGAGAGAAAAAGAAAGAAAGAAAGAAAGAAAGAAAGAAAGAAAGAAAGAAAGAAAGAAAGGGAGAAAGAAAGAAAAGGAAAATGAGTTAACAAATGATGAAGAAGAGATAAGCAGGGGATGGCCACAGTCCATGAAGGAAAGAGATATTAAGGTGATGATCGACTTTAGTTAGCAAGGTAAGGTTTAGTATTTTAGCAAGAGGAATCCACAAAGAAGTCCGATGACAAAGAACAGAAGTACAAAAAGCTAGACAAAAGAAGTACAAAAGTAGACAAAATATTTTTCTAGTTGGTTGACTGGGCATCATCTCTAAGAACATAAGAAAATACTGATATGGGGCTGGAGGGGTGGCTTAGCGGTTAAGGCACTTGCCTGCAAAGCCAAAGGACCCAGGTTCAATTCCCCATACCCACATAAGCCAGATGCACAAGGGGGCTCACGCATCTGGAGTTTGTTTGCAGTGGCTGGAAGCCCTGGAGCGCTCATTCTCTCTTTATCTCCTCTCTATCTCTCTATCTGCTTGCAAATAAATGAATAAAATAAAATAAAGAAAATACTGATATGGGAACAAAAATCATAATCGTCTCACAAACCAAGAACACCCTCTTTCATTTCTCCCAGCATACCAGCCTTTTAAAGTTCATAACGCCAAGCAAAGGAAACATTTTACAGGCAAGGCAAAGTCAACCGGAGACCCTCTCTGTACCTAGGATGGATTTCATGGGTCAGTGTTTCATCTCGGGCCATTTCATTGGAATCACTAGCTACTGAGCAGGCACCACTGGATTAGAGAACTGGGTCTGTTCTTTCCATGTGGATTCAACACTGAAGATCTTTAAATAGACACGAGAAAAAAAAAAAAAAAAAAAAAAAAAGGAGAGGAAGTGTGGGAGAGGTGGGATTACCCACTGGGCAGAAGTGCCCTGTGGAGATTCCCTGTTCTCATGAACATGGCATGAAACTGGGCTTTCCAGCCTCCTTCTGTTGGATTTCACACCCACACTTTAAAAAAATTTTTTTAAAGATTTTATTTTTATTTATTTATTTATTAGAGACAGAGAGAGGGGGAGAGAAAGAGAGAGAATGGGCATGCCAGGGCCTCCAGCCACTGCACACAAACTCCAGCTGCATGTGCCACTATGTGCATCTGGCTTACTTGGGACCTGGAGAATCGAACCTGGGTCTTTAGCTTTGCAGGCATGTGCCTTAACCACTAAGCCATCTGTCCAGCCCTAAAGATTTATTTTTATCTATCTATCTATCTATCTATCTATCTATCTATCTATCTATCTATCTATCTAAGATAGAGAGGGAGAATGGGCTCACCAGGGCCTCTAGCCACTGCAAATGAACTCCAGATGCATGCGCCATCATGTGCATCTGGCTTACATGGGACCTGGAGAATCGAACCTGAGTCCTTAGGCTTCGCAGGCATGCACCTTAACTGCTAAGCCATCTCTCCAGCCCCCCATATGGTTTTAGTGTGTAGCAATATTCTTGCATGTTCCGATAACATGTCCAGTTTGGCCTGTGTTTGTTTTTCTTTACCAGGGAGCAGAAAGAAAAATCCGAGATGAAGAGAGGAAGCAGAACAGGAAGAAGGGGAAAGGCCAGGCCTCCCAAGCCCAGTGCAACAACTGTGAGTTCCCCACGCTGACTGAGCTAAGGGCTATGACTTCAGGGCAGGGAGTCCCTTGGGGTGACAAGTGGATTTCAGGGAAAAGTGCAGACAGGCAAGGCAAGGTGTTGGTAGTGGAGAGAGGGTGGCCCTCTCTATGAAAAACAAACAGAATCGCAAAGCAGGATGGCTTTTGTAATCTGGAGACCAGCATCATCCAGGAGACAAGGACTCCAGGACGCACGCAAGTGGGGACAGCAGGATGTAGAGGGGCCCTTCTCCACGTCCAGTGTTCCCTAGACGTCCACGTGCTTTCAGTTTATTTGAGGTTGGAGGATGACTTTGAAAGTGCACGCACATTGAGGGCAAGAGAAAGACATGACCATTGGCTAAGACAGGGCTCCTAGTGGAGAGTTCTCAGTCATGCGTAACCCTGTCGTTTATGGGTTTTGTGGTCGCGTCCAGCCTCTGACGGGAAGTTGGCCGCCATACCTTTACAGAAGAAGAGTGACATCACGTACTTCAAGACCATGCCTGACCTGCACTCCCAGCCCGTCCTCTTCATCCCCGACGTCCACTTTGCAAACCTGCAGAGGACTGGACAGGTAAGGCTTTTACGCATACCAAGCTGCCACCACCCACAGCACTGGTGGTGCCTGCCAAGGAAACTTCTACCTTGACACATCTACTTTCCACTCATCAGCGCAGAGTCGGCATTGCCTCCTCGAAACAGGGATTTTTATAGACAGGGATGTCTTAGGAGAGGATATGACGTAGTAGAGGCAGTAAGAGAGTGGCCTCATACTGGTGAAGTGCTGACGAAGGGAAGAAAGGAAGAAAGCTGATCACCTTTAATCCCAGCACTCGGGAGACAGAGGTAGGAGGATCACCATGAGTTCGAGGCCACCCTGAGAATACAGAGTGAATTCTAGGTCAGCCTGGCCTAGAGTGAGACCCTACCTCGAAAAACAAACGAACAGAAAAGGTAGATTTTATTCCTATTGTCAGGCAGAATGGGTTCATGCAATCCAGCGCCACCTAATGGTGGATAATATAACTGTATCTGTAACGTCAGTAAGTTAGAAGGGGGAAAAGTCTGATTATCCATGACCTTGTTAACAATTTCTTTTCCGTAATATATTAGCAGTTCCCATCAAATTGATAAATAATTTCGCACCTAAAAAGAACAAGTAGGCTGTAGATAAGCAACCTTTAAAAAAAAGACCAAACAATAAAACAATTCCTATCATGGTTATATCTGCAAGTGAAATGAAAGATCTAATATTAAATCAACAAGTTGTTAGAATATAATGCAGCCAGTAAAGATTTAAGTTATGACATGGGAACTGTGGCAAGCCTCAGTGAAAACAAGAAGTAGAGTTCCCATTTGTTTCTGTCCTCTATTCCTAGCTAATGTAACTGAACTTGAAGGGAAAAAGAAAAGACTGCCCATTGAGTCACCTGTTCACTGATACATGTTAGTGCCCTACATATTGTAGGTTTCCTACTTAATCAAGTTTTACTGTGATTATCAGAAAAGGCTGATTTACTTTCCCTTTGTCTTTAGTACTGTTTCTCCCGAGTGATAAAATTGTGTGGAACAAAAGCAGACAATTTTCTAAGGATAATTTTTTTTTTTTTTTTTTTTTTTTGGAGAGAGACAGAGACAGATAGAAGATGGGAGCACCAGCAGCCTCTCAGCTGCTGCAAACGAAATCCAGATGTGTGTGCCCCCTTGTGGTCAAGTGCAGCATTGCTCCCTTGCATCTGGCTAAACATGGGACCTGGAGATTGGAACCGGCATTCTTAGGCTTAGGAGGCAAGCGCCTTAACCACTAAGCCATCTCTCCAGCCCCCAATTGGGCTTTTAATTTTGCATTGATTAGTTTTCATCCGAACCCAGAGTCGCTGGATTGAAAGGCCTGCTTTGAGGAATAGGAGCATACTGACGTGCCAGGTCTTCCTCCCTGTCCCAGTGTGCAGACGCTCCTTGGAACTGACGTTGGTCTAGAGGAGAGGCTGTTCCTGGCTCATCTCCCCCTTTCTGGAGAATGTCTCATTCTCCAGGGCTCACTGTGATATTTCATTATGTGACAAAGCAGTTAAACAACCAAAGGGTTGTCGCCTGCTTTTTTCTTTCTTTTTTGGCTGTTGATAATATAACATGGTAATAAAATACTCACAGTCTTGTCTTAGAGCACGTTTCTACTAAAAAAAAAAAAAGAATGTAACAATTCCCCCTTGTCTTGTTCAGTAGGAACAAGGACACAAGGGGAAAGGAAGAACTTTGTAATTTGTCCAGAAAGAAGAACCAATAACTTAATTTTTTCAAAATTTCCAAGCAAGTGGTGGTTTATACTGTCCCTACTGCATGGTTTTATGGGAACGAGCTCTTCTCACTTTTTAGAACAGGAACAATGGAGTTAAACTGGACTGTTTACTGTCAGAATTCTGGATACAGTGCCGTGTCTGCTTGGATGGTCTGACCTACTCTTTTGGCAAGATTGCTCTGAAATACAGCTGTAGATGAGTCTCGAAAGGAACAGTGTCCCAACCTAGCTGGTCAGTGCTCTGGCTTCACTTGGCCCCTCAGTGTCCAGAACTGCGCTCCCAGCCTAGGCCGACTGAGGGAAATGCAGCCTTTAGACTTTGTTGCCTTTGGAGTTACAAAGCAATCTAATGGGTTGACGTGTCCTGGTCCATGGTGTCCTTACGTCCCGCTCACTGGAGGCCTCCCTCACAGCACTCTTGGGTTCCCCGTGTGAGGGAGTCAGTAGGGGAGCCTGCTTCGTTCTGCTGGCAACCAAGAGCTGTCCTGTGGTGAATCAACTTGCTTAGCAGAGGGAAGGGACAGTGGCCACCGGTTGCTTTTTGTGGGAAGAGGAGATTGTCCAGAAGCTAAAGGAGACAGAGCTGTGGTCTAGAAGGGAAGATAGCTCTCACATGCACACACATGTGCACACACACACACATGAACATGCAAACGTGTGCATACCACACACATACACACATAAGACAGAAGACCATTTTACTCTTGGGAGAGGACCATGAAGTGAGAGTGTTGCTAACACCAGCCACATCACAGCTGTGGACAAGTGCAGAGCCACAGCTCTGTAACTCTCACAGCCAGGAAGGCACCCCTGAGCCATGAGTGATAAGAGTGCCACACCACAGTGTAGCCGTTCCTACTCACCTACAGACACCAGCTGGGAGTATTTCTTACTGTCAGTTCAGATGTCCCCATTCAGTTCCCTGTCAGTTCCCTAGTTAGTTGGACTGGAGAGATAGTTTAGCAGTTAAGGCGTTTGCCTGCAAAGCAAAAGGACCCAGGTTTGATTTCCCGGGACCCACATAAGCCAGATGCACAAGGTGGCGTATGTTTCTGGAGTTCATTTGCAATGGCTGGAGGCCATGAAATGCTCATTCTTTCTATCTGCTTTTCTTTCTCAAATAAATAAAATACTTTTAACAAAAGGTTTAAAAAAATACCACAACTAGTTAGTGAGGGGATGAATGTACAGGGCAGTCCCAAAGGGCCTTTAGTCTTATTTCTCATGTTGAATTCCAGATGTTCACTTCTGCTTGTGTCTGGAATGTCCTTAAAAGACAAGTGATTGGTGGGCTGGAGAGATGGCTTAGCGGTTAAGGCACCTGCCCGCTAAGCCTAAGAACCCGGTTCCAACCTCCAGGTCCCACGTTTAGCCAGATGAAAAGTGACGCAAGGGCGCAATGCCGCACTTGCCCACAAGGGGGCGCACACATCTGGATTTCATTCACAGCAGCTGAGAGACTGCTGGCGCGCCCATCCCCTATCTGTCTCCCTCTGCCTCTCTGTCTGTCTCTCTCTGTGTCTCTCTCCAATAATAATAATAATAATAAAAAGACAAGCGATTGGGAGGACTTGGAGGAGATGGTGGGATATGGAAGCATTATTAGCTTTTAGATAGCCTGTATTTTGCAGCCTTCTTCAAAACACCTGCACCCAATGAGAGCCTCTCCCCCTCCTACCCGGAGCAAGTCTTTGAAGTCATGTTTGTTAACATTTGTCCACAGATCCTTGAAGCTCTTTTTTAAAAAGTACGTTATTTGTTTATTTATTTAAGAGAGAAGAAAGGCAGATACAGAGAGAGAATGGGCACACTAGGGCCTCTAGTCACTGCATACCAACTCCAGATGCATAAGGTGGCAACCTTATGCATCTGGCTTAGGTGGGTACTGGGGAATCACACCTGGGTCCTTAGGCTTCACAGTTAAGCACCTTAACCACTGAACCATCTCTTTAGCCTTCACAATTCTTACAAGAAGTCAGAGGCCCAAGTTCCCTCCCAGGCAGTTTGAATTACAAGTCCCTGAAATGGGTTCTAGGAATTTCCATTTACAGTGAGGTCTTCAGTTATTCTTCGTCACTTCCAGGTGGGAAAAACACACTCCAAGAAATTAAATTAGTGCGATGGGCAACAGCTGACAAGGATGAAAGATCCAGCCATCGTGGGAGGGGAGGAGCAGGACGATGAAATGACAGTGACAAGAACAATGAAGTAGCAGCCTTTCAGGAGGGCAGGAAAGCACTGGTGAAAATGGTGCTTACATGCTTGTGTCACAAACCAACTTGGCAGAGAGCCGTTTGTTTCCTTGATGGGGAGTCAGGCAGGTGGATGTGTGACACCACATGTAATAAAGGGAGCAGCCAAGCACCAGGCACCATCGGGAACTTTCCACAACAATCCCGTCATATGGCCCTCTCGCTACTGTGGCTCATGCCATTCACGAGCCAACTGGACAGTCCTGTTTTCAGTCCATCCAAGTGACAGACACTCTGGATGCCAAACTGAACCTTGGCGTGGTGAAAGCACGATGTACAATCGTGGCTTCCTGTTTAAAAAGCAATCGGGTATATAATACTGTGGTGGCCATAAGTCACAGTGGAAAAAGTTCCTATACACATCCAAGATCATAACTAGAATGAGTCATTCTAGAGCATTCCAGGTAACCAGGTTTGTTATACAACTCAGTCTAAGGTTGGCAGCATCCCTGGAAGTGCCAAGAGCCTCTGAGAACATCTGTCAGGAGGGTGTCTGCCAGGTCCAGGCTAGGCAGGGCTTCTGACTAAAGGCACTAGAATCGGAGGCTGCTTTTGGAGAGAGTATGTGAATGTTTGATTATAATTTAGGTATTCGTTTCTACCCAAACATAGATATCCCTGAAGCACACAAGCATTCACGGAAGGCCCCCAGGTTTAGTCAATAATTGGATCAAGAAGATATCTATACACATCCATATATACACATAGCAGATGCCCCTGGATTTCTTCCATACTTCCATCCAATCATAAGAGGTCTAAATGATTTCTTTATGATTCTGATTGCCAGTGTACTGACCATCCAAAGACATTTGTCTTTTTGGCTAGAAATGTTTCAGAGCCACATGACCTTTACAGCCCAAAGATAGCTGACCCCTACGTTTCCATGGCTGCGGAGTACCAGGGGAACCCAAACCCCTCTGGGAAGTAAAGCAAAGAGGCTCGGTTCCTACCATCCTGCCATGGGCGCTCGTGGTCAGCTCCTTCCAATAGCACAGTGTCCAGAGTCAGCACACCTCTGGAGAAAATGGGAGCTTCTAAACATTAGATTTAGATCCTGCCAGCATAGTGTCTTCATGTCAGGAGTGAGATCTTGCTCAGGGCCATAGCAATGTGATCAGACTGACTTTGGCTAGAAATCAGATTTCCAGTTTGATTTCATTCAAATCTGAGAATTATCCCCTGGAAGAATGTTAGGAGTTTCAAGTTTGTATTTCTATAGAAACACACACACAATCATTAAACAACTTTTGTCATTTTATTTTATTCTACTTATTTATTAGAGACAGAGAGAGAGAGAATGAGCACACCAAGGCCTCTAGCCCCTGCTAATGAACTCCAGATGCATGTGCCACCATGTGCATCTGGCTTACATGGGACCTGGAGAATCAAACCGGGGTCCTTAGGCTTTGCAGGCAAGTGTCTTAACCATTAAGCCATCTCTCCAGCCCAATATTTGTCATTTTACAGGGTCTATGCCTTAGGATAATGTACGTATCATGGAGTAAAATTCCACTTCTTGTGTCTGACCTATAGTAAGCCAACTGTTTTCTCCCCACAGGTGTATTACAACACTGATGATGAACGAGAAGGGTAAGACACTCAGTCATTTCATCTAAACACTCAAAGATGGTTTGTGTGAATGGATGTGGACCTTCCAGTACTTCGTAACCATAGAAAGGGGCAGGACCCTCTTGTTTGTTCACATTCAGAACTGAGCAGGGACTGTTGGGAGGGAGGTTGCTAGAATACCTTTCTTCCCACAAGCCTTTGTGCCCCTTTTCTTTTCCTATGATTTGCCTTTGAATAGCTGGCTGTTTTTCTAAGTGACCCACCTTTTCTATTCCATCTTTTTGTCAATCACCCACTTATCAAAACCTTCTTGATAGTCCTTGCTCCCCACTGTTAAATGCCAACACAAGATCATGTTGAGCTACAGCAAGAAGCCAAAGTGACAGCGTTTCCCACTTTTGGAACTGCTCGATACACACACACACACACACACACACACACACACACACACACACCCCTGCTGAAGCCCTTGCCTCATGACTTTGAATGAGAACTGGCAGGGCTGAGAACCTGTTCACATTCTCTAGGGTTTCAGGCAAGAGCTCCCCAACGTCTTTCACGTCATGTCTGTCTGAAACTCTGACAGATGTTCTCCATCCATGCGTAGAACACACATGCTCACCAGACTGCACCTGTAGGCTTTTAGGGGCAGCCAATGTTCTCGTTCTTTCTTTCTTTCTTTCTTTCTTTCTTTCTTTCTTTCTTTCTTTCTTTCTTTTTAAAATCATTATTTATTTATTTATTTATTTGAGAGAGCAAGAAGCAGAGAAAGAGAGAGAGAGTGGGTGCTCCAGGGCCTCCAGCCTCTGCAAACAAACTCCAGATGCATGCGCCGCCTTGTGCATCTGGCTTACGTGAGTCCTAGAGAGTCAAACCAGGATCCTCTGGCTTTGCAGGCAAATGCCTTAACCGCTAAGCCATCTCTCCAACCCAGTCAATGTACTTTCTGTCCTCAGCTCATCTTGGACTCAGAAGAGTACCGACAGAGAGGAACTGTCAAGGTCATGAAGCTCTTTTCTTAGGCAGTGGAAACATCCGCACCTCATCCTTGAGGGAGGAAACCATCCAGCTTCTACCTGAGTCTTTCCAATGATAGAGCGCTCACTGCGTGTGAGGTGGCACATCCTATTAGTCAAATACCTGGCAGAAAAGATTTAGAGGAGGGATTTATCTTTGGCTCAGTTTCGAAGGGTTCAGTGCACGTTCACTTGCTGCGTCGCACTGGGCCTATGGTTGAGGCAGAACGGCATTGGCAAAGTTGTTCGCTCGCGGCAGCCCAGAAGCAGAGAGGACACCTGTGCTAACAGGCTGTGCCCTGTTTCCCCTTTGTTTCATCTAGGCCTTCAGTCTATTGGATGGTACAGACTGCATTCAGAGTCAGGTTCCCCCCATTAGTTAATCCTCTCTAGAAACAGCCTCACAGCCACACCCAGTCGTGTGCTTTACCAATCTCCCCACCGCTAGTTCTGTATCTGTTGAGCTCCTTTGGTTTCTGCCCATTGGCTCTTGTCCTGCTCTCTGGATAAATCTCCCCTCTCTCACCTGGCAAACATTCCTCCCTGCAATTATTCTTGCTTGAAATATAGTTTACATCTCAGCATCTTAGTTCCCCTACTGGGAAACTTCTAACTTTATTGATAGTCTGAAAACTGGCTTTCAGAATAAACATGTGTTCTGAACCACATGAATTGCAGATTATATTGGGATAATGTCTTCTTATGACCCAGATGCTATTTTTCTTTTCCCTTAAAGCAAGCTAAAGTTTTTTTGTTTTTTTTTTTTCTAGGTAGGGTTTAACTCTAGCCCAGGCTAACCTGGAATTCACTATGTAGCCTCAAGGTGGCCTTGAACTCATTGTGATCCTCCTACCTCTGCCTCCCAAGAGCTGGGATTAAAGACATGTGCCACCATGTCCAGTTCAAGCTAGAATTTTATAATCAATATCTTTATGTTCTGGGGTTTCATTAGCTGTCTATAACTAAAATCCCAAGATAGGACTGGAGATGTGGCTCAGTACATAGAGTGCCTGCTTAGCATGCAGAAGACCCTGGGTTCAATCCCCAGCACCAGATAAACCAGGTGTGGTGGTGCATGCCCCGGGGAGGTGGAGACAGAAGGATCTGAAGTTTAAGGTCATCCTCAGCTACATAATGAGTTAGAAACTACCCTGAGCTACATGGCATTCTGTCTCCAAAAAAAAAAAAAAAAAAAAAAATCTCAAGATCATTTTCTCCTGAAACTGTAAGTCAAACCTGGGCTTCCTTGTTTGCCTATAATTATATATGGACTTGGAAAATAATTGACAGTTGGTGAAATCAGCATAGCAGATGTTTCTGAGCTCATCTCTAGATCAGAAGTTGGCAAATGACAATCCAAGGACCATGTTAGATCCACTCTCGGTTTTTGAATAGTGTCCAGACTAAGATTAGATTTCATGTATTTTTCAGTAGTTGAAAAAACTCACAGCAAGAATAGCGCATGACACGTGAAAATGATTTGAAATCTGAACATGTATAAGTGCAGTGTTCCTGGACCTGAGCCTTGTCAATTCCTTCATATGTCTATGACTGCCTTGGGACTATAGCAGCCATAATGGAGTCATTTACAACAAGGAACATATGACCTGCAAAACTCAACACTTACTGGTGGCCCTTTTCAGAAAATAGCTCATCACCTTCTGTCCCAAAGGAAGAGACTCTCAAAGGTGTCACATCATGCTCCAGTGGTCAGGGTCAGAACATCGTCCAGGACTTCAACTCTAAATTATGAGCTTTAACATTCTAAATGTTCACCAATGGTGGCTTATGCCGGTAATCCCAGCAACCAGAAAGTTGAGGTAGGAGCATTGCAAGTTTGAGGCCAGCCTGGGCTACGTGGTTATGATTACATATTAAAAACAAACAAACAAAACAAACAAACAAACAAACAAACAAACAAACAAACAAACAAAAAAAAGAGCCAAAACAAAAATCCATTAGCTTCCTCCCTCCCTCCTTTCCTCCCTTCTGTCTTCCTTTCTTCTTTCTTTCTCTTCCTTTTTTTCTATATGTTTTCATGTGCTTGTGCAGGCATGCATGTGCCACGGAATGTGTGTGGTGGTCAGAGGATAATTTTCAGGTGTTGGTCCTCACCTTCCACCATGTTGGAGGTAAGAGCTCTTGTTGTTCACTGCTCTGTTCATCAGGCCAGCTGGCTTCCAAGCTTCGGATGGTCTCTTCGGTCTCTGCTTCCCTTCTTGCCGACAGGCCTGGTTGGGATCACAGATTCCTGCCAGTGTCTAGCTTTATGTGGGGATCTGGGGATCCAAACTCAGGTACTCAGACTTGTTCAGCAAGAGCTTTATCCACTGAGCCATCTCCCCAGCCCAGCTTGTTCTCTTTTATCTTGACACGAAGATAACCCATTTTCAGTGGTTGGAACAAACAGAAATGATTAGCGCTATCAATTCTAATCTGTAACTCACCTATTTTATAAGAGACAGCATGGCGTCATGGAAAGAATGTTGGCTTTGAGCTGAGGAAGGCCTAGTCCTGCTCCCAGAGTGCCATTTATCAGTATAAAGTCTTGAGCCAGCTCCTTGATCTCTGAGATTGTTTCTGCAACTGTGCATTGGGGGATTTTGTATAAGCTCACCTCTTAGATTCCAGCCAGCATTAACATTTCATTTAGCATCATGCATGAGATAAGGTTCATGGGAAATCTTTCCAGAAGTGCCTGTGTTCCTGGGTGCTCCCTGAGGTTCAGGACCCCCCCGTCATCTCATCTCCTGTTCTTTGCAAGCTCACTCTGTTTAAATGGTCATCGCCTGCCTGCGGCTCCACCGGCTCAGCCTGTCTGTGAGAATTAACCTCTAGCAGCTTGACTGGAAACCCTGAGTGCCCTTGTAGTCCTAAAAGCCACCTTGCTTCAGATCTCCTACTTCCCAGTTCTTTTCTGATGAAACGTAACGCTCCTTGGTGTGTGCCTCAGGGGCTTGTTTTCCTTGAGGTTGGTCCTTCAAGCCAATGCATGCTGCTGACCCTGGGTTCTTCTACACATTGGTTTCTGGGATGGAGATGGATGTCAGAGAAAGCACCTTCCCCTTGTTCTCTAATCCTTGGGGGGTAGATTACAGTGCCTTTGATGTGGGCACCAGGCGGCCTAAGGCCTGTGCTCTTTTTTATCTGGCAAGTGGGCAAGTCATATCTGTTCTTCCTTTCTGGTCTTACGTACAAAGTAAATCAAGCAATAGAGTTCAGAACATATAAAACATATAAACCTGCCTGGTTTATAGATTTGCAAGCAGAGAAAAGGCATATTTGAACTCTCAAGAGAAATGGAGTTTTATCCACAATGGTATTTTTAATGTTGTGGCTCAGAATGGGAAGCTATCAAAAGTCTACAGAACTGGAAAAATATATATAAATCTTGCTTAGTGAAAAAAAAAAAGTCACTCACATAAGACAGTGTCTGGTGATATATCACACCCTTTACCAACTATTAACCTAATGGTCCTGGCTACTGTGTGAATGGATTTTTTTTAATCTTTCTAGTCCTGAGTCCATGGTCACTCTAGTTCTAAGTTGTGACAGAGTCACATGACCTGCTTTTCTGAGGAAACAGCAAGGAGAAAGCAGGAGCTGTGTTCTGCACAGTGATCACTGCCTTTAGCTGGGCCTTGGATTTTTGAGTTTTCCTTGCTGTTTGCATACATACTAAGGCATAAAATAAGAGAATGCTGACTGCTTTTTTTTTTTTTAACTTTTATTTATTTGCAAGCAGAGAGAGAAAGACACAGAGAGACAGAGACACAGGCCTCTAGCTACTGCAAACAAACTCCAGATGCATGCTTTTTACTTTGCACATCTGGCTTACATGGATTCTGGGGAATCGAATCCAGGTCATCAGGCTTTGTAGACAAGTGCCTTAACCACTGCGCCAGCTCTCCAGCTTGTATGCTGTATCTTAATATTATTCCTTATACCTATTCTCACCATTGTCTGAGATTTCTTAAGTAACTATTCCACTAAGGGTAAGGTCTCTGAATGGCCTATTTCACATTACTAGTTGTATCACCCAGCACAAGACCAATGACCCATTGAGCCTGCGGTCACGAGAGACTTCGGGGTTAAAACTGGTCTGTGTTCTGGCTGGGTTCCCGCGTGCTCATGAGACTGAAGCGAGCAAGGGGGTGAGGTAGAATTTGGAAAGCCTGAGGTTTTACTCTTTAGAGTATGAGAAGGTAAATTAAGCACCATTGTTTCAGTACTTTAAGCTGCCAGAATACATAAGAATAATTTTTCAGCTGTCTACAACTAGTCTGCCATGTGCTTCTAGTGTACCTCTGGACTTCTATTGACTTGGGAAGAGATGAGTAACTTCTGAAGGCAATAAAGCCATCTGGGAATTGCAGGGTGTTGAAATATCTGGAAGCCTGAGGTACATACAATGTCAATCTCACGTGTAGATCCAAAGTGGTATTTCCAGCTGTTTGCTCTGAACGGAAATTCTGACCTCTTTCAAGCTGGCCTATTTGATTTTCTCCATGTTTATCTCCAATTTACAGTCACCAGCATCCTCTTCATCATCTTCACATGGCTCATTGGTGATGCCTACAGCAAGCCAGGGAATCTTGTGAGTGCTTTCCACTCACTTAATTCTCTTGACAACCCCCTTTAAACTTTACTTTTATTATTATTTTTTATTTTTAGTTGACATAATATTTGAATTGATAGGGCATAGTATGACAAATTGATAATATATACAGCACATAATGATAAACTCAGTGTAATTAACATTTCTAGCTCCTCAAGTATTGTCATTTCTTTGTCAGTAGCCTCTTTTAAGATAAAGAGACTGAGGCCTCTCTAAGTTAAGAAGTGTGTCTACATTTGCATAGCTAGAAAAAAGTAAACGATAAAATAGGGATTTTAATTCAAGGTAGTCTGACCCAAAGGTTCCTATCTTTTTTTTTTCTCATTAAAGTATTTTAACTCAAACATGACAGTTATAAATTTACGTGCTTACTTGGAGGAGAACTACTGAATTTATTCTCTAGAAAAAGGAAGCGAGGGGGAGGGGGGAAGGATCCACATTACTCGACCCTTTTCCACATGGTAACATGTTCTTCTCTAAACCTCAACACAAGCTGCTTGTAAAGTGTATTGACTATCTGCCTCTCCTCAACTCAATGGCATCTTAGAGGCCCGACGCCAGACAGCTGTCCACAGTTGTCCTTTCCATTCTTTCTGCTGCTTCCAGTTGCTAGCATAGTTGCTTTGTGATGGAATTCTCCACAGTAAGAGAGGCCTTGGTAGCACCATTGGTTGGTAGGTGGAAAGCCTTGGAAGGCAGTGTCTGGAGACACGCAAACCTTGCAGCCAGCAACGGGGATGCACCAAGTTTACCAAACTGATCTGAATTGCTCGCTCAACCCTGTGGCTGCCCTTCCCAGCCTGTGAAACCCCAAATGTGCGTCTTCCTCCACCCTCTGTCCACTTCTCACGGCCTCAGCTCACCTCATTACTAAAGTTCCTGTCTTAACATGTACTGCCAACCTGCCTTGCCCCATGGCGCTTCCTAAGCCCACAGTGCCCAGAGAGATTCCAATTTTCTACAAACCTTCATGTACTTCTCCTAAGACTAAAGAATGATAAAATTCCACATCTGATTCTTCTTCTTCCAATTCCTGATCCTCTCAAACAATCCTTCCATTCCTTAGGGTACCCAGTCTGGACAGGGACATAGAACCATCAGAACTGCCCACTTGAGAACATACAGGATCTTCTAGAAGTGGGGTTGAGACCTCCCTGGTGGAGGAGGAAAGGACTAGGCAGCTGGGCTGAAGACAACCCACCATGGCTGTCCCATCTGCCTCCACCAGGGAGAACGGCAGGAAATCGGGACAGCCTCACAAGGGACGCCCACTGAAGTGGGCATGTGCCATCTGTAGTGGTCCTTGCTATGCCTCAGTGGGCTGGCAGGAAGGCGCTGGATGTGAGTAGCTGCTGTGTCTTGGGTAACCACCACCCCCCCCCCCAGCCACACACATTAATGGTGACTCTGCCTTCCTGCTAGCCCGGATCTCCTGAACAGAAAAAGAAAATCAGAGGCCGGGCGTGGTGGCTCACGCCTTTAATCCCAGCACTCAGGAGGCAGAGGTAGGAGGATCACCGAGAGTTCAAGGCCACCCTGAGACTACATAGTTAATTCCAGGTCAGCCTGGACCAGAGTGAGACTCTACCTTGCAAAACCAAAAAAAAAAAAAAAAAAAAAAGAAAATCAGATACAGACCGCGTGGGTAGAACCTCCCCGAATCTCACCTTTGAGGATCCGTATTCAGCAACACAGAATGAGTCTTAGGTGTCCCCCCCACCCCAAGGATCGTGGTGTGTGTTTTCTCCCTCAAGCAGGGATGATCTGAGGCCACCCTGATGGAGAAGGAGGTTAGAGGTGTGGCAGGGGTGGTTTAAACCACAGAAAAGACAGGGACTGGTCTATATGTGACCTTGTGTGTTGGCGCCTTGCTGCTGGACTGAACAATTTCTGCTCCTCTTTTCCAGCAGCAGTGTTCTTGTTAAACGGATGTTCAGGCCTATGGAAGAGGAGTTCGGCCCAGCACCTTCTAAGCAGATTAAAGAAGAAAGCATAAAGCGAGGTATCTCTCCAGTCTGGGTCTACTGCGGGCTGGCCTTACATGAAGGGTGGGGGGCTTGCAGCTCAGTGGTCCCTGTGGCTCAGGTCGACCCTCGTGGGTTTCCCCTCACACAGGCAGTTAGCTCACAGGCTTCTTTGTAACTTGCACTCCGTCAGTTTAAACACCACGAGCAATGTTTGCCCGTCGTGGTCATTGGTTCTTTCGTTAGGAGCATGGTAATGAATCTCCTGACTTATCTGGTAGCAAGACACAAGGTTAGAAAGAATCTTGCTGTGTGTGCATCGATAACATCACCTAAGAACCAGTGATTCAGAATCCGTCCTGATGAATCCCACACAAATCAAAGAAGATCTCATTGATGTGACATCACACCTTAGTCAAGGATGATGTTTTACTTCAAGAGGGTCAGAAAGGAAGCACGAGGGGCTGGAGAGATGGCTCAGCTGTTGAGGCACTGCCTAACCACCCAGGCTTCCATTTCCTCACTATCCATATGCCCAAAGTGGTGTAAACTTCTGGAGTTCATTTGCAGGGGCTAGAGGCCCTGCCGCACCATTCTTTCTCTCTCTGCTTGCAAATATCTTTTTTTTTTTTTTTTTTTTTGGTTTTTAGAGGTAGGGTTTCACTCTAGCCAGGCTGAACTCACTTTGTATTCTCAGAGTGGTCATGAACTCTCAGCAATCCGCCTACCTCTGCCTCCCAAGTACTGGGATTAAAGGCATATGCCACCACGCCCGGCTAAATATATATACTCAGTGCCGTCCACACATGACCTATAGAGTGAGAAGGAAGTGCGTGGAACAGCGATTTCCCCTCCACCATTCTGTGGCCAAATCCCAGGTCTGCCAGAGACTTTGGACTTTCCCTGTACTGGACGAGTAGTGACTCAGTTCACCACCTTAACGTGAGCTTTCCATAATAGAGCCTTCTTCCTATTTCGTATAGTGAGATTGGTATCAAAGTCAAGAGCATCCCCCCCTGTGGGCTGCCTTTGAGCCCTGGAGCTGTGTGACCTTGTCCAGGTTCCTTGCCCTTTGCTTCTCAGAGTCCTCATCTGCAGAGCGGGCCTCCCTCAGAGTTCTTCAGGGAGCCATGAGTGCACATGCCTGCAGCACTTCCCTCAAGCCTAGCAGACAAGTATCATTTTCACTGTGCATTTCATTATTATGTCTGCTGCTTGGGTAAGTTACATCATCACGGTTGGGTATGAGCAATCAGTATTTCAGAATGGAAGGAGTCTAAATGCATGAGCAGTTTCCATTAGCAACATATAAACCTTAAGACGACTTTCTGCCATCACAGCTCACCACAGATATTTGAGTACACTTCGAACTTAATTCTTGAATGCCTTTCCTCCCCTATACTTTATGTAGAAGTAGAGCAGAGTTCGTAGGTACATCGAGGATCGCTCGCGTGTAAACCTAGGTGTCCTAACATCTCCCGTCCTGAAATGTGTTACATAGTTGTCATTGTATCTCATCCAGTCACTTCTCCCAAGTCCCTAGCCACAGGTCATCTATATAGATGTCTCACAGTCACCCTAGAGAATATCATCTGGGCCAGGGGTCCAAGGTTCAGCAGATGATGGGATGTATGTGACAGGAAGCAGTTCCCTGGCGGGGGTTCTTTGGTCACACAGCCTTCCCCCCTTCTCTTTCAGTGCTTTTGTATGTGCGGAAGGAGAACGACGACGTGTTTGATGCCCTGATGCTGAAATCGCCCACGGTGAAGGGCCTGATGGAAGCGGTAAGCCATGGCCCCTTTCAGTTGTGTTCACCTCAGCAAAACCTGTTTCCTGTGATGCACAGCCAAGTGGCTCCAGGATGAGCTTTGGAAAGAAAAAGGAAGAGTTGAGAGCCAGGGGAAACATCCACCTCTGAGTGTCATGGCTTCTCGGCATGCCGAGAAGCAAACTTAAAAACTGCCAATTCCCTGTCAGTTCAAGGCACTGTACGATGCTGTAGAGGAAGGTTAAGCTGAGTTTTCGTTCGTCTGTTTGCACAAAACCAAATTGGATACATTTAGCTTCCAAACATACACACAGCAAGAGCAATTTAGTACCCTTTTTGGCTATAGTGGTATAATACAGAGATGGTTAAGAGAGATGGTTAAGATGGTTAAGAACTATAATGGTTTGAAATAGGATTCTTCTCCTCACCATTATCCTAGTCTAGCATTACTCAACATGGCTCAGGAAGTTATCTTAAGTTTTACTCAGACATTATTCACCCAAGTATGGCTCTACTTTGAGAATAAGTTCTGTTCTCCTCACTCTACATTATAGAAGATACGTGTGTGTGTGTGTGTGTGTGTGTGTGTGTGTGTGTGTATGTGTGTGTGTTTACAGTGATGGGCAACCAGGATGGTGTCTCTTTCTTCTCCTGGTGGACTACTGGTCTGGAAAACTGCACTGTTGGGACAGTATCTTGGGTGATGAAGCCAAACATTAAGATGCCTAAGAAAGTTCCAACCCATTGACTCATTCAGTGTGCTCATTTATGGCTGGTTTCTTTCCGTTGCCATCCTTCTCAGTGATGCTCATGCCCCCGTTGTAATGTAGACCAGTACTTACTCTTTCTCGGGGCTGAACGATATTCCATTGTATGCATGCCACATTTTCTTTTTTTTGCATGCTCAGTTGACATACTTTGATTTTTTTTCTTTTGGGGAGTTGTTATGAATGACGCACGTACATTCATTGGACCAATGGTCGCTTCTCTTTCCAGTTCTCTATGGGGTAAATAATGAGTGGAATTGCCAGGTAGACATAAGAGGCCAAATATCCTGTGGTTCCGTCTATCGGTAATATTCGGATTAGCTAAATGCATAGAGTTGAGAAGCAGGGTTTCCAGTGGTTGGAACAGGAAGGAGAACAATTGTTCAGTTGCTTAGTGGGTTTCCTTTGGAAGGGATGGAAATGTTTTGGAGTTAGAGTTAGTGGTTGCTTGATGTTAGGAATGCACTGTGATATAGCATAGGTTATTAATGAATGCATACTGCTGTGTCCCTATGAAGAGAGCCAAGCAAGGAGGACCATCCAGACACACACAAAGGGAGGGCTTGCTCATTTTGTCTGATTATCAGAATTTGGTGGTGGGGTGGATTTTTGTTCCATATGAAGGAGAAATAAATGTAACTCTATGTATATCATATATAGTGACCTCCAAATTCCTTATCCTCAGCCAGGTATTGGAGGAAGATGAAAATTCAGAGTAGAGTATAACAAATCTCTTTAAAAGTTCTTTTTTAAATTTCTTTAAAAATGGTTTTCTTTTTGGACAGATGGTGATGACATGTGGATTTGTCTTCTAGAAAAAGAATAGAAAGTGTTCCCACCCTTCCTTCAGGTGGGAACTTGATGTTTGAGTCAGAAGGTGCCACGTCAGCCAGATTTGTGAACAGTTTGGGGGTGGTGACTGTTCCTGTAGCCTACACAGATCCCCAAGTTTGTAAGTCAAGCCATGTTCCAGGGTGAGGTAGCTCTGTTATCCAGAAATGGGCATGCTCTAATACTGGGGAGACGTTGCACATTTCTTTGAGAAAAATTTTCAGATTTGCTTGAAAAATCTGCTCCCGAGATTAAGGTGATGGTTCCCCCCACAAACACGTGTAGCAGCCAGTGGAAGAAAGTGCAGACTGGGGAATAGGACTACTGGAGATATAAGCATGGTTGTGTGGTCTTTTAGACTCATTGAATTCCCTCCTGAAAATGCCTACCTTGAACCATGGCTTTACTTGTGTTGACCTCTTAGCATCTTGAAAGAACTTTCAACCACAACAGTGAGGACTGGAATTACCAAACGGGGCCGCTTTTCTCTAAGACAGATTGGATGATTCTTCTGTCATCATGGTCCTGAGCTTCACTACTCACTTTGTCTGCAGGACATCCTTATTTAGAAGGAACTAGACACTCAGATTTAAAAAAAAAAAAAAAAAAAGGAAAAGTGGGCTGGAGAGATGGCTTAGCAGTTAAGGCGCCTGCCTGCAAAGCCTAGGAACGCCCGTTCGATTCTCCAGGTCCCACGTTTAGCCAGACATGTGACGCAAGTGCACAATGTCACATGGGCCCATGACGGGGTGCATGTGCCTGGAGTTTGTTCACAGCGGCTGAGAGGCCGCTGGCGCACCCATTCTCTCTGTCTCTCTTTCTCTGTCTCTCTCTCAAATTAAAAAAAAAAAAAAAAAGGAAAAGTGTTCTCTATGAGCCAGATCTTACTGAAATCTCCTATGGGCATCCTTTGGAGAGAATAGACCAGTTTTCATTTTGTCTCTGTGTTTGATACCATGTTATCCAAGTCACTCACAGAGCATTGATGACTCACTTTGACTTTTTTATTCTTATAATTAAGTTTTAAATGAGAAGGCAAAGGCTTTAGGGGTGGTGGCGGTGGTAGTGGTGACATTTTTCTCTTCTCCTTTTTTAGGTGTTTCTGATCTTTGTCCAATAACCTTACAAATAATGAGCTGTGACAACTGTACCTCATAGCTAGTTCTGGAGCCCAGCAAGCTCACTCATACCTCAGGGTCATTGCATTCACTGTTTGTCGGCTACACGGCTTGCATCCTTCAGGTATCTGCTCACACACATGATTTAGAGATGGACCTTTCCAGACCTTCCACACAAATCCTGTGTCCGTCACTCTCTGTTCCTTACCCTGCCTTATTTTACGGCCAGCCAGCACACTTAATATTTGCTCAGTTGGGCTGGAGGATGGCTTAGCGGTTAAGGCATTGGCCTGCAAAGCCAAAGGACCAGGTTCAATTCCCCAGGACCCACTTTAGCCAGATGAACAAGGTAGCACATGCATCTGGAGTTCTTTTGCAGTGGCTGGAGGCCCTGGCATACCCATTCTCTCTCTCTCTCTCCCCCTCTTTCTCTCTGTCAAATAAATAAGTAAATAAATAATTTTTAAAAAAAAAAAAACATTTGCTCAGTTGTAGCAATTACTTTCTTGTTGCTGGGACAAAATACTCAGCCAGAAGCAGCTTATGGAAGGAAAGGGTTGTATTGTGGCTTATGGTTTTGAGAGGGTGTTTCATCATGGTGGGAAGCCTTGGCAGAGCAGACAACTGGTGTACATCTTCACATTAGCAGGGAGAAAGTAGAAAGCACAAAAGAACCAAGCAGGGCTGGCCTGGAACATCCCAAGGGCCGCCCCCAGTAACGGACTCCTCTAGCACGGTTCCGCCTCATGAAGGCCCCACAAATTTCCCCAACAGTGCCACCTAGTAGTCAGACCCATGAATCTATGGGGCATTTTTTATTCAAACTACCACAGGGAGCCTCATTTCTGCCCCAGTAGAATGTAAAATTCATGAAGACAGGGGCTTTGTCTCTTATGATCTGCTATGTGTCCCCAGAGCCTTGGGCACAAAGTGTGTTGAGTACATTCAGCACCTGCAGTATATGTGCTATGGGTGGCGGGCTTTTCACATGCACTGCTTCATTTAACCACTACAGTCCCCTCTGGATACAGCAGGTGAATACCATCGTTGCCATTTTATAGTTATGGCAAGTGAGACTGGGGTGGGAGGTTTTTCCCAAGGTCTGACAGCTTCACAAATTGGTGGAGCCTGGAGCCAGGTGTGGTGATGCACGCTTTTAATCCCAGCACTCAGGGGGCAGAAGTAGGAGGATCGCCATGAGTTTGAGGCCACACTGAGATGACATAGTGAATTCCAGGTCAGCCTGACTAGAGAGAGACACTACCTCGAAAAACCAAAATAAACAAATAAATAAAGTCAGTAAGTAAGTAAGTAAGTGGTAGAGCCATCCTCAGCCCTCAGCCAACTTAAGTCCAGGAGACAGATGTCCAATGTGATAATATTGTAAGGAGAATAAACATTCCAAGTCATACTTCCAAAACCAAAAGGAAAATGATTCTGCAGCTATAAGCGTTCAGGCTTAAAGTAATATGTGTCATAGTTCAATACATAGTCCGATAGCTGAGTTAGATCTATCTGGTTCTGTCACTTAAGAATGGTGTGACCTTGGGGAAGTTACTAAGACCCTCTGTGCCATCATGTCAAGTGAGACTAATAGTAAGAGAGAATACTGTGCGGATAATGACAAGGGACATAGGGCAGGTGGGGATATTCAATGAGTCAGAATGAGTGGTACTTGAAGCAGCACTAGAAGTCCTTTGTAAGAGAATATGTGCACAGAGGTAGATGACTGGAAGCATGTGAGACTGGGCTTTCTCCACCGTGCAGGGGTACGAGGAAGAGACAGAAATGTTCCCTCATAGTGAAGCCAGCCAATGGGAAGACAAAGGTTGCTTGTGTCCTCCCTCATTCAGTCCGCTGAGGCCTTCCTGCCTTCCTGCATGGGTGTGACAGTCTGCCCTCCCCGGCTCTCCAGGCAGGTTAAGTGTAGACACCTGGACAATGTTGACAAGCAACAGGCCCTGGCTTTCTTGATGAGCATATTCAGAACCGACACGGAGCAGCTCGGAACTCCACGTGAGAGGAAGGGGCTCTCCAAGCTTACAGTTCCTCTGGACCCCTCTCGGGAAGGCCCCTGAATTCTGCACTGGAGAAAAGAGGGAATCTGTAACTCCTGTCATCCCTTACCTAAAGCTGGCAGAGACGTCAGTCCTCAAAGTAAAAGGCTCACAAGCACAGATCATTGGACCACCAGTAACATGTGGATGTATCCAACACTGCCATTCTCCTGGGAGTCAAAGGAGTCTTTCCAAATATCGATATAAAGTGCTCAGGGGCTGTAGAGATGGCTCAGTGGTTAAGGCGCTTGCCTGCAAAGCCCAACGGCCCAGGTTTGATTCAGTAGTACTCATGTAAGCCAGATGCACAAGGTGGTCCATGCATTTGGAGTTCATTTACAGTGGCTGGAGGCCACCCATTCTCTCTCTGTGTCTCTCTCTCTCTTCTCTCTATTTCTCTGTGCTTGCAAATAAATAAATGAAAACATTTTTTTTGGAAAAGTGCATGCTCAGCTTAGACAACTTAAAGAGCACAAGGGAAAAATATGCAATTCTAATTGCCCCATTAGGAGTTGATAGAACCATCGTGTAACACGTTTTCCATGCAGAGAAGACATAGGAGGGCGGGCTGCATGGTGAGTCATCCTCCCTGGACAGAAGGAAGCTGGCTTCCTCCTCACGGTAGCCTGCACAGTCTCATTTCTTACCAGGGCTCTGACTGTGGTAAAACATGCCATCCTGCCTAGTGGAGCACTGAGCAGTGTGTACTTGTGTCCTTGTGACATGCCCTTCGCCTATCTTTGCCTCTAGAGACTAAAGTGGGAGCTGGACTCAGACTCCTGCAAGCATGTGCTTTGGCTTTGCCACTGGCTCCTCAGTTCTGAATCTCGAGTCTCACTCCCACTGCCACAGCTTGTGCCCATTTTCCCTGAGCTCAAAATCTGCAGCCAAGGCTGGGCGTGGTGACGCACGCCTTTAATCCCAGCACTCAGAAGGCAGAGGTAGGAGGATTGCTGTTAGATTGAGGCCACCCTGAGACGACATAGGGAATTCCAGGTCAGCCTGGGCTAGAGTGAAACCCTACCTCAACAAACAAAAACCTGAAGCCACACTTCCAGGTGGTTCCTTTTCAAACCTTGTCTCAGTCACTCACTAGCTAAGGGATAATTACTTAATGACTAGAGGTTTCAGTTTCCTCATTGGGAAACAACAGCTTACCAGGTATCTCTACTGTGTGGTCATGATGTGGCCTAAGCAAGTGCATTTTTAAGGCATGCTTCCCTGTGTCTACGGCATTTTTATTTCAGTGCTGTGCTGTGGATGCATGGAGGACATGATTGCTATGCCTTTCCCATAAGTTGGACTTTAAAATTTTTCTTTATTGTAAGCAGAGAGAGAGGGAGAGAGAGAGAGAGAGAGATGCTTCAGGGCTTCTTAGTACTGCAAACAAATGAACTCCAGATATATGCACCACTTTGTGCATCTTGCTTTAATGTGGGTACTGGGGAATTGAACCTGGGCCATCAGGCTTGGCAAGCAAGTGCCTTTAACCACCGCAGAGTCATATCTCCAGTCCTAGCTGGGCTTTTATCATTATTTCATACCCATTCATGTTCATGGGCTTTGTGTTATACCTAGCATACTGTTAACCTCATCTCTCTTCTTTTTAATTAATTATTTTTTTATTTTAGAGAGAATGAGTGAGAGAGAGGGAGGGACGGAGAGAGAGAATTGCACTCCAGGGCCTCAGCTACTGAAATCGAACTCCAGACTTTTGCGCCACCCAGTGGCCATGTGTGACCTTGCACTTGCCTCACCTTTGTGCGTCTGGCTTACATGAGATCTGGAGAGTTGAACATGGGTCCTTAGGCTTTGCAGACAAGTGCCTTAACCGCTAAGCCATCTCTCCAGCCCAATCTTTTTGTTTGCATTGCTTGGTTTGGTTATAAATCAGTCATTCATTTATTTGTGGATTTCTCTTCAATAGCATATGGCTAGTTTTCTTCTTCTTATTATTTTCTTTCCATCAACCTACTTATATACTTTGACTTCTACTAGAAGAATGAAAAAATATATTTTCATTTCGTAGAATGACCAACACACTTGACTTTATTTCTTGCACTTTTTTTATTGCTTCTTCCATTTTATGACTGTCTAGTTTTGCCGTCAAATTGTTGTTGTTTTCACTTTTTCACTTTAGAGGTTTTTCTTTATTTTGCTAAATTGTTTTAATCCCCTTCTCCTTTTTATATCTGTTTTCTGCACTAAGACCCACCACCAACTTCTGTAAATGAAATTCCTAAAACTTTCATTTCTCGCTTTTCCTAACCACTTGCTCTCCCTAGGATGAGCCCACCAAAATGCTCTGTGCCTCCAGAGCTCCCAACATGTAGATTTTCCTGAAATAATTCGATGCCTTCCCCCCCCACCCCAAGAAACAATTAGAATTTCCTTGCCTTATTATGATGCCCTCTGAGGATTGGTAGTTGTCCTGTGTCTCTCATATCCTCAATCCAGATAACCACGTGCACACGGAAGTTTCTGACCTAACATTGGTTGTTTGGTTTCTTTCTCTTTGCCTGGCTTGAGGTTTCCTGATGCCTTCCTGTTTGGGTAAAATTCTTTTTGTGTTGTCCCTAAGCGAGATATGCCTGGACAAAATCCACGCATTTCTTAGAGACAACTCTTTCACCTTGAGGAGTGTGGGCGGCCTGCCTGTGGGTGGGCAGGATTGGTGGGGTGAGGCCTGTTTCCCTGTACTCTGAGGTTATCCCACTGGCCATTGGTCTCTGTGTTATAGAAGGATGGAAACTCTTCCTTGCCTTGTTTCTTTGAGGGATGGTAACTTGTTCTGCCAGGGAGGGTACTGAGTCTTCTTTACTTTTTAAAGTGAGCAAATGTATGTGTCTTCTCTCATTGATCTCCCCGGGATTTGGGATGCTCCCTTCTGTCCAAAAGCATGGATCTTGTATTCTTTCTTCTCCTCTACTCCATGTGTTCTTTGCCTGGGAGGTTTGGGTGTGATCTGACTCTAGTCTTTTTTATATTTTAGTTTTTTTTTTTACAAAATATTTTACTCATGCCGGGCATGGTGGAGCATGCCTTTAATCCCAGCACTTGGAAGACAGAGGTAGGAGGATTGCCATGAGTTCGAGGCCACCCTGAGACTACACAGTGAATTCCAGATCAGCCTGAGCTAGAGTAAGACTGTACCTTGAAAAACCAAAAAAAATAAAATAAAATAAAAAATTTTACTCTGTGTATGTGTATGTGTGTGCGTGTGCATGTTCACAGGCATGCGTGTGGAGGTCAGAGAACTACATTCAGATTGATCCCTCACTTTCTACCTTGTTTCCATAAACAGAATTACAGATATGGGGATTATAGAAGTTTGTCACAGTTTTCAGCTTCTAATGTAGAATCTGGAGATTTGAACGTGGGTCCTCTGAATTGCATGGCAAGTGTTTTATACACTGGAGCAATCTCCCTACTACTCTAGTCTTCAGCTCATCTTTTCCTTTATGATTTTTTTCTTTTTCTTTATTGATTTTTTTTTTTTTAATGAAAAGGTTATACTCTTAGACCGCCCCTCCCACGCTTCAATTCTGCTGAGGGTTTTCTTCAGTGAGGTTATTGGTCTTCATTGTGGGGACCAGGTGGTGTCTATTCCCACTTACCCCCCACATTTAAAATCTTTCCACCCCCTCTTCCGCTATGTTCCCTGAGCCTGGGTGGGCATGATATAGATCTGATTTAGTGTTGCTTTCTCTGTTGACTCTGGATTTCTGTACACACACACACACACACACACACACACACACACACACATATGTATATATATTTGAGAGAGGGAAAAAGGCAGAGAGAGAGAGAATGGGCACTCCAGCCACTGCGAATGAACTGCAGATGCATATGCCACCTTGTGCATCTGGCTTATATGGGTACTGGGGAAAGGAACCTAGGTCCTTTGGCTTTGCAGGCAAGCACCTTAACTGCTAAGCCATTCTCCAGTCCCAGGTCTCTGTTCTTGATGTATTGATGTATCATGGTTCTCCCTAGTATTATTCTATAAGCTAGAACAGTCTCCAACCAAAAGCAAGAGCAGCTGGACTTAAAGGGGCTGAGCCTTGTTACTAGAGTGATGTATTGATGTGTATGTCCACTCTTCCTAAAGAGCAGTGCAGGTTCTCTCTGGAGCTATTGGTTTCCTGTCCTAGGAAACTGGGCTTGGTTCCCAGAACTACATATGAGTTCTCACCCACTGAGCAGGTCTCATGTCTCTGTAATTTTTATTTTTGCATTAGTCTTGGAGACTTTTAAAAAAAATTTTAAAAATTTATTTGAGAGATAGAAAGAAAGAGGATGGGCACTCCAGGACCTCCAGCCACTGTAAACTAACTCCAGATGCATGTGCCACCCTTGCATCTGGCTTATGTGGATACTGGGGAATTTAACCTGGGTCCTTTGGCTTTGCAGGCAAGCACCTTAACTACTAAGCCATCTCTCCAGCCCTTGGAGACTTTTTCCTTTCCTTTCTTTCTTTCTTTCTTTCTTTCTTTCTTTCTTTCTTTCTTTCTTTCTTTTTTTTGGGGGGCGGGGTTCGAGGTAGGGTTTCACTCTGGTCCAGGATGACCTGGAATTAACTATGTAGTCTCAGGGTGGCCTCGAACTCACGGCGATCCTCCTACCTCTGCCTCCCAAGTGCTGGGATTAAAGGTGTGCGCCACACCTTTAATCTTTCTTTCTTTCTTTCTTTCTTTCTTTCTTTCTTTCTTTCTTTCTTTCTTTCTTTCTTTCTTTTTTTGAGGTAGGGTCTCACTGTAGCCCAGGCTGACCTGGAATTTACTATGTAGTTTCAGGGTGGCCTCAAACTCATGGCGATCTTCCTAACTGCAGCCTCATGAATGCTGGGATTAAAGGCGTGAGCGACCACGCCCTGCTGACTTTTTTAACTTGAATTTTTGTTAACATGGTTTGTTAAATTGACACATATCCTTCAGCTCATTTACTGAACTTTTCAATTACTTTTCATTCAGTAATTGTATTTTTAGATCAGAACTTTGCACAGGTGCTTCTGGAGTGTTCTTTTGTATTCCTGAGTGATCTTTTATGTTGTGTTCAAACGGATGCCTCCAACACAAGTTCTGTCAGTTTTCTTTGCTGCCTACAGACTCCTCTCAGAATTTTTTTTTTTTTTTTTTACCCTTTGCTCCTTCGGGCTTATGTGTGGTAGTAGGGAAACCTCATCAGGGCCAGCATGTGTGTGGCAGGTAGGCAGGTAGCTGCTTGTATAATTTCCTGTCCTGAGCCCAGCTGACCTGCTCCCTCTTGGATGTGTTTGGGTAAAGAGTTCTTCCAGGATGGGAGAGTAGGAGGAGAGGGACAACCTAGGATTGTGGAATATGCTCTTCTCGAGATCCAACTCTATTCTAGACCTTTTTCACCCCCTTCCTAGCTTCCACTCCACTATCTAGGAACAAGTCGCAAGTCACAACTGCCTCAGCTGACTGTGAGCCCCCACTGGTCATTCTGAGAGGCATGGCAGACATTTGGGGCAGATCTTGCCAGAATGTACCTCTCAATTGTCATTACTTTTTACTTATAAAAATGACAAACCATTGAAAAAATAAGCAACAAAGAATTACACAAAATACAAAGTAAAGAGATGGTTGTACTAACCTTCTCACTGCTGGCACAAAACACCCAACCAAAGAAAAGCAGCTGATGGGAGGAAAGCCTTGTTTATTTTAGCTTACAGTCTTGAGGGGAAGCTCCATGATGGCAGGGCAAAGAATAGCATGAACAGGGCTGGACCTCATCTCTACTACAGTAGGTGGAGCCCCGCAGCAGCAAAGTGAGCCAAACACTGGCAAAGAGGGGTGGACTACAACACCCATAATCCCACTCCCAACAACTCACCTCCAGCCGTCACCAGCTGGGGACCTAGCATTCAGCACACATGAGTTTATGGGGGACACCTAAACAGAGCTCTCGTTTCTGATCATTCACCAACTGTTAATAGATTGGCATGTAACTTCAGTATTTTCTGTGCATTTAAACAAATATATAGCTTTAGCATGTACGACCTTGTGCTTGCTTCACCTTTGTGCACCTGGCTAATGTGGAATCTGGAGAGTAGAACATGGGTCCTTAGGCTTCACAGGAAAGCAGCTTAACTGCTAAGCCATCTCTCCAGCCCATGTTAAGGATTTTTAAGATGAGAGTTCATATAGGTTCCTAATTTAAAAAAGAAATTAGGGCTGGGGAAATGGCTTACTGGTTAAGGCATTTGCCTGCAAAGCCTAAGGACCCTGGTTCAATTCCCCAGGACCCACATGAGCCAGATGCACAAGGGGGTACATGTTTATGGAGTTCATTTGCAGTGGCTAGAGGCTCTGGCGTGCCCTTTCTTTCTTTCTTTCTTTCTTTCTTTCTTTCTTTCTTCTTTCTTTATCTGCCTCTTCCTCTCTCTCTCTCTCTCTCTCTCTCTCTCTCAAATAAATAAATAAAATATTTCTTTAAAAATTAAATGAATGCTGTGAAAACATCAAAAACATATTTAATCAATGTTTGTGGTATGCAGTTTTTTCTATTATAAACAGTGATGTCTTGAAAATCTTTGCACACTTATGGGAGTATTTTTGCAGGCCAGATCATCACATATGGACTACGTGGCTCAGAGGATAGCTTCTGCCACCTATCTTTTTCATTGTCACCATTCCACACAAAGAACGTGACAGTGGCTGTTCCTCACACTCTAACACACTCAATTTCTAGGTTTCACATTTTATATTCTGATAAATTAAAAGTACCATGCTATACTATTGCTTTAATTCAAAATTTTAAGTTTGAATGAGGTACACTTTTTCTTGTTTAATGGCTATTATATTCTTATGTAAGCTGCTCTCCTTCTTGATTGAATTCCTTTACTTAAGATAATTCATTCTGTGTCTGTCATTTGTATCTTAAAAATGCTTCCCAGCACATTATTTTTTTTTCATTTTTTGATTATGCTCTTTAAATTTTCATTTATTTTATTTGAATATGTGTGTGTGGTGGGGTGGAGCAGCAGGGGTGGGGCATACCAGGGACTTTTACCACTGCAAACGAATGCCAAATGCTTGTACTTTCTATGTTTGGGTTACATGGGTGGCCTGGGAATTGATCCTGGACCAGTAGGCTTTGTAAGCATCTTGTATCGCTAAGCCATCTTCCCAGCCCCACTATTTTTGTTGTGTATGTGTGTGTTTGTGGTTTTTCCAGGTAGAGTCTCCCTCTAATCCAGGATGACCTGGAATTCACTATGTTGTCTCAGGCTGGCCTTGAACTCACAGTGATCCTCCTACCTCTACCTCCCAAGTGCTGGGATTAAAGGCATGCATTACCACACTCAGTATATATATATAACTTTTATTTATTTATTTATTTATTTTTTGAGAGAGAGGCAGGAAGACAGAGACAAAGAGAGAGAATGGGTGTGCCAGGGCCTCCAGCAATTACAAATGAACTCCAGATGCATATACCCCCTTGTGCATCTGGCTTACATGGGTCCTGGAGAATCAAACCAGGGTCCTTTGGCTTTGCAGGCAAATACCTTAACCACTAAGCCATCTCTCTAGCCCCCAGTATATTTTTTAATTTCATGTTGTTTCACTAACTTTTCATTTTTTTCCCCCCAGATTCCATGTCTTCCTAGAAAACTCTTTAAGATGAGAGATATATAAACAGTTAGCTCATGATTTTCCCTTATACATTCATGGTTAACTCTTTCACATATAAGTCATTGATCCACCTGAATTTTTATTTTTATTTTCTTACTACATAGTGAGGCTAGTCCAGAAGGTGCCATATAGCTCAGGCTGACCACAAGCTCATAGTTCTCCTGCCTCAGTCTCTCTGAGTGCTGGGAAGACAGGTGTACGCCACTGTACCTGACTCACTTGAAATTTACTTTGATGTGAGACATTATATAGACATTATATATAATTTATTTACTTATTTGAAAGAAAGAGGCAGAGAGAGAGAGAAAAAGAATGGGCATGCCAGGGCTTCCAACCACTGCAAACAAACTCCAGATGCATGTGCCCCCTTGTGCATCTGGCTTATGTGGGTCCTGGAGAGTCGAACAGGGATCCTTTGGCTTTGCAGGCAAACACTTTAACCACTAAGCCATTTCTCCAGCACCTATTTTTTTTTCTACATGATTTCATCTAATCCAACATGGTGGCTGCAGGCCAAGATTTTTTTTTTTTTGACCACTACGAAATGCCACTTCTCTCATAGATTCAACTCCCAGGTGGCTGGGTCTTCTGTCTGGTGATCTAAGCTCCGTGCAAAGGGAGAACCAAACTGGTAGTGATAACACCTACTTTCAAGGTTGCTGTGAGTGTGTATTATAATTCTTTCCAAGGTCAGTGCAATAGGCTGAAGTATTCCTTTGAAGGATGTTTCAAGTCCTGCCAAGCCGAAATCCCCAGAGCACAGGCACAGGGACTATGCTGTGTTCAACCAAGGGGAGTGGCAGCAGTTCTTGATTTGCCTTTTGTGCTAAGGGCAGAAGCAATATGGCTGAATGAAAACAGGGGGCTTCAGTGTTTAGGTTGTGGCTCTGTTGGTCTGATCACTTCCCCAAGCCTCAGTTTACTAATGTATAAAACCAGAGGATTGTGTTGAGTGATCTTAGAAGGCATGTTTAATAAAAAAAAAAAAAAAGTCACGGGCTGGAGAGATGGTTAAGCAGCTAAGGCACTTGCCTGCAAAGCGAAAGGACCCAGGTTCAATTCCCGAGGATCCACATAAAGCCAGATACACAAGGTGGAGCATGTGTCTGGAGTTTGTTTGCAGTGACTAGAGGCCCTGGTGCAGCCATTCTCTCTGTGTGTGCTTCTTTATCTCTCTCACGTAAATAAATAAAAAGAAAACATTACAAAGTCCTGAGGGAAGTTGAGGCTTTGCTTTCCTCATAAACAAGCATTTTCAGGTTTGGACTCGTGAGTGAAGACCATGTTGTGCACAGTGATGTGTGCAGGAGAACGCTCTCCCTTGCCTCCACCTGATCCACCAGCCACCCAGTGGGTTCATCTGCCTTCTCCTTCTTGCTCTCACAGATCTCCGAGAAGTACGGGCTGCCAGTGGAGAAGATAACAAAGCTGTACAAGAAAAGCAAGAAAGGGTAAGAAGGAAATGAACTTACAGTCACACAAGTCTCCACTGTGCACGAAAAACTGAAGCCTCTCTTTTAATTAATTTTGGGGTCCATCTTGCATAAGGCTTCTCTGTCCTTCTTCCAAAGAATTGCAGCGCAGCTCAAGCGTGGTGCATTTTGAAGATCTTTAATGAGAGAAGGAAAGATACAGACTGTGTATCATTCATTCTCCATCTACAATGACTGTGCATTATCATGATGTCACCTGAAATGCTCCAATCCAATGACAGGGTTACAGGTGGGCTCAAGGAGTCTGCAGGTGATAGGGCTACTGAAGGGAATAGCAGAGTCACCCCTCTGCAAAGAGTGGACTTTGTTGGCAACCACATGTGGCTCTTGACAGTGACTTCAGGGTGGCACAGTGGGCGTCACATAGGTTTTGGGGACACAGAGAATGGATCCAAGGTGATAAGTAGCAAGGTGCTCTCGGGTGGTCATTGGCCTTGCCTGTCCTCGTGGTTCAGAACAATAGCTCTTGTGGCCTGGAGGTTCACGAGGTTCTGTGCTGACTGCTTCTCTCGTGTTCCTCTGTGTACTCCCTACTGCTCGCTCTGTGAGGTAGAATCTACAGTTGCTTCTAGTTTACCAGGGAGGAAAGAAAGCTCAAGGCTGCAGCCTGGTGTCGGCAACCTCACGTTTAGTGTGTAGAAGTTCAAGCACTTAACTCCTCTCTTCTGCTGTCTACCGCCTCCAAGTCGCTCCTAGGGCTTCCTCTGCACGAGTCTCTTAAGAGCAGTGGTCATGGTATTTAGTCCCAAGAGAATATTTCTATTGATTCAGTTTCTAGGACCTTTTGCTTACAAAAGGCTTGGTTTTTTAAAATTCTTCTCTGGACCTGTAGCAGACAGCTTCAGGTTCGCTGAGATGAACTTCCAGACCAGGCACAGTTATGGAGGAAGGGATATTATTTATTGAAGCTTACAGATCCAGGGGAAGTTCCATAAAAGCAGGAGAAACGGCCTGCTCTCCACAGGGCCAAACAGAGAGAGCAAAAGCCAACCAGCCACCACAGCACACAGAGCAAAACTACAGCCAAAAGGTCACACAGCACACTTCAGGAACTCCTGCTAGGCACATTTGCATATCTTTACAATGGACTCTCAAACCATCACCACACCTTAAGACCGGGGCCCCCAGTGACCTTGCCTCTAGCAAGGTGATTGCAGATGCAAACTATAACTAAAAAAAAAACACTGAATATATTGGGGGACATATATTCAAACTACCACAGGACCCCTTTTATAAAGAACATGGATTCGTGTGCTTCTTGGGCTTTCTGAGTATGGAGCCTGTGGCTCACTGAGCATCCCACTGAGCTCTCGTTGGGAACCTCCCCCAAGTGTGTTACAGTTTCCTCCAAGGTCAATGCACTAGGCTCGGAGTCACGTCCCGAGGTCTGCTGAACAGACTTTGTGTCTCCATGCACACACACGCGCTGCTGCGATAACCCTGCTCTTGCATCCTTGAGTCTGTGTGAGGTCCTGTGCTCAAGGCTTTTGTTCCAACCACAATCCTCGAAGCTTGGGTGGTTCTTAGTTTTGTAAAATAATAAACTGAGACTCTGAAAGGCTAAATAACGTGCCTGATGACACCTAGTAGTAAAACTGACAGTGACTCATTCATTCTCCATCTACCATCAGAATTCCACCAGTGAGATTGGCTCAGGGACTTTGAAATCATGGATGGACGCGGGAAGTGGTTGGTTTTCTTAAAGCGCACCTGGGGTAGTATGCCAAGGAAGTAGGCGCTGTACTGGTTGGGTGAACTTGGGTTAATATTTGAACTTACTGAGCTCACTTTCTTTCCTTTTTTCTTTCTTTCTTTCTTTTTTAATATTTATTTATTTGGAAGCAGAGTAAAACAAAAGAGAGAGAGAGAGAATTGCAAACAAACTCCAAATGCATGTGCCACTTTGTGCATCTGGCTTTATGTGGGTACTGGAGAATGGAACTCAGGTGATTAGGCATTGCAGGCAAGCACCTTAACTGCTGATGCATCTCTCGAAGCCGAGCTTAGTGTCTTACTTGCAACATGGTGATGACGAAACCTACCCTCAAGGGTCCTGTGAGGCTAAACTGCAAGGTCTTTACTGCACGCATCGTGTGTTTGACCACGGGTAGCTGGCACTCTAGTGGATTTTTCTCTTCCTGGTAATGGGAAGCAATTTAGTTGATGAAAATATTAGGGAGGCTAGCTAACTAGGTCGTGGCTCTGTCAGCAGACAGCAGTGTTTTGGGACTCCATTCCTGGCCTAGCCTCTGTTTAGTGATCTGTGAAGCCGGAGACGGTTGGCTTGAATGAGCTCAGAAGTCTTGTTTAGTAAGAAGTCACCAGAGTGCTTCCAGGAAACACGGAGGCCTTGCTTTCTTTAAGCTGGTTTTCAGAGATGAGGTCGAAGGAGGGTCTTCCCCTGCCATGTCTTATCTACCTCTCTGAGCTTCAATTGCTCAGGAATGATTTAGAAGAACCCAGCCAAAGGCTGCCCTTGCGCTGAGCCTGCTGTTCACTGCCTTTGCTTCTCACCCCACCCCCACCCTGACAGCATCTTGGTGAACATGGACGACAACATCATCGAGCACTACTCCAATGAAGACACCTTCATCCTCAACATGGAGAGCATGGTGGAAGGCTTCAAGATCACACTCACGGAGATCTGAGCCCTGGCCGGACATCTCCTTGGCAGGAGCTCTCTGTGCACTCCTTCCTGGGAGAGATGGGGTCCTCGCCACCCCAGAACCTGGAGACCCATCTCACCCATCTCATAACTGCTGTTACAAGACTACTGCGAAGCAAGCAGGGCCCAAGGCCCCTTGATCATCAGTATGTTTTGACCCCTCCACTGGCTCCCCACGGAGCTGAATGAAGCCTGAGCCCTTCAGCAAGTCGCCTTGGGCCTGGCTGGCCCTTATTTATTGCCCACCCTTTGTAGGAGACTGGAGTCCAGGCCCACGGGGACTCTACTTGTTAAAGTTCCAGAGTCTCCCTTTCAAGGGAAATACAGCCAGTCCATTCATCTAGAAGAACCTGGAAAACTGGCAATTCTTCTTTCCCACCCCTCGGCATCTCTCGAGTGAGTGGGCAGAATGAGTGCTGCTTGGTGTGGCGGTCATGAGGTGGGGGCAGGGAGGAAATGCCTGGAGTGACCCAGAACTTTTGGGTTGCTTTGGAACAGGTCATTCTGTCGGATAACTAGGAGATCCTAGGAAGCAGCCAGTGAGCTTTTTATACGGAAAGACATTCAGCTACCATGTAAGCAATAAGAAACACAGAAAGTATGCCTGACGCTCATGTACATAGTGTTTATAATATTGTAATAATATATTTTACCCGTGGTACGTGGGCATGTTTACTGCCACTGGCCTAGAGGAAGCACAGACCTGGAGACTTGGAGCTGTCGGCCCTGGGCACTCACTGCCTGTATGTGCCGAGCCAGAGCAAGGGGCCTTTGGTGTGTCGGGTGACTGCTGAGTGCCAAGATGGACTCACCACTGAGCATGTCTGAAGACTTGTTCCCTAACCCCAAAGGGAGCTCTCCTTTTCCGTGGGTGTGGCCCTCGTCACATCTGTCACTGTGGTGATACGTGTGGGCTGAACTCTTCCATTGGTAAGAAAGGTCACCTGAGTTGCAGTTCCCTCCCTCCCTAGCTTTGGTATGGGGGTGCCACCTGACCTTTCTGGAAAGACTCTCCAGAGGGTTGTACTGGGACCCAGTCACCCCTGGCTGCATCCGAACTGCTCAGCCGTCCTGGGAACTCTGGACACTGTGTGTGCAGTGGCTCACGGTTTACAAACATGTCTTTCATCTCAACTGGCCCCTTTGAAAACCGCAGCTCAACTCCCTGCCTGGAGACAGGAAGAGGAGAGATCATCTGGCCACGTGTCTGCCTGCCGGGTTTTGAGGTAGAGACCCCAGCAAATCCTGGCTCTTCTGAAACCAGTCTCAGGAGGCAGACTGGGAGAGAGAGAGGCCTTGTCCTATATCTCACGCCTTATACAATCACAGCAGGATGCACCTCCGTGGACTGCTAGCTATTGTCTTGGCAGGTAAAGACAGCTGAGGGTTTGCAGATGTCCCTGGGGCTGAGCACTAGAGTTTTGGTGGCCAGGCGTGGCCCACTCCAAGGCCTGGATTTAGGACCAGTTTCGTGTCAAACTCCAGAATTGGTTTATTAAGCACTTTGATGTCTTAACTGTAGGCCCTGCTCTCTGGGTTCCTGCTTGCCCACCCTACTTGCTCCTGAGGCCTAGGGACCAGAGGGAGGCCTGCTTTTAGCCCAGCAGTTGCCCCTTCAAGCTGCAGAGGAATTGGGTGGGACGGGAGTGCCACACCCAAGGAGATCTCAAGGGATAGTGGTCTGAGGGTCTTCAGATCTTGTTACCCCTCCTGTGGTGCCAAAGGTTTGCAACCTGGGCTCAGCTCTGCTCCAGTCTGTCTCCTCCTCCTCCTCCTTCTTCACTCCAACCCACTCTCTGGATCAGCAGCTTGGGGGCCATCCTGGATACCAATGGGACTCTTAAGACAGACAAACTCAGTGTTGGAAATATATGGTGTTTTATGCACTTCCCGTGCCTCTTGTGTTAGGAGTAATTCCAAACATGATCAACAGACTTAACAACTGGGACACAGGACTCCAGAGAAGGAGGGAAAAGTCAAATTTCTAGCAGCCTGACACAGGCTCCTGACCTCTTGTCCAGCATGTTTGGAAAATGCTGGTCTCGCCCTAAGGCAAAAAAAAAAGTCAATGATACCTTTGCTTTCTCCTAAGACCCTAAGTAATCCTTGGGCCCATTGCCCAAAGAGACCAGTGTCATCAAAGTGTTCAGAGTGTCACATCCATGTCTCCGCCCCACTCTTAGAGTGCCCCATGGTGGATTTCTATGTGCCTGTATGTGAAAGCAGAACTTTGATAAGCAAAATTTTCCCAAGCAAAACACTCCAGCAAGGTAGACAAAAAACTTGCCTCCTTTTCCGTCCCTTAAATCACACACAAATGAGTTTTGTTGTTGTTGTTGTTGTTGTTGTTGTTGTTGTTTTATGGTAATCCATAAAAGGGGGCACGTGCAGCAAATATTTTCCTTATGTCCCGATACTGTTTAAGCATTACCTGTGTTTAGAAATTGAAACCTACAGAAATATATAGTGGGATGAAATCTTGGAATTGGCTCTTGAAAGAATAAGGTATATCCCACCAGGGAAGCGTGAAATGAGTCAAAATGTTTCTTCTCCTTCGTATTTAAAAATCATCAAGACATAACAGAAACAAAGAGTTTGTGCCAAATTCTAAGAATGGCCCGTTCTGAAAGACAAGCACGGGAGACTGTACACTTTGCTCCCACATTAAAACAGAAGAGGGTAAATGTAACTTAATAGTTTTGTAAATGGGAGAGGGGGAATCTATAAACTATAAATATGTTATTTTATTTTTTGTACATTTTTAAGAAGAAAAAATAAATATTCATGACATACGAGTGAAACATCAGTGTGTGGGGGGGCCTCTGTGTGGTGGTTCTCGGCACTCTGCCTGAATGGAAAGAGCTCTCTGTGAGAAAATTCTAGACTCCTCCAACTCCTTCAAGCCTTGATCTTCAACAGAGCAGGGATTTGCTCTCTGAGTTGTTCTTTTTAAAAATTTATTTTTTTATTTTTTTATTTGAGAGAGAGAGAGAAATAGGCGGGGGGAGGGGGAGAGAGGCAGAGAAATGGGCACACCAGGGCCTCCAGCCACTGCAAATGAACTCCACATGCATGCGCCCCATTGTACATCTGGCTTACGTGGGACCTGGGGAATTGAACCTGGGTCCTTTGGCTTTTTTTTAAGCGCCTTAACCACTAAGCCATTTCTCTAGCCCTGAGTTTTTTTTTTTTTTTTTTAATATTTTTATTTATTTGAGAGAGAAAGAGATAGAATGGGCACTCAAGGCTTCCAGCCACTGCCAACGAACTCTAGATGAATGCACCCCTTGTGCTTACATGGGTTCTGGGGAGTTAAACCTGGTTCCTTGAGCTTTGCAGGCAAGCACCTTATTGGTTAAGTCCCCTCTCCAGCCCTGAGTTGTTTGTTGTTTATTGTTTTTTTTTTAAATATTTTATTTTTATTTATTTGATAAAGAAGGAGGGAAAGAGATAGAGAGAAAATGGGCACGCCAGGGCCTCCAGCCACTGCATATGAACTCCAGATGCGTGCACCCCCTTATGCATCTGGCTAACGTGGATCCTGGAGAATTGAACCTGGGTCCTTTGCCTTTGCAGGCAAATGCCTTAACCACTAAACCATCTTTGCAGCCCCTGAGTTGTTTCTTTTTTTTTAAATATATATTTTTTATTTATTTGAGAGAAAGGAATAGGAAGAGAGAGAAAGAGAAAGAGAATGGGCTTGCCAGGGCCTCCAGCCACAAACTCCAGATTCCTGTGGCCCTTTGTGCATCTGGTTTACATGGGTCCTGGAGAATTGAACTGGGATCCTTTGGCTTTGCAGGTAAAGGCCTTAACCACTAAGCCATTTCTATAGCCCCGCCCCCCCTGTTGTTTTTAATCACACCTCACAGCAGGCTTAAGTGAGAAGAAAACCAAAAGTCAACAACAGGCCTCCTGTGTGCCCCCCCCCCATAGGCTCTCAGCAGCAGCAGATTTTGTTGACTCCCATGTCTGCCCTAGAAGCTCTCTGCCACTTTAGATTAGCCATGGAGCACCCAGGAACTGTGTGGCTCAGACTCCACTTTCATTAGCACACTCTGGCCTCGGAACCCACACCCCAAAGTCCACCCCATCGTGTACGGGGACTCCCGAGGTGATCACCACACTGAGAGACTCCCACCCTGCTCCAACCATTTCGCAATCATCTCCCACGAGCATCCCTTCCAACCAAGTAGCATGCCTGCATTCTCCCACACCCGCCCTTCTCTGTCTATGGCTTTCAAATCTCGCCTTCAAGAAGCCTTCCCCGACTGACTTCAGTGGCTTCTCCAGTCACCTGGAGATACAGGAGGGAGGGGGAGTGCTTAGTGCAGAGCTTTCCGGAAAGATCATGGGATTAGAAAAGGGCCACAGGCTTTTTGTTCCTGATCAGTGTCTTCCTTAGGCCTGACTGCTCACCACACCTCTCTCCCTCGGCCCGTGGTCCCCACAGTCCTGCTGCATGATGAACTATCACATGCACCGCCCACCTCCAGCTCTCGGGACTGCAGAATCCCTGAGCGAGTTTTCCTTGGTACCATATTTCCTTTGTCCCCAAGGGTACTTACTTCATCTTCTTCTCGGAATTCCCCTGGAGCGTGGGTTAGTATCGGAAACTCAGGAATTTTTTTTTAGGAAAGACAGTGGGGTCCTCTGATGTGATGAGCCAGAAGCAGAAAAGATGAGGGGGCATGATGAAAGACATTGAAGGTGAGCATAACCCTCGTGTTTCCCTGGGGAAGCAAATGCCCTTCAAGCACCACTCTGGAAAGAATTTCGTTTCTGTTTTGCCACTGGGCCTGGAAGCGAGGCCATTTTGCAGTGGTCTTCAAGCCAGGACAGAGATTTCCAGCTGAACCCTGGGTCAAGCACTCCCCTCCAGGTTAATTTCTTTGCTGAGAACACCTGTCTCTTTCCAACCCACCACACTCACACCTTCAAGACTGTTACACTTAGTACCATTTGGGGTCACCACTGAACACTTAGCGTGAGCTCAGTGAAGTGGTGAATTACTGCTATTGGAGACAGAGAGGCCACCTGCCTGCCTTCACGGAGGGTGCTGTATCCTGGTGAGTATTTAATGAGGATTGGGTTTGGCAGGTCCGACTGTCTTGTACTTTGAAGTGCTTCCACCACTATTAAAACGCCAGCTATCTCTTGTCATAGTGCTGAGAAAAGTCATGAAGTCTCTGTGGCCCAAGCCATCCACTAGTTACACACTGTCATCACCGTTTGCATCCCTAGAGCTGGCTGGGACCCTGCATTACACATTAACACCCAGCTCAGCAACTTCCTAGCACATGGGCATGGGGCCTGATTCAACTGTAGAGATGCCTTTGGCCTGGGCATCTCTTCTCCATGCAACCATCTTCCCACTTGAGGCAGATTTGACTGAAGTTCTGCTGCCACGAGACTCATTGCCTTGTTTCTTCAACCTCTTCAGCACTCACATGTTCAGGAAGTGCTGAGCGCATCTGGGACAAGGATAAGGGGCCCATGTGAAACCTGCCCATCCTCCCCCCCCCCACCTCGGGCGGTTCTTGTAATTCTTCTGGCTGGCCTGAGGGAACACGATTCCCCCCTTAGCTGGTAGTCTCCCTTCCCCATGCCTGAACTAAGTTGTGAGGGGGTTCAGCTGGGCCAGAGCATTGGGACACTGTTATGGGGTAAGAGTTTCGGGGTTGGGAATGCGTGGAAGTGGCCAGGTTGCAGGCATGCAGGTTCCCCCTCAGGTTCGAGGCTCCTGGCCACCTTTCCGTCGCCCCCACCATGAATGACTTGCTATTTTTCATAAGCAGAGCTTGTGGGTCAGAGTCACTACTCGCACTAGAAACTGGCTGTGTACAGTAGGAAAAAGACTCCTCTGCCCACGTGAGTTCTGCTTGGCCCATACAGTACCTGCTATAGCTTATAACCAGTGTAGCAAGTAGTGGCACCTTGTTATGCAAGTGGTGACCTTTTGGGATGGAAGCAAGCCCAGTGACCGCATCAGAACATGAACGGCTTGATATGAGTGACTCTGGGGCTGTGGGTTTCTCCCTGTGTCATCTCTTCCACTGAATCTTCTCAGACTAAGGCTGAGAAGGGAGAAGACTAGTGAGTTCCTCATCTAACCAGCTGCTACTAAAGGGGAGGTGGCCTCAGTTTCTCATGCTGGTGTGCCTCGTGTTTGGACTTCAGTTTGGAGAAGCAAAGGAGGGGGCAAGTGAAGGCTGGGCTGGGAGGAAAGTAAGGGTGCCAATCACAGACCACGGATGCTTCTCGACAGGGCTTTGGGCTCAATACCTTGTCCCACTCCTCCACCCCAACCCTTGCCTCCTTGGGTCTTCTACAACAGAAATAATACCCAGGAGAAGGCCAGAATCCAAACCCAGTACCTCACCAAGACAGCAGGGGCAGCAACGTTAGGAAAATCTCATGCTCCAGACAATCATATTAAACAATGAACATGCTTTAATGCCAGGCAAGAGCTACACAAGGTCAACCAATATGGGGCCACGCCATGTAACATGACACAGATGTTCTGAAATCCACTTGGAGACAGTCCTTCTGAGCTGTGTTCCTGGGAGAGTCCCTCACCCACAGCACCCCTTCTCCATCTTAAGCGAGGTATGAACAGTCAAGCATTCTGTAACACCCATCAAGTCATGAGCCATTTATTCCAGTCCCTTGAAGACCATAAGCTGGCTTTAGTTGGGACAAAACAGCCTTCACTTCAGGAGATCTCAGCCAGCACAGGAGGAGCAGAGGTCATCAGGCACTTAGTCCTATGGCGCTGTGCAGTCCCTTGGCCAAACTTCAGAGCTCTGCATTAGATATGTCCACACCTTCCTGGAGAGGAGGAGGAGGAGGAGGAAATGAGCTCTGGAGAAAATACAGATGGGTTGGTTGCTGGCCAGCTCCGGGACTGTCTGCCTGCATTCCTTCTGGAGGCAGTGGTGGTCATTAGCTCATGAGCCTTGCATCTGGCTATTTGCTTCTCTGATTCCCACCCCAGTTTTAGGTTTTAGAATAGATGGGTCTGACTCAACCCAAGGCAAAAGCCAGGCAGTTTCTCCAACATTAACTGACGCTACTCATCAAATGAGAACTAAAAGCAATTGTGAGCTCCTTGGTCCAGAGCAGGAAAAAGTGGGCATAACTCCCAAACTCCAGTGATAGAATGTGTTGGGTCCCTTCAGCCCCATTCTACTCAACCTGGGTCAATACTTTTTGAAAAAAACAACAACAAAAAACAGACTTGACCACTTGGCTCATGGAGGAATTTGGCAAGCCTTGGTATAACATGAGGCAGCAACACCCAGAAAAATTAAGAGACCCGGTCTCAAATTTCACCCTACTAAGTGGCTCATTTTGAATCCACCATGCACATTTGGGCTTCTGGTGCCGGTTGTTAGGGACTCAAGTGATATACCGGATCCTAGGGTTTGGAATAAGCCCAGCATCACTCTCCTTGTGGTTATATATTTATCTTTTTGTGGTTTCTGTTCTATAGGAAGTAAGTGGCTTGGCAAAAGACAGACCCCCCTCCCTGGGGGTCTTACTATCTTCTTGGACAGGATCTCTCACCAACATAGTGGAGTGTTTGGGCCTCTCTTTGCTGGCTACGTAGGAGACTTTGATTTGCCTGTGACGGGCAGTTTTAACTCCTGCCCCTTAGCTCAAGTGACTGTGAATTCAGCCTAAACTGCACCTGTCATTTGTGTTGTCACTTCCGGAAGTAGAACCGCGCTCAAAGGACCCAGCGATGGGAAATACTGTTTGGTTTCTCATCGTGGACTTCAGATAGCACATACACTCTTGCTCTGTCTCAAGGTGAATTGCCCATCTGTCCCACATTTGACTCTGAAGGATAACTGGAGACATGAAGAAATGACCACTCCACATATGCCACCCCCCCTAACTAGGGACGTGGGGTTAGCCATTGGGGAAGTCTCCAGGATACAGAGTGGGTTCCTCCCACACACAAGTCTTTGGAAGCACCGTCTGTTCAGAGAAGCTCCCCCCTCCCCCATTCCCAGTCTCACTGCTGCCACTGAGCTGCTGGGCTGAGTGAGCAAACCACCCGCCTCGCCTCTCATCAGTGTGGACTTCCGGTACTCTGATGGCCATGACCCTGTTCCAACTGCCCTGCTTCCATTCTCCAGCTCTGTAACTCTAGAAAAGGCATTCAAAATCAAAGTTGGGCCCTGGTAATCATCATTACTTTGTACTTTTATGAAATATATAAAATACACTTGTTGACCAGTACATTTGTGCAGATATGACTTTAAAACAAGACATAGACGCTCATTACGGTTGGCTTCACAATAAGCTACTAAAAACAGTCTTCTGTCTTCAGATTGTATTAGTGCTCACTAAACATGCATTTACAAGGCAAAACACTTAACTTGGTCTGCAAAACCCAATGTTTTTATATACAGCAGTCCTTTATAATCACCATAGGCAACAAGATGGGTCTGGTTTTGGAATATGTTACCATTTGTGTTTGATTTCCGAAGAAACGCCTATGAACTCAACGACTGTAAACCTGTGGGAAAATGGCTGAGCCATCTTTTCCCTCTCCTCTCTGAATTTACCTTGAAATGTTCACAGCTTAAAAACTACAACCTGCTGGGGCAGATGTTGTGGTGGGCCTCCTGGGAAATGGCCCAGCTCCCTCATAATAGCCTTGCCCCAGACAATACCTTGTTCTTAGGAAATCAGCGTCTGGTGTCATAGACCCAGGCGGGGGAAGGGGGAATTTTATCTTTCAAACACAACCCCTCAAAGCTTGCAGAAGGATCACCGGGCTGGATGGATTCCCTTTCTCTTGTTCCCAAGTCTTAGGTTTTAGAACAGAGACATTAGAATCAAAGGGGGAGAAAAACACAATGATTATCAAAAGTCGTCAAACAACGAACACCACAAACGTCGGTTCATGCTTTCCACAAGCGCACAGGGGGCTCTGGGCATTCCCACGAAGCGTCCACGAGGAAAGAAGCAAAAGGCAAAGGCGCCATGGAAGAGGGTGCATATGACCACACGGGACAGCGTCACCATCGAGAATGTTTGGCAAAAAAATAAAAATTAAAAAAAAAAATAAAAACAGAAGGGACGTAGCAGCTGGAGCGTCTGTGGGTAGTGGGGTTCAGAACTGGCCTGCGCTGCTGGGGTCGCACTGCAGGAGGCGCACGATGGACGGGTCGCTCTTGGCCCCTCTGATGAACTCTTCCAGGGACAGTTTTCCTAGGAGGCAAGAGGACCATGCATGAGTGAGGACAGGTGGTCTCCCTTCCGGCTGCATGTTGGGGACAGCAACCCCTCACTCTCCCACATAGAGCCGTGGCGATTGTCTTTCCAATGGGGGACCTACCCTTACTGCTTCGCTCACCCTGACACAAACTGCCCACCACCGGGAACAATGTACAGGGCCATTCAGTACTACTTCCTGGGTACTGGGCATGGGAGACTGTGGTGGATTGCCCTGACCTGGCCCTGTCCCTGTGGCTCTCCCACCTCCACCTCGCCTAGAGGGGCCCATTGGGTATAGGAGGAGTAAGTGGCCTTCACAGGCTGCCTTTGAACTTGAGATCTTTCTGCCCTCTGCCTCCTGAGTAGCTGGCATCTGTTCTAAACTCTTCCAGAAGTTCCTCTGGTTCTTGCGTCTGGAAGGAAGACACTCACTTGACTGGTAAACTGGGGGTATTTTTGACTACTTTTGCCCTTCTTCCTTCCTTTCTTGGAAGATGCACCTCCTGGACCCTCTGCGCCAATGCTTTTCCAAGGACAGGGCCTTCCAGGCTCTGCAGGGCCTGTGTGCTTTCGAGTCTGTCCCCTTAGCAGCTCACATTAAGATGCTTTCAGAATCTTATCCACTTGAAGGAGAAAGGTGAGGGGTGGACTAACCAATCCATGGACTTACAATCCAGAAGCAGGTCCCCTCTAAGCTTTGTGTTCTAGTCATTTTTTTATTTTTTATCCTGTAGCTCAGGCTGGCCTCAAACTCCTGATCCTCCTGCCTCCGCCTCTTCAGCAATTGGTGTCCCTGCCCATGTGCTGGTTGAAATGGTGCTGACTTGCTCAGGTTTTGCACCATAGGAGTGAGGGAAAGGAAACAGAAGCAGTCATGTGAACTCTTCAGAGTGTCTCAGTGGTCAGCTGTGGGAACCACAGGTAACAGGAGAGCCCTGTACTCAACATGATCCCAGCTCTCTGGCCCTGAGCGTGCTTTGGAGGCTACCTCCTCAGCAGACTTGTCTATGGCACAATCCAGAAAGAGTGTGATGACCAGAGGTTCCGCATGAAACCTGATTGGCTCTGGGCAGAAGGGGCTGAGAGCTGAGGCCAAGCCCTAAGCTAAAGGGCTCTCTGATTCCTCTGGCCACTGTCATGCTGGAGCCCCACCCCCTTCCATCCCCAGGGCTTTTTATTTATTTATTTATTAAGGGAGAGAGAGAATGGGTGCACCCGGGCCTCTAGCACTGCAAAAAATCTCTAGGCATATGCACCACTTTGGGTATCTGGTTTGATATGGGTACTGAGGAATCGAACCTGGGTCCTTTGGCTTTGCTGGCAAGTGCCCCAACTGCTAAATCATCTCTCTAGCCCAGAGGTTTCTTTATTTGAACAACTATTTCCTTAGCAAACCTCGGGACATTTAGCATTCAGCTGCATTCTGAGAAGGCTAACCTTCCATCCTGTGGAAACAGAATCTCATTGGTGGGGCCCCCTCGTTGCCCACGACGTACAGATCCAGAGGTATCTTGGTCATTCTCCATACTTTAGCCCTTCTCTGAAGAGGAGACTGGACTTGGAGCACAGTGTCACCATGCTTACTGCTTACTGGAGCAGCAGTAAAACCTGCAGTTCAGCGGGGCATGCCTTTCATTCCAGCACTCAGGAGGCAGAGGTAGGAGGATCGCTGAGTTCGAGGCTACCCTGAGACTACATAGTGAATTCCAGGTCAGCCTGTCAGCCTGAGCTAGCGTGAGACCCTATCTTGAAAAACCAAAAAAAAAAAAAACAAAAAACAAAAAAAACCCTGCAGTTCAACATCTACTAGCTAAATTCAATAACCCCATGCTTGTTTAATCTTTATGAAAGAAACCGTGAGTGAAGGCATATGAAACAGGATGCAGAAGGACGTCACGCACCTCTGTAGAGGAAGAATACGGCAAACGGATTGACCAGGCTCACACAAGCCTGGATTTTTCAGGGCGTGGGTGTAGAAAGAGGCCTGATTGACACAAAGCTTCCCACTGTTGTACACATCTGTGTCACATGGGACGTGTGACTGTGTTCACACATCACTGACAAGCATCACTCAACACCCAGGGCAGAGCGGGTGTACTGGCACAACTTAGGAAGGCTGGACCCTGAGCTTTGCCCTGTGAACTTGGGCACAGTCTCTAAACAACACTGCCACAGTTGGCAATTGATATAAGGGGGTCTGGTTAACAGAATTTCGGATAAATGTCTGACAATTCCTTAGTACAAGTCAATCTCAAATATTCCATAGAGGCATATGGGCATATTTATATCCAAATTCAGTTACTAGGGACTTCTGGATTCTGTTTGGCAACCCAACATCTAGAACTCACTTGCTCTTTTTAAGAAATTTGTTATTGTCATCACTTGTTATTATTATTTTTATTCTTTGAGATAACGTCTCCCTGTGTAGCCCGGGCTGGCTTTGAACTTGTGGTTCTCGTGCACCAATCTGAGTGCTGGGATTCCAGGCCTGTGCCACTGCAGTGCCCAACTTCTCTGTTTTGTTTGGAATCCCATCTTCCCTTTCACTTTGGTTTGCTTTGTGTCTTCTTGTGGGGTTTCACTTGTGGATGGCATCCTCAGAGTAGAGCCTGCTGGCTACCTAAGCCCTCTACCAACTGCTCAATGACTGAGGGACCCCTCCTCACTTTGGCTCAACATCTTAGACATGCTCAGAAGACGGCAGTAAGATTCTCTGGGCAGGCTGGGGGTGCAAGCCTGTGACTGAAGAGTAACAAACCAGATCCCATATTATGATTAACTGGTGGCGTGGATCCAGCGTCTAAGGCCTGTTCTGAGGCCTTCTGGGTCTCAGAAGAATAAGAGTGGTTCTCTGGGTCCTTCGACCTTTCTGGGGGGAGGAGTAGACAGTGATCCACAAGGAGGATAGACAGGCCTAGAAATAAAGCATTTGCCCCAGACTGAGACCATCTCCAGTGCCCCCTCTGGGTTTGTTCCTTCCTACCCAGCAAGGCAGCACTCAGGATGGGCTGCTCTCACAGAGGGCCTAGGAACAGGTTCCTGTGGCTGACATTTTGTCCCTGCCTAGACTCCACCCTGCAGCCCAGCATCCTACCATCTCGATTGGTGTCCATCTGGCGGAAGATCTTCTCTGTCCTTTTCTCTGGAGTCGATTCATCTTCAGGCATTTTCATGACAGAGGAAACCATCTTGTAGATGGCCTAGGGACAAAAATGGCAGAGTGGTAAGAGAGACATGGTCCGGCTCATAGTAGCCCTATAACGCCTTGAATACTGGGGGCGGGGTGGTGGTGGTAGGACAGGTCCCATGCTTAGTGCAGTTGGGTGACCCAGATGATCTGTCATAGGACATGATACATGGTCTCTATTAAAAATAACGCCAGCAAAGCTTGCTGTCCTCTGATGAGGCCCATGGTAGTGGCAACTGGTGGGAAACCCCACAAGTGCTGTGCCTGCAATGCTAACATACCTATGAATTCCCAAGCGTTCGTATTACAATTTGAGAGCGGGCTGGAGAGATGGCTTAGCGGTTAAAGCACTTGCCTGTGGAGGCTAAGGACCCAGATTCAATACCCCAGGACCCACATAAGCCAGATACACAAGGGGGCACAGGTGTCTGGAGTTCATTTGCAGTGGCTGGAGACCCTAGGGCACTCATTCTCTCTCTCTCTTAAATAAGTAAATAAAATATTTTTCTTAAAAAATGGGGGAGGGGTGCTAGAGAGATGGCTTAGAGGTTAAGAAATTGCCTGCAAAGCCAAAGGATCCTGGTTCGACTCTCCAGGACCCACATAAACCAGATGCACAAGAAGGCGCATGCATCTGGAGTTCGTTTGCAGTGCCTGGAGGCCCTGGTGCGCCCATTCTCTCTTTCTCTCTCTGCCTCTTTCTCTCAAATAAATAAATAAAACATAAAAAAGGTTTTAAAATCTGAGCCCTGTTGGGGGAGAGGGCAAGGCTGAGGTCTGTGTTCCTAACAAGCTCCATGTGACTCTGCTGCTACTGCTGCTGCTGAGCTCCGGACCCCCACCTGTGGATGACATTTTCGAGGAACAGAGGCAAGGGAGTGCTATGGTCTCCATCTGCTCTCATGAAGGATGACAGTCACCTGAGAGTCGCTAAGTGCATGCCCTCATCTTCCCCCAGGCAGACATTCTAACTCCATCTCAACCCATCCAGCAATGTCCTTCCTCCACCCTGTGGCCACGGGCTCACAGCTTCTGAAAGCTTCCTAGCAGCTCCGAGAAGCAAGTGATTTGTTGTCAGACTTTTGGATTATAGTAATTGTGCAATCTCAAGCTGAGAGAGACTGAGGACCTCTGCCAAGTCTGATGAGCAGATGAGGATCCTACTGAAAGATTTTTGTAAGCAGAGCTGAAACTTCCCACCTGCAGCTTCTCTGAGGCTCAGAAAAGGCTGAACAGGCCTCAATTGTCTGAGGTAGTTTGGATTTTGGATGAGTAAAGTGAAGTCAATGTTTCGATCCCCAGATCATGAATTTGATAGTCAGATTCACTTTGAGCACTCTAGTGTTTTTTTTTTTGTTTGTTTGTTTGTTTGTTTGTTTGTTTGTTTTATGAACAAGGGAAAGAGAGAAAGAGAGATAGGGAGAGAATTGGCACACCAGGGCCTTTAGCCACTGCAGTAGAACTCCAGACATGTGTGCCACCTTGTGCTCATGCATGCATTACCTTGTGCGTCTGGCTTTCATGGGTTCTGGGGAGTCAAACCTGGGTCCTCAGGATTTGCAGGCAAGCACCTTAACCACTAAGCCATCTCTCTAGCCCCACTTTAGCTTTGAGAGAAGAAGTTTAAGAAAAAGTAGATTTTACCAGGAGTGGGCCAGAAAATCCAGAAAGTTCTAGAGTTCTAGGTATGACATGACAACTAGAGAGACCAGAGGAGGGACGGCAACTGAGAAGTAACCTCCACATAGGAAAGCTGGTGTCAAAGTGACACAAAGACCTGGGTGTGGTGGAGCACGCCTTTAATCCCAGCGCTTGGGAGGCAGAAGTAGGAGGATTGCTGTTAATTTGAGGCCACCCTGAGACTACATAGTGAATACCAGGTCAGCCTGGGCTAGAGTGAGACCCTACCTCTCCTCCCCCCTCCCCTCCCCTTCCCTCCCTTCCCCTTCCCCCCTCCCTTCTCCTCTCCTCTCCTCTCCTTCCTTCTCCTCTCCTCTCCTCTCGTCTCCTCTCCTCTCCTCCCTTCTCCTCCCCTCTCCTCTCCTCCCTTCTCCTCTCCTCCCCTCTCCTCCCTTCTCCTCCCCTCTTCTCCCTTCCTCTCTCCTCTCCTCCCCTTCTCCTCTCTCTCCCTCCCGTCCTTTCCTCGTCTCTTCTCTTCTGATTTTCCTTATAAAATTCTTCCGTTATCCTCTTGTGTTTCCCCCTTTTTCTTCTTCTCTCTCTTTATATAACTAAACACATTCATGTAAAACCCCTTAAAGGTTGTGAATCTGTCAGAAGTTCTGGCCTCTTCTCTTAGACACCCTGCAAATGTCCCCATGGATACACACACATCACTGCAGTCAGTGTCAAAGACTCGTAGACTTGGAAGTTCATCCATGGATCCTAGTTATGAAAGTCCCTCCCTGGTTCCACCCACTCATGAATCCAATGTTGTCTGTGCAACTACTATATACTGGGATTTGTGGTTGACCCAGTCTTTGTCCTCATGGGCTTTACTGTGAAATAAGGCAGACAGACATTGTGAAAAGTATCGGGAGAATGAATGCAAGGCCATGGTGGAGTGCCGCAAAGGAGGCTGCATGGTGTGATGGGATGATGTATTGAGGAACTTGACCTCAAGAGGGTTAGGTCACGCCTCCCTTAGTAGCCACAATGCAACAAAACCAGTAAAAAAAGAAAAAAGTGCAGGGGGTTGGAGAGATGCCTTAGTAGTTAAGCACTTGCCTGAGAAGCCTAAGGACCCTGGTTCAAGGCTCGTATTCCTTGTACCCACGTAAGCCAGATGCACAAGGTTGCGCATGCATCTGGAGTTCATTTGCAGTGGCTGGAGGCCCTGGTGCACCCATTCTGTCTCTCCTCCCCCACCCCCCGCCTCTCTCACTGCCTCTTTCTTTCTGTGTTTGTCTTGCTCAAAGAAGTTTTTTAAAAAGTACAGGGCTTAAAGAAGAAAAGCAGACAGGCATGATGTCTTTCCTCTCTCCCCACCCTTCAGAAAGGACTTGGAACATGGCATACTGCAGCCCATCATGTTGCATTCTCAGCGACCTGTTTAGATAGGTACTATTATTCCTAGTCTAGCAGTGCCTTAATAATCGTCACAAAAACCCTCACCTAGACACCCTTGGTCCCCGGAGTGGTGAGTTAAAATCCACTAATCTCGAACATCTTTGAAGTTCTGGACCTTGAAGATTGGAACTCATGAAACTGCCCTTCTGGGGATTCTGCTGCAAACCCAACTCCCTTAATACTCGAGGAGTGAAAGAACACACAAGTGCAGTGTGCATGCGTGTGTGTGTGCGTGTGTGTGTGTTACAAAAGGAGGCTTGCACACTCAACAGAACCTTTGAAGAGTTTTAGACTTTTGCTGCTGGGCTAAAGGAGTAGAGAGAGTACAAAGAAACAAGGTCAGGCTGGAGGGATGGCTTAACAGTTAAGGCATTTGCCTGCAAGGCCAAAGGAGTCAGGTTTGATCCCCCAGGACCCACATAAGCCAGATGCACAAGGTGGTGCATGCACCTAGAGTTCATTTGCAGTGGCTAGAGTCCCTGGTGTGCCCATTCTCTCTCTTTCTCTCGGTCAAATAAATAAATTAAAATTAAAAAAAGAAACAAGGTCAACATATGAACATCTCTCCCTGCATGCCCACCAGCCCCACAAGAACACAGGAGCAACAGCCTTACAGACCTTAGCTACTGTTCGCAAACGGAGCTTGTAGATGCGCAATGTCTGAGTCCACTGGGGGTTGAGGAAGAAGCAAGGCTTCCTTTAAGAGGCTCACATTTCCAGATGGCTTTTCTATAGCACTCAGATTAGAAATGTGTCATTTCAGCAATGATTAGTGGGTTACACACAAGATCAAGTCTATAATGAAGGTGGTACCAGAGTCATGAGCAACGTGGAGGTGACAAGATACAGTAGTACCAAGAGTAAGCAGACGACAGTCTCACGAGCCCACCCTTGGGAAATTGCCTCGCTGCTCCCTCCCCTACCCCTAAAAAACATGGATAAGCAAAGCTGATTGGTGTAAGATTCCAGAATCTGGGACTGAACAGCACAGGGAGAAAAGACACAACCCAAGTAGCAATCTGAAGCAAACCATGCCTTTTATTAGCTCCATTTCCCCCAAATTTAATGGGATTAAACTGTGAAAAAGCCAGGCTACTTCCCTACTTTATTTTTAGCAATGTCAGTGAGAGGCCTAGCAGGGACATCCTGTTTTTAATTAAACTTGAAGAGTCCTATTCTTGTCCCTGGGTAAATGCAGAGCTTTGAGAAGTCCAGAAACACACTTGGGGCTCTGTCCTAGCAAGCTCAGGACAGCTCCTGACTGGACAGACCCCCACCACCTTCTTCATGGGGTGTAGAAGTTTCCCCCATCCTTCCCTCCCTCTGAAGGAGCCACCACTTAGAATGCTGGTAAGGAAGAAATCTTGATCTTAACATTACAAACTTTGTGGTCACTGAGGCGAGGCACAATTCCAAGAGTCAATGCATTTTCTCTGAAGCAAACCAGACCGACTCTTTTCACCAGAAAATTTAGGGTGTTCTAACAGGGAACCAGACGTTTAAGGATCTCTGATAGCAGACCCGGGCTAAAAGAAGTCAAGCAATATTGGACTGGTTTTAGTTTACGGATAAAGAACAGCACCCTGCTTAGACAGATTTATATCCAGGAAAAGAGGGTAGAAGAGGCCATGAAAATCTTTTTTGGAAAAACTTTTGAAACAGGATCATTGTATCTGGAATTGCACAAATAGTTTCTTACACACAGCTAGAAGTGTAAATTAAACCAGCAATGTTCACACTTCCGTACTGCCCTGGTAAGGGGCTCAGAGCATGGTCATTGCCTAGAGGAACAATGAGGAGAAGAGGGGTTCAACCCCCTTTTCTTTTGTTTTAATTTTTAATTGTTATCTATTTATTTGAGAGACATCGAGAAAGAGAGAGAAAAAGAAGAGAGGGAGAGAGAATGGGTGCACCAGAGCCTCTAGTCACTGCATACAAACCCCAGATGCATGTGCCACTTTGTGCATCTGGCTTACGTGGGTCCTGGAGAATCAAACCAGGGTCCTTTGGCTTTGCAGCCAAGTACCTTAACCACTAAGCCAGCCCTTGTTTCTTTTTTTAAATATATTTATTTATTTATTTATTTATTTATTTATTTATTTATTTATTTATGTGTGTGAGAGAGAGAGAAAGAGAGAGAGAATGAGTGCACCAGAGCCTCTAGCCACTGCACATGAGCTCCAGACACATGTACCACCTTGTGCATCTGGCTTTATGTGGGTATTGGGGAATCAAACCTGGATCTGTAGGCTCTGCTGGCAAATGCCTTAACTGCTAAGCCATCTCTCCAGCCCTCCACCCCCTTAAAAAATTTTTTTTGTTTATTTATTTGAGAGTGACAGACAGACAGAGAGAGAAAGAGGCAGATAGAGAGAGAGAATGAGGGCACCAGGGCCTCCAGCCACTGCAAAGGAACTCCAGATGCATGCACCACCTTGTGCATCTGGCTTATGTGGGTCCTGGGGAATCAAGCCTCGAACCAGGGTCCTTCACAGGCAAACACTTAACCACTAAGTCATCTCTCCAGGTTTTCATCTCATTCTTATGTTAGGATTCAGAAAAACATCACTGACTTTTTTTTTTTTTTTTTTTTGCTGTTAACACTGGAGTTTGAATCCATGGCACCACATTGTATAATCTTCCCTTTGTGGTTCAAAGATCCTTGAAGATGATAAGCCACAGAATTTTTTTATACTGGCTCATCCTCCTTGCCTAATAGCCTCCTATTAAAAAAAAGAACCAGCACAATGCCTTGTATAGCTTGAGAGTTCTGGAATGTTTCTGTGCACCATGGAAGTAAGTGTCTAAAAATTGAAGATACACATTCAAAGGCTGGACAAGTGTGCTTGAGGATGCTGTAGTTTTCCCCAAAGCTCTTTCCAAGAAATAAAAGTCTTTCAAGATGCTGTAAGGCCAGGGAGAGCACATGCCCAGACAGCATGGCAACACTGCTGACTTTACCCATTGGATCTTATTTAATCCGGCATTTCCCAAACTGGTTTGACCTACCCTTTCGTCTCCTCCTCCTCTTCCTTTCTCCTTCTTCTTCTTTTTTCAAGGTAAGGTCTCACTCTAGCCCAGGCTGACCTGGAATTCTCTCTGTAGTATCAGGCTGGCCTTGAACTCATGGCGATCCTCCTACCTCTGCCTCTCAAGTGCTGGGATTAAAGGCTTACACCACCATGCCTGGCTGACCCACCCTTTTAAAAATATATATACACATATATATTTCAGGGCTGGAGAGATGGCTTAGGGGTTAAGGCATTTGCCTGAGAAGCCAAAGGACCCAGGTTCAATTCCCCAGGACCCATGTAAGCCAGATACACAAGGGGCACATGCGTCTGGAGTTCGTTTGCAGTGGCTATAAGCCCTGACATGCCCATTCTCTCTCTGTCTCTCATCTCTCCCTCTTCTCCGCCCCCCCCCCGCTTGCAAATAAAAAAAATTCTTTTTATTTATTTGAGAGAGAGAGAGAATGAGCACACGAGGACCTCTAGCTGCTGCAAACAAACTCCAAATGCATGCACCACCATGTGCATCTGGCTTTACGAGGGTCCTAGGGAATTGAATCTGGGTCCTTTGGCTTTGTAGGCAAGCGCCTTAACCACTAAGCCATCTCTCCAGCCCTAACCCACCCTTTTGTTACAAAAGACTGATGAATAACTAGTTGATGAAATTAGTACCCCCCCCCCATATATTCTTTCTGAAGCTGGGCATGGTGGTGCATGCCTTTAATCTCAGCATTCAAGAGACAGAGGTAGGAGGCTCGCTGTGAGTTCAAGGCCAGCCTAAGACTACAGAGTGAGTTCCAGGACAGCCTGGGCTAGAATGAAACCCTACCTCAAAAAATAAAAGTAATCCTCTCTGAGCTAGGATTGCATTTTACTGGTCACCTTCAGGCGGACTCTGTTCTTTGTCTTTTTTTTATTTATTATTTTCAGAAGATGATTTATAATGTTTCTCCATGAGATTTACCTTCCCAGTGGCATCTACATGGTTTCATGCTAGGGACACTTCTCAGTGTATTTCTTGGTGTCTAATACTTGCTTCAGTTAATGAACATTGATTGATTTTTATAATAAAGACAAGGGACAATATAAAGTTCTTTAGACAAAGGCCAGCACAGTCATGTTTTCAAGGAGCTTATAGCACAGGTGGCAGAGGAACAAGCCAACATTAAAATATTGAAATGGGATACTGAAGAGATGGCTTAGTGGCTAAAAAGTGCCTGCCTACTAAGCCTAAGAACCCCCATTCAATTCTCCAGGTCCCACGTTTAGCCAGATGCAAAGTGACTCAAGGGTGCAATGCCACACTTGCCCACAAGGGGGCTCATGCACCTGGAGTTCATTCACAGCAGCTGAGATGCTGCTGGCGTGCCCATTCTCTTTCTCTCTCTCTGTCTCTCCCAATATATATATATATATATATATATATATATATATATATATATATATATATATATATGATCACAGAGTGCTGCTTGTGATCAAGATGCCTATGGACTGAATTACCCTCCTCTATGAAGTACCAACCACAACAAAACCCCAAAGACAGTGCATATAAAGCAGTAACTTATAAGACACTGGACATTGGACAGCCAAGGACAGAGATCCCTGAGAAACTAGAAACACAAGAGGTAAGCCCTAGATGAATACGGTGTGCTGTCTTGAATATTTCTGAGAGCCACCATGCCCAGAGGACACCTGTATGGCCTTTGGTGGACTCACTGACTTAGGGAGATGGAATTGGGAGTGAAGAGAGCCCAGTGTGGCAAGTGCCCCAGGACCGATTAGAAAAAGGGGAGAGCTGCCCAGAGGGGGAACTCCTGAGAGCTGCACCAAGTCCACTCACGCTTCAAGGTGAGACGTGCAGATGGGAGTTAACTACCTACGACCAAGGCAAATAACCAAGTGAAAGGATTCAGGAGTGTTCAGCCAGTTGACATTGTGACATGACATTGTTATCTACAGAGGTGTTGGGACGCATTCATAGCTAACCTGGCTGGGATGCAAGCTGGAGCTGCCTTGGAAGGAGGAAGAGAGCCTGGCCCTCACACAAGGCCAAGAGGATTGTTTGTTTCCATCAACCATGAGCGCCTTGCGATTCGTGGAGTCTGTCTCGTTGGAAAGGCCTTACCTCAGTCGTGGGGAATAATTTTTAGTCTTAGATGAGCACTGCTCTGTGTCAGCTTCCAAATCTTAACAGCAAGATCTGGAGAGTTCGTGTTGTTTCCATACCTCAGAACAAAGCTTAAGGACATTTATAAGAAAAAGGAAAATGTTAACTCTCAACATGGTAAGATTTACCATGTCTGGTAGCAATAAAAAACTATCTGCCCTGCAAAGAAACAGATAATACAACATAGGAGGAGTACAACAATAAATCAAGCAACCTGGAACTGATATGTATGTCATACTTAGCAGATCATTGGAACAGATACTAAAACTGTGTTCCATATGTCCGAAAAGTAAACACAGGAGAAGATTAAAAAAAAAATGCAAATCAAATTTTTAGCAATGAAATCTACAGTGTCTGAAATGAAAACATACACCTTCCAGTAAAAAGATTAATGATGCCTTTCTGTTTGTCTGAGATGGGAACTTCCATTCAGACCACTGAGCAGTGAATCTTCCTCAGCAGAATGAACAAGAGTCCACTAAGTCAAGGATTACCTATCACTCCAGGATCAAGTTTAAGGTCACCATGGCTCCAGACCAGCCTAGGATACAGAAGACCCTGTTTCATAAAGTGAACAGAGGGGCTGGAGAGATGGCTTAGCGGTTAAGGTGCCTGCCTCCTAAGCCTAAAAATGCTGGTTCCAATGTCCAGCAGTTCCAATCTCCAGGTCCCACGTTTAGCCAGATGCAAAGTGACGCAAGGGCGCAATGCCGCACTTGACCACAAGGGCAGCGCACGCATCTGGATTTCGTTCTCAGCAGCTGAGAGACTATCTGTCTTCCTCTCCCTCTCTCTCTGTCTCTCTCCAAAAAAAAAAAAAAAAAAGTGAACAGAGGGCTGGAGAGGATAGCTTTGGTTAAGGTACTTGTCTGCAAAGGCTAAGGACCCATGCCCTACTCTCCAAATCCCATGTAAGCCAGTTGCACAAAGGTGAGGCAAGTGAAAAGTCACACATGCCCACTAGATGGTGGGAGCATCTGGAGTTCGATTGCAGTGGCTGAGGCCCTGGTGTGCCAGTTCTCTCTCTCTCCTCTCTCTCTCTCTGTCTCTAAAAAATAATTTTTAAAAAAAGTTCTCAAAAAGTGAACAGAGAATAGGTATGATAGCCAGTGGTTAGAAGTCAATGAAAAGAAATCTTGGAAGTACTTGAGGATGACCTTGGATACCTGGTCTACATCTCCACCTCTCAAGAGCTGGAATTGATTTTGAAATTCGTGGAATTGTATTGAAACATTTCATCCTGGAGTGAGGCTCCTTGGGAAATTCTAAACTGACACATGGGATCATTAAAAAGTTACAAAGCTTTATAAGGCCCAGGAAGTCAACACCTCCAACTCCCAGGAAGTTCCTGAAACATAGAAGATTCCCAAGGCCCCTCTCCAAGAGTCTATAAAACGTAAGGCCTGTCTGCAGACTCCAAGCAGCTCAGCTGCTCGCTGCTCCAGGGATTCAGCTTCAGTGAGTCACAACCTGTGCTGGGGTGGGCTTTGGGGTGATGTGGCTTCCTTTGAGTCACTCATCCTGATGTGAATAACCCCAATAAACTCACTAGACTTGGATGGAAGAAAAAGATTAATGACATGAAAGTATATGTAAAAACTACTCAAGATGAAACACAGAAAATAAAACAGCTTCAGTGAATAATCGGTATATAAGTAAAGACCCTGAAGGACAGGCAAGAGATGCAATAGAAGAAGATATTTAAAAACATAATTAGGCATAATTACTAAAAATATGCCAAATTTGATGAAAACCCTTAAGTTCACAGAGCCAAGAAACCCTGATAGACAAAAACCTACAAATGTCACTCAAGAAGAAACAGATAACCTGTCTAATAATGAAATAAAATTTGTGGTTAAAAATCTTCCTATAAGGAAAGCTCCAGGCCCAGATGGCTTCGCTGGAGTATTCTGTTAAAGATATAATGAAGGAATATTAGCAATATAAACAAGTGCTACCAGGAAACTGGGACTCAAAGAGTAGTTTGCATCTCATTTTGTAAAGCTGCTATCCTCCTGATCCAAGCTAGATGTTACAATTCACTTGATAAACTAGCATCCGTAGATATCATGAGAAGACAAAGCCAGTGCAAGAAAACAAAACAATATCCTTCATGATTTTAGTTGTGGTAATGCTAAAGAAGTATTTAACAAATTGAATCAATATATATTAAAAGGATAACACATATGACTGTGGAATTTGTCTTAGGAACACAGGTTTGTTTCACATACAAAGAGTAAATTATATTAACAAACCAGGAATGAAAACATATTGTATAGTTATCTTAATAGAAAAAAAAAACAACATCCATGATTTAAACAAAAAGAATGAGAGAGAGAAAGAGTGCTTACTAGGGATGTAGCACACCAGTAGAGAGAGCACCTGCCTAGCACTCATAAGGCTCTGGATTCAATCCTCAGTACCATGAGGAAAAAAGAAAAAGAAAAATCTTCCATTATTCCAAGAACCTCTTGACCCAATAAAGTACATCCTATTAAAAACCTATAGCTAATGTCTTTTTGTTGTTGTTGGTTTATTTTTCAAAGTAGGATCTCGCTTTAGCTCAGGCTGACATGGAACTTATTCTGTAGCCCCAAACTGGTCTTGAACTCATGGATCTTACTACCTCAGCCTGCCAAGTGCTGGGATTAAAGGCATGCACCACCACGCCCGGCTCTAATGTCATATTTAATGGTAAAGACTGAGTAGCTTCCCTCAGAGATTGTGAACAAGGCAAAAATGACCATTTTAACCATTACTAATCATTTTTGTACTTGGGGTTCTAGCCAACGCAACAAAGCAAGGGAGCTAAGTAAAAGCACCTAAAATGGAACAGAAAGAATAACATTCTCTTTATTCATAGACGAGATAATTTTCCACACAAAAAAATGTAGTGAATCTACAACACAAACAGACCTCTGGAACCAGTGCACAGATTTAGCAAGGTTTTAGGATCTGAGAACAATATACAAAGATTAAGTGTATTTCTATATATTAGCAACAAATACATAAAATTTAAAATAAGCAGTTTAGGATAACATAACTTAAAACAACATAAAACACCAAATAATGCAAGCAAAAGTGTGCAAGACTGAAAGCCACAAATGTCTGTGGACAAAATTAAAAGAAGGGCTAAGTCCATCCTCAAGGGCTGGGAAACTCAGCATCATTAAGATTTCAGTTCTCCTCAAACTGAGTTATGGATTCACTGCAACCTCAATCCCAAACCAATTCTTTTATTAAAATATTTTCATATCTTTATTTTTTATTCATTTATTTGAGAGCAACAGATAGACAGAGAGAGAAAGAGGCAGATAGAGAGAGAATGGGTGCACCAGGGTCTCCAGCCACTGCAAATGAACTCCAGATGCATGTGCCATTTTGTGCATCTGGCTTACATGGGTCCTGGGGAATTAAACATTGAACCCGGGTCCTTGGGCTTTACAGGCAAGTGCTTAACTTCTACGCCCTCTCTCCAGGCCCCAAACCCAATTCTTTTTTCCCTTCCCTCAATAATTTGGAAGCTGATTCTAAAATGTGTGTGGATAAATTAAGGACAAGGAAAGAGAAAGAACTGAATCTGAAGGCTGACACTGTTTGCTGTCAGGACTTTTTTTTTTTTAAAAAGCTATAGTCATCAAGGCACTGTGATATTATTGTAACAGAAAACCAAAACAATGGGACCGAGTGGTGCGGAAAACAGACCTGAGCATAAAGGAACTACTGATTTTCAACCAAATACAGAAGCAACTAACTAAAAAAGTATTTATAAAATCTTCTTGGTGCTATGTAAAATAATCATATCTTTTAGTGGAGTTGTTCACTGAAAAGCAGCAGTTGTTTGGAAATGAACAGAAAATAAACAGATTATGCTGGAGCTGGTGTAGGCTATTGTAGACAAATGAACATCCCCTGGTTAGAGGAGTGAGACTCTGTGGGGGAGGCAAAGGAGACAAGCTGTGTGGAGAGAGAAGGTCTAAAGAGGGTCACCACGTGAGGAAAGACGGTGGGATAGAAGAGCCCACAACTATGATGGGGGATGGGTATCATGGGACTTTAGACATTTGAAGTAAAGGAAGCACTACATTGGTCAGCTTTCTGTCACTCTTACAAAAGTCAACTGATGAGGAGCAAAGTTTTGTTTTGGCACGCAGTTTCAGAGGGACAATCAATGATTAGCTGGCCCCATTGTTTGAACTTGTGATGGTGGAATGTGTGGTCAAGCAGAATTGCTCACTTCATGACCAGAAAGCAAACAAAAAAAAGGAAGGGACCAAGATCCTATGGTCTCCTTCAAGGGCATGCCACATTGACCTTGATACTTCTCAATTGGTCTGTTTCCTAAAGTCTCTTTCAGCTCCCAGTAGAGCCACCCTAGGGACCAAGATCTCAACACTTGGGAGACAAAATCCAAATGTGGTAGGTGCTAAAAGCTTTAAGTAGGAGAGAAACATGCTTATATCTGCAGTTTTGAAAGATCACTCTGGCACCAATCGGGGAAAAGTGTTGGGATAGCACATGAGTGGAGCTGGAAGATGTGTTTAAAATGTGTGGCAGGGCTGGAGAGATAGCTTAGTAGTTAAGGTGTTTGCCTGGGAAGCCAAAGGACCCATGCTCAACTCTCCAGATCCCACGTAAGCCAGATGCACAAAGGTGAGGCAAGCACAAGGCTGCATATGCCCACTGGGTGGCGCAGGCTTCTGGAATTCAATTTTAGTGGCTGAGGCCCTGGTGTGCCAATTCTCTCTCTCTTAAAAAAATTTTTTTTTAATGTTTGGCAGAAAATTATAGTTTCCAACCAAAGTATTTCCAGTCCCACTAGATCTTCTATAACTGTACCACTGTCCCAGCAAGACTGTACATTCTCTCCCCATAGACATTTGTGACTACTTTCCCTGGGAGTGGATGGTGAAAGTGATGCAGTATCGGTGTGAATTTAGGTCATAAAAGTGCACACATGTTCTACCTGGACTTCTTGAGATCTGGACCTTTACAGCCCCAAGCTTCCATGTAAGAATTGTGATCACCCCAAAACACCATGGATCAGACATCGTGTGGAGAGACCACCACAGACTGAAAACAGGACAGTGGCAGGAAGGACAGATGGGGTGATGAAACCCCCATCTTTTGTGAAGGGCTCCAGCATGCTCCCAACCTCCTTTCCTCGGGTTTCGTTACCCCAAAAGGTGTGAAAATCTAGACAGAACGTGCTAAAGCTCACCCTGACAGTGTCCATCAAATCTGCCAGATCATTTTGAAACACAACTAGAAAGGAGAAAAACCTAGGACGACAGGAGTTTGAACTGCAAGTGTTTTCATAGCAGTCTTTAACATCCGAGTAGTGAACAAGCTCGTTACCTGTTGTTTCAACCTCTTTATAGTAAGATTCCCATTGTATCGACCTATGCGTTCTTTTTGGAAAGGCTTTACTTGATCTTGAGCACTAATCCAGATAGCCTGTCCCCCAAATGGTCCCAAAGTATACCTGTGAGCCTGTGTGAACAGGGCTTGCCAAATTCCTCATGCTGACTGCATTCTCTCTTAGAAAGTGATCTCTTCTCTTCTCTTCTCTTCTCTTCTCTTCTCTTCTCTTCTCTTCTCTTCTCTTTCTTTCTTTCTTTCTTTCTTCTTTCTTTCTTTTTCTTTTTCTTTTTTAAAAAAATTTTTCTAGTTCAGGCTGACCTGGAATTCACTATGTAGTCTCAGGGTGGCCTTGAACTCACAGTGATCTTCCTACCTCTGCCTCCCGAGTGCTGGGATTAAAGGCATGTGCTACCACACCCAGCTGTGATTTTCTTGTTTTGGCTGAGTCTAGGGAATTAAACCCAAAAGTGTTAGGTTATTCTCTGATGGCCTGGTTTTTGGTGAGAAAGACAACAGGGAAAGAAGGCTAGGGGTTCTCACAGGAATAGCGCTATGGTTTCAAGCTGAAATAGCCCTTAGGAGATTTGTGCTGTGTGTTATTGGATCCTTGCTGGTGGTGGTGTTGTGGGAGGTTCTGGAAACTTTGGAGGAAGTAGGTCATTAGGGACAGGCCTTTGAGGGTTTATAGTGTGGCTTGTGTTCCTGCCCTACCCTTCTGTCTCTGGTCTGTCATGTGAACTGCCTCTACCACATACTTCCACCACCGCAGACAAAGCTCTCCTGCCGTGCCTTCCCCTCCATAATGGATTGAACAAGCCCTTTCAAACCATGAACCAAAACAGGGCTTTTCTCCTCTTGTTTGTTTCTGTCAGATATTTTAGTCGTAGTGATGCAAAAGTAACCAATACAAATATCACTTGAAGTATCTCCACTAGTGGGAGATACAGTCTCTTTTCTTTGTGCACATGTGTTTCACCAATAAGTGACTTAAAACCTAGTGAACGATTTTACTCATGTCAGTACTCTGTCCATTAAATTAGAAATGAACTCATTCTGTTATAGCAGGGGGACTTCTTGTCCCAGCTCTGGGAAGTGTCCTAGGAATCACTGGATGCAAAATGTATTTGAGTGAGACTCCATGGCAGGATGGCAGGCACTGTTCTCTTTTTTTTTTTTTTTTTTAATTTATTTTCATTTATTTATTTGAGAGAGAAGGACAGAGAAAGAGGCAGATAGAGAATGGACACACCAGGGCCTCCAGCCACTGCAAAAGAACTCCACATGCATGTGCCACCTTGTGCATGTGTCTTACGTGGGACCTGGGGAGTTGAACCTGGGTCCTTTGGCTTTGCAGGCAAACGAATTAACAACTAAGCCATCTCTCCAGCCCTGTTCTCTGTTCTTTAGTTATCACAATTGATTGAACCCTTACAGTCTCCTGTGATTCACAACATGAAACTGCCTATCCTGACTTAGGAGCTAGGAAAGGACAGGAATGTTAATGTACTTTACCCCAAACTCCTACTCTTACATGCTGGCTCTTCCCTTGGCCCCTCTTCATCTTTGCTTTGGGTATATGTGATCAGATTTTTGTTTTTGCCCAAGCCTGTCATCCTCCTTTAGTCATAAGGTTGAGTGACAGTCACTGGACTTCTAACCAATGACTGTCCTGCAGGTAAAACACTAGCTTTCCAAGAGTACTACGTAGTGACTTCCTGAGAACAGAGAGAGAAAAAATACAATTCCATTTTCTTCTACATTTTCTGGCTTGGATGCATGGTCACATTCATGGGGCATTCAGCTTCACACCCCACTCCCCGGCAAGGCTCCAGACAACTTTTTTTAAAAAAATATTTTATTATTTATTTGAGAGAGAGAGATACAGAAATAGGTAGGTAGTGAGAGAGCTAATGGGAGTGCCAGGGCCTTCAGCCACTGCAAATGAACTCCAGATGCATGCACCCCCTTGTGCATCTGGCTTATGTGGGTCCTGGAGAATTGAGCCTCGAACTGGGGTCCTTAGGCTTCACAGGCAAGCGTTTAACCGCTAAACCATCTCTCCAGCCCCTCCAGACAACTTTTAAGCATGCAAGGCAGTGTAGGAACCAGAAGCTGTCCATTTTTGGACTCTAACTGCCATTTCATTGTAACTCTGTTTCCCTTCCTGGAATGACCCAAAGAAGTGGCTCATGCCCTGAGGCAAGGTGGGCCACCCTGCAACCACAGAAGTCCAATGACCCCACCACCGTATAAGCATTCCCTGGTCTGTCAGGGAAGTAGCTGCTGACATGCCTGGTCAGAGCCCTTCTCAGGCTTCCCCCAATAAAGCCCTGTCTGCTGTCGAGCAGAGTCTTTTCTAGTCTTTTCTCTTATTTCTTTCCTGCTTTTTTCCCCTAACACGTGGAGCTGAACCCCAGGACAGGTGCTTGGTGTGGGGACCCTCTTGCAACCCAAGGAGCAATGGGCAGCTGAAGCTTGTCCAGGGCTGGATCCTGAGCTGTCCTCCAGGTCCACCCTGCCCTTTCTCTCTCCTCCTCCTCTCTTCTTCACCACAACATATATTGGACAATGATTCCCACTGGCCTGAAAATGGCACATTTGACTTCCAAATTCTTAACAATCTTGACAACTTTATAAACCAGAATGGCCAATAGCAAGAAGTCCCCTCTCTGCAGGCGTTCTTCTACCTCTGATCTCTTCTCTCTCCGTCAGTTCTGCTGTCCTACCCAGTCCTCTTCCTGGAAGAACAACCTTTGCTCCACCCCGTTAAACAGTTCCTATTAGCCACCCACGTTGCCCCAGCCCAAGGAGATGCCCAAACTCTCCCTCTGTGTGCCACTGCAAACGACCATCTCCCTCTCTTTCTCTCAAAGTGCAGTTAAATTTGCTAACCCTGTTTCTGTGCAACGTACAGCTGTGAAACTGGCCTTTGAGAACAGCTCCAGCCCATTCTCCAGATTTCATGGTTTTCGGGTTCTCACAGGAATAGCGCTATGGTTTCAAGCTGAAATAGCCCTTAGGAGATTTGTGCTGTGTGTTATTGATCCTTGCTGGTGGTGTTGTTGTGGGAGGTTCTGGAAACTTTGGAGGAAGTAGGTCATTAGGGACAGGCCTTTGAGGGTTTATAGTGTGGCTTGTGTTCCTGCCCTACCCTTCTGTCTCTGGTCTGTCATGTGAACTGCCTCTACCACATACTTCCACCACCGCAGACAAAGCTCTCCTGCCGTGCCTTCCCCTCCATAATGGATTGAACAAGCCCTTTCAAACCATGAACCAAAACAGGGCTTTTCTCCTCTTGTTTGTTTCTGTCAGATATTTTAGTCGTAGTGATGCAAAAGTAACCAATACAAATATCACTTGAAGTATCTCCACTAGTGGGAGATACAGTCTCTTTTCTTTGTGCACATGTGTTTCACCAATAAGTGACTTAAAACCTAGTGAACGATTTTACTCATGTCAGTACTCTGTCCATTAAATTAGAAATGAACTCATTCTGTTATAGCAGGGGGACTTCTTGTCCCAGCTCTGGGAAGTGTCCTAGGAATCACTGGACGCAAAATGTATTTGAGTGAGACTCCATGGCAGGATGGCAGGCACTGTTCTCTGTTTTTTTTTTTTTTTAAAATTTATTTTCATTTATTTATTTGAGAGAGAAGGACAGAGAAAGAGGCAGATAGAGAATGGACACACCAGGGCCTCCAGCCACTGCAAAAGAACCCACATGCATGTGCCACCTTGTGCATGTGTCTTTACGTGGGACCTGGGAGTTGAACCTGGGTCCTTTGGCTTTGCAGGCAAACTAATTTAACAACTAAGCCATCTCTCCAGCCCTGTTCTCTGTTCTTTAGTTATCACAATTGATTGAACCCTTACAGTCTCCTGTGATTCACAACATGAAACTGCCTATCCTGACTTAGGAGCTAGGAAAGGACAGGAATGTTAATGTACTTTACCCCAAACTCCTACTCTTACATGCTGGCTCTTCCCTTGGCCCCTCTTCATCTTTGCTTTGGGTAAATGTGATCAGATTTTTTTTTTTGCCCAAGCCTGTCATCCTCCTTTAGTCATAAGGTTGAGTGACAGTCACTGGACTTCTAACCAATGACTGTCCTGCAGGTAAAACACTAGCTTTCCAAGAGTACTACGTAGTGACTTCCTGAGAACAGAGAGAGAAAAAATACAATTCCATTTTCTTCTACATTTTCTGGCTTGGATGCATGGTCACATTCATGGGGCATTCAGCTTCACACCCCACTCCCCGGCAAGGCTCCAGACAACTTTTTTTTAAAAAAATATTTTATTATTTATTTGAGAGAGAGAGATACAGAAATAGGTAGGTAGTGAGAGAGCTAATGGGAGTGCCAGGGCCTTCAGCCACTGCAAATGAACTCCAGATGCATGCACCCCCTTGTGCATCTGGCTTATGTGGGTCCTGGAGAATTGAGCCTCGAACTGGGGTCCTTAGGCTTCACAGGCAAGCGTTTAACCGCTAAACCATCTCCAGCCCCTCCAGACAACTTTTAAGCATGCAAGGCAGTGTAGGAACCAGAAGCTGTCCATTTTTGGACTCTAACTGCCATTTCATTGTAACTCTGTTTCCCTTCCTGGAATGACCCAAAGAAGTGGCTCATGCCCTGAGGCAAGGTGGGCCACCCTGCAACCACAGAAGTCCAATGACCCCACCACCGTATAAGCATCCCCTGGTCTGTCAGGGAAGTAGCTGCTGACATGCCTGGTCAGAGCCCTTCTCAGGCTTCCCCCAATAAAGCCCTGTCTGCTGTCGAGCAGAGTCTTTTCTAGTCTTTTCTCTTGTTTCTTTCCTGCTTTTTTCCCCTAACACGTGGAGCTGAACCCCAGGACAGGTGCTTGGTGTGGGGACCCTCTTGCAACCCAAGGAGCAATGGGCAGCTGAAGCTTGTCCAGGGCTGGATCCTGAGCTGTCCTCCAGGTCCACCCTGCCCTTTCTCTCTCCTCCTCCTCCTCTCTTCTTCACCACAACATATATTGGACAATGATTCCCACTGGCCTGAAAATGGCACATTTGACTTCCAAATTCGTAACAATCTTGACAACTTTATAAACCAGAATGGCCAATAGCAAGAAGTCCCCTCTCTGCAGGCGTTCTTCTACCTCTGATCTCTTCTCTCTCCGTCAGTTCTGCTGTCCTACCCAGTCCTCTTCCTGGAAGAACAACCTTTGCTCCACCCCGTTAAACAGTTCCTATTAGCCACCCACGTTGCCCCAGCCCAAGGAGATGCCCAAACTCTCCCTCTGTGTGCCACTGCAAACGACCATCTCCCTCTCTTTCTCTCAAAGTGCAGTTAAATTTGCTAACCCTGTTTCTGTGCAACGTACAGCTGTGAAACTGGCCTTTGAGAACAGCTCCAGCCCATTCTCCAGATTTCATGGTTTTCCTCTTTTGTGCTCTACCTTCAAGATTTCTTTCTTTCTTTCTTTCTTTCTTTCTTTCTTTCTTTCTTTCTTTCTTTCTTTCTTATTTATTTATTTATTTTATTTTTTGGTTTTTTGAGGAAAGGTCTCACTCTAGCCCAGGGTGGCCTTGAACTCATGGCAATCCTCCTACTTCTGCCTCTTGAGTGCTGGGATTAAAGGCGTGCGCTACCACCCCCGGCTTCTCTTTATTTTTTTAAAAATTTTTATTTATTTATCAGAGGGAGAGAAAAAATGGGCACACCAGGGCCTCTAGCCACTGCAAACGAACTCCAAATGCATGAGCCACCTTGTGCATCTGGCTTACATGGGTTCTGGGGAATTGAACCTGGGTCATTAGGTTTCACAAACAAACGCCTTAACCACTAAGCCATCTTTCCAGCCTACCTTCAAGATGTCTAACATGACTTGCTTTCCCAGAGAAATCTGCCTATGATCAAGAGCCACTTGGTGAGATGGGGACTCTGTTCTTCCCTGTGTGGGCCTTCATTTACCAGTCATGAACAGTAGCTACATAGATTCTTTTTTTTTTTTTTTAATGTTTTTGTTTTTTTATTTTTATTTATTTATTTGACAGTGACAGACAGAAAGAGAGAGAAAATGGATGCACCAGGGCCTCCAGCCACTGCAAACAAACTCCAGATGCATGCGCCACCTTGTGCATCAGGCTTACGTGGGTACTGGGGAATAGAGCCTTGAACCAGGGTCCTTAGGCTTCCCAGGCAAGTGCTTAACCGCTAAGCCCACGTAGATTGTTCTTTATGGCTCCCTCTAGGTGAAGTTAATAGGACCTGCTCAATAACTGCATGCTTTTCCCGAGGGCATGCACACCTCTCCCATATGACAGAGTCTTCCCAGAGGCAAAGAAATAATGGTGTTGATTTTAAAATTAAAACTGCTAGCAGCTGCTGCCCTGTCTTTAATATAATTTAGTGCTGTGAAGAAAAAAATCAGGGTAACAGTTTAATTTTAAAACTGACAAATAACAAATGTAGTCTTTGCATTAGTCTTTGTGGCTAAGGATACATATATATTGTTTATATTGCTGATATAGTAACATTGGCTTATAAGTGAGTACTTATATAAATTTTAAGAAATCAAATTAACTTAAGTATTCATCAATTTAAAATGTAACTAAATTAAAAAATTTTTAAAGATTTATTTTTATTTATTAGAGGGAAAGAGAGATAGTGAGTGAGAATGGGCGCACCAGGGCCTCTAGCCACTGCAAAGGAACTCCAGATACACTCACCACTATGTGCTTCTGGCTTACATGGGACCTGGAGATTCAAACCTGGGTCCTTAGGTTTCGCAGGCATGCGCCTTAACTGCTAAGCCATCTCTCCAGCCCAAAATGTAACTAAAATTTTAAAGAACACACTTCTCTCTTCCTTTAATAGTATTATGTATTACACGTCTTTATCACACGTATAAGGATGGACATTCACTTATTGTGCTGTCATGTGTTCATGTGTTTCATGTAGCCTGTCTTTATGTTAACTAAATCTATGACAATTAAATGTTCGGATTTTAAAGTGTGCACATGTTCATAGATGTAATTTTTTTAATTTAAGAGAGACAGAGAGGGAATGGGAGTGCCAGGGCCTCTCAGCCCCTGAGAATGAACACAGACGCATGCACTCCCTCATGCGCTTGCATCACTTTTGCATTCTTAGGCTTTGCAGGCAGGTGCCTTAACAACAAAGCCAACTCTCTAGCCCCATAGATGTATTTTCAATGATGCTAAATTGCTAGAAACAGGTTTTACACCACATTTAACAAAATTCATCTCTGTTCTTTTGACTTTATGCTTATTCATGCTTAGTGCAACAACCTGTTTGTGTACTAAATTGTAATCCTACTTCTGACATTGCCTTATAAATGTTTATTAGGACTTAAATCATTAAAAATTAATTAATTTGGGTTTACTGACAAAGCACAGGAATGTGGATATGTTTTGCCTGTACATATATATAAAACTGTTAAGATATAGTATACATGCTTGCTGTCAAGTGCAGCTTCCAAATGGGTTTTAATGGTAATTTCTAAATTTTATAATGACAATAGTAATTTAAAAAATATAGGAAGGGACCATCCAATAGAAGAAGAGATAAAATTACATTTATAAAGTGTGTTTTTAGCTAAGAAGGTTAAAGGAGAGGGACATATTTTTATATCAGAAAATATTTTGTATGGTAAAATATTGTTTCAAATAGAAATAGAAAAAAGTAGAAAGTTAAATATTGTGTAAAAGGGTATATTTCATTTTTGTTTGATAGAACATTGGCTTTTCTGTTTACAACAGATTTCTTAAATATTCTATTCTTATATGGTTTCCCATTGGGTGAAACTTTGAAAAACAACTGTTAATAACAAATTATCAAGATTAATCAAAGTTTTTAGCTTTTTCAGCCTGACATATTTTTATTAGTTCTCTAAGGTTGTGACCTCTTTTGATCTCTGTACCAAGCAAGTAAAAATTACAAGCCATCTATATTAAAGACATAAATAACTGTCAAACTTGATATCTAAACTTCAAAATTAATTTCTTAAGCTCCAATATGTTTAAATTTAAAATCAAGGTATTCCAAACCTTATTAGTTTCTATACTTCCTATCCTACCACAGCCAAAAGTTTATATTTCTAGAAATTTCATTTTAAAAAATGTTATTTATTTATTTTTATTGAAAGCTTCCTTAATTGTAGACAATATCCCATGGTACTTCCCTCCCTCCCCCCACTTTCCCCTTTGAAACTTCACTCTCCATCATATCCCCTCCCCCTCTCAATCAGTCTCTCTTTTATTTTGATGTCATGATCTTTTCCTCCTATTATGATGGTCTGTGTAGGTAGTGTCAGGCACTGTGAGGTCACGGATATCCAGGCCATTTTGTGTCTGGAGGAGCACATTGTAAGGAGTCCTACCCTTCCTTTGGCTCTTACATTCTTTCCACCCCCTCTTCTGCAATGGACCCTGAATTCCCTATCCACGTTAACAGTTCCTTCTTCCTTGCTTTTACAGACAGCATTCCTCGTTTCCTTACCTACATTTTCAACATTAGCTATAATACTCATGTGTCACCTGTAAATGCCATGTCCTATACGAGAACATTCACATTTAGAGGGATAATGATCAGATCATCATGGTGAATAGGTTTAATATGATCTAGGAGTTTCTTTCATCGTGGCTCTGGTAAGTATCACTCTGCTGTCCCCTGGCCTGTCCAGGTGGGGTTCGTGATGCCATACCCTAGCTTTGGCTTGGCCCTTCCTCACACAGCCTGGGCTGTGATGGTTGTGAGCACTGAGTCCTGGCTCTGACGGGGCATAGTGGGGGAAATGGGAAGGGTAGAAAGGATTCTCCTTCCTGTTTTTTTTTTTTTTTTTTTTTTCTCCAGAGATAGGGTCTCACTCTAGACAAGGCTGACCTGGAACTCACTCTGCATTCTCTAACTCAAGGCGATCCTCTGTCTCCTGAGTGCTGGGATTAAAGGCGAGTGCCACCTTGTAACAGACAGCTTCAGGTTCACTGAGATGAACCAGACCAGGCTCAGTTATGGAGGAAGGGATATTTATTGAAGCTTATAGATCCAGGGGAAGTTCTATAATGACAGAAGAAGCTGGCCTGCTTTCACAGGACCAAACACAGAGAGAGAAGCCACAGGCCAAAAGCCACACAGCACAGCACACTTCAGGAACTCCAGCTAGGCACACTTTGCATATCTTTAGACTGAAATCTCAAACCCACCATCACACCTTAAGATTGGCCCAGTGATAATGCCTTCAGCAAGGTGGCTGCAGATGCAAACTATAAACTAATAAAACACTGAATATATTGGGGGCCATATATTCAAACTACCACACACCCCCAGCTCTCCTCCCTCTTGCAGTGGTTGTGCCCTTCGAGAGGCAAGAATCTAGTGTATGGCAGGGAACATAGGTGCATTAAGACTCCTGAGAAATTATTTCAAAGCAACAATGAAATATGGAGTCTAAGTCATGTTCTGAAATTTGTCATTAAAGAGCACAATCAAGGCTGGAGAGATGGCTTAGTGGTTAAGGCGCTAGCATCTGGAGTTTGTTTGCAGTGGCCAGAGGCCCTGATACACCTATTCTCCCCACTCCTTGAATAAATAAATTAAATTTAAATTTAAAAAGCACAACCAAACACATGAAATCAGTAAGTGATCTGGGTGTGGTAGCATATACCATTACTCCCAGCACTTGGGATGCTGAGGTAGGAGGACAGCCATGAGTTAGAAGCCAGCATGGGCTAGAGTGTGTTCTAGGTCATCCTGGGCTAGGGTGAGACCCTGATTCAAAATAAAATAATAAAATAAATAAAATAAAATAAAAATAAACAAAAGCCCCAGTAACAACGAAAAAGTAAGTAAGTAAATAAATAAATAAATAAATAAGTAGGTTTTATTTAAAATGGGTCACTCACAAATGTACTTTGGCACATCCTAACCCCTGAAAGCTGTAAAGATGATCCCTTATGTAGTAAAAGAGATTTTGAGCTATTGAGACAGGAGCACAGGGTCCCAACCTACACATCTTTTGATCTTTTGAAGCAGAGTAGAATGCCCAGAAGGGTGGTACCATGAGGAGGACTCTGCTGCCTACTTCAGAGGTAATGAAGAGGGTCATATACCAAAGAATAAGAGAAAGTTCTAGACACTGGACAAGGTAAGGAGAAGCATTTTTCCCTAACTTCCTCCAGAGGGGCCACTCCCCCTGGAGAACACCTTAATTTTAACCCAGTGAAACTGATATCAGACTTCCAGAATTGTAAGATAATACATTTTTCCTGTCAGCATCTCATAGGCTTAGACTGCTTCTCTGTAGCTGCCATAGAAAACTAATAACAGTGTTTTTTGATACCATGCAGAATCCACAGGAATTTAGTAAATTTTAGTCTTTCTTCCCCATATTAAGAAATTCAAAAGAATGGTAGCTTGTTGCCACAAATAATGCTCTGTGGATTCCAAAACTAAACTCCAGAAACAACATCTGGGGGGAAAAAAGAACAATTAGACAATTTATGAAACACAGTTCTATACCCTCACTCATTGTCATGTCTAATTATAAACTTATTTTCACCTTAGTTTGTACCCTGACCAGTTATTAGTGTTTATAGGTGAACCCATGAATTTGCATTTTTCATTAAATTGCTTGAATGGCAGAGTTTTGAAGGGATGAGGATTCCACCAGGAAATGATGTTCAACACTTGTTATTCAGCTCCAAGTGTTACTTTAACAATTAGAATCTCAATTTGTTTGTGGTTCTCCTGGGCCACAGCTGCCCCCATCACTCCCTAACAACTATTTACCCAAGTTCAAGGCTGAAACTCAAGTGACAGTGAGGCTTTGAAGCAAATGAATGTTTTCCTAAATGGAGAAGACCAGCTAGAACAAAGACAAGAGAATCCCCACAAAAAAAGGGGGGAGCTTCCTGTGACAGTGACAAGTCCTCTAGCATGTGGGCTTTCAAAGAGGGAGGGAAGAAAGATTAACAACAACAACAACAACAACAACAAATGGGGAGCTCAGTGAAATCCTACAGTGAATTCCAATTCATCCGGAACAATTGAAAACAGGGGGATTAGCATAAGAATGTGATGGAATACATGAATTGTCAGTTTATAAAGGAGCCCTTAATAGGAAAATGGCTTGAGATTTAATTTAATCACTTTGATGATGTGGAAGTCACTTCAGGGGCCTACAGTATTTCCTGCAGTCATGAATATTAATCATCAGGGTACAGCATTATATAAAATCCGGTTAGGAAATTTGAGTCTTCCATTGGCAAGCTTCTTAAGAACCGCATTTCATAGGCCTTTCTGAAGGAATGTGTACAGTTCACAGCAGGACGCATGCTGCAGGCCTGTGAATGGTCCGTGGTACTTCACCGTGAGCAACATGCCTGTCAGGCTGAGCACACTTCCGCTCTAATGATTGATCGCGCTTCACATTCTGTGCTGAGTGTACCGGAAAAGTGCCTGGGTCCTAGGTCTGCAACACCTTCTGCAGGTTTCTGCAGTTTTCCCACTTGCTCTTATTATCTGGATCCCTAAGCAAAGGAACACTGTCCCTTTTCCCAGGCACCTTTCTAAGTGCCAGGTACTTGGCAGGTACTGAACCAGAGCTACCACGTGAATGCCTGGAGGGTTGTTGATTTCCATAAGCCCACGTGGTTTTAGGATTCCTTCATGCCTTGGTGTGTACAAGTTCATCAATACTGGCCACAAAAACCACCAGGAAAACTGGACTCCCCCCAAAAAAATGTGAGGAGATAACGTGGTGACTGAGGGAATTTCTATGTCAAATTCTATTCTGAAAGCAATTTTGTTCAAAAGGAGAACATATTCATTTGATTTAAATTTTTTTTTCTCTTTGAAGGAGTGGATGATCCTAGAACTCTAAGATTTAAAAAAAAAGATAAAAAAGAGAGAGAGAGAAAGAGGAGGGCTGGAGATATGGCTTAGCAGTTAAGGCACCACGTTTAGCCAGATGCAAAGTGATGCAAGGGCACAATGCTGCATTTGACCACAAGGGGGTGCATGCATCTGGATTTCGTTTGCAGCAGCTGAGAGGCTGCTGGCACGCCCATCTCTGTGGGTCTTGAGCTGTTCCCATTCCCCGGGGACTTTGGCCACTGATGTCCTGGGAGAGACCAGTTGGAAGGGTCTTTCTGGCTGGGCAGATGAGTGCGATGGACGGGGCAATGAGCACCCAGGAGACCATCTGATGGACAGCACTCGTTTATTGAAAGGGTGGGTGGGTTTATAAACACTTGAGGAAGGTTGAGACAGCACGTACAGACTGTATGGCAATCGGATGCATAGTTTATGGGCTGTTATCTAGGTAGAGGAAGGACTAGTAACTTCAAAGCTATGGGGGAAGGATAAGGGAAGGTAAGGGGAAGGGCAGAAGAGATTAACAGGAAGCTGTGACTTCAGAACTGTGGGGGGTGAGAAGGCTACATGACTTTAGCCACATGAGGGTCTCTTGGGCAGCTAGCCACAGGTCAGGAACTGTGAGGGGCAAAGTCTGACTTATGGAATGGTCAGAGCTTTTGGGGTTGGGGGGAGCGCCTTGCCAGTTTTGCCCACTCTGGGTGATGACAGCTCACTGCACCCTACAACATAGGGAAGGCAATCACTGTTGCCAGGGACCCCTGATAGAGGGCCAGCTGCGACCCCACAGCCCAGGGCCCCTGGCCATGTCCAATAGTTCAGGCCAGCCTCCTCACCGGTCAGCCTGTTACTAGCAAAGCCCAACACATCTCTATCTGTCTTCCTCTCCCTCTCTCTCTGTCTCTCTCCCAAAAAAAAAAAAAAAAAAAAAAAAAAAAAGAGCTGGGGGCTGGAGAGATGGCTTAGCGCTTAAGGCACATGCCTGCAAAACCTAAGGACCAATTCTCCAGGTCCCACGTAAGCCAGATGCACATGGTGGCACATGTATCTGGAGTTTGTTTGCAGTGGCTAGAGCCCCTGGCATGCCCATTCTCTCTCTCTCTCCTCTCTCTCTGCTTCACTCTGTCTCAAATAAATAAATAAAAATAAAAGATTTTGAAGCAGGATGTGGTGGTGCATGTCTTTAATCCCAGCACTTGGGAGGCAGAGGTAGGAGGATTGCCATGAGTTTAGGGCCACCCTGAGACTACAGAGTGAATTCCAGGTCAGCCTGAGCTAGAGTGAAACCCTACCTTGAAAAACCACAAAAGGAGTGGGGCATGATGATGCACGCCTTTAATCATAGCACTTGGGTGGCAGAGAGAGGAGGATCGCCATGAGTTCAAGGCCACCCTGAGACTACATAGTGAATTCCAGGTCAGCCTGGGCTAGAGTGAAACCCTACCTTGAAAAACCACAAAAGGAGTGGGGCATGATGATGCACACCTTTAATCATAGCACTTGGGTTGCAGAGGGAGGAGGAGCGCCATGAGTTCAAGGCCACTCTGAGACTACAAGTGAATTCCAGGTCAGCCTGGGCTAGAGTGAGACTCTACCTCGAAAAACCATTTAAAAAAAAAAAAGTAAGGTAAATTAAGGGCTGGGCTAGAGTTTAGAGTATTTGTGTGATATTTACAAGACCCAGTGTTCCCTCCTAAGCACCCAAAACTAAAAACAACCAAAAAGGTTGTTAAAGTGAATGCTATAAACCTGGCTTGGTGATGCACACCTTTAATCCCAGTCTTCAAGAGGCAGATGTAAGAAGATTGATGTGAATTTGAGGCTAGCCTGGGACTATAGAGTAAGTTCCAGTCAGCCTGGGCTACAGTGAGACCCTACCTCAAAAAATTAAAAAAAAAAAAAAAAAAGGATGCTATAATTTGTATCTTAAGTGTTCTCCTGACCAAGCTCCATGTGTTAAAGGCTTGGTCCCAGTATGTGGCACTGTTTGGAAGTGGTGGAGTCTTTTAAGAGGTGGGGCTTATTGGTAGGTCTTCATCATGGGGGGCGGCGGGGGAGATGGAGGAGGCAAATGTGTCTTCAAAGTGAAGGGAGATAGGAGAAAAGTAGTTTCTTTTAGGCAGTTCCAGTTAGAAACAGGCTTAGAGAGAACGGATGCCGCCTTGTCCTGGCATGAATGAAACTCTTGGCAGAAATGGAACATGTGTCTGATCTACAATAGCTACAGTATCCCCTGCTACCCACAGGCTAGCACGCACCTAAATGGATGGCCTTCCTTACCCAGGTGGGCTGACCCTGGGGTCCATCCTTCAAATCTACAAATTGTTAGGAAAAAGTGGCACAAACCAATTGAGTCTTCCTTTTACATACCTGAACCTGATGACAAAATACATTTTCTTTTTCTTTTCTTTTCTTTTTTGAGGTAGGGTCTCACTCTAGCCCAGGCTGACCTGGAATTCACTATATAGTCTCAGGGTGGCCTCAAACTCACATTGATCCTCCTACCTCTGCCTCCCAAGTGCTGGGATTAAAGGTGTGTACCACCACACCCAGCTGAAAAAATACATTTCAATTGGCTATAAAGGCTTGTTGTTGGCCTTCATCCCCACTCTCTGGGTTTCTCCTTGCCTTACCCTGTGCAGCTTGGATACAGGTAATTAGAATATATTGTAGGTGTATTAACTAAACAGCTATTGAATTACCTTTATGAAACATTTCTGTAACAAGTTATACTTGTGCTTCTATGCTAAGTGAAGAATCACAAGATACAAAATTTCATACACTATATGGAATTAACTGGATATTTTTCAATGCATGAAAATAGGGCCAGGAAAGATATATTTTCAAAAGCTATTAGCAGTGATGATTTTGGGTAGGGTGGAACAATGGATGATTTTCCCTTTATCTTCTATATTTTTCTATGCTATCCATTTTTTACAGTAGATATTATTATTATTATTATTATTATTATTATTATTATTATTATTATTATTTCTCAGGGGAGAGGAAATGTCCTTTATTTTTGCTATTACTTCCATCTCATCTCCCTGAGACAGAATCTCTTACTCTTAGTCTCACATTGCTTAGGGATTGATTTGATACCACCTTTTCCAGATATTCACTGAGTTAAGGAAAAGCCTCTGGCGGGCCAGCCAGAGAAGAGACGTGGTTGGCAGAGCTTGGAGATGTTCCAGGGTAAGGGAGAAGGCTCACTTGGGATCCTTGCTTTTGTGTCCCTTCACTGCTTGTGCTGGTCCTTTAACTGCCCATGTGGGTTCAGTTCTTCCAGCTTGACGCAAGGCTCCGTCACATTTCTGGCCTCTCTCAGCTCTGTCCTGTCTCTATCACCACATTCCCTACAGCTGCGCTCCACTCCCGCCTCAAGCTCAACAGCTAGGTTTGGTCTCCTGGAGTCCCACGGCCCTCCCATCCAGCACCCCACCATTCCTCTTTGGGACCGCAGTTCTGTCTCAAAAGAACATCTGCCCAGAAGTCCTGGGGTTAGTGTGGTCTTTAAGCTGAGCCTTTAGGACCCCCAAAGCTCACGGTCTTGGCCCTGCCATCTGCTGACAGATGATGCTTCACCACATGCCCCATTTGTGTGCCAAGACAGTGAGCAACTGCCGGCCCCTACCGGCCTTGCCACCCACGTAGCCCTTCCTTCCTAGCCCTCTGCTGAGTTCTGTGTTTGTCTTCTTGGGTTTGTGTCTGGGTGACACCCACAGCTGAGTGAGCTGGCAGTGCCGCAACCATAGTTCAACAATCACACCCCTTCTCTTGTTCTCTTCAGGGGCTTACACTGGGTGAGTGACTTGAGGAAGTCCAATGCAGGGTCTTTTCATAAAATGACAGATAGTTTGATATTTACAGCCTTGATGGGGTGGAACCTGGAGTCCCACATTCTGCTCTTCTTCAAGAGTCTATGAAGTTAGGGGGCTGGGGAGAAGCCACAGCAGATAAGGTGTTTGCTGTGAGTTCAGATCCCCAGCACCTATGGAAAATGCCAGGCATGCTGGCACGCTCCTTTGAAGCCCCAGCATTGACCTCTGCCTCAATAAGCACACGTACATGTACAATGCACCCACATGTATACATCTCACACACACACACATGCAAAAAGTAAATAAAAAGTAAATAAGCCAGGCGTGGTGGCACACACCTTTAATCCCAGCATTTGAGAGGCAGAGGTAGGAGGATTGCCATGAGTTTGAGGCCACCCTGAAACAGACTACAGAGTTAATTCCAGGTCAGCCTGGACCAGAGTGAGAAGACCCTACCTCGAAACACCAAAAAAAAAAAAAAAAAAAAAAACAGTAAATAATTTTACCCAGAAAAGAGTCTATCAAATTGTTAATTGCTGATGATGAGCTCTATGGCTGGCCCTGTGCTAGCCATTTAACATGGAGAGTCACATCTACTCATAAAATATCCCTGTGAATTGGGAGTTCCATTGTGCAGTTGAGGGCACTGCTTATGGCAACGAGCTGGGTCAAAGTCACAAAGGATTAGAAGCCAGCTCAGCTGCTTGGTCACAACTCCAGACGACACGAACCCCAGCCCGAAGGCTCCAGGTTTGAGAGGTCATTGCAATGATTCAATAAAAGAACTGTAATAAGTATGGCCAAGGTCTCCCCCCATGGGGGACACCCCAAAGCACAGGGTCACTCCCAGGCTAGAATGTGGGCCCAGCATAGTTTTCAGAGATGTCAACCAATGTGAATTTTTGTGTGCCATGTCTGTGTATGCAAATTCCAACTTTTAAAAAGAAACACATACCCGGCCAAATAAATTGCACTGGTGACCAACCAGCTTGCAACCTGTGCCCTGTGCTGTGCTGTGTACCTGCAAGTCTTACGGGTGACACGTGCTCTTCTTCCCAGTCCCTGCATTGATTCTAAACGGCTGGGGCCACGTACCTGCACAATCTCCAGCATCTCTGCCTTGCTGATGTAGCCATTTCCGTCCAGGTCGTACATGCTGAAGGCCCACTTCAGCTTCTGCTCCAGCTTCCCCCTTGACGTGACGCTCAGGGCTATGATGAATTCTCTAAAGTCTATCGTCCCATCTCCATTGGCATCAAAGGTGCGGAAGACGTGCTCTGCAAACTTGGAAGCATCCCCGTAAGGGAAAAAGTTCCCATAGATTTTCTTAAACTCTTCCATTGACAAATGTCCACTGGGGCAGTCTCTCAAGAAACCTTTGTACCACTCCTGGATCTCATGCTCTGTAAAGTCTGTGCTTTCCAGCAAGTCCTGCATGACCTCTGGGCGCAGCTTGCTGTTCTGTTTCCCCATCCTGCTGGCAAGGATTCAACTGCAGAGAGAAAAGAAGAATACATGTCATTTTCAGAGCTGCTCTTTAAGGGCATGTTTGATCATTCTGGATTGTTCCTTGAGATAAAAAAAAAAAAACCAAACTCTATGCTGGTCCAATAACACTATGCAGGTTTTGAGATGTTGCAGCCAACCAAAATGCTGGAAAGACTGGCAGAGAAGCAGTGTCAATAACCAGAACCAACAAGAAAGCAAAAGATGGATGGATGGATGAGTGTTGTACAGACAGATGAGAGTGGGGAGAGAAGAAGGGAGAGTAGGAGGGAGGGAGAGAAAGAATATGAATATCCTGGACTTTTCAATTTCTAAGAGCTCGAGCCTGGGTTTAAGAGGACTGTGGTGTTAATTTTAAATCCTACAGGAGAAATGAAGGGAAGGGAGAGACAGAAAGAGAGAACTTAGTATGTTTTGTTGCTAGTCTGTTTCCAGACAAAGTATGGCTCAGGCGCTTCCTGGACATTAGAAATGCAGGCATGAAGACAGGAAATTAGGTTGGAGAGATGGCTTAGTGGTTAAGGTGCTTGCCTGCAAAGCCTAAGGACCCAAGTTCAATTCCCCAGGACCCATGTAAACCAGATGCACAAGGTGGCACATGTGTCGGGTGTTTATTTTCAGTGGCTGGAGGCCCTGGCATGCCCATTCTCTCTCTCTGCCTTTTTCTCTTTCTCCAATAAATAAATAAATGAATAAAATATTTTTTTAAAAAAGAAAGGAAATAAAAAATACCCATATAATACCATAAAACACTTCGAGGCTACTTGAGTTGCTTAAATCCAGAATTATACACTGACCACCTTGAGCTCAGATGTAAAAGATGATGTTTCACAGTTCTTTATGTCCTATGATGATGGCTTATGAGACAGTCAAAATTTTCCTTTTAAAGTTCACCTAACGTTGAATTTTCTTATCATAATAGTAGCACACATCCATTGTGAGATAGTAAAATAATTCAGTGACACTCCAAGAAAAATACCAGCATCATTCCAAATCCTAACGCTTGAGATGAACACAGTTGGCATTTTGGTGCATATGTCTTTCCAGGTTTTGTGTGTATATGTGTATTTACACATGTTATGCATATACAGAGACCTTGGGTTAGCTGTTTTTCAAGGTGACCCTGGTACAAACGTGACATGTACTCAGTAGAAACTGTACTTTGAAGGTTAAATTCTGATTACTGCCAGTGACATATGGTTTGATACTCTTTCTGGATGCTACAGGGCTTCCTACGTGTTTTATACTTGAGACCTCTCTTTGGCTATGAAATTCTTATGTGACCCTGGGTGGACAGATATATAAAATAGGTATGCAAATCAAACATTAACTTACAATAAACCCTAAGGAGAATTATTCCAAAATAGTTCTCTGGTATCCACATAATTTTACCTTTTTTCTTTCTTTCTTTCTTTCTTTCTTTCTTTCTTTCTTTCTTCTTTCTTCTTCTTCTTCTTCTTTTTTTTTTTTTTTGGTTTTCTGAGGTAGGCTCAGGCTGACCTGGAATTCACTATGTATTCTCAGGGTGGCCTTGAACTCATGGTGATCCTCCTACCTCTGCCTCCAGAGTGCTGGGATTAAAGGCGTGCACCACCATGCCTGGCCTAATTTTACCATTTCTTAAAGATGAAAGCAAGTCTGTGTGCTAATGGGATGGATGTGCTTGTTTGTCTAATAGAACAAATCTAAAGGTATACTGACTTGATATTTACATGCTGATGAATGATGGCTGGGAAATATTAAAGTCTTTGTTTTCCATAATTAAGCCATTATGTTTTTAAAAGAGCGTAAAACTTTGCATGCACAGTCAAAACACTAATTCTAGGGCTGGCAAGAATGCTCAGCAGTTAAGGCGCTTGTCTGCAAAGTGTAAGAACCTGGTTCAATTACCCAGTACCCACACAAAGCTAAATGCACAAGGTGGCACATGCATCTGGGATTCACTTGCAGTGGCTAGAGGCCCTGGCTTGTCCATTCTCTCTTTCTCTCAAACAAATAAATGAATTCAATATTAAAAAGTAACACTAATCAATAACATATACTTGTCTCCAATCTGAGCTGACATGTTTCAGGCAGCATTCATTGATCTTGGGCAATGTGATGGCATGTGCAATGCAAATTGTGCATGTTGTGTGTTCAGAATCAAGGCTGCAGGATGGGGAGATGGTTCAGCAGTTAAAGGCCCTTGCTTGCAAAGCCTGCCATGTTAGGTTCAATTCCCAGTATCCATGTAAAGCCAGATGTACAACACAGTGCATGCACCTGGAGTTTGTCTGCAGTGACAAGAGGCCCTGGTATGCCCATTCTCTCTTTCTCTCTCTCCAAAATAAATAAATAAGTAAATAAACCAAGCCGGCTATGGTGGTGCACACCTTTAAATCCTAGCACTTGGGAGGCAGAGTTAGGAGGATAGCCATGAGTTCCAGGCCACTCTGAGACTACATAATGAACTCCAGGTCAGCTTGGGCTAGAGTGAAACCCTACCTCAAAAACCAAAATAAAGGGCCTGGAGAGATGGCTTAGCAGTTAAGCACTTGCCTGTGAAGCCTAAGGACCCGGTTCAAAGCTCGATTCTCCAGGACCCAAATAAGCCAGATGCACAAGGTGGCGCATGCATCTGGAGTTTGTTTGCAGTGACTAGAGGCCCTGGCACACCCATTCTCTCTCTATCTATCTATCTGCCTCTCTCTCTGTCTGTCTGTTGCTCTCAAATAAATATAAAAATAAATTTAAAAATTACGAAAATAAAACAAAATAAATAAATCGAACCAAGGCTATAGTGAAGCTGTACGATGTAGCAGAAGCAAGCTTTGCCAGAAACATCCTGGATTCATCATTATGCATCTAGAGTTATCTTCTGGTTGTGTGATCAGAAACATTTTTTACAACCTTCTTGTTCAGTTATGTGACCTCCTGTGGGGTTGTGGTCCCCAGTGTCAGAAGTTTTGCTTGGGCTGGGTAGATGGTCGAAGGTAAGAGTGCTTGCTGCATAAGCACGAGGACCTGAGTTCAGTTCCTGGTACTCACATGAAAAGCTGGGTTTGACAGCACATGCCTGCAGCCCCAGCAGTGGGGGAAGGGAGGAAAATAGAGGCTTCTTGGCCGGCCAGCCAGCCTAACTGAACAAATGGAGAGCTCCAGGCTTAGTGAGGCAATGTCTCAGGGAAATGAGGTGGGAGGGTGATAAAGGAAGACATGTGACATCCTCCTGTGGCCTTTGCATGCATGCTCACTGAGCATGGCACACGCACATTCATCTAAACATGCACATACACACACATGCACATACCACATATGGTACACACACCAAATAAATAAATAACTTTTTATTTTTTAAGGATTTTATTTTTATTTATTTATTTATTAGAGTCAGAGAGAGGGATTGAGAGAGAGAGGATGGGCATGACAGGGCCTGTAGCCACTGCAAACAAGCTCCAGATGCGTGTGCCTCCTTGTGCATCTGGCTTATGTGGGTCCTGGAGAATCGAACCAGGGTCCTTAGGCTTCGCAGGCATGTGCCTTAACCACTAAGCCATCCTTCCAGCCCAGTAAATATATATATATGTATATATATATATATATATATTCAGGTTTTTCGAGATAGGGTCTCACTCTAGCTCAGGCTGACCTGGAATTCACTATGTAGCCTCAGAGTGGCCTCAAACTCATGGCGATCCTCCTACCTCTGCCTCCCGAGTGCTGGGATTAAAGGCATGCGCCACCACGCCCAGCTAAGTATATTTTTTAAAAGAAGCTTTGCTTAGCCAGGTGTGGTGGCGCACGCCTTTAATCCCAGCACTTGGCAGGCTGAGGTAGGAGGATTACAGTGAGTTCGAAGCCAACTTGGACTACAGAGTGAGTTCCGGGTCAGCTTGGGATACAGTGAGACAGACCCTGTCCAAACAAACAAATGAACAAACAGATGAACAAAGCACTTAGCTAAGCTGGGATGCTAGGTAGGTTAGATGTATTCAGTGCATTTTCAGCCTTCATGAATTTGTCAGGTCATAGACACTTTGTACATTGAGAAATATGTGTGCTTTTTTACATTTTTTTTTTTTTTTGCTTTGTTTTGGTTTTTCAAGGTAGGGTCTCACTCTCACTCAGGCTGACCTGGAATTAACTATGTAGTCTCAGGGTGGCCTCAAACTCACAGCAATCCTCCTACCTCTGCCTCCCAAGTGCTGGGATTAAAGGCATGCACCACCACGCCAGGCTTACATGGTTGCATTTTTAAAAGCAAGAATGCACTCTTTTGTTACCTAGTTCTTAAAATAACGTGGAAATGAAGGTACCTTTGATTAGATAGGGAAAACCATCGTCCCATTCAAATACCATTTAGTGTTCACTCACCCTTTCCCAGGCTTCTGGTGCTATGGATGCAGAGCAAAAGGTGGCCTCCTCCCTCGGGGCACCCAGCTAGATGTATACGGGGTGGTGGAGGCAGTGAGGGGACAATGGAATCAGAGGAGCAGACAGTGAGTGCAGCGGGGGTGGGGGAGATTTAGGAAGGAGCAAAAGTTCCAGGGTACCATGAGGGCACTATCAGGGACATTTCTTGGAAGAGGAGACACCTGACTTGTGTACAGACCTGAAATCGTAGGACAGTGTGTGGTCGAGATAAACCACTTCTCACAAAAGCTCTATGTTTACATTTAGCCTTTTTGGTATATGGGAAACATTTCTGAACATATGGCTTGAAAAGTTAGACAACACAGCCCCATTTTAATCTTGAATATGAATTCCCATGATGGGAGATTTTGCATATATATCTGTTTCTCTCCTGATGTATAGGAAGAGAGTCTCCACGTGGGTGGGGGGGGGAGGTGGGAGGAGTCACTTTTGCCTCTCCAGGGCTCCCACACAGGGCACGGAGTGAACTAAGAAGGAAGAAACAAATGGGGGAAATGTGAAATAGAGAGATAATTAATTACCACATGGAAATGCAGAATAGTCTTGAAAGAGGGCTTTGCCAGAAGCAGAGGGGATTGGCATTCAGATTCTATTTGCAACACTATGGAGAGTTAGGATTTGGTCTCAAGACCTGTGATATTAAACTATCTGTCTGATTTCCTCACTAGAAAGTAATTGCTCTGGCTGGAGAGATGGCTTAGTGGTTAAGGCGCTTGACTGCAAAGCCAAAGGACCCAGGTTCGATTCCCCAGGACCCATGTAAGCCAGATGCACAAGGGGGTCCACACATCTGGAGTTCATTTGCAGTGACTGAAGGCCCTGGTGCACCCATTCTCTCTCTCTCTCTTCCTGCCTATTTCTGTATTTCTCTCTCAAATAAATAAATAAATAAAAATAACATATTTTTTAAAAAAGCCATTGCTCCAGGGCAGTGTTTGCCCCTCACAGTGCTCACACTTCCTTTGGAAAATCCATAAATCAGGAAACAAGTCTCCTGGGAATTGTCCAACTCATCACATCTCCTGTTTAAGTTCTAGTTTATGTGTAACTGACACAGGGTAACTGTAATATGTGGGTTACAATGTAAGTCTTTTTGTTTGTTTGTTTTTGTTTGGTTTTTGGTTTGTTTTTTTTCCGAGGTAGGGTCTCACTCTAGCCCAGGCTGACCTGGAATTCACTAAGTAGTCTCAGGGTGACCTCGAACTCATGGCAATCCTCCTACCTCTGCCTCCCGAATGCTGGGATTATAGGCGTGCGCCACCACGCCTGGCCAATGTAACGTCTTGATGAGGATGTACTTGGTGCATCCTGAGCAAATCATACCCATCTCCTGAAACTTTCATCATATCTTTATGGTGAGAGCATTCGGAACCCTTCCTTCTAGCTACTGGAAATGCACAGCACGTTATTGTCAACGACGGACTCTGTGCAGTAGAGCCCCAGAACTTACGGTTGGCTCCTGTCTAACTACAGTACTCCCAGTCTCACGCCTGTGTGGAACCTGGGTTCTGCATTGAACATGGTTTGGGTTTGGCTCTCCCACAGGCGTCCTGTGAAGGGGAGGGAGAAGAGACTCTTGCCTGCTTGAACAACAGCTGGAGGGGGAGCAGTGATTGTGGAAATCCCTCTCCGTGAGGACTCAAGCAAACCTCAATTTATACAAGCACAAAGTTAACCTGCAACTGCCAATGGTACCCACAATTCACAAATTGAGCATTCTACCCACGTTCACGTCCATGTGTTCCTTCTTTCCTTCTTTCTTTCTTTCTTTCTTTCTTTCTTTCTTTCTTTCTTTCTTCTTTCTTTCTTTCTGGAGATAAACTGATTAGTATGAGAAATTTAAAACTGGCATTTATTTAGTTGCTAAGTTGGCAATTTGCCTAAAGCGGGAATTCAGAAACATGAGGGAATACATGGGTTTTCAGAGCTCTGCAACATTTAATGGAATTTACAAGTAATTTCAAGTTCTCCTTTTGGGGAGTTCTTTAGAATGTAGCTCTTTGGTATGGTCAATCAACTCATCATAATTACAGTTTTGTTACCCTGTGCCTGGCCTTGGGGGAAATATTTGTCACTTTATTATTCAAGTCTACTCCTTTAAAGAGTGATTTCTTTCCCTGCAGAAACAACGTGCTGTTTCTTCAAATCCAATTTAAGTTCCTTTCCCAACAATTAGCTGTTTTGTACTAGATACAAATTGCCTCAACATTTTGGCGAAGTCTCCCACCGAGACTGATCTGTGTACAGCCATTTTTCAGTAAACAGTAATTAAACCACATTTACAGAATCATTAGCACAGAGAGGTCATAACACAAACAAGGCAGAAGAGCATCAAATAAGTTCATTGGGAAGCGGGTGTTTGCAATTTAGTCCAGAATTTGTCTCAGTAGATAATGCAAATACTTTACTAAGTATGACGGCTAAATTTGAAAACCATCTGGGCTTGCTTGGTTAGACAGATGACAAAGATCTTGAGGTACAATAGAGTTTAAAAGATGTGCCAGGCATGGTGGCACATGCCTTTAATCCCAGCACTTGGGAGGCAGAAGTAGGAGGATCGTGATGAGTTCGAGGCCACCCTGAGACTACATAGTAAGTTCCAGGTCAGCCTGGGCTAGGTGAAACCCTACCTTGAAAAAACAACAACAAGAAGATGTGGTGGTTTGAATGTGAAATGTCCCCCCATAGCCTCATGTGTTTGTGATTAAAGCCTCATACTCAATGCCCAGCTGGTAAAGCCTTTGGCAGGTGGAGCCTTGCTGGAGGAGGTGTGTCACTGGGGGTGGATGGACCTTGATTTATTAGTCCAGCCCCACTGGGTGTCCGCTGGTGAGCTCATTCTCTCCTTCTTCTTGTTTAGGAATCCACAGACATTCCTCATAAGTGTGTTTCTGAGGCTGCCTCTAGGAAGGATTAACTAAAGGAAGAATCCTGCCCCCAGGGTAAGCCTTCCCCACAGTGGGAGGCCCAGAGTGGGCGGCCCCTCTTGGAGGAGGGGGCTGGTTGATAAAAAGGAGCTCTGGGAAGAAAGGCTCTCTCTCTCCCACCTGGCTGCCAGTGCTACTAGCTGCTTGGTGTTTTCTGCTTGGTACCTGCTGCTTGGTGTTGCTGCTCTCCAGTGTGGACTGAAGACCAGGGTGGACTGAAGAGCAGCGTCTCTCAGGAAGCCTCCAGGCCTTCAGTGCGGATTGGGACTGCTGAGGCCTCCAGCCTCGTGCACTGAGCAGCTACCGGGTTTCTTCACTCTCGGACCTGCAACCTGCTATTGCTGGACTGTGTAAGCTAATCTAATAAATCCCCTTTTAATACAATTCATTCTGTCCATTCTGTTCCTCTAGAGAACCCTGACTAATACAGATTCTGGTACCAGAAGTGGTTCTAGAGAAACAGAATTGTAAGATGGATTTCCCTAGTAGGCTTGGTGCTCTGTGGAGTTGGTTCTCCAACTCTAGTACTACTAAAGGCTCTGCTGGTAATAAGGAGAGCACTTTAAGTGGTAATAAGGAGGGCACTAATAATCCATGGTGTGAACTATTTACTTGAACTCCGTGAAATAGATGTATTTAGTGATTCTGAGTCATATCTTGTGAGGAGCAAGGAATTTAGTGACTCTGTATCTAGAACTTTTGAATATTTGTGGAAAAGTAAGACGAATGATGATGCTGGATGGTTTCTTCTGGCATCTCTAGATAAACTGTTGAGAGAAAAGCAGAAGCTCCAAAAGGAAAATTCCAAGCTTAAGACCCACGTACATGATCTGAAGGTTTCTAAGGGTGCCCTGGAGGAAAATCTCCTGTCTAGTCAGAACAGGGCTCGAATTGCAGAAAACCAAACTCAAGCTCTCATTGTAAGATTGGCTAACTTGCAGCGTAAGCTCAATTCCCAGCCTCACAAACTATCAGAAGTTAAAGTGAGAGCATTGGTTGGAAAAGAGTGGGATCCCATGACTTGGGATGGGGATGTATGGGAAGACCCTGAAGAATCTGGGGACATTGAACTCTCAGATTCTGAAGAAGTTGTTTTGCATGAGAATGTGGCTTCCCCTCCTTTAGCTGCAGGTGCACCCCCACCCCCTGAGGGAATCACTCCTTCTTTGTCTGAGGAAGCAGTAATGACCCTCCCTGCAGGATGTGCTGATGCTTCTCAGAGCCCACCCATCTTTGCCTCAAGGCCTATAACTAGGCGTAAGGCTAGGCATGCCCCTAAAGGGGAGTTAGAAAGCGTGACTCAAGAGGAAGTGAGATACACCCCTAAAGAACTTCAGGAGCTTTCTAACTTGTACAGGCAGAAGCATGGGGAATATATGTGGGAATGGATTTTAAGGGTGTGGGATGATGGAGGAAGGAATATAAAATTAGATCAAGCTGAATTTATTGAAATGGGCCCACTAACCAGAGATTTTAGATTTAACACTGCAGCTCATGCAGTTGGAAGAGGTGCCAAGAGTTTATTTGATTGGTTGGCTGAAGTATGGATCCAAAGATGGCCTACTGTGAATGAGCTTGAGCTGCCTGATATCCCTTGGCTTAATGTTGATGAAGGGATTAAAAGGCTCAGAGAACTTGGAATGCTGGAGTGGATTTACCATGTAAACTCATCTTTAAGCCCGCAATGGGAGCGTGCAGAAGATGTGCCCTTCACTAAGACTATAAGAAACAGATTTGTGAGGGGAGCACCAGCACACTTAAAGTCCCCAATCATTGGTCTTTTATGTAAAGAAGACATCACAGTGGGAGCCGCAGTTGCTGCATTAGGTGACTTAGATGCAATGGGTCTAACTGGCTCTCGGGGTAACAAGGGCCAAGTATCAGCACTGAATCGCCAAAGGCAAGGTGGGCGTGTTTACCGTAATGGACAGCGCACACAAAACAATGCTCGTAACAGTATGACTCGTGTAGACCTTTGGTACTGGCTGCTTAATCATGGTGTTCCCAGAAGTGAAATAGATAAAAAGCCTACTAAGTTCCTGCTTGATCTGTATAAGCAGAAAAGTTCCAGAGCAAAGAACCCAAAGGCCACTTTGAATTATAGCAACAGAGAATCAAGGCCTCTTAACCAGTTTCCAGACTTGAGCCAGTTTACAGATCCTGAACCCCTTGATTGAAGGGGTGGCGGGTCCCTTTGAGGAAGGACCCTCCCATAATCCCCAAAAGTTTCAATATTAAGCTTAGTCCTATCCTTCCTCAGAGGGACCTACGGCCTTTTGCTAGGGTAACTGTACACTGGGAAAAGGAAATAATCAGACTTTTCGGGGCTTACTGGACACTGGCTCTGAATTGACATTGATTCCAGGAGACCCTAACCGGCATCGTGGCCCTCCAGTTAAAGTAGGTGCTTATGGAGGTCAGGTGATCAATGGAGTTTTGGCAAATGTTAGACTGACAGTAGGTCAGTGGGTCCCGAACTCATCCTGTGGTTATTTCCCCAGTCCCAGAATGCATAATTGGGATAGATATACTTAGGAGCTGGCAAAACCCCCACATTGGTTCTTTGACTTGTGGGGTGAGGGCCATTATGGTTGGAAAGGCCAAATGGAAGCCATTGGAGCTCCCTCTACCAAGGAAAATAGTGAACCAGAAACAGTATCGCATCCCTGGAGGAATTGCAGAGATTAATGCCACTATAAAGGACTTGAAGGATGCAGGGGTGGTGGTTCCCACCACATCCCCCTTTAACTCCCCTATTTGGCCTGTTCAGAAGACAGACGGATCTTGGAGAATGACAGTGGATTATCGGAAACTTAATCAGGTGGTGACTCCAATTGCAGCTGCTGTACCAGATGTGGTTTCTTTACTTGAGCAGATTAACACATCTCCTGGTACCTGGTATGCAGCTATTGATCTTGCGAATGCCTTCTTCTCCATACCTGTCCATAAGGACCACCAGAAGCAATTTGCCTTCAGCTGGCAAGGTCAGCAGTACACATTTACTGTGTTACCTCAAGGTTATATTAACTCTCCAGCCCTGTGTCATAGCTTAGTTCGCAGGGATCTTGATCGTCTGTGCCTTCCACAAGGTGTCACATTGGTCCATTATATCGATGACATTATGCTGATTGGATCGAATGAGCAGGAGGTGGCAGCCACTCTGGAGTTGCTGGTACAGCATATGCGCATCAGGGGATGGGAAATAAATCCATCCAAAATTCAAGGACCTTCCACCTCCGTGAAATTTCTAGGAGTCCAGTGGTGTGGGGCTTGCAGGGACATTCCTTCTAAGGTGAAGGATAAGTTGTTGCACCTGGCCCCTCCTACCACTAAGAAGGAAGCACAACGTCTAGTGGGCCTATTTGGATTTTGGAGACAGCACATTCCTCACTTGGGTGTGTTACTCCGTCCCATATACCAAGTGACTCGGAAAGCTACTAGTTTTCAGTGGGGCCCAGAACAAGAGAAGGCTCTTCAACAGGTCCAGGCTGCTGTGCAGGCGGCTCTGCCACTTGGGCCATATGATCCAGCAGATCCAATGATACTTGAGGTGTCAGTGGCAGATAGGGATGCTGTTTGGAGCCTTTGGCAGGCCCCCATAGGTGAATCACACCGGAGGCCCTTGGGATTCTGGAGCAAGGCCCTGCCATCATCTGCAGACAATTATTCTCCCTTTGAGAGACAGCTCTTGGCTTGCTATTGGGCCTTAATAGAAACTGAACGCTTGACAATGGGCCATCAAGTTATTATGCGACCTGAACTGCCCATTATGAGCTGGGTGTTATCTGACCCACCAGGCCATAAAGTTGGACGTGCACAGCAGCAGTCCATCATCAAGTGGAAGTGGTATATCCGTGATCGGGCTCGAGCAGGCCCTGAAGGCACAAGTAAGTTACATGAGGAGGTTGCCCAAATGCCTATGGTTGCTACTCCTGTTTCAATGCCTTCTGTCCCCAAGCATGCACCTATGGCATCATGGGGTGTGCCCTATGATCAGTTGACTGAAGAGGAGAAGACCAGGGCATGGTTTACAGATGGTTCAGCACGCTATGTGGGCACGTCCCAGAAGTGGACAGCTGCAGCGTTACAGCCCCTTTCTGGGACAACTCTGAAGGACTGTGGTGAAGGGAAGTCTTCACAATGGGCAGAACTACGGGCAGTACACATGGTTGTGCATTTTGCTTGGAAAGAAAAATGGCCAGATGTGTGGTTATACACTGATTCCTGGGCTGTGGCCAATGGTTTGGCAGGATGGTCCGGGACATGGAAGGAGCATGATTGGAAAATTGGTGAAAAGGACATTTGGGGAAGATGTATGTGGATAGAGCTCTCTGAATGGGCAAAGGATATAAAGATACTTGTGTCCCATGTAAATGCTCATCAGAAGGTGACCTCATCAGAGGAGGACTTTAATAATCAAGTAGATAAGCTGACACGTTCTGTGGACAGTGGTCAACCTCTTTCCTCAGCCACCCCTGTCATTGCCCAATGGGCCCATGAACAAAGTGGCCATGGTGGCAGGGATGCAGGTTATGCATGGGCCCAACAACACGGACTTCCACTAACTAAGGCTGACCTGGCTACGGCTGCTGCTGAGTGCCAAATCTGCCAGCAGCAGAGACCAACTCTGAGTCCCCGATATGGTAGTATTCCACGGGGTGACCAGCCAGCAACTTGGTGGCAAGTCGACTATATTGGACCTCTACCATCATGGAAAGGGCAGCGTTTTGTCCTTACTGGAATAGACACTTATTCTGGGTATGCATTTGCTTTTCCTGCACGTAATGCTTCTGCCAAAACTACTATCCGTGGGCTTACAGAATGCCTTATCCACCGTCATGGAATTCCACACAGCATTGCTTCTGACCAAGGAACTCACTTCACAGCCAAGGAAGTACAGCAGTGGGCTCATGATCATGGAATTCACTGGTCTTACCATGTGCCCCACCACCCTGAAGCAGCTGGCTTGATAGAGCGGTGGAATGGCCTTTTAAAGAAACAGCTGCAGTGCCAACTAGGTGGCAATAGCTTGGAGGGCTGGGGCGTGTCCTCCAGCAGGCTGTATATACTCTGAATCAGCGTCCTATATATGGTGCTGTTTCTCCTATAGCCAGTTCACGGGTCCAGGAATCAAGGGGTGGAAATGGGAATGGTACCACTTACCATCACCCCAAGTGACCCATTAGCCAAATTTTTGCTTCCTGTACCCACAACCTTACGCTCTGCTGGCCTAGAGGTCTTGGTTCCAGAGGGGGGAGTGCTTTCGCCAGGAGGCACAAAGAACATTCCATTGAACTGGAAGCTGAGATTTCCCCTGGCCACTTTGGGCTCCTGATGCCCTTGAGTGCACAGGCTGAGAAAGGAGTTACAGTGTTAGCAGGGGTAATTGATCCAGATTACCAGGGTGAAATTGGACTGCTCCTCCACAATGGAGGTAAGGAAGAGTATGTCTGGAGTGCTGGAGATTCTCTAGGGCGTCTCTTGGTGTTACCATGCCCTGTTATCAAAGTCAATGGACAACTGCAACAACCCAATCAAGGCAGTGTGATAAATGGCCCAGATCCTTCAGGAATGAAGGTATGGGTCACCCCTCAGGTAAAGAACCAAGACCTGCTGAGGTGCTTGCTGAAGGTGGAGGAAATACTGAATGGGTAGTAGAAGAAGGCAGTAACAAATACCAGCTAAGGCCACGGGACCAGTTACAAAAACGTGGTCTGTAATTGCCATGAGTGTTCCTGTCTTACCTTGTTAAGAGTGTTTGTACATATGTATACTAATATTAAGATGTTTTGTTCTTCCTCTACTTCTCTATTAGGTAATTAATACTGATTAAGATCATATTGCTAGTTAACCACTGTTGAATTTATATTTGACTTGTTATATGAGACTAAGCCTTCCTCAAGGAACTTGCTTTTGTGTGTGGGGATGATTGTGCGTTTCGGTTGTAACGAGGGATAGTTATATCATGTTAGGCGGAATTATGACCTTGTTACTGTCTTCATTTGGAAATTAAGTAGAATGTAAAGATATATGGTTTGGTGTCAAGTTGACAAGGGGTGGACTTGTGATGGTTAAGTTTGTGTCAACTTGACTTGTTTAGGAATCCACAGACATTCCTCATAAGTGTGTTTCTGAGGCTGCCTCTAGGAAGGATTAACTAAAGGAAGAATCCTGCCCCCAGGGGTAAGCCTTCCCCCACAGTGGGAGGCCCAGAGTGGGCGGCCCCTCTTGGAGGAGGGGGCTGGTTGATAAAAAGGAGCTCTGGGAAGAAAGGCTCTCTCTCTCCCACCTGGCTGCCAGTGCTACTAGCTGCTTGGTGTTTTCTGCTTGGTACCTGCTGCTTGGTGTTGCTGCTCTCCAGTGTGGACTGAAGACCAGGGTGGACTGAAGAGCAGCGTCTCTCCAGGAAGCCTCCAGGCCTTCAGTGCCGGATTGGGACTGCTGAGGCCTCCAGCCTCGTGCACTGAGCAGCTACCGGGTTTCTTCACTCTCGGACCTGCAACCTGCTATTGCTGGACTGTGTAAGCTAATCTAATAAATCCCCTTTTAATACAATTCATTCTGTCCATTCTGTTCCTCTAGAGAACCCTGACTAATACACTGGTCCAGTGAGCTAGTCACATATGCATGTTCTAGTAATGAGTTAAGATCAGGCATTGTGGTAAACAAAACGTTTCTTCTTCATGGTATTATGGTTTGTCCCTCAAAGAGCTGTGTGTCACAAACACTTGGCAGTGTGCTAATGGGTTGGTGGCTGAACCAGTAAGACACGAGGCCTACTGGAGGGTAGGTCTTCGCCATCATGACTAGATCAATGTTGACTTGAGGAGTGGGTCAGGTCTTCTGGAACTGGATTAGTTCATTACAACAAAAGAGCCAGCCTGCCTCCTTCCCAGTTTCATGCTTCCAGTCTTGCCTTGTAACCTCCGCCCCTGTTTTGATGTCATCTACTATGCTGTGATGTGATCCAAAGGCCCTTATCAGAGGCCACCCAGATAGTGACACCAAATATTCCAGCCTTCAAAATTGTGAACCAAATTAACTAACCCAACCTCAGTTAGTTTATTATAACAAAACATTTTTTATAGCACAACATGGTCACTCATATATTATTCGACTGAACTTTCATAGCAGCTCGTGTGATAGACAGAGCAAGCTTTCTCCATTTTGTGAGCAAAGGAAAATTCAGAGGCTAAGCAATGTGTCCAAAGTCACATAGCTCACGAGTGAGAGGCCAGACTGTGGGCTTGGGTCTCTGTGTGTCTGTCCATTGGTTTTACCACTCTGCTCTGTGCCAGCTGTAAAGATTTGACTTTGACTCTGAGGGAGCTCCTGCAGGGTGTCTAGTACAGAAGTGAAGGAGTGACACCAGCCTTTTATTTTATTTCATTTTATTTATTTATTTAATTAATTATTTATTTTTGACAGGGCTTATGTAGCCCTGGCTTACTGCAAACTTGAGATCCTCTTGACTCAGCTTTCCTAGTGCTAGGATCATAGATGTGTGCCACCACACCTGACTCTGCTGCTTCACCTTCTACAGGAGCTTCCCACCACACTGAGAATAGAATCTGAGCTACTTCTATTTGTCTACAAAGCTGTATGTGGGTCCCTTAGTCTCCCTTCCACTCCAGAGGCCTACATTTCCTTAAAAGTGAAAGTATACCTATTTTATTAAACATGAACATCCTATTTTTCACTAGTTTCCCCTGAGAAGGGCAATATGGAAGTCTTCCCTAACTTATTTTGGACTATATCCAGTGTCCTAGGGTTCAAAAAAAAATCTTGAGTCAATAGGAAGAAGAGATGAAAAGACCCCAAATCACAGACTCAGAACTGTAGCCAAGATTCTAAGAAGCAAAATCAGTATTTCAGTTAAAAAGAAGCCAGGGAACACCACCTAAAATTCATGTCTCCATGAAAGGAGACAGTGGTTAGCTGACCATCTCTCAGAGGGCCTGCACGCCCTTGTTACTTTTGCATTTCTGGGGGGGAAGATCTGAATCCTTGCCTTTCTGTGACTCCCCATAAGGTTCTGAAATCTCTGTGATGTCATTCCTCATGGTCCAGAATTAGATTTTTTCCAGGGGAAATTCCATAACTTACCCTGGATAGCCTGGCTAACTTCAGAGCAGAAGTCTCAATGCAAGCTGCACCAGGGTCTCCTAAAATGGAATTTACAAGGTGCTAGAGGCCAAAGTCAAGTTTGCTGCGACCAGCACAGAATTGTTCACAGAGCCAGGAAGAGATGAGGGTAATTAAAATATCTGCCTCATGCTGGGTGTGTAACCTTATCCGTGAAAAGTCATTTAATTATGAAAACATAACTAAAAATGGTTCTTAAAATGTAGCGAAGGAAATTCTGAAAGTTATGGGTGAAGGGAAATAAGTATCCATTTTCCATGATTTAAAGTCAGCTGTTTTAGAACCTGCATTTTACTGATGGCTACACTCCACAAAGTCATTTTCAGGACAGTTGACTATGATTTTCACTACAGGGGGAGCCTGCCTCAGTAAAAAGCCCGAGGAGCAGGTTACTTCAGAATCTCTTCAGTGCAACCACTAAGAGTCTGAATGGAAGTCACACAAACAAATGGGCATATTTACATGGACAGATTAGGAAATAAAACACACTAGCCTATATATCAAGGGAAAAAATTAAAGAACTGAAGAGCAAGAACTGGTATTATATCATAACCCCACTTTGTCTTTATTTTAGCCAGAGAATACTCTCTCCTCTGGTCTGTGGTAGGTGGAGCTGAGGTAAGAGAGTGGGACTCACAGACTCATCTGGGCCCCAAGATGGCTGACTGAGGTGAAATGCGGTATGTAGCCACTGCTTGCCTTCTTTCCAACGGGGAATGTGTCCATGAGTGAGTGGACAGGCACCGTATTAAGCGGTCACTGCCCATTTACCTATACATATGATCAAGCCAATCCCAAACCAAGGAACCTTGGGCATGTCTGAAGTCAGATGAAGTCCGTGTTGTCACTGGCCATCAGATCACTGTCAGCAAGCTGCCTGCTTTGGCCATGTTGGGAGGTCAGGTCAGACACTGAGCCAGGGCTTGGCTGTAGCAAGAAGCACAGGTTTCCACGATGTCTTGGGGCTGCTATAGCTTATGGTCCCTTCCAGGCCGAATTCCATAGAACTTCAACCTCAATAAATGTCTGCTTAAGCAAAGGTACTAAATGCTTTTATTTAAAACATGGAATTATTACTGAACAATAATAATGGTAACAGTGAGCACAGGGTAGTAAGTCCTCTTGGCCCGGGGAGATAAATACATAAGCTACAGCCATTCAGGTCTCGTCATTTAACTGGCAACAGGAGGACAAGTGGCTCAAGTCCCCGATTTTAGATCTCCTCCAGGGACCACACGTGCACTTAATAAATAGTTCCAAGCCCCTCTATTGAGCCCAAGAATAGTTCATAATTTTTGAAAAAAAAAATTCCTTAGCAGATTGCTTCCAGGCTGAGAAAAAATATTTCTAAAAGTTGTCCTACACTGGGTACAGAAATGGTAGAAAACTGGGATTCTGGAAGTAATTCTGAGCACTTTCCGTAGCATCTCCATCACTTTGCTATAGAATCTCAGGTTTCCCTCCAAGCATGAGGGGCATGGAGCAATTAAGTCATGACAAGCTCAGGTGGCCTATAGTCCCAAGGAGAGAGACCTGAGTACCCTCCCCCACTTCCACCCCTGATGGGTCTCTGGCTGGGTCACTTTTGGTGTTTGAATGGCTGCAAGTAGTGGGGAAGCCCTCCCCAGCCAGTCCAAGATGGTGGAAAATCCTGTTTGCACACCAAACATGAAAGGTCTGTCTATCAAGCCCAGGGAAAGTCAAAAGCCCATTAATTCTCCTAAGAAGGAGAAATGATCAAGTGTGCAGAAAGAGAGCTGGCCTTGGAAGCAGAACTGTGTCCAAAAGGTCTTTATGATGGGACCGGATTATGTCACTTGGGAACAGCTTTGGTGGCATGTTTTACAGTAGATAGACCCAATAATACCTCTCTCCTCATTTTGGTTAGTAGGGCCAAATGAGAAGAAAGGGGAAAGTTTATTGTCACCAATGAATTGAGAAAATTCAGTATCGTGTCTGGCACTGGCAGGTGTTCAATAAACACCATTAATCTGAGTGAAGTGAGGGCTTAATTTCATTGCGTTGTTTAGAGAGATTTAAGTCCTCCAGAGTTGAGGACATGCGCCTTCTTGCTTAAGAACAAGAGCAGGAAGATGACACAGAGAAAGAAGGAAAGAAAATCTCCATGGCTGTCCAGGCTGACTCTCCTGCTTGGGTCACTAGATGTGAAAGACCTTTGTGGGTTTGCACTCTGAGGCCCCTGCCAGGCCCTGGCACAGTGTTTTCTCATATAGTAGTCATGATTATAAGCAGAAATGAATCACAGTGTGTGTGTGGGGGGGCACTGGGTTTCCCTCTCCTCTCCCCTCATGGTCCTGGGAGGCTGTGGCTCTGTAGTTAGATACCATGGAGGCCAGTGTGAGTGCCCCAAGGCAGTTACTGCAACCCCGTGACCCCAGAGCTACTGGACTAGAGACCTGTGTTGAATGCCTTCTTCAGGAGGTGCCTGGGGTTCCCCTCCCCCACATCAGTGGTGCCCCAGGCACTGCGGAGTTTCTAAGTCACTGCTTTCCAGTGTCCCCCTGTGTCCCCCTGCTCCGCCAGACCTCTTCTGAATGTGGTAGCTGTGTTCTGAACCTGAAAAGCACTCCTCCCTACCTAGTCGATCCTAAGTGCTCGCTGACCCGCTTCACACATACTCAGCCCCCAGGTCTCCAGTGAAGAATCACTGTCTCCTCCAGAAACCTCTGACCATCCAGACCTGGCCAGGCTCCCTTCACACACTTCACTTGGACCTCGCACTTTTCCTCCTTTCACATCTGGAATCAGTTCTTTGCACAACTTGCTCAAGATCAACCTTTCCGGTCAGATTTAGTTAAACTCTCGGAGGTGCAAGAAGGATTCATTTTGTACCATGTTTTCTCTGGTACTTAAGAGTTAGGTACCGGGGCACACGTGACCTGGAGGGAGGAGGACGTCCTGTAGACCTGGCCCTGTTGTGGTTAAGTACACCTTGGCCACATTTCTTGAGAGTCAGATATGAAGTAACCAAGGAAACTATATAGTTGTATATCTGCTGAGGGTTAAAATGCTGTGTTGTAGCTAGACATCCTTGAAGTTAGGACCATCCCAGAATATCAGAAAGTCAGGTGCCCGGTTACTTTCTCATAGATTCCTTTGTGTCCACCTGTGAACTTGTTCATAAACAGGAAGGAAGGAAGGAAGGAAGGAAGGAAGGAAGGAAGGAAGGAAGGAAGGAAGGAAGGAAAGGAAGGAAGGGAAGAAAGAAAGAAAAAGCCACAAGGGCATCTTGGCCCCAGAGCAGGCTCAGTAGAATGAGATGAAATGAAAGTGGTACCCAGGGGTAGGAGCTGAACAATTACATCTTAAAGGGAGGACATCATAGAAAAGGACTTAAAAATCCACAGCACAGGGGTAGGGTGAGGTTTCAGTGGGCCAAGTGCTTGCTGCGCAAGCATAAAGACTGTTGTAGTCCACTCCATGTTGCTGGGACGAACGTCCAAGCAGACACAGTTTATGGGAGGAAGGGATTTATTTCAAACTTAGAGATCCAGGGGAAGTTCTGTCCAGGGCAGAAGCAGCTGGGTCCCTTTCAGAAATCCAAGCAGAGAGCACCTACCAAAAAGCCAGCCTCACAAACAAACATGTACAGCCAGAGCTCACAATGCACTCTACACCTTTGGCTTGGACTCAAATCCATCCCCAGTGATGGGGGCAGAAGTTGCAAACTCAATTTTAATAAAACACCTGGGTCTATGGGGCCATACATGTACACTATCATACTCGAGCTACCACAAAGACTCATGTAAAAGTTGGCCATGCTGGCACATGCCTACAGTTCTAACACTGGGGAGGCAGAGACAGGAGGAACCCTAAGAAGTCTAGCTAAATCAGTAAGAGACTCCGTCTCAAGAAAATAAGGTGAAGGGCTTTGAAACTTCCTCAGGAAGACATAAGCTGGAAGGAAAGCCTTTCCTTCTTTAAGGTGTTTCTGGTTAAGGTGTTTGTTCACAGCAACAAGAAAGTGACTGAGACACTCTGTGTGGGGCCAAGGTACTTAGTGTAATGCCCATGCTCATGTCCTTCCCCTCACCTCCTCTAAGGCAACTCCAGTGTCACCTTCACAGTGGACGCCTCCCTCACATCCCGGGTTAGAATTATAATACTTGCTCTCCTTTGCTCATTTCCTGGCTGGCTGCCTCACCGCAGCTTCTCCAATCCAAGTACTAACCAGACCCAACCCTACTTAGCTTCCGAGATCAGACATGATCAGCTGGGCTCAGGGTGGAATTTGCTGTGGACGGACATTACCCACAACTTCTGGTATACCACTGTCTTTGTTAGTTGCATTGTCTCCCTTCCTTCACTAAAATGGAGGCATTACTTTGGTATGTTTTGTTTAGTGGCAAAAACCCAGTGCCTAGAACAAGACTCACCACATAATAGGTACTCAGTAAAACTTTATTGACTGGCTGAATGTATTACTAGTAAAACGTTGAGTAAATTGATGAGTCACAGTTTTAATTTGACCTGATACTCCTTTGCTTCTCACCATACTATACAGCTTATAAAAGCTATAAATAGAAGCTAGGTGTGGTGGTGCATGCCTTTAATCCCAGCACTGGAGAGGAGAGGCAGAGAGTTGGAGGCCATCCTGAGAATACATAGTGAATTCCAGATCAGGGAGCTAGAATGAGACCCTACCTCGAATAACAATAACAAAAGCAAAAACAAAAGTTAAAAATAGAATAGATACTACTTTTATAACCACATGCATGCAGTGTATCATGTATGTGTGAGGGTGTTGTGTATGTGTGTGTGCATGAGTAGTGTATATGGGGAGGTGTGAGGTCAGGGGACAAGCTTGAGTCTCAAGAACACCATTCACCTTTTTCATTGGACTGGAGCTCACCAATTAGGCTAGGCTGGTTTGCCAGCAAGCACCAGAGACCTGCCTGTCTCTACCTTCCCAGCTCTCAGATTACATACACAGGTCACTAGATGTGGCTTTTTATGTGGGTTTGGGGATCAAACTCAAGTCTTGGCCTTGCAAGGCAAGCACTTTATCAACTGAACTATCACCCAGCATTCCAACCAGATTATTTTTCAAATTCACTGATTTAAAAATATTTTTATTTATTTATTTGAGAGACAGAGAGGAGAGAGAGAGAGAGAGACATAGAATGAGAGAGAGAGAGAATGGGTGCACCAAGACCTCCACTCACTGAAACAAACTCCAGATGCATGCACCACCATGTGCATCTGGCTTACATGGGTACTGGGGAATCAAACCTGGGTTCTTGGGCTTCACAGGTAAGAACTTTAACTGCTAAGCCATTTCTCCAGCACAAATTCACTCATTCTTATTACCAGTTTCCTTGAACACAAAGTATAAGTTGAACACACTATAACAGTGCCCAAGCAACAAAGTGAAACATTGCTCAGTCCCTTCTTTTATGAATCCACAGGAACTTCATAAATATTTTTCCCTTGAAATATTGTGAGGAAGGAAGAGACAAGAGTACCCCCACATTGAAGAACCATAGAGTGATGGTTTAAGAATTGGCTCCAGCTTAGGCAGCTATGGTTCAGTGGTGGAATGAGAACACAAATATTTGTACTCCATCCAGTCAGCACAGGGCCTTGAGTAGAAAGCACAGGGGGTGCTTGAGGGGGATTCCCAGTGCTTCTGGTGTGTGTGTGTGTGTGTGTGTGTGTGTGTGTGTGTGTATGTGTACCTGTACTTAAGGAAAAGTCTTACTGCTTGCATATTCATGCTCTGGCTATAATCTTTATTTCTTGTTAAGAGAAGATAAAAAGTTTAATCTTAAGAAAGGCAATGCAAGGTGAATACAAGTATATATCCACATATATCCACAAAGTGATTAAAATGCAACCAATAAAGGTCCTCCAGTAACTCTAAAAGATAGGCTCTGGGTATAACCAGACTGAGCCACCTTTGTATCTTTAGCTTGTTTCTGGTGTACCTGGGTAAGAGTACTAGTGACTCTTCTTGTTGCTATGACCACATACGTGGCAATAAACAACTGAAGGAGGGAAGGGTTTATTTCAGCAGAGAGTTTCAGGGGAACAGGCCATCAAGGCAGGGAAGACATGCTGGTGGGAGTAGGAGATTGCTGCTCACATTCAGTCCATAGTCTCAAAGCAGAGAGAGATAAACAGGAAGGGGAACCTCAAGGATCCACCCCCTAAAGGTTCCCAGCAACACCATCTGCAAATCAAGTGATCAAATACATGAGCCTATGCAGGGTGTGTGGGGACATGGCATTTCATATTCAAACCACAACAGTAGGATTACTGATAGAGAGGTCTGTGTGCTCACAGCCTCTCCTCCCCACCACGAACCATCAAAGATTTCTCCTGCCCCTTGTAAATCTAATAGGAGTGGTTCACTTCTCCTAAATTACTTTTCATGTGTCTAATCTTTGCATTATAGCAAACACTATTTGAAAGAACAATATTATAAATTAGTGTGGAAAGAAAGTGCTTCCGGCTGGGGTCATGGCTCAGTGTTAAAGGCATTTGCCTGCAAAGCCCGATGGCCAAGGTTTTATTGCCCAGTACTCATATAAAGCCAAATGTACAAAGTAGCACATGGGTCTGGAGTCTGTTTGTAGTGGCAAGAGGCCCTAATGTGCCCATTCTCTCTCTCTCTCTTTTTCTCTGTCTCTGTTTACAAATAAATAAATCAATAACTAGGAAGTGTTTTCAAATTTTTCTAAAGTAGTTTAAACAAGTTTCAGGGTTTTCCTAGTCACTAACTGAGGTGGGTCACTGATGTACTATCAGGTAGACGATTCTCATTGTGACTCTCATCACAATGACAAAATACCTGACAGAAGCAACTTACAGGAGGAAGGACTTACGATGGCTCGTGCTTAGGAGGGAACAGTCCATCATGATGGGATGGCATGGTGGAGTGGATCAGCCTATGGCACATGAACCTATGGAAGACATTTCCCATACCAACTATAATAACTACCCCCTGCAAACCCGGCCAGGATAAGCAGAGGCATCCTACAGTCGGTGTCTCTCTCACACACATAGTAACAACCCACTTAAAAATGCCCACACTGCCGGGCCTGAACATGAACGGGCCTCATTGGGAGCAAGTGCAAAGAAAATCACTTTCCACCTTTTTCAGATTAATGTGACTTCAGTCTTTTAAACTTAGTAGTCAATGGTGTCAGCCTGTGGGCAGCCATAGAGAGGAGCTAAGTAGACAGGACATTAGAGCTATGCATTTGTCATGCATAACCCATAAACACCTTAGATTTATGGGGCAGGCACACAGTGTGTTCTCAGAAGCACAAATAAAACCCTAATGTAGATGGCTGGGAGTGACAAGCTAAATCTTCTTTATCGACGATAGATCTGAAGCCTCCAATCTGTTTACTCCCACAATCCAATTCAGACTTTGTAGATGGGGTTAGAACAGTGATTGCACTGAAAGAATGCCAAAAGGAAATCTGAAACTCATCTGAGCATTTCTATTGAAGGAGAAAGCAACGAAGGAAGAGTGTTGTGCTGTGTGCAACTATGCCAAGACGTCTCTTTCCCCTGGGAGGTGAAACAGTGAATGAAGTGGTAGAGAACATTATTTCAATCCTCTGACTCAATTGCTTGTTTCCTTAAGGGCAGCACTTTCCACCATAACAGTATGCAAAAATAGGATTTGATGGTATTCGCAAAGAAAGTGATAAGAGCAGAACACAGAAGTGCAGCAAATACTAGAACTAACACATCACGGATTCAAGTAGAACTGGAACCATTTCTTTAAATCCTAGAAACCTGCATCTGGGGCTGGGGAGATGGTTCAGTGGGTAACAGTGCTCATTGTGCAAGCATGATGAACTGACTTCAGATCTCCAGAACCCACATGAAGCCAGACATATAGCATGCGTCTGTAATCCCAGTGCATTTCTGGCAGGATGGGAGGTAGCCACAAGGGGATCCCTGGAAGCTTACCAGCTAGCTAGCCTGGTACACACAGTGCTGAACAAGAAATCTTGCCTGAAACAAGCAAGGTGAGGTTGTTTTCTAACCTCCACATGAACACACACATACCACATACACACACACACACACACACACACACACACACAGATTTTTTTAAAACTGTATTTTGGGTTGGAGAGACGGCTTAGCAGTTAAGGTGCTTGCCTGCAAAGCTTAAGGACCCAGGTTTGATTGCCCAGTATCTACATAAGCCAGATGCACAAAGTGGCGTATGCATCTGACGTTCATTTGTAGTGGCTAGAGGCCCTGTTATGCCCATTCTCGCTCTATATTTCTATCTTCTAATAAATAAATAAAAATAAAACCTTGGGCTGGAAAGATGGCTTAGCAGTTAAGGCGTTTGTTTGCAAAGCCAGAGGATCCCGGATCGACTCTCCAGGACCCACGTAAGCAAGATGCACAAGGTGGCACATGCATCTGGAATTTGTTTTGCAGTGGCTGGAGGCCCTGGCATGCCCATTCTCTCCCTCTCTCTCTTTCTGCTTCTTTCTCTCTCTCAAATAAATAAATAAAAATATAAAAATATAAATAAATGAAATCTTTATAAAACTATATTTCAACAGTGGTATGCTCTCTCCTGCATCACTTCAATGAGAATAAGAGACATCTTCATGACAAGATTTGTTTAAGGAGGAGACAGAGTGACTGGGATTTGCCTATAACCCAAACTACTAAGAAATGCGAAGGTAGATTTATGATCACTCGGGATACAACAGTGTTACGGGGTTTGTTGAAAGGTGAGTACAAAGAGAAAGGGAAGCTTCTGGACCTCCCCATGGCCTTCATTCCTCAGACTCCCTCACCCCACATAGCTGCAAACTCAGGGATGATTTTCATTAGCCGCAGATGACAGAAGACAGAAGACGAAAGAAGAAACAGGCTGACAATAAACCAATCTCTTATGAGAACAGATGATATCGGGATGGAATTATAAAAATGCCCGAGGGTGAAGCACGCAGCAGAGCTCGGCAAGGAACACACTCGGAAACATGAGTGGTGTGAAGACTGCTCCTGATTCCTGGGGGGACGGGCAGGGGACAAACCTGGGTGTCACCTAATGTAAGGACAGCATGAGGCATGAGAGAGGGTCCCCTTCAGGCCAATGGATTGGGTGAGGAAAACTCAGGGTTGGTTTTGAGTGTGTGTCTTCATGTAGCACTGGGGAGACTTGGAAAAACATCCAAATGCCAACAGCACATGGCGGTGGGTGACTTGAATTGCCCAAGACTCTTCTGAGGAGAATACAGCTTGTTGGTGGACACCATCAAAAGCCAATGGAAGCCGGGCATGGTGGCTCATGCCTTTAATCCCAGCACTGGGGAGGCAGAGGTAGGAGGATCGCCAAGAGTTCAAGGACACCCTGAGACTACATAGTTAATTCCAGGTCAGCCTGGACCAGAGTGAGACCCTACCTTGCAAAACCAAAAAAAAAAAAAAAAAAAAAAAAAAAACCCAATGGAGGCTCAGCCCCAGTCCACTGCTCCATTTCTGAGACCCCTTTTTCCCTTCATCACTTTCTACCATTCTTGGCAGAAGCTCCAGCCTTCCCTCTCGCCCAGGCTCACCTAAGGGAGGCATGGTGCGGGCAAGTGGGGAGCACAGGCTATCTGATGATCCTAGACTGGAACCAGCTCTATCTTTTCAGCAGAATACCACCCCCTCCCCATCACTGTCACCTCTTTCCAGGGTGTAGTCATCAGTCCCATGATGTTGGGATGTACATGCAACCAAACAAACGAGTTTTATTAGAGAAAGGAATTAATTTCAGGCATACAGATCCAGGGGAAGCTGGCCTCTTTCCACAGATCCAAGCAGAGAGAAACCAGCAGCAGCCAGCAAACACAAACTGACAGTAAGCAAGAACCCCTCCCACCCCCACCCCACCACCATGCCCCAGCTCAGACGTCTCTGCACAGACCTCACCTTTGGACTGGAATTCAGATCCTCCCGCAGTGACACCTTAGGGCTAGCCTCCAGGATCTGTCCCCAGTGACACCTCTTCCAGCCAGGCAGCTGGACATCCAAGTTATAAGTTTAATTTTAACACTCGAGTTAATGGGGCACACACATTCAAACTACCACAGAGAGCCAAACAGAGTTTAGCTTCTTGACACTGGAGTGTTTAAGTAACTCCATTTTCTAAGCAAACCATAGCTTTACATCACATCATTCCAAGTTCACTTGGGTAGCTTCCGTGGTTGAAGGAATAACCAAAGTCATCGAGAATTATCCATCGCTAACAGTGAAGGCTGCTGGCACATCTGTAAATGACCTCCTCCCTCCCTCCCTCCCTACTTCCTTCCTTCTCTCTTTCTCTCCCTCCCAGCTTTTCTCCCTCCCTCTCTCCATTCCTTTGCTTTGTTTTTTTGGTGCTAAGCACCACTGGAGTTGCACATTGAGACCTCATTTCTTTTTCTTTTCTTCTCTCTTGCTCTCTCTCTCTCTCTCTCTTTTTTTTTTTTTTTGAGGTAAGGTTTCACCCTAGTCCAGGCTGACCTTAGGGTGGCCTCAAACTCATGGTGATCCTCCTACCTCTGCCTCCCAAAGTTGGTGCTATTATCCCCCACATTTTAAGATGAAACTGAAACACAGCTGAAGGTTATCCAAGGTCACACAGCTAACGTTGGTAGTCAGGGTTAAAATGCAGGGGCATAACTCCAGAATGCCATGCCTGCCCTTTATATTAGGCCATGTGGTGTCTATACAGACAAAGTTGCAAACATTAGGAGTGGATCTGGAGAACAAAACTGGGCTGTGTTTTTGCAAGAATAGGGTGCCTGTGGGGTTGGATGGTTCTACCAGGAATCACCATGTATCCCAAGGTCTTTTGCATCTCTCCCCTTGTAGTGGTTGCTGTGTGTATCTGGGTGTCATTGTGTATGTGTCTTTTCCCATGCTGGAAGCTAACCTAATTGTGCAGTAGCATCTTGTCAGTGGCTCTAATGCTATGTGCCTTTCCAATTCTTTCAGTCAAACACTTAAGAAGATTTTTTAAAGTTTATTTTTATTTATTTACTTTATTTATTATATTTATTTATTTATTTATTTATTTATTTATTTATTTATTTATTTATTTATTTATTAGACACAGGGGGGGAGAGAGAGGGAATGAATGGGCACACCAGGGCCTCTAGCCACTGCAAACAAACTCCAGAAGCATGTGCCACCATGTGCATCTGGCTTACGTGGGACCTGAAGAATCAAACCTGGGTCCTTAGGCTTCTCAGACAAGTACCTTAACTGCTAAGCCATCTCTCCAGCCCCAAACTTAAAAAAATATTATTTTTATATTTATATTTGAAAGAGAGGAGAGAGAGAGTAAGAGGCAGAAGGAGTGCGAGAATGGGTGCCTCAGGGCTTCCTGCCACTGCAAATGAACTCCAGATGAGTGCGCCACTGTACATCTGGCTTTACGTGGGTCCTGGGGAATCGAACCTGAGCCTTCAAACTTTGCAAGCAAATGCCTTTAAACACTGAGCCTTCTCTCCAGCCCCTCAGTCAAACCTTTTGAAGTTATTACTTTGCTCTCTAACACTTATTTTCCAACCAGGCACCCATGGTTAACTAGAAAGACTTTAAAATAACTATATTATCCTGAAATGAGACCATTGTATTTTTTTCCACTTAAAACAATTATGTTGTAATCTCACTTCAATTGTTTCCGTATTAAGAATCATCACTGACTTTGCAAATGGTCTCTGTGTGGTCAGAAGCACTTCTCCAAAGAAACCAGACATTTATCCTGGGAACTGATCTCCCGGATTCCCATCCTACCCACTGCCCCATTGCATAAGATCATAAAAAGAGCTGGCTGACTGCTTCAAGAATCCTGGGACCTAGGGATCGCTCTTTGGGACTCAGCCTGACAAAAGCACTGTGAGGGAAGAGCTATCAGCTACAGACGATGGTTCCCAGTGGGTCTGGGGGAGACTCTCATTCCTCCACTCAGGGGTGGCTGGGGGACACCCTGGGAGACCAAGTTCTCAGCTTTGAAGTGGGGATAATACTGAATGCCTGGCCTAGACGGTCTGCACAAGGAAACGTGCACAGAACACGACACCTGCTCTGGCCGGTGCAGGAGCAGAGAAGCAACGTTGGCCCTTCGTCTGTCTCTATTCAGCTCATTCCCCAGAGGCCTGGATGGCCCTGGGCGCACTTCCAGAGCCCTGTTTGACGAGTGAGCATTGTAGTTCATCAGTCCAACTCATCCCTCAGCTTCTTGCTCTCTCCAAGTCTCAGAGATGACCTCTTCCTCCCCACCCTAGGGAAATGGGAAGAGGCCTCACTGAGCCCTGTGCCCCAACCTTCACTCCAACCTTAGCACCAGAGGTCACCCTGGTTGTCTCACTAGGGATGGGGAGACTTTAATTCTCAAGATGTGTATATTTATAGTTTCCAGGGAAGTCTCAAGGGAGGAAATGGTTGGTAGAGCTGGGCTTGGATCAATGCACAGAAACCTGGAATAAGACGGTGGTAGGCACATCCCAGAAAGAAGTAACATCCTCGTAACGGAAGCGCTCAGAGCTCTACATTGTTTCACTTTCTGGAAACAAAGACACTTGCATCCTCTCTCTCTCTCTCCCCTTCTAAATCTTGTGTGTATGTGTGTGTGTGTGTGTGTGTGTGCGCGAGCGTATGCAAGTGAGTTGGGCAACCTCAGGTGTCCGTTCTCACCTGCCACCTTGGTTTGAGGTAGGGTTTCTTGTTCACCATTGCATATGCCCAGCTAGCTGGTCCACTAGCTTCTGCCCCCCCCCCCCAGGCCTGTCCTATCTTTCCAGAGGAGCTCTGGGATTATAGACACTCATTACTGTGCCCAGCTGTATGTGAGTTTTGGAGATCCCATCTCAGGGCTCCACATCTTCACAGCAAGTCCTTTATCCACTGAGCCATCTCCCAAGACCTTCATTCTCTTTCCTGGGCTGGACAGATGGCTTAGTGGATTGGGCATTTGCCTGTGAAGCTTAAGGAACCAGGTTCAATTCCCCAGGACCCATATAAACCAGATGCACAAGGGGGCGAATGCATCTGGAGTTTGTTTGCAGTGTGTGGGGCCCTGGCATGCCCATGCTATCTCTCTATCAGCCTCTCCCTCCCCCTTACTCTCTCAAATAAATAAATAGAATGAATAATTTAAAAAAAAAATTCCCTTTCCTCCTGGCAATAGCCACCAGACCTCATGCAGCTGGAGCTTTCCAGATGGGCCTCCTGAGCTCTTCCTGCGCAGAAATAGATGAGGAGGAGGAGGAAGAAGAAGAGGAGGAAGAGGAGGGGAGGAGAGAAGCACCCATTTTCACTTTCTGCCAAATGACAAGGCCCAGCAAGGCAGTGCTGCTCTGAGACATTTGCATTTAGCCCTGGGAAATACAAAACTCTAAAAAGGTCCCCAACTTGATGACATGCCTTTCACAAAATCACAAAGTCAAAGCAGGCTCTCTTTTTCAGCAAGGAAGTCAAAGGTTTTGGGAAACACAGCCTGAAAGATTTTACAGATAAGAACACCTACATTTTTGTTGTTCTTGTTGTTTGTCTGAAGCCAACCCAAATACAGAAGTGACCTGAGTGGTATTGCATGTTTCTACAGTCTATCAAAAACTACCCAGAGCGGTTGGAGAGATAGCTCAGCAGTTAAAGGTGCTTGCTTGCAAAGCCTGATGACTTGGGTTCATTTCCCCAATGCCCACATAAAGTCAGGTGCACAGAGTGGTGTGCAAGCATCTGGAGTTAATTTGCAGTGGCAGGACACCCTGTCATGCCCATTCTCTCTCTCTCTCTCCTCTTTGCCCCCTCTCTCATAAATAAGTAAATAGATAAATAATAAATTACACAGAGACTTAGTTCAATGGTAGAGTGCTTGGTTAACATGCACAGCTCCTGAGTTTGATGCTTAGCACAGGACAAAGAAAGAAATAAAAAGTAGGCATTAAGTTGGGTGTGTTGGTGTACACCTTTATCCCAGCACTTGGGAGTCAGAGGTAGAAGAATCACCTTGAGTTCAAGGCCACCCTGAAACTACATAGTGAATTCCAGGTCAGCCTGGACTAGACTGAGACCCTACCTTGAAAAATCACAAAAAAAAAAAAAAAAAAAATCAGGCACAGCTAAGAATAGAAACAATTCAAATGTTCAAGAGAGAAATGTATAGACAAAGTATGGTATATACCCATAATGGAATGTTATTTAGTCTCAAACAGGAATGAGGTTCTGACCTGTGCTACAACATGGATCTTGAAGATAAACTATCTGAAAGAAACCAGATTGAAGGTTAAATATCATTTGAGTACACTCTCATGAGGTGTGTATAAAGGGCAAATTCTTAGAAATTCAAAATTTAAAAGTTTCTCAAGAACTTGGAGACAAGAAATAAATGGGTCTAGAGCTTCTGCTGGAGGTGACCAAAAGGTGTGGAAATGGCTCACGATAAACAGTGTGAGTGCATTGAATGTCATTTTTATACTTAAAAGTGATAAATTTAGTGTCATATGAGAAAAAGAATGGAAAAAGAGAGAGAAAGGAGAGAGAGAGAGAGAGAGCAAGCGCATAGCCCAGCTGTGCAGGGACGGATAACAAGTTGATGAAAGGAGAGGGCTCACAATTCTAGGCCAGTTTACAGCATCTGAGAAGAGATCAAAGCCAAAGGAAACAATGTTCTTCACCAGACCCAGGAGGAGCGCTCTCCTGGAAGCTGCCCCACTGCAAACAGCCGCCCACGTGGTGATTGTTTCTGTTCATTCAGGGAGACAGCCAGCGTCAGAGGGGACAGGCCAGCTGCCACAGGCTGTGAGGGACTCCAACCACACAGCAGCTGAGCAAACCTGTGGAATCCTTCAGCCTGTAACTTCTGGCTATGAATATTATTTATCTCTGAATTGGAGGTATAAAATCACCAGACTTTTCCAGAAAAAGGTAACTTCCCCCCAAACAAGAGCATTTGGGAGAGGGGAAGCTACTGTGACTGTGAAATTTTAATTTCCTCATTTTAGCTCGCCGAGGATAAAAAAGAAGTTTCTGATTTCATTGCGCCATTGTTAATAAATTTTTTTTTTCTCTCTGAAATATCTTCTAGAACTTGGTCATTTTCTTGGTCTTTGAAATGATTCTTGCTGAGAATCCAATAAATATTCCTAAAGACCACACAAACCCCGGCTTTAGCTCCGTCGGATTCAACAGAAAGAGCACAATTTACATGTGCTTCTTTAGTCCTAATAACGATCGCAAAAATAACTAAAATATTCTGGAGGTTGTAGTCATGGAGACACTACCTCACAAGTGTAAAATAGAAGTTGGTGAGGAATGTATAACCAGACAGAAAGAAAAACATCAGGGACAAGAAACCTTAATTAAGTCCTATAAAGTTGAGTGTCTATCTTTTTCCAGTTCAGATTAATCCATAACAAGAAAGGTGATTTTCAAATTTGACAATTTAAAAACCAACCCTAGTCTAGTTAGAATGAGAACAACAAAAATTAGGTATCAGAAATCCAGAAACAGAGTCAAATAATGTGGCATTTCCTTATGCTTTTTTTTTCTGAAATCAAGTATTTTTATACTGCATTTTAACCAAGTAAAGCATGGGTCTGAGTTGTTACTCTGCTGGCCCCACCATGGGGAGAGGGATTAAGGAGAAGAAGCCCTCATATATAAGACACAGCCCCTACTTTTCCAGGCATGGAGATCTAGTGCACAGGCCATAGTGAGAGCTACACATATGAACTACGTATGACGTTCAAAATGTTGTATCATCACATTAAAAATTCAGAAGAGGGGCTGGAGAGATGGCTCCGCAGTGAAAGGCACTTGCTTGCAAAGTCCAAAAGCCTGGTGATCTGGGTTCGATTCCCCAGTACCCACGTAACTCCCGATGCACAAAGTGGTGCAGGTGTCTGGAGTTCCTCTGAAGCGGCAGGGAGCCCTGGTGCACCCATACTCCTCACTCTCTTTCTGTCTGCCTTTCTCCGTCTCAAATAAATAAATAAATAAACAAATATATCTTAAAAAATTAAAAAGAAACTATTGGGATTCATTTTTTAAAAATATTTTTATTTATTTATTTGTGTTTGAGAGAGAGAGGCAGATAGAGAGAGAGAGAGAGAGAGGAGAGAGAGAAGGAGAATGGGCACGCCAAGGCCTCCAGCCCTGCAAATGAACTCCAGACACATGTATCACCATGTGCATTTGGCTTAGGTGGGTACTGGGGAATCAGACCTGGGTCCTTCCTTAAGCTTCACAGGCAAGTGCCTTAATTGGGTTAGGCATTCTCTTGGTCCATGGTATGCCTGGAGTAGCTCTGGGTTGGGCATTCTCTTGGGGCACGGTAAGCCTGGGCCAGCTCTATTATTGGTTAGCCATTGTCTTGGTGCATGATGAGCCTGGGACAGCTTGAGGTCTGGCATTCTCTTGGTCCACGGTGTGCCTGGAGCAGCTCTGGGTTGGGCACCTCCTTGGTGCATGTGTGCAGCTCAGACATTAGGTGATGAAGGTGTGCCAGAGTTGGTTGTGTGAAGCATGTCTATAATGATCAGAAGGCCAAGGATGAAAGAAAGATTGTGAGCTCAAGAGCAGATTAGGTTACATAGGGAGACCCAATCTTTAAAAAATAGAGCAAACAAACACCATCACCAAAATGCTGGCAGATTTGGTGTCTAGAAAGGAACATTTTCTGGTCCATACATGATATCTTCCTTCTGTACCCTCAGGCAGGTAGTAGAAGGGGCAAGGGTCTCTCTGAAGCTTCTTTTAAGCTTCTCACTCAAGGATTCTGCCTTCATGACCTAATCATGATGCCAGGGTCTGTCTCCCAATCCCATCACTTTAGAGATCAGGTTTCAAAATAATGAATCTGGGGGAGAACAGTGTTCAGCCCAATAGCGGGCATTACTGTCACCATTGAACAGACGAGGAAGTTGAAACTCTTAAGAGGTTTGACTACAAGTTTTCTTTTCTTTCTTTTTAAAAGCGTTTTAAAAATTATTATTTGTTTATTTATTTACTTGAGAGAAATGGACAGAGAGAGGAGAGAGAGAGAGAATTGGTGCACCAGGGCCTCTAGCCACTGCAAATGAACTCCAGATATGTGTGCCAACTTTGTGCATCTGTACTGGGGAATCGAGCCTCGAACCAGGGTCCTTAGGCTTCACAGGCAAGTGTTTAACCGCTAAGCCATCTCTCCAGCCCTAACTACAAGTTTTCAAGGTCTCAAAGTTAGTGACAGAGCTATACCTTGAAACCCAGACAGATCTCTCCCTGTACAGATGCTATTCTTTTCATCCATGACCCAGTGGCACCGAGTAAGCCCGTGACCAAGTCAATCAGTCAGTTGTTCAAAATGAATGGATGCTCAAAGAGGCTTAAGTGCCATGCACTGGGTAATCATCCAGCTGAGGCTGACTGCGACATCACACAGGCCTTTCCCACCACATGCCATGGCTGCCATATTGCTGGCACTTTTTAATCACCTCCTTGAACGGTTGCTTTGTATATGAATCTTCTCTCTCCAGCCATAGTGTCAGGCCCTTGAGGGTGGCTGAACTTGCTCCCTTGCTTTTCTTAACATCCACGGCAAGCTGAATAATGTTTATTCACAGTTAAATTTTAGTAAAGTACCTGTAAAATACTGTTGTTTCTAACTCCTAGTTTGCCCTTCTTGGCTTGAACGTGGGCCTTGGCTTTATGATTAATAGTTCCGTTTTGACTCGAAAAGTATTCCTATTTGGACAATAAATTATACAGTCCCATTAATCATCGTTGACAAGAATTCGGTTTGGCCTGTTAGCTATGCCCAGCACAGCTGCCTTTGGATAATGACGGGCTCAACAGCCATCAGGGCTCATACACAACACTGGAACACAGAGAACTTTCCAGAAACAAAGTACCCATGATATCTCTCTCCAGACTCTTCCCTCTGCCATCCCCCCTCTGCCTATGAGAACCTCTCCTTTCTATTCTGTACTCCCTCCCAGTAGCCTCTTTGTAGCTGCATTCCACATCTAAGACTTGCCAGAAGAAGTCGTGTCCAGCAAAAGATTTTGAAAAAGTGAGAGAAATACTTTGCAACATTGTGTCTATTGTCTAGCCATGGTTCTTGCCCAAAATACTTTTTCCTTTCTTTTTTTTTTTTTTAAGAATATTTAAAACATTTATTTGAGAGGTGGGGGGAAGGAAGGAAGGAAGGAAGGAAGGAAGGAAGGAAGGAAGGAAGGAAGGAGGGAGGGAAAGGGAAGGAAGGAAAGAAGGAAGGGAAGAAGGAAGGGAGGAAGAAGAGAAGGGAGGGAGGGAAGGCAGGTATCCAAGGCCTCCTGCCACTGCAGTTGAACTCCAGATGCATGTGACACTTTGTGCATCTACCTTTATGTGGGTACTGGGGGATCTAAACCAGGCTGTCAGGTTTCGCAAGCACGCACCTTTAACCACTGAGCCATCTCTCTGGCCCTCAGAATCCTTTTTTTCACTGTGAACAGTGGTGTGTGTGAATTTGAGTGTCTGGGGACATGTGGTAGAGTGAAAAGGTACACTGGTAATAAGATTCCCCAAGGGTTCTACAGCATCCAGAGTTCAGCTTGAGTCTCTTCAAGTCTGGAATTAGGACTGACTTGGAGAGAACAAGAAGTAAAAGCAATTTCTAAGCAGACTATGAGTACTGAGGTGTCTAATCAGAGAGGACCCAGCACACTTTAAATAACAGACAGTCCACTGTCAGTGTAGTCAAGTGCTTCAAGGTCCTTAATTTGGAGGATTTACTTTTCTTCTTTTCTCTTCTTTACTTTTTTAAGAAAGAGAATCGATGCACCAGGGCCTCAGCCACTGAGATGCTTGTGCCACGTAGTGGGCATGTGCGACTTTGAGCTTGCCCTACCTTTGTGTGTCTGGCTTAAGCGGGATCTTGAGAGTCGAACATGGGTCCTTAGGCTTCCTAGGCAAGTGCCTTTAACTGCTAAGCCATCTCTGCAGCCCAAATTTTGAGGATTTTTCTAGCAAAGTTGGCCCTCTGTGTGAGGGAGAGAACTTGAGGAAACATGATCCATGAGGAGGCAGGTCCATAACAGACCTTGAACCAACACAGCTAGGGCTGTCCCGAGCCTTAAGAAGTGGTTGTATTGGTGAGTTCTTTTGACTGGGACATCCTTTGGTCTGAGTGGTGATCTAGCAGAACAGGCCTGAGCCCCTTGCAGCTTCGGCCAAGCAGGGACCATGAGACTGTACCGTGCCTGTGTTCAACATCGCCACTGTGTGGCAGTGAGAGGCAAGCACAGGCTGGGCCAATAAAATCGCAGCCATCTCAACAAGACAAAGGGCAACCCAGAAAGCCTTGGGAGATTCCTGAACAACTAAGGGATCCAGACAGATAGACTGCTTGCCTGCTGCTACATTATATAGGATTTCTGAGTACCTAACTACAAAGGGGATGTAACTTACCTTGTATTCAGTATGTGGTATCTGGTACATATGCATCTGTGGCAAAGTAAAATGGCCCCCATAGACTCATGTGTTTGGATGCTTAAGCCTCAGCTGATGGTGCTGTTCCATGAGGCTGTGGAGCCTTTGAGAGGCAAAGCCTTGTTGGGAGAAGTGTGTCACTGCTGGGGTGATGGAGGGGGCGGAGCAATGGGCCTGGAGGTGTTTTAGCCCAGCTGTGCTTGTTGTACTGAACTAACCCTGTCTCCTTCCCTGCCGATGTGGAGATGTGACACCCAGATTCCTGCTTCTTCCACTCTTTCACAACAGGATGAAGAAACGGCCCCTTGAAAGTAAGCTAGAAATAAATCCTGTCCTTCCACAGGCTGTCTTGGGTCAGGTGTTTTGTCCCAGTAATAGGCAAATGACCGCCTGGCTAGAGGAGGTTTTCCTAAGGAAGTGGGAATCTAGCTCAGTATTCTTGGGTTGTTTTGATTCATGATTGAGTTATCCCACTAGACTCCCTACTATGTAATAAGGTATCTGCTTAGATTCATTACTGCCAATAAATTATGCTGCCATCCCATGGCCATCTTTCCAATAAAGGGGACATACGTAATCTTGGAAAAGGTTTAACACAATCAAAGACACTAGTGGCTCCATCCTTAGTCTTTTTATATGTCCATCTCCCCGTTAGAATTTCATTATATTCATGAGCAACGTCTTTCCAGTAAGCACCAGCCATTTCATTTCACAATTCTTTTCCTTTTCTTGCTTCCTGCTGTTCCCATGTCAATATTTACCCTGCCCTCCATCCCCACTCATCCCTGCTGTTTACCTAAGATGGCCTTGGAGTCTGTCCTCAACCTCTCATCAAACAACCCCCATCAAACAGCACCGTATTTTCCTGTTTTCCATTGTTCAGTGTCACCTCTCATTCCATTTCCATTTCAACAGGAAGACAGCTTTCCAAAGTCAAGTGCTGGTCTCTGCTTTAAACAGCAAACATTCAGGTCGGGGCACCACGGTGAGCTGATGGTCACTTTCTCACTGTCCCTTTAGTGACTGGCTCTCCGGAAGCTAATACAGAGCATGCCCTGAGCTCAGAGGGTCTCTGGAACCCCCCCAGAGAGGGCCTGCTGCTAGCCCTAGCCTCTGAGATTTCTTTTCCCAAAGACTGAGAAAAGAGGAGAGGATTAAGGTGCAACACGGCTATCCTGTTTCTCTCTATCTCTGATGGAGTATTTTGAATTCTATGGCTCCAAAAGACTTTGTTTTTTTCCCCCCATGGTATTTTTCACTAATTCTCCATCACTCCACTTCTAAGTGGTGCCCCAGCTTTTCAAATTGATTTTCTATCAGAAAACATTAGTTATTGGCCTTGCCTACATTCTGCCTTGGCTGATATGTAGAAGTGTGCTTCTAGAACATGGTAGGCCTTCAGCACAATGAGGGCAGTGGGGGGGGGGCATAGAGACTGTGAGCACCGAGTCTTCCATGTATCAGTGTACTGGTTTCTTAATGAGCGGTCAGGGAGGATTTTCTAAAGCTCGCGTTTGTTTAAAGTACTTCTTTGTTCACAAGCACTCCGATGTTTTCAGTGTCCACCTGAACTTCACAGGCTGGCTCCACCTGCCTTTTCTAAAGCACCCGACCCTCTAGCTGCTCATTTCTGCCCTAACTATGGAAGGGATGATTCCTCCCAAGCAGGCCCCGAACCACCCCCGCCCCCCCCCAGGCCCCTGCCTCCACACTGGGTCTCCTGTTACATTTCGGCCTCCCCTATCTCTACTCCCACCCAATAAAGTCTGCAACAACTGTTTTCTTCCAATGACAACTTGTCAGTGATTGCGCATGCTCTAGGTGTCAAACACTATCTTGAGCATTTCATATAACATTTCAGTCTGCCTACCTCAGGAACAATGAAAGGTCATTGTCTCATTCAGAAACTTGTTCACCCGGTTATCTGAAAGACCCAGGATTTAACCCCATGTCTGTTTCAAGCACCCGATGCTCTTACCCACTTAATTTTAAAAAAATTTTATTTATTTATTTGCAAGTATAGAGAGAGAGAGAGAGAGAGAAGAGAGGCAGACACAGAGAGAACGGGCACATCAGGGCCTCTAGCCACTGCAAATGAACTCCAGATACATGTGCCCCTCATGCATCTGGCTTATGTGGGTTCTGGAGAATGGAACAGGGATCCTTTGGCTTCGCAGGCAAACGCCTTAACCACTAAGCCATTTCTCCAGCCTCCTACCCTCTTTAAATGTGACACCCTTTCCTCTACGGAAAGTGTGTCTGACTCTGCACACACCTCTCTACCCCTGATCTCTACGACGGTGCTCACCACGTTACAGCAGGTTTGCTGTGCATATCTGTTCATCTGTAGTACCCAACATCATGCGGACACATAGGATGTACAATTTCATTTGCAGTTCTACTTAAATTCATGCATCCAAAGACATGCAATAAGGAAAACATAATTCCAAATTTGAACTAGACAGTTGAGTCACACGTAGATCTCAGAGTTCTTACGGTAGAAAGTCTAATTTTCACTGCAGAACAGGAAATTAAATCTTCATGTTCATCCTCAACCTGCTTCACAGATATTATTTGTAACTCACTTATAGAAACTGACATTGAAATATTTGTGGAACCACCTGCAAATCAAGCAGCCAAGCCCACGCGCAGAAAGCGTCCACATTTCCAATAACAGCATCGCTCCATCTAAAATGCATTTTGGAAGACAAAGAAGCATTCATAAAATGAAACAGTAGTGAATGTTGATAATGAGCAAGTTTTACAACAAAGCGTCTTGCTGATTTATACACTGCTTCTATGCCAATGGCTAGGAGACATTTTTACAAAGATTCTCTTCGAAGCCAAGGCAACATGCCAGAATGGTCGTTAGTGTCTTTAAAGACAAGGACACTGAAGGAGAGGGGAGGAAGAAATGGATGAAGGGAGGAAGAGGGAAAGGGAAGAGAGAAGCGAGAGGAGGAAGGGTGGGGTTGGCCTTGAAACTCCTGACACACAGATGGGGAAAATCATAAGCCGTAAATGAAAGAAATGACACCATAATATTTTCCGGAAGGAGTTCTTAATCTGAATTTAACACAGGTGTCAAGAGTCACTAGGAACCTGTCATTTTGTGGGTGACATAGCACTGTTTTCCTGCTCTTACCCCAATTCAGTCACACAACAAAGGGTCCAGGAACTGGAAGTACTAAAACTAGAGATATATTCTAGGAAAAGACTAGAAAAATTTAATAACCAATGTGTCAAGTGACCACGCTGAATTTCTAGTGCCACAGACATTTCCTCTGTGTGAGATGTCCCCGGAGCCTGGTGCACTGGATAGCCTTGTGTGAGCCTCAGAGAGTTGGAAAGAAATGTACCATCGGTGGAGCACTGCACAGGAGAGCTGGGCGTGATCCCTGCTGAAGCAATGCCCAGTGCTTCCTGTCCTTAGAATTCAGCTAAGGGTAGCTGCCACACCTGCTTTCTGATGCTGACGTTCCCAAAGCCACACCAGACTCCCATGGGCCGGATCAGTCAAGATGGTGATCCATAAATGGGGACCACCTATGGTTTATGACGCCAGCCCCGTGAGTCTGGTTCTGACATGACTTACCCAGGACTGCTGACTGCTGATCTACAACTCAGGCCTGGCTGTAGAACCACTCATCCCATCTCTCCAAGCAGAACACCTCCGCTATTGACAATCTGTCACAGCAAGAACACAAAGCCTGAATTTTCCACTCCGCCCACGCCGCTTGGCTTGGCTTGGCTGGCCTGACTAGCAACCACTTTTATTTTTACAACGCTTATCACTCGGCAGCTTCGCCTCCTGGCCAGGGGGCTCCTGAGGCTACTGGAAACAGGAGCCAGCTGGGGGCCCAGCTGAGCAGTAGCTGGCCATCAGAGCCTTCCATGCTGGGAAGGAGGAAAGGACTGACCAAAGGCCATGCTTTTGGGAAGGGCAGATGACAACATGAGGGGAAGGGACCTCTAGTCACCCTAAAGGCAATACAAACTGGCCTCTGGCTATCTTTTAAAAAATTTTAAATTTAAAAATTTATTTATTTGAGAGAAAGAAAGAAGCAGATAGATGGGGGTGGGGGGGGGAGAATGGGCATGCCAGGGCCTCTAGCCACTGCAAACAAACTCCAGACCCATGCACCACCTTGTGTATCTAGTTTACATGGGCACTGGGGAATTGAACCTGAGTCCTTAGGCTTGTCAGACAATGCTTCTCTCAAGTCCATAAAGCAAGGTAATGCTACGTCACGCCCAAGTTCACTAATTGAGGTGAGGCTGCACCCTGTCCTGGAACAGCGCCTTGTTTGGCATGAGCAGTATTTAAGTTCAAACAGCTTGTCAAGTGATGCCTTCGTGAATATGAAAGCCCTTACCCTTTCTCCTCTGGTTGGTCCTCTTTCTTTACCAGCTTGGCCTTTCTTCAAAGGCACCACAGAGATAAACCCAGGGCTAGGTCAGGGCATATCGTCATAAATTTCCAAGTTAGCAGGGAGCCCAGGCATGGAGTCTTCCCTTTGTAGCTAGAGGCCTGGTGCTCCGTCCCCTTCCTCTCCTGGGAGCTGTGAAAAGTTTGAACAGATGTTCCGATTCAGGGGAGGGATGCTTTACTGCCGCTCTATTTACTTCCGCCAACAGGATCCATTTTTACTTCCTTATGAGCTAGAGAGAACAGTTCTACCAGACTCACGGCCACTTGGGGGAGGGGAAGCTTGACATCCGGGTTCCCATGAGCAGAATGAGTTAGGAACGACCCCGTGTTATGCCATAAATGCATACTCAGCCCTGTCTTCCAGTTCCAAAATTAGGTCAGTGAATTTGTTAGAGCAATATAGCCTCGTCTCCATGAGCATTAAAGAGGCAGCTGATCATCAGCCGGTGTCCTTTGTACATTGGCGTTACTACAGAAGGGGCGTGTTGGCCGGCATGTGGAGAACCTCTCTCTCTATGACATTGTGGCCCTGTGACATTCATCCTTTTCCTTCCCTATTTACCTTGGGATTGACTGGTGTTTGTTTAGGATATTGTAATAAAATCTCTTGGATGAAACGCATTAAGGAAATCACCCAATCACAAATATTGATTGAGAACTTAACATGGTCATGGTGTGGAGACTATAAAAAAAAATGCACCCTTGTCCTTATTAGTCACAGGTGACAGAAGTACAGCTGAGCAGGGACTTACTTGTTCCCCAGTGGTCACTCTTCCCTTCTTCCTCTCAGTAGATCCTGAGTTGTCCCTGTGGTCCTGGGCTCATTTTAAGATGGCCATGTGTCAAGGTTTAGCCAGCCAGATAGGAGTAGAAGTGAGATGTGCAGCATCCACATCGGATCCTACACAGAAAACCATCTGCTCACATTTGCTCTTCCCTACAACCCAAGGTATACAATGTCTATATAGGAATGTGAGCCAAATCTTACTGTATGATGACAACTGAGTAGGGAAGGAGTGGGGATCCAGGTGGCCTTGGGAGCACTATTTCTGTCTGCTTCATTACCAGCTAGGATGAGACAATGAGAACCCTTCATCTATCTTGTTTAAGCAACTGAATCATTTCTTTCTTTTTAAAATATTTGCTTTGTTTTTTATTTGCAAAGAGAAAAGGGCTGGGGAGGAAGGAGAGGAAGGGACAGAGAGAATGGGCGCACCAGGACCTCTAGCCATTGCAAACAAATTCCAGATGCATGTGGACCATGTGATTCTGGCTTCATGTGGGCACTGGGCATTCGAACCCGAGGTTGTTAGGCTTTATAGCCAAATGCCTTAACTGCTGAGCCATCTTGCCAGCCCTTTTTCTTTGTTTCTCTCTTTGTCTCTTTGTCTCTTTCTCTTTCTTTCTTTCTTTCTTTCTTTCTTTCTTTCTTTCTTTCTTTCTTTCTTTCTTTCTCTGTCTCTCCCTTCCTTCCTTTCTTTCTTTCTTTCTTTCTTTCTTTCTTTCTTTCTTTCTTTCTTTCTTTCTTTCTTTCTTTCTTTCTTTCTGTTTAGAGACTTTATTAGATTAAGAGAAGGAAAGAGGAGAGAATATAAAGAGCTCCTGCCCATGAGAAGGCAAGAGCAGGGTAAAGGCCTCCCCGCCCCCAATCACCTCTTAACTAATACGCATAAATTTCTCCAAACAGCCTGGGCATTTCTGCATACCTCTTTATTTCCCTGACCCCACAACAGAGTACTGTGCCACTCAATGCTTAATATATCATACAAAGAGGATATAATTAAAACAATGTAAAGAGAGTAAGAATTTACATAATATGGAGGATAATAAAAATTCCATTTTGTTCTAATGAGATAATCCTATTGTAAGCATTATCACATGATAAAAGGATTAACTTATAAGGAAAGCTTCAGAGTGATGTCTGGCTTGGCCTTTTGAGAGCTTACAGGCAAGAAGAACGTAGCATTAGTATATTAGCATCTTAAGGTTGAAAGGATTTCTACATGGAGACTTGGTCAGATACAGAACATAGAGATAAGAATAAGACCATCACTTTAGAATACGGTCAAGTTTGACCAGGTATATTAGGTCAACTTGTGTTTTTTTTTGTTTGTTTGTTTGTTTTTTTTGGTTTGTTTTGACCTGGAATTCACTATGTAGTCTCAGGGTGGCCTTGAAGAGACCTCTGACTCCCGAGTGCTGGGATTAAAGGCGTGCACCACCACGCCCGGCTTGTTTTTGTTTTTTTGAGAAAGAGAGACACAGAGAGAGACAGAGAGAGAGACAGAGAGAGAATGGGCACCCCAGCAGCCTCTCAGCTACTGTGAACGAACTCCCCCTTGTGTGCCCCCTATGTGTATATGTGACATTGTGCCCTTGCATCACTATTGCGTCTGGCTAAACGTGGGACCTGGAGAATCGAACGGGCGTTCTTAGGCTTCGCGGGCAGGTGCCTTAACCTCTAAGCCATCTCTCCAGCCCTAGGTCAACTTTTAATGAAGAATGGAAAATGGGCCCAACGTCAGTACTGAGGAATTTCACTGTCAGCACGTCTTGCCTGTAATTGTTAAGTACCGTTGTAGAATAGCTGTACTCCTCCTGTGTGACCATGTCAAATCACTTCATTCACTTAAGCCCCAGGTTCCTAGTCTCTTCAGTGACAATTCATCCGAAAATATTTACTGCATGCCATTTACACATCAGGCACTGCTCGAGGTGTTCTGTGTGAGGCAGTCAGAAAAAATGACCATCAGAATAAGAAAGGTGATGGCATGGTAACTGAACAGTGATAAGTACTATGGATAACGTAAGAGCCAAGGGTCCCAGGAGTAACAATGGCACTGGTTTTAAATATAGTGTTCCCAACAGATCTCCTGAAGCAAGGACTGTGGCTCTCGTTAGAGAAGCAGCAATGGAGGTGACAAATTGTAGGTGAAGTCTGGCCATGTTTTGAAGATAAACAAGATTTTGTGAGAAGGTGTAAGATGAGCTGTCAGAAGAAGAGAGAGGGGGTCAAGGATGGTTTCAAAGGTTTGGGACTTGAAGCAAAACTTGCAGGGTGCAGTTTCCTGTCAGTGATGGGAGGAGGTACATATAGAGTGGCTTTGGTCCAAAGGAGCAGTCCGGTGTTCCTGCTGTGTATGATGGTCAATCTTATCTGTCAATTTGACTGGGCTGTGGGATACCAGGTATTGGTGGAACATTACTGCGAATGTTTTGAGGAGATTAACATTTGAATTGTAGACTGGGCAAAGCAGATGGCCCTTGCTAGCATGGGTGGCCTCGGTCAATAATAAACAGAAGACTTGAGTAGAAGAAAAATCTAACCGTCCCCCAAAAAAAAAGATGGAAAAGTTCCTCTTGCCTGCCTGCCCGCAAACTGAGAGTGCCATCTTTTCTTCATACTGGAACACTGACTCTTACTCTTGCCTTTGAACTGGAATGACAATGGGGGCTGTTAGGGTCTCCAGCTTGCCCACTCACGCTGCAGACCTAGGGACTTGAGCTCCTCCATAATCACAAGATCGTATGAGCCAGTTCCTCATCATTAATTCTGTCTCTCCCTATCCCTCCCTCTCTCTCCTCTCTATAAAACACACACACACACACACACTATGATTTGAATATAAAATATCCCTCACAGGTTCATGTGTTACAGCCTATGCAGCCAGCTGGTAGAATTGTTTCAGAAGGTACTGGAAACTTTAGGAGGTGGGGCCTCACTGGAGAAATAGGTCACTAGAGAGGGGTCCTTGGGGTATCTTATCTCTGGCCTTTCTTGTCTTGCTCTGTTTCCTGTCCATCCTGAAGTAAAGAAGCTCTTCTGCCACATGCTGCTTGTATTGGGTACTTCTCACAGCTGTGACAAGAATACCCTGACAAAAGTGGCTTACAGTTCCACAGAATCTATTCATAATGAGAGGGGAGTCATGGTGACAGGGGCTTGAGGCAGGTGGTCACACTGGATCACAATCAGGAATCTAGTGTGTTTAGCTGACTTTCTCTTTCTCTATCTATCTATCTATCTATCTATCTATCTATCTATCTATCTATCTATCTATCTATCTGCTGTGTGTGTGTATGTGTGTGTGTTTGTGTGTCTCCCAGAGGCTGATGTCAGATGTCTTCTGATTATTCTCTACATTATTTATCGAGACTGTCTTTCACTTGCACACAGAGCTCATGCATTCAGCCAGTGTCCAGTCCACCTAGTTAGCTTTGCCCCCAAGGGATCTGTGTCTCTGCCTCCCAAGCACTGGGCTGAAGTGGACTGCCAGACCCACCTGACATTTACATGGACATTGGAGTTCCAAACTCAGGTCTTCACACGTATGTCGCAAGGGTGTCACTGAGCGAGCCATCTCCCCAGCCCTGCTTTCTCGATCTGGGATCCTAGGTCATGTCACCTACAATTAGGATAGGTCTTCCCAACACATTAACCTAATCTAGAAACTCCCTCACAAACACACCCAGAGATTTGTCTCTTAGGTGATTCTAGAACTGATTAAGTTGACAGTGTAGTTTCATCAGCACACTCCTGTCTCCATGAGCTTCTGCCCAAACTCATGGGGTCAAGCAACCACGGACTGAACCGTCTGGAGCAACTAGCCAAAAGAAATCTTTTCTTTCTTACTTCAAGGATTTTTTTTTTTCAAAGCAAAAATAAATCCACCATAGAAACAGGCATACAAAGACATGTTGGGTGAACTTTGACTATTGTGCTGCATTTGAGAGTCCTTACATGGTCAAGTAGATAGTGGGTATGGGCTTTGATATGAGTCTGGCATTTGGGACTTTCTTGAAGGCTGACAGTATTATAGATTTGAGAATAACTGGCACAAAAAAAATGGTATCCAATGCTACAAATCTTGGTGGGTTTCTTGGGTGAATAAATGTGGCTAGGAAAAAAGAAACATGACCCATTCGATGTCCCTAAAACCTGTCAGGATTAAGGACTTCAACGACAGAGACTGGGAAGAAGCAGCCATCAAGGCAGAAGGATGTCAGGGAAGTGTGACCAGAGGCCAAGGGTGTGACCAGTCAAAGCATGCACAGCAGCAATCTCCACCAAATGCTGCTCACGGGTCCCAGCCACTGCTCAGTGCCATGGCGTGTACCAGTGCGGTGGCCACGGTGACCTTATGCACAAAAGTATCACTGGAGCAGTGGGGCCAAAGCCTCAAGGGAGTGGGTTTAGAAGCAAGTGTGGGGAGGGAAGTTGAGGCAGCCAGTGTGGGCCCATCTGGGAAGACCTCTGCCCTTAAGGGTTGCCAGGAAAGGACAGCCATTGGCAGGACAGACGAGAAAGGCTATATAGCTTGAGTTTTGTTTTGTTTCAAAGGGAGTGCTACCAGCATGTTAATAATGTCATTAGCTCCCATGACTGGAGCACTTCACTGTGGTGGCAGCGCTTTACATGTGACACTCAATTTAATCCTCTTAATGGCTTTGCAATGTAGATATGAATACCACTGTGCAAGGAACCAGATACTAAAAGAAAGTGAGAAATGTCACCAAGCCAGTCACTAAGTGGCTACGTCACCATTTAAAACCAGGTTGTTCCAACCAGGATACAGGGACCCCTTACTAGTACAGCGTATGATCCCCCACAGTAGGGTCCACCTCCTGCAGGAAGAACAGGCTTATGAAGGTTAGTTCATTTATAGGAAACTCTTCATTGTGTGAAGAAGTATGTGAGGAAACTTGTATCCTCTGGTTTCAACTTAAGGAACAATATATAACTTGGACTTCGATACACAGCACCCCACGCAACGTCCTCATCAAACCCAAGGGGGAGAACAAATAGTCGCACGCAAATTCTAATTTCCTGCTGTGCAGGGCAGAAGAAAGAGCCTTGTTAGGTACTTAGCTGACACACTGGTGTGGCTCCAAGGAGGTCCATAAATATATTCTGCTCCCACAGTTAATGCACTAAACCAAAGGGGAAGAAAGATTCTGGAGACAGGGAAATGGGAAAAGCCAACTGCTGTCTTTGGCAATGACAACGACTAACACCTGCAGCTGTTGCCCAAGCCTGACGTGTACAAAAATCCAGACTGTGCCCAAATCCAATCAGGCTGCAAGGTGACAGATTCCTTTAAAAAGAATACATAATTAATTTTGCGTGTATGTGGGGAAAAGTAAGATGCGTCTGGAATCTTCCTGGAGGCCCTGAATAAGATTGGATTATAAAGCTTGTAGGAGCTCCCGCACTGAAGAGAGTTAAGTGTGTGAAGGAGGGACTAGGAAGGAGGAGAGAGAGTCCTTCAGAATCCAACATTACTACGTGGGAGGAAGGAACTGACTCAGCAGCTCCTGGGCGCTACAGTAAGGAGCACAGGGACTCCCTCTGGGAAACACCAGGGTGCCCTGGAAACACCGTGTCCATTAGTGTCACAGGAAGCTGAAATGAAGATGCAGAGGTCCTTCAAACAATAGCCTGAGGATAATCTGCTTAGCATAGAGATCTCCACAGCACCCTCCTGCTCTTTGCCTCTGCAGTGGGCACAAGCTCATTTTCTGTGCAAGCTCGTAACTCCCAGTCACAAAGGTCCCTGGGCTTCTCACATGAAGATCTCCACCACTCACCTCACCCCGACATCCCCACAACAGGAAACACTGATAATGGGACAGAGGCTCTTTGTGGTCTTCTCCTACTCCATCCACTCTCTTATGTTAGGTGCTTTGAACTTTTTATTTATGACAGACACAGAGAGAGAGAGAAAGAGAGAATGGGCATGCCAGGGTCTGCAGCCACTGCAAATGAACTCCAGATGCACGAGCTACCTTGTGCATCTGGTTTCCATGGGTCCTGGGGAATCAAAGCTGGGTCCTTTGGCTTTGCAGGCAAGCGCCTTAACCGCTAAGCCATCTCTATAGCCTGGTCTTCTGAACTTTTAAGAAAAGCTTCTTAGCAGACAAGTTATAATGCATTCACAAAGGTGTTTTTTGAATTTTTTTTTGAGGGGCACCAGTCATTTCTGGTTACGACCCAAGAAAATGATTAGAAGTCTATCCATCAGGTGGAAGTGAAGCAATCAATTCCATTTTGAAGTGGAGACAATTGGCCTTCCTTTCTAACCTTAATGTTTTTATAGTAGACATACTATTATGCTCCCTGGAAACAAACTTAACTGTATGGAAAAAAATAAAAACATAAAGAATCACATTAAAAAAAAAGATCCTTCTATAGTTTGAATGTTGAATGCCCCCAGCCTGTTGTAGAGGTGGTGGGAGGTTGGACCAGGCACAAGGAAGTTGGAGGTGTTTCCTAGAAGGGGTTTTTGGGATGTCAGCCCCTTGCACTTGCCCTCGTGGCATCCTGGCTGCTGGTAGATAAACAGCATTCCTCTGCATGCACTCCAGTTGTGTGAGCACAAAGCCAGAAGGGCCAAACTACCACGGGCCAAAACCTCTGAAAACCATGAACCAAAATAAACCTTTTCTCATTTTAAGTTGATTCAGATATTTTGTCATGCTGACAGAGAGCTAACTAATACAAATTCTTAAAGAGCATGATTAATAATTTGGTGTGTGCATTTTTTCCAGGTTTTTCTTCATAAATGGTAGACAGATGCCAATGATCCCTAATTTGAACTTCTAAATTGTGAGTGAGGTTTTGGATGCATGTGAGTGTATATGTCTTTGAGAATCAATTTCCAAAGAAGCTTTAAAACATACATATGCATGCACATGTTCCTGTTTCATTGATAAGAATATCATCATAAATTATATTGTTCTATAGTTATTTTTTCTACTAATTAATATATTTCCATTTTACTAATGCCTGTTGTTTTATTCCTGATATTATTGAATATAACTTGTTTTATTTTTAAATTCTTCTCCCTTTTCGTACTGGAATCTATTGAGAGCTTAGAGACAGATGGCCTGGCTTGGTCTCATGACTCTACCACTTACAATCCCTGTAAGTTTGGTCACTTAGAATTTAGCAGTCACAGTTTTGTCACCTTCAAAGTCAAGGTAATATTATAATTGTATTAGAAGTATTATGATGAATAAATTATACATTACATGTTAGGAAGTTAGCACTTGTAATGATTGGCAGAGTAAATAATAAATATTAGTGCTTGGGATAGACAAAATCCACTTGATATATCTTATTGGAGAAGGTTTATAAAGTCAGGACTTAGGATGAAAATAAGGCATATTTGTATGGCACAATGCAGGTCTGGCCCTAGCCAGACTGCATGCTAAAAGAAAGTAGGCCACACCCCTCGGGTTTCCTCACCAGGATGGTGGGTAGTCAATGATGGGTAAGACCCCAGGATATGGGGCAACCTAAGACAGGCACTGTCACATGTGATGATCCCTTGGGGCCTGGGGTCAACAATGGCTTGGCAAAGAACAATGCCTCCAAGGGTTGCCAATAATAAAAACAAAAAGGAGGATATGTATGGCACAATGCAGGCCTGGCCCTAGCCAGACCACATGCCAGAAGAAACCAGGAAGTGGCTTCTGTTGACATGGCATCCTGCGCAGGCCTGGCGTGACAACAGCTACAGTCCCATGCTCGGGGGAAACCTGCTACGAGATGATCTGTCCAGAGACAAGCTGTCATTGGTCACAAGAAGGGGACCACCCCATACAATGATTGGCCAGCCAAACCCCTTACAACCCCCTACACTTCCTTGAATAAAGGAGTTTGCAGCAGCTCGCCCTCTGCCTGCTTCCACCCAACTCCCAGAATCTGTGTCGTGACTCCGCGCCTCTCATCCCCAACTCAGCAGAGGTCCTGCCGTCCCTCTTGGGCTGGCCCTAGGAGGGACCCCAACATTTATTTAGAATAAAGAAGAAAAATACACTCCAAGAAAGATGGTATTATTCATTACTTATGAGCAAGTTAAATGATTATTTTACTAAACATATGTCAGTGGATCAGGTATGTCTTCACAACCATGCCTAAGAGAACTGCCTCCAGACTGAGCAGACATCTATCTACTCTAGTCTAACCTCCAGCCCCCGCCCTCTTTGTCTGCCATGCTGAGAAGGTCACAACCTGGACCTTGGCGTGTTGGGGTTTTCCTTCCCATTACCGGGTGTTATTACAAGTACTCACACTTCACATCTGCAAATGCTGTAAGTTTTAGCATGAGCACACAGTTCCCCTCTCCTTGCATGGGACTGGAGGACTGCTTCATTTACTGACTGGGTAAAGACTTTGGTCTTGTCCTGTCCTGCAGTGAGCTGTGCTCTACTGTAGTCAGCCTTCACTTCTTATGTTTGGAGCTGTTGTAAGCTCCTACCATGAATTAGGCAACAGCAATATATATATGCATATATATTCATTCCACATACACATACACATGTGTGAACCCGAGAATGTGTGCACATGTGAAATTTACACACACACACACACACACACACACACACACACACACACACACAGAGGGAGAGAGGTGCTGAGCATTAAACCCAGGGCCTCACCAGAAGCTTATACTCCCAGCACTTTGCATATTTTATTTTCCTAATTTCATAGCAACTCTAGAAATCAGAAGTCAAGAGAGTGTAAATAAGGAACTGACACAACATTATGTACATTCGTAGGGGCAGATGCAGCCCCTTCATGCTTCATGCCATGGCTCTGGAGGCCACCACAACCATCTTCTGATTCTCTGCAGTGAGTTCAACATTACATTTGCTAAGACTCTGGTGGTACGTCAATCAACCCGTCACCCCTGGAAGACGTTCGCGGTCACCGCCGGTTCCACAGCGGTGGCAGGCCTTATTCTCACAGGAAGACTTGCCACAGGGGAGCATGTGATTCAGATTCCCAGAGCCCACCTGCAGGCCCACTGCTGTCATAAACTCCTTCATAACTCCTGAAAGGCCAGCGAGAAAACTGATGGGAAAGGGAACATTAACTTATCTGTGGTATTCCTCTAGGTGGTGAACAGAATCATGCCTCTTCTTCTCCACCCAAACGAGCCTCATGCTAATCTCTGGAACCTGTGAATATGTTGCAACGTGAGACAAAAATGGCTTGGCAGATAGGATGAAATTAAGCCTCTGAGGTGGGAAGAGGGGTGTGATTACCCCCATGGTTTTAAAGGGGTGTGTGTATAAGAGGAGGCCATGTGGGGATGGAAGAGGCTTCTAAACTGTGTGGGCCATGAGTTAAAGGAGAACAGGCCACCTCTAGAAGCCAGAAAAGACAAGGAAACAAACATACTTGCCCTTAGTGTCTCTGGATGGGAAGACCGATCAGCTGGCCCAATTTAGGCTTCTAGGTCTATAAAGCAATAAATTTATTGTTTTAAACCTCTCGGTTTTTAGTAGCTGCAGAAGAAACCACGGAAAGCTGACACAACATCTGCATTTCAAGTGCCCTGTGACAAGTGTCCAGTTTAAACTGGAGGTCCTGTGCCCAGCTTATTTAAAATCTGTATTTTAATGTTTCTTACTATTGCAAACATTAGTGATGCCCCAATTGACCTGCCTCTCCCTGTTCATAAATAACACAAATGGCAAATACATGACTTACAGGCTTATGAGTGAGGATCTTCATGGCATTTCTATAACCTAATCGTGGAAGGTTATTTTCCTTCTCTTGGATAAGATCTGAGGCAGACTACCCTGCAACTGGCACCCATTCATCCTGAACAAAACTTCATGGAACTAAAACAGGCAGCTGTGATTAGAAGGGAATGGCAAACCCACCCCCTACCCTATTTTGTTTGCTGAAATACTTATGAACGACGCTTCCAACACCCGCCTCCAATAGCATCTTTCATCAGCTCAACTCTATGAAGGTTAAAAACTCTTTCTAATTTTGACTCTCATAAATAACTTGAGGAAAAGTGTGTCCCATTCTGTTTACATATATAAATTTAGAAGCACTGTGAAATTTCAAACAGAATTAGCCACGGGGATGGGCGAAGAGGAATCAGATAACCCAATTAACAAAGGCTGAGCCACCTGCATTTACAGGGCTTTGGAGAATTCTAGATGAAGGATGAGCAGACAAGCTCCGGTGGGGCACTCAGTGGCCCAGTAGGGACATTCAACCAGGAACAGAGAGCATTAGCAGATTGATACATTTGCTGTTCTTGCCAATGAGCGTGAAAGACAGTAGAATCCTGTAGCTCTGGAAGGTTCCTAACGGCACCATTGTTATTTGAATGAACCAGGAAATAGCACATGCCAGAATTGCATCCTTTATGATCATATATTTCAGAAGAATAGTTTTGGGTGCCTGCGCTCTCCAACTGGGTACCAAAATTTTCTTCACAGACTAGATTTTGGGGTAGCTAAAGTGCGTTGGTTGGTTACCCTTTAGAAATGTACCATTACTTATCTCTAAACAGCTGAATATGCCTGGCATATGTGACTAGCTCTCTTGCTCTCTAATTGAAAGGTTGACATTATAATCAGTAGCTAAAGTTAGTGTAAATATTTTCTTTTTTGGACATTCCTCTCATTTGCCTCAGGTCTCCCTGTAAACAGGCTTTTACTCTCTGGTGGTAACAATTTACACTGAATAATGATTAAAAATGACAGATTCATTATGCAAACGCTTTGTTGGCTTCCTGCAAAGAAGCAGGCTGGCAAGTAGTTGCTATTTCTTTACTAAGAAAAAAATAAGTCAGAGCGAGTGACTTTTCCTGTGTGTGCCAGCTGTCTTCAGGGACAACCAGGACTCTTGACACACTTGGCAAGCAGCACGAACTTCCAAGGCTCTTTTCTCTGTCAAGGCACAGGGAAGAGCCAGCCAGAGACCCGAGTTCCCCAAAAGCCATGATTTCACATAACGTGTTCAGAACTGATTTGTTTCATCTAAAACTGTGCTCTAATCCTCTTGCTGGTTGAAGATTGTTTATGTAAGTAGTTTTTAAAAATACATAAAATCTTCCAAATTGTATTATGATGCCGATTTAAGAAAAATATGGTCACTGGGGTCCTAGACATTATTATATATAACAATAGGACTTTCATTTAACTCCTCCAGTGGAACATTACATGTAAGGCACAATTTGGACAAATAGCTCTTTTCCTGCCACTGCCTTTGTGACGCTAAGTCTTAATTCCTCGCCACCAAAATTGCTTGCTTTTCTTTCTACAGTCACCCTCCAAACAACAAAAATAAACTACTACAGGGCGGGTGCAGATGGATGAAATCCACAGACAGCGACAAGATACAGCTCCCACACGTGGCAGTGGTTTATGTAAGACTATGTCTCATATCATCTGCTGCACAGGTTTTTGGTGTGTGTGTGCCTTTTCTGGGCTATACTTGAATTCATGATCCTCTTGTGTGCCAGCATGACAGGTGTGTGCCACCACATCTGGATACCTGGATCGTCTGCATGGTTTTGGCAGAGACCCTTCGAGCGTCATGGTAATGCCCGAGGAGGGGATGTAGAATTTCCCACAAGAATGCATCCGTCCTAGGAAACAGACGCAATGAAGCATAGAAATCAAGGTTTTACTTATTTGGGAACTTGCTTAAAATAGACATTACCCATTATAAAACAGGCAAAGAAATAGCCCATTCTTATTCTGTCTCTCTTTTCCACTGAAATTTGCAAAGCCTGTGCCTGTAAAACATACATAGGAGCGGCCCCGACTGCCATGAGCTTAGATTTCCACAACGTTTCACAGTAGATATGAAAGGGCCTAGCAGCATGTCAACAGCTGAGTTTAATTCCTAAAGGAATAATTAGGATTACATTTTCGATTTGGAGAGAGTTTAATTTGGCAACCGATTTCCGTAATTGTTTTGAAATGAGATGGACAAGGGTTATTATGAGGTCATTTTGGATAGATGGGAGGATAAAGTCATCAAGTTAGGACAGCCCCTGCCTCCCCTTTGTGAATTTCTTCCACAATAACCCCAGGAAACACTCCTCACAATCATGTGTGGACCAACTGGGTACACAACCCAAACAGTCCCTGAGATGCTATCTACTTAAGACAGTAACTGGGGTGCAGCATGAATGCCCTCATCCCCTTCTTGCAATAGATATTCTAGAAATCGATATGATTTGATTCACTGCTCTGTGCCAGAGAGAACATGAACTAGGTGGGGGAGAATGGTAGGTGCCTCTGTCCAAGGTCTCACCTTGTGTCTCTACTTAAGGGTTGGTATCCAAGAATAAGACCATGTTCCACGGAAACGTCTACAACCCTTGAGAAGTGATGAAGAAAGCACCGGGAGCAAGACCCTACCTCGAACAACAAAACCAAAATAAAGAAATAATAAATAAATAAATAAACCTCCAGGAGGAAGCTCCATGTGTTGAATGGTGAAAGAACCATAAAACCTTGGGATTCCAATTCCAAAAAGAAAGGATTCCATGTTCAAGGTGGGAAACTTATCTCACTATCTCTTCCTCTTAAAGGCTTACAACAATCAAATGCAAAGAAAAAAACCCTTAGTCAAAACCATTCCAAATTTCATTCACCCAGCAAATGTGTTTACCTTGTAGTGTCCCATAGTCAAACCCTGCTGTGGAACCCATATGGGAAGTGCTAACAGGTCCATGTTTGATTGTTTGTTTGTTTATGAGAGAAAGAGGCTGAGGGAGAGAGAAAGAGAGTGAATGGGCACACCAGGGCTTCCAGGCACTGCAAATGAGTTCCAGATGCATGGCCACCTTGTACATGTGGGCTTACATGGGTGCTGGGGAATTGAACCAGGGTCCTTAGACTTCGCAAGCAAGTGCCTTAACCACTAAGCCACCTCTCCAAACCCTTTTTATATTTTATTTATTTATTTATTAGAAAGAAAACAGAACAGAGAGAACAGGTCCATGGTTTTAAAGAGGATTCTGGGAGCTGGAGAAATGGCTTAGTGGTTAAGGCGTTTGCCTGCGAAGCCAAAGGATCCCAGTTTGATTCTCCAGGACCCACATAAGCCAGATGCACAAGGGGCACATGCATCTGGAGTTTGTTTGCAGTGGCTAGAGGCCCTGGCTTGCCCATTCTCTCTGTCTGCCTCTCTTCTCTCTCTCTCTCTCTCTGCTTGCAAATAAATAAATAATTTTTTTTTTTTTAAAGAGGATTCTGATGGAGAAATGGTATTTTCTAAGTAGCACACACTTGTCACAACAGCCTATCGAGACACTCCCTTACAGGACTTCCTCGGCTCAAGAAGCTTTCAAAGGAGATAGAAAACAATTAAACTCTGCTGACACTAGCATGTTGCTCCCGAGTCCTACCCCTGCTTCTGTGGGCACTTTGTCTGGTTCCTGAGCCTGGTTTTCTTGGGACGTGGCCCCATACTTTCTGTGTCTGTTGCCTTCTGTACTGTTTTTTTTTTGGAGGGGGTTCAAGGTAGGGTCTCACTTTAGCCTCTGGCTGACCTGTTATTCACTCTGTATTCTCAGGGTGGCCTCGAAATCACGGCAATCCTCCTATCTCTGCCTCCCGAGTGCTGGGATTAAAGGTGTGCACCACCATGATGGGCACCTTCTCTACTCTTTGACTGAACCCGATCACATGCCCATTGCTGCTCCCTGTTCTCATTCCTGGGCCCGGAGCGTCTGCTAATCTTTGATCTCATCCATCTACCCTACACTTCTCAGGCCAATGAGGTCTCTTCTCACATTTCTCCATGTCGCCTCATGTTTTTGAGTCAATATGTGGTTCACCACCTTATATTTCCCCGTGAAGGTCACCCTGCCTTTAAGAATGGAAATTTAATGGTGATTCAGTGATCCCAAAAAGAGGTCATGGTGGGTACTTGTGGAAGTAAAAGTCTTCAGAGATGAAGAAGTTACTGAAATTTTTATATCTATTTTGCAAAATAAGATAACCGGTTATTTGAGAAATATGGATCAGTATCCCTTATCCAAAATATTTGGGATCAAAGTGTTAATGGATTTTGGATTTTTTTTTTTCAGATTTTGAAAAGTTCTCATGTACATAATGAGATCTCTTGGGAATACAATCCAAGTCTAAACAATCCTCACTTATGCTTCATATATCCCTTGTATATACATAGGTCATGGATAATTAATACGATACTTTGAATAATTTTGTGCATGAAAGAAAGTTTCATAATGTAGAGTTTTCCAATGTGTCTTGTGGGTGGTCAAAAGATTTGGATTTGGAGCATTTCATATTTTAAGTTTTCACATTAGGGATGCTCAACCTGTGATAACTTTCCCAAGGAACCAAGGCAGTCTGATTTTAAGTTGCCCATCAGTAAACTAATCCCACTTCAAGATCTACCAGCTCTGGGCTGGAGGGATGGCTTAGCGGTTAAGGTGCTTGTCTGCAAACCCTAAGGACCTAGGTTCGATTCTCCAGGACCCACATAAGCCAGATGCACAAGGGGACGCATGTGTCTGGAGTTCCTTTGCAGTGGCTGAAGGCCCTGGCATGCCCATTCTCTCTCTCTGTTTCTTTCTCTCTCAATAAAAAAATAATAAAAAATTTTAATTATACAAATATCAGTTCATGTACAGGCCCTCACCCAGAAGCATGGGCCTAGGATTCCTGGTGCTCCTTTTCCTCCCCAGTCTGGGTAGCACATCGTCCCTGGGTGGTTCTTCTGTCTCTATCCCTCTGTCAGTGCCATTCATCTCTACTCAGTGCTGGCATTCCCTCCCTGTCACAACAATGAGTTAACTCAAGCTAGCTGTGCAAGTCTCTAGAAGGCAGGGACTGTCAACGGCAAGATAGTGGACAACTGTGGGGTGGGAGGGACTGCTGCATTGGGTTTGGAGCTTGAGTATACCAGGAGCATCATTTGCCCTCCCTCCATACTAGCATCATCTAGAAAACCTAATTTTAAAGACAAATTCATGCTCGGGCCTTACCCTAGACTAAATGAATCCAAATCTCTGTAGTGAGACCATAGCAGTAGCATTTTACTAGAAGCTCTCTATGTGACTTAAATTTTTTTTCTTCAAAATTTATTTGCAAAGAGAGAGAAAGAGAGAGAGAGAGGGAGAGAGAGGGAAAGGTGGGGAGGGAGAGAATGGGTACACTAGGGCATTGTCACTGCAAACAAAGTCCAGATGCATGTGCCTCTTTGTGCATCTGGCTGTATGTGGGTGTTGAGGATCTGAAACTAGGTCACCAGGCTCTGTAGGCAAGTGCCATCCCTCTAGCCTTCTGTGTGACTTTGTGTGTGTGTGTGTGTGTGTGTGTGTGTGTGTGTGTGTGTGTGTAGGCATATGTGCCATGGCATGCATGGGGAGGTCAGAGGACAACTTGGAGGTGTAAATGCTGCATATCTTCAAGAAAGGTCTCTTGCTGCTGCTAACCAATGGCCAGCCTCCATATGCATGTCAGACTAGCTGTTGTGTAAGCTTCAGATTCCGTTGGCTCTGCCTCCCACTGTTGTAGGTGTTTTGGAATCACATATGCATGTGCCACTTTACATACAGCTTTACATGGGTGCACCCAGGCTGAAATTTTTTTAAACATATTTTATTTATTTATTTGAGAGAGAAAGAGAGAGAGAGAATGGGCACATCAGGGCCTCCAGCCACTACAAATGAACTCCAGACACATGCGCCCCCTTGTGTATCTGACTTATGTGGGTCCTGGAAAATCGAACCGGGATCCTTTGGCTTTGCAGGCAAACAAATGCCTTAAGTGCTAAGCCATCTCTCCAGCCCCTGAAATTTTTTTTTTTTTTTTTTTAAGCAAGAGCCTTTAACTGCTGAGTCATCTGCCCAGCCCTCCATGAGATTCTTATTTGAGACTAATATTGAATATTCATTTTCTAAACACAAGGCCAATGATATAAACAATACATTTCCTAAATGTTGGGTCTACGTATGTCCTGCTGAGGGTGACTGAAAGGTGACCAATGTGCTGCCTCAGAAGACAGAAGAGGTTTAAGATTCACAGATCTGAAGGATTTCCTTGCACTACCAGGCCAAAGTCAATGTCTCTGGGCTTGGGTTTTCTCGTTTAATAATGAGAGATCAGTTTACCTCAGAGGTGGATGATGCTAAATGACTAAATTCTGATGGTCATGGGGTATTGTGTAAGTGAAGTGAAGATGCTGCTAAAAGAAGTGCAAGTATTTGAGAAATTTACTTCTTAAACATTGCCAAGAAATCCCCGATAATTATAAGGAGGGATAATAAATAGAGTGGTATATTATTACTCACATGGCATAAACTCACTCGTTACCCGCAGATGTTTTCTACTCTATTTTCTTAATCTTTTTTTTTTTTTTTTTTTTTTTTTTTTTAACTATGTGGTCTCAGGGTGGCCTCGAACTCTCAGCGATCCTCCTACCTCTGCCTCCCGAGTGCTGGGATTAAAGGCGTGCGCCACCACGCCCGGCTAATCTTCTTTTTCTTACTAATATCTTTCCTCTAGAAAACAATTTGGGACTACATCACAGAAGAAAACATGCAATATCTTGAAGTCTCTTTGGTACATTCCCTGAAAGTTAATGCTGTCTTGTTGACCAGCCATTCCCTGGAAAGGTACCCCCACTTAAGAAGCAGGGATGAACAATGAAAGAAATAATTGAAAAAGAAATACTTTCATGTTATGAGGCTTTAAAGCAAGAACTTTTTCTTCTGAATTTTTTTTAACTTACTGCCCTTTGAGGAGGAAAAGAAAATCAATCTAAAATGAAGAAGTAACTGTGAAATGATTGGATATGCCAGTGGGGAAAGGTGATTTCATTTTAAAAATTCTTACAGTAACTCTACCTCATGTGTTACATGTTAAATAGCAGCATTTTCACATTGCCGAAGCAATATCCGATGACCACTGGAGTTAGTCATTTCTCATTACTTATCTCTGAGGTAGTTTAGTATTAATCTCTCACTACTAGATGAGAAAACCAAAGCCCCTGGCCAGAAAGTTACAAAGGACTATATAAGGGACAATTTTCAGCCCGTGCCAGTCATATCTCATCTTACAAGAGATAGGATATGTGAAGGAGAGTTGGGAGTGGAAGTGGAAGTGCCAGGCACCTTGATTTGAGCAAATCTACCTGTGGTGGCTCAGTCTGACATTGTCTCCCTTCCCACGTGCCCAGGTAGCCCACACCCAGCAATCTCATCTGAATAAGAAGCACTCAGTATTGATAGCCTGTGTATCTGCTACAAGCTGAAGGATACCCGAGGCTTTCTACAGACGGAGCTGCCCTGGTTCTGCTGAGAACAGAGAACTTGGTCAGAACTGATTTCTAGTTGCAGGAATCTGAACTGGAGAAACTTCCTCCTGGCAGTGGGCTCCTTGGGACCAGTGGTCACATGCCCACAACAGTGTTTAACAAGATGCTAGTGGGTTATCAAGTTGGGTTGACTCACAATTATTACTTAAAAAGTTACTATCCCCTCAAGGCAAGACTACATTAGGCCTTGAGGCCTAACATAAGCAAACCCCAGACTTTCCATCTATAGATTCTGATTTTTTTATTTAATTTTTAAAAATTTCTATTTTAGAAAGAGAGAGACAGAGATAGAATTGGCGTGCCAGGGCCTCAGCCACTTGCACTAGAACTCCAGACGCTTGTGTCACCTAGTGGGCATGTGTGACCTTGCGCTTGCCTCACCTTTGTGCATCTGGCTTACACGGGATCTGGAGAGTCAAACACGGGTCCTTAGGCTTTGCAGGCAAGCGCCTTAACCGCTAAGCCATCTCTCCAGCCCAGGATTCTGATTTTAAAATTCTGAATTCAACTCAGGAATCTGCATCTCTCAACCACGTCACAGGGATTCTGGCTCCAGCCTGCAGAGGAGCCTGCCAGTAGACATCCTACGCCTCCTCAAGGGCTTCGTGGGCAAGCACCTTAACTGCAAGCCATCCATCGCTCCAGCCCCTACATTCATTCTTTAAAAACAAAACTAATTTGATGCTGAGAAGTGGAATGTGATGGATGGGACCTTGGAGGGCCTCTAGACTTAGCAGGTGAGAAGGAAGACACCTGGGCATGCCATATTCCCCAGACAATCCTGTGTTGTGGACAAATGAAAGGATCCTACTGAGATGGATTTTGTGAACATCTGTATCCTGGAATGAAGTATCCTCAAAGATGAGAGATGGCTGTGTAGGATACAACGGGACTGAAAATGGCTGAGAAGGGAAGAGTAAATGACTTATGATCAAAAGCAAAGGCCTGTACTGACCTGGATAATTTTTAGCAAATATGCTCCTTAGCTCTTAACTCCAGGAAAAGCAAACCAGCAAACCCACTCTCTTCTTTAATGCTTGCTACATTTAAATATTTATTTATTTATTTATTTATTTATTTATTTACTTGTGTGTGTGTGTAAGTACAACAAGGTCTCTTGCCACTGCAAACAAATGTCTATTTGACTTTATGTGAGTGGCTGAGGAATTGAGCCTGGACAGTCAGGCTTTGCAAGAAAGTATCTTTAACTGCTGATCCATCTCCCTAGTCTCTCTATCATTTTTTTAAATCCACTTTGCAAGTATTTGTTAAACGTCTACTTTGTGGACAGTGTAACACATACAAAAATTAACAGGTTAATTTTCACTGAGCAAGACTTGAAAGCCTACTTCCAATGACTAGTAAAATTTTAAAAATTTAAATATTATTTATTTATTTGAGAGAAATAGACAGAAAGAGGCAGACAGACAGAAAGAGAATGGGTGCACCAGGACCTAAAGCCACTACAAATGAATTCCAGAAGCATGTTCCACTTTGTGCATCTGGCTTACATGGGTTCTGGGCAATTGAACCTGGGTCCTTAGGCTTCGTAGGCAAGTGCCTTAACTGCTAAGCCATCTCTCCAGTTCTGATTTTTTTTTAAAAAAAATATTTATTTTATTTATTTATTAGAGACACAGAGAGAGGGTGGGTGGGAGGGAGAGAATGGACAAACTCCAGAGGTATGTGCCACCTTGTGCATCTGGCTTATGTGGGACCTAGAGAATCAAACCTGGATCCTTAGACTTTACAGGCAAGCGCCTTAACTGCTAAGCCATCTCTCCAGGCCCTGATTTTTTATTTTAAAAAAGTTCCTGGAAATCGTAGGTGAAGTTCTCCAACCTCTGGGAAGACCTCTAGGTGGTGATCAAGCAGAAGCATCGAGAAAGGAAAGGAAGCAGTTCTATGAGTGGCAGAGCCCTAGGCCGGGGATTGGGGGGGGGGCAGGGGAGGCACTATCTACAAGCTCCCAGCAGGCAGCCGAAGCCAGGGAACATTTCTTCAGAGGTCCAGTCCAAGCTATCTGAGGTTATGAAATGTTCCTGTGAATAATGAATGCTACTTAATAGAAATGCATGCAGCTCTTTTAGTGTGCATTTGCCAAGAAGGCTGGCATAGACTAAATCCTGATTTTATAGAACCCTACAGAAACCTCTACTGACACCTACAGAATGGAGGCACCAGCATTTCTGTGCAAACAGAGCATCTTTATTTAGACTTGTTCTCCCTGACTGGTCACAATTAGAGCCCCGTGATGAGACTGCCCTTCCGCACAACAGGACGTAGCAGAGATTTGAGAGGTCTTGCGTGGATGAAGTACCTTTGACAACTGTGTGAGCAACTTCCGTCAGTCCCCCAACCCCACAGCACATTCTAGCTTACCTTTGAGCCTTCACCTTGTTGTCCCTTCTGGGGGAAACATCCTTCCCAGAGCATCACCCGACATAGAAAAGAAGCCAGTTGGGCTGCAAATATGGCTTAGAGGTTAAGGCGCTTGCCTGGAAAGCCTAAGGACCCAAGTTCATTTCTCCAGGTCTACGTAAGCCAGATGCACAAGGTGGCACATGCGCCTGGAGTTCATTTGCAGTGGCTAGAGGCCCTGATGTGCCCATTCTCATTTCTCTCTCTCTCTCTCTCTCTCTCACCCTCCCTTCCTCTCTATCTGAAATAAATAAAATAAAAGAGGCCAATGACAAGGAATGCAATACGCCTGTTTCCAAGGGCAACATCAGGTTCACACACTTCTTTATTCCTTCACTTAGTTTTCCAATCCATGTTATACATCTCATGGCAGCCCCCGTGGAGTGCAATGAGGATGCAAATGTAAAAGGAGGCATCATGTTTACCTTCAGGGAGCTTCAGCTGGAATGGAGACCAGGAACTGTGTGCATGCATAGTGTGATAAGCAGAGTGTGTGTTATACTGTCTTACATGGAGCAGAGGAGTGGGGATGGGGCCTGGGTGAAGTCCTGAAGACTGAGACAGTGCTTGGCCGAGGCTGGTATTACAGGTCTGATATTGGAATTGGCCCATATGATCCTCCCTCTCACACTGCTAGCTTTGCACAAGTGACCTATATTGATCTTACACCCGAGCAGGGTTGGGAGTGTTTGTAGCCACAACAGAAAGGACAAAACAGCCTCATGGCACGGACGATGTCATACTCCTGATGTGACACAAAAACGAACCTGTGTCCCAAAAGACCAAACTGGGGGAAACCTCTGAGTGTAGGTAAAAATGATGAAAGAAAATACGAGAGAAAAGTTAGGAACACAGAGGAGAGGGTCAAAAGATCCACCGTGTCCCACACCAAGACCCATGAGCCTCTCCAGAACAAGTAGTATTCAAGGAGAAGCCGGAGATGAACGCGCCAGGGAACAAAGGAATGTTTTCCTGAACTGGATCAACCTTGAATCTTTGGGATTTAAAAATCCTAAAGCAGATTAAAAAGAAAAAAGAAAAAAAAAAAGACATATCTGGACACTTCCTAGTGAAACTTATGACCCTGGAATTTATGTTTATGATTTATGAGAAAATCCTAAAAGAAAAACAACCCGCAACAGTGTGGGAATCAAAATAGCAGCCAGCTTCACTCCGCTTGCTGGCTTGCCGGAAGAGAAGAGAGACAAGGCCTGTAAGTTGGGATAGAAAGGTATTTTGAATCTATTTTCTATGATGAGAGAAAATTAAAGATCTATATAAATATGGTTCTTTTGCCATTTAAAAAAATTATAATATACTGTAGTAAAATTGAATTTGAGGGAACACAGTAGACCTGGAAGCAATGGAAAAAATTCCAGGGGCATGGCCTATGTTTAGTCCCAACTGGAGTAGTGAGAAAAGGGGATTGGTGAAAAATATCTTTAATAAAAAACAAGATTTGAGCCAGGCGTGGTGGTGCATGCATTTAATCCTAGCACTCGGAAGGCAGAGGTAGGAGGATCACAGTGATTTCCAGGCCACGTTGAGACTACATAGTGAATTCCAGGTCAGCTTGGACCAGAATGAAATCCTACCTTGGAAAACTTAAAAAAAAAAAAAAAAAAAAAAAAAAAAGAGAGAGAGAGAGAGATTTGAGGGGCTGGAGGTTCGATTCCCCAGAACCCACATAAGCCAGATGCACAAGGTGATGCATGTGTTTGGAGTTCATTTGCAGCAGCTGAAGGCCCTGGCATGCCCATTCTCTCTCTCTCTTTCTTTATCTCTGCTCTTTCTCTCTCTCAAATAAATAAGTAACACATAAAAATAACCATCAAAAACAAATGAGATTTGAGCCAGAAATTTGAATCCTGTTTCATTCCCAAGTTTTTCTTCCATTAAGAAAAATTAAATATAATAGTTTTTAATATCTTGAGACCATAGGATGTCATGGATGATGGTTTTTTTTCTTCATATTGTTTTGTATTTTTCAAATATTCTGCCACGAATATATATATTGGTCCTATACTTATTATCTAAGTGGATCTTCAGTTTCTCATGTGCAAATAATTAACCACAGTACAGGAAATGATGGTAGGTGCCACATGTAGGGAATTCAGCTTCTCCAGGTCAATCAGAGAAGACAGACCATGACAGACTCCAGAGAAGTAATGATACATGAAGGGCCATCGTTATCTAAATAGGAAACAGGAAAATCCATGGATACATGAGCAACCGATAGAGCACATAAACACTGGTGTCTGAAGCAACGAAAACTCGGCCTCCGCAGACAGGGGCGGGTCCAGCTGTGCCTCTTCTCTGTGTTCTCTGAATTCTGGCCCGCGGTGGGGGAGGAGGGCCAGGGACAATTTCTCTGCTGAATGGTTTACTGTTCTTTCTGGGACTTCGTGGACTGTGTCCCTTACAGATTTCAGTTTTTAAATATACTTTTATTTATTTATAATACATTTTATTTATTTATTTGAAAGAGAGAAAGAGGCAGAGAGAGAGATGGAGGAGAAGGGAGGGAGGGAGAGAAAGGGCAGACAAAGGCCTCCAGCTACTGCAAAGGAACTCCAGATGCATGCACTCCCTTGTGCATCTGGCTTATGTGGAAACTGGAGAATTAAACCAGGATCCTTTGGCTTTGCAGGCAAATGCTTTAACAGCTAAGCCATCTCTCCAGACCCTTATTTATTTATTTGCAAGCACAGAGAGATAGGAGACAGATAGAGAGAATGGGTGTGCCAGGGCCTCCAGCCACTGCGAAGGAACTCCAGATGCATGTGCCACTTTGTACATCTGGCTTTACATGGGGCACTACGGAATCCAATTCTGGTTGTTAGACTGTGAAGGCAAGCACCCTAATCACTGAGCAATCTCTCCAGCCCAGACTTTTTTCTTTTTAAATCTCATTTTCTCCAGAACAGTCTTGCAGGAAGAATTAAGTTTTGTTTTGTTTCCGGGGTATTTCTGTTTGATTATCTGTGTCCTTTGCTAGACAAGACAGTGAACTAAACCTTGGTAACTGAAAATATAAGCCTGTGGTCACTAAGAAACAATTCTTTTTTTTTTTTTTTTGTTTTTTCGAGGTAGGGTTTCATTCTGGTCCAGGCTGACCTGGAATTAACTATGTAGTCTCAGGGTGGCCTCGAACTCACAGCAATCCTCCTACCTCTGCCTCCCCAATTCATTTTTTAATAGAAAAAGTGAATCCCTAATTTCTTAATGGTTGATTGATTTTAACATTTAATTAGTAATTTGATTTAATTAGAAAGCAGCAGCTCTTATTTCAAAGGAGCGGTTATCTGAAATTCAATCCCTTCTTTTCATTTGAAAGAACTTTTAAAAAAATTAAAGTAAAATCACATAAAATGTTTTTAACTAAAAAATATTGGTATTGGTTGTTTCGGGGCAACAGAATATTAATTAAAAGTGATTTTTTTCTTTGTATTCTTCTGTATTTTCCAGATGTTCTACAACAAGCATAAGTTGATTGTATCCTTGTTAGTTAAAATAAATCTTAATCAAAGACTAAGAATGACTATGTGAGCATCACACTAGAGCAACCACTCTCCAGGTGCCACGACGTTCCTTTGGGTCAGCAGGATGACTAACTGAGTGATTACATAGAAATTGTACTGACTGGGGCTGGGGAGATGGCTTAGTGGTTAAGGTACTTGCCTGTAAAGCTTAAGGACCCAGGTTCAATTCTCCTGATCCCACATAAGCCAGATGCACAAGGTGGCACATGCATTTGAGTTCTTTTGCAGTGGCTAGAGGCCCTGACATACATATTCTCTCTCTCTGCCTCTAATAAATAAATTAAAATTAAAATTAAAAAAAAGAAACTGTCCTGACGGATCTTATCCTATCCTCTCCCCCTTTTCCACCAAGAACATACCCCCCACCCACTGTTATATGTCTGACACTGTGTGTCATAGAACCTTGCATGGAGTTTGTCCACTTACATACACCGAAAAAAGTTCCAATTACTTCAGGACTTTTTACAGGGATCTTATATTAATTGAAATGTTTACGTAAGACAATGAGGAATGGTAGTTTGACTTGAAACTCCCTGTAAACATTCCTGTTTAAAAACAGTACAGTGCTAGCCTGCAGGGACTGGTGGGGAGAGGTGAATGGTGAATTAGTGTAATGGGTGTACAGCCTCAGCTTGGGAAGAGGGGAAGTTCTGGAGATGAAAGGTGGAAACAAAGTGAATATTCTTAATGCCACAGTATAAAAGATCCCTACCAATCTGAACTCCAGGCACCATGTGATGGGATTCTTAATTATTTTACAGCACCAGCATTTTTAAGCCAAATAATGGCATAACTAACTTTGTGCTTATTGTGATTTATGGTCCTTACTGGATGCTGTCACAGCAGCTAACAATCTCTTGGTCATACACTTATAGATCACTGGAAGGCTCAGAGAAAGAAGAGTCCTTTATCTGGATAGTAATAAATTAGCCTTTGAAAATTGCAAGCTGACCAGTGTTTTGGGGAATAAAAATAACATATTTTAACATTTTTTTTTAAATAGTGGAATTTGGACCAGAGCTTTCTTTCTTTGGTGGTTTATAATTTGTTAAACATCTTCTGAATACACCAAAAAAAAAAAAAAAAAAAAAAACAACTACTTTCATGTAAACTATGACTTCTGGGGCTGGAGAAGTGTTTGCTTGTGAAGCCTCTTGGCCTGGGTTCACTTCCCCAGCACACGCATAAAACCACATGCAAAGTACTGCACTGTGATCTCAACACACATCTATGGTTATGGGAGGTGGAGCCAATGGAACGGGAAGTTCCGGGCCAGCTACTGTGACATTTCTTTGTAGTCCGGCAGTTCCTTTGCAGCAGTAAGAGTCCCTGTGTCAAAGAAGGTGAGGACAGACACCTTGAAGTTGTCCTCTGACCTCCACATTCATGCAGAGGCATGCATGCCTGCACACACACACACACACACACACACACACACGTAGAGTAAAAAAAACTTTTTTAAAAATAGATTTTACTTATATATTTGAGAGAAAGAGGCAGAGAGCAAGTGCGAGAGAGAGAGAGAGAGAGAGAGAGAAAGAGAGAGAGAGAGAAAGAAAGAGAATAGACACACCAGGGCCTCCAGCTACTGCAAACGTACTCCAGATACATGCGCCCCCCCCCCTTGTGCATCTGGCTTACATGGGTCTTGGAGTATAGAACCAAGGTCCTTTGGCTTTGCAGGCAAACACCTTAACTGCTAAGCCATCCCTCTAGCCCCCCACCTAAATTTTTATTTGAGTTCTGTGTAAAGAGAATGCTTTTAAGAGTGTCACTGCTGTCACTGCCACTGGCAGTTGGGGTGGTAAGAACACTCCAGACTCCCCAGGGTTCCCAGGCCGCTCTCTCCTGAGCAGCCAGGAGCCAAGAAGGAACAGTAGAGGGTCATGACCTCAGGACAGGGCATTTTTAAATTTCCACCATCACCAGCAACATGGACCAGTGCTGTCTCCAAAGGGTGAGGCCTAATTCTCACTTTTTATCAGATCCCAGGGAATTGGCCATCTTTAAGTGCTTAAAAACACTTAGGTAATTAGAGTTAAAAAAAAACAAAGTAACCGGGTGTGGTGGCACACGCCTTTAATCCCAGCACTAGGGAGGCAGAGGTACAAGGATCGCCATGAGTTCAAGGCCACCCTGACACTACATAGTGAATTCTAGGTCAGCCTGGGCTAGAGTGAGACTATACCTCAAAAAAAAAAAAAAAAAAAAAAAAAAAAAAAAAAAAAGAGTGTTGCTGCAGGGGGAGAGATGGCTTAGTGATTTGCTTGCATGTGAAGCCAGATTTGGTTGCCCAGTGCCCACGTAAGCCAGATGCACAAGGCGGCACATAAGTCTGGAGTACATTTGCAGTGGCTAGAGGCCCTGACACTCCCATTCTCTCTAATAAATAAATAAATAAAGGAATAAAAATAGAATATTAAAAAAAGCATATTGCTCATTCAACTGCCCTTGCACCAGGACCTTAGGGCTAGCACTCATCTATAAGATGCTGTAGATAAGTTACTATCACTTATAGATGTGTAACCTGGAACTTCGCTAGAATGCTGGTGACATAGGAACCTCCATTTTCTTTTTAGTTTTCTTTATTTTTATTTGAGAGGGAGGTGGGGGGAGTGTGGAGAAAAAGAATGGGAGCACCAGGGTCTCCAGCCTCTGCAAACGTACTCCAGATGCGTGCGCCACCTTGTGCATCTGGCTTATGTGGGTTCTGGGTCCTTAGGCTTCATAGGCAAGCAATATAACTACCAAGCAATATTCTAGCCCAGGAACCCATCTTCTATTAGCCTTTACACTACACATTCAAATCAGACACGCTCTCTTGCAGGCATGAGTTGCAGTGTTTTTCTTAAGAATAGCATCTTCTGATAGTTGCCTAATGCAAAGATTGACAGCCAATGCTCAAAGACTTCAGGTATAATGAAGGCTATAGACTTACTACTAAAACTTCACTGAACAGTTTAGTTTTTCCTTGGTGAGTTGATTAAAAGATTTTTTTTCAAATCAATGGTCCCAGGGGTCTCATCATGAATATCAATTAGAATTATATAATCATTATAGTTTTATGCAAACTGTTAATAAAGCTTCAATTATTCATGTGGCTTTGGGTTGTATATAGCTATGGCTTTACTAATAGTTTCTATATTTAAAATTATAATAAATCTGACTAGTTAGCTCCATTGGTTAGGGCACGGTGCTGATAAAACTATGATGGTATACCACCTATAAATATCAGCCACTTAAAAGACTGCTTTGTACTCACACAGCATTGATAGCAAAAGAAAATTCACTATTTTTAAGTTTAAAAGAGGAATTTGTATGCACAAAAATAGAGAAAACTGAAACACTTAACTTAGCATTAATTCAGGCTGAAGCAAAAGGAAAGAGATCATTGAACTATTATAACACTGTTGACACATACACCACTATCCCATTTATCTGCTTCTGACCTTTCCACTAGCTTCCTGTTGTCATTTCAGATCAAATCCAGTGGAAATTGATCCATGCTAGTTCTCCACAGACTCCTCATCCCCCTATACATTACTCTTTTTTTTTTCTTTTCCCAACCATTTCCTTGATTCTAGATGCATGGTGATCCTTTCCTATCATACAAAACATTTCCCATTAAGATCAAAGGCCCACTTCCTCTCCAGAGTCATCCCAGTGCTTAACAACTTAAGGGGTAGGTGTTCAGCACAACACCAGACACCATGGAGCCCAGAGGCAAAGCTCTTTTCTCAGCTGTATATGCTTCCTAGCCTCTCTAACCAGAATATGAGCTTTGCAAAGACTATATATATATATATATATATATATATATATATATATATATATATATATACACACACATGTGCGTACATACATATTTATGTACACATGTATTTATACACTCCAGCTTACTGGAACACCTTTGTGACTTTAATAAGGTAATCCTCCTAACAGGATGATAGAACAGGTAACAACCCATTAGGTGAGGTACATCCTGACTACAGAAAGGTAGGGGTGATTGGGTCACACCTGCCCAGCATATGTGATAAGCAGTGAGAAGCAACTAGAGGATGCTTAGCAGCCCTTGAACACAGAGGGACTATGTTCATAAGTGCCTACTGTGGTTTGCATGGAAAATGCCCCCCATAGGCTCCTGTGTTTGAACATTTGTTCTTCAGTTTGTGGCACTGTTTGGGAGGGGGGTGGAACTTTTAAGAGTTGGAGATTTGCTGAAGGAAGTGGATCATTTGGGGCTGGGCCTTGAGGTTTTATAATTCAACCTCACTTCTTATTTGGGCTTTGCTTCCTGGCTACAAATGCAACACAGATGTGAACATCCAGCCTCCTACTTCTGCTGCCACGTGTTCCACGCCATGAAGGAAAGTGTCCCCTGGAATGATTAGCTAAAGTAAATCCTTCCCATCTTTAAGCTGCTGCTTTTCAAAAAAAATTATTTATTTGTTTACTTGAGAGAGATAGTGTAAGAGAGAAAGAGGCAGAGAGAGAGAGAGAGAGAAAATGGGAGTGCCAGGGTCTTACCCACTGCAAATGAACTCCAGACACATGTGCCACTTTGTGCATCTGGCTTTACAGGGTTATTGGGGAAATTGAATTCTGGTCATTAGGCTGTGCAGGCAAGTGCCTTAACTGCTGGGTCATCTCTCCAGCCTCTTTAAGCTACTTCATGTCAGACGTTTGGTCACAGCCATGAGTCAAGTACCTAATACAGTATCTGACTGGAGTTAATAAATTTCGAACAAATAAGAGTGAGTATCTTCTTAGGGGCAGATGGGAAATCATCAAGAAAGGGTAAGGTTGAAGCTAGCAAGAAGAGATTCACGTATGTTGATTTCTCTGTAAAGCAGAAGCAGAGACGTCTCTCCGAGGACAATAGGATATTTTGGAGGATCCCAAATGCTGTATCTGTCCACAAGCCAGAGGACATTTGCCATGTTGGCAGCTTCATTAGGGGGAACAAGACTATTGAGTGAGCTCAGTGTTACCTGGCCAGGCAAATTCCCTCGCTTGCTTGTTAGAGCAGAAAACAGGCTCCGGAGCCCTGGAAATGCACCCCAAGAGAATATCAAGGAGTTGACCCACTCAGCAGCAGATTAGATGGAGTAGGTGTAGGGGAGGGAGAGAAAGATGGACGAGGAGGGAAAGCCAGAAATTAGCACAAACACTGCCATCTACACACATGTCCTGCAGGGAGAGCCCAGCCCCAGAGTCATTCAGCTTAGCACCTATGAAGCCCAAACCAACACCAGAAATAGGGTAGCGTATCAAATTTACAAGCAAGATGTGCTCCCAAATTCATTCATAATCTGATTGGTAACTGCTATATATCTTTCATCAGAAACTATTTTACGTTAGGTTAGGTTAGTTTCGGTGCTTAAGTGACAACAAAAAAGCTGATTTAATCCAAATGTACTTGAAGTTCAGTTCTCCATACTGGCATTGCAACAGATCTAACTGCCTCCTATGTTGTAGTTACTCTGTTGACCTAAGAAATTAGATCAAACCTATGGCCTTAAAACAACTACTTTGGGGGCTAGAGGGATGGCTTAGTGGTTAAGGCGTTTGTGTGCAAAGCCAAAGGACCCCAGTTTGGTTCTCCTGGACTCACGGTAGCCAGATGCACAAGGTGGCGCATGCATCTGGAGTTCATTTGCAGTGGCTAGAGGCCCTGGTATGCCAGTTCTCTCTCTCTCCCTCTTTCTCTCTGTCAAATAAATTAATTAAAATAAAAAAAGTTAAACATAACCACTTTGGGGAAGGGTTCAGCAAGGATAACTATTGGGGTGACCTGGCATCAGTAGGAGTAAGAGAGACCCCATGGTGAAGTCTGGAGTCACTTGTAGACTCTCTCATTCACACATTTGGCATTTGATGCTGGCTGGGGCCATCGTTGGACCTACATATGGCCTCTCCATATGGTTAGGGCTCCTTCATACACAGTAGCTGGCTTCTAAGAGTGAATATCAGGCATGAAATAAATACAGTCTGAGAGAAAAGGAAATTATATATATATATATATTAATGATCTAGCCTCGAAAGTCATGTAACTTCAGTTACTCTATCAGTTAGGCCAATTTCAAGACCATTTAGGCTCAAAAGGTAGGGTAGTAGACTCCACTTTTTCTTTTTTGGTTTTTCGAGGTAGGGTCTCACTCTAGTTAAGGCTGCTCTGGAATTCACTCTGTAGTCTCAGGGAGACCTCAAACTCATGGTGATCCTCATACCTCTGCCTCCCGACTCCACGTTTTTTTTAAATTTTTTTTTTTTTTAATCCAGTCAGGCATGGTGGCGCACGCCTCTAATCCCAGCACTCGGGAGGCAGAGGTAGGAGAAGCACCATGAGTTTGAGGCCACCCTGAGACTACATAGTGAATTCCAGGTCAGCCTGAGCTAGAGTGAAACCCTACCTTGAAAGCTGCACCCCCACCACGCCAAAAAAAAAAAAAAGAAAGAAAAGAAAATTTATCCATTTGTTTGCAAGCAGAGAAAGATAGAAGAGTGACAGGCAGAGAGAATAGGTGCCCCTGGGCCCCCAGCTGCTGCAAACAAACTCAAGATACATGCGCCACTTTGTGTATCTGGGTTTACATGGGTATTGGGGAATTGAACCTGGGTCCTTAGGCTTTACAGGCAAGTGCCTTAACCACTAAGCAATCCTGCCAGTCCAACTCCACCTCGTTTTTTAAACACATGTCTTTTATTTACTTATTTATTTGAGAGACAGAGAAAAAAAGGGGGAGGTGGAGAGAATGGGCACGCCAGGGTCTCCAGCCACTGCAAACAAATTCTAACACATGTGCTACCTTGTGCATCTGGCTTACGTGAGTCCTAGAGAATAGAACCTGGGCCCTTTGGCTTTGCAGGCAAATGCCTTAGCCACTAAGCAATCCCTTTAGCCCTCCAACTCAACCTCTTGATGGAGACTGGCAATATTCCATAACAGTTTGTGGAGGTGAACATGATTTTATGTTTATTTTTTAGAAACTATGATCTGTCACAGCATATAGCATTACTTGTAGGGAAAATGCACCACATTCCAGCTTGAAGAGCAAAATTGCATAGTGAATAAAGAGCCAGGACTCTGGACCAGACCTCTGAGGACCTTTTATAACCTTATGTGACACTGTGAAGTTTGCTTAAGCTGTTTACTTATTCTTTTTTAAAATTTTTATTTATTTATTTGCAAGCAGAGAGAGAGAGAAAGAGAGAGAGAGAGAGAGAGAGAGAGAGCAGAGGGAGAGACAGAAGAGAGGCAGATGGAGAGAGAATGGGCGCACCAGGGCCTCTAGCCACTGCAAACAAACTCCAGATGCATGTGCCCTTTGTGCATCTGGCTTATGTGAGTCCTGGAGAATCGAACTGGGATCCTTTGGCTTGGCAGGCAAACGCCTTAACCACTAAGCCATTTCTCCAGCACTACTTATTCTTTTAAAAATATTTTTATTTATTTATTAGAGAGAGAGGAAGAGAGAGAGAAAGTGAGAGAGAGAAAGAGTAAGTATGGGTGTGTCAGGGCCTCTTTCCATGGCAACTGAATTCCAGATGCATGCACTGTTCTATGGATCTGGCTTTACATGGGTACAGAGGATTCAAACCCAGACCAGCAGGCTTTGCAAGCAAGCCTCTTTAACTGCAGAGCCATCTCCTTAGCCCTGTTTTCTCATCCTGAAATCTGGGATGTTGTGAGGGGAAATAGTAATTTTGAAAAGAATGTAGAAGACTCTGTAGTCTCCTTAGCTATAATCATGATGCCAGGGACACACGGCTTCTAAGTCTGGAAGCACTCTTCCAGCTTCATGGTGCATGGAGGGAAACACTGTGCCATTTTTGTTAACCTATATAGAGTGTTCCTGATAGCAGGTCCCAATGAGCATTTCATATCTGTCAATTTAAAATCTGTCAATACACAAGAAAGTTGACTAAAAATTCCCCAAGGGAGGGATTATCGTACCCAGATGAGAAGACTGTGAGTTAGGTATCATGCCCAAAGAATTACTAGAAAGAGGGCTAGAGAGGTGGCTTAGTGGTTAAGGTGCTTTCCCGTGAAGGCTAAGGACCCAGGTTTGATTCCCCAGTACCCATGTAAGCCAGATGCACAAGGTGGTGCATGCATCTGGAGTTCATTTGCAGTGGCTGGAGGCCCTGGCACACCCATTCTCTCTTTCTCCTTGCCTGCCTCCTACTTTTTATTTTTCCCTCTTTCTTTCTCTCAAATAAATAAATAAATAAAACTATTATTATTTTATTTTATTTTATTTATTTTTTTTTTGAGGTAGGGGTTCACACTAGTCCAGGCTGACCTGGAATTCACTATGTGGTCTCAGGCTGGCCTCGAACTCATGGTGATCCGCCTACCTCTACCTCCCAATCAAATCTGCTGGGATTAAAGGCATGCACCACCATGCCTGGCTAAAACTACTTAAAAAAAAATTACTAGAGAGATACAAAGGGAAGATCTGTGGATCAACCTAGCTAGCTAGAAGGACTGAGTCCCTACAGGACTGTGTGGGACAGTTCTTCTCTCAAACCTGATTTGCTCATGATTGAAAATGAGCAGTGTCGCATTATGCCACTATAACATGCATCTATTTATTAAGGCAGTGAGACTGTCCTGACTGGACACAGGGAAGATGGGAGAGAGATACTTGAGCATCAAGTTAAGGATGGCTTACAAAAATAACATGGCTCCTATAATAGGCACAACAGAGTTTGGACAGACAAGTACACTATTCTCTTGCTCACTTATCTTCTGAATGAAGAGAGCAGATAGCCTTTAGCCTACTACGAATGACCTGGGCATATTGACCTGGGATCTTTGTCTCCGGTTGACAGAGATTGCTCACAATGAGACTAGCTGTTCACCAGCAGCAATGCCTCTTGTAAGGTTGACTCTGAAGTAAAATCCAATGGTTTCCAGGTTCTCTCTCTTGTTTTGTCGAGTGTTGTATTTTAGTACAGATTTTTATTATTATTATTATAGTAACCAGTGTGGCTGTTTGGAAGGGAGCCCTGGTAGCTGGTACATGTAGGTTCTTGGTTTCCCATAGAATTAGCATGCACATTTCACTATTGGCAGGACCTTGTTTGTCTTAGTCCCCATAGCATAACCAGTATCTAGTCCAATGCCTGGTACACAGTAGATGTTTTAAACTCAGTTGGCCTGAATGTACCAGGTGTGGTAGCGCACACCTTTAATCCCAGCACTTGAGAGGCAGAGGTAGAAGGATCGCTGTGTGTTTGAGACAAGCCTGAGTCTACATAGTGAATTCTGGGTCAGCCTGGGCTAGAGTGAGACCCTACCTCAAAAAAAAATATTATTGAATCCATCAAATACTGAATGTTTAAGTAAATAAAAGCTCATCACCAGGGTTCACTATTCCAGCGGTAGGGATCCCAAATGCTTAACATAATAGAATGGATGTGGTCAGGAGCCAGTTAATGAATGTCTGTTGACTGATCTGGCTGTACCTGATCCATAGAAAGACCCGGGAAGTACGTAGGATAAGCTCACTTCAGTGGGATGTTATTTTTCATTTTATCTCCAAGGATGTTGTAAATATGATTGACACAAAACTGAGCATGGTGTTAGTTATAGGAACCATATGAGTCTGTGGAGTCCCCTCAGCTCGCAGCAAGATCATGACCCTTTTCTCGTCATTTACTCCTAATAGATGGATTTCAACTGGTGGCAATAAAGACAAGCAAGAAGCATAAAGGCAATATGCAGCCTTTCGTTCTCCTGGGGTTGCTGAGACAGACTTCAGACACTAGGATCAATCTTCCCATTAAGACAGGCCGGGAGATCTTTCAGACCAGAGATTTCTTGCCTGCAAATCATATATATAGAATTTCATTGTAATCAGAATGCATTCTATTTTAGATCAGCGTAAGATAAGTTGTAAAAAGGATACTGTGTCTTTAATTAGAGTTATTTATAGATATGTAATGAGAAAAAACCCTAAATTTAAACACAGAAATAAAAAGAACAGACTGTTTTTAGTCTGCACAATGTGGCTCCAGTGGATTTAAATATTTATCACATAATTTTTATATCAAAGTCTTAATGAGCACTACAATTTACAGCATAGCTTCTGGAAACAATAAAAAAAATTGCTAAATTTTGGAGTGCTATTTCTAGTTGAATTTCCATCACAAGGCACCACTTAAATAAAAGTTGGTTTCATAAAAAAAATAGTGACGCATCCCTTTCTGAACTGGAAATTTCAAACACCTACCATCAAGAAGCAAAGCGCATACCGTGTGGAGTCAGAGATGTGTGACTTCTCCAAGTTTCTCTCAAGTTGCCACACAGACCCAAAACCTCCAAAGCAGGCGTTCTCTTCTAATCCAAGAGTCCCTCATGTTCAAGAACATTCTCTTTCATAACACCTCTTAGCGCATACGAAGCAAAGTTGCTATCCTTCTATATCAAATGTGAGGGATTTGTACAAAACGTCATAGCTCCATTGTCCTACACCAGTATGGTGGTTCTGATGTCATAGAAAGGGTGGTTTGGGGCCTTTTAAACACAGTGCTGTGATAGCAGCCAACTGACCAGATAGAGGAGAACTCCAGCAATAACTTCTCATGCAGAGTGATGTGAAGAATGACAGCATTTCTGGCATGTCACCCTAAACAGTAATAGTAATGCCCCCTGCCATAGATCTCCAATATTTCATGAGCCCAATAAGGTTCTGTGTTCAGATGTCTTGGGAAATATCTTTATTTTCCATGTCATGTTGAATGTGTACCATACTGGAACCCCGGGTTGATAAAGTTTAAGTAATTGGAGATGGCACAACATGCGTGGTTAACATTAAGCTGGAAAGCCTTGTAAGGTCTTCATTCTCACTTTAAGGCATGCGAGGTACCTACAAGGGTATTTCTGCAGCCTGGCTCTCATATAACATCCGGCGTTCTTATTGAAGTGCTCCTTGCTTATCTTCACCGAGGGCATCATGGTCCCTTTGTAAGTAGCCATCGTCTCCTATGCTCGTGGTTTGAACTCGCATTAATGCTGTAAGTTTGCTTCTTAACCCCCATCTAGCCAGGTACATTTCTCAGTGCAGGTAACATAAGGCTGACGACTTACGGGTACAAAGGAGGAGGAGCTAAAGGAAGGTTGCAGATTAGCCGTTGTGTGACCATGTCCTCCCCTTCCATAGAGAATTTAGAGAATACTGTGAAATCCATACATGCAGAGAATAAAATCAGATACAGTAGAATGGAGTGTGAAAAAGAGGGTATAGATGTTGTCCAGTGTGGTGCTATGACCTTTAGGCACCACAGATTCACATAGTATTCAGTTCAAGGGCAGATAGAACTCAAGAGAACCCGGTGAATGTGGGTGGTCAAAATATTACCTCTTTATTTTCACGGCCTTTGAATGACATTTAGTCATTCAATTAAAATGTAAGCCGCAAGCTATGGTACTTGGGATATTGTTGCCAAGAGAAATCATAGATTTTTTATATCCTAATATAGTCGTTATGTCGATGCAATCTCAAATGATCATTTGTGTACATCACCACCTTCATGTTATGGTAGCTATTACACACGCTGCTCGTTTATGTGACTTAATAATGTATTCTTAACAAAGAACACATTTGATTAATGTTTTTAATACAAATGGTTTTCTTTATGGCCCAGCATGATTTGTTTCATGTGTTAAAACCTCATACTAAAAAGAGCCTGTAGGCTTCACCAAACGGCCAAAAAGGCTCCCGGCGCTGAAAAGGTTAAGATTCCCTGAAACTATACACAAAGCCTTTAATAATGCAACGGCCAGGTTTCTAGAGCAAATCACTCCTTGCCAGCATCTTTTGAAGCTGAAACAAACTTGACCTTGAAATCAACACGGGCTCATTGCTGTAAGTAGATGATTGTGATGGGTCAATCTTTCTCATTTTGCCATGAGCAAAGACCTGTAGATCTGAGAAGTGCTCTGTTTTCATGACAGAGGTTGTTTTCTTTAACTTTACCACTAACATTTTACCATGAACACTTTAATTTGTTCTGCTCGATTTTATACTGTGGAAATTCCGTCTATGTCACAAGGGTGTTGAACACAATGACCTTGTGACTAGTTCAAATCTCAAGGAGAGCACCCAGGAAAGAGATCATGAGGCCATCATTGGAGCAAAAGAAGGAAAGCATGAAAGTGTGCACCGTCAAAGACGGTGCTTTTAAGTGACGGAGCTAACTGGTCCTCCCAGTGCTCAATGAAAATGTCACCTTATCACTTGACTTATTTCTAGTGGTGTTAAAAATGTGGCCTCTGAGTTATGATCATCATGAGAGCAGTCAGATGCTGAGAGGATGTCTCAGAAGATATGCTGTGAAAGCAAGCACTTTCGACTCTTGGGAAATCCTCCATGAAGGTTCTGACCAGAAACAGACATATCAAATACCAGTCAGTTAAATGAACGTCCTCTCACTGAGAGCTCTGGGCAAAGTACTGATAGAGCCACAATTATTCACCCATCACTGTAGCCTAGTACTATTGAAAATGCTCATCTACAACAGTAAAATGTATGAGAACTGCTAGGAGTCTGAACCTCACAAGGAACACACACACACAAAAATAAAAATCAATATATTCTCGCACTGAACTAAGACAGAGCTCACATATCGTCAATATGTAACCCTCAGATTGAGTGAAACCCTTTTTTTCCTGCTCCTTCAAATAGTAGCCACATTATGTGGTTCTTTAAAATAGATCTTTTTTTTTCTGTTAAATCTGTAAGATTTAAATATCTTATAAATCTAGGTTCCCATTAACTTCATTACTAGAGGTTCTCTGTGAATTTCAAGATGCAAAACAATCTAGTTTGTGTGCCATGAAAGAAAACCCAGAATTACTAAACTTGGGAAGGAAATGAACCACAGCAATGCAAATAAAACAACATGCACTGTATTGTGCTGGAGGAATAAAGAGATTAAAATCTTTACACAGTTATCGAATTACTCATTCAAGATCTGGAGCAAGTCTTCCAGGTCTATTTATATTGGTGTTTGAGTTAAAGTAGACCTTGTACTCATATGCATTTCGTTTCAGGGCTATTGTTTTGTTTTTCTCTAGATAATCATTTCTACTAAAACAAAACAGCTTACATTTAGTAAAAGGCCATCCAATGTCTTTCTCTTCACAGCTAAATTTTCACAGGAAGACCCAGAAAATAGGCACTTTGCTCTGACAACCAAAATGCGGTTGCATACATACATATAAAGGTTCCGCCCCAACTTCCTTGGCATATTTCTGATTATTTTTCTCTAAACAGGAAACTGTTGACAGTTTTCTCTGGTGTTTTCAGAGCATTAAAGGCCTCCTGAACAGTAAAAATCTGAACTTTCAAAGTATAGAGTTCTTTCTCTCCGTTCCCATCGCTGCTACTTATGCACGCTGCAAACAAGATAGAAACCACATTCCAAACTATTCCAGGCAGATTCAGAATTGGGTCACAATTACAGCAAGGAAAAGTTAGCTCCACGCTGCAAGGCAGGGCAAGGCTGGAGTTTTTAAATCCCGAACAATACTGAAGGAGGATTCCTGGAATTCAAGGGGACCTTTTTGGCTCATGCTGCAAAAACAAAACAAAACAAAATAAAATAAAACAAAAAAAAAAAACAACAAAAAACCCTGTATCTCGAAGTAATGTTACATTAGCAAATGTTGAGCAAGAAAGGCAATTATATTTTAACCTGCTTCATAGAACATTAATCCAAATTTAACCAAATTCCAAAGATTGCCTGAAATTCATGCCTGGAAGCCGCTTCACATTCTTGGCTGGACATAATCAGTAGTAATTGCTCCTGAAGTCAAACTTGGAGAAGGTAAGGGAGGAGGGAAAACCACAGTGAGCTATGAAAACACCTAACTGTTGTATAGAAAGCCGAGTAATTACCTCACACGGAAGAAGTGCAGGGTTTAGCAGTCCATGCCCCACCTCCCAGGGAAGGAACACACGCAGCAACAGCGGCAGCAGCAGAAGCAGCAGCAGCAGCGGCAGCAGCAGCAGCAGCAACAACGTCCAGCATCCACAGATTCTCACAAGCCTTTGACTGTGCGGACTCAGCCACAGACTCTGCCTCTAGCTGACGTCAAAGTCCCTGTCACATGGCCAGATGAAAGCCAAGAGAGCATTGGTTGTCGTAGCAACCACAGACCAGCTCTGAAATTATTTCAATAGGTCATCTGTCACTGTTCGGTGTGTGTGTGTGTGTGTGTGTGTGTGTGTGTGTGTGTGTGTGTGCGTGCGCGCGTGTACACAGAGTGTACAACCATCATGAGCTGCTCCTGACAACCTCAGCCCCCAAAGTTGTGACTCAGAGGTGCCTACAACTTTCCCCTTTAAGGCTTAAGTGTCTTCTTTAGTTACAGGAAAATACATGCTACCCATTGGTCTTGCTATCGCCAGCATAGAGATACTTTCTGCCTCTTCTCAAAGAAAAAAAAACTGAAAAAAAATTAGAGAGTTTTATTTTTTATATATTTTATTTTTATATTTATTTATCTGACAGAGAGAGAGAGAGAGAGAATGGGTATGCCAGGACCTCCAGCCACTGCAAACAAACTCCAAATGCATGTGCTACCTTGTGCATCTGGCTAACATGGGTCCTGGGGACTCAAACCTGGGTCCTTTGGCTTTGCAGGCAAATGCTTTAACAGCTAAGCCATCCCTCCAGCCTCTAGAGGTAGTTTTCTTTGTGAATTAAATTTATGTGTAAACAAATGAAGAGAAACAGGAGTGTTGGAAGAAGAGAGAAAAGCTATTTAGAAAAAATCCCAAGACTCTACATCAGTGTACCAAGACCACATTAATGACAGACAAGAAACAGTCAAATAATCCTGACACGAAGCAGGATGTGTAAAATGTCTTTGCAAAAAAAAAAAAAAAAAAAAAAGATAACCAGAAAAGTACCAGAACAGAAGTACTGTAAAAATGATCCTGAAAAAGGGACTGGCCACCATGCAGGTACCAAGTCTTTCATCCAAAGTTCTCTGATCTGCATCCTGTGCTGGGGTTCAGTGATGAATCGATGGGCCGGTGTCTCACGCATCCCCAAGCTCAAAGGAAGCCCACAGTTATAGACCGAGAGGTTGTCCTCACCTGCTTTTTTTTTTTTTTTTTTTTTTTTTTTTGAGGTAAGGTCTCACTCTAGCTCAGGCTGACCTGGAATTCACTATGTAGTCTCAGGGTGGCCTCTCAAACTCAGGGCAATCCTCCTACCTCTGTCTCCCAAGTGCTGGGATTAAAGGCATGTGCCACCACGCCCAGACTTTTGTTTGTTTGTTTGTTTGTTTTTAAATTTTTCGAGGTAGGGTCTCATGCTAGCTCAGGCTGACCTAACTCCATAGTCTCATGGTGGCCTTGAACTCATGGTGATCCTCCTACCTCTGCCTCCCAAGTGCTGGGATTAAAAGGCATACACCAGGCTGGAGAGATGGTTTAGCAGTTAAGGCTTCTGCCTGCAAAGCGTAGGAACACCCGTTCGATTCTCCAGGTCCCACGTTTAGCCAGACATAAAGTGACGCAAGGGTGCAATGCCGCACTTGCCCACAAGGGGGCACACACGTCTGGAATTTGTTCACAGTGGCTGAGAGGCTGCTGGGGCGCCAATCTCTATCTGTCTCTGTCTCTGTCTCTGTCTCTGTCTCTCAAAAAAAAAAAAAAAAAAAGGCATATGCCAGCTTCATTCATTCAGTACCACTCTAGTTTACTTATAGCTCTGTACACATGCTTATGACCTACTTAATTCCTGTTCTTAATTAATGGGAAGCCAATTAAAAACAATTAAATGAAGCCCACAGGACATGTACTCTGAAGAAAGACATTTAGAAAATGGACAAGGGAGCAAAGAGACAGGGAGAAGAAATTGCTATACAAGGACCCTTTACGTGCCAAGGTGATTGGGACTTATTTTCTAGTAACACCCAGCTGCTAGGCCAGCTAGGCAGGTTATATTTATGTCACAGAATGAAACGTCCTCAGTAGAGTCAGAAATCGTGTTTTCCATCATAAGACTAATGCCCATTCTGCTTGGCAACAGAAGTTCCCTCTTACTTCCCCCCCTTTTTTTTTCAAGGTAGGGTCTTGCGATAGCCCAGGCTGACCCAGAATTCACTATGTAGTCTCAGGCTAGTCTCAAACTTACTGTGATCCTCCTACCTCAGCCTCTTGAGTGCTGGGTTTATAGACGTGGGCCACCATGCCTGGGTTGTTTTTTTTTAAATTTCTTTCCTAGCCCTAACTAACAATACAGATAGATTTTATTGTACCTTGTTTTATTGATGGGATTGGCTATAGCCTTGTAACTACGAAGAATGTTCCTCCTTTAGTTTTGGATTAATGACACTTGGGAACTTGCTTTTTGAATGAGAACCGTTGAATTCAGTATCTATCTAAATTGATTGGGATGCTTTATAAGGGGCAGATTGAAGCAACATCCGCAATTCTCAAATTTGCAATTTGTTCCATTTATAGTCCTGGTTTTCTTTTTACAAATCCACATCACAGTACTGGTGGGAGGAGAAGAAGGCAGACGGAGCATAGACTTCCAGGGCTCTAAGTTCTCCGCACTGCCTCACTTAACCAAGGTTGCCTGTCAATTGTTATTCCTTGTGCAATTTTAGCATCTCACACCCACACTGCAGTGTCCGCCTCTGCCAGCAGGTGATGTCCTGCCAAGCAAGGAGGTCTCAGTTCCCAAACCCTCTACAATTCAGTACTTTAAATGGATTCATTTGAAAACTGGCAAAAAAAACGAGCTCATTTTCAGTTTGAACGTTGAGATACTTTAATTATATAGCAGCTTAGGCGTAAGTTGCTAATAGGATAAGCTAATCAATGGACTGACTTCAAAGTGAAAAATAGATGGATACAGTTAGGAGTTAGGTTTTCTTTTTTGTCACGGGGGGGGGGGGCGGAGAGGACAGAGGGTGTGTGTGCTCATAGGGGTGCACATGTGCCATGGCATGCATGTAGAGGTCAGAGGTCAGAACACAACCTCAGGAGGTCGAGTCATGCCTTCAACCTTGAGACAGGATCTCTGTTGTTGTTTGCCATTACAAATGCCAGACTGCTGGCTTGTGAGTTTCGGGATTAGAGAGGTGTCCAGCTTGGCATGGATTCTGGGGAGCTGAATTCTGGTCCTCATACTTGTACAGCAAGCACCGTTAACCACTGAGTCAGCTTCCCAGTGCTATAGCCACAGTCATGGTTTTTTATTTTATTTTATATTTATTTATTTATTTTGGTTTTTCGAGGTAGGGTTTCACTCTAGCTCAGGCTGACCTGGAATTCACTATGTCATCTCAGGGTGGCCTCGAACTCTTGGCGATGCTCCTACCTCTGCCTCCCAAATGCTGGGATTAAAGGCTTGCGCCACCATGCCCGGCTTATTTTACTTTTTTTTAATAGCGTGCTTCCAACCTGCTGTCACTTATTCCCCCTTTGCAAACCACTTAGAGATTTTGCTTACAAATAAGGAAGTGACCCATTCCTTTGTAATGTTCAAACCATAAGGCTGATCTCCTTGGAATTCAGGCTTCTATCATTTGGGCAAATTAATCCAAATATTATTGAATGTATCATAGAAAGTGTGTACAGGTTCCTACTCCAATGACAGCCACCATACAGAAGAGAATGTGTGTCAGATTTTCTAAATGCCAGGTCGTTTTTGTCAAGTGACAATGGTTCACCAAATTTTAAAATATTCATTCAAAACCAGTTCTTCACCATATTTTTCACTTGCTATAAGGATATCAGATCTGCCTAGGATTAATTTGACCACCCTGCCACAAATAACTGGTCCACGCTGTGCAACAAGCAGCGTGACTTGGGTTTGCACACTTGAGCTAACAGGTGGTTTGGGCCATGAGTAGGCAATTCTAATCAGCTCCTTTTCCATAGTTCTAAGTCAAGGCTCTGCTCTCTCCTCCCCCTAAACATTGGTGGGAAGGCCCTGTGGGTATTCTTTGAAGATCCTTGGTTCAAATCTCATCTCTTCTATGGTGGGACTGTGGGCAACTTACAAAAGTGCTCTGAGGGCTGGAGAGATGGCTTTAGCACTTAAGGCACTTGCCTGCAAAGCTGAAAGACACAGGTTTTTTGTTTTGTTTTGTTTTTTGAGGTAGGGTCTCACTCTGGCCCAGGCTGACCTGGAATTAACTAAGTAGTCTCAGGTGGCCTTGAACTCATGACGATCCTCCTACCTTTGCCTCCCAAGTGCTGGGATTAAAGGTGTGCGCCACCACACCTGGCAAGACCCAGGTTTAACTCCCCAGATCCAACATAAGCCAGATGCACAGGGTAGTGAATGTATCTGGAGTTTGTTCGCACTGGCTAGAGGCCCTGGCGTGCCCATTCTCTTTCTCTTGCCCATTCTCTCTCTCTCTGCTTCTTTATTTCTCTCCCTCAAATAAATAAACAAAAATGAAATGAGTTTTTTTTTTTTTTTTTTAAGTGCTCTGATACTTGGGAAGCAGAGATAGGCGCATCGTCGTGAGTTCAAGGCTGGCCTGAGGCTACATAATGAATTCCAGGTTAGCATGGACTAGGGTGAGACTCTACCTCGAAAAACAAACAAAAAAAAAAGTGCTCTGAAAAAACCTGCTGTCACTTATGCTTTCTGAGCTAGTGAGCACCTGTAATGTTCAAACCATAAGGCTGATCTCCTTGGAATTCAGGCTTCTATCAGTTGCGCGCATTGTAAAAGGAAGGCAGTCGAAAATTCTGATGTCCTGCCACAGCATACATGGCTGTGTGTGTGTGTGTGTGCCAAGTCTGAAAACCTTCAGGAAAGGATGGGACCTTATTCGTCTCTACAACCCTGTAGATAGCACAGAGCCCAGGCAGCAAGTGCTCAATCAGTGCTAAATGACTCAACTACTGGGAAATGAATTCTGAACAATAGAGAGACGTGATTCCTCTTGCTTCCACTAGCATAGAAGATAGTCACTCACCCACACCGTCTGTAATCTACCCCTCCAAAAGGGCAGAAAATAAGAGAGAGAACACAACAATGCTAAATTATCACAAAATAATTTAACTTCGGATGGTTCTAAGTAAATAAAATGTATCCTTATTAATTCATGAATGTTTATGATGAGTATACACGTAAGCTATATGCCAATGCATTTTATGGTTATTGCTTTGGTCTTAGATAATCATTTACTTTAGTTGGTATTGAGATATTACTATGTGTATAACACTGTTCTAAATGCTGTACACATATTAAGTTACTAACTATGATCACCCTATGCATTAAGCATTATTCTTTATCATATTTCCCAACTAAAGAAATGAAAACCTGAGTTAAATCACTTGCCTTCTTAGTACATGCAAAGCCAAGATTTCTATCTAGGAAGCTCAGCTCCATAAACTTTTGGAAATAACTTATACTTGACATATGTTTTTTTAAAAAATGAATAATTTCTTATGCTTATTTTATATTTTAGGGTTGTTTTATTCTTTTTAAAAATATATTCATTGATTCATTTATTCATTTTTTTGCAAAAAAAAAGAAGAGAGAAAGAGAATATGGGTTGCTAGGGCATCTAGCTGCTGTAAGCGAACTCCAGACACATGTGCCACCTTGTGCATCTGCCTTTACATGGGTACTGGTGAACAGAATGGGGTCCTTAGGCTTTGCAGGCAAGTGCCTTAACCACTGAGCCATCTCTCCAGCCTCTGTTTTATTCTTAGTTTTTTATGAAAGGAAATGCCAGATTAATTCTATTTTTTATTTTTAGTTATTTGCAAGCAGAGAGAGATTGGCACACCAGGGCCTCCTGCTACAAAGGAACTCCAGATACATGAGCCACTCTGTGCATCTGGCTTTTGTGGGTAGTGAGGAACTGAACTCCAGTTGTTAGGTTTTGTAGGCAAGCGCCTTAACTGCTGAGCCATCTTCCTCCTAATTCTAAAATTCTTAATCTTGCTTTGATTTAAGAAGTAACAGAGCAAGAAATAAAATCTAATCAGGAAGAGGTGAACCAAGAAAAGCGGGAATAGTAAAACAGTGAAAAATCATGAAAAAAAAAACCCCATCAATTTTACTATAGTCCTATTGATAGCTAATGTTTAGTCCCAAGTTCAGGTGACTTCTGTTTTCCATTATATTATACTGCTATGTATCCAAGCCAATATTCTCACCATGAGAAAATAGTAATGATAGCTATATCTATTTTTGAAAGGTGGTTGGAAGACCTCAAAGAGTAACAAAAGTAGCAATAACTATAAGTGCCAAGACCTCAGATAAAAGGGAAAATATATTCAGTGCTGCCATAACAAAATACCACTACCTGGGTGCTTTATAAACAGCAGAATTTTATTACTTGAAGCTCTGGAGGCTCTTGGCCAACACCAAGATGCCAGTAGATGCAGTGTCCTGTAGGGACTTCTTCCTGGCTTAACTGTGTCCTCACAAAGCAGAAGTGTCAATTAATAAAGGTTCCACCATCAGGACCTAGTCACCCCCTAAAAGGTCCCATATCGCAATACTGTCACCTTGAGTCTAGGAGTTCAACATATGAATTTTGGGAAATACAAACTTTTCGTCAATGACATTGAAGCTAGCCCAATATCATCTACTCTTTTTAATTAGAATAATTAGGATTCTTAAGTGATATGAGGCTTTAGAACACTCAGAAACTAAAAACACAAAAATGAACAAGCAAATGGAACAGAAGAGAGAGCAATCTGTTATTTTCACATTTGCCAATTTACTTTTTTTACACTTATTTTATTTATTTTATTTTATTTTGGTTTTTCGAGGTAGGGTTTCCCTGTGGCCCAGACTGACCTGGAATTTACTCTGTAGGCTCAGGGTAGCCTTGAACTCATGACAATCCTCCTACCTCTACCTCCTGAGTGCTGGGATTAAAGGTGTGTGCCACCATACCTGGCTCTAGTTATTTATTTCCAAGGAGAAATGGAGGGAGGAAGGAAGGGAGAGTGACCAAGCGAGCAAAGAGAAAGAAGAGAGAGAGAGAAAAATGGATGTGTCAGGGCCTCCAGCTGCTGCAAACGAACTCCAGATGCATGTGGCACTCTGTATATCTGGGTGTATATATGTGGGTACTGGGGAATTGAACCCAGGTTGTTAGGCTTTGCAGGCAAGCACCATAACCACTGGGCCATCTCTCCAGCCTCTACGTTTGCCAGTTTCTAAGTGCTGTATGATGAAGTGCATGAAGGAATGAAGGTAAGTTTAGTAAAGAAGCTAAAAACTTTATGGCAGAGTTTCTCAATTTTGTGCTGGGGAGACAAAAATAAGAGTTTTCGGTCCTCCAAGGAAGTGGAGGTGGATCCTGGTAAACATCTTAAAATTTCGGGTCCTGGGCTGGAGGGATGGCTTAGCTGTTAAGGTGTCTGTCTGCAAAGCCAAAGGAACCAGGTTCGATTCCCCAGGACTCACATTAGCCAGAGGCACAAGGGGGCACATGCACCTGGAGTTAATTTGCAGTGGCTGGAGAGGCCCTGGTGCACCTCATTTCTCTCTCTCTCCTTTTTCTCTGTTAAAAATATATAAATTTCAAGACCTGTAGGTGAAAGATTAAATCCTAAAAGTAATGGAAGAAAGGAAATAAATGAGCACTCATGGAAGCCAGGACCCATACCGAAACCATTACAATTACTAATTTTATCACAGTAATTTTCCTCTGTTTTAATAAGCTTCCAGAGAAAACAACCCCTATATAAAGGAAGATGACACAATCCACCTCTAGTATTTTTTATACACCATGTCCAGTTCAATCCCCAAATCATTAAACATGCCAGAAAATAGGACTAACTGGCCAAAATCTAGGATGAAAACAATAGACAACCAAATAGATTCGTGTTATTCCTCTCCTATAGGTATCAAAGACTTCAAAATATGTATATTTAATATGTTAGAGAAAATGGGTAAGATGCAGAATTCTACAAATAAACACATGTAGATGGTTTAGGATGATTGCTAACTTGATAGGACTCAGGAGAGGAAGAATGTGAATTCTTCTGAAAGGAACAGACTTGAAGGAAGAACACAGAAGGTTCCTCTGATCCCCAAGGTCAGCATACGGACGCAGCTCCAGCTGTGCCCCATGGGTGCCAGGCTTCATCCTGATCTGACATCAGACCTTGGCAGCATTAGAAGAATAAAAGATGTGAGCGATTGAGGGTTATGGATAACTTCACCATGGTTCCTGAGAGCCATTGGGGCTAAGCAATGTGAGGCAGGGTCAGAGGCCATGAGAGGTCACTTCATCAAATCATGAAGATGAACTGTATGTTGTAATGGAGACTCCAGGATGTCAGAGATGTCAGGGTCATGGTACATCTGCCGAGAAAAGCTGCAGGCTTGGGGCAGATCCAGTCCACAAGAAAAGCTACAGATATCACAGCTGGCGGGGGCGGCAGAGCCTTTTGAAGCCTGGATGATTGCATCCCAAGTCCCAATACTGGATAAGGAGCTGTGGGATTTGGGGCTTGCCCTGCTTAGTTTCAGGCTTGCTTTGGCCCAATCCTTTCTTGATATGCCCCCATTCCTCCCTTTTGGAGTGGAAATACTTCTTCTGTGTCATTACATGTTGAAGTATGTAACTTGTGTTTTGATTGTGCGGGGCCCAGAGTTAAGGGACTGCCTTGAGTTGCAGATGACACCTGATACTTTAAACATTTGCAAAGTGTTGGAACTGTTAAAGACCTGCCAAGAGTTTTGAAGTTGAGCTGAAGGTATTTTGCATTATGGGATGGCCACCAACCTATAGAGACAAGGGTTAGAAGGTTGATTGGATGTCAAGTTGACAAGGAGTGGACTTGTGATGGTTTATAATGATTGTCAACTGGACAGGACTTAGAATCAGTTGTGAGGAATTATGTAGATTAGGTTAGCTTCTGGGTATGCCTGTGAGAAATTATCTTGATAAGGTTAACTGAGGTAGGAAGACTTACCTTACCCTTTTATTATTTTTTTTAAATAAAAAGGAAAAAACCTGTCTGAGCACAGGTCTTCATGGCTCTATTCTTCTTCCTCCCTGTCGATGTGAAAATGTGACACTGGCTTTCTGCTCCTGCCATGTTGTCTTACCATGACTCTCCCCTCTGAAGCCATAGGCTGAAATGAACTGTTACCTTCTCTAAGTTATTTCTGGTCAATTATTTTGTCCAGCAACAAGAAGTTGACTAATATAAAATGAAATATGAAAAGGAAACATTCAAATTAAATAACTGAAAACAGCTTATTCCACACGTAAAACTTACAACGGAAAGTGAGAATACAGCAAGTGGGTTTGAGGGCATCTGAGAGAGATCAGAAAACAAATTAATGCAGTGAAAGCTCAGACGATAAGATGATATCTAAAGTGATACAGAAAGAAAGTGTGACATTTGAGACATGGCCAAAATGAAACTCTGTATTTGGGAGAAAAGAAAAAGAGTGTAACATGAAGTAATGTCTGAAGAGAATTGACCAAGAAATTTGTAAAACTTACAAAAAAAAACCCAAAACCCTGAGTAAATTTAATAAGTCTCCAAATAGGATAACCACAAGGAAATCCACACAAACATGCCATAGACAACAGGGAAAAAATAAGGACATAAATAAAATATTAATATCAGCAAGATTAAAAACATAACATTAAATTCACAAAAAGAAGAGCTAGGGATGTAGCTCAGTGATAGAATGCTTGCCAAGCCTAAATGAGGCCCTAGGTTCAATTTCTAGTACCATGCAATATGATAAAATAAAATAAAATAAAATAAAATAAAATAAAATAAAATAAAATAAAATAAAATAAAATAAAATAAAATAAAATGGAAACAAAGACCTTTTCAACAGAAACTGTTCAGTTTCAAAGATAATGGGACAATAATCTTATAAGTTATGGAAGAAAACAGTGTCAATTTTGAATTCTTTATATATTGAAAAAATTTCCTTAAAAAATGAAAGTAGGGGCGGGAGAGATGGCTTAGCAGTTAAGGCGCCTGCCTCCTAAGCCTAAGAATGCTGGTTCCAATCTCCAGCGGCTCCAATCTCCAGGTCCCACATTTAGCCAGATGCAAAGTGATGCAAGAGCGCAATGCTGCACTTGACCACAAGGGGGCGCACACATCTGGATTTCGTTCGCAGCAGCTGAGAGGCTGCTGGCACGCCCATCTCTGTCCTCCTCTCCCTCTTTCTCTCTCTGTCTCTCTCTCTCTCTCAAAAAAAAAAAAATGAAAGTGGGCAAGTGGGTTTGTGTTCCAAGGAAAATTACAGACTTCAAAATATGAACATGGCTACAGAGAACAGCAACGTTGTACAAAATAGTTCTAACAGTAATATCAATAGAGTCTTCAAAGGAGAATGAAAAGAAGGCATGATTAATTGAAATAATGACTAAATCTTACCAAGTATCTCAAGGATCCAAAGCCTACCTATTCAAGAAGATGAGAAACCCCCCAAAAGAATTAAACTTCTGAAAACTAAATCCAAAGAAAAATTTCAAAAGCACCCAAAGTGCAATGACATCTTATGTACAGGGAAACAAACTTAAATGACAGCAGATTTCTCACCAGGGATCAAGGAGACCACAGGAAGTAGCTCATTTTTTAACTGTTGGAAGAAAATTACTCAATTTAGAGTTGTACATTTGGCCAAAAAAAAAAAAAAAAATCCTCTTATAGATTCTAGATATTCTCAAATGAATAAAACAACTAAAGGCATTTTTTTTTACCTGTATGTAATTCACTAAAAAGAAAAGAAACCATAAAAAGGGATCTTGGAATATCATGGAAGCAGAGAGAACATGGTAAGCAAAATATGGGTGAATGTAATAGACTTTCTCTTCAGTTTTTACAATAATGCTTGACCTCTGAAGCAATAACTTTAATAGTCTGATTTTTTTTTGGGGGGTTCGAGGTAGGGTTTCACTCTGGTCCAGGCTGACCTGGAATTAACTATGTAGTCTCAGGGTGGCCTCGAACTCACGGTGATCCTCCTACCTCTGCCTCCCAAGTGCTGGGATTAAAGGCATGCGCCACCACGCCCAGCTTAATAGTCTGATTTTTGATTAAATATAGAGGGGCATTTAAGGCAGTTACATTATAAGCAGAGAAATACAAAGAAAATGGGGTAAAGTTTATGCACTTCGGTCAATTTGGTGCAATGATAGCACCAGTAATCAGTGACAAATTATGTATTTATAATGCCATAGCTGGGTGACCAATAAGAAGACTGTATTAAGAGAAACATTAAAACACTAGATAAATATAAATGAATTTTAAAGAACTATTCATTGAGTTAAAAAAAAAAAAAAAAGGCCAGAAAACAAAACAAATGAGAAACAGAACAAACATAAAATAAGTGGCGGGGTTATTTCCTACAGTTCAATGAACGTATTTATTGTAAATGATCTAAATATATTAACTTAAAAGACTGAGATTTGTTGATTACACTTTTAAAAAGGAACTAGAAAGCTTCCTGCCTATGAGAAATTCATGTCAAATACAGCTATTGAGGCAGGTAGACAGTTTTACTTGTAAAGGATTGAAAAGGATTTATCTTGCAAACATTGATCAAAGGAAAATAAGAGTGGGTGTATAAATGTCAATAAAGCATACATTTGAATTTTATTAAATTATCAGAGACAGAGAGGAACATTACATAAATCCACTGAGAAAACAGCATTCTAATATGTACTCAAACAAGAGCAAAATACTTGAAACAAAAACTGATAAAACTAACAGAAAAAGCAGGTAATCCCAAAATTATAGTTGGACTCTCCCTCCTTCTCCTCACTTCATTGCTGGGAATTGAATTCGGGATCTTGAGTATGTTAAGGAAAAAATCTACCACTGAGCAATTAGAGACTCTAGAGTCTAATTAGAGACTCTCTCTCATAGAAGTACAAGATAGGAGATCAACAATGACACAGAAGAACCCAACACTATGAGCTAACAGGATCTATGACACATACATTAGCAACAACAAGACACACATACCTTTTAAAAAATATATTTTGTTTATTTATTTGAAAGCCAGAAAGGGGCAGAGAGAGAGAGAGAAGAGAGAGAGAGAGAGAGAGAGCGAATGGGCACGCCAGGGCCTCCAACCACTGCAAATGAACTCCAGATGCATATGCCTCTTTGTGCATCTGGTTTACGTGGGTCCTAGGGAATTGAATTGGTACACACACACACACACACACACACACACACACACGTGCTGAACTTCACAGCTGCACTATGAAGACAATTTTTAACACTAAGTACATACGCTAGGAAGAATAAACTTCTCAAATCAATATAATCTATTCTGTAACCTCGGGAGAATAGCAAGATACATCAGATACAGGCAGAAGAGAAGTCACAAAGAAAAGGGCAGAAATCAATAGACTTGAAAGCAGAAAAACAAAAGCAAGAAATTAATGAAACCAAGAACTAGCCACTTGAAACAATTAATAAAATTATCTAGGTTCTACGAAGACTGAGGGGAAGCAGTGAGATTAGCACACATGACTATAATAAAAAATGAAAAGGGCTGGGCATAGTGGCGCACGCCTTTAATCTCAGCACTCTGGAGGCAGAGCTAGGAGGATCGCCATGAGTTCAAGGCCACCCTGAGACTACAGAGTGAAATCCAGGTCAGCATGGGCTAGAGTGAGACCCTACCTCAAAAAACCAAAAATGAAAAAAAAAAAAAGAAGAGAAGAGAAAAGAAAAGAAAAGAAAAGAAAAGAAAAGAAAAAGAAAAGGGGCCATTTTGTGAAGAGAAGAATTCTGGACGGTCGGCCTACCCAGTCTGCTTCATGTAAAGAACCCGGAGTAGGAGATTCAGGGTCCAATCTCTTCTCCTTCACTCTGGTTACAGATCACTTGAAATATTTAAGTTAGTCAACTTTGCTTGAGGGACACTTTTTCTGATCTTCAGTTACATTTTTCTGCTTCATGAGGAACTGTATCTTCATAGAAAATGGCTAGCCATGTCACCAACAAGACAGACCCTCGCTCTCTGACTTCCCGTGTTCTTCACCAGGAATCTCAACACTCTCGTGGACAAGAAGTCTGATGTGAAGGCAATCTTCTCCAAGTATGGCAAACTTGTTGCCTGCTCTGTTCATAGGGCTTTGCCTTTGTCCAGTAGGTTAAGGAGAGAAATGCCCAAGCTGCTGTAGCAGGAGAGGATGGGAGAATGATTGCTGGCCAGGTTTTAGATATCAGTCTGGCTGCAGAGCCCAAAGCGAACAGAGGAAGAGCAGGCGTGAAATGATCTGCAGCGGAGATGCACGGCCCCTCCTTGGACTTGGACTATGACTTTCAACGTGATGATCATGACAGGATGTACAGGTAACCAGCACGTGTTCCTCCTCCTCCTATTGCTTGTGCTGTGCCAGCATGCATTCAGAAACACCTCAGGAAAGGGCAAAAGGGACTTTGATTCTAACTAAGAGTGGACAGCAGGGATCTTCCAAGTCTGGAAAGTTAAAAGGAGATCCCCTTCAATCCACCAAGAAGGAGCTGACCCAGATAAAACAAAAAGTGGATTCTCTACTGGAAAGCCTGAACAAAACAGAAAAGGAACAGCACAAACAAAAAGTAGAGGTAACGAATGAAAAGGCCAAGCGGGGCTGACCAGAACCTCTGTGAAGCAAGATGAGACTAAAGTGAAGATGGAGTCCGAGGCGGGTGCAGATGGGTCTGCTGAGGAAGGAGCCCCTCTGAAAGATGATGATAATGAAGATTGGGGGAAGTCCAGCTGGAATTGATCAAAGATCATGAAAAAGAGGCTGAGGAAGAAGAGAATGACAGAGATAGTGCCAAAGGCAAGGATGACTCTGCAGCACCTGAGAAGGCTTGGAAACCTTCCTTACTAATTGTTTTTTTTTTAATTTTATTATATGATTCATTTATTTATTAGAGACAGAGAGGGAGGAGAGAGAGAGAGAATGGGCATGTCAGGGCCTCTAGCCACTGCAAATGAACTCCAGACGCATGTGTCACCTTGAGCACTTGGCTTACATGGAATCTGGAGACTCGAACCTGAGTCCTTAGGCTTTGCAGGCAAGTGCCTTAACCACTAAGCCATCTCTCCAGCCCCCGGTTGTTTCTTTACCTCCGCATTTGTCCAAGATCAAAACTACACCAGATCCACTCCTCGAGAATCTTCAGCACATTTGCACTGGTCTCCCTTCCCTTGTCCTACCCATGTTCACTACTTCATACTATACTGCCCAATGCCAAGTTCCATTTTCACTTCCTTTGATGCTTCTGAGTAGTTGTGTTAAGTCTTACCCTGTAATTTTCACTTTTAAGTTTGATTCCTCTTTATGACTTAACAATAAAAAATGTATGTTTTTTATCAACTGTCTCCAAAATAATGTCTTGTTATGCAAGGGCGTACAGTTCTTCCATTAATACATGGTTTCAGTAGTTGCATTCGAGGTACGTGTGTTACCTCCCCCATGAGTATTCTATACAAATATAACAATGTATTTTTGTGAGTGAGAGTTGGCACGTCAAAGGCATAACCTTTAGAAAATAGTGTTAATAGTCTTAATATTTGTTTTCTAAAGTTGATACTGTGGGTTATGTTGTGAACATCTTGATGTTTGGGACCTTTTTTTTCCCCTCAAAATAAACAGTCCTTATTAAACCAGGAATTTAGAAGGAAAAAATATAAAGGGAAGGCTGGAGAGATGGCTTAACAGTTAAGGCGCTTGCCTGCAAAGCCTAAGGACCCAGGTTCAGTTCCCCAGAACCCATGGAAGCCAGATGTATATGGTGACATATGTGTCTGGAGTTCATTTGCAGTAGCCAGAAGACCATTTAAAAATGAAAAGGGAGATATAACTACAGATTTCTTCTTATTATAAAGATACTACACCATCTCTATACCTATAAAATTGATAATTTAGGCAAAATAGCCAGTTTCTTGAAAAATGAAAAATATTGATTCACCCAACTTCATAATTTGCATACTTTTATAAATTATCAATGAAATTGAAATTATAATTTTATACTGCCCCCCCCAAAAAATTCTAAACTTATTGGGGAATTCCTTTAAAAAAAATCCCAAAGAATTGGCACCAATTTTATACAATCTCTTCCAGAAAATAAATCAGAGAAAACTTCCAGTTTATTTTATAAAAGTAGCATTACTCTTATTCTGATGCCAAAGTCAAAGACAGTATTACAAAATATTAGAAATTAAATATTACAAAATAAATCCTTAATAAAATATCAGGAAACATAATTCACAAATATAAATATAAAGAATAATATACAGTAACCAAGTGCAGTTTATTAAATCAAAATCAATCTATAGATTCTGCCATACTGACAAGTTAAAGATAAGAAATCATATTGTTACACTAACAAATGAGGGAAAACTATTTGACTAAATTTAATATACATAATAAAAACAAATTATTGGAGCATTCCTAATTGGCAAATACCATCTACCAACAGTCTACAACTAACTCCATGGTAATGGTAAACAACTAACTTCATGGTAAAAGAGTAAATATTTTTATGTTAAGATCCAAAAGCAGGCACAGATACATACTCTTATTCAACAATGGACTATAAGTTCTAATGGCATAAGAAAGAGTAATAGAAGCCAGGCACGGTAGTGCATGCCTTTAATTCCAGCACTCAGGAGGCATAGGTAGGAGGATCACCATGAGTTTGAGGCCATCCTGAAACTGCCTAGTGAATTTCAGCCTGGGCTAGAGCAAGACCCTACCTCAACAACAACAGCAACGACAAACAAACCAAAGAAAGAGTAACAAATGAGGTGAATATGATCAAACTACATTATTTTCATGCCTAGAAATGTTTTCTCTCTCTCACACTCTCTCAAATAAATAATAAATAAATAAAATATTAAAAAAGAAATGTCATAAGGAAAGCCTTTGCTTTGTGCAATTAATATACACTAGTAAAAGTAAATTGAAAATTGTTCATATGAGGATAAAAGAAATGCATAGAGACTGGAAAGGAAGAAACAAAACTATCAACTATAGATGAAATAATTGTATATTAACAGAAAAGTCCCAACAAAAACAAAAAAAATTCTATAATGAATAAACACACTCAAGGTTACATGATAAAAAATAAACATAAAAATCAAATGTATTTCTATACACTAGAAATAAACATGAAAAAATTAAATTTAACAACATAATAGCACTGGGCTGGAGAGAGAGATTAGTGGTTATGGCACTTGCCTGCAAAGCCAAAGGACCCAGGCTTGATTCCCCAGAACCCACATAAACCAGATGCACAAAGTGGCACAAGTGTTTGGAGTTCATTTGTAGCAGCTAGAGGCATTGACACACCCATTCTCTCTACCTGCCTCTTTCTCTCACTCTATCTCTCTACAATAAATAAATAAATAATAAATTAAGAAATAATGCCATTTGTAATTACTCAAAACCAAAGAAAATATAGTGTAAATCTAACAACACATATAAAGGACTGATATTCTGAAAGTATAATGAAAAATTAAAGAAGATCCAAATAAATGAAGAGAGACTCTGATTGGAAGCCGAAACATAGTAAAGATAACAATTTCCCCCTAATTGATGGCTAGGATTAACACAATTCTTTAAAAAAATTATTTATCTATTTATGAAAAAGAAGAACAGAAAGAAAGAAAAGGCAAGCCAGGGCCTCTTGCCACTGCAAATAAACTCCCCATGCATGCACCACTTTGTGCATCTGGCTTTATGTGGGCACTGGGGTATTGAACTCAGGCTGTCAAGCTTTGCAAGCAAGTACCTTTAACCACTGAGCCATCTCTCTAGCTCAAATTAATAGAATTCTATTGAAAACCTCAGGAAAAATGTTATAGATATGCATACAACTTTTATAAAATTTACATGGAAAGGGATTGATATCATGACTTAGAAAAGAAGTAATTGATAGATTGGACACATATCTTGTTAAAAGGATGAAAAAGAGCAGCTTCAGACTAGAGGAAGTATATTTGCATATCAGTGGGTAAATGACTCAATCCAAGTTATATAAAGAACTCTGAAACACCCAAGTAGACAATCCAATCAAACAATGTGCAAAGGACATAGACATTTTATCAGATAATATATACAGGTACAAATCGTCACACATACACACAGGTAGGGTCTCATTCTAGTCCAGGCTGTCCTAGAATTCATTATATACATATAGATAGATCCAAAGTTGAGTATGTGCAGGTACATGCCAAGACAAAGGAAGGCCTCAACATATTCTAAATGATCGCAATAATGGATTTTACCCTCTATAAGTAGAAAAATCCCTCAGTAGAAATTAAGCAATGCATTTCTCAACAATCCAGAGGTTAAAAAGATGAAAATCACATTCAGAAGTATTTTAAACTGCACAACAAACATGTGTCAAAATTTATATGCAGGTAAAGCACTGTTCAATAAAAATGCATACATATAATTTTAAAATTGTGTTTCTTCTTTTAAAATGGCACATTAGGTGCCCTGTAGACCTGTTCTGCAGCAAAACAATAATAACTGATTTTATAAAACTATTACTATTTTTAAGAAATCATATTATATAGACTTTTTTTTTGAGGCAAGCCCAACAGACTGGTGTGTGTGTGTGTGTGTGTGTGTGTGTGTGTGTGTGTGCGCGCAAGAAAGCAAGAGCTGGGGCGGGCACTGGCGTGCCAGGGCCTTCAGCCACTGTAATTGAACTCCAGACATTCATGCCACCTTGTCTGCATGTGTGACATTGCACACTTGCATTACCTTGTGCATCTGGCTTACATGAGACCTGGAGAGTCAAACATGGGTCATTAGGCTTTGCAGGCAAGTGCCTTAACCTCCACCTCATCTCTCCAACCCTACACAGACTTTATATTATTTATTTATTTATTTATTTATTTATTTATTTATTTATATTTGACAGTGATAGAGGAAGAGAGAAAGAGAGAGAGAGAGAATGGGTGCACCAGGTTCTCTAGCCAGTGCAAATGAACTCCAGACGCATGCACCACTGCATGCAGCTTGCTTACGTGGGTCCTGGGAATTAAACCTGGATCTTTTGGCTTTGTAGGCAAGCGCCTTAACCACTAAGCCATCTCTCCAGCCCTATATAGACATTTATAAATCTTCTGAAAGCAGAAGCAGAGAATATTTAGGGAGGAAGGCGAGCAGCAAGAGGATGGAGAGGAGGAGTAGAGGGCGAATGTGAACAAATAGTGATAGGTGGGAATAAAAATGTCACAGTGAGACTCATTTCCTAGAATTCTAACCAAAAGTAATAATAGAATAGGTAAAAAACAAACAAACAAATGAATACCATCATTTTAAGGGCATATAAACAATGAAGAAATATTTGTTCAAGAAAACATCACGGAACCTGAAAGAACATTGCACCTTTGCAGCTCTTGAGTCATCCTTCCCTCCCTCCCTCCTTTCCTCCTCCCTCCCTCCCTTCATCCTTTCCTCCTCCCTCCCTCCTTCCCTCCCTTCCACCTTCTGGATCCTTGGGTCAGTGTGAGGAAACTCTTCTCTGGGAAGGTATAACCTACGTTTCCCCTCTCTTCTCAATCATGGGAGAAGGCATTTCTCCGGCTCTGAGGCTAAAGTTGATGAATGCAGCCAAGAGACTGGGAGGGGGTGGGGGGCTTCCGTCTTCTAATTTAAGTCCATTCATAAGACAGAGGTCCTACGTACAGCCGTCCAGATACACTAAGGCCCTTAATGCTTGCAAACAGCTCACTTCTAGGGCAGAGACTCGATGCTAGCCAAAGAAAGTAATTTGAGAAGATCAGAAGGCACCACCAACCAGAGTCATTACTCAGAAACTTTTTCCCAGAGGCAGGCAGTTCACAAGAATAGACTTCTGTAGAATCATTAATCAATTAATCGGTCAATTGAAAAGTGCCTAGGAGAAGAATAAGGCATACATCTAAGAGTGTCCGTGATGGCATTTCTGAGATGATTAGAGCGTATAAGCTCGAACTAATGAATGGAAATAATTCCCCGCATAATATGATGGCATTATTAGGAGGCTGTGAAAGCAGGTGGGACCTAGTCGAAGGAAGAAGGTTACTGGGAACTTGCCCTCGGGATCATAGCTTGCCCTGGTCTCTTCCTGGAACAGTTTTGCTTGCTTGCAGTCCACCATGATGTTCACTGCTCTGCTGTGTCATGTTCTCCCCACCAGGAGGGATGTCACCTTTGAAAGGAAGAGTCAGAATGTGGTAGTTTGAATATATGTCCCCCAATATATTCAGTGTTTTATTAGTTATAGTTTGCATCTGCAATCACCTTGCTAGAGGCAATGTCACTGGGGGCTGGTCTTAAAGTGTGGGTTTGAGATTCCACTGTAAAGATATGCAAATGTGCCTAGCAGGAGTTCCTGAAGTGTGCTGTGTGACCTTTTGGCTGTAGTTTTGCTCTGTGTGCTGTGGTGGCTGGTTGGTTTTCTCTCTCTCTTGCCTGGTCCTGTGAAGAGCAGGCTGCTTCTCCTGCCTTTATGGAACTTCCCCTGGATCTGTAAGCTTCAATAAATAATATCCCTTCCTCCATAACTGTGCCTGGTCTGGAAGTTCATCTCAGTGAACCTGAAGCTGTCTGCTACACAGAACAAACAGTTCATTCCCTTGGGCGCTTTCTCTTGGGTATTTGGTTCCAGTGATGAAAAAAAGTAACCTCTGCATTCCTCAAAAGAGCTGACTTGTAGGGCTAGAGAAATGGCTTAGGAGGTTAAGGCGTTTGTCTGCAAAGCCAAAAGATGCAGGTTCAACACCCAAGGACCCACGTAAGCCAGATGCGCAGGGTGGCGCGTGCATCTGGAGTTTGTTTGCAGTGGCTAGAGGCCCTGGTGATCCCATTCTCTCTCCCTCTCTGTCTCTCTCTTTCTCTCTGCCTCTCTCAAATAAATAAATAGATTAAATATTAAAAAGAGCTGACTTTTACATAGAAGAAAATGAGGAAATTCAAGTTTTAGGGCACTCTTAAAAATGATGGGGACTTAGGAGGTAAACAATTAAAAGGAAGTTGGGAATTATATGGGATCAAAAGCTAATCTGTAGACAAAGTGGCTTTTCCAAGAGAGCAAGAAAAGAATGATCCAAACCAAAACGAAACAAAAAACCACATTTCTGGAGTCAGAATAGAGTTCAAATTCACCTCCAAAACTGTCCTTAATGAATTTAATGGATCAGATTATTAGTAACACATGTCCCAGAGTCAGGCAAGAAAATCAGCCCAAAACTAAAGGCTAGGTCTAAGAGATCATTGTGAAACCCAATGAGGTAGACAAGCTAAAAGCTCAGGGAAAGAAACTGTCAAAGACAGCTCTGCTGAACAGTCAGTGGGCACAACCCAGGTGGTATGTGACTGTACCTTTTGAAAACACACAGTGGATCTCATTAAGTTCTAGGCAGCCTCTGCAGTCCCAACCAGGAAAGACACAGGCCACGCTAAAGAGCCTGCAGAAATTAACATAACCTTCGAGTTAGCCCAGTGAGATCTTTCTCAGATTTCTGACCTCTGAATTGATTTTTAAAAACCTGTGTCTTTAAAATGTCAAGTTTGGGTTGAGCAGCCATAGGACATGGATACAGACAAGGCACATTCTGAACAGGATGTGATGGAGGAAACGAAGATGCATTCTGCCTCAAGGAGCTAGGAGGGAAGGGAGTACTCCCTTAAAGGGAAGTCTAGCCAAGTACCAGGGAAGGGAGGTGGCCTTCCAACTGGGGCAAATCTATTACTGAGTAATTGCTGCAACATCTTCATAGGGCGGTCGGCCTCCCCAAAGGCAAAGGGGTGCTAAGATGCCTTTGGTAGTTCTGCCAAGTCAAGTCTTCTGATTCTAGAGTTTCTATATATAATTCTTTCTGCATCTCAGGTCGAAGATTAGGCTAAGTAGCAAGCAAGAAAAGGAATCTTGGAGCTTCATGGCTGTCTTCCTGTATTCTCTGCATAAGATCTGACCTGCACTGTAGTTAAGGGCTCATCCCTAGAAAGGAATAGGGTGACAGATACTGTCCTGGGAGAGGGTCCTGTCCATCTGGCCTTGACACTATGTCAGTTTCTTGTGCTTTTCTCTAAAAGATATATTTTTCTTTTCTTCTCTTTTCTTTTCTTTTTTAAAAATGAAATTATCAACCAGAGAACCAAAATTTCAGTTCTTTCTGAAGAGGCAACATGGTTACTCAAAGGCACTGGTGGAAATTTCGAGATTACTTAACTCCGGCTCATTACCAACCATTTCCACAGCCATCTGTGTCAAGCTCGTCACGGAAGCTATTAAAGCTTTGATTGTTCCCCATGCAAAATGAGGTGCTCAATTTTTTTCTTTTATTTTTTTCATGTTTCGGTTTTTCAAGGTGTGGTGCTCAATTATTAAGGTCATGATACTGTAAAGGTGTCATTGTCCCCCGCGCCTGTTATGATATCAGCCATTTCACCAGAAGGAAATTGGAGCCTGGAGACAATGGATCCCTTGCTGCAGAGCTAAAAGGAATTTAAAAGAACTTTACCAGAGCAAGAAGGCATCCCACAAGCCTTCCTCTGAGCTTAGCTTTTATAAGGAATTCCATTATAAAATCCTTAAGATGGGAGTGGAGAGGCAGGTGGGAAGGTCTTGCTCCAAAGGAAGAGAACTATGAAGTCAAGATGCAGATTTCTGACCACTAAGGCTGTCCACTTGAGAATAAGGAACACCGAAACCTTCTAAAAGAGTAAGGGGCTTGGAGTCAGATTCCTCCCAGGACATGTTTCCAGCTATAGTTTCTGGTCTCTCAGGACCTTTTCAGTTATATAATTTCTCTTTAGAGTCTCTGAACCACCTCAACATCATACCAATAACTTCTCTTTTTACCTAAACCCACTTAAGTAGGGTTTTAAAATTTTTTTAATTTTTATTTATTTATTTGCAAGCAGAGAGAGAGAGAGAGAGAGAGGTAAATCAAGAAAGAATGGGCATGCCAGGCCCTCTAGCCACTGCAAACAAACTCCAGATGCATGTGTCCCTTGTGCATCTGGCTTACGTGGGTCCTGGAGAATTGAACCAGTATCCTTTGGCCTTGCAGGCAAACACCTTAACAGCTAAGCCATTTCTCCAGCCCAAGTGGGGTTTCTTTTCTTGAAAGCAAGTGAGCTGCAATAAAGTCCAACATCTTTTTCTTGACACAGTGCCAATGACTCCTCAAATCAGGAAAAGACCTTGGAGATTTTCTAGCTCAGTTCATTGATTCATTTAAAAATCTCTTGGAGAGAGAGGGAGAGGAAGACAGAGATGGGCACGCCAGCAGCCTCTTAGCTGCTTAGAAATCCAGATGCGTGCGCGCCCTTGTGGTCAAGTGTGGCATTGCGCCCTTGCATCACTTTGCATCTGGCTAAACGTGGGACCTGGAGATTGGAACTGCTGGAGATTGGAGCCAGCACTCTTGGGCTTAGGAGGCAGGCGCCTTAACTGCTAAGTCATTTCTGCAACCCTCATTTAAAAATCTTAAATGAGGGCTTTCTGTATGCTACAGCACTCTGCAAGGTTGAGGTCTACGGTTGTAAACAAGAAAGTCAACAAACCTTGGCCTCATGGCATTGACAATTACTGAAGATTTTCAACAGTTACAAAATAATGACTGACATAGAAAGATAGCTACCAGTGCAAGTTTGGGAAAGAGAGCAAAAATATATGAAAAATGTGATGTGTGATGAGGACAGGTGTGTGAGCAGGTTTAAAACTGTGAACAAGGAGCATGCAGGGGACACAGATCTGTAATTGTTCCAGAGATTAGTTCCATTAAAGAAAAACCTCGCTTTCTGGGGAACAGCAGGAAAGGAGGGTGAGGGCAAGACTACTCCCACTGAAGGTCCTAACTTGGGAGAACGCAAATCCATTTGAAAGGAGAGAGCCTGGGCTGAGAATGCAACCAAGGGGATTCCCTGTTTGAAAACAATCACCTAGGCAGACAGAGGCAACAAGAACTGTGATTGAAGGGCGCCAGCATGCATCTCAAGCTGGCAGCAGAACTTGGCAGCCTTGCCCATTGGGCATTGGTTTTATAGTCATGAAAGATGCAAGGATTGAGGGAGTCACGGAGTCTTGTGTCACAGTTCCAGCGAGCCATTAATGCCTGGTAATGTACGGCAGGGTGGGAATCCCTAGGAGGAGCCCTTCTGAGCTATGGGTGAAGCTGTGAGGATAAAGCCCAAGTTGCAGTGGAGACCGCAGGATCTTGGAGAATGGAGGGATGTCAGCAGGGAAAGCTGCATATATGGAGCGTATAAGGCCCAGGAGAGGCTGCTGCAGACTTGGAGGGGTGGAACTACCCAAGAAGCCCTTAGGAGACCCAGACACCAGGCATGGAGTTGAAGGACTGGGTGCGCACCCTGTTGGATTTTGGTATTGCTTTGATCTGATCTTTCCTTACTATACCTTGGGATTCCTTTTGGAATGTGAATGTTTATTCTGTGCCATTATATTATGGAAGTATGTAATTCATTTTTTTAAAAAAAATTTTATTTATTTGAGGAAGAGAGAGAAAAAGGAAGATAGAGAGAGAATGGGCACGCCAGGGCCTCCAGCCATTGCAAACAAACTTGAGATGCATGCACCACCTTGAGCATCTGGCAGCGACCAGCCGTGGGTCCTGGGAGTCAAACTCGCCTTAACCAGCCTTGCTGAAGAGGATGATGCCATGGCTTTGCAGGCAAATGCCTTAACCACTAAGCCATATCTCCAGCCCCATAACTCATTTTTTAAAAAATGTTACAAGAGGCTAATAATTAGGAGATTGAGTTTCAGGAGACACTTTATGCTTATACTTTTGAAAAGGGTTAGAATTGTTAAAGACTGGGGATTTTTGAAGTTGATTGGATGCATTTTTTAAAAACAGTTTTTATTGACAGCTTCCACAATTATGGACAATAAACCATGATAATTCTCTCCCCTCCCCTACTTTCCCCTTCACAAATCCACTCTCCATCATGTTCCCTCCCTCTCTCAATTAGTCTTTCTTTTATTTTGATGTCATCATCTTTTCCTCCAATTATGAGGGTCTTGGGAAGGTAGTGCCAGGCAATGCCAAGTCATGGATATCCAGGCCAATTTGTTTCTGAACGATTGCATTGGAAGCAGTCCACCCTTCCTTTGTCTTTTATATTCTTTCTGCCACATCTTCCTCAATGGACCCTGACCCTTGGAAGTTGTGATAGAAATGTTTCAGTGCTGAGCACAGCACTATGGTGACTTTCTGGTCATCCCAGTGGTCACCACCATCTGAAAAAAGAAGCTTCTCTAACAAAAGTGAGAGTAGGGCTGGAGAGATGGCCTGTAAAGCCAAAGGATCCCGGTTTGACTCTGCAGGACCCACAAAAGTCAGATGCACAAGGGAAAGCATGCATCTGGAGTTCATTTGCAGTGGCTGGAGGCCCTGACACACCCATTCTCTCTCTCTCTCTCTCTGACTCTTTCTCTCTCTCAAATAAATAAATAAAAGTTTTAAAAATGTTTTAAAAAGTGAGAATAGCATTAATACATGGGTATCAATGTTAAGAAAAGTGCTTACAGGGCAGTTTGGTGAGCATAATACATACATTTAGCCAGACAAGAGCAGGCATTATACTCATAGGACTCATGACCTTCCCCCGCCATAGGCTTTAGATTAGGTTTTCAGTATCAGACATCCCATGGAGCAGCCCTCCAGTTCAGTTAGAGAACAGTTGGTTTCCCCCATAACAGACATTCCACTATTATACCCGTTTTGTCCCTTGACCTGGCTGGCCAAAGTTAAGGCTTGCAGTGCCCACTGTTTTCACTACTGATGACTTCTCTCTCCCATAGGGCTAAATGCAATATAGTTTTTTTCCAGCTTTCTGTCAGCTGGTCTACAGGGAGGAGGTTTTCAACTTAGTCCCAGCTTGATTTCTCAGTAACCTTGTAGCCCAAGCATGTGGAGTCTTCAGCAACAGGGCCTTACCATCTATTTCTAGTGGGAAACCAAGAGCCTTGGCAATATCTTGTAGTATTTGGGGGGCATCAAGGGCCTTCCTGGCCAACAACTCACAGGAAGGTATGCCCCGGCACTGAAATTTTTCTAGGAACAGTCTATGGCTTCTTGGTGCATCATTACCTAAAAAAGTAGGTTTCCATATAGCTTATTCATAACATCTTGAATTTTGATTAATCGTCCTCCCACACTTCTTTTATTCAGTCTCTTCCTGCGACCTCACTAAGGCCATCACACCACAGTAATCTGTTCATCTACTTAAGTACATAGAATACCATCTCCTTAAGTCCTCCCTTCTCCTCCTTCCCTTATAGCCCCGTCCTAGATTACTGGCCTCTGCTACCAATTTTTACTTCAACTCACATATAAGTCTAAACATTTGTAGCTAGTATCCACATACAAGAGAGAATACTTACACATTTCAACAGTGTTGGGAGTGTTAAAAACTATGGGGACTTTTGAAGTTGACTGGCTGCATTTTTAATTACGAGATGGCCATGAGCCTATGGGGACAAAGGGTGAACAGTTATGGCTAACAAGTGATATGTTTGTGTGTCAGGTTGACCCAGGGGTAGAATTAGGATGGATTTGATTGGACTCTAGAATCTCCTAAGAGACAAATCTGCACACAGGCCTCGGAGGGAGCTTTGAGATGAGGTTAACTGAACTGGGAAGACCCTCCCTAGCTGTGGGTGGCATCATCCTAAGGGCAGGGGTTGCAGACTGAATAAAGAGGATGTGGTGAACACCAGCATTCATCACTCTGCTTCTTGAGTGTGAATGCAGTGTGACCTGCTCTGCTCCGGGCTCCTGTCCTCATGCCTCCCCACTCTGGTGGACTGTAGTCTCCATCTGTAGACCAAATAAACCCTTCCTCCCTCAAAGTGCTTCTTGTTAAGTATTTTGTCAACAAGGAAAGTAATGAATTGTATTAGTTATTCTACTCATTGCTGTGGCCAGTTACTTGACCGGAAGCACTTTAAGGGAGGAACGGATTTATTCTGGCTTAAGGTTTTGAGAAGATAGATTCCATTGCGATAAGGAAGGTGTGGCAGCAGAAGGCCAGGTGACTACACTGTAGTCATAGTCAAGGAGCAGAGGATCGGGGCTGGAGAGATGGCTTAGCAGTTAAGATGTTTGTCTGCAAAGCTAAAGGATCTCCAGTTTGACGGGGCGCATGCATCTGGAGTTCATTTGCAGTGGCTGGAGGCCCTGGCATACCCATTCTCTCCCTCTCTCTTTCTTTCTCTCAAATAAATAAATAACTTAAATTTAAAAAAAAGAAGCAGAGGATGAACAGGAAATTGGGGCAGGCTATAAAGCCTCAAGGCCTTCCCCCAGTGACCTAATTCTTCCAGCAAGACTTCACTTCTTAAAGGCTCCATAACCTTCTCAGATAGCACCACCAGCTGGGGACCAAGTATTCAAACATAGGAACCTATGAGAGACATTTCATATTCAAACCACAGCACAAATAATACAATAGCACTTTCAGAAATGGTGTGAGTGGCTAGGGATATAGCTCAGTGGCATAGCACTTGTCTACCATGTCAGAGGGTCTGGCTTTTGGGACAACTGCAGTCAACTGAAAAAACAAATCAATCTTTATAACCTTCCCCCAAAAGAACTCAACATGGGTCATCAATCTTTACAAGTAAATGCAAAACAGTTACCACTCCAATTAAGATAGTCATGGAACCGGGCGTGGTGGTGCATGCCTCAGGAGGCTGTATTCTCAGGGTGGCCTTGAACTCACAGCAATCCTCTTATCTCTGCCACCTGAGTGCTAGGATTAAAGGCGTGAGCCAACATGCCCGGCTCTCATATTTTAACCTTTTAAAAATATTTTATTTGCAAGCAGGGAGAGACAGATACACAGACAGAGAATGGGCACATCAGGGTCTCTAGCCACTGTAAGCCAACTCCAGATGTATGGGCCACTTTGCATATCTGGCTTACAAGGGTGTTGAGAATCAAACCTGGGTCGTTAGGCTTTGCAGGCAAGTGCCCTAACTATTAAGCAATCTCTCCAGCCCACTAAAAATTATTTTTACTGCTCAAATTCAAACTTCAGCTCTGTGCAAGACAATGTCAAGAGAATAAAAAGAAAAGCACAGATTTGTCTGTGAGAAAATATTTACAAAAGACACATCTGATAGGGGACTGTTCTCCCAACTCTACAAAGAACTCTGAAAACTAAACAATTGTAAAACAATCTTATTAAAAATTGTCCAAGGGCTGGAGAAGATGGCTCAGCAGTTAAGAGCACTTCCTGTGCAAGCATGAGGGCCTGAGGAGATCTAAGAGACTGCTTGAGATCAATCCCCAGGTCCCACATGAACAGCTGGGTGTGACCACATATGTCTGTAACTCTAGTCCTACGGGGAGCAGAGACTAGAGAATCACTGGGGCTCAAACAAAATGGCAAGTTCTGGGAATAGCAAGAGAGGCCAGCTCTAGTAAGAATGGTTGGAAGAGTGATGGAGGGGCCACCTGAAATTCCCTTCCAGCTGTCTTAGGCAAACACACTCTTCCACAGCAAGCACAGGGCCTCTGCAGAGGCATATACATGTTCATACACCACACACCCCCCACCACATACCATACCACAGTATACACACACACACACACACACACACACACACATACAAAGAAAAGCCCAACAACCTTAACAGACATCTCAACAAATAAGATACGCAGATGGGATAAAAAAGTATCTGCAAAGATGTACCGTATCACATATCAGTAAATAAACATAAATCAGGACACTAAGATATGTACATATCTACTAGAATGGGCCACACTGAATCCCAGACACCACCACATACTGGTGAAAAGATGGAAATCTGGAACACTGCTTCACGGCTGGTGGAAATGCAAACTGGTGAAGATGTTTTGAAAGATGACTTAATGGTTTCAAACAAAAATAAATAGCATCTTCATGCAATCCAGGCACTCTTTTTCTTGCTATTTGCCTACAAGAGTTAAAAATTTGTGTCCACACAAAAGTTTGCATATGGATGTTTATAGAATCTTTATTGTTAACAGCCAAACCTTGGAAGTTGTCCTTCTAGCAAATAGATGAATACATGTAATACATCTAAACAATAACATTATTCCACATTAAAAAGGATTGAGGAGCTGGAGAGATGGCTTAGCGGTTAAGGCGCTTGCCTGCCAAGCCTAAGAACGTCCGTTTGATTCTCCAGGTCCCAAGTTTGGCCAGACGCAAGTGATATAAGGGTGCGATGTTGCACTTGCCCACAAGAGGGTGCACACGTCTGGAGTTCGTTCACAGTGGCTGAGAGGTTACTGGTGTGCCCATTCTCTCTCTACCTCTCTCTCTCTCTCTCAAAAAAAAGAAGGATTATACTCTAAATCTGCAAAATGACTTTGGAGAAACCTTACATGTATATTGCTAAGAGAAAGACAATAATGAGAAAAGGCTACCCACTGGATGATACCAATGGCAAGACATTCTGGAAAAGGTGGGAGTATGGAAAAGATTTAAAAAGAAACCAGTGGCTCTCAGGGGCTTGCAGGAGGGAGGTGGAGTAAACAGAGCACAGAGGGTCATCATGGCAGAGAAACTTCTGAGTGACCCGCAACCCAAACACACCTCTTTGATATAAGGTTCATCTTGAGTTCAGAGGCCTAGAAAAACAACACGTGAGAAGGATATTCTTTCTTTGTTTTAAGATTTATTTTTATTTATTTATTAGACAGAGAGAGAGAGAAAGAAAGAATGGGCATGCTAGGGCCTCTAGCCATGGCAAACAAACTCCAGACGCGTGTGTCACCCTATGCATCTGGCTTACGTGGGACCTGGAGAATCGAACCTGGATCCTTAGGCTTCACAGGCAAGCACCTTAACTGCTAAACCAGCTCTCCAGACCTTGAGAAGGATATTCTAACCTTATTCTTTTCTTCCTTAAAACTAGAGATTAAAAACTCCTAAGCAAAAGATGCCCTCCTTGTACCAGGAGAAAAGATGCATTCTTTGATGTGAAGCTATGGCTGAAAGAATTCTGTACAGCCCTCGTTAAAATAATTCTTATTTTCTGGTCTGGAAAGATGGCTTAGCGGTTAAGGCATTTTTCTGCAAAGCTAAAGGATCCCTGTTCCAATCTCCAGGACCCACATAAGCCAGATGCACAAGGTGGCGCATGCATCTGGAGTTCATTTGCAGTGGCTGGAGGTCCTGACGTGCCCATTCTCTCTCTCTCTCTCTCAAATAAATAAATTAATAAAATGTATTTAAAAAGATTTATTTTTAAAAAATTCTTATTTTCTTTTATCCTTCCCACATAATTTACTTTCCCACAGTTGCCTGTCTTTGACTAGTCAAACACAGAAGCATCAGCCCACGTCTTCAGATGTACTTTGTATATACTCTAGTGAATGAATGCCCCTGTGTTAAGTAAAACTTGCCTGAAATCGGTATGCTTTTCTCCTGTTGTCAATCTAATTTCTATACCTAGCTGAAAAGCCATCAGAAGTAAAGAAAAGTTTTCTCCTCCTAATCTTGTAATGGTGGAGACCTGTTATTAAACATTTCCCAAGTGTAAACAACATAATACCAAGAGCGAACCCTAGCACCTTCTACAGACAACGCGGAGAATTGAACCCTGGTACCTGCCGTGAATCAGTAAATTGACTTTGCAGAGCACCAACAGTGAACCTATATGAGCCTGTTACATACAATACTGGTAGTGAACCCTAAGACCTACTATGTACCCACTCATTGTGAACCCCAGTACCTACAATGTATACACTAACAGTGAACCCTAATATCGACTATAGTCCACACCAATAGTGAAGCCCAGAAACCTACTATGTGCAATACTAAGAGTGAACCCTAATACCTTCCCTGGACTTGGGGCATTAGGTGTCAGTTCAGTGTAACACATGCAGTCATGCAGATATGAGGAATGGGGGAGGCTCTTCGGGAGTGGGACTGGGTGTACACGGGAAATCTGAAAATTTCCTCTTCCCTGGGAAATTAAGTCTTGGGGCTCTGAGGGTACTAGCATTTACTGTGCAAGCATGGGGACCTGAGTCAATGCCCTACAGCAATGTAAAAAGCTGGATGTGGGCTGGAGAGATGGCTTAGTGGTTAAGCGCTTGCCTGTGAAGCCTAAGGACCCTGGTTCGAGGTTTGATTCCCCAGTACCCACCTAAGCCAGATGCACAAGGTAGCACATGCATCTGGAGTTCGTTTGCAGTGGCTGGAGGCCTTGGTGTGCCCGTTCTCTCTCTTTCTCCGTGCCTCTTTCTCTCTCTGTCTGTCGCTCTCAAATAAATAAAAATAAAAAAATAAAAAGCTAGATGTGGCCATGTGAGCCCATAAACCCCAGTACTGAAAGGGCAGAGACAGGAGGATTACTGAGACTTCCTGGTCTGCCAGCCTAACCATAAAATGGAGAGCTCCAGTTCAGGAGAGACTTTATCTCAGAGAAACAATGTAGAGGTGCCATAGAAGAAGACATACGTGTGTATACCACACACACAGCATACTTATTGCACCACACACAACCACACCTTTAATCCCAGCACTCAGGTGGCGGGGGGAGGCTGAGGTAGAAGGATCACCACGAGTTTGAAGTCAGCTTGGAAGTACAGAGCGAGTTCCAGGTCAGCCTGGGATACAGTGAGACCCTATCTCAAAAAAAAAAATTAAATCTTAGCCAGGTGTGGTGGTGCACGCCTTTAATCCCAGCACTTGGGAGGCAGAGGTAGGAGGATCAATGTGAGTTTGAGGCCACCCTGAGACTACAGAGTGAATTCCAGGTCAGCTTGGGCTAGAGTGAGACCTTAACTCAAAAAAAAAAAAAAAAATTAAGTCTTTAAAAGAAATGATATGAGTGCATGCCTCAGCTGGTCAGGGCTTGCTCTTCAGAAAGTTTCTGCCCACTTGATCACTAGAATTGATGTTTCAACATTCAAATCACAGAGGCTGTTTAAGATGTCTCCTTCATCCCTGGTCGAACCCAAACTGAGCCCATCTCAAAAGGATTCATGTTTCAGAATAGAAGCCTGTTGTTCTTCCTCCGGGCCTGGCAGAACCAACTCCCCCGCTTTCTCACTGGCGTAGCTGCCCAACAGCCTCAGGAAGCCCGGGGACAGATGAAAACACTGTCCCCTCAACAGCTAATTGGCAGATCATTTGAGAGTTCACGCCTTAGTTCCGGATTGTCATTCAATTTTCCTGCCACTTACATTAGGAGAAAATCTCTTTTGCATGTCCTCCCCACTTCCAAACCTACTAATAATCCGTTTCAGCCTCTTGCCTTCAGTTTTTGACAGCGTGGCCAGGCAGGTGCACAGAAATGAAATGGAGTGATGCGGACGTGTGCTTCTTTAGGTTAGCCAGCTACCAAATGAAATGAAATAAAATAAGAGGAGAGAGGCTGAACTGACAGGAAGATGCATCTGACTGCCCAGCTGCCATGAAGACATTGCAGACAATGAGGACTTCCGAATAAAAACCCTAAAGAGAAGCGTTGACAGCGGCCCATTCACTGCCCCAAGGCCTGAAAGATGCATTGTTCCTGGCAGGTCAGGTGGAAGCCGCCTCCCATGAATGGGGCCTTCTAAGACGAGGCAAAGCCATCTATTTCTTAAAAGGCCCTCTGACACAACAAATTTCAAACACGATTTGGTTCTCAAGGAGCCATACTATCTTTTCCCAGGTGTGGAATAATCAAACATCTAAAGACAGCGGCTTCTTCAGAAACAGTTGTGGAAAGGCTAATGCTACAATGGGTCCATTCTCCTCTGGCCGGGGGACTCTCTGGTTTAATGCTGTCACCCAGAGCACTTGTGGTCAGGTCGTGAAATCAACTTTTCAGCTATTTCAGAGAAAGCCCGGGAAGGAAGACTTTGCCTCCTCTGGAACCATTTGGACTGAGTAAATGTATCCATTAAAACGGAATCATTTAAAACATAATGAAACATTATCAAGTGAGATGCTCAAAATACACATTTTCACCCATTCCGTTATCACACTCAAGACCTTTTCCCTCCGTTTTTCTCGTGCTCCCTTTTAACCTTTAATTCCACAAAAACCAAAACAAACATAGTGACAGTAATAATATTTAGGTAGCAATTTCCTTGACTTGTTTTGCTAGGCCGGGTGCTTCCCAGATGATCTCATTTAATCTTCATAACCAGCCTCATGAGGTAAGGACCATGGCTGCAGGCAGAGAAAAGCCGAGTCTGGGAGAGAGCGTGCTAGACACTGCTTGCTTGAGATGCCTGGCTTAGCAGGTGGGGTTAAGTAGCTCTTGCACGAGTTCTCACTGAAATCCAGAATGCTAAGAAACCAAGCATTGCATCTTTTCATTGTGCAAGCTAAGGAATACTTCCACTATGATATCAAAGCCTCCATAATCATTCTTTCAGTAGCCACCTCAATTCCAATCTACTAATCTGTCTTGGTGTATAGTCAACCATTTTCTGAGTTTGGTTGCTTCTGGATTTCCCTATTATAAATGGCAAAATATAAACATCCTTGTTCATGACTTTTCCTCAAGTTATTTATTTGAATAATCCCTAACAGTGATTACCCAAGCACAGGTATAAAAATTGTTTTTGCTGGGCTGGGGAAATGGCTTAGTGGTTAAGGCATTTGCCTGTGACACCTAAGGACCCGGGTTCGATTCCCCAGGACCCACGTAAGCCACAAAGGGGCGCATGCATCTGGAGCTCATTTGCAGTGGCTGGAGGCCCTGGTGTGCCCATTCTTTCTTTCTCTCTGCCTCTTCCTCTCTCTCAAATAAATAAATAAATAATATTTTTTAAAAAATTGTTTTTGCTTCTTAATAGAACATCTCTTCAGACTTTCAAATAAACTGTAAAGGTTTCATTTTCAGTAACAAGAACTTAACATCCCATTTCTCCAATGATTGTCAGTACTGCATCATATATATGGCTTATTTATAAAGACATGTACATACAATATTTGTTCATTTCAATATTCTTCTTAGTTTAAGAGTTCAATAACTTATTGTTTTAATTTTTGGAGGAGCTGAAGATTGGTGGAATGTATTTATTTGTCATTTGTATTTCCATGCCTGTAAATTCCACTTATGCTTTATTTATCATGACCCAGAATTTGAGCCTTCATAAATTCCAAAACTCGTGTCATTCTCTGCCTGACTCCTAATTTATCGTGGTCACATGATTCTTATTGGCATTACTATATTAGCTCTTTGACAGCCTCTACTCAAATCTCTTCCCACTCCATGGGTCTTGACAGAATAATCCATTACAGCATCAGGCCATTTTTTGTCACTTCCTGTCACTCATCCACATGTATATATTCATGTATGTATATATTCTTTAAAGGACTTTGGAACGAAAAGAAGGAATGAACTCCTTTGCAGCTACACTATGTACTGCTTCACAGGTCTCTTGCCTGCCAAGATGAGGCACAGAGGCACCCTTGTCAGACAGAGAACAAAGGAGAGAATATGATCCCCAGCTGTAAGTCTGCTCCGGGGAGAATGACCCGCAGATGGCCCAAGAGAACTCCAGATCCAACAGGGCAGAGGTCACTTCCTTCACCTGGGGGAGAAAGAGAGCCTACAGCTGCCTTCCTACTGCACAGACCATTGTGAGTTAGAATGTTACCGGCAGTAAGCAGTACTTTAACGTATGTTCCTTTTCATAACTAGGAGGGGGACTTCTTCAGAAAGAGTTCAGGTGCTGAAGGAGTTGGTTGTCTAGAGGACAGCAGTACCGACCTTCCTCCTGCCGTGCATGTGATTTGAAACTCTTGCTTTGGAAAAGGAAATACAGCATCAAAATCTAAGATGTTCTGAAATATGCAGAAGTCAGGAATCATTTTTTTTAAATTAATTTTCATTTTTATTTATTTGAGAGTGACAGACAGAGAGGGGGTGGGAGGGAGAGAATGGGCGCACCAGGGACTCCAGCCACTGCAAACAAACTCCAGATGCATGCGCCTTGTGCATCTGGCTTACAGGTACTGGCTTGTAGGTACTGGGGAATTGAGCCTTCAACCGGGGTCCTTAAGTTCACAGGCAAGCGCTTAACCGCTAAGCCATCTCTCCAGCCCCAATGGATCATTTTTTTAAAAAAATATATTTTAATTTTTTATTTGAGACAGAGAAAGAGGGAGAGAATGGGCACACCAGGGCTTGCAGGCACTGCAAATGAACTCCAGATGCATGCACAACCTTGTGCATCTGGCTTACATGGGTCCTGGAGAATAGAACCTGGGTCCTTTAAGGGCTTTGTAGGCAAGCACCTTAACCACTGAGCCATCTCTCCAGCTCTTCAGGGATCATTTTGTCTTAACATTTTTTTAGTGTGTGTATGTGTGCCTGTAGTGTATGCATATGTGTGTGCAGAGATGCATGGCCTACACACACACACACACACACACACACACACACACACACGGAGGGCAGAGGAGGATGCCAGGTGCCTTCCTCTACAGCTCTTCCTCCTTCTTTCCTTAAGACAGTCTGCCTGGAGCTTGTGGTTTTTTGATTACACTGGCAGGTTGGTGAGACTTCCTGTTTACACTTGCCACAGTGCTAGGATTACAGATATGTTTACCCATATCTGACTTTCTATGGGGTGCTAGGGATCAAACTCAGGGCCTCATGCTCAAGCAGCAAGCACTCCTACTCAATGAGCCATCTCCTTACCTCCCCTGTCTTACGTTTAAAACTAGGAACTGGGCTGGAGAGATGGCTCAGCAGTGAAGGCCCTTGGCTGCAAAGCCTAACAACCCAGGACTGATGCCCCAGTATCCATGCTAAGCCAGATGCACAAAGTGACACGTGCATCTGGAGTTGGTTTGCAGTGGTTAGAGGCCTTGGTACATCCATTCTCTCTCTCTCTTTTCTCTATCTCTCCTTGAAATGCAAACAAGTAAAAAAAAAAAAAAAAAAAACACAGGAACTTTGTCTGTTTTGTTCATTCTGTATTCACAGAACTAAATCATACCAATCCCATAGTAGGTGATTTAAGAATTTTTATTTTATTCAGTTAATTTATTTTTTAGATGGAGAGAGAGAATTGGTACACTAGGACCTCAGCAACTGCAATCAAGCTCCAGATGCTTGCACAACCTAGTGGGCATGTACGACCTTGAGCTTGCCTCACCTTTGTGTGTTTGGCTTATGTGGGATCTGGAGAGTCAAACATGGGTCCTTAGGTTTCTCAGGCAAGTACCTTAACTGCTAAGCCATCTCTCCAGCCCTAAGAATTTTTTTTTTTTTTGAGTAGGGTCTCACTCTAGTGCAGACTGACCTGGAATTCACTATATAGTCTCAGGGTGGCTTTGAATTCACAGCAATCCTCCTACCTCTGCCTCCCAAGTGCTGGTATTAAAGGCGTGCATCACCATGCCCAGCTCTAAGAAATATTTTTATTTTTTAAGGTGTTTTTTTTAAAAAAATATTTCTTTATTTGCAAGCAGAGATAGAGAGATAGAAAAGAGACAGAGAGACAGAGAATGGGCATGCTGGGGCTTCTAGCCACTGCAAAGGAACTCCAGATGTATGTGCCCTTTGTGCGTCTGGCTTACATGGGTCCTGGGGAGTTGAATCTGGGTCCTTTGGCTTTGCAGGCAAATGCCTTAACCATTAAGCCATTTCTCCAGCTCTAAGAAATATTTTTAAATGGATAGTTGAACAAATGAATGAACAATCAGTTTGGGTGGGAGGTACAGACCCACAAAGAACAGATGTATGAGCTAAAAGTTACAGCATTGTTTCAAGTGTAGTGTTGGTTTCTGCTACTTGAACTAAGGTTTGGGACTGCAAAGAAACAAACAACAACAACAACAACAGCAAAAAAAAAAAAACAAAAACAGGGCTGGCTTAGTGGTTAAGGCGCTGCCTCCTAAGCCTAAGAATGCTGGTACCAATCTCCAATGGTTCCAATCTCCAGGTCCCACGTTTAGCCAGATGCAAACTGATACAAGGGTGCAATGCTGCACTTGACCACAAGAGGGAGAATGCATCTGGATTTCGTTCTCAGCAGCTGAGAGGCTGCTGGCGCGCCCATCTCTGTCTTCCTCTCCCTCTCTTTCTGTGTGTGTGTCTCTCTCTCAAAAAAAAAAAAAAGAAAAATTATTATTAGTTTAGAATTTTATGAAAATTGATGTTCACTCTCAAATTTTCTGGAAGAGACTGGTGTCATAAATATGTCACATGCACATGTGGGTGTGCAGAGGTCACACACACATGACTGGATTTATCCACACTTACACACGAACACTTGGGTGACTTCATATTCTTCTGCTTGCTTTGCCCCCAGAGAGATTCCAGATGATTGGCACGAGAGAGGCAAAACTTGTTTATATGTAGATGATTTCTTATTTATAAATCCTTAAGAATCATTTAACTCATTATTTATTCAGTACTGACCAAATATGTTAAAATAACAAGAAATGGGAAGATGGTAGGGCTGGAGAGATCGCTCAGCAGTTTAAGGGTGTTTGTGTGCAAAATCTGATGGCTCCAGTTCAATTCCCTAGGACTCACGTAAAGCCAATTGCACAAAGTGCCACATGTGTCTGGAGTTCGTTTGCAATGGCAGGAGGGCCTGACACTCTCATATTCATTCTCTCTCAAATAAATAAATAAAAACATTAAAAAAATTCACCTATTTGAAAGAAGAAAGTGGGGTGGGAGAGAGACAGGGAATGAATTTGCATGGGGACACCACAAACTCTTTTTGTTGCAAATGAACTCCAGATGCATGTGCCACTTTGTGCATCTGGCTTTATTTGGGTACTGAGGAATCAAACTGGGCTGTCAGGTTTTGCAAGCAATCACCTTTAACTGTGGAGTCATCACTCCAGCCCCTAAAAATATTTTTAAAAAGAAATGGTAAGATGGCAGACTGGTATTTATAAAGCACTCAGTATATTTGAGCTACAATGGCAAGAGCTTTATATATATTATATGCAATGACATGAACGAGGTAGCTTTATAGACAAAACCATAGAAACATTAATCACCTTCTCAAGGCCACATAGCTAACAAGTAGTGGCCACTGGATTTGAGCAAAGTTGCCTCTAGGGATTGTGACCTAAAGGACCCATCCTGTGTGACCCACAAAAGAGGCAACGTTTCCCCAAACTGCAAAAGAATAGCTTAACATTTGTCTGGCCCTTCTAAGTGGCATTCCCCCACACCAAGCCCCACACATGGGGTACAGATGTAGCACGACACCATTGCAGTCCTTAGGTGCTTCCAGTCCATTGGGAGGGAGTTACAGAGAAGCATGCAACACTATAAAGACAGCCCGGATCCTGTTGTAACAGAGCTTCAAGCAAAGACCTCCGGGAAGGTCACGATCTGCCCTTCTACCCACTAGAGTGCAAATTGCGTCTTTGAGCTCATAGAACTATTGGTTACAAAGCAAAGAGGAAATGCTATAGAAAACTATAGGTTCCTGCTCAGAAGCTCTATTCTTCCCATGTCCAGGTACCTTTAAGGTTATAAGTAAAAAAATTTCATTTTTTTTCTGGGATATCAAGCTGTCATGTTGGCTAGACAGTGTTAGGCAGCTCTTGCCACAGCCGGGAATGACATCTCAGACATTCTTTGGGGAGGATAAAAATAACCCCTCCCACAAAAGATTATTATAAGTATCAATATTTGTGTCAGCTAACATACTTGGGAAAATATTTGTCCCTGTCAATTGCCTTTCTTCCAATAGTTAAACAAAAAAACCAAATTATAAAAGATGAACCGTAGAATGTACTGTCTGATCTTTTTAGTCATAGTCCATCCTTACACATTAAATAAATGGAAAATACTCAAAATTTAAAATGTTTTGGAAATTTTTTTTTTTAAAAAAGCTAAGCATACATGGCTGTATACTCACACTAGGCGGGAGGGTATGACTCACTCATACATCGCGTTGGTCCTGGACATACCCCACCTCTGTGCGAAGGGAAAACACGATCTGTTATCTTTTTGCTCTCAATTCAATAGTCTCTATTGTCAGGGAGCTTGTCTCTGCGAGGTACGAGCCCCAGAATCATGTCAGCTTCCAGTCAAATCCTGGCTGTCACTGGGGTGGTTGGTCACCATGTTGTGCAACCGTGGACTCTTACAGGCTTCCTGGTTCCTGCAGGAGAATCTGGAGATTCGGAAACAGAAACCTCCCCCAGTGGCTCAGCAAGTTCCCACCCGAGCACTGAGGCGTCCTCTCCACCTGCCTGTTCTTCCAAGAGGAGAGGCTTTCCCCTCCATACTTCATTCCTCCACCTTTCTCTTGGTCTCCCTTTAGCCCCCACTTTTGCCATAAGTCCTATTTTAAACCTCCTTTTTTTGACATGCCTAACATGGTTCCTGTTTGCCTCATTAGAACTTCACTGATGTAATTCACCAAAAAAAAAAAAAAAAAAAAAAAGAATGAAAAATCCCTTTCTAATGACCCGGATCATATGCAACCCAAACAAAGCCCATAAAATATAGTCTAATTGTCTTTATCAGCCTTGTCAGGATACAAAAATTCCCTGCAGTAGTTTGCATTTACATAACGTTCAAAGCGTTGTTTGATGACAAATAGCGTCTCCTCATAGAATGCCAGAACAACTCTGGCAGGTCGTCACAAGTTCAGGAGCTTAAAAAACATAGTGAGCATGTCCAGTGTGGAATTCTTTTCCCACCTTGCAGTTAGTAGGGCCAAGAAAAGAGCAAGAGAGATCTGAGAAATAGATGAAAACCAGTGCCTGGTACTGGTTTACAAGGCTGTTGTCCAGCCCAGATGACAACAAGGGTCTTCCATTCCTGCAACTATAAGTTTCCGAATCCATGATCTTCCCACAGGTGACTCTCACGCCAACCGACGCCCCACGTTTGGCCTGCCTTCAATTTCCAAGTGTTCTTTAGGATGAAGGCTTTAGAACAGTATTTCTAGACATTCCTGGCAAGACTTTTTGGCAGATAAAAACGTAAAACCATCAGTCTTGAGCCTTCTTTGTTTGTTTTTTTTTTAAATGCATATGTGTGTGTGTCAGCGCACATGTATGTGGCTGTGCATGCACATGTGTGAATATGCGTGTGAAGACCAGAGGTTGACTCTGGTCTTCCTCTATCTCCTTCTCTGTCCACTTCATTGACTGAGGCAGGTGTGTCCGTTGAACCCAGAACTCACTGATTCGGCTATTGTAGCTAACCAGCCTGCCCCAGGGATCCCGGCTCCGCCTCCTGAGCACCCGGATTACAGGCAGGCCATTATGTCCACCCAGCATTCCCATGGGTACAGGAGGCCTGAATCCTGGTCCTCATGCGTATGCAGCAAATGTTTTATCTGCTGAGCCATCCCACTAACCCTCAGACTTCTTTTTTCTAAAATATTTTTCTTAAAGTTTATTTATTTCTTTGGAAGGAGAGAGATAGGGAGAAGAGAGGCAGAAAGAGAGAGAGTCTAGTCAGAGACAGGGCCCCCAGCCAGTGCAAACGAACTCCAGATACATGTGCCACTTTTTGCATCTGGTTTTATGTGGAAACTGGGGAATCGAACCTGGGTCGTTAGGCTTTGCAGTAAGCCATCTCTCCAGCCCTCAGACTTCTTAAAAGGCATGGAAAAATAAAAACAAAACTCATTTCTAGAAAAAAAAAAGGTAGGAGCCAATGGGCAATTATAAATTGGATGAGCCCAGGCTGGCCTCAAACTCATGATCCTCCTGCCTCCGCCTCTTCAGCAAATTCCTACTGGCATGCACCACCACAATTCAAGATAGTGTGAATAAGACTTATGTAAACCTACTTTTTTGAATAATGGCACATCTAGAAGCTGTAGACTGTTACTAGAAAATTTTCAGTGCCTAGGATGGGATACCTCCCAGTGAGTTGTTGGCCAAGGAGGTCCCGGTAGCCTCCAAAACATTAAAGGCTTTTGCCAAAGCCCTTGGTTTCCCTTGAGAAACAGATAGTAAGACCCTATTGCTGAAGACATCTCTTGCCTGAGAGGCAAGGTCACTGAGAAAGCAAGCTGGTGCTAAGCAGAAAACCACCTCCCTGTAGACCAGCCAACTGAAAGCTGGAAAAAAGCTACAGTGCATGCAGCTGTATGGGAGACAGAAGTCATCAGCAGTGAAAACAGTGGACACTGAAAATTCAAGTTTGGCCATACAGGCCCAATGACTGAACGGGTGCAATAGTGGCATGTCTGCTCTTGGGGTAACCAAATGCTCCATAATTGGGCTGAAGGCCCTCTCTATGGGAAGGAATACATACCTGGTACTGAAAAACCCAAGCATAAGTCTATGGCAGGGGAGGTCATGTGCCTTAGGGGTATAAAGTCTGCACTTGTCTGGTTAAATGTATATATTATTCCTACCAAGCTACCCTGAAAGCACTACACTTAATGTTCATATTCACATATTAACGCTACTCTCACTTCTGGTTAGAGAAGCTTCTCTTTTCAGATGGCGATAACCACTGGGATGACCCAAAAGGCAACATAGTGCTAAGAAGAAGGGATGGAGGAGTGTCTAGCACTGAAACACCTCTGTCACACCCTCCAAGGCTCAGGGACCATTGCGGAAGAGGGGGCGGATAGAATGGAAGAGCCAAAGGAAGGGTATGACTCCTTACAATGCAACTGCCCAGACAGAAATTGGCCTCGACATCCATGACCTTGCAGTGCCTAGCAATACCTTCGCAAGACCCTCAAAATAGAAGAAAAAGATGATGACATCAAATTAAAAGAGAGACTAATGGAGAGAGGGAGGGGATATGACAGAGATAGGAGTTCTAACGGGGAATGGGGGAAGGGGAGGAAAATATCATACTTTTTTTTGTATGTAAGTATAGAAGTTGTCAATTAAAAAAAAGAAAAAAAAAGAAAAAAAATAAATTGGATGAGTTTTCAAAATAATAGAGAATTCAAGATTATACTCAGTATGTGCTGTTCCTGTAGGGAGTCTTGAGCTCAAAAAGCAGCTAAGTCCCAGAATAAGCCATGCAATTCCGAGTGTGGTAGAGTTTGACAACTGCCCCCACCTCAGAAGCAGAGCCAGCAAAGCAATTACACAGGGGAGTGCCAACTGAGTCCTCCGAGGAGGAAAATTCTGGAAAGACCCTCAATTTTGCCTTCCAAAGTACTAGGAAGAAAATTGAATGTAGCAGCTTATTTGTTGATCTACACGGGGGCCGTTTGCCTAGCAAATTTTAATTTCCTTTTTGACCAACTGACAAAAAGAAACAATGCAAACCCTACAATTATCCTGAACAAAATGTCATTTACTTGTCATGAGATTTCTATATCCAGTCAATTGTCCCTTTGTTCTATCTCACATAATAAGGGTGAAGGGAAAAATACCTTCTGTATTTAGAGAACAGAACCTGTGCTCTATGCTAACTGTCATCTTGGTCTATTTCCAACCTTTATATAGAAGCTGGCCTATGTTATTATCACTGGCAGTACTTGTAACTGATCAATGCCAACCTGCCTTGCAACTGAGCCCTCTCAGTTTCTGCTGGCCTTTTGTACCATGGTCCCAAAGCTGTGCCCATGAATGAAACATTCTTATTGCCATTCTCACAAGCTGACAACAGCTTCCAGAATGAAAAAATAAACCCACCATAGCGGGGCCTTGCCTTCTCTTAATAACACAAGGCAGATGTGTCATCGTGACTTACATTAACCCCACCACTCCTTCAGAATAAGCCCAGTGAGAGCACTATTCCCCTTATTGCTCAGCTGAACAATAAGACAAGCTGAAAAGGGGCCAATAATTGAAAAAAAAATGACTGTTTGCTTAACAGTGTGGAAGTCTTTTCTATTAACTCTTTTTACTTACGTCTGACAAGAACATTGTGGAATATTATGCACCATTTTAACATTTTTTTATGTTTTATTTATTTGAGAGTCAGAGAGAGAGAGAGAGAGAGAGAGAGAGAGAGAGAATGGGCACTCCAGGGCCTCCAGCCACTGTAAATGAACTACAGATGCTTGTGCCACCTTGTGCATCTGGCTGACGTGGGTCCTGGGGAATCAAACCAGGGTCCTTTGGCTTTGCGGGCAAATGCCTTAACCACTAAGCCATCCCTCCAGCCCTTATGCACCATCTCACAGGCAACCAAGAAGGAAATCAAGTTGAACAAACCAGCAGAGGTGAAGGAGAAGCTCAAGCCTTGAACCCAGCACTGACGGATCTGAAAAGCTCTGTTCTTTTGCACGTCCTGTGCTAGGGTAGTCACATGGGGTGACCTGCCAAGCAGTTGCAGATGACACTGAAGAGGGGGATGTGCACATTGTCGTTGCCCAGGGGCATTGGACAGTGGACTATTGTTAAGGTTTAGATGTGAAATGTACGCCCCAGGCTCATGGGTTTGAACACTTGGTTCCTGCCTGATGGAGCTAGTTTGGGGAAGTTGTGGAACCCATGGGGGTTGGGTCCTAACAGGTGGATCTAAGGCCCTCTAGGAGTGGCCCTGAGTTAAGGCTCAGTCCTGCCTCCATCTCTGTCTCTGATTCCTGGTGGTGCTCCTGCCACCACAGACTGAGCCCTCTGCCATTACTTCCCTGTCACAATGGACTTTAACTCCATGAACCGTTGGCCAAAATCATACCTTCCTCCCTTAAGTTCCTTTCTGTCAGGTGTTGGGTCTCAGCAACAAGAAAGAAACCAACACAACTGTGCTCCTGCACTGTGCTAGGGAATGTTTCCCATGAGGCAGACATAGAGACATCCGCTTACTGCCTCTCCTCTCTTTGGGCAGTACCCCAGCGTGGACCACCCATTGACCCAACTCACAGAGCCTGATAGATATAACCTTCCCTGCATGGTTCCTCAGGTGCAGAGGTCACCAGTGTCTTTAAAAGCACTTCCTAAGTGGCATCCAAGAGTCATCTAAATCCATCTGTTGCCACACTCTTAGCAGAAGTGTCCCTTTTTTTTTTTTCTTTTGGTTTTTCCAGGTAGGGTTTCACTCTAGTCCAGGCTGACCTGGAACTCACTATGTAGTCGTAGGGTGGCCTCGAACTCATGGTGATCCTCCTACTTCTGCCTCCCAAATGCTGGGATTAAAGGCATGGGCCACCACACCTCATTAGAAATGTCCCTTTTTAAAGCTCTTTTATCATCAACATTTGTTACCACCTAACATACAACATTTTTCATCTTGAAAATTATCTGTTTCTCCACTTGCAATGTAAGCTTCATCAGAGCTGGGATTTCTGATGTTCACTGTCTGTTTTGTGTACCCACCATGCAGAACGCTGATAACATATGATCAATACATATTTGTTGCACGGATGGATGGGAGGTGGATATGTATGCAGGGTCATTGGACCACAGGGAGAAAGGCACTTCGATCTAGCCAGAGTGGATGGAGCAGGGGAGACAAAGCATCCCATTCCTCGTAGGCACACTGCAAGATTCCAAAGCTCTCCCCACCTCCCACCTCCCGTGCCTACACTAGGTTTGGGATGCTAAATCATCGTGCTATAATTGAGGATGCTGCCGGGATGAGAAGAAAAGAATTCTACTTGCCTGGGCCCCAACCTCAGCACATCACCCAAGGCCCCTCCTCCTTTCCCTATCACTCTTAAACCCTTCTCTATAGTTCTCTCTTGCTCTTTCCTGGCATGTTCCTTCTCTCTCCTATCCCTCTCCCATCTCTCCTTTTCTTTCTTCCTAATGCTCCCTTCCTCCTTTCTCTCTTTTCAGCTATTACAATAAGGTCTTAAACTCAAGAAAATGGTTGGTCTTGCTGCCTCTATTCTGACCCCCAAATCGAACAGATGGTTTCCATACCAGGAACTCTAATCACTGGACCCTTTCTCCCAATTCTCTCTCCTGACTGTAAAATAAAATCTTGGGCCTAAGAAACTGCCTGTTTGGGAGTCTTCTATTTCTGAATCCAAACTGACACATCTTCTCACATCAATCATAAAATGAAAATGTCCCCTCCCCACCTTCATTCTTCAAGATAATTTTGCAGGGCTTAAAAAATATTTTCTAGATAGAACAATTTTTAGCACAGATAAAATTTATCACAGATAAAAGGTCAGTATATTTCATTCTTGTTTTCTGAAAGAAAAATACACAACTCATCCTAAGTCTAACAGTCCTTTGAATAATTTCATTGTGTTTTGCATGGGCCTGTGTGAGATGTGCCTATGTGCGGGCGCATGTGTATGTATGCATGAGTATGCACATGCACGCAGAGGTCAAAGGTTAAATTGAAGGTATTCCTCAGTTGTTCTCCACTTTATTCTCTGAGACAGGGTCTCCTCGCTGGTTGGGCTAGACTGGCTAGTCAGTGAAGCCTAGGAATTCCTCATCTCTGCCTCCTCAGTGCTGGGATGTCAGGAATAAAGGGTTAATAGCCTTCCCTGAAAACTAGAGGGAACTAAAGAGTTAATAACAAACCTTAAGATAAGAAGGCCATAAAGGATGGAGACATCCAGTCCTCCCTAGTCAATTCTGCTAAAGAGCCTATTCCGAGCAAATAACTTTGATGCCTTAGCTACTTCCCTTGGACCTGCAGCTAATTCAGTATGTTTGCCTTAGGACCCTCCTTGTTAAGTTTGAACCGCAGCCTGACTCGGTGCTTCAGCCTTCATCCTGAGGGAAAGCTGAGGTCCTTCGCTGTTTTCTCTCAATAAACAATCTGTCTGTAGAGATCAAGTCAGGTGTTCTTTCTTGCTTTTCTCCTACACTTTTCTTACAAGGAATAGGCCATCGTGCCTGGTATTTCACCTAGGCTCCGGGTATCTTACTCCCTGAGCCATCTTCTCAGGCTGCCCTTTAATGTTTTGACAGAAGATAACTTAAAAGGAACCTAGCCTATGTCTCATAGAAGATGTTCACAGTTACAACCTACTTCATTACACAGCGCTATAAAGACTCCACCGTTTTAAAAGGTCTTGTTTTCATAGAGTGAACCCATATGGATGACATCCTGTAACATTTTGCGCACTTCTGGCATTAATGACTATGTTGCAAAAGTGTTCTTGCAAAACTGTGAATGATTCAGACAATGACTTTCATGTCCTTTCCGTAGGTGCACTGACCAAAGTTTCCCATGAAACGGTCATTAATTAAGGAAATACCTTAATTGTGGAGAAGCTATCTTTTTAGTGTTTTATCTTCCACGTGTGACATGAGCGCGTGTGTGTGCGCACACACACAGATTTGAAATGGTTCTTTAGGTTCTGAATTACTCACACAGACTAGGTAACACCTTCCGCTGAAACAGATTGATAACATACGTGCTTTCAAACAACTAAATAGCAAACATCCCACAGTGCATCATGTGTCCTCTTCCTCATCTCTTCACAGTTAGCAATATTCTCTATTTCTATTCTAACACCATTAGCTGACAAAAGAAAGCCACTCGGTGTGCTGTTTGTCACTATATATTTTTTAAGGTTTTATGTGGCCATTTTAATAGCATCCAGAAGAGCAAACATTTACAGTTACAAGGTGTTTTTGTTTGTTTGTTTTTTGCTTAGAAGCAAGAAATCTCAAAAAAAGCTTCTACATTTTTTAAACATATATTTAAAAGATATTTATATTTATTTATTTGACAGAGAAAGAGGGAGAGAGAGAGAGAGAGAGAGAAAGAATGGGTGCCAGAGCCTCCAGCCACTGCAAAAGAACTCCAGACACGTGCACCCCCTTGTGCAGCTGGCTAACGTGGGTCCTGGGGAATTGAACCTGGGTCCTTTGGCTTTATAGGCAAACGCCTTAACCACAAAGCCATCCCTCCAGCCTGAAGCTTCTATATTTTTATCAATAAATTTGGCAAATCTGTAAAGCACCACTGATGCTCTCATGTCCACTGAAGGTGGAGGAGGGGCCCAAGGGACTACATACAGATGACTGTCTTCATATTGTAGATGTTTGGTAGCCAAATGAATTGCTAATCACATTGCTTTCCCCGTGTCCTTGAACTCCTGTTCTAAGGCTCAGTGGATGTTGGTTGCCATTCAGCTCTAGCATCCAGGACAGTGAAGGTAACTCACAGTTTAAATCCTCTTTTTGAAAATGCTTTGGCTACTTGTTAGCTCAGAGCCACTGCCAGAGTTTTCAGCCTCAGCTCCGGCTGATAAAGATGACATGCAGGAGACGAGGAGCCTACGAACAACAGCCCTGCTGCTTCCTAGGCTTGGTGCACACTTACATCATTAATATCACCTTCCTTCCTTCCTTCTCTGTCGGTCCCTCTCTCTCTCTTTCTTGCAAGAATTATTTCAAGCTCTCCCTGCAATCTGTCAAAGTCAGAGAAATAATGAAATCTATAAGTTGACTTCATTAGAGCTCAGTAAAACAGGGCAACATCAGACAACATGGTTAATGTGAGGCAGGCCAGGGGTCACACTGACCCTCTGCAATGTGGGAAGCCCTCAATGGAAAGGTGACATCATTGGATATAAGTAGTGAGGAGCTGTCTGACATACAAGTGATGGAATACGCTAGAGTCAATCCATAGTTTTCAATATTGGTAACGTTTATTTATTTATTTATTTTTAGAAAAAAAAATTATCTAGATAGCGTCCTTTTATAACAACACATTATCTGGAGTAGCCCCATCTCTAGATGCCACTAGTGGAATGGAAAGCACACTCACCTTGGGGCCAGTTATCAGGCAAGGCCTTGTTAGCACACCAGAAGGACCCAACACAAATCGTCCACACACTCCAAAAAGCCATGCCAGTATGACAAGATTGTCGCTGCTCGGGACTCTCAACTTTCCGCCTGGATTATCTCAAACCTGTGACCTTGCACATATGGACTCTCATCTCCAATTCCTTGGTGCGTGAAAATTGTCACAGTCTGAGGTAAAAAGTTAGCACAGAGCATTTGAAGTTCTAAGTTTTGCAGATCATTCTATCTGTATACCCATGATCTCGTTGATACGATGCATAGCCTCAAAGTAATGGTTTCTTTTGAGCCAAATATGAGTGACTGTGACCGAGGGAACATGGATTTAGGCACCCAATGTTTCAATGTGGTAAGAGCTTCTTGAAGTTTTTATAGTTACAGAACAAAAGAATTTTTTTCCTTTTTTTATCTTATTTATTTGAGAGAGAGAAAGAGAGAATGGGTGTGCCAGGGCCTCCAGCCACTGCAAACGAACTCCAGACATATGTGCCCCCTTATGCATCTGGCTTATATGGGTCCTAGAGAATTGAACTGGGGTCCTTAGGCTTCGTAGGCAAGTGCCTTAACCATTAAGCCACCTCTCCAGCCCAAAAGAATGTTTTCAATCAAGGTACTTCACAAACACATCGTTAGACATATCAAGTAAGTGGGTTACAGCTAATCTCTGCTATACGTTTTGGATGGTATCTGATGACATTGTTAGCTTTTGCGTTGATGGAAACTAATGATTTTCTAATACATCCACAAAGGGTTCATGAGATAATCAGTAGGGTGTTCAATCAAACGTGAGGTGGGCAATGAACGGTTATTAAAAGGGGTAAAGACAGCCTAAGATAATTTGTCTCTGGATCTTCAACACTCCAGCCTTCCAAAACCATGAAGTTCTAACCAGTTTCAACCAGTCTGGTCGAGTCTTTAACATGGGGTGAGAACTGTAGGCCACTAGCTGTGTCATCTGAAGCCATATGCTTTTCAAGAAACATTGGGATTGTTAGACTCATGGGGTTTCCCTTAAAAGGTCTTTTGTCTCATGAGCTCTGCACAGCACCTCTTATGAACAAAAAGTTACCTGAGAATCACTTCCTGGACTCCTCTGTTTATGCCCCCAGCATCTTCCCTTTTGTCCCAACCCTCAACCGAGATCTGCCATGTGCTCCTGAGAACCCATCTAGAATATTCTAGAACTCAGTTGGCAACCCACGGGGTAGTATGGTCTCTCCTATTCAGTTAGGCTGTGGCCACAGGGACTCTATTCCTCTCCAGGAAACCCAAAATTCCTGTGACTCCCAGGGGCATGGAGCCCGTGGCTGCAGCTGCTGTTCTGAGAGTCATGATTCACAGAGCTGCACTTTTATTAAAGACAATGGGAACATTCTCCTTAGGTTTGCCAGTACAAACAAAGGGCTCTCTCTGAAGTCAGCCAAATTTGTCTCTCAGGGTTGCTTGGACATTGCCACAGCCTGACTCTGAGGAAGGGAGAAGGAAGGTGGTCCTATTGAGGGGTTCCCCTGGGAGCAGTTTTGAATGGTCTGCATTTTGACTGAGGCAACATCCAGATGACAAGCATCCAATCCTCATCAACAAAGGAATGCACGTCCTCTTTTCTATGCCTTCTCCAGGAGTGAAAACAACAACAACAACAACAACAACAACAACAACAACAAAAACCCAACCAAAAGGGTTGGAGAGATGACTTAGTGGTTAAGGCACTTGCCTGCGAAGCCTAAGGACCCAGGTTTGATTCCCCAGTACCCATGTAAGCCAGATGCACAAGGAGGGACATTCCTCTGGATTTCATTTGCAGTGGCTGGAGGCCCTGGCACGCCATTCTCTCTCTCTATATATATATCTGCCTCTTTGTCTCAAATAAATAAAATGTTAAAAATAAATAGCTCACAGGCTGGAGAGATGGCTTAGGGGTTAAGGCGCCTGCCTCCTAAGCTTAAGATTCTCCAGGTCCCACGTTTAGCCAGACACAAAGGGATGCAAGGGTGCAATGCCAAACTTGCCCACAAGGGGGAGCACACGTCTGGAGTTCGTTCACTGGAGCTGAGAGGCTGCTGGCACGCCCATTCTCTATCTGTCCCTCTCTCTCTGACACCCCCCCAAATAGCTCACTTTCTTCCTCCATGCCCATAAATGTGTGGGGCCCTTGTTTCAGACTCTAACAACCTGATCTTTCTTCCTGAAGTACAGAATTCAGACCTAGCCACATGACAGGGAATTTAAACTTCTTCCTCTGCTGTCAGAAAGACCCAGCATTCAAGTCTCTCCAGCCTTACTTCTAAAATAATTGCTTTACAGTGCAAAGCAAGGTTTCACAATCAGAAATGATTTTTTTATATATAACAACAGTAGAATGTGTGCACGAGAGACCCATTCTACTGAATGTATAGTCCCACCAACAGTGAAACTAAAATCTGACAAAGCCCCAAGTGCTGGCTGCCTTAGGAAGTAATTGCATCAAACCTGAAATTGGAGAAATAGGTTATGTTTATTATTTTAAGCAAACACCTGATTTCAAGGACCCACTCAATAATAGGCATGTTTTGGATTAGTGAAGATATTTCCTTATATAAATAGTGAACCATCCAACATAAATATTATGGGTTCTGACCTCCTGCTTCCTTATGGTCTTGCCACGCTGGAGACGCTATTCACAGCCAGGACAGATGGTGACTCATTCCTTACCTGTCACAGCTGAAATTAGCATGCCAGCCCTCATCTGTCCACTGGGTAAGTCACAAAGGTTTTGTGAAAGTATCCACTGTGGAAGCAGAAGTGGCTCTAGAACATTCCTTCACAATGTGATCATGGGAAAGTCAGTCTAAAGCAGATGGAGAAGAACTTCCAGCCACACTGTGCATCTGTGGGGTCGTGGCAGCTTGCTGTCAGGTGTATCCCTTCGTGAACGATAGCTTCCCCTTGCATCCTGAGACCCGCCTGGTCTTCAGTTTCCTCATAGGACAGATGAAAGACTCCCATTTAGACGAGTGTGTTTCAAATGTTAATATGTACACAAGTCACCTGGAGGTCTTACCAAACTGTAGTTCTCATCAATGCGTTGGGCTAGAAACTAAAAGTCTACATTTCCAGCCAGCTCTCAGGTGATGCCACAGCCATACTCTGCTAGTGGTGGGTGACGCCTAAAGAAACTGTCAGTGCTGAAGGGATTTTTTTCCCTATTCAAAAGGATGCAAAAAGATTAAATAACAAATGTCATAAAATAAAACTAAAAAGCTGGACTGCCTTAGCCAGGAATATTGATGGTTTAGTTGAATAAAAGTACAGTAGACCCCAAATATCTGCACATTTTCTTACTCTTTGTCCCATGAGCAATGATTTTTTTTTTAAAGTAATTTGATTCATTCAGGACTATTTAACAATTAATCCCCCAGTTCAGACATCCTGGGGCTAAGATTTAGTTCCCACAAAAGCATTATCCAAATGGGAAGAAAGAGCAAAATATTTTAAATGGGTAAATATCCCAGTTTAAAATAAAATTTGCAATTTTTCAAAGAATGAGGATAATTGTTCCCCTTCCCTCAAGCAAGATTGGCTGAAAGAAAGCTGGAAGAGCAAACAACGGCCCTGACTACGCTTGGCCAGGGCAGGCTAACACTCAGCCTTCCCTGGTAGGCAAAAGCCTGACTTCTGCTGCTAGTGAGAATTTATAGAAACAGAAGCACCTTGGAAAGATGCTCAGTGTTTTATAATCATCACGGGGAAGGTAAATCCATCCCCACAATTGGTAAGAAAAAAAGCAAGAAAGGGACTGGAGTATGCCTTCTGGAAAACATGTAAATAGCCCGGCTGCTCAGTCAGAGCTGTCTGGCAGGAGAGAGGGTGTGGGCAGAACAGCACGGAGGGGAATGGTGGGTGTGAGGTGCAATAGTGAAGGCCTTTGCTTCACACCGTTCTCCAAAGCACACCTCTCTAACACGTAAAGGGATGCCAGCTTAGTGACCTACCCATAACAGCCAGGCTTCAATGTCAGTTGCAAGCCCTGCCTGTGGTAGGGTAGCTGACTAGCGGGAGATCTCTACTGATCCATTGTAAAAGGCAACACACACAAAAGCACCCCCCTAACATTAATCTGCATTTTAACAAGGTCTTTGGTCCTCCAATTTTATTTATATATAAAATTTTTATTTATTTATTTGCCAGCAGAGAGAGAAAGAGAAAAGAGGCAGACAGAGAGAGAACTGGCATGCCAGGGCCTCCAGCCACTGCAAACGAACTCCAGATGCATGTGCCCTTTGTGCATCTGGCTTATGTGGGTCCTGGAGAATCGAACCAGGATCCTTTGGCTTCGCAGGCAAACACCTTAACCACTAAGCCATCTCTCTAGCCCTATACTTGAGTTTTTGAGATAATGCTATTTCCAGAGTGGTTCACAGAGAACAACACACATGGAAATCTACCATCTACCTATGGAACTCCATCTCCCACTGGAGAGACGGCGCCCTGGGGAGGGTCAGGGAAGACTCTCTCTTCTGTGTGAAGAGTAAAGATGAACGGAGTCAAATCCAATAAGCCGATAAAGAAAGACACGGTGGGTTTCAACTCTTTCCCTCTCAGCCCAAAAGACCACATCCTTCTCCTCAGTGACTTTCTCTAAGCACACAGAGGCTCAACTTCAGGAGCTAGGGACATCTGGAAACATAGATGAAAGAAAAGCAATTTGTGTTAGATTCTGCGGGAGCACTCTAAATGTGAGAAGTCAAAATAAGTCAACGAAACCAACCAAATCACAGAAGAAAACCATAAAACAAAACGAACCCTCGACCTGTTTCTGCTTCTGACTAGAGTATTACGGGGAAGATTCACAAACCCTTCCTGGGACTTTAGACTTTCCCCCGGGAACATGTGGACATTAACCTGGAACAGTTTTTAAAATATGTGCTAGGAAATTCCTGGGGTAGGCATAAGGGTTTCTCTTGAAGATTTAAATGGGGCGAGTCAGTAAAGATGCCTTGTATCGATCCTGGGCTCTTGTCTGTTTAAGTCTGTACTTCAGTGCTTAACAAAGGATTCTATGGCTAAACATTTGAAAATTCCTGATGGAATCACTCTTTTTTCTTTTCTTTTCTTTTCTTTTCTTTTCTTTTCTTCTTTCTCTCTCTCTCTTTCTTTCTTTCTTTCTTTCTTTCTTTCTTTCTTTCTTTCTTTCTTTCTTCTTTCTTTCTTTTTGAGGTAGATCCTCAGTGTAGCCCAGGCTGACCTGACACTCACTCTGTAGTCCCAGCCTGGCCTTGAACTCATAATGATCCTCCTATCTTTGCTCCTGAATCCTGGCATTAAAGGCCTCTGCTACCATGCCTGACTGGAATCACTCATTTATGATTCTGAGACTTCTGATCAACCCTTCTTTGGGTCTCTATAAGACATTTTTTCACCTTGAAGTTTTAAATTAATTGCAAATTAGCCCCCTAATTCCCAGCATGTATTTGTATCAAGGTCTTTCAGTCTTAAAATTGCTCTCATTCATATAGAATACATGATGAAACCCTTCATGGCCTACAGAGAATCTCGGGAGGTTCTAAATGGAATTTTTATATATAGGACATAGATATTCCTGACCTCAAATATTGATAAAAGTTTAAGTTTTAATGTGACCTTTGATGTTTGTGATCAACCACCCTGCTCTGATAGTGTCTCAGGATAATTTTTCTTTGCCTCAAGGCCTGGAGGAACTCTCCATTAGTAAGCACTACACTGGGGTATACTTTTGAAATAGCCCCCCACACACAGGCTAGGGAGATGACTTAGAGGTTAAGGTGCTTGCTTGCAAAGCTAAAGGGCCCAGGTTCAATTTTCCAGGACCCACATAAGCCAAATGCACAAGATGGCACATAAGTCTGTAGTTTGTTTGCAGTGTCTGAAGGCCCTGGCATGCCCCCCATTCTCTCTCTCTCTTTCTTTCTCAAATAAATAAAAATAAAAGACATTTTAAAAAACAACTCCACGCAATGCTATTGTTTTCCTATTAGAAATAAAGATTTGCTTCCATTGGCAGCTGGCATGCTCCCTGTGATCTTGAACCCACGTGCCCTATGGCCTTCCTGAACTATAAGACCAATTGAGATCAAAACAAAGCCCTTCACCAGTCATGGTGATATAGCTTTGTAATTCCAGCACTTGGGAGGCTGAGGCAGGAGGATTGCCATAAATTCAAAGCCAGCCTTATAGTGAAATCTGTCTTTAACAAAAGAGCCCCCTCAGTATCTGGTAGGGTTCTTTGCACGTATTAGATACCCAATAAGTAAATAATACTAGTGCAACACACACGTGACTGAAATCACATCAAACAATGTTATTCCATCACAACATTTTTTACCTTCACAGCTCAATCATATTTTGATGTATAGACAAACTATGCCTCCAACACCCCTGTCCCCGGCAGCAGCAGCAGCAGTGACTCCCTATGTTCTGTAGACATAGTTGGTTCCATGGGTGATGCCATGGGTGACTGCCGGTTACCACTACCAGGCATCATCATTCTTGTACACACCCAAACCAGCACAGTTGTACATATAAGTGCTGACTCTCCAACTCTACCAGAAAACACCACAATAATAAGATCTAGACAAATCTCGAATCTCGCATAAGTCTTGGTTCCCACCATCAGAGCAGTATTGTGGGCCCTTGTCTGGGTTCTGATGGTCTCTTGAAGCCGTGATAGAACCATTAGAGGAACTTCAAATGATCTCATACAGGTGATCAGCGTTTTATGCGAGAATGAAAGTTTCCACATTGAAGCATATTTTGCATTACGATTCTATTTGCTAGTTTGTCCCTTCTCTAGACCTGAAGAGCCCAAGGCAGGGATTGTGTCAATGTTACTATTAATTCTTCAGACACTAGACAACATATAGCACATGGCAGTCACTGAATGACTAGATAAGTACAAGGCTGACAGAATCATTCGGGGTGCCATAATGAATCCAGTGAGTAATCATTTTTGTGCTGACAACTTGACTCATTAAAGGAGGTGAGAAAGTACCACATGAGAAAAGTAAAATGGCCCAAGTTCATAGAACTGATATAAAGCACTGAATATTTAAAACTCTGAAGACTGACAATTTTCAAAGACAGGAAGTAGGACTATTTTTGGCAACATTCACTGTAAATCTTGGAAAGGGGAGGTATACCCCAGCTGTAAGCCAGGTCAACCTCATTGAAACCAAATTGGGACAAAATTGAGTAGCTCTCAGTATGCACTGGCCAGTCACAGGATGGCCTGATGCTGTGTTTTGTCAATACATATGCTGTATTTACAGATGCACCACTTCAAGACCTATTCACAGGTTGTTGTGTAATGTGACTCAGTATTATAGCCAGCATCCACAGCGTGACGCCGGGGTCTTAAGATGTACGTCAAGCTTTTCCACTAAGGTAGGGGTATATTGTACATATTTTTTTCACTAATCAAGCAAATTAGCATTTATAGGGTTATGTCTCAGCTGCCTTTTTACCTCAGGTTCCTCCTGCACGGAGTCTGGTAGAGAAAAAAATACCACAGTAACAGCAGGAGCTTAATGCTACACACACTGGGGGGATGCCAGTCAAATTCAGAAACATCTGAGCATTCAAGATGTTACAGTTAGACATGGTGCTGCCTTCAAAGAGGTCCTAATCGAATGCTGAGAAAAATTGTGTGTTGGATAACTATAATTCCCTGTCTGAGCTATAGGGGTGAGAACAGGGGATGCTATTGGCAAAGAGGAAAGAGGGGTGAATCTAGAATTAAGAATACAGAAACCGAGCTGGATAAATGGCTTAGTGGTTAAGGCGCTTGCCTATAAAGCCTAAGGACCCATGTTTGACTCTCCAGATCCCACGTAAGCTAGACGCACAGAGGTGAGGCAAGGTCGCACATGCCCACTAGGTGGCGCAATTGTCTGGAGTTTGATTGGCCAATTCTCTCTCTCTCTGTCTGTCTCCTCCCCTCTTTCTTTCTCTGTCTAAAAATTAAAATTAAAAAAATACAGAAACCAAGAAACAGAAAAAAAAATCCACATATCATATTCTTAGAATGGTCTCATCATTGGGGGGGTTTGGGTGGACAGTAGCAATGGATTGTAAGGTCTAAGAGGCAAGTTGGAATCGTACTCTGAAAAGCTAAGCTACAAGTCATGCCCTTCAGTGGTGGCACCAAACGGGGTTTTCCATAAGGACACTGGACAAGGACTGATAAAGGATGGCTGAGGGAGGTGTTTTTGTTGTTTGTTTTGTTTCATTACTGTTGGTTGGATGGTTGGTTTTTGCTTTCTTGAGGTAGGGTCTCACTGTAGCCCAGGCTGACCTGGAATTCACTATATAGTATCAAGCTGCCCTTGAACTCACTGCGATCCTGCGGCCTCCCAAGTGCTGGGTGGTGCATGTACCACCATACCTGGCTTTCAAGGAGTTTTTTTTCCACACCTCTGCAACCAAATACTTACCACCCTCCTCCCTGCTGCCTAGAGTCCAATCAAAATAAAACAACAACGTTTGCTCTGCAAACACACATTCAAGACAAGCCCCGTAGCCACATTCTACCCTGCTAGCACTAATCTTTATAATGGAGGCTCAGAATCTGCCCTTGTGAGCTGTCATATTCCATAAGGATGGGGATAGAGAAGTCAAAAGTAGGAAGTGGGTTTGCCTCCCTAGTTTCAGTTATGACAATAAACCAGGGAGTTGAGCTATGAAGGGACACTAAGGTCACAGAGTGGACAGTGTCTCATGGATTCAGTCCTGGAGGACAGGGACCTCATCAATTAGCTCAAGGCTCCCTGTAGCATAAGCTGCACACACTGGCAGTAAAGTAACTGGGAACCCATTGTGTCACCACAGGCAGTACTGAATTTGATGTATGGTGCATCTTCAACAGCTATTAATAGCGAGGAGCCTGCAGCCAACTGCAGACATGTCCATGTCACGAGGAAACGAAGAGCTCTTAAACGTGTAAAACATCACTAGCGGCCACCATCCATAGGCAACAGAATAGAAAGCATTTTCCAATGAAGGAGGATTCCTAGGAGGACCCTATGATGTCTATACTAAGCTGGAAACAGAATTAAAGACGAAGACTCCTACTTCCAGACACTGCCTGGCTAAAGAAAAGGAATGAGCATAAGAAATGCATGTGAGCATACAGGAGCATGTGGGAGTCGGATCATTCATGGAGATTCTCTGACAGGATGGAGTCCAGTGCAGAGTCTGTGTTAACTGAGGAAGGGGCATTGAAGCAGACACACTGTTCAGCAGGCTCTGCGTATGTACACAGCCTGAAAAATAGCAAATGCTTCACAGCAGCTTAAGCTAACTCTGCCCTTTATTCAAAGTTGATTTATTCCCTATAATATGCAGTCAGCCCTCTGTTGAGAAGTAGTTCCAGGACTCCCATGGTACCAAAATCTGTAGATGCTGAGGTCCCATCTACAAAATGCCACAGTACCTGCATATAGCATATGTCCAAACTGTCATATACTTTAAGTGACCTCCAGACTACTTCGAAGACCCAATACAACGGAAATGGTATGCAAATGATGGTCGCATTGCTTTGGTTAGGGAATAGTGGCCAGGGAACCCACTCTGCCTGCTTTCAGTAGAGATGCAATTTTTTCCTACTGTTATTCTCACTCTGTGGTTGGTTGGGTCTGCAGTGCAGAACCCACATATAAGGAGTGCCCTCTGTAAGTAAAAGTAGGTGCATTCACATTTCAAACAAAACCAAGCACCACACTGTTAGCCGATTTGGCCCTGTCTTCAATGCTACTTCTTGTGTTTTTATTTAAAGGGGAGGGAAATGCAATGTTGCAACAGCAGCCATCTTGCAAACAGAATACAAATACAAAACAATGTATTGACAAGGAAGTGGCAGGTCACACGCACTGATTTACTCTTAATCTAGCTGCCGCTATGGAAACAACTGTGTCTGTCATTCACATAGCTAAGCCATATTTAAAGGGCCTGGCCAAGAAGCTTATAAACTGCCAAAAGTATTATTAACTACAAAAACATTTTATTATACCTTTTATTGCTTAAGCAAAATGTCAACACAGACAGATACAAAAAGCCTAATCACTGAGTAGAATGCTCAAGGAGCGACTTTGTGAAATTATGAACATAATGGAAACATTTACCAACAGTATACCAAAACAAGGTTATTAATATCTTTTAAACATTCAGAGACAGTGCTTCAACACCGCAACTAAAGCATTATGTAGACCCCAGTGAAATTTGGTGATTGGAGTGACAGAATGTCACATTCTCATATTTTTAGTCCTGCTTGTGTGTCAGACGGCAGTCTCAAAGGAGCTAAATTGGCATTTCAAATTGATTTCCAAATAATCACTTTTAATATCCTTCCCAATTTTAGCTTGTACAAGTCTGTCTGATTCCCTTGGGTCTCTCTGACACACAGCTGTAGGCTGGGGACTGGCTGGCAATGTGACTGGATCAGCTTCTGTCCCTCAGGGAGGCTGCAGCCTGAAGTGACTAGACTGAGGGAGGCTGCGCAATGCTCCATCCAGCGACTGTTGTCCTCCCAATAGTCATTACATCTTCCTCTCTCTTCTCTCCTTAACCCTCCCCTTCTCTCTCCCTTCATCCTTTTCTCCCTTCCTCCCTCCCTTTCTTCCTTCCTTCCTTCTCACTTAGGGCTCCCAAGCCTCAGTACTACTAATGGTTGGGCTAGCTGCTTCTTCACTGTGAGAGGCCTTCCGGTATATCATAGCCTGTTCAGCAACACACCTCTCAGTCCTTGCGGTGTCCCCCATAACCTCATGTATTTTGAAAATTTGCTCCCCAGCTGGTGGCAATTTGGGAAAGTTGTAGAGCCACTGGGAGGTGGAGCCTCGCTGGAGGAGGTGTGTCCTTGGGAGACAGACCTTGAGGTTGGTTCATCCAGCCCACTCAGTGTTCAGAGTTAGCGCATTTCAGACTGCTTTCTTCCTGCTTTGAGAAGATGTGATGTCCCAGCTGCCTGCTCTGCCATGCCTCCCCCACTGTGGTGAACATCCCCTCAAAACTAAGCTGAAATAAACCCTTTCCTCTCTTGAGCTGGTTTGGTTGGGTATTTTGTCTCAGCAATGAGGAAGTAACTGATAGAGTGCTCTACCCATTAGATATGTCCTACTGAATGCCCCATAGGTTGGAAGCATGGGGCGGGTAGGCAAAAAAAAAAAAAAAAAAAAAAAAAAATCAATCACCCCTCAGCTCTCATTTTAAACTTCTTCTTCTTTTTGTTTTTGTTTTTTGAGGTAGGGTCTCACTCTAGTTCAGGCTGACCTGGAATTCACTACGTAGTCTCAGGGTGGCCTCGAACTCATGGTGATCCTCCTACCTCTGCCTCCCAAGTGCTGGGATTAAAGGCATATGCCACCACACCTGGCACTTATTTATAACTTCTAATCTCACAGAACCCTGTTTATGATCTCATTTCCATCATTGCAGTGAGTATCTATGATCTGTAAGAAAGGCAGCTTTCATTCTTAAAAAGGGATCACTTTTGACTGGTCTAGAGTAATTATGACAGCATGCAGCACAGGTCTGGCCAAAGAGACCCATGAAGTCTGCTGTGGTCTCTTTATTTACCCAGGGTTCTATCATTATACTAAAATGCTTGTAATAGTGAGTGGAGAAAGAGAACAGGTTAGTTTGGACTCACAGTTTTGGAGGTCCCAGTCCAAGATTGGGTGGACACATTGCTTTGGGCCTCTGGTCAGTATGCCGGGTGGTGGGAGCACGTGGAAGAGCAAAGCTTCTCACTTCATCAGCCGGGAGGCAAAAGAGAAAAAAGAAGAGGCCGGAATCCCATAGTCTTCTCCAAAGGCATGGCCCCAGTGACCTAAGGACCTCACACTAGGCCCTCTCTCCTCAAAGTGGGATGACTTCCTGACAGCATCAACCTGCTTAACACACGGCCCTGTGAGGAACATCCTAACCACGCCAGCTTCCATAGAAGGAATTCCTCAACCATCAGATGAGACCCGGGGAGAAACTGGATGAAGTAAAGGAGAATGAAGGGACATTTGACAGGATTTCCTTAACAAAACACCACAGACTGAGTTGCTTAAGCAGCACAATGGTGTTTTCTGACTTCTGGAGGCTTGAAGTACAAGGTCAAGGTGCCAGCAGGTTGGTTTCATCTGAGACCTCTCCCCTTGGCATATAGATAGCCATCTTCTCCCCATATCTTCCATGGTCTTCCCTCTGTGTGTCTGTGTTCAGATTTCCCCGTTTTAATGATGAGTCATACTGGAAAAGGGCCAGTCCTAATAGCATCATTTTAACTGAATTATCTCTTAAATACCTTATCTTCAAACATAGTCATATTCTGAGGTACTGGATATTAGGGATTTAACATATGAGTTAGGTTCAGTGATAACAAGGAAGAAACAAAAAGGAGCAAGAGAGGTAGAATAGAAGAATAAGAATGGGATATATTAGTTGGAAATAATTTCTCTATGTAATAGAAATTAGTGGTGTATTCAAATAGAACTGTGTTCTATCACTAACATGAAGTTGGAATATGAGCAGTTTGCTAAGTGGTTGAGTTGATCAAATATTTCATTGAAGGGGCTGGAGAGATGGCTTAGCAATTAAGGCATTAGACTGGAAAACCTAAGGTCTCAAGTTTATTTCCCCAGGACCCATGTAAGCCAGATGCACAAGGTGGTTCATGTGTGTGGAGTTTGTTTGCAGTGGGTGGAGGCCCTGGAGTACTCATTCTCTCTCTCTCCCTCCTCCTCTCTCTGTCTCTCTTTAAAATAAATAACTAAATAAAATATTTTTTTAATTCATTGAGTTTTTCACTATCTATGCATTGCCCTTTTTGGAATCTTCATTCTTGTACTTGTTGCCTCCTTGTCCTAAGACCCTTTAAGCCCTGAGGCAGGGGGACAGGAAAATAGGCTGTACCAATGATCCTCCCTTCTTTCTGCCCCCTACATATGGACGCAACATCTTCCCCCAAAGGCCCCCAAAATAATGCCATTTATATGTCACGGGCCTCAATGATAGCATGCGGCTAGCCCTGGGTGTACCCGTGTGTTGTGGCAGAACAAGTATCTGACTTCCTAGGACCTCTGGCAGTAAGCAGGAAGGGCGGAGACGGCTATCGGATTAATCCATCGACCCTGTTTATCCAGGGGAAGAAGAAAGGGAGAAAGAAAACCAAAAATAGGAGTGGCCGGGGAGAGAAGAGTGAAGGAGAATTATCTGTATTCATAACTAAATAGTAAATGAAATAAAACGGTTTTCTTATGCACCCTTCCCAGCATGATTCTCCACCCTGCCGATAAGCTACCTTAAAACCCAGCTGCTGGCTCCAGCGTCCAGGTGACAGCACACCTTTTGGCATAAACAGGCAATTTGCATTTAATGATTGTTTGCAGATAAGGAGCTATATGTGTGCCACAAACAGTACAATTATGTGTAACATACTATTTGGCACATAGTAGATAACTGTTAAATATTGGTTAAAGAAGTGAGTCAAATCAGTCCAGATAATTGTGGAATCCATGTTATAGTGTCTACTCAACAGACAAGAAATCATTAGGATTTCTTTGTTGTGAGAAGTTGTTGGAAATGCAAGTTATTGGGCCTTAACAGGGAACAACTAAGTCACAAATAGGTAGAGTCAGTAATGGACATTAAAAAATTTGTGTGTGGTGCAGGGGGTGGTGGGGATACCAAGTTCTCTTGCTCCCTGCAAATGAATACCAGATACAGATACTTGCATCACTTGTTGTGTTGTGCTTACATGGACAGTTTGGGACTTGAACCCAGGCTGGCAAGCTTTGCAAGCAAGCACCTTTAACCACTGAGCAATCCTTTCCGTCTGAGTAATGTACACTTTAAATGCATGATGGGTGCTTGCTTCAGCAGCACATATACTAAACACATGATGGGTGTTTGGTGCATATTCAAGCTTCTGAACACACACACACAACTTAACTATCTCTGTTTTCATAATTTTAGGGGCATGAATACTTTATTCATTACAATTTCTATTCTGTGCTCCACCAAACACCTGAAAACACCACTCTGTTCTAAGGCTCTCTAAAGCTTTTAAATGTTAACCAATATCAAAACACAGAGATACAGGAAGAAAACACCCACTCACGCACTTCTCCAATTTCACAAATGTTAGCATTTGCCATAGTGGTTTGTAAGCCTGTTAAAAGTCATTAGCTCAGAACTGAACTCTTCCATCCTTTCAACCCTTCCTGACAGAGTCTCTAGACTCCTCAGAATCTGGTGACTATCTCTGGCTGCTTCCTAAATCCCCTGGCTGGGAGAAGACAAGCCTTTGGTATTTCTGAGCATGCTAAAGTTCACTGGCCTGGTTCTCCTTTCCTACCCGTTTCTCCAAGTTCTTCTTGTACCGAGCAACACCACGACCCTGCCTTATGGTAGTGGTATCTAAGAGAATCGGAATCACTTTATAAAGGACTTTTTGGGCCTCACTTAGCCACTGATTCATCCCAGTCTGCTCTGGTGGGGACAGCACAGGTAGAGCCTGACATACCAGGTAGGCCAGTGGTCCCTGTACTTTAATAAACAAAAGAATCCCCCTGTTTGAAACACAGATCACTGATTTAGCTACTTTTGACCCAATATACCTGGGATGAGGTCCAAGAATTTGCCTTTCTAGCAAGTTCTCAGATGATATAGCTAGACTGGGGACCACAGTTCAAGAACAACTCTTCTAAGTTCTCAAAAACACTGTTGCTCAAGATTGGGGAGGCTCTCCCATCTTATCCATAAATGGCTTTTTGGAATAATTATCCGAGTACATACTACAGGTTGCCTTCCAAATATCCATTACCTTCCCCTTCTTTATCAATAGAGCTTAAATATGCCCAGCTTCAAAAACATGATGTTTTATAGGTAAGCACCTTAACTGCTGAGCCATCTCTCCAGTTCCAAACATGACGTTTTCTTGACTCCTTTCAGCTACAAGTATCCATGTGACTTTTTTTTAAGAAATGAAAGACAAGTGGAAGTCAACAGGTAGCACTTTTGGAAAGTCATTCAGAAAGGTTTGTTTGATTGACATCACCCACCAACAAGTTTACACCCTACCAATTGCTCATCTCCTGTCCCCTTGTACTGTATTGAAATACAAATATGATGCTCAAAGGGTCTCAGACATCTTGGGACCAGGTTGTAAGTAAATGCTGAGGATGTTGAAGAAGATGGAGGCGTCTGGGTCCCCGAGGGCACCATGAGCTGTCCTTGTCAGCTCTGGACTGCCCATAGACATCACATTATGTGAAAAAGGGGCAAAGTCCTAATTTGTTTACTTAAGTCATTTGAGGGGTGGCTTTGTTTTTAGTTAGTGACAGTCTTCACTGCTAGTATGCCTACCATATTAAGGGCCAGTAACAGTAAAGATGGAAAATAGGTTTCCTACCTTTAAGGAGCTACAAAGACAGGAAACAGACATAGCTCTGGAGTGATGGAGTGAATGCAGGGCCCAGAGGAACTGAGGAAATATCAACCAGGACACCCCCCCCCCCAGGCATGCTAAGTAACTGTTTAGAGAGATTCATATCCAGGAAGAGAAGACAGAGTTGGAAAAAGAGATTGAATTTGGGGGTCTTGAGATAAGAGTTTAGCACTTATTTGAATTAATTAATTAATTTATTTATTAGTTTTGGCACTTTTATCTATGTACAATAGCTTAGAATTGGAAATGGCCAAGATGCCTAGCAAAAGACTAATGGTCAATGAAGATGCAGTACGTGTACACAGTGGAATTCTATTCAGCCATATGGAAATTTACAGGAAAATGGATGGATCTGGAAAGAATCATATTAAGTAAAGTGACTCAAACTAAGAAAGACCCAAACTGCATGTTCTCTCTGGTCTTAGCTTGTAATATTGTAAGTATGCACATATAGGGCGGCAAGTGTGAGTAAAACCTATGGAGACAGAACTCTGACTAAAAGTGATGAGCTCCAGATAGTTTAAACTCATGAGAAACAGGGATCCTGCGTGAACAAAGGTGCCAGGAAATGCCCAGGACTGTAATGATACAGCATTGTATAGTGTGATAGGGATTTCAAACAAACAAACATTCTAAAATCTAGGAAAGTCAATATCTCAGAGGAAAAAAAGAAAAACAATCAACAAATTACCATAAAGAGACTTTCTGAATAGGGTATTTTCAAATCAGATAATCACATGGTTTTGAAGGGGGAGAGCAATCACTGAGAACATTATAAAGCCTTGGTTTAGGAAATTATCATAAGAAAAACAACTCAAAATGGAGAGATTCTTTGGTTAAATAAGTTGTGGAGAACTCATAGGCTCAGTGGGCAACCTTCCTTTCCCTATCTATGGTCTAGCAGGGCCTCAAAAGCCAAAGAGCTGCAGGGACCTCGTGGGGGGATCGTGAAGGAACAGGTGGAAGATGAGAAAAAAAATACTGTGAAATTATTTAGAGATGAAAGAGCCACTCACATGATCCACTTTCAAAATGTTTCCAGACCAAAAGGCATTTGATCCTCATTTTGAAGAAATTATGTTCAGAAAAGATGAGGTCAGGGTTCTAGAATCTGTGAACTTTATGAAGAAGTCCATTGAAATGTCCTTAGGATTTAAAAAAAAATTAAATTAATTTATTTAAGAGGCACACTAGGACCTCTAAACACCACAAATGAACTCAAGATGCATGCACCATCATGTGCCTCTGGCTTGTGTAGGTCCTGGGGAGTCAAACCTGGGTCCTTAGGCTTTGCAGGTAAGGGCCTTAACCGATAAGCTGTCTCTCCAGCCCGACCTTAGGCTTTTTAATGTTCAGTTGCTTTTTGCTCTTCAGAGTTAGTTTCTTTGACTCAGTTCCTTTTCCACTTTTTGGATTTTAAATGATACAATCTGTGATGATAACTCTGAATTTTTACATATATCTGATAGTAACAAAGAGAAGAAAAACGTAAAACACCACCTAGAAAAGAATATCATTCTATCTTCAACATTGTTCCTGTGAGGGTTTTTTTGTTTGTTTGTTTTTTTGAGGTAGGGTCTCACTTTTAGCTCAGGCTGACCTGGAATTCACCATGTAGTCTCAGGGTGGCCTTGAACTCACAGTGATCCTCCTACCTTTGCCTCCCGAGTGCTAAAAAGGCATGCGCTGGGCTGGAGAGATGGCTTAGTGGTTAGACGCTTGCCTATGAAGCCTAAGGATCCCTGGTTCGAGGCTCTATTCTCCAGGACCCACATAAGCCAGATGCATAAGGGGGCACATGCATCTGGAGTTCGTTTGCAGTGGCTAGAGGCCCTGGCGTGCCCATTCTCTCTCTCTCTCTCTCTCTCTCTTCTACCTGCCTATTTCTGTATCTCTCTCTCTCTCAATTAATAAATAAATTTTTTAAAAAAGGCATGCGCCACCACGCCTAGCTGTTCCTGTGAGTTTTAAGACAAATACATAGAATTTGGCATCTGATTCAAGTTGTGTGAGAAATTTGTGACATCTTGTTTTTTTTGTTTTTTGTTTTTTTTAAGATAAAATTAAATGGGCTGAAGAGATGGCTCAGTGAATAAAAGCCCTTCCTGTACAAGCATGAGGGCCGGAGGTGGCCTGAGAGATACTTGAGTTTCATCCCCAGATGCACATAAACAGCTGGGCGTGGCCAGGCGTGTCAGTCCCATAGGAGAGCAGAGACCTGAGAATTGCAAGGCCTTGTGAAAAAGCTGCAAATTCCAGGATCAGTAAGAGACCCTGTCTACCACAGGCAAGGGAACAAGGCCCTTTGTGGATACATATGTGTGCATGCGTCACACACACAGGCAAAAAAAAAAAAAAAAAAGTTATGTTGGTGTTTAGCACGAATATGGTATGATTAATTGATAAAGCATTTTGTTGTTGCTGCTGATCAGTTATCATGTCGTTCTGGGAAAGGTCTCCATTTCTCTACCCGTGTTCCAGATGGGAAATCTAAAAGTCGCAAAAGCAAAGTTCACTTAACACAGTCTAATCGTGACGGCAGAACCTTGCCTGACTGTGTTAGCACAGGGACAGAAGTCTCCGACTTCGAATCTTTTTGACGTTAGGCAACTATGATGGGAGGAATCATTCATTTCCTAAATCGGCCCTGAACAGAATTATAGGTGAGCAGAGACAAGCTAGCGTCAGTGTTCCTCCTTGCTGCTGTGACTGACATTAAACTTGAAAAGCTGCAGGGAAAAAGACAGGCTCTGAGCAGAGTGACACAGCACATTCACCCTAATGACAGTGGCTTTTTCTTGTGGCTCCCCAAATGATCACATAATTCAGGAAGTTCTTTTACATTAAATAAAGCTCAAAGTTTTAAAAGTACTTTCTACATCTGATAAGCCATTCCCTTGTCACATCTGAAGAAGCCTCCAAACTGAGCATTTGCTGGGTGGAAGTCTAGTTTTGTTGGTGTTTTCTTTTTTCTTTCTTTTTTTTTTTTTTTAATTTGAGAGAGAGAAAGAAAGAGGCAGATAGAGACAGAGCATGGGAACATCAGGGCTTCTAGCTGCTGCAAAGGAACTCCAGACATGCGCCACTGTGTGCATCTGGCTTATGTGGGTTCTGGGGAGTTGAACCTGGGTCCTTTGGCTTTGCTGGCAAGCATCTTAACGGCTGCGTCATCTCTGCAGCCCTCTGCTGGGTGGTGTTTTGCAGAAAGCCTTAGTATCTCCCTTTGGAGTCTCTGTTACTGATGAGCTCACAGCCCTGCAAAAGAGCCCAAGGAGTACCCCAGGCTCTTGTCTCAGGTCTGCCTTGAAGAGGAAAGCTGTCTCTTTTACTTGGAGTCCTGTCTTCTCTGCTATGTCCTGTTTTCTAAAGCACTCCTTTGATGGATCAAAGCCCAGCGGACCTCAGGCAAGGCCTTCCAAGATACCCAAGATGGCTGCCTGCACACAAAGCCAGGCGCACCCACTGAACTGTGGTACGGAGCCTCACACAGAGCAGGCTGCTTTCAAGTAGATTTTCTTCTCTGTAAGTGATGAGAGAAGAGGAGGGGACCTGTAACGATCATAATGTAAAAACTTCAGACTTGTCTTAAAGAACTTGCATTGGTTCGTGTTTTCTTTGGATGCCAGGCCACTTGGGAAAAAAAAAAAAGGAACAGATAAAGTTTAGGTTGCTGGAGGGCCTTTAGGCATTTTGACAAAACAAAACAATCAAATTTAAAAAATAACATAAAACAACTCTGCCTTGAATGGTATAAGACAGAAAATAAGATTCTGGAAGACGTGGAACAACTTTTATGTATGTTACATGTCTGCTTTCTCGTGCTCTTTCATCATCAAGCAAGTGTGAGGCTAAGGGTAGGAACATGCTCTTCTGACCCTCTTGCTCAGTCGGGTCTTTGGGAGTTAGATAAATCTATCAATACAAAATGAGAAACCTTTAATAATAATAATAATAAACAATAATCGGCCTAGCTCCCAGGGTAAAAGTCCACCCTAATGATTAGAGCTACACCAACAGCTCTCTACACCAACAGAGGAGGTACTTCAAGCACATTTGAGAAATATTGTACAAAAGTACTTGTTCCTATTGGTTGGTTGTTGGTTTTGTATTATTTTTTTCACTTTAAGGCAATTCTAAGTGACAAATTTATTTTGACATGCACCGCAAATTTCGAAAATAGGAGACAAAATGTGAAGCAATCTCCAAATTTGTTTAACCCTAAAAACCTTTCCTTGGACTGGGGAAATGACTTAGCGGTTAGGGCATTTGTCTGCAAAGCCTAAGGACCCTGGTTCAATTCCCCAGGACTCAGGTAAGCTGGATGCACAAGGTGGCACCATGCATCTGGAGTTCGTTTGTGGTGGCTGGAGGCCCTGGCGTGCCCATTCTCTTTCTCTCTGCCTCTTCTCTCTCTCTCTCTAACTAACTAACTAACTAAATAACTAAATAAATAAATAAATAAATAAATAAATAAAATACTAAAAAATACGTTTTCTTTTCTGGTGGCTCTTAAGGAATTAGTAATCTTTGGCTTGCATTTAAGGAAATATTGAACTAGGTAAATAAATAAATCTGTGAATTGCTATGAAGAAAGACAATTAAAACAAATGATGGGGGCTGGAGAGATGGCTTAGCAGTTAAGAGACTTGCCTGCAAAGCCAAAGGACCCAGGTTCAATTCCACAGGACCCACATAAACCAGATGCACAAGGTGGCACATGCATCTGGAGTTTGTTGGCAGTGGCTGGAGGCCCTAACACACCCATTCTGTCTCTCTCTCTTTGCTTCTTTCTCTCTTAAATAAATAAATAAATAAATAAATAAATAAATAAAAACAAATGATGGCAACACAGTTGTTAAGACTATGAATGATCTCACTCTGTCTTGTATTTGCCCCTGACAACTGATGGAACCCACCCAAGTTCCACGTTTCCTTCTGCACGTGTGGAGAATACGCTCTCACCGGACACTGAATAAGTTGTCACCTTGACATTAGACTTCTTCAAGTGTGAAAAATAAATCTGTAGCATTTATAAATTACCCAGGCTAAAGTATTTTGTTATCGCAGCCCAAACAAACCTAAACATATGGATAATGTATCAGTCAGCTTTCCATCACTGTGACCTAATACCTGATGAGCCTGTAGGTCAGAATGTTAACAGACTAGGTAGTGTTCCTTCAGACTAATCGAGGTTCCAGATAGCTATCCAAATGACAGTGCAGACAAAGGAGAAATGGTATCAAAGAAGAATCTCACCCCACAAAGTCCCCTTGAGAAGTTCTGAGAACAAACTTAGATGTCAGACAGTCTCTCTGTCTGAGTAAAGTCTGTCTGAGTAAAGTCTGGCATTTGCTCTTCATTAATCTAGAAGTCACTAATTTTGGAGTCACACACCTGTGCAAGATACTAGCTTGCCATGATTCATACAGAATGGATGATCTAGAATGGTGATCTAGAACACTGATTTATTTATAAGTTGCTCCAGAGCCAGAGTGACATGGAGCTCAGAACATGCACTTTTATGCCACGTGGCCCATGTTCAGATCTTGGCTCTGTCACTCGTGAGCTATCACTTCACCACTCTGCCTCAGTTTCCTAAGATAAAGATGATATTCGTATCCACCTCCATGTGGTTTATGAACATCAAATCATTTAGCATCCCTAAAGTGTTGTTAGTAGTTAACAGGCATTAGCTGAATAGGTATTGAAGCTTTAAAACAATGTCCCAGGGCTGGAGAGATGGCTTAGCAGTTAAGGCACTTGCCTGCAAGCCTAAGAACACATGGACAAATCTCTAGGTCCCATGTAAGCCAGATGCAAAAGGGGGCGCATGTGTCTGGAGTTCATTTGCAGCAGCTGAAGCCCTAGTGCACCCATTCTCTTTCTACTTCTTTATCCCTCAAAATAAATAAATAAATAAATTTTAAAAAATAACCCAAACAACCCTTCTCTGATAGCTTTGAATTCTCCTGGATGGCAGATACATGAAAAATTTTCCCATGGGGTTCAGGCCTTACTGACACATCTGGGACTAGAAGATTCCACAAAAAATAAATGCCCCAGGGAGAAATGGGGATCATTTAAGATCCAAACTAGGGCTGGAGAGAGACCTCAGCCAGATGACATTTAGTTTGGTAGTGGCTGGAGGCCCTGGCATGCCCCATTCTCCCTCCCCTCTCTCTCTCTCTGACTCTTTCTCTCTCTTAAATATATATATATATTTTTTTTTTTTTTTTTTTAAAGGGCTGGAGAGATGGCTTGGGGGTTAAGGCGCCTGCCTGTGAAGCCTAAGAACTCCAGTTTGAATCTCCAGGTCCTACGGCCAGATGCAAAAGTGACAAATGTCCCAGCACTAAAAGCTGGCAGTTTTATGTGGAGAAGAGACTTGAGCTGATTAGAATAGATTTCTCTCTGGTGTTAATAACCTTCCACAGGACCCTCACAGTGTAATAGGGAGCAGCAGATGGAGCCTCCTATGAAGTAGAAGGAGGCAGTCACTGGTGAATTTTCTTGTCGTGGCTGAACAGCATGAGTGGACCTGCTTGGTCTTCCTACTTTCAAAAGAGTCAGAAAAATCCAGAGTTCTACATAAATTTGCTGAATTTTGTTGGTGGGGACACTGATTTATTTATAAGTTGGGGAAAGTCAGGCAAGAGCTGAGGTGACACCACTCAGTCTTCTGCTGACCGGCGGAAGAGGAACAGCTGGCTGGGGGCTGAAAGCTCAGCAACCTCCTCTGCTCTCAGCCTCCCAGGGGACTCCCTCCGTCCCCTCCCATTTAACCTCCCTCCCATCAACCCAGTGTGAAGTTAAAAAAAATAAATGGGGAGAAATCCCCTTTGAGACACAAGCCCTTCCCACATCAGCTCAGTTTTATGTGGAGAAGAGACTTGAGCTGATTAGAATAGATTTCTCTCTGGTGTTAATAACCTTCCACAGGACAGTGAGGCCTGGCTGACCTATGAAGTAGAAGGAGGCAGTCACTGGTGAGCTGAACAGTCACCCAGTCAGGACACGGAAGAGGAAAGCTGGAAGCAAACAGGGACTTCCCTCCCATCGATCCCCTTTGAGACACAAGCCCTTCCACATCAAAACAACTGTTGCTTCGAGGATTTTGTCAGAGACGTAACATCTGTGTTAGGCCAAGCACCAGCCTGAGCCCCATATAATGATGGATATAAACTCCAATGTAAAAATGAAACCTTTGGTCCTACTTGGTGATTACTCAGAGAGCCTTTCTTTATGCCAAGGAGGTCTCTGTGAGTTGCTTGAAATACAGTAGCAGGCACTGCCTGGGGTCACTGCCAGGGTCTAACCTTGGAGTGAATACCAGCTGTTCCCCTAGAGGTCGGTGTTGACGCCCACGTCCAAGCAGATGCTAATAAACAGATCACGTGATTCATCAAAACATCAGTCTCACTCTCCTTCCAGACTTTAGTCACTTGTAAGACCAAAAAGTATTTAAGGGGGCACTTCCATTCCTTCAGCCTATGCGCTAGACCACGCCTACACTCAATTCTCTATCAGTCTATATTGTCTTCTCTCCTACTCTTTTTCTACTTTCTCTTGTATCCTAAGTTATGCCATTTTATTTCCTAATTTCCCTGGCCTCACTCCCTTTTTCTTGATGCCTGGTTCTTTCTAGTATGAGGTTAGAAATTGATTAGAATTTATTTAAATTCAAAGTGGCCTTTGGCTGCCAAACAAACAGGTTTTGGTCCTCGGGGTAACTTCAAAAGGCTTGGGAGAAATTATGATAAGTTAATGAAATGAATGTGACTCTTCAGGTGACCAGCTTGCTTGGCTTTCTCCTACAATTATAATGTCTACTGGTCACAAGCGTCCAGGATAGCAAGCACTTATACTATAGACACAGTGTATATTGATGCATTTTTTTTTGGAAGGCAGTTTGGCAAAAATAACTCTTAAAAACCATATTAAATATATATATGTTCCATGTTAAATATAACAAATATAATATGCCCACCTGTCTCTTTTCCCAAACAAAATCTGTACGAAATGATACTAGAGAATATAACAATTAAAGTTTATAGGCCGAAGAGAATAAGGAGGAGATAACGAATGAAGAAAGATACCAGCACAACTTCAGAAATGGAAAGAAATGTGCCAAGTGGTTGGATTCCTAGGATAGGAAAAAAATGAAATTACTGACCTGCAGAGATCCAACTCAAGATTTGCCTCTCAGAACCCAGGCTATCTTCAGGAGTTTCAGGCACTAGAAACTTCTAAAGATGAAGATGGGATGGAACTGAGACCAAAGGGAGTGGGGAAAAGGTAGGGTGTATATTACTTTTCTCATACTTGGCTAAAGCTACTTAGGAAAAGAAGGGCAATAGTCTGGCTCATTGTTTGAGGAGTAAAGTGTATCCTGGCAGAGAAGAAATGGTAGCCGGTCACATTGCATCTCCAGTCAGTGAACAACGAATAAGAACACTAGTGCTCATCTACTTCTTCCTCTTTTTCCCATTTTGTTCAGTCTGGAACCCCAGCCTGTGGAATAGTACCACCCACATGCAGGGTGTGACTTTTCTCCCCAGTTAAACCTCTGTGCCAACAACTTTACAGATGTACTCAGCAGAGTGTCTTCTAGGTGATTCTAAATCCAGTCAAGTTGATGTTTAAGATTACTCATCATGGGTAGTAAGAATATTTTTGCTTCACACATCTTTCCCTACTCCACAAGGCAATTACCTTCCTGCCCTCAGCAGGAGACTGGAGGCTTACTCACTGCAGGAATACACCACGGGCTCTGAACAAAAGGCGCAGCAGGGAGTGGGAGTAAGGCAAGAGGTTGAAAATGGGATCCACATCCTCCACGGTCTATTCAGCATCAGAACATCAACAGCCTGGCAAGAAATTAGAGGAGGTTCTCTAGGGAGAAACAGAACAGCCCCAGGAAAAGATCATTATGGGTTCCCCAACAAAAGGAGCAAGGAGCTTAGTTGATTACCCTTTGGAGATTCATGCCTACACACAGAGTTTCCAACAAGCCTTTCACTATCTCAGTCTACACTGTGAATGGACAGCTACGGATTATCAGACATCTGAGGACAGATGCCAGTGAAGGACAAGCAGTCAATGACAGAATGAATGTAGAGGGGAAAAATGTCAGGGGCAGAAGCAAGCTTGAAAATGATCATCAAATGGGCTCCAAAGAGCAAGGTAAGATGGTATATCCCCGAAGCAAGAGGAGTGGACCAAGGGGTCAGTAGTAAATTAAGAATGAGCACAGTGAAATTAAACTATGATCGTAGGAACTTTTAAAATCGATTAAAGGAATTTGGAGATATACTTAGAGGATACTGACACACGTGGTATAAAAAAGAGGCATATTGCCAGGCGTGGTGGCTCACGCCTTTAATCCTAGCACTCGGGAGGCAGAGGTAGGAGGATTGCGGTGAGTTCGAGGACACCCTGAGACTACCTAGTGAATTCCAGGTCAGCCTGAGCTAGAGTGAGACCCTACCAAAAAAAAAAAAAAAAAAAAAAAAAAAAAAAAAAAAAAAAAGAGGCATATTAAAAAGAGGAAGAGGGGCTGGAGAGATGGCTTAATGGTTAAGATGCCTGCCTGCTAAGCCTAAAGAACACCCATTCAGTTCTCCAAGTCTCATATTTAGCCAGATGCAAAGTGACGCAAGGGCACAATGCCACACTTGCCCACAAGGGGCGCATGCACCTGGAGTTTGTTCACAGCAGCTGAGAGGCTGCTGGCATGCCCATTCTCTCTCTCTCTCTGACTCTCTCTCAAAAAAAAAAAAAAAAAAAAAAAAAAAGAGGAAAGGAAGAAAAGGAGAATGAAGAACAAAGGACAAGAAGAGTAGAGTATTAAAGAAATGTCCAGTCCTGAATGATAGGAGTTCCAGAAAACAACACATCAGCCATTACATCTTCAGAACAGTAGTATGAGAAAATTTTCCAAAGTAAAGGGCATAAGCATCCAGGCTGATCATGCCCACAGACTTGGCAAAATAAAGGAGAAAAGATCCAAATAAGATGTGTTAGCTAGGTGTACTATGAGAACTGGGATTCCATACACACATATAATCCCAGCTCTCCCAAGACAGAGGCAGGAAGATTACTACAAGCTCAAAGCCAACCAGGGCTAGAGTGAGGCCCTGTTACCAAAAAAATAGATAAAAAAAAATGAGGACTGGAGGGATGGCTTGGTGGATAAAGCATTTGCCTGCAAAGCCAAAGGACCCAGGTTCGATTCCCCAGGACCCAAGTTAGCCAGGTGCACAAGGGGGCGCACCCATCTGGAGTTTGTTTGCAGTGACTGGAGGCCCTGGCACTCCCATTCTCTCTCTCCCTCTTTCTCTGTCAAATAAATTAATAAATAAAAATAAAAAATAAAGTTAAAAAACTTTTTGTGAGATTTTTAGAATGCTGAAAAAATACAAAAGTTTCTACAATTTCACATTTGAAACTTTTCAGAAATAATGTTGGACATAAGAAGACAATGGAACATTAACTTGACAATATTATGGGGAAATGATTTCCAGTGAGGAATTAGATTCTAAACTAACCTCTAAATCACACACAGATATATTTTCACACATGCAAATGTTAAAAATAATTGCCTCTGATGCACTCTGTCTTAAGATGCCTCCCCAGGAAGCTACAGAAATGATTTATATTCTACAATAACGATGATACAAACCAGGAAAGATGAAAACAGGAGGCCCATGGATGTTATCCAACACAATAAAGAGGGAAAGATTCCTCGTGGGATGAAGGAAGGTGAACTCTCAGCATGAAATTAGACAGCAGGTCTAGAGAACAATCAGTCCTGATTGGAGCAGGAAAGTAGAGGGATTCAGATGTCTAAGGTCCAAGAAAGAAAAGAAAAAAAGAGGAAACGACTAGAAGACCTAGAATGTTGAATCCCACTGAGAAGAAAGTTAAGCTCCCCTGGAGGTAGAGTGATTAGCAATTAAGTCCAAAGGAAAGAAAATATATATACAAAAAAGGAAATTTAATAAGACCATGTGCAACCATGTGGCTCAGATATGAGCTATTTTGATGCAACCACAATAACATAAACAGCAAAACTGTCCTAATCACAATTGTTGTAGTGTTTTAGCAAGAACAGAAACTTATTGGTAAGAGAAAGTTTACACTGGAGAACTGAGTTTGGGATAGGGTTCCTAAGGAGCTAAGTCTTCATCTTCCATTATGAGAAGACAATATCAAAACTGAAAAATCAAGAGTCAAAAGTATGGGGCTGGAGAGATGGCTTGCCTGTGAAGCCTAAGGACCCATGTTCAATCTCCAGATCTCATGTTAGCCAGATGCACAAAGCTGAGGCAAGTACAAGATCACACATGCCCACTAGGTGGCACAAGCGTCTGGAGTTCAATTGCAATGGCTGAGGCCCTGGCATGCCAATTCTTTCTCTCTCTGTCCTTCCCTCCCTCCCTCCCTCTTTTCTCTCTCTCTCTCTCTTTCTCTCTGTCTTTTTTCTGGCTTGAGTTCTTGGTAGGAGTTCACTTGGTAGGGGTCAGAGAAGGGGATATCTGGCCTCAGGAGTTCCCTGTGGAGTTCATTGATTTCTTGCCACCCTCTGGGCCACTGGGATTTTCTGCCCATACCAGAGCAGTACTGCTGTTGCTCTAGATGTCAGAACACAATATGCGAAAATGCTGAAGTAGGGATTGAACATACAGATGGGAAGAGAAGAGGGAACAAAGAACTCGTAGAAAACCTAGAAGATACAAATCAAAGTAACTGTCGTGAGACCATGTGCCAAAGAAGCTCCACTTCTAATGGTGATGAAACCTTAGATAATTGCATTGAGTAATGCCTTATAAAACCATCGCAGGCCAGGTGTGTTGGCACACTCCTTTAATCCCAGCACTCGGGAGGCAGAGGTAGGAGAATCGCTGTGAATTTGAGGCCACCCTGAGACTACATAGTGAATTCCAGGTCAACCTGGGCTAGAGTAAGACCCTACCTTGAAAAACAAAATCAAACAAACAAACAAAAAACCATCTCGGCTTTCTAGTGTGTTCTCCCATATTTGATTCCATCCTCACAGGTATGGTTCCATCTGAGACACTGACAGATGGGCTGGACATTGGTGTTTACCAAAAGCAAGTGCCCATCCATGGCAAGTTAGCTGTTGAGCCTGAGTATCTGCTCAGGTCTTGACTTCAAGTCTAGGCATTTTGTTTTTTTTCCATTTTACTGTGCAGAGCGGTGGTAGAAGATGTTTGCCTTGCCTCAGAAGTTTTAAAATCACTATTACCTCATAATTATGTAACTTCCATTATATATATAAAAAGAATTTCATGAATTTGCAAAAGCATGCATTACCAAACTGTTCTTAAATATAATCAAGACTGTTGCTTTCCTGGGGCGGGAGAGATAGCTTAGTGGTTAAGGCATTTGCCTGCAAAGCCAAAGGACCCCAGTTTGATTCTCCAGGACCCACATAAGCCAGATGCACAAGGGGGCACATGCATCTGGAGTTTGTTTGCAGTGGCTGGAGGCCCTGGACCACTCATTCTCTCCCTCGCGCTCTCTCACTCCCTCAAATAAATAGATGAATAAATAAATTTAAAAAATATATTAAAAAGACTGTTGCTTTCCCTAACATCACCAATATTTGTTTGCAGGTTTCTAACTACCTTAGAAATTGCCATGAATTATAGTCAATATGAAGCAGACAATAGTTTACAAATTTTACAATATAAGTTCATGAGGAAATAAATCAAATTACAGAAATTTGATTTGGGCACTTTCTCAGGAGCTGTTATTGCAGAAAGCATATATCTACATGATAATAAACTACTTATGCGATTCTGACATTTCCTGGGACTTAGACGATTTGCCTAACCAAGTTATCTCTTCAGGGCCACAGGCGCCGAGACTGTCATTTGGGAGCTGGGTCCAAATGAACGATGATTCTTTCATCATAACTAACCCCCATGGCCTTTCTTACGCTTCTGAAGACTTGGGTACAACTTAGACAATATTTAGTATGTGTTTCACTTCACAGGCTTTGTCTAAAAGTAAGGTATTCAAATTAGAAGCAAGTCTTAACTAGTAACTAGTTTCTATTAACATAACAAAAACAATTTTGATTAAAATTTTTAAGAAGACAAATGTTCTAGCACAGCTGTGTCCCTATTTCACTAACTCTGACCACCATTACTTTGCGTTTAGTCAACAGTAGCTTCTCACAACAGGGATAAACAGACAGTTCCTTTAGCATTTGGAGTAGAGTCAAAGTTAGGTCACTTGTCCCACTCCTGGCTCCAGGGATTACTGTCATGTGACTAAAAGAAAACTTCTTCCAGTTTTCTCTGGCCATTGACTTTTTAAAGCAGCATTAACAATAATAAACATTTGCTGTTTCCCAAGAACTCTGCTACAAACTTCTCCATATTACCTCCTTCGTCTTCATAGCAAGCAGCCCAGCAGAGGCTCCTGTTTTCACCTCACAGGAGGATGTGAAGGAGGGAAAGGCAAGAGTGTTCAGTCTGCACAGCTACCGAGCCCAGGTGCTGGGTTGGATCCAACAGGAGGACGCCAGAAGCTGTCTACACAGCGCCCACTCACATCCTATGGTCAGGTCTCCCATCTGGCCTCCCAAACTCCTCCTCACTCTAGAACCTTCTTTCCCTTCAGCTCTCAGGGTGTGGAGGCATGGGATGAAGACCAGAGCCCGTATCTGTTGCTCATAACTGTTTGATTTTTAATCACCTGGAGGCTTCTCTATGAACCTAGCTTCTGCCAAAGATTTGTTTTAGAGTTTTAGAAAGATTGGATCCCCTTCCCATTTCCTTTTGGAACATCTTAAAATCAATGTCTCACTCTCTCCTAAAAGAAAACAAAACAACAACAAAAAGCCTTCTTCTGTCATTGTGTGTTCCCCGCCCCTTGTCTAGCCAGGTCGACTTAGGCTGGCATTTCCTTCTGTGATTGGTATTTTTTTTTTTTTTTTTTTTAATTTTTAAAATATATTTTTATTTATTTATTTGAGAGAGAGAAAGAGGGAGGGGGGAATGGGTGCATCAGGGCCTCCACCCGCTACAAACAAACTCCAGATGCATGCGCCCCCTTGTGCATCTGGCTTACGTGGGTCCTGGAGAATCAAACCAGGATCCTTTGGCTTTGCAGGCAAACGCCTTAACTGCTAAGCCATCTCTCCAGCTCCTGTGATTGGTATTCTTAATAAAAGAGGGATCAGTAATTTAGGATAACTCCTTGGAATAGCAGAACAAGAGTCTATACTTGAATTAAGTGAAGTTCAGTTCCTCGTCATTGTAGCAACACCACGTCAGGTGACTATGAAGTGCTCTAAAGGACTCAAAAAGCACTGTGAAAGGACCGCGAGCTACTGGCCAGGGTAGGAAGGAGGACTATTTAGACAGAAGAGTGGAAGAAAGCTCCTAGAGACAGTGGCATTTAACAGATGCCCGGATGGAGTTCAGAAGTGAGTTGTGTGAGCCCTAGAGGAAGAGATGATGGGGAAGAGCACAGTGGGTGGAGTGCCCAGGAGGGAGGCTTTTTAAAATGCTCATGTCATGGCTCAGTTATTTATAAGCACCGGAATTACAGTCCTAGCACGCATGTAAAAGTGAGTCACGGTGAAGTGTAACTGTAACTCTAAACTCCAGGGAAGCAGAGACAGGGGCATCTCCAGAACTTGTTGGCTAGTTAGTCTTGCCACATCAGTGAGCTTCAGGTTCAGTGAGAGACCCTGTCTCAAAAGCATCAGTGGAGGGCTGAAAAGATGGCTTAGTGGTTAAGGCACTGGCCTGTGAAGCCTAAGGACCCAGGTTCAATTCCCCAGTACCCACGTAAGCCAAATGCACATGGTGACGCATGCGTCTGGAGTTAGTTTGCAGTGGCTAGAGATCCTGGTGCATCCATACTCTCTCCCTCTCTATCTGCCTCTTTCTTTATCTCTCTCTCTGTCTCTCAAATAAATAAGTGAAAATTAAAAAAAAAATTTTAAATCAGTGGAGAGCAATTGAAGAAGGCATCTAATACCATTCTCTGTCACACACATGTGCACACACATAATAATATGCACACATGCACACACATCACATACACACACATGCAAAAAAAATTGCTGATTTCAATCTCCTCTGAACAATGAAATCAGAATCTCATGGGGAGCCTGGAGCCTGGGCGTTAGTATTCTGTAAAATGCCCCAGGTGATTCTAACCTGCAGCAGGATCGAAAACTGAACGACTTTAAAGCAATCAGAGCGCCCTCTTACAATCAGGTAGTATTACATAGTCTTTTGAAAGCAGTGCCACATCCTCTTTATAATTTCCATTAGCCTCAATCAACCTTCAGAGAGACATGAAGCAAGTCTACATAGCGTCACATGGATGACTCAGGGGACCCAGATTTTCGCTTCAAGGCATCAGCGAGGAAATCCCTGAACCCCAGGTTTTTGGGTTTTTTTACCCCAAGGGGAAAACAGGCATGGAAAACATGTCCGTTCACTACTCTAGAAAACCAACAAATGATGAGACAGCAGGACTATGGCGGGAGCCGCCATGATCATGAGATGCTGGCTTCCATTCCCCACTAGGGTGGGGAATTAACTGTGGCTACGACATGACCCACCAGGATCTTAAATGCTGCTGGAGGAAAAGGAAGGGACCAGGAATGGTGAGCTTTACACCCAGTTCTTGATTTTTCAAAAAAAAAAGAAAAAGAAAAAGAAAAGAAAAGAAAAAATGTTGGATAATGATGAGAAGTCTCTTCTTATTGTCCTATTCATCAAATAAAATGTTATCCTTATTTTCGGTCAAACTTGTACCAAAGACTCAATCAGATAAGATAGTTCTAATTCCTTCCCCTGATGTGTTCACTAGGGTAGTTTTGGATAGTGAAATCGATTACCTTCTTTTTGGACCGTGCTAAAGAAAGGCTTCTGGAAGGATGCCACTCGCCTCTCACTGTCCTGGGGGGTGGGGGGGGGTGCAGAAGCAGCTTCTGCAAGCAGTGCTTTGAGTGTGGGGGGCAGGGGGGGAACTAGGAAGGCACAGCCTCATCCCTTCCTCACTCAGGTTTTCCCCGGCCCTCTAACAGACCGCAGGAAATACGCACACATACGTGTTCGCAGCATGTGCTTAGCGTGGTAGGTTTATACCATGGAAGAGAGCTCTGGGGATTTCTCTCTTTCCCCTGGTGGTGAGAGGGTCATATGTTTCCCATTACGTGTGAATTCACAGGTCATGGTGTCCAGTGGGGTAGATTTACTAGATTGGGATGAAGCAGGAATCAAGGTTTTCCCGGCCCCTGTCCATTACTCAGTGCTATGGTATTTCTTCTATAGCAATTGGCAGTACTACATATTTTGTTTAGGGAATATTTATTCTGTACCTTGTCTTGATGTGCTGGACTGTCTTATATCCTGACTTGCTGTGAGAGGGACAGTGCTAAAAGCATCATCTCATGCCCTAGCAAGCCTACGGATCTATTAAGTGGTCCACTTGGTTGGCTTTAGCCTAACTCTACTCCTTCCATGAGACAATGGCTCCGTTCTAAGGGAGACAATCAGGCTACAGCTGAAGGAGCTACAGCTCTACTCTGGTCCCAGTGTCCACCAGCCTGACTGTGTCAGTCCCTCCAGTATCTCCAGTGACTTCCACATTGCTAAGCCAATCAATGTTCAATTCCCAATCTCCAGCAGCCTCCTCCCAGCAGCATTTGACATAATTATTCAATCCCTTCTCTGTGGAGCATTTTCTTCGCCTGGCCAGCTTTCTTCCTACCTCCCTAGACACTTATTCTTAATTTCCTTTGCAGGTTTCCCTTCTTCTTCCTTGTCTCTGTGCTGGAACACCCCCGTCCCTGTCCCCTCACTGCCCACCTCCCCAGTCTCACGACTTTAGGTAAAATTGGCATGCCAATAATTACCATATTCATGCCTCCAGTCCAGCACTTCTCCCCCAAAACTCTAGGTGAGTATACACAAATGCCAGTTTCACAGGCATTTAAAACTAAATATATCCATCATGGGTGCCTTGAGCTTTGAGCTTTTCTTCAAGCTCCCTTTCCTTCCTTTTTTAAATTTTTTTTATTTTCCCCATTCTTCTCAAAATTTCATTCTGGTTATTCAAGTTAGAAACCTTGCTTCCTCCTTGTCTTCTTTCTCTCATAACCTTCCCACATGATTTAGAACATCAAAATACACCCAGAACCTGAGATCTCCGTATCCTTACTTCTGCCACCGTGTTTAAATACCACCGACTATTTCCAGGGGCATCTCAAGGGTCTCCTGACTACAGCCTCTGCTTCTGTCCCTGTTTTCTCTTCCTCTTTACAGCACCCGGCCAGAGGCATGTGACTCTCTAAGTCAGAGCATATCACTGCTATTAATCAGGGCACTCCAGAGGAACAGAGCCGACAGAATGGATATAAGAGGAAATGCTGGAGAGGCTGAGAATGTGGTAGCTGTTCACCGCATAAAGCTGGATGCCTCAGTAGTTCCAACAGGGGAGGCACTGGTCTTCAGTCCATGTTGGAAGGCCAGAGAAGCTAAAGCCTGAGGTGGGTGAAGGATGGCAGTGGTACCACAACAGGACACATGTGCTTATCTGCAAGACGTGAGGAGGAATAGGCAAACAGCACTGCTTTCCTGCTTTTCCCTCGGCTCCTTTGGCATGCTGAGGGCTGTGTCTTGGTTGATCCCAGATCCCATGAGGTTGATAATCAAGATTCACCATTACGTCACTCCCCTGCTAAAATCTTCCAGAGTAAAATCCCCATCATATGCATGGAGTAGAAGCCACAGTCCATCTTCAAAAACCCCACATGAAGCCTTTAATCCCAGCACTCGGGGGGTGGGGTGGGCAGAGGCAGGAGGATCGCCATAAGTTCGAGGCCACCCTGAGAATATGTAGTGAATTCCAGGTCAGCCTGAGCTAGAGGGAGACCTTACCTCAGGAACAACAACAACAAAAAAAAAACCCCACATGATTAGATCCTTTTCCTTCTGACCACCACTTTCGTCTCTCCTCTCTCTTCTCTGCCACACCCAACTCATCTCACACCCAGTTCAGGTCTTTGCACTTGGGGTTTCCTGTCTGGCATGGCCTCCCTCCAAACACCTGCGAGACCTTTTTACAAGGACCTCAAGGAGACCACCTCGGCCCTCTATCTAAATCCCAAACTGTCCTGTCTGGAATGCTCATTTGCACATCCTGTTCCTCATAGCACCCAGCAGCACTGCCTCAAATACTGGACATCACACTTATTTATGCTGCTCCTTAGGCTGAGTCGAAACTCCATTCTTTCTTATGAGTCCTGCTCACAACTAAATCCCACCAAATCCCATGTGCTCACTAGATCTCTGTTGACTAATTAAATGGCTGTGAGGTAACTTCTTGGAATTTTTTTTATTTGACTTTGAACTTTACCTTAATGACTAGAGCCTTGATACCTTCAGGTGTGTGTGTATATATATATATATATATATATATATATATATATATATATATATATATTTAAGAGAGAGCGAGAGAGAGGAGAGGCAGATAGAGAATGGGCACACCAGGGCCTATAGCCACTGCAAATGAACTCTAGACGCATGTGTCACCTTGTGCATCTGGTTTTATGTGGATATTGGGGAATCGAACCGCTAAGCCATCTCTGAAGCCCTTTTTAGGTTTTTAACACAAAGATCAAAGATGTTTAGTTTTGAATCCTCTGAGTTTTAACTTTGTAGCTTTTGCTAGCAGGAGAAATTTCATTTTAGACTGTTTTTCCCTGGGAAATTCATAGTGGGAAGGAGTTTTTACTGAACTGAAGCATCGTCATGCTGCTGGCTTCTTATGAGTATTTATCTTTAATGTCACATAGTCATGTTGTTGGCATCTTAGTAGTATTTATCTTAATGTCACATAGTGTCCTTGCTAAATCTTTCCTGAGCCTGTTGGGCAATGCGGCATTATTACAGATAAAGTTTTTGGCTTAGGGTAATTTAAGTAATGCACTATCTCGAAGTTTACAGTGCATTTCTCTGTCCACTCGTTCCTCTTGGCTAGGTCTGGGGATTTTGTTCTTACTTGTTCTTAAACCAGTCAGTTACAAATTGGAGGATGGCGGGCCACAAATTGCCTTCATGTACATTTATGTTGTTAATTTTCCCCAGCTTGCACAGTATTTTCAACAAAATAAAAATAGATTTCCAGTTTTGTTCAAAGAAAATCCAAATGTAGTCATGGTAGACCTTCATCCTCTAACTCTGCACTTCTGCTGCCTCCTTTAGAAGTCCATCTGCAGACTTTCAGCTATACTGCCTGTGTGTAAAATCAGCATTGCCTCCAAGTAACAGACCCCTAGCTTCAAAGGACCTCTAGCGCCAGAGGGTCCCTCTGTGACCTTCATTTGACGGTGTTCCTCCTCAGGGGTCAAGGAATCTCAGCACCAAAGGCATGTGACATGTGCCCTCCTTGAGTTCAGAAAGACTTTCTAAACCCTCACTATCAGGAACCTGGCAGCTCAGCATTTACTGTCTAATTGGTCTGAGTCATTTCCAGAAGCCTAGGCGGGTCAGTGTGTGTGTGTGTGTGTGTGTGTGTGTGTGTGTGTGTGTGTGAAACAGAGAGAGAGAGAGAGAAATGGGGAGGGCGGCAAGGCTGGAGAGATGGCTCAGTGGTTAAAGGTGCTTGTTTGTAAAGCTTGACAACCCGAGTTCAATTCCCTAGTACCCATGCAAAACCAGATGCATCTGGAGTTGATTTGCAGTGGTAAGAGGCCCTGGCACACCCATACTCTCTCTCCCTCCCTCACAAATAAATAAATAAATAAAATTTATAAAAAGAAACATAGAGAAAGGGGTTATAGAGGATGAATAGAGGGTAAAACTTGAAAATATGAAGCCAAAGAGTCACATATGTGACTATGTCACTTTCCAGGTATGTCATAACCTATCCCAGAACCTGTGGACTCTACCCTACATGGTAAGGAAGCTTCATAAAAGATGGGTATGAAAAAGCTGGGTGTGGTGGTGCATGCCTTTAATCCCAGCACTTAGGAGGCAGAAATAGAAGGATCACTATAAAGTCAAGGCCAGCTTGGGACTACAGAGTGAGCTTCAGGTCAGCCTGGGCTACAGTGAGACCCTACTTGGAAAAAAGAAAAGGGCTGGAGAGATGGCTTAGTGGCTAAGGTGCTTGCCTGCAAAGCCTAAGGATCCAGATTTGATTCTCCAGGTCCCACGTAAGCCAGATGTACAAGGTGGTGCATGCATCTGGAGTTTGTTTGCAGTGGGCTAGAGGCCCTGGTGTGCCCATTTCTCTCTCTCTCTGTCTGTCTCTAATAAATAAATAAACAAAAATAAAAGAAAAAAAGAAGCTTCATAAATAAAATTAAGTCAAGGAGTTTTGAAATAGGAAGATTATTGTAGAGGTCCTGGATGGGCCCATATAACCACAGGAGTCCTTCTAAGACTGTGGACAGACTATGAGAATGGGAAGTTGAGGTGTAGTTCTTCTAGAAGCAAAAGCACCTGTGAACATAGGCAACCCTAGCAGATGGAAAAGACAAAACAATGGGTTCTCCCCTCCCGGTCTCCCAAAGGAGCTCAGCTCTGCTGCAACCTTGAATTTCAGCTCCGACCTTTAGAACAGTAAGGCAATGATCCAGCATTGTGAAGGCCACTCAAGCTTGCAGCAAACAGCAGCAGAGCTAACCCAGCATGCTTGCCTGGGACTACTGCCAGGAGAGCCAGGGATGGGAAGGGAAGGGAAGGCAAGGGGGTCACAGGCTGAGGCATTAGGACTCTTGCCTCAGACACCCTTACATATTATTTGCAATGGCATAAACTCAAAAGATACTGTTTTCATGAAAACCACAGTCTACCCATGTACTCTATTTTTTTATGTGCCATGTCTGAGCAGTTCCAGGTACTGTTAGACATCAGCATTTATGGAATTGCTCAAGAGCTATCTACGAAGAACCATTTCTCCAAACCATGACAAACCAGATGTAAGGAAGAACAGTATTTATTGGGACTTGATTTCATGCATTTTTTTTTTTGAGAAGCTTCAAACTAAATTTCTCTGTATCAAATTTCTGAAATATTTACTTGTGTTTTCTGTTTCCAGGAAACAGACACTATAATATGTTATTCTACAGTTTGAAAATTGAGGAAATTAAAAACAGAAAATACATCAGGCCATCAGCATGGCCATAATGCTCATTCACCAGAAATGAGAACTGAATTTGGTGCTGTGGTCATTGAAACCCAGTCTCCCATGCCTGCCCGTCCCTCCACCCCCAGCTTATAAACTTTAAATGTTTCCCCAACATCAGAAATGTGGTTGCTTCTGTGGTTCACATCAACAGAAAAGTGACTTTCCTCCCAACTCAAGAGAAATGCTAGAAATGAGTGCTTCTAAGGAGCCACGGAACAAATACCTAATTAAAAAAAATAAATACTTCTGTCTTTGGAGATTCAGTTCCATTTTGACTTGGTTGTATACATTCACCATAATCACTTGTTCAGAAACAGTTCACATGAAACAAACAAGACTCAAAATAGGAAAAGGAAGTACAGTTGAGAAACTGAGAGGGTATTTTTGTTTGTTTGTTTGTTTGTTTGTTTGTTTGTTTTCTATTTGCTTCTGTTTGTTCTGGTCCTCTGCTTGAATTATCCATGACTTCAAGAGCAGTGAGGTGGGCTTCAAATTCAAACTGATTCAGTGGAAGTATAACATACCACAAATGCTGTTCTGGAAGTGGCCAGCCCACCACTGCTACTGCTGAGGCTCAGGGACTCTACATGAATGTTTGCCTTGATCCAAACCTTGACATACTCTCAAAATTCTGAAAATTCAAAAGTGGTCTATTTATTTGGAGGAGAATGAAAGTTTCATTTTATTTTATTTGAGAAGAATGAAATAAGGTTTTAGCCATAGGTCTGCCTCCAAATGGACATATGAACAAAATGAAGAAGAGGAGATAACATGTGGAAGGAGGAAAGGGGATCTTTAAGCGACAATAATATGACCAAAAGAGAACAAAGAGGAAACTGCTCATAATTTATCTAAAAACATCTGGCTGACATTGACCTGAAAATATCATTTCAGATGAGTGTTTTCTCAATCTGGAAAGAACACAAACCTTTATTACAAATATGCTGGTTGAGGTTCTGGGAAAACAGTATGTAAAACTGTATTTCATGTGTCTGAGTGGATTTTAATCCTGGATGTATCCTTATATTCACCCCAGGAAAGGACAATCAATAGTGTTCTTGGCCCAGTTTAACACAGACTTTCTTGTCTTTTGGCACAATCTGTTCTCTCTGAGGTATGGACCATATTCTGTCTCCTCGGGGCTTCCCAGCTCCTGACTCCTTTTGAAACGGCTGGAAACCAGATCAGCATTCCCTCTTAGTGGATACTGGGTTTTAAATAGAAAAATCTGGAAAAACACAAAATAATATAGAAGTTTTCTCTGACTGGCCTCTGCCTAGCCAATTTAGCTCCTTACCACATCTCCCTCCTCTCATCAAAGTTGCATCAGCTTATATAGGTGACTAGTGCAGTGCAGGTTAGATCCCAGCAAAGCTGTGCCCATTTGAAAGCATGTATTTCAGCCATGGGAAAAGTGAAAATTTCCCAGATAGTTTAATCCTTTGGAGCTTACTGGCTAGCCAGTTTAACCTAACTGGTGAGCACCAGGCCAATAAGAGACCTCATTTCAAAAAGAGATGCATAGACTTCCAGTGATAATAATGAAGGTTGTCCTCTGGCCTCAGTGTGTGTGTGTGTGTGTGTGTGTGTGTGTGTGTGTGTGTGTGTGTGTGATCAGGCATACACATATGCACATATGCCATATAACACACACACTCAGAAGAAGATATTTACTCCTAAAATTTAACTGACTTGGGCTGGAGGGATGGCTTAGTAGTTAAGGTGATTGCCTGCAAAGCCAAAGAACCCAGGTTAGATTCCCCAGGACCCCCATAATCCAGATGCGCAAGGTGGCGCATGCATCTGGAGTTTGTTTGCAGTGGCCGAAGGCCCTGTGTGCCCATTCTCTCTCCCTCCCCTCATATCTGCCTCTTTTCTCTCTCCTCTATCTTTCATAAATAAATAAATAGCATAAATTTAACTAACTCAAGATACATAGGCCTAAATCAACCATATATGTCCTATGATGAAGATTAGTATCTACCTCCTTAATGAAGTGTGAAAGAATGCTAGAAAAACATCTAGAGTCATTTGTAACTCTTTTAGTTTGGTAGCATTAGCCATATTTTTTCATGCCAAGATCACAAGTCATGGGCTAACCTATTCAGGGCATGCTTGACCATTAGCAAGAAGCTTATTGGAGACCCCATCCCCCTGGATCATCAATTTGAGCCCTTGGTGTATCTGATCAGTGCTCTCTGATTGTAAGTGACACTTGTGAGAAGTGCATGTTCTCCTAGTGCAAGCCCACAAGTACACAAGGAGAAAGGGAAGGTCCTCAGAACATTTCTTGCTATCCCTTTCATTCTCTGCTTCGAGCGAAAGCATCTCTCGCCAGTGTCCTCCCGTGCCCTTCTTTTGCTGCTACTTTAACTTACTTTGGCTGATTGCTCTTTTTCTCCAGCTGTTTTCTATGCCATTAGCTCTTAGTTTTTAACCAGAAAAACACCTTCTTTCCCCTTTCCAGTTCCCTTTATTCTTTCCCTCAAAAAGAAGGGTTAGTCATGCTTGTACTTCATTCTAAACCAGAAAAAAAAAAAAAAAAAAGGAAAATTCTCAATGCCCTAGATCAGGATCCCAGTATTTTCATAGACAACAATGGCTTTTGCTTCTCAAATTGTGCAATCAAGAGGGACACACCAATGGTTGTGGATCTGGAAGGCTCTGCCCCTCAACTGTGTGGCGGTGTTTCTCAACATGTGGGATGTAGACCACTAGAGTTACACAACACCACTCTCTAAGTGCCACACTCTTACGGTGAAGCACGGATGTATGTTCATTTTAATATACTTCAGGAAAAATACAGCCATCAACGTGCAATTTCACAGATATTCGCTAAGTTACATACATAAGTTAAAGAACAAAGGGGAATATTTACAAGATATTAAGTAAAAAGTAGTGTAAATAGAATGTGAAGTGGTAAAAATCATGGAAATGGGCCCCAATAATTAAAGCTTAGGAAGCACTGTATGGTGGAAATGATTCGGATGTGGAAGGATGGACGTGACGTCAGCTCCTGGCTCTCCTTCCTTCTCCTTAGAAGCCTTCAGCTCTGGGTAAAGGGTGGGAAAGCAGCTGTTTCCCTATGATTCACCAGATGAGAATTCAAAATTTCACACCAGGGACCAAAAACCCTAGAAATGTTTCTGAATGGACAGATAAACTCACCCAAAACAGCCTTGCCATTAACTCTATAAGCAGAAGCACCTGGTCTAACCTTTTATTTCAGGCTGGAGGCTAAGGACTCCAACTCGGTTCTGCCCAGTATTACCCTAGTGCATAGCATCAGAAGTAAGTTTAAACTCAAACTTTATTCATTCTACATCTTTCCATGATATAATTGCTGCATGATGGGTCATTCCAGTGCCCAAATGGTCTTATCTTCCTAATTATATCTAGCTGGATTTAAAAGAATAATCAGAAAAAAAATCAAATCAGAGGTAACTCAAGGTCAGTGAGATTGTATCAGGACATGTAGGACAATGTCAGAACTTTCAGGAAAGTTAGCCCAAAAGCAGAGTTGATCACTATATCTAGATAGTTAGAGGATGAGCAGTGAGCAAAGAGACAAGACTCTGCCACTGGGAAGGTTGACATTTTAATAGGGGGACATCCAGAATCTGATATTCAAATCACCTGTGTTTAAATGACGAGCAAGGAGCTGCCCAGGATGATGGGATACACATGGGCCATGGTTTCCAGAGCTTATTTGGCCAGCTGTGGTCTGGTGGCCCTGGTTCAAGCCTTTTCCACACTTCCGCTTTAGCCCAACAGCCAAAGACCCTGGCTGAACAGCTGCACTTTTCTTATCCAATTTTCAGTCCTCTCCCTCTCTCTAAGTGGAGGAGAAAGGGTGGTAGGTGGAGGAAACAAATGGGCCAAAAAGAGAAATGAGGGAGAGAGGTCATAAATCCCGAGTTGTATCAGGCTAAGCATGTTACCTATGTCAGTCTTTTACTATTATTACATCATGCAGTGAACAACCTAACTTCATGATCATCATGGCCAACTGAAGTGTTCCTTGTGCAAGAAGTGGCCCAGATGGTCCACTCAACTTGATTTTGCTTATTTCTAACCACAGCTTTATGACACATATCCTATGATTTTTTTCACCCACTGATGAGGAACCCAGAGGCTAAGTCATTTGCTCCAAGTCTCACAGGCAGTACACAGAAGAATCCAGGATAGATATCACGTTGCATTCCAAATTTATGATCTTTTGCCCTGCATTTGGGGAACCCCTTTCCTGACAGGAGGCACCAGCGATTGAAGGCTTGTTGGGCCAATGCACCCTTCAAACAGGATTTCCCCGTTTGCAGATGGTTTTCAAGACGAGGCCCTCCTGTTGGGCCTGGGCCTCTCATCATTCATCAGGAGTGCATTTTGTCTTATGTCTCTGTCTCCCCTGCTTACTGGGGCTGCAGCTCCCTTGGGTGATTTTTGCTATATTTCCAAGACCATGTGGTTCGTCTTCTCCCACTGCAAACCCACCTACCAGTCTTTCAATTCTCTACTCATTATTTAAGCCAGCATGGAGTAACTTTTCAAGACATGCAATTAGCAAGTATGCAGAAGGAACTGGGTCGATCATTAATTAGTGACTCCAGAATACAATGAAGAAAAAGCAAAGCCATGATGGGGGAAGCCTGAGAACTGACTTTGTGTGAAGATGACACCTACACTCAGAGCCTCTTTCCTGCAAAGGACAGTGAATGAATCCATCTGCTCATGGGTTCAAATCCCTAAAGCACATGTACAGGTCTTGGGATTGTAATAGGCATCAACCACTACGTACCAGGTTCAAGCAGGCAAGCATCTCTTCCCTCCAAGGATGAACGGCTGCTGCCGATCAAGTCATGCACTGAGTTTTCTTTCACTTAAAAAAATATTTTATTTATTTTTATTTATTTATTTGAGAGAGAGAGGCAGACCGACAGACAAAGAGAGAGAGAAAATGGGTGCACCAGGGCTTCCAGCCACTGCAAATGAACTCCAGATGCATGTGCCACCTTGTGCATCTGGCTTACATGGGTCCTGGGGAATCGAACTTAGGTCCTTTGGCTTTGCAGGCAAACGCCTTAACCACTAAGTCATCCCTCCAGTCCTTCTTTTTTTTTTTTTTTTTTTTTTTGGTCTTTCAAGGTAGGATTTCACTCTAGTCCAGGCTGACCTGGAATTAACTATGTAGTCTCAGGGTGGCCTCGAACTCTCAGCAATCCTCCTACCTCTGCCTCCTGAGTGCTGGGATTAAAGGCGTGCGCCACCATGCCCGGCTTTTTTTTTTTTTTTTTAAATAAGGAACTCTTAGCCCTTCTTTCCTCTCTCAAAATTGTTCAAGCCTCTTTACAGACAGTCTTTCTTGCTCTTGTGAGGTTCTAGTCTCTGGAATTTTTTGGTTTTCTTGGGATGTCTAAGATCAAGTTAAGATGAATGTGGAAGCTGAGAATAAGAAAAGAGCAGAGGAACACTCTAATTCTCAAATGTGTAGTTGCTATTTTAATGTGGAGAAGGAGGGCTCAGGTAGAAGTCCATCCGGATGGAATTCTCCCAGATAACATCTGTTCTCCGACACGCGAGGAAAAACGTTAATGCCAGGGGAGTGCTAATAGCTATTAGTGAAAGAGTTTGCCTGCCTTCTTATTAGGAGGAAATCGGGGTTATGTTTTGCATTTGATTATTAAAGACTCTAGTTGCCGCCTAAAATGCTAGAGCCAAAAAGAAACAGCCTGAACATATCACAACACATTCTCAGGTCTCACAGACTGCCTTTGCTGCCATGGTAAGCCACCAGCAGGGGAAATTAGAAACCTTAAATGTGATGTGAAAGTTGTAGGAACCCTTCACTACTTTTTCTTAGCTATAGCCTATTTTCTCTTTGGTTGTGGATGGAGCTAATGCAAGCTTCAGGGTCCATCTCCGTCCTTAACAGGCAATAGCTAAACCTTCCCCATGGAGGGGCAGGCAAAGCACTTTGCAACGTTAAGTGGGAAGAGCACTGAAGGGACGCTCCCCACTGGAACCTTATAAGACACGCATCTTCCTGCTGCTGCTGCTGCTGCTGCTGCTGGTGCTGCTCAAAAGAATCAACACTGTGATGTGTGTTGCTAAGCAATCTTCCATTTTCAGTCCGTAATGAACTTATTAGTAAGATGAGCTGGGACAAACTATGTCAGGATGAGTGTGAGATGCCTGGCGTTACTCTGAATAATCTTCCCTGGCAACCAATGGCTTCTCTCACAAGACCAAAGTGATTACCCCGCATGCCCTGGCTGGGGCATGTTCAAGAGCTCAGTGGTAAAGTCGCCCACAGAGAATTCTGTGCCAACTCTGAAAGGTCTTCCAACACCACTCCAAACGAGCGCCGCAGAAAAGGAGGAAGGGGCTGACTCCGGGATGCATGCAGAGGATCAGTCTTTGTTACTTTTCTATTTCAGATGGAGCTGCCGAGCTAATGAAGCAGAATGGCTAAACATTTTGAATTCCTATACATGAAACTGTTACTAATTATGATTCTGGCTACATGCCATATGTTTCCCAGAAATAACAAATGCTCCATGGAAAAGTAAGTGGCTGATGAGGGTGGGAAAAACATAGAGTAAGTGTCCTTGTTTCTCTTGGCTGCTTAATATAATGAAATGTTCATTGAAAAGTGTGAGCATTCAACTGCGACTTCTTAACCACTTCAGAGAGGTGTTCTTGGACTATGGAAAGTGAGAAGTACATGTTCAAATTGCATTATTGAGTATTTTATTCTGAGCGTTTTACATTTTAGATTTCAAAAATTGTTTCTCAGTATTTTCACCCAGTGGGAATGATAGAGGCAGATTCTAACACAGCTCCATGTGATTGACTTTTAGAAATATACTCAGGGGCTGGAGAGATGGCTTAGTGGTTAAGGTGCTTGTTGGCAAAGCCAAAGGACCCAGGTTCTGTTCCCCAGTACCCATGTAAGGCCAGAGGCCCAAGGTGGTACATATGTCTGGAGTTCATTTGTGGTGGCTAAAGACCCTGGCATACCCATTCTCTCTCTCTTTCTCTCTCTCTTTCCCTCTTTCTCTCTCTCAAATAAATAAAGACAGTATTTCTTAAAACAAGAAATACACTCAGGAGCCAGGCATGGTGGCATACGCCTTTAATCCCAGCACTTGGGAGGCAGAGGTAGGAGATGGACATGAATTCAAGGCCACCCTGAGACTCCACAGTGAATTCCAGGTCAGCCTGGGCTAGAGTAAAACCCTACCTTGAAAAACCAAAAGAAAAAAAGAAATACATTCAGATTGTTCAAAACTTTAAGTGCATCCTTCTGAGTGGCATAAAAGGAAGCCATTTTGATTTAATTTTTGTTTACCTTTTATTTATGTATTTATTATTTGAAAGCAACAGACAATGAGAGAAACAGGCACAAAGAGTGGCCTCCAGCCACTGCAGATGAACGCCAGATGTATGTGCCACTTTGTGCATCTGGCTTAATGGGTCCTGGGGAATCGAGCCTCAAACCGGGGTCCTTAGGCTTCACAGGCAAGCACTTAACCGCTAAACCATCTCTCCAGCCCACCATTTTGATTTTAAATATAGGTTTATATTTTGAGGGCTTTGTTTATACAAGGAACACATTTCTCTCAGATAATATTGATATTTAATAGTACTTGATTACCCACTTGAGGAAAAAGGTAAGATCCTATTGCCAAAGACATCATATGCTGCTGACACAGCACAGAGAGACCTGGCTGGAATCTGGAAGAAAGCCAGTCCCCCAGACACTAGCCTATCTAGTGCTACTGGGGAAAAGTGGCCAACAATGGTCTGAGCAACCAGAGATCTAAGTTTTCTAGAAGCAAAACACCTGACAGGAGGCACATGCCAGTGCAATAGTGGCACACAGCCTTGGTGGGTAACCAATATCTTTCTGATTGGCTAAGAGATCCGCTCAGTGTAAAGGAACCCATATCTGGAATTGGGAACCAGATCAGAATCCTATGGAGACAAAGATTATGTTCTCCAGTGTCAAGCTCTCATTAGTCTTTGCCTAAAGGGAGGTTGCATCCATCAAATTCTCCCTAGATTAATAATGCTTATCCCATTTAAACTATGCTGACTTCACTCTCCATTGGAGAATCTGTTCTTCTTTTTCAGAAGGTAGCGAGATAGGAGGCGATAAAGTGCTCCTCGCACTTCAGCCAAGCCATAGCAAAATCCACAGAGGAACTGGGGAGATGAACATGAGTGCTGCTTCCAGATTTTTTTTTTTTCTTCCAGTTTTTCAAGGTAGGGTTTCACTCTAGGCCAGGCTGACCTGGAATTCACTATGTACTCTCAAGGTGGCCTCGATCTCATGGTGATCCTCCTACCTCTGTCTCCCGAGTGCTGGGATTAAAGCATGCGCCACCATGCCTGGCCTCATATTTTTTATTTTTGAAGCTTCCTTTATTTTACTTATGTGAACTTGAATTAAGGCAATTATTTTTCCAGAGCTAGTGATTGAACCCAGAGCCTCACACATGTTAGGAAAGTGCTCTACCAATGAATTGCACCCCCAGCCCAGATTAAGTGATATTTGCATTTTTAGAGTAAAAGAAAATTAAATTTTGGATCACATACTATTCTTTTATAAAAGTGATAATAGTATAAGGGGGAAAAGGTTATGTTTTATGCCAGTTGATTTTGTGCTAAAGAGTATTTTTTAGATCAATCAGTCTGATGGTGTCAATCATTTCTATTACAATTAAGGTCTGATAATTATACCCATTGGTGAAAGTGATAATCAAAACTGTATTCAAGCTACCTTGAAAGTTGATACAGATCAGGAGAAGCAAGGTAACTTTGGTTTGCTGGAAGTTAGTTAGGGACTCAGGCCCAAAAGAACGTGGATGCTACCCTGCCTTGGCAAGACTAGCACTCCAGTCTGACTCAGTCTGATTCAATAAAGAACAACTTCTTGATTTTTCTTCCTTTTTTTTTTTTTCTCCAGGCTCATAGTCAGACCCCATCTGAGTCTGTGCTCCTCATGAACCCACAAACCAATCAAGGCCCTTCATATACATTTGAACTTGGCAATGAGGCTCATCTGATTAGATCTCTAATTTATAAAAAGACCTGTTCTAAGTTCCCATGTGAATTTCCCAGTCATCCCTTCCACTTAGCTTTGGAGCTCTCCTGCCTTTCTTTGCCCTTACTTCAACTCTCTTTTAATACATCTTTCATAATTGACCCTTCTCTGGGTCTGTGTTTTTCAATTCTTTGCTAATAGTAGACAACAACTTGAAAGGCACTGGCTTGGGGAATCCTGAGCTCATGGAAAGATCTCTCCCACAACACCTATCTACAGAATGATCACTTCACCATTAACCAACAGGGTTTCTATGGTTACAACAGGCAATGCCAGAAGCTGGGACTATGATGATGAAAAGATTCTGTTCAGAGCACTGCGACTTCAGTCATGGTCTATGGACCAGCCATGTAGACTGCAACCAGCAAATAAAACTGCAAGTGATTGTGTAGAAACGGATAGCAACTGTGTATAGCTGCAGCATCCGAGTGCATGACAAGTGCACTGGTGTTACTGGACACAGTGTTGAACTCCTTTGCTGAGTTTCCTGTAACCTGAATAGGAAAACACATACTGGCTTGTGACAATTTAGAACATTTTGTAAAAAAAAAAATCTAGTCTTCCCAAAGAGCACTTGAGAAGCATTAGTCCACAGCTTTCAAAGCATTTTAGGAGAGAGATCCTTAAATATCCCAAAATATGACAGCAATACAAAAGACAGCTCTATTTTACAAATAGCACAGGCTTCATTTGAACTACATGAGACACTTTGAAGCAGGAGACAAATAATAGGAAAAAGGAATCAAAAAATCATTTTCTTTATGGTGCCATATGTTAATCATATGTCTAAGTAAAGTTATACAACCCAAAGTCTTCACGGTACACCACAAAATAGTTAAATGTCACTTTAGAAAATCTAATCATGAATGATTAAGGTGATTTTGAAACGTTATTTCTTAGTTCTACAGTGACAGAGAGAACACATTCTTCCATTTTCAGAACCTTTGATGAAACCATATATATTAACAGAACATTAAACCAATATACTTTTCTAATAACTTACACTAAAATGTCAAGTATCATGGCCAGAAGATGCAAAAGTGGCCCTTCCTGTCCCCTCTATTGTTCCAGCTTCCTATAAAACTAGAATTGACCTCATTAAATATGCCTCATTTAAGCTTTGATGGGTGACCAAAAAGTTATTAATTCCTGCAGATGACTGCAAGAATTGGAGTTGGAGTCTTTGTGGCATTAAGGCTCACATAAATGTGTCATTTAAAAGACAGTTGAGCCATTAGATAAATTTTAAACTTTGAGGCTAAAGCTATAAGATTATAGTAAATAAAACAAGGATCTCAAAGTATATAGCCCCCAAAGAAACACATTGCTGTCAATATCTCACATATTGGTAGAATAAATACCTAATTATTTAGGCTCATACTTCCAGTTTCATATTATTTTTGACTGTGATATAAGAATCATAGAATTGTAAAAACATGGGCTGGAGAGATGGCTTAGCAATTAAGGTGTTTGCCTGCAAAGCCAAGGACCCAGGTTTGATTCCCCAGGACCCACATTAACCAGATGTACAAGGGGGTGCATGAGTCTGGAGTTTGTTGGCAGTGGCTGGCCCTGGCGCACCCACTCTCTCTCTTTCTCTCTCCCTCCCTCTTTCTCTGTCAAATAAAGAAAGAAAGAAATAAAACACTGTACTGTTAAACTGAAAGCTATGCAGTTCAAAATAGACATATGCACAATGTATGTATAATACCAAGCTAAACTCATCAGTCGCATATTACAACACGCTTGTGATGGTTAAGTCTGTTGTCAGCTTGACCAGGTTAGGAATCAAGTGAGAGACATGCCAGTTGGATGGGTCTGTGAGCACCTGTGTTTCCAGGAAGGACTGATGGAGGGAGGAAGACCTGCCTGCAGAGTGAGTAGCTCTTTTGGTGGTGGATATGTATAAAGACTATCCAAGTGAACAGGGGCCTTTTTCCTGGCTGCCCATGCTACTGGAGGGTGTGTGCATCTCTCTACCTTGTTGCTGCTGTCTTCGACATTGGCATTCCAATGTGGACTGAAGATCAGCATCTCCCCACGAATCCTCCAGGCCTTCAGTACCAGACTGGGACTTCTGAGCCACCCAGCCTTGTGGACTGAGTAGTTAGTCACTGGGTTCTGCAGCCTACAGAAAGCCATTGTTGAACTGCCCGGCCCATATCCTGTAAGCTAACTGAATAAATCCCTTCATAATATATTCTATGACTCTGTCAGTTCTGTTCCTCTAGGACACCCTGACTAATACATATACCAAGGCAGTGGACACAATCAAGCTCAGAGACATTGTCATGACTGAGGTCATATCCTGCTGGCACAGGGATGCTGTCAAATATTCCACATGCACAGGATAGACCATACAACAGAATTATCTGGTCCAAAATGTCCACAGTACTACATACACTGCCCTGAATGTTTATTTCCCACCCCTCCAAACTGATATGTTGAAATCCTAGCCCCAAGGTGATAGGGACAGAAAGTAGAGTCTTTGGGAAGTGATTTGATTATAAAAATAGAGATCTCATAAAGATGAGATTTAGTGCTTTTATAATGGACACCCGCCCCCCACCAAGAGCTCATTCATTCCATCTACCATGTGAGAACATCTATGAATTAGGAGACATGCCCTCACCAGACACCAAATCTGCTAGGACCTCCACCTGGTACTTCGATAACTATAAGCAATACATTTCTGTTATTTATAATTCACTGAGTTGATGATGTTTTATTAGAGCAGGTCAAACAACCCAAGTCTGTGATTATTATCAAAATAATCACTTTGATCAAATCCTCTGAAAGTCTGAAAGAAGGAAGGTCCTGAAGACTAAAACGCCTAATTAGTTATTATGCCTTCTTTTGATACAATGAGCTACTTACATCAAACCCCGATTTCTCAACCAAGACCTGACAGTGACCCCCATGGGTGCCCCAAATTAATTCCATCCACAACAGTATGATTCAAGTATGCATGCATCGCCCTTGAGGAGTCTTCTCTGTAGCCCAGGCAAGCCTTGAACTTGAAAACCTCCTGCTTCAGCTTCCCAAATAACCACCAGGCCCAACTGCCACAAAGAATCATTTAAGCAGACTGTCAGAGAAGACAAAACAAAACTAAGACGGGTGTGGTGGCACACACCTTTAATCCCAATACTCAGATGGAGGATCAGCCTGAACTGGAGGTCACTCTGAGACGTCATGGTAAATTCCAGGTCAGCCTGGGCTACAATGAGACCCTACCTTGACAAACAAACAACAACAAAAAACAAGCAAACAAAAACCCTGCAAGACTCAAATAATGTATAGTTTTCCGAGTGGTGAGGTACCGATGGTAACAAGGCATACCACCAAATAACAGCTTTCGGAAATGCAAGAAATATTTTCTATACATGTGCCCATCGAGTACAAGACATGAACTTACTCAGACATGGTAGATGCGTAAAACCTATACAGTATATTGCTCCTAATAAGAGCTACTCAGTTCTTCCAGTAAGGAGACATAGCAAGACTGTGAAATGCTAGGTGGCTCAGTTCCTTCTCAAGCTGCATCAGACCCAGTTATGTTCTTCTAGGGACTCTGTGGTGGTTTGATTCAGGTGTCCCCCATAAACTTAAGTGTTCTGAATGCTTGGTTCCCAGCCGATGGAGGTTTGGAAGTTAATGCCTCCTGGAGGCAGTGTATTATTGGGGGCAGGCTTATAGGTGTTATAGCCAGTTTCCCCTTGCCAGTGTTTGACACACTCTCCTGTTGCTATTGTCCACCTGATGTTGGTGAGGAGGTGATGTCCACCCTCTGCTCATGCCATCATTTTCCCCTGCCATCATGGAGCTTATCTTCAACTCTATAACCCAAAATAAACCTTTTCTTTTCCCCCACAAGCTGTTCTTGGTCTGGTGATTTCTGCCAGCAATGTGAACCTGACTGCAACAGTAATGTTGGTACTGAGGAGTGGGGTCATTTGCTGCCAGACACCTGACTGTGTGGCTTTGGCCTTTTGGAGCTGATTTTCAAGAGGAATGTGGAAGGGTTTGAAACCTTGACCCAAGAGATGGCTTGCAGTGCTGTAAGTACAGCTTGATGGTCAGAGTTGAAAGATCTGAATGCAGTAAGATCTATGGACTGTGAGGTTTGGCTTATGAGGGTGAGAAAGAGCTTTGCTTGGACTGGGCTAGAAGCAGTTTGTGTGAGAGGCTTGCTGTTATGCCCCTATCCAGAGAATTTGTGCAGGGTTGCATTACATAGAAATGGATTGGTGTGAGTAGAGGGATAGGGCACAGAAATGAAATCTTTGGGCTAAAACTACTGCCCATTCAGCTGCAATTATACGAGAGATTACAACTTTTGAGATTGGGCCAACTAACCTGCACTGGGGCAACAGGAAGAATGCAGACTTTTTTGAAGGGGCCTGAGTGTTCAAGGAGTGCCCTGTTCTTCAAAGTCTGCTTTACTCCCTCCTGGATTAACAAATTGGCACCCTACCTTGTATTATGGAATATAAGAAATGCAGGAAAGAGGGTCATTGAATTTGCAACACAGTCTTGTGTTTTGGAAATGACCATGGGCAGTGCGAAGCAGGTTTGTTGGATGTCTGCATGGGAGACCCAATGGAGCTGTGGGAATGGACCATGGGTTGCAGTGGAGACCCAGTGGAGATACTGGGACCATGAGATGGCTGCTAAGGAAAGCTGCCGTAGCCTAGCTGAGGGATGGAATTGGAACTCTAGAGACTTGTTGTTAGTTAGAATTATCAGACTTGGAGACTTGTTAAGAGTTGTTGATTTGGAGCTACAGAGTTTGATGTTTGCCCTGGTTGTTTGAAATCTTGTATTGGTTGAATATTTCTTTGCTATGCTCAATGCAATCTTTTGCAGTGTGAATGTTTCGTCTGTGCCATTATGGGTTTTTGGAGTTTTTTTTTTTTTTTTTTGGTATTATGGCTTAGTTAAAAGACCTGAAATTATGGGGACGTTTGAACATCATTGGGACTGATAAAAATTATGGAGACTTTTTTTTTTTTTTGGTTTTTTTTCTTTTTTGAGGTAGGGTCTCACTCTGGCCCAGGCTGACCTGGAATTAACTATGTAGTCTCAAGGTGGCCTTGAACTCACGGTGATCCTCCTACCTCTGCCTCCCAAGTGCTGGGATTAAAGGCGTGCGCCACCACACCTGGCTAAAAATTATGGAGACTTTTAAAGTTGGATGAATGCATTGTATTTCATATCATGTATGGTTATCAGTTTATGGGTGCCAGGGGTGGGATGTGGTGCTTTGATTCAGGTGTCCCCATAAACTTAGGTGATCTGAATGCTAGGTTACCAGCTGATAGACATTTGGGAATTAATGCCTCCTGGAGGCAGTGCATTGTTGGGGGCGGGCTTATGGTTATTATAGCCAGCTCCCCCTTGCCGGTGTTTGGCACACTCTCCTGTTGCTATTGTCTACCTGATGTTTGTGAGGGGATGATGTCCACCCTCTGCCCATGCCATCATTTTCCCCTGCCATCATGGAGCTTCCCCTAGAGTCTGTAAGCCAAACTAAACCTTTTTTCCCCACAAGCTGCTCTTAGTTGGGTAATTTCTGCCAACAATGTGAACCTGACTGCCACAGACTCACTTTCCTTGCTTGGTTTACCCTTCACTCCCCCAGAGAGACGTGGTGAGGTCGAAGGAGGACAGTGAAATCACTGTGGCCTCAGAATCAAGAATAAACGAATGTAGACCCAGTTTTCCTCTCACTTTTCTCTCCCAGAATTTCTCTCAAGTCTTTTGCTGGGAATTGAGTATTAAGAATACCAGGTCTGGGCATCCTCTCAGGACTATTACCGCATAGGACTTCATTTCATTCAGCAAAATAACAACCATACTTTGAAGCAATACGATATATATTTACATTCATGTAAAGACCACTTCTGCCACGTGTTCATGACAAGATACTATAAAACCCATGCATTTGCTTATTGGTGTATTGTCTGCCTAGTCCACTAGTACTTGATATCCACGCAAATAAGGATTTTTGTTTTGTGTTATCTAGCCAATGCCAATGCTGGATAAATGTCTGCTGTCTATTAAGTGACTAAATGAATGAATCCTTCTAAATAGCAGAATCATTATACAACTGAAGACTCCTTTAGTTTGACACCACTGACAGAAAACAATCAGCTTCCTTCCTTGTTATAAACTATTCATGTTCTTTCATTCATTTATTCTCTGCTGCTCACTGCCACGTCTTCAGCAGTCCCTTGCATCATAGCCCCTTGCCCTCCAGAAACACTCATCTTAGTTCACATCTGAGAAAGATTTGGGCTTCTTCTATTTCAGGCCTAACACCTTCTGAATTCTCAGGAGTCACCTTCTCTGACCCCCACTGAAACTTGGTGTGGGACAGGAAATTTACACTCTGACATGTCTCCGTGGTTTTCTTTTTTCCCCATTGGCGTACCTATCACATTTGTAAAATACATTTGTGTGATCCCTTGATTATCGGCTCCCTCGAGCTGTCCATGTATCTTTGTGTAAAAGGCTCACATTTGCAGAGGTTTTGGTTCATAGCAGGTCTGGACCCATTGCCTTTGGGTTCATGGTGAGAGTACACGGTGGTGAGAGTTGATAGTGGATCAACTGTTCCCCAAGAGCCAGGAAGCAGAGAGGAAAATGGCACATCCCAGTGACTTAACCTCCTCCAGCTAGAACTGCCTCTTAAATGTTCCACCACTTCCCAATAGCTCCATGGGCTGGGAACTAAGCCTGCCACACATGGGCTGTGGGGGGAGATAGATTCAAGGTCCAAATCATTCCTGTTTCCCAAGGATATCTCCATCATCTGGCACAGACCCCGTCTTATAGCAAGAGCTCCACCAATACTTGTCGGATGAATAAATGAATTCTATTTCTAGGCACCTGATTGGGTATCAGACATGTGACTGCGTGTTCTGCTATGTCGTTCTTCCCTTAGTCTCGAGTTACTAGGTGCCAAATCAACACATTTTGGTAATTGCAACCATCATTTATGTACTGCAGGCTCCATGCTCCTATGTATTCATAACACTGAAAGGCCTTGCTGCAAAATTAGTGGGAAATCAACTGCTTTTTCTATTCCTTGTGTAAGCACTAATAAAAAGGCAGATTTAGGGATGGAGAGATGGCTCAGTGGTTAAGGCACTTGCTTGCAAAGGCTGAAGGTCTGGGTTTGATTCCCCAGTATCCATGTAAAGCCAGATGGGCAAAGTGGCACATGGCTCTGGAGTTCACTTGCAGTGGCAAGAGGCCCTGGAGTTCCTGTTTCTCTCTCTCTCTCTCTTTCTATATATATATGAGGCAGATTTGTTTTTGTTTTGCACTGATTTTACAAGCTGTTTTGGCATTAGCTGCACAACAAAGTAGAAACTGGCTGACAGACAGGGAATCAGTTCCTTGGACCATCAGCCTTTGTCTCTGTGGCTACATCTGGAAACATCTGGGAGCATCCTCTAATTATCCTCTAGATATTTGACACCTTTTACTCTCAGTCTCTGAGCTCATCTCTCCCCATTCTGGTTCCTGAGTGACAGGTGTTCTGTGTTCTGTGTTGTGACAGAGGGGATTTATGGGACACTACAAATACAGTGTAGTGAGCTCTCCGACTAAGAGCTGTTATTTAATGGTGTACCTTAAAATCATTCATGACTTGCCACTCCGAAAACTACACATCCTTGGGGTTTTTAAATTCATTCTTTTAAGAGAAGGAGGAAAGGGATGGTTAATGGAGAAAACTGCAGAAAAATGTAATTCCATGTAATAGCCTGTGGTGAAGAATCTAATCACCTGGAAAGCCTTAAAACAAACAAACAAAAAAAAAAAAAAAAACCACTATCTCTCAGGGATGCAGAGAAACAATCCGGTTTAAAGAAGCTAAGGCAAGACCATTACTTATAGAACAGCAGTAATAATCACAAGCCTAGAGTCTGTTCACGTATCTCATTGTAAAATAATTTCTTTACACATAGTATTCCTGCCTATGAATGCCTGGATCTCTGACTCTAGGCAATTTTCACTAGTGTCTGGATTTCTTGCACAAAATTCTCCAAAGCCCAGGAAGTTTGGAGTGTCTCTGCTAATTTGCCACTCTTTTGAAAAGCCCCAATTAAGAAGTCTCGTTTGTGTTAGAGGCATTCTCTTCCCTGACTCGGCCCCTGTAAGAATGGCTTCCTTCTACCCAGAGAGGTTTTCTGTCCATTTCTTTCTAAACAGTCTTCTTCAGATCTGGCAGATGCCACAAATGTGAACCAGGAACTCCTGTGACTTCTCCTTGGTCCACATCAACAGCAATGAAGGAGACATATTCCGGACTCACTCTAGAAAGGAATCGACACTGGGAATCACCTGCCCTTGCAATCGCAGGCCAAGAAGGGGGACCGGGGATGGGGTGGGCTGCAGAAGGGACAAGAACTAGCAGAAGCCTAGTCAGGTATGAGTGCTCACCCCTGCGATCCCAGCCCTTGGGAGGATGAGGCAGCAGGACTATGAGTTTGAGTCCACAAACTGAGATCCTAGCTCAAAAATAAATAAATAAATAATAAACACAAAGCCATACACACCAGGAGCATTGTGCTGATTCCTGATCCCTCCGTCAAGACGAGTCCTTGCTTTGCATCTCACTCATGCTCTGCTGTTTTGAGACCAGAGTAAACCTTTTCCATGACAGTTCAGTTTGATGTCATAAAGATCCAATGGCCAGTGCCATGCCTAGTGTGAAGAAATCCATAAGCCATTCAACTGGCATGTTATGGGAGAGAGCTTTGGCTGCCTGATCTTCACCCATTCAAATGGACGATTCTGTCTCATCGTCCGGGAGAAACACGCTGATTTGAGACTTCGTTCTCAGTACTAGCAGCGTTAGATTCTGTTTAACATGACTTCACATTATTTTATACCTATTCTATGGATTTTCTTAAAGGGACTGGCCTATTGAATTTGGAATGTAAAGATTTTGTTTTGTTTTGGTTTGGTTTGGTTTTTCGAGGTAGGGTCTCACTCTGGCCCAGGCTGACTTGGAATTCACTATGTAGTCTCAGGGTGGCCTCCAACTCACGGCAATCCTCCTACCTCTGCCTCCCAAGTGCTGGGATTAAAGGTGTGCGCCACCACACCCAGATGAACATTTTTTCACTTTTTTTGTTACCTCCAGAAGACCGACATTGCTCATCTAGTAGTTAATTAAGCCATGGAGACTGAAACGAGGAGTTAAAGAGAGCTAAGTACATTTAAGTTTCATTTTACACAGACTTGGCCTCTTCCCTATGCTACTAATAAAATACCAAAAAAAAAAAAAACAAAAAAAACAGGTTTGCCCTTACCCATATTTAGTTTAGTTTTGCCATTCATCACATAAAACTATTTGGCCAAGGAAATATTAGATTAATAGCTATGTTTTGTCTCCAACAAGCACAAAGACTATTACCAAGGCCGAAGCCATATTATCTCGGCCTACAAATCTTGGCTGACTCTCATCTAGAGCCATTATCTTATTTTGAAAATTTTCCAAGGAATTCATATACCAGTAGATTTCCCTTCCTGAAAAGCCAATTTCCTAAATATTCAATGAGATGACTTTTGAGACTCATATCCACAAATGAGGAAAGTAATAATGTTTCTGTCTTAACAGGAAATTCACCCTTGCCAGTACTGCTGCCTTAATTATCCATAATAGAGTTTCAAAAGAATTGTTTCTGACTTAGAGAAATCCTAGAAGCTTCCTGCACAATTTCTTCCAGTTTTCATAGCAAATAAGTAGCATTGGCAAGCAGGAGGGATGGCACCCTTTCTTTTTTTCAAGGAAGCAACAAACTGGCGTTTCCCTTCATCACATCTCCAATTTGACTTTAAAATTTGTTTTGTTTCATGAATCTCTAATATTTATGTAAGATTCCCATTTAACCAATCACCTTAACAGAGAAAGGAATCTTCTTCTGAAAATTAGAATTGATAATGATCTGTCCTCTGGTGTGCTTCAAGTTTATCGAGGACTAAAAATAGCAATGGGTAATGCAGTTCAGGACAAAACTTTATGACAGATGTAAGCCAGTGTTTTCTGTTTGCCCAATACAAACATCAAGACACAACCTAGCCAGGTATAAACATCCTTGCTTTTGAAATCAGAAGACACATATTCTCAAACATTTCATGTTCAAAAACAACTCACCCTGTGTGGTCACGCAGCCCCTCGGGACTCAGCTCCTGTCTTTTATGGGCTTTGATCAGCAGGGGGTCAACGGCTCTGCAATGAGATTACCCATAGTCAGTTGTCAGGTTACTAGAATGTTCAATAGCTCCCAAGAAAGTTTAGGCTACTTTTCTTTCTTCTGTAGTTGCCTTTGCAAACAGGAAACTTACCTACAAGAACACTGACTCATTAGTCTTTGGCTTAAAGTCTCAGGGGTGAGTCATACCACAGGAGGTAATACTCACAATGTCCAAAAGAGCAAGAATTGGGGCTCAGTATTTCATAGTCTAAATGGTTTCACAGACGCTGCACAGGTGATGTATTTCTGGGGGAAATAGGCATTTAGTCATAGCAGGTCTCATGGCCTTAATTCAGTTAGGACTATAAGCTTCAAAATAAATTTGACATATAACTTTTGTGTGTATATATGTGTGTATACATATATATGCCTACATATGATATGTAATAATATGAAATAATGTGTCATCAAATATATAAAAATTATTTTGAATACTCAAAAAACACATTTTCCTCAGAATGTACACAGAAATGATCACTTAAAAATCTTTTGGGACTGGAGGGATGGCTTAGTTGTTAAGGGGTTTGCCTGCAAAGCCAAAGGACCCTGGTTCAATTCCCTAGGACCCACATTAGCCAGATGCACAAGGTGGTGCATGCATATGGAGTTCGTTTGCAGTGGCTGGAGGCCCTGGCATGCCCATTCTCTTCCTCTCTCTCTCTCTCTCCCCCTCTTTCTGTCAAATAAATAATTAAATAAAAATTAAAAAAAATTTTAAAAAAGAATCTTTTGGTTACAAATAAGAATAGAGCAACTCAAATCCACTTATGGAAATAACAAAACAAGGAAATATTCTAGTTCATTGAGCTGGGGAACAAAAAGAAAACAAACCCAGAAGCAGGGCTGGTTTTGGAAAACTAGAAATCCCCATACTATTAAATCCCTTGCAGCTCTCTTGGCACACGTTTTTCTGCAGCTCGATCCCCTCAGGCGGCTCCCCGCTTGGCAGCCATTTGAGCTCATATCCATCATCCGAGAGGACATCGGCCTCATCCACAAAATGTCGCGAGGTCACTCAAGACTGAGGGAGACTATAGCTTGCTGTCCTGATGTAAAGCACAGGGAGGCAAAAGCCACACCATTGTAAAGCCTAAACTGAAAGGAGCGTGCCTACATGGCCTTCTCCTCGGCTGTTGTTTAAGGAAAAATAAATTCCATTTGCTTAAGCCACTCGAGAAGGGGTTTTTGTTATAGGCCAGTGAACATAATCCGAATGGATACACAGAGGTTGCACAATCAAGTAATGAGAGATCCGGGCTTAAACTTGGGTCTCCTCACTTCCTGTCCAGTGATAGCTCTGAAAAGCTGCCTTCTCAGTCCAGAGCAGAACTCAACATGGAAAGTGCTGCATACAGAGGCTTTCTAAAGGGATGCTTCCAAGCTGGCCAGGGTGGAGCTGGAGGACTGGGGGTTAAAAGCGTTCTCAGGGTTGGAGAGATAGCACAGTGGTTAAAGCACTTGCCAGCAAAGCCTAAGGACCCGGGTTTGATTCCCCGGTGCCCATGTAAAGCCAGATGCGCAAAGTGGCACATGTGTCTGGAGTTTGTTTTTAGTGGCTGGAGGTCCTGGCACACCCATTCTCTCTCTCTCTCTCTCTCTCTCTCTCTCTCTTAAATAAATAAACTAAAAAAAAGGCATTCTCAGCTACATAGTGAGTTCAAAGCCAGCCTGAGCAACATGAGACCCTGTCTCAAAACAAAACAAAACAAACAAAGCATATGTTTTCTCAACAAATGGCCTGTTTAAATTATCTCAGTCATAGTTCAAATGCTGAGAGAGGACTCCTTAACTACTATCCCCACCCCTTTTAAAACACGTGACCCTCCAGTCCTTGCACAATTGCTAAAGCAAGAGTGCCTTGGCCAGAGCAGAGGAAACCCGTGTCATTTTACCAAAATTTCTGTCAAGGCTGCCTTATGGAAGAACTAGCCCTCCACCTAAATTTCTCTGCAAATGAGTTTTCTTCCGTGGTTTTCTCATTCACGGAGCTATTAAAAGATAGCAGAGCTCTCATGAGGGCTGGGAGAACTCTCTGAGCCAAGGAGAAATGATACCCAAAGACCAATCCCAGCAGGATTAAGGGCTTAGCTGTGAAAAGCAAAAGGCTTAAACTTTTAGAGGGATATAGAAGAGAACATTTTTCTGACCTCAAAATGGGAAAGAAGTTCTTTAAGCAGGAAAGTGCTGCCCATAAAAAGATAGATGATATTTTGCAACAGTAATATTAAGGGGCAATAAAGAATTCCAAAGGAGGGCTGGCTTAGCAATTAAGGTGCTTGCCTGAGAATCTAAGATCCCAGGTTTGATTCCCCAGAACCCACAAAAGCCAGATGCACAAGGTGGCACAGGTGTCTGGAGTTCGTTTGCAGTGGCTGGAGGCCCTGGAGCACCCATTCTCTCTCTATCATAAATAAAAAATATTTTTAAAAAAAGAATTCCAAAGGATAAGCCAATATCTGAGGCAAGTTTGCAACACAAAAAATGAACAAATGGGTGTGGAGATATGGCTTAGTGGTTAAGCGCTTGCCTGTGAAGCCTAAGGACCCCAGTTCAAGGCTTGATTCCCCAGGACCCATGTAAGCCAGATGCACAAGGTGGTGCATACATCTGGAGTTCAGTTGCAGTGGCTGGAGGCCCTGGCACACCCATTCTCTCTCTATTTATCTGCCTCTTTCTTTTTCTGTCTGTCTGTTGCTCTCAAATAAATAAATAAATAAACAAACAAAAAATTTTAAATGCACAAATAGCCGAGCCGGTGGTTTTAATCCCAGCACTTAGGAGGCAGAGGTAAGGAAGATTGCCATGAATTCGAGGCCACCCTGAGAACACATAGTGAATTCCATTCCAGGTCAGCCTGGGCTAGAGGGAGACACTACCTCCAAAAAAAAAGAAGAAAGAACAAAAAGGCAGTATTTCAATTATGTTACAAATCACCCATAAAAAGACAGCACCATAGAAAGATGAGCAGCAGACCTAACAGGAGTGTAACAGAGCAGACAGGCATGACTAATGGACAGAGGAAAAGCTGAGCAACTGTGCTTGTAATCAAGAAAATGCAAATTGAGCTTCTGTGGGGGTATAAATGGAGAGCAACACTAGGAACAATTTCTTCTTCTTGTGAAGTTTAGTGCTTACATAGCCTCTATCTGAGCAAATCCAGTCCTACTGGCATCGTGTGTGTGTGTGTGTGTGTGTGTGTGTGTGTGTGTGCACGCGCGTCTGCATGTGTGTCAAAGTGCATATATGGAGGGCAGAGGACAACCTCAAGTGTCGGCAAGGTCACTTGTCATTTTCTACTGCATATGTCAGGCTAATACCCTGCAAGAGTTTCTGGGGGTTCTCTTGTCCCTGCCTCCCTTCTCACCAGAGGCATGCTGGGATCACAGATGCTGGCACTATACACCCAGCTTCAACAGTGGTTCAGGGGATGTGAACCAGGGTTATCAGGCTTGGGCAGCAAGCGCTTTACTCTCTCCCCATCCCTCCAACATTCTTCAGTGCTGTGGTTTGAGTGACAGTGTCCCCTCTATCATTCAAGTTGAAACATAATGCGCATGCAGCACTATTACAGGAAGTGGCTTTCAGGAAGTGATTGGACCATGAGGGTTCTGTCCTCACCAAGAGGCTTCAAGTTGAAGAGCACACCCTCTGCACTTCTGCTGTGTGATGATGACCCAGCACGTGTGCCCTCCAGAGGATGGATGCGGCAAAGAGATTCCACTTGGAAGCAGGAAGCGGATACTCGCACTTTCTAACCTCCACAACCGCAGGAAATACATTGCGTTATTTATAAATTATTCAGTCTCAGGTATTTTGTTATAGCTACACAAATAGACCAAGACAGATAGACAACCTCTTGCATATTTGCACTGAGATATGCGTGGTGTTTATAACATCTTTATTCACAAGAAGCAAGAAGTTAGACTTAACACAAATGTCCACCAACAAGAGAACAAAGAAATAAATGTCATATTCATCCTAAGAAATGTTAAACAACAGAGAGTGTCAAATCACAGCTACACGTGACAGTGTGGGTGCACCTCAGAAATATGAGTATGAAAAATATAATCAGTTGACTGTGCAAATGATCCAAGGGTTTAAAAGTTTTATTTATTTATTTACAAGCAGATGAGTGAGAGAGAAAGGGAGAGAGAGATAAAATGGGCACGCCAGGGCCTCTAGCCACTGCAAATGAACTCCAGGTCCACGTGCCATTTTGTGCATCTGGCTTTACATGGGTATTGGGGAATCAAACCTGGGTCCTTAGATTTTGCAGGCAAGCACCTTAACTACTAAGCCATCTCTCCAACCCAAATGATAATTTTTTTTAATAAATAAAACTCAAGGATAAGACTGGGGAGATGGCTCAGGAGGTGCTTGCTGGGCACACATAAGAACCTGAGTTGGAATGCCTAGCATCCACTAAGAGCTAAGCAGGGTGGCACATGCCAGTAATCTGAATACTGGGGAGGCAGGGCTTGTAGGCTAGCCAAACTAGCTGAATGGTAAGTTCTAGGTTCAGAGACTGCTTCAAAATATATAGTGGAGAACAATTGAGAAAGACCTCTGACATCAACCTCTGGCCTTCACACATCCATGTACACACACGTGCACATGTACCCACAACATTCATCTGCACCCATACACATACAAACAGGCAGGCACATGTGCACATGTACCACACAAATACACATGCAAAAAAAATCACTCTAAGAACAAGAATTCACACCATTTTTCTTTAGGAGAGCCCATGAACAGTGTGTTTTTCCTAGTTCTTTATTGCTTTGTCATATGCATATACACAAGACCGCTGTGTCCATAAGACAGAGGTGACTAATCACTACTTAGAGCTCTATCTCCCACCATTTTATAGTCCCACACACTCCTGGGCCCCCTCAATCCTGGAAATAGCCCTGTGTTCTCTATTTTTGTTATTTTGTCATCTATAAAATGTTAATGGCTGGGCATAGTGGCACACACCTTTAATCCCAGCACTCAGGAGGCAGAGGTAGGAGGACTGTCATGAGTTTGAGGCCAGCTTGGGACTACAGAGTGAATTCCAGGTCAGCCTGAGCTAGAGTGAGACCAAACTTCAAAAAACAAAACAAAACAAAACAAAAATAAAAGTTAACAAGAATAGTAATATAGCATGTGACTCTTTGATATTGCCTTTTATACCCAGCACAATGACTTTAAAACCCATTCAAGTTGTTCCATATGTCAATAGTTTGTTCCTCGTCACAACTGCGTGGTGCCCCAGAGAATGAAAGCACAACAGTTTTTTTAACTACTTACTAACTTATTTATTATTAACTACTTACTTATTATTAACTGTTCACTAGATTATTTATTATTTATTTGCAGAAAGAGAGAGAATGGATATGCCAGGGCCTCCAACCACTAAAAATGAACTCCAGACTCATGTGCCACTTTGTGCATCTGGTCTTATTGGTGAGTATTGGGGAATCAAACCTGGGTTGTTAGGATTTAACTGCTGAGCCATCTCTCCAGCCCTTTAAATACTTATTTATATAGAATGTTTTGTTTGCTTCCAAGTTGGGGCTCCTACAATTAAAGCTTCTTATGTCCATGATTTTGTATGGATTTTAGTTGCAATTACTTTGGGATAAATGCCCCAGGCAGTGATTCCTGGATCGTATGGTAACCATATGTTTAATTTTAAAGAAATGGCCAAACTGTTTTCGAGAATGGCCATGCATTTTATCTACCAACACTGTATGAATAGTTGATTTTTCTACATTTTTTCCAGTACTTGGCATTTTTATTTTTTTTTTTTTTTAACTTTAGCTGTTCTAGGAAGGTACCACTCTGTCATCCTGATCTTTATTTTTGTGTTCCTAATCTGTAATAGTGGGTTTATTATTACAATGACGTGTGTGTCTCTTTTCCCATTCTCCATTGGATCATTTGGTTTTGTCAAAAGGAACAAAACCTGTTGAGTGCTAGATGTGAATCTTTGTCAAGTGTGTGTTTGACATACACTTTCTCCCTCTCTCATTATCCTCTCCATAGAACCAACATGTTAAATATGGACGAGATTAAGTTTATTGTTTTTCCTTTAAATGATCATGTGTAAAGATTTTTTAGTAGCCCTTCGATCCTGAAGGTTTTCTCCTATGTTTTCGTCTAATGCTTTTATAATTTTATCCAGGGTTGATTTTCAGTTGTGCGAGGTGTGCTGTTTTTAGCACTTGCATTTGTTGTTGCTGTTGTTTGAGAAAGAATATCACTCTGCCACTGAACTGTTTTACATACTTGTAGAAATCATTTAGCACTTAGATATGACCCTTGCCATGTCTTCTAAGGTGTTCTACTGGTTGTTGAGTCTGTCCTGCTCAATATACAGTCTTTATTACTGTAGATATGGAAATCTTTATTCTTCCCACTTTATTTTTTAAAATTATTTTAGACATTCTAGTTGATTTTACATTCAATGTAAACATTAGAATTATTCTACTTATGTCACCAATTCTAGCTGAGATTTTTTTTTTTAATTTTTATTTATTTATTTATTTATTTATTTGAGTGTGACAGACAGAGGGAGATAGAGGCAGAGAAAGAGAGAGAGAAAATGGGCGCACCAAGGCCTCCAGCCACTGCAAACGAACTCTAGATACATGTGCCACCCTGTACATCGGGCTTACCTGGGGTCCTGGAGAAAAGAGCCTTAAGCTGAGGTCCTTAGGTTTCACAGGCAAGCGCTTAACCACTAAGCCATCTCTCCAGCCCATAGCTGAGATTTTTAAAAATAAACAAGTACATGAAACTTGAACTTGAATATCAACTTGAGCATATTTGACATTGTTATGATATTGAGTTTTCCATAGTATGGATCTCTATTTACTTACATATTCTTTGATTTCTTTTATTAAAATTTTATTCTATGAATAAAAATTCTGTAAACATTTTTAGATATACATGTAAGTATTTTATGTGTTCTGAAATGTCTAAGTTAAGCTGAATATTTAATTCCAGTGTTCATGTGTGTATTTCTGGCATGTAGAAATATAATTGGGGGCAGGAAGGATGTTTTAGCAGTTAAGGTGCTTGCCTGAAAAGCCAAAAGACCCAGGTTCGACTCCCCAGGACCCACAAAAGCCAGAGGCACAAGATGGTGCATGCGTCTAGAGTTCATTTTCAGCAGCTGGAGGTCCTGGTGTACCCATTCTCTCCCTCTTTCTCTCTGACAAATAAATAAATAAAATAAAATATTTTAAAAAAAAAGAAATATAGTTGGTTTTTGTATATTTTTCTTTCATTCTTGTAACCTAGTTGAAGTCACTAGTTTTAGAGTTTTCCTGTTTGTTGTTTTTTTTTTTTTTTTTTTTTTTTTTTTGTAGACACTAAAAGTGGACCACCTTATTATCATCTGCAGCTATACGACCTATCTGGTTGTATTTCCTAGCCCCCCCCCCCCCTTTTTTTTGCACTGTGTTGAACCTCTGGTGCCATGATGAACAGGAGTGGTGAGACAGGGCATCTTTGCATCTCTCTTGATGTTACAGAGGAAGATTCACTCATTTACTATTATGAAGAACGTTAGTTACAGGCTTTTGTTGATTTCTTCATCAGTTTAACAAAGTCCACATCTCTGCCTGTCTTTCTAAGAGATTTTATCATGAGTGGTTGTTGACTTTTGCCAAATGGTTTCTGGGCACTAACTAATCTGATTTTTATGGTGACAGTATGGAATAGTTTTTAAAACATCACGTGAGGGCTGGAGAGATGGCTCTATGATTTAAGGCACTGGCTGGCAAAGTCTATTGACTGGAGTTCAATTCTCCAGTACCCAGGAAAAGCCAGATGCACAAAGCGGTACATGCATCTGGAGTCTGCTTGTAGCGGCTGGAGGCCTGGGTAGACAAGATGGCATACACCTTTAATTCCAGTACTCGGGAAGAAGAGGTAGGAAGATTGCCAGGAGTTCAAGGCCACCTTATGACTACATAGTGAATTCCAGGTCAGCCTGGGCTAGAGTGAGACCCTACCTTGAGAAACAAACCAAAAGACAAAACAAAACAAAAAACAAAAAAAAAAAAAAAGGAAAAAAATAGTTTTATATCTTGGAATAAACCCAACCAACCTGATTACATTACATAATTACTTGATATATTTCTGAATATTATTCATTTTGTCATAGATTTTTGCATATGAGAGCCATTAGTCTCCTTCATTCTTGTCTTTTTCTAGTTTTGATAGCCCAGCAAGTTATACTAGCTTCATAAAATGATAGAGGGGAAAAGGTTTCCTCATCTTCTAATTCTCACTTCTTTAAACATGTGGTCGAATTTTCCAGGACTTTTATTACCATGTTTTATACTAATTCAACGTCCTCAGTTAAAACGCTATTAGAATTATGGATTTTTGTAATGTTTGTGTTGCAGTTTGTGTTTCTGTGAGCTTAGTCCACTTCATATAAGTTGCCACACATATGTGCAGAGAGGTTGGTAGCACCCCCTTGCTATTCTTGTGCTGTCCCCCGTCTAGAGTGATGTCCCCTGTCTGATCATAGATCTTGGCAATACGCATCTTCCTTGTTCTTTGCCAGTGCCATCGGAAGGTTGTCAACTTGATTGACATTTTCCAAGAGCCAGCTTTGTGTTTCACCAATTTCCTGTGCTGCCTTTCTCTTTCAATGTTATTGACTTCTGCTCATATCTTTCTTATGTCCTTCCTTATGCTTGCTGTGGGTTCATATTGTTCTATTTTCTTGCAGATTATTGAAAAACTACTTTCCTGAGATGAGAGCCTAGATTATTGATTTAAGACTTTGTCTCTTTTCTAACACATTATATTGATGCTATAAACATTCTCAGAACTACTTCAGCCAAGTATCACATTTTTTTTTGTTGTTGTTGTTTTGTTTTTGTTTTGTTTTTGACCTTTTTTAGTCTCAAATCTCAGTGATCCTCACCTCTGGCTCCCAGGCTGACCTGGTTCAAGTATCACAAGTTTTTATATGTTCATTTCCATTCACTGTCATTTTTTTTTTCCTTTATCATGGCTTCTTCTTTGACCTATAGTGCATAGTTCCAACTGGTTGGGGATTTTTCCTATAATCTGTTAGTGTTTCTTGGACTATCTACTTACGATCTAATCTTAACTGTTCCTGTTGGGTGGATTCCAACTTAGACTCAACTCAGTGTTCTGGGAGTTTAATTGTCCTTAGGCGTGTGGGAAAGCTTCTGACTAGTATCTTTTTTTAGTTTTTCAAGGTAGGGTCTCACTCTGGCCCAGGCTGACCTGGAATTAACTATGTAGTCTCAGGGTGGCCTTGAACTCATGGCGATCCTCCTACCTGTGCCTCCTGAGTGCTGGGATTAAAGGCGTGCACCACCACGCCTGGCTTTCTGACTAATATTTTATTTCTTCTTTCATTTCTATCAGTTTCATTTCACATATTTTGCAGTTGTCCTATTTGGTACCTATTTGAGATTTATGTGATACATATGCATACTTGCATACTTTTTAATGAGGTAGCAATATCCCTGGAAATTTTCTTTGTCAGAAATCTATTTTAGCTGATTAATACTGCCCCATTTGCTTCCTTTTGATTACTATTTGCATGGAAAGTCATCATCTCCAGTTTTTTCCCACCATACTAACATAGATATATTTGCAGGGAGTTTCTTGTATTCAGCAAATGGCTGGATCTTTTTTTCCTTTTAAGTCCATTGAGTTAATCTTTGTCTTTTAATTTGTATAATTTTAGACTATTTAAAATGGATACAATTATTTACATGTTTGTATTAGCACCTTCCATGTTTGCTTGTTTGTTCTCTCTTTTCTACCCCCTCATTTTCATATGTGAGCCATATTGTAGATACTTGGTACATTTTAAAACTTGATCCTTGAACTGGAGAGCCTAAGAACACTGGTTCCAATCTCCAGCAGTTCCAATCTCCAGGTCCCACGTTTAGCCAGATGCAAAGTGACGCAAGGGCGCAATGCCGCACTTGACCACAAGGGGCACACACATCTGGATTTCATTCTCAGCAGCTGAGAGACTGCTGGCACACCCATCTCTATCTGTCTCCCTCTCTGTCTGTCTCTGTCTGTCTCTCTCTCAAAAAAAAAAAAAAAAAAAACTTGATCCTTACAGTTCTTTCAAGTTTGGCTTTTCCAGTGAGTGCTGTGATTATATATATATATGAAATGCCAGAGACTACTGGTGGCAATGCTTTGTCAATTCATACAGGACCCTTATCTCCTTTTATATCATTTCCCTCTCCTTCCTTTATAAAACAATTTTCTTAAATATTTCCTCTAGATATATTTGAAAGCCACATTAGAGTGTTATAATTTTGCACTTCGGTCATCAACTTACAGCCTGGAGAGATGGCTCAGTGGGTAACAGCACTGGCTACACAAGCATGAAGATCTAACATTGATCCCCAACACCCACATAAGAGCCCCACATCACCATGTCCACCTGGAACCCCAGTGCTGAGGTAGGGACAGAGACATAAGGATCACTGGGGCTCACTGGTATGCCAGACTAGCCAAACAAACAAACAAACAAACACCAGCACCAGCTCTAGATTCAGTGAGAGACTTTGTCGCAAGGAAATAAGGGAGAAGAGTGATATAGGAGGACCCCAATGTTCTCATCTGTCCTCTATGCTTGTGAGCACAGGACTTGTACATATACAATACATACATACACACACATACACACACACACACACACACACACACACACACAAACCTCACAAATTATAGCACTTGGGAGGAGGAAAGTTTGATCCTATTTTCTCTTTATATTATCTTCCTTCCTCCTTGATATTCCAACATTCCTTCGTGCATCAATTCCTTTTTAGTTTTTAGAGAACTTCCTTTAACCATTTACTTAAGGAAAATTTGCAAGTGGTAAACTGTAAGCTTTTCTCCACTTGAAAAAAATACCTTGATTTCCTCTTGTATTCTGAAGGATATTTTCATCTGATACAGAATGTGGGGCTCAAGGTTCTTTTCTTTCAGCACTGGAACAAATATAGGTTCTCGCCCACATGTTTTCCAATGGAAACACACATTTTCATTTTCCTTATTCCCCTTACAGAGAAGATGTCATCTCTCGTTTGCTGTTTCAATACTTCTACTTCATTTTTCAAAAAAAATTAACTGTGTAGCTGGGGAGATGGCTTAGCAGTTAAAGGTGCTTCCTTACAAAACCTACCAGCTCTGATTAGATTCCCCAGTACCCATGAAAAGCCAGGTGAAAAAGCAGCACATGTGTCTGGAGTTTGTAGCAGCAAGAAGCCCTGTTGTGCTCTCATGTGCATGCAAACACTCACTCTCTCTCTCTCTCTCTCTCCTCACAAATAAATAAATAAACCTTGTTCTCTTTCATATCCACATATGTCCCTAAGACCCTATTCCTTTCTTTAATGTTATTCTTTCATTTCAGCTTATTTTTTTCTGTTGTTCAGAATGGATCATTTTTACTATTTTATTTAAAAATACAATGATTATTTTTTTCTGTTCCCTGCCTTCTGTCATTAGTCTATCCATTGGGTTTTTCTTTGTCCTTCATTTATTCTATTTTGCTACACACTGAATATAACAACAAAAATAAAAGAGCACAAAAATCAAGCCAATGCTTTTTCTTCTTTTGAAGTTATACAAAGAAATGACTCCTTCCTGCCACCTGGGAAATGGATATTGAATACAAGAGTCCAATAATTGAACAGACTCATATTTGGAAAAGTCCTCCTTCCATGCAGAATCCTCTGTTAGAAAGCATCCTGAGAGGGGGCTGGAGAGATGACTCAAGGGTTAAAGCACTTGCCTACAAAACCTACCCAGGTTTCATTCCCCAGTACCCACGTAAAGCCAGATGCACAAAGCTGCGCATGTGTCTGGGGTTCATCTGCAGAGGCTGGAGGTCCTGGTGCACCCATTCTCTCTGTCTTTCTTCTCTCTCTCTCTTTCTGCTTGCAAATAAGTAAATAAATAAATACAATTTTTAAATTGAAAAAAAGAAGGGAAACATTCTGGGAGTTCTTCTACAGAGCAGGGTGGCTGCTCTGGCTTTGGCTCCAGGAGGCAGGACATGCATGCACTTGGGAAGGGAAGGGCAGGATTTCAGGAAAGAGGCAGAGCTGTAGAACTTTCCACCTCAAGCCTTGTCATTCCCAGCTCCACCCCAATCTTTCTGTAGCCAGTCCTCCAGCTCTCTCCAATCCCTAGCCGTTCTCATGGACTTTGACTTTTTTCTCTCCTATAATTACTTCCCCACAGAGAAGCCTTGTTTACCTGGCCCCTCTGACCCACATCCGCATTACCACATTTTGTGCATGTGTGGATTCCTGCATCCAGCACTTTGACCAGGGCCCCAAACCAACTAAACACCACCCAGACGTTCTAATAGGTTCACATTCACCAGTGCCCTCCGAGCCTCGTGGAATACAGATCCTTCTTCTCTACAAGGCGGGTGGGTATGGGGAAGATTGATTTTTAAAGACCCAGTCTCTTCTCCCTGGGACGTATGTCTACAGGTCACCAGCTGCTCCTTACTGTGTATTTCTTCCATTCCAAGCCCAGCACAGCGAGGCAGGAAGATAAATAGGTGGGAGGACAAATTAACACTGAAAAACTCGATAAACACTAACAGCAAATACTAAATATAACTAGACAGCAGTAGTCTGCTTTTAGGAATTCCATTTGTGCCTTTGTGTTGGGGATGAGGGGGAGGAGGGAGAGAAAGGCTGGTGGAGAAGGGGCTGGAAATGTTATCTGGAGGTGGAAGCACTAAAGAGCTTCCTCAGGCAGGGGGCACCACCTCACCCCCTGCCTGAAATCATTTTCTCGTTCTCAGCTCTCTCAAGCTTGGGCAACTCTATAAATGGTTTCCTCTCTGGGCTGCTGACTGCATCCCTGTGCAAGAAGAGAAGGTAACTAAATGCAGGCTTGACCTCACCTTCTCCCCATCTGCAGGTTGGAGTTCTGTTTCAAGATAGCAGCAGGGCAGTTGGGACCAGTGCGTGTACAGCCCTGAGTCCCTGCGAAGCCGAATGTGATATGGAAAAGCCATGGGTCCCACACGAGATGGTCTGCACCATAGGGGCAGAACCTTCACCCTGGGAATTCCACATGTCTCCAAAAATGCCAAAATAAATAAATAAATAAACGCTTACAGCAGGTGATTCAGCTCTCTTGTGCCAGGACTGATAAATGACCCTGAGCCTTTTTCAGGCAGAATCTTCAAAGTGGAGAAGAGCGTTTCTGTTCAATCCCCTTTCTGTTGTTTCCCCTCCCCAGGGATATGAACGGAGAGCTTGCTAGAGTTAAGGGGAATGAACGGTGAGGTGACGTGAGGGAGGTGCAGTGTCCCCGGACGAAGAACAGGCATCCTGGGCCCTTCATCATCTCCATCCTGCACCAACCAGCAAAGAGGTCCGGATATTCTGAGCTGAGCCTTCCCTTTCTGCTCGCCACTCCTGCCTCCATCACACAACCCAGTCTGACTTCAAATAAAAACCAAAGAGCCTCCATTCCCTTTCTCTACTCTTCAACTCACATCTCCATCATTTGCTCTGGCTTTCTCCATGACTCTGATGAACAGGGCACATCCTCCATGAAGGCGAATTACTGCATTGATTCTGAAACTCCCTCCAAGGTCACTCCCTCTCTTCCTCACCATCCCGCTGCCATTGTGAGCCCCTCCCCATAGCCCCAGCCTCTTGACCTCTGCAGGCGTGACTTCTATTACCCTTTACAACTCCATTGCTCTCCTCCTCTTGTCCATCTTTCTCTCCATCTTTACTCCTTCATCCCTCCATCTGCCTTCTACAAGGTACCTGTGGATTTCTCAAACTGCCCAATGCAATGGCCTTGACCTTTCTGCTCAACTCCCCTGAAACCTATTCTGCTTTATTATTATTTTTTTAACTCCCCTAGGGTCTCACTCTGGTCCAGGCTGACCTTTATTAGTCTTTTTAAACTCTTGGCAATTTACCTCTGCCTAGTTTGCGCCATTTGCTAAATATTTGTTTATTTGAGAGAGAAAGAGAGAGAAAGAAAATGCACACTCCAGGGCCTCTAGCCACTGCAAACAAACTCCAGACACATGCGCCACCATGTGCATCTGACTTAAGTGGGAACTAGGGAGTCAAACCTGGGTCCTTAGGCTTCACAGGCAAGTACCTTAACCACTAAGCCATCTCTCCAGCTCTATTCTGCTTTTTCATTCCATGGTAGTGCAACATCCTGAGGCCTGTCTGTTCATTCTCAGGCTCTTGTACTGTCTCCTTTTCTCACCATCACATAAATGAGAGCAGTCACCACTGTGTAGGGCTGCTAAGCTTAGGAAATAAAAACAGAGAATTTCCAGTTACATCTGAATTTCAGATCAGTAATAAATAATGTGCAGTATATCTATAACTTTGTATACAACATTGTTAGTCTCAATCTGAAAGTCACTTCTAACTGAACATCCCAATTTTAAAAAATATTTCATTTTTATTATTTATTTGACAGCGACAGACAGAAAGAGGCAAGAGAGAGAGAGAGAATGGGCTCACCCCCAAGGCCTCCAGCCACTGTAAATGAACTCTAGATGCAGGTGCCACCTTGTGCATCTGGCTTACATGGGTACTGGGGAATCAAGCCTCCAACCCAGGTCTTTAGGCTTCATAGGCAAGCACTTAACTGCTAAGCCATCTCTCCAGCCCCATTTACTTTTTGAACTTGGGTCCCTTCCCCTTTGTTCCTCTTCTTATAGAAGCTTATGATAGTCTCTAGAAAAGTTTTACACAAATCTCCAAACAGCTGGGGGATCTAAGTTGCTATTGATCCAAGAGCATCCAAGGGCTCTAATAACCTGAAGGAGAAGTCCACAACTTTTTTGTTGTAATGGGCTGGTTGCCAATGTTTTCAGCTCTGAGGAGTACATGTTCTATAAAGTAATGGCACAACTGTGCCATTGTGACTCAAAACCAGCCACAGAAGACACTAAAACAAATGATCAGACTTATGCACCAACGTAAATTTACCTAAAACAGGCAGCCACACTGTGCTGATCCCCAACCTAAATCAAGGTTCTGATGAAGAATTTGTTTATGCTTTCCTTCCATCCTAATTAAAAAGAACATCAAATTTTCAATAGTCTTTTCTTTAAGATTATATTTAGACTAAAGTCAACACCAAAGATTGGATGACAGATGAATAAAGAGTGGTATCAAGGGCCCAAGTCCTCTCTGGGACTTTCTGCCCAGCCCAGTGCAGAACAAGGGTTCAGGGATACCAAACAGATGATTAACACTCTCTCTGTAGTCACAAAATTTAAAAGGACATTGCAACAAAAACCAAGCAAGATAAATATCACTAAAAATCAAAACGAATGAAAGGTATCCATGCTGAATGAAACATTAAAAATTTTGAATGGAGATAGGATGGCTATAGTTGAGTGGTCTTTTGCCATGGATGCTAGAATAATCCTAAATTACTCATTTCCTAAAGTTGGTCTTATTAAAATTTTGTTATTTGGGGGCTGTTGAAATGGCTTAGTGGTTAAGACACTTGCCTACAAAGCCAAAAGACCCTGGTTCAATTCTCCAGGACCCACGTAAGCCAGATGCACAAGGGGGTGCATGCATTTGGAGTTCGTTTGTAGTGGCTGGAGGCCCTGGCATGCCCATTGTCTCTCTCCCTCTCTCTCTCTCTCTGCCTCTTTCTGTCTCTCAAATAAATAAAATTAAATATATTAATTTTTTTGTTATTTTCTCCATCATTGATCTTTTGCATTCATTTTGGTTTCTTAAACTTTTAGTCTAGATCATCCCTCTTGGCTATATCAATGTCATTTTCAATTACTTGTGTCTACTGCACACCCATGTGGCTTTAATGCATGAGGAAACTCTTGCCACTCTAGCATCACTTCTTTTTTTTATATTTTATTTTTATTTATTTGACAGAGAAAGAGGGAGACAAAGAGAGAGAGAGAGAGCAGGAGAGAGAGAGAATGGGTGCACCAGGGCCTCCAGCCACTGTAAACAAACTCCAGATGTGTGCAACCCCTTGTGCGTCTGGGTAATGTGGGTCCTGGGGAATCGAACCTGGATTCTTTGGCTTTGCAGGCAAATGCCTTAACGGCTAAGCCATCCCTCCAGCCCATAGCATCACTTCTTAAAGCAATTTGGTAAGGCAAGAAGAAACTAATATTTCATTGAATAGACAAGAAGTGCCAAGCAATGCCAATGCTCAAAGATGGTGGTAGTTTGAATGTAAATTGTCTCCCATAACCTCATGTCTTTTGAATACTTGGTTCTCTATCTGGTGGCAATTTGGGAGACTTATGGGCCTTTGGGAGATAAAGCCTTGCTAGTGCAGTTGTGTCATTGGGATAGGTCTTGAAGTTTATAAATCTAGCCCAGTGAATGTTCAAGGTGAGCTAACTCAAACTACTTCCTTCCTGCTGATGTGGAGAGCTGAGCCAGACTTCCTGCTCAGGGCTGTCATGCTTTCTCTGCCATGATCAAAATTCCCTTTGAGACTGTAAACCGAAATAAACCCTTTCCCCTTCCCCCATATGATGCTGCTGGTCAGGTGTTTGTCCCAGCAACAAGGGATGACTACTATAGAGAGACTGCATTTTCATCATCTCATTTGCAGATGTCTCCGTCGTACATTGGTTTGATGATTTTTTCAACTTTACAATGGTTACAGTATGTGCATTCAGTAGAGACAGATTTGGATCTTTCCAGGATGCTCCATACTGCCCCATTGTGCTGGGCAGCAATGAGGCGCAGCCCCCAGTGAGCCATGATCACAAAAGGAAACAACCTGTGCTCTGCAGAGCCCAGTGCAGTCAAGCTCTCGTGCTCAGCAGGGGACATGGAGTAAGTTCAACTTAGGATATGTTCATCTTATAACCCCGTCATAAATTGAGGAACAATAATTTTCATGACAAGCCGTGAGACGTAATGGCAACCATCTGTATGGGTAAGGAAGCAGGCTCAGACAAATCAAAGACAGGGAATATTTCAAAACCAACCTGAAGTTTTCTACTACATACCATTCAGTTAAGAAGCTATGCATTTTAGTCAGAGTTAAGCAACTTTCTTACCTCCCTACCTGGGGTAGTTTGAATGTGTGTCCCCCATAGACTGAGGTTTCTTATTAAAGCTTGTAACTTGGGTCTCCACCACACTGGGGTGGATCCTGCCCTAAGGTATGTTTAAGGCAGCTCTGATTTCTAGCCCAAAAGTGTAAGAGAGCAGTCTGATGAGGTCCCTGCTGCTTGCTGCCTGATTGGGCTTATTGCTTTTGGTGTTTGCTGGATGGTGATGGTTTCTCTCTGCTTGGATGTATGGAAGCAGCTTCTTCCGCCACTGATGGAACTTCCCCTGGATCTGTAAGCTTGAAATAAACCCCTTCCTCCCACCAACTGTGTGTTTGGAAGTTCATACTAGCAATGTGAAGCTCACTACAACACTACCTTACATTTGCATAGTGCTTCTCTTATTTATAAAACCTTTCAACTGCTGCCTGTCACTTCAGCATTATAATAATCCTGGTATATGGACACATTGTGTCATTGACTCATCAATTTCATTACAAGTGAAGATATATGTATTTAGAAAGGCTAGGTAACTTAATCCCAGGATACCAGCTAATAAGAGCCAAAAATAAGATTGAAAACATAGGCCTTCTGAGACCTGTTGAGTTATGCTTCTTAATATCCTTTCCACACTACAAGATCACACTTTGTGCAGGGAGTTTTGACCCAACACCATCCATGTTCATGTACCATCAGGTCAGATTGAATTTCATTTACTTTTTTTTTAAAAAGAGGACAATTTATTTATTAATTTGTTTGAGAGAGAAAAAGAGAGATGATGATAGATAGATAGATAGATAGATAGATGGATGATAGGGAATATGGGTGCACTAGCCACTGCAAACAAACTCTAGATGCATGCATCTGGCTTACATGGATCCTGGGGAATAAAACCTGGGTCCTTTAGCTTTGCAGGCAAGTGCCTTAACTGCTAAGCCATCTCTCCAGCCCAGCCATGGTAATCATAATTAAAGCACGTGCAGTCAATGCCACTTCTGCTCAATCCCGTAACTTTTCTGTGGTGCATGCTACAAAAATATCAAGTCAAATCGATAATTTCTAGATTCCATTCCCATCTGTCCCAAGTGCTGCTGAGCACCATGTACATACAGGGCCAAGACCAACCCCATGGGTTAGGGTGAGAAGGACCAAATCAAGGTGAGGGAAGGATGTAAGATGAGAGGGGAGAGGTACAGAGGCCGTGCGACTTCATTTCCAACGCATGGATGAGGAGAAAATGGCAAGTCCTCCACTTTGGGAACAAGTCACATTTCCTGGGGCTCCCACATTTAGTCGCAGCCCACAGGAGAGGTAAGCCCAGTATTTCATCTCTGTAATGAGATACACAACAGGCACTTTCAAGAGTTTAAAATACTCGAATGTGCAAAGTTTCACAGTCGGTCACAAGTTCATAATAGCTCTGTGCCTCTTCCACTGGGAAGATGCTTTGCCATGCCGGGATTCCACAGGGCAGCATGTGGTTCCTCCATTCTTCAAAATAGACCAGCTCCAAGACTCCTCTGGCAATTTTAACTACACAATAATAGAAAACACCCCAGGCAGAGTGTGAGAGACCAATCTTGTAAACAGCAGGATGGCAAGGTGTAAACAAGAATGGAAAGAAAACATGTACCCTTTTAGAAACATTGCTTTTGACAAGAGGAGGCTGGGAATAAAGTCAGTCCCAACTATCATATGGAACAAAAGCAGGAAGAAGTGTGAAATCACACACCAGGTGGCTGCAGGAATTTGCAATGATCTGTCCCAGTCTGCCAACTCATCCCTTTTGGCATCGGGCTTACTTTTTTTATCTTCCAAGTTTATGTACTTGGGGCTTGGGACAGGGTTTATTTGTTTGTCCTTTCCTGCATCACCACCAGCATGGTGGTTGTGACAGCAGGATGTTGTGACTTTCCTACGCATTTCTTCTTTCATTGACCACACAAACGATGGTGTTTTGGAGAATCACAAACCACAATATTCCCATCTTTCTTTCGACTGAATCATGCTCTTGTTTGCACTGAAATATGTTCACACATACTCAGACTGAGTCTTCAGAAATACTTCATATGATCACTTGTGTTGTTAGAAAGATCGCGTGTACTTCAACTCCAGCATCTTGTATCCTCTCAAATAAACACTCTCCTAATAGTTAAGCACTGAGCATTATTCTTTACAGTGGCACGGGATAATTGAAATGAACAAACTCTGCCTTTGAGGACCCCATAGTACACTGGAGGCTTGGAAACACATCGTTACAATAAAGAAGGAAGCCATAGTTAACCTTTAGCCATAGAGGGAAAGATGCACATTAAGTAAACATTATGGGAGGTCATGATTTTGGACCAAGCACCTGAAATAAGTAGAACAGATCAGACCAGAAAGGACTCTCATGCATGTTAAGAACCATGGAACCAAACTTAGGTCATAAATGGGCTAGTTTTCCCCCAAACCAAGAGATTTATAGCAGTTAAACAGAAGGGGCTCATGGGCTATAGAGAGATGACTCAGCGGCTAAAAGTACTTGCTGAAAAAGACTGAGGAGCAGAGTTCAGATCCCCAGAATGCACATAGAGCCTTGAGTAGCACACTTCTGTAATCCCTACTTACCTGAACAACAATGAAAGGCAGAAGCAGGAGAAACCTCAGGCTCATAGGTCAGTGAGTCAGGTGCTTGAAATAACAAACAAGAAAGACCTTGTCTCAAACAAGGTGAAAGGTCAGGATTGACTCCCCTGAGATCATTCTCTGACAGCCACATGCACGTGGTAGCACCTGTGTGCCCCCCCCCACACAGTAAGCCCAGTTAATGTGAACAGACTTGAAAAGGATGCTCCTCTGTTTTCACCCTTAAGAGCATAAGAAAAAAAGGGGGAGGGAGCTGGAGGGATGGCTTAACAGTTAAGGCACTTGCCTGCAAAGCCAAAGGACCCAGGTTCCATTCCCAAGACCCATGTAAGCCAGATGCACAAGGTGGCACATGTTTCTGGAATTCGTTGGCAGTGACTGAAGACCCTGAAGTGCCCATCCTCTCCCTTCCTGCCTTTTTCTCTCTCTCTCTCTCAAATAAATAAAAAGTATTTTTTAAAAAGCATAAGAACAGGAACTTGTTTGTTTGTTTGTTTGTTTGTTTGTTTGTTTGTTTGTTTGTTTGTTTGAGGTAGGGTCTTGCTCTAGCTCAGGCTGACCTGGAATTTACTATATAGTCTCAGGGTGGCCTTGAACTCATGGTGGTCCTCCTACCTCTGCCTCCCAAGTGCTGGGATTAAAGGCGTGCACCACCACGCCCGGCAAGAACAGGAACTCTGAAAGGACCAAGCTGCTGTCTTTAGTTTCTTGTTTCCTTCCTTCCTATACATATATATTTTTTGTTAGCCTGTAACACCAATCCCCCCTGCTCAGCCCGCTACAAACCCAATATATTTCACAGGATGAGATATCGTCTGACTCAAGAATCATGAACAAAAGCGGGTTAGAGCTCCACACTAAACGGGTTGCTGTTTGGTCTTCAGCAGGTTCATGCTTGTTTCCGCTCCTCAGCAGTTGCTTCCAAGCACAGACCAGGGCTGAGGGAGGGGCCTGTGGCTGAGCATGCATTACAGCCACCTCCATCTCGGCCTTGCTCAGCAGATCTGTTTTCAGTCTGCTCACACATATCCCTGTGGCCCTGTGCCATATATATCTGTTGTGCACCATGAATGGCATAGTATCAACAGTATAATGGAATTTCTGTAGTGTCCCAATGGGTTGTGTTATACTGGCTTTATAGGTGAAGATGAGCCTCCAAATGTTTTAGAAACCTGTCCAAGGACATAGTCAGTAAGTAGAAGAACTGAGATTAGAACCCAGGATCATGTCATGAGAAAGGCTCTTTAACAGTGTATTAGCCAGCATCTGTCACACGCCTTACCTAACTGTCCTCTAAGGAAGGGAGATCAACATTTTCATTTTTATTTTATTGTGTTTTGTTTGAGAGAGAGAGAGAATGGGTGTGTCAGGGCCTCTAGCCACTTATAAATGAACTCCAGACACATGTACCACCACCTTGTCCATCTGGCTTATGTGGGTCCTGGGGAATCGAACCTTCATCCTTTGCCTTCTTGGCTAAGACATGTCTCCAGCCCAACATCTTCATTTTTAATAGCTAGTAGGCAGGGTAGACCTGTGAGAAAGCAGAGTTGTCACCTACCTATGTGATTTGATTTAATGGAAGCCAATGGATTAAAAATATCACCACCATTCCCGGAAGTCTGAAATGGTACCCTTGGAGGTACCATACTTTGAGTCTTGAAGTCTTTTTGTCCTCAAGGTTGCCATTTTCTTTCTTGGGGTATGGCTGGCCTAGACGGGCTAATACTCAACTGGAACCTCAGTATGGGAAAGATTCAGAGGCCAAGATGTAGATGAGATGCTTGGCAAGGATGTGGTCCTCCAAGATGGTCCTGAAAGGACAATAGGGAGGTTCTGAACTCAGGTGTGGATCCCTGGATGCCTTGCTTGATTGACTAAATCTTTGTGTCCCCGGACACATGGGGGAAGAGTATGTACCCTGTATCCACTTGCTAAAATCTGGATCCAGTTCAGAAGATGAAGCACTGGGGACAGGGGTAGGTAGACTTCAAGTGCTGCAAGCTTGAAGCATTGTGAAGTTACAAAAGACCTGAAGGAAAAACTCTTGTTTCGAAAAGCACATAGTCCCTGGAAAGAAAAGGTCCCAATAGCAAACAATGAATAAAAATGGATAAAATAAGAAATGACTCAGCGCAGAATCTACGTGAAATAGATTATGAGATAGGAGAGGTCAGAGGAAGAGGACTCTGGATCAGTGTCAGTGAGGCCATGAACACAAGAACAGTGCCAAGTAATGAGAAATAATTGGGCTGGGGACATGGCTCAGTGGTTAACAGCACTTGCCATGCAACCATGACATCTTGAGAGGGCCTGAGGTCAATCCACCACACCCACATCATGAGCCGGGCATAGCTAGGCATGCCCATAAACCCAGTCCTGCAGGGAGTGGAGACAGGAAAATTGCTAAGGCCTGCTGCTCATCCAGTCTGACCAAAAAGGGCAGCTCTCAGTTTGGAGAGAGACTCCATTTCAAAGAAACAATGTGGAAAAGTGATGGAGAAAGACACTCTGCTTTCTCCTCTGGTCTCCACGTGGGTGCACATGAGGCACAGGGCACATGTGCATCTGCACACACACGTGCCTACGCTGTCCATACACAAACAACACATACACCCCACACAACACATACTATACATATGAGAGTGAGAGGGAAAAAATGACCTATACCAGAGTGCCACAGCCAGTGGCTGCTGGAACATTCTCAAACAAGGAGAGCTGGAATAAATCACCACTATGCAAAATGATCACAGGATGATGTACAGGCAAAATCTGAACAGAGATATAATGTACAGAAATACTTGTCATAAAATATATCACTTCAGCCAAGTGTGGTGGCTCACACCTTTAATCCCAGCACTTAGGAGGCAGAGGAAAAAGAATCACCGTGAGTTTAAGGCCACCCTGAGACTACATAGTGAATTCTAGGCCAGCCTGGGTTAGAGCAAGACCCTACCTTGAAAAACCAAGTATGTATGTATGTATATATGTCACTTCAAAATAAACCCATCTCTTTCGATAAAAAGATATAATGATTGGGGGCTGGAGAAATGGCTTAGTGGTTAAGGTATTTGTGTGCAAAGCCAAAGGACCCAGGTTCAATTCCCCAGGACCCACCTAAGCCAGATGCACAAGGGGCACATGCATCTGGAGTTCGTTTGCAGTGGCTAGAAGCCCCGGCATGCCTATTTTTTCTCTCTCTCTCTGCCTCTTTTCTATCTCTCTATCTCTGCTTGCAAATAAATAAATAAAATTTTATTTTAAAAGATATAATGATTGTTGCTTCAATCACACAATAAATCAATCCAGAATTTCAGTAAGAAGTGGATGAGCAGATTTATATGTTAAGAGACACATTAACTAAATCTGTTATATTAGGCAAGTCTGAGCTTCACCCAGAAAAGCAGGACTGAAATGACAAGGAAGAGGTCCATTGTCACCATAAGACAAAAGCCTTGAGACATTCTAGGACCTTCCACTGGAGGCAGCTCTGATAAAAAAACATCTTTATTCCATGACCTTCAATGCAAATGTAAATGGACTCAATGCTTCCTTCTCCAGCAGGAAAGGTTACTCTTATTTACCTTCACTTACTTCACATTTCTTAAAATGACACCTTTATTTAATTCCTACAGAGAAAACAACTCCAAGGAGGAAGGAAGGAAGCAAGTTGACCTTCTGTACTGAGTTATTTCTCCAGTAGCTGTAAGTGATTATACTCTCGCTGTTCCAAATGACAGCCTTTCTACCCTTGGCAAAAGAGAGGCCAATACCTACATCCTAACGCTTCTCTGAGTGAGTAGAAATGAAAAAAAGTAAGAAGAGATCTGTAACTCAAGGAAGAGAGAGACGAGAAACAAGGAATCTATTGCCCATGAGTTTCTTAATTGAATGATTTTTGCAATGTGAATTTCCTCTTTGTTTCACTGTGACTGTTTCTTTAAGGTATCTGTGTATCTGAGGCATAAGGAGCAAAGACCTCTGGTCCCGTCCCCCCATAGGTTTGTAGTGACCTTTGTGAAGACGCACAGGCACAGTGGTCAGGTGGCCCAAGCCCGCTGTCAGAGGTTAGAGTTCTGTGCTATATCCCCAGGTGCAAGCAGCTGCTTGGCAGGTGCAGTGCCAATGCCTAAACACACATCAGGATTCCACAAATCCTGTGGTTTTATAAGACGTCATCACACCAAAAACAGAAGAAAAAACAAGAGGTCCCAGAGACCTGGATGATTACAGGAATGGAACAAAATGACAATAATAGTATTTCCGTGGATAATAATGTCACATAAGGACTCTGAACTCGTTTAAAAAAATCTATAAAATGATGGGCTGGAGAGATGGCTTAGCAGTTAAGGCGCTTGCCTGCAAAGCTAAAGGACCTCCGTTTGATTCCCCAGAACCCACGTAAGACAGGTGCATAAGGTGGTACATGCATCTGGAGTTCATTTACAGTCATTGTCTATCTCTCTCTGCCTCTTTCCTCTCTCAAATAAATAAATAAAAATAAAAAAAATTTAAAAGCTCTATAAAATGAATGTCTAATACATTTAAAGTATACAAATTTACAAGCACCATGTAAAATGTGAGAGACAGAACCTGAACAGCCCACCTATCCATTAGTTATTAACTGACAGAAATTTAAAACTAAACAGTTTTAAAAATTTCATAGCCATGAAAAGCTGACAAAGATATGATGTCTGAACGTTTACAGGGTTCATAAGGTGCATACACGCAGTTGCCATGGAGTTAAAAACATATTTATGTGCACACTTGTTCACTACTTAAAAAAAGGAAAGGTTGGTATATCTTTTTTTCTGACTCATTGATCTTATTATAGTCCTAACTCTTCATTTGATAACTTCAGGAAGTATGGCTAAACAAATGTATGTGTGTTGGGGGGAGGGAGCAGGATACAAAACCTACTTACTTTTCTCCAGCTGTAATTTGCTTGAAAGCAAGAAGCAAGCATTTCCCATTTGCTTTGGTTGGTTTGCTCACCAATGGTAGATGCCAACGCCCTGCTACCTGTACATGCAGCAATTCTCTTGTCGTAGTGAGCACAGCCTCATGATTCTCACTGAGTCATACCCTGGTGGGATTCTTGTGGGTGGAGTACAGGCACAACCTGCCACTTGCTTTTAGCTGAGCAAATATGGTAATGGCACTTCCTTGATCAGGACACTTGCTCTATAAGATCCCATCCTGGCAGACTGGTTTAAGTGTCTTCTGCTGGCTTTGAAAACCTAAGCTATCATGAGGTGATGGGACTGTGAGATGCCACGTGGCCAAGAACAGTCAATGGTGTCTTGATGAGAGTGAAGCCAGGTGAGAGCCAGAAAGGAAATGCCTCCTTGTATGGTACAATGCAGGACTGGCCCTAGCCAGACCGCATGCTAAAAGAAACCAGGCCACACCCCTCAGGTTTTCTCACCAGGATGGTGGGTAGTCAATGGCGGGTAAGACCCCATGAGATGGGGCAACCTAAGATAGGCACCGTCACATGTGATGATCCCTTGGGGCCTGAGTTCAACAATGGCTTAGCAAAGAACCAGTCCTCCCAGGATTGCCAATAATAAAAACAAAAAGGAGGATATGTATGGCACAATGCATGTCTGGCCCTACCCAGACCACATGTCAGAAAAAAAACCAGGAAGTGGCTTCTGTGAACATGGCATCCTGCGCAGGCCTGGCATGACAACAGCTACAGTCCCATGCTCACAAGAAACCTGCTGCAAGATGATCTGTCTGGAGACAGGCTGTCGTTGGTCACAAAAAGGGGACCACCCCATACAATGATTGGCCAGCCAAGCCCCTTAAAACCCCCTACACTTCCTTGAATAAACGAGTTTGCTGCAGCTCGCCCTCTGCCTACTTTCACCCGACTCCTGGAGTCTGTGTTATGACTATGCGCCTCTCACCCCCTACTCGGCAGAGACCCTAATGTCCCTCCTGGGCTGGCCCTAGGAGGGACCCCAACACCTCCTTACTCCTGCAATCTCGACTGAATGCCACCAACAACTACATGAGCTGAAAGGAAACCTTCCAAGCACCAGAAAGGACTGGAGGTGGCCAGTGCCTCCACCACACCTTTGAGAAGTCCTAAGGGAAGATGCGTCCTTGTGCTCAGCTAGCTTCCTCTTCATTGTGTCATGCAGCATACCCAACCCATGGAAACCACTGCATTTCTGGGAATTTGGTATGCAGCCCCACGCAAGGAAAACATAGCTTTTCCTATGGTTTGAATCGGAAATGTCCTACGGGCTCACGTTTTGAACACTTGGTCCCCAGTTTGTGGCACTGAGGAGCCTTTAGGAAGTGATGCCTGGCTGGCAAAAGGAGGTCCAATTCTTGGGAGGTTATTTCCAGCTAGGCTTTCTCTGCTTCACAGTCAGTACTAGGTCACCACTGCCTCACACCCCTGCCACCACACACAGGGCCGGTTCGCCATGCCTTCTCTGCTGTGATGGGCGGAAATCCCTCTGAAACAGCCTAAAAAAACTTTCCTCCCTCCCGCTGTTTCTGTCCTAGTGACAACACAAAAGTAACTACAGAAGTATAATCCTCACTGTACCCAAATGACAATTATTCTTGCAAAAATGTTTCATTTTTGCCAAGCGTTTTGTTCCATTTCATTGCTGTTTTGGTTTCCTATATAATGTCTCATTATGTAGCCAGGAAGGCCTTGCACTCCAGATCCTTCGGCCTCAGCCTCAGCATCTTCAGTATTGGGGTTACAGACAGGTACTACCATTCCCAGTTCATTGCTCCTTCTCATTATAGGATCTCAGAAATATGGTAGGATGCTTTATAAATGTATACAGCATTATATACTCCAAAACATCACCACAGAATGTAATTCTGTACACGTGAGTCTTACAACATCAATGAATTGGACATCAAAATACTTTTCTCTCACTTAAAAATTAGAAGGTATGGGCTGGAGAGATGGCTTAGGGGGGTTAATAAGGACCCTGGCTTGCCTGTGAAGTACCCTAGCCAGAGGACCCTGGTTCAAGGCCCCAGCATGTCTGTTCTCTCTCTCCAGTTTAAGGGCTGGAGGGATTGCTTAGCAGTTAAGTGCTTGCCTGTAAAGCCAGATGCACATGCCAGATGCACATGGTGGTGCACACATCTGGAGTTCATTTGCAGTGGCTGGAGGCTCTGGCATGCCCATTCTTTCTCTCTTTCTCTCTCTCTCTACCTTTCAATGTCTCTAATAAGTAAATAAATAAAAATAAAAAACTTTAAGGGCTGGAGAGATGGCTTAGTGGTTAAGGCGCCTGCCTCCTAAGCCTAAGAATGCCGGTTCCAATCTCCAGGTCCCACATTTAGCCAGATGCAAAGTGACACAAGGGCGCAATGCTGCACCTGACCACAAGGGGGCACATGCATCTGGAGTTCATTCACAGCGGCTGAGAGGCTGCTGGCATGCCCATTCTCTATCTGTCTTCCTCTCCCTCTCCTGTCTCTCTCTGTGTCTCTCTCCAAAAAAAAAAAAAAAAAAATTAAAACTTTAAAAAAATGGGAAGGTATTCTCCAAACTAATGTTTCATTGGTTGGTTTGGCGATAGTAGTGTGGAAGCATGATGGTTTGTACTGGCGGCTTGGGATTTAGAATATCTATGGAAATACATCTCAGCTGTATCCATAAGGGATTGGCTAGATTAGGTTATCTGAGGTGGGCAAATCTAATTTAAATATGTACAGTATCATTCCGTGGGCTGGCATCCTGGGCTGCACAAAAAGGAGAAAGATAGCTACTTCCTCCCTGTGGACCGAATGTGACTGGCTGCCTCATGCTGCTGCTGACAAGCCTCCCCTGCATGAGGGACTGTAAGTGCCAACTAGCACCCTTCCTTACTTACACTGCCTCTGGTCAGGGATTTGGTCACAGCAATGAGAAAGTGACCAGTGCTGGGGGAGAGGTATACTTTCTTTCAAAAATAAGTGTTTTTTTTTAATTTTTTCTTTTTCTTTTACTATTATTACTATTAATATTATTAGCAACTTTTTTGAACAGATACATCATGTGTTGGTACCCTCTTTTCCCTCATCGCCACCCCCATTCTGCTGGGGACCCTCCTCAGTGGGGTTGCAGGTATTCCTATGGGGTGTTGGGTTATGCCTTGTGGGAGCAGCAGTCAGTTGTTTCGGGAGGCAGGGGGAATGTTCTTTTCCAATACTCATAAAATTATAGTGAAGAGAGTACAGAGAGTGTACATGAACCCCATGGTTAGTTTCCCTGCTATTAACATCTCCCATCAGTAATGTCTCATCCCAATTACTAGGCCACATTGCAAGCTCATTGCTCATTAACCTTCACACTTGATTCCTTCATTGAATGTCAGGTTCTGTTGCTGTGCCCGGAACCCACACGGGGCATCACTTTACCTGGAATCATCGGAGATCACATCTGCTTCAGGCTTCTAATGGGAACGGTTTCTCACTCCTCAGTTGTTTTTACACGACTCTTCACACCATTCGAGGATGCTGGTCAAACATTTTGTACGATGCCTTTGGATTAGAATTTGGTTTATGCTTTGCTCGGGAGGAACTTAGGTAACATGTTCGGGGAAGGAAAACCACAAAAGGAAAGTGTCCTTCTCATCACGTATCAAAGGAACCCACCACTACTAAGGCTGTCGATGTTGTTGGCTTGAGGTGGTACTTGTCCGAAGACAGCCTGCCTCACGTGCACGAGGCCCGAGTTCAATCCCCCACAATGGAAAAACCCCCTCCCTGAAATAGCATTTGGCAAGTGTCTCCCTTGCCTTTTTCTCCCTCTGTCTGTGACCCTCTGGAAGACTATTCCTGTGTGCACGCTCCCACTGGGAGGTATTCTTTACCTCCTGAAAGACCGAATATTTGGGTACGGTTTGGCATTCCTCTGCAGGGGAAAATTGTTCGCTATCTTCATTTAGTTATTGATTAGTCCCATCACTTACATGAGTGCAAATGTGTATCTTCTGCTTAAGGTTATACCTCAATGCTGTTTTAATTATTACATTGCTTAAATACTTCTGGATTCAGCCATCGAGAGCTGCATTCCTGTCACGTACACCTATCATTATGGTGTTTATATTTTAGGCACTTCTTCAGTTCTGGCACCGTTGGATACTTTAAACTCATCTTGTACAGTCCTAATTAGCCATCGCTCCAAAGAGCCCTGATTTTTTTTTTAGCAAAGAACAGCACCAGAAACCAGGATCTGAGAGGCTAAATGGAACCACTTTCCAATCTCTGCCTGGGACCTTGTGATAGCTTAATTTATGATTCCTAGATTCTAATATATGTTCTATTCTTAATTTATTTCCATTTTCTGGGTATGGTGGCTTATACCTGTAATCCCAGCACATAGAAGGCTAAGACAGAAGGATTGCCATGAGTTCAAGGCCAGCCTGGGCTACATACACAGTGAGCTTTAAGCCAGCCTGAGTTAGACTGAAACCCTATATTAAAAAATTAATTAATTTAAAAAATGATTTAACAAATACTTCTTTGCAAAGTACTTTGTGGGCTGGAGAGATGGCTTAGTGGTTAAGGTGCTTGCTGGCAAAGCCAAAGAACCCTGATTTTCCAGGACCCATGTAAAGCCAGAGTTTGTTTGCAGAGGCTAGAGGCCCTGGCGTGTTCAATCTCTCTCTCAATCTCTATCTGCCCCTCCTGTCAAATGAATAAATAAATAAATAAATTTTTTAAAATATTTTATTTATTTGAGAGAGAGAGGCAGGTAGAGAGAGAGGGCTTCTAGCTACTGCAAATGAACTCCAGATGCATGTGTCACCTTAAGCATCTGACTTATGTGGGTCCTGGGGAATCAAACTTGGGTCCTTGGGCTTTGCAGACAAGTGCCTTAACTGCCAAGCCATCTCTCCAGCCCAATAAATAAATAAAATATTTTAAAAGTACTTTGCAACCATGAACTCATTTGATTCTTGTAATCCTATTGTATTAACAAGATAGGCAGTTTTATTAGCCCCATATTATGGGTGAGAAAACCAAGTCACAGAGAGGCTTGGAGATGTGCCCTAAGCCTGTAGTCATTAAGTGGCAGTGCTAGAGTCTAACCCTAAGTATCTGGGTCCAGAGTGGGGCACTAACCACCACTCGGCCCTGCCTCACAGTGGGGAGGACCATACAGAGACAGAGCTGCTACCCCAAAGTGAAGAATCGCTTCCCATGCAGTCATTCTCTCAATCATCAGTCATACACACATGCCCACAAAGTGCCAGACTCTACTATGACTGCCACTTGAGATGCCTCTTGGACTGTGGTCCAACTGAATAAAACAGAAGAGGTTGCTGCAATGCACCCCTGGAGGAAACTAGTCCTAACTTACTTCATTTCTATCCATTTGATGTTTCTAGAAACTCTTAAAGAGGGGGCTTATTATTTTTTCTGTATATGAAACTCCCATTCATTGTCACTATTCAGTGATAAAAATATTTGAACAAATCTATCAGGGAAAGCCCAGATTTCCATGTTTGACTGACTTAGAAGAAAATTCTAAATGTACACTTACTTTAGGGCTGTCACTTTCAGGAAGTTCCAAGAGACCAAAGTTGAGATGATCTGAAAGAAGACATGCAAGTGACAATGCTGAGTAAAAGCGTCACAAAGGCGCCGTCCTCCCCTGTGTGAGTGGGAAGCTTGCGTTTGCTCTCTGGGAACAGTTAGTACAGATGACTGTGGGGCTGGACCTAGCCAAATAGACTTCCCTAGAAGAAAAGGGAGAGTTTGAAGTTGACTTCATGCTAATGTTCACAAACTTCTTGGGAGAGAATAGAGCTTTAAAGAGAAAGGACACAAATGTAAGCTTTTATATCATCTTCTAGCAAGCACCAAATGAGCTGTCTTCCATAGATACAAAGAAGAATTAACAGACGCAGCCCCTCCCGAGCAGTAAGCGAGCATAACGAAACAAGTCAATAAGTGGGGCTAATATATTGGTTGGATTCCAAGGGCAGGAGGGTATCAGAAGAAAACCAAGCAATGAGTCTGTGAGAAGACTCACTCAGAAGTCTGACTGAGAAGGCTTTGAGGAGGAAGATGTGGTCTGTGGGGCCCCATCGCTAATGGACACGTGTCTGACATTTATAGCCTTTCTTTGAGGAAAAGGGCATTCTAATACTGCTGGGACTGCCAGTCTAGACAATCTAATTGGTTTCTCATATAGCTTCAAAAGAATCAAGAGGACCAAAGCACTCTGGGGAAATCTATTTTTAAAAAAATCTCAACTCACATCATTGAATTATTAAGTATTGGTGTTATTTTAATTAGGAATAAAATTCCATGGATGTAAACTTGTTTGTATTTCTAAATCTCCTCCCTTTTATATTAAAACATCAATTATAATAATTCAACACAAAATATATCCCAACTGTCATGCTAGAAATAAAATCTAACAACCAATTTCTCTATATGTCTGTATACTTGGTGATGTGGCCTGTGTTGCCAAATGTACCTCAGCCAATATACCAAGAACTCGTGCTCCTGAGCAGATAAGTAGCTACAGTTAAGGCAGAACTAAGAGTTTTATCAAAGTCGTAACAAATGTATCCCTTTGAATACAGAATATAGACAATATATTTCAATATATTTTGGTGGTAAAGACCTCGGGCAAGTAACTGAACTTCTTCATGTTCCAGAAGTGATTGTTATTATTATTTTTAATTTTAGTCACCTAATAATTCTGACTTACAAATAAGAATTCTTATTAAAAACAGATTCATATTTTTTCTTAGTCATAACTTATATGCTTAAAAAAATTGTTTTATTTGGGCTGGAGAGATGGCTTAGCGGCTAAGGCGCCTGCCTGCTAAGCCTAAGAATGCTGGTTCCAATGTCCAGCGGTTCCAATCTCCAGGTCCCACATTTAGCCAGATGCAAAGTGAGGCAAGGGCGCAATGCTGCACTTGACCACAAGGGGGCGCACACATCTGGATTTCGTTCGCAGCAGCTGAGACTGCTGGCGTGCCCATCTCTGTCTCCCTCTCCCTCTCTGTCTATCTCTCTCTCTCTCTCTCTCCAAAAATAAATAAAAAAAAAATTAAATTAAAAAATATTTTTAAAAATTTTATTTATTTATTTATTTGAGAAAGAGAAAAAGAGGCAGATAGAAAGAGAGAGAAAGGGCAGACCAGGGCCTCCAACCACTGTAAACAAACACCAGACACATGAGTCATCTTATGGCTTATGTGGGTCCTGGGGAACCAAACCTGGGTCTTTGACTTTGCAGGAAAGTGCCTTAAACACTAAGCCATCTTTTCAGTCCTAACTTACACACTTAATAAATATTATTGAAGATGTTTGACTTAATGAAATGTAATCATTTCAACACAATGTTTAATTGAAAAAAATCTATGAAATGTTTTTACATTAACATTACCTTGTTGATATTCAAACATATTATGACTTTAAAATGACATTCTAAGATTTTTTCATTGTTAAGATGGGGAATAAGACAAAGTGAATGCATATTTTTTTTCATTGTTGATGTTGCTTTGATGTAGGGTCTCACTCTACCCCAGACTGACCTGGGATTCACTATGTTGTCACAGGCTGGCTTCGAACTCACAGCGATCCTCCTTCCTCTGCCTTCCAAGTGCTGGGATTAAAGCCGTGCATGACCAGGTACAGCTCCTATGTTTTTTGCATTTTCAAATATGTGTAGTTAACTCCATTTCAGACTGTAATAATTTATTGTGGGGTGACAATGCTTGGTTGAAACAACAGGGCAAATGAATGAGTTGACCTAATGTGGATTCTTAATACCTTTCTCCAGCATCACACTCAATGGTGCACTAAAGACTGAGCTAGTTGGTAAATCAGTAGGGTGGAACCAGAAGAATTCTGTGTGCTGGTTATGCCACTGGACAAGCTTCATCGATCTACTCACAGACATATGTTAGGAAATACACTATCTTGGGGCTGGATAGATGGCTTAGTGGTTAAGGCACTTCCCTACCAAGCCAAAGGACCCAGGTTCAATTCCCAAGTATCCACATAAGCCAGATGCACAAGAGGGCACATGGAGTTCCTTTGCAGTGGCTAGAGGCCTTGGTGTGCCCATTCTCTCTATATCTCCTCTCTCTCTCTCCCTCTCTCTCTCTCTCTCTCTCTCTGCTTGCAAAGAAAGAAAGAAATAGAATATAACATACACTATCTTACCTATTTTTTTTCCTCAGATACTAATGAGCTAATGAATGAGATGGAGTTGGAAAAATGTGGACTTGAATGGGAAGAGGAGTCTAAATAATTGATAGACTATAGATTTCAGTCTTTACATTTCATTAAAACATATACATAAAGATTAATTTTACTATATATGTATGTTTATATATTTGTGTGTATATATACATATACTTGCATACATACATACATACATACATACATACATACATACATACATAATTTCTTCCTCCAAACATCACATGGAAACTTAATCTCCAATGTCCTAGTACAAAGAAGTGGGCCCTTCAGATGCAATTATATCATGATGGCTTCCCCACAAAATGGCATTAAGGCCCTTATAAAATAGGCTTCACATAGTAATCAGCATTTTCACTCTTCTGCCTCTTCCTTAAAATGAGCATTAAAGATGAACAGTAGCCCATATTAGACACCAAAATTTCCAGTGCTTTGATCTTGGACTTGCCAGCTTCCAGAACTATACAAAGTAAAGCTCTGTTCTTTCAAGTTCTTTCAGCAACATGATGGAGTAAAGCAATTACATATTGTGTTGGTTACTTTTCTCATGGTTGTGACAAACTCCCTAACAGAAACAACCTAAGAGAGGAAGGATTTGCCTTGGCTCACAGCTTTGGAGAACATAGTCCACTGTGGCAGGGAAGTCATGGAGGCTGGGCTGCCACATCTCTAGTGATGGGAATGTGAGGCAGCAGTTCCACACATCTTGGCTGATCAGGAAATAGAGATCTTGGGCAGAACCAGAAGTATCATCTTCAAGGCTCTTCTCCAGCAACCCGCTTCTGCTAGCTAGGCCATGGTCCCAAAGTTTCCATAACCTCCCTGTTGTAGACAGCTTCATGTTCACTGAGATGAACTTCCAGACCAGGCACAGTTATGGAGGAAGGGATTTATTGAAGCTTACAGGTTCAGGGGAAGTTCTATAATGGCAGAAGAAACTGGCCTGTTTTCACAGGACCAAACACAGAGAGAAAAGCCACAAGCCAAACCACACAGCACAGCACACTTCAGGAACTCCTACTAGGCACACTTTGCATATCTTTAGAGAGAAATCCTAAACCCACCACCACACCTTAAGATCCACCCAGTGACAAGGCCTCCAACCAGGTAGATGCAGATGCAAACTATAAACTAATAAAACACTGAATATATTGGGGGCCATCTATTCAAAGTACCACACCCCCAAACAGTGCCACTAGCTGAGGGCCAAATGTTCAAACACATGAGTCTGGGGATGGGCATGACATTTCACATTCAAATTATAATGTGTTTGTTTGTATCTTGATAATTTACATTATGACATTGAAGAGGCAAAAGGATAATGAAGAAAGACCATTGGAGTGGAACTTCGTATTAGACACCTATTTGTAGAGGGATGATCTTGGAGCAATCACTTATCACAAGCAGCTGTGTATGAATCCATTGCAAATGGGTTTTAACTTGTCCCTTAAGGTCAGTGGTGAGTTAAATGTAAAATGTCCCCCCAGAGACTCATATGTTTGAACACTGAATTTCTAGTTGGTGGTGCTGTGTGGTAAGTTTGTGGAATGTTTAGGAAGTGGAGCCTTGCTGGAAGAGGTATAATGCTGGGGGCAGGCTTTGGGGTATTCGAGGACAGCTCTGCTGGGTGTTTTTGTGTTTTTTGGCTTCCTCCATGCTTATGTGAAGATGTGATATCACCTATTTGCTCCTGCCATGCTTTCTTCGCTGTGATGAAATTTCCCCACTGAACTGTAAGCCAGAAGTAAACTCTTTCCTTCCATAAGCTGCTTCCAGTTGAGTGTTTTGTCTCAACAAAAACAAAAATCACTACTACAGAAAATTGGCACTGAAAAGTGGAGCTGTTGCTGTGATAAATCTGACCATGTGGATTTTGGTCTTAAAAAAAAAATATATATATATATATTTATATATATATAAATAAATATATATATATATATATATATATATACATTATATATTTGAGAGAGAGAGAGAGTGAGAGAGAATGGGTGCACCAGGGCCTCCAGCCACTGTAAACAAACTCCAGATGCATGTGTCCCCTTGTGCATCTGGCTTACGTGGGTCCTGGAGAGTCGAACCAGGATCCTTTGGCTTTGCAGGCAAATGCCTTAACTGCTAAGCCATCTCTCCAGCCCAATTTTGGTCTTTTAAAACTGGTTTTAAGGAGGAATGTGGAAGAATTTGGAACTTTAAAATAGAGAAGTGGCCAGGCATGGTGGTGCATGCCTTTAATCTGAACCATTTGGGAGGCGGAGGTAGGAGGATTGCCATGAGTTCGAGGCCACCCTGAGAATACAGAGTGAATTCCAGGTCAGCCTGGGCTAGAGTGAGACCCTACCTTGAAAAACCAATAAATAAATAAATAAATAATGAATAATAGGGAAGTGTTATAAGCACAGTTTAATGGGCCATTCTGGTGAGAATTTGAAAAACAAAAATGTAGAAAGAAGAGTGGATCATTATGAAGTATCAGAGAGGTGAAAAGTTTGGTTTTTTTGCAACTGGGCTAGATGCAGTTCATGTGTTGTCCTGAGAACTTGAGCAAAATTGAATTTAAATGTGATGGACTACTGTGTTTGGCAGGGAAAATGCAGAACAGAAAGATATGAAGACTAGTCTGGCATAGCAAGAAATGTGAATGCGTCCCCGTTCCAGAGACTGCAGTCACTTCAGATGCAATTGTTAAAGAGATTTCCACCACTGAGGATGGCCAAGAGGCTCTGCACTGGAACAATCGGGGAGATGCCCTGATGACAAGAACCAACCCACTGAAGGCGCTAGCCAAAAGAATGTGAAGAAGGAGTTCCCTCCGCCTCAAGATCAGGCTTCATCCCCACTTGACAGAATAGGTCAACAGAGTTGCCTATGTGCTGCTGGTTTTGGAGATATGAAGATGCAAGAAATAGAGGGTCCCGTGGTGCACCATGTTATGGGGTAATGTTGAGTCTGGACAATGTGAGGCAGGGTTGAAGTCCTTGTAAAGGAGATACTGTGAGGCTACCAAGTGAAGCTGTGAAAATGAACCATAGGTTGCAGTGGAGACACTGGGATGTTGAAAATATCAGGACTCTGCCAGAACAAGCTGCAGGCCTGAGGTGGATCCTGTTCAATAGAAGGGCTGCAAGTAGAACAGTGGAAGGGATCGAACTGATCTTGGCTTTTGGAGCCCAGACAATTTCATCATAAGTCCCAGATGCTGGACCTGGAGCTACAGGATTTTATATTTGCCTGCTGGTTTTCAGTCTTGGATTGGTCTTATCTTTCCTTTCTGTGCTCCATTCCTCCTGTTTGGAGTTTTGGAATGTTTACTCCATGCAATTATATGTTGGAGGTGTGCAGCTTATGTTTATTTTACAGGGCTCACAGCTAAAAAATTGCTTCAAGTCTCAAATGAGACTTTGGACATTTGATCAGTGCTGGGACTGGTAAAGACCACAGGGCCTTTTAAAGTTACATGGCATGCATTTTGCATCATGAGATGGCCATGAGTCCATGGAAGCCCCCATAGCTTCTAGTGTTTGAATATTTAATGTCCAGTTGGTGCTGTTCGGAAAGGTAGTAGAGCCTTTGGAAGGTATAGCCTTGCTGGAGGAGGTGTGTTTCTGGGGCCAGGTCTTGGGGTGTTGTATCCCAGCCCCCTTTGCCACACTCCACTTATACTCCCTACTTTCTCCTTGCTGCTGTAGAGATGTGACACCTAGCTGTCTGCTCTGGCCATACTTTGTCTGCCATCATGAAGCTTCCCCTTGAAATGGTAAGCCGGAAATAAACTCTCATAAGCTGCTTCTGGTCAGGTGTTTTGTTCCAGCCATGAGAAGGTGACTGCCATAAGATGTTTATTAGAAAGTTTATGGTTTATAAAGAAACAAGTAAATGCAGCTGGCCAAATTTTCTTTTTCAGAGTGAATCCTTTTTTTTAACAGTGATCATTAAGCTTAAAATACTTTATATCTTGGTTTGTATATGCACATTTCAAGTATGAGTATGCACATTGAAAGTATGAGAACACCTGGATAAAAACAGCTTTGGAAAAGTTTTAATTATTATAAGAAGACATTTTGCAATCATTATGTGACTTGACCACTATTTATTTATAACTGTCCTCCCTTCGGCCATGACTGTTCATTCATGCTGAGGGCAAATGGAAGAGGTTCTGGACTGTCCTTAGTAGTATTTAATTTTTCAACCAAAATCTGGCATTTTCATTGTGCAATACATTTTAACATATCCTTATAAATAGAGTTCATAGCTCTTTACCTTTAATGTTCATTTCATTTAATCAGTTTGGTAATTTGTACTGCAGAATCCAACCCTAACTTTCCTCAGGAAGTGGAAAAAGCTGAATATTTATTCATCTGGAAAAAAAAATGTACCATGCTCCAAAACACAATTAAACTGGAAACAGATGATATTCATTCTCTCGGGGGCATTTAGCATAAGCTAAATATACTCATAACACAGCTGACCGTTTCAAACATAGCTACCATCAGAACCAAAGCGGTGTCAAGGGCAGCCGTGTTATTGGTCTGTAGTGAAAAACTATGCACCCTGCTAAGGTGGGGGCTGTGTCTGAGCATCATGTAATTCAACATTGCTCTATTTTACACAAGCACATAATAAACATATGTTTAAACTGTCCTGCAGATTTCTTTCCTACAATTTAGTAGAGCTTGACATTAACTATAGCTGGAATAGCTTTAATAAGATTCTAGCTTCTCTTTCAAAACTGTCTCTGGACCTACGTACATAGGTCAGTGATATGGTTAGTATGGGCAAGGTCCTGACTTTGATCCCCAATAGAAAGAAAACAGAAAGAAAGAGAAAAAAAGGAAGGAAGGAAGGAAGGAAGGAAGGAAGGAAGGAAGGAAGGAAGGAAGGAAGGAAGGAAGGAAGGCAGGCAGAAGGGAAGAGGGAAGGAGGGAGAGGGAAGGAGGAATGAAAGAAATTCTACAGCCGCTGTTGCCCACGGCACAATTCTCCTTGGGCTAGGTCCTCTCTGATGTCCCTTCAGACTCTGTCATTCATGTTGATGTATTCATGTGATTTAAGTTGGACAAAGATGGATACTTTTCTATTTGTATCCTAGAGTTGGTTTAAACTTTAGAAAGCTTTTATGACAAAATGAAAAAATAAGGATGCCGTGGTGATTTGATTCAGGTGTCCCCCATAAACTTAGGTGTTCTAAATGCCATGTCCCCAGCTGGTGGCGATTTGGGAATTAAAGCCTCCTGGAGGCAGTGTATTGTTGGGGGCAGGCTTATGGGTATTATAGCCAGCTTCCTCTTGCCAGGGTTTGGCACACTCTCCTGCTGCTGTTGTCCATCTGATGTTGGCCAGGAGGTGATGTCCACCTTCTGGTCATGCCATCATTTTCTCCTGCCATCATGGAGCTTCCACTTGAGTCTGTAAGCCAAAACAAGCCCCTTTTCCCCACAAGCTGTTCATGGTTGGGACTCCAACAGATAACAAGAAGCCAACCTGATTCCAGAGAAGAGAGACTGGGAAAATGAGGGTTAGACATATGTATGTAGGGGATGTGTGGGGAATGGTGCTTAAGTGTGTTGGGTGGGGTACATCCCTAAATGTTAATGAAAACCTACTCAGAACTTAGATTCAATTCTTCTCTCTGTCCACTATAATGGCCCACTGATATATACATGAATTAAATGGCCAGGGCAACATTCTTCAGTTTTGTGGGGTTTTCATCAGCATTTGATTACCAGCACCATTATCACATTTATTATGGGCTGTCTATCCCTCCTCACTAGTCTTCAGGTAAGTCCTTGAAGACATGCAGATTTCTTTGTTTTTCTAAAGTAAACCAGTCCACAGATGACATAGTAGGAATTCCATAAATATTTGTTGACTGAATCAATGTACGAGTGAATCAACATTATAGAAGTCATTCAGAAGAAATAACGATTATTTGGAAGGACAGAAAGAAAGACTGATTATGATAGACAGTAATTAAGTTTTGACATGGAATAGCTGAAAAATGAAGCAAGAGGAGTCTTCTTGGGAGGTCATTAAGAACTCCCAGAAAGGAGTCAGTTTTATTGGATAGGTTTTGTCTACCTAGCACTCAGGCCTCATACATTTGTCCACTCCAGATCCATGTGGCTTTGTAGGGCAACCACTCCCAGATTTCAGGTCACCCAGGGAGGACCTAAACCCATGGTGGGCCACCTGATTGTCTCTTTAGGCAATACCTGGCACCAACAAGGATGAGAATAACAACAGCTGAGCCACCAGCCATGGCAGAGCCTTGTGAGTGGCTCATGAAATCTTGCTCCCAAGACTCCCCTCCCCTGCCCTGGCTCTCTATCTTTGCCAGGGCCTGCTTATCCAGCTTTTCCCTCAGCTCCCTAAGCTACTAATGTCCTTCCAATAAGCCTCTTTATTTATTCATTTTATTTTATTTTATTTTTTAGTTTTTTGAGGTAGGGTTTCACTCTAGTCTAGGCTGACCTGGAATTCACTATATAGTCTCAAACTCAAAGTGATTCACCTACCTCTGCCTTCCAAGTGCTGGGATTAAAGGCATGCGCCACCATGCCCAGCTAAGCCTCTTTAAAAAAAAAAAAAAAAAAAAACTGGTTCCAGAATCTCTGCTTATCCTGAGGACTACATGGTAAACTTTCAATGACTACAGGGAAGGATTAAAAGATAAAGGTGATTTGGAAGGACTTGTACTGATGTGCTGGTACCTGAACTAAGATCTTTCTAAGTTGTCCAACTTAATCTTCAGAACCTCCTGTAATAGTGACTATTCCATTTTTTTAAATGAGGACCATCAAAAGGGCTTAGCAGGGCTGGAGAGATGATTTAGCGGTTAAGGCTCCTGCCTCCTAAGCCTAAGAATGCCGGTTCCAATCTCCAGGTCCCACGTTTAGCCAGATGCAAAGTGACACAAGGGCGCAATGCCACACTTGACCACAAGGGGGGTGCACACATCTGGATTTCGTTCACAGCAGCTGAGAGGTTGCTGGTGCACCCATCTCTATCTGTCTTCCTCTCCCTCTCTCTCTGTCTCTCTCTCCAAAAATAAATAAAATAACTAAAAAAAATTTTAAAAAGGGCTTAGCAATATCTCCCCACTGGACCTCCTGACTTTAGTTAACAAGAATTCTTAGGAAGTCGGGTCTTAATATGTGATCCATGACACTGATAACATGGCCAAGTTCAGTAGGGTTAGGGTTTGTGTTAAAGTGGTCCTGGGTGCTCCTAGGGAGCGAGTGGCATTGAGGATAGGAATATTCATTTCCATGGGCATTTGCTTCCCAGATTCTGCATTGTCATGTATTTCTTCCTATATCAAAATTAGCACCACCAACAACAACAAAAAAAATAGGACAATTTCCTACTGAGAAGAGCTCAAAGTACCTATAGCAGTGGTTTCAAAGCCTCTTTTCACCCAGTACACTCTGGCCTTAGTTTCTCCAAGTTTTCCAGAACAAGAATGATTTCTGATTTCCTGGCTTTGCCCACCAAGGATTCGATACCAGCACAGACTGCATTCTGCCATCCTCCGTCATCCACCCTAGCTTGTCTTCCCTCCTCACATTCCCTTTCCTCTGATTTAAGCATTTATTCATTACCAGTCATTGAGAAAATACCTCCGAAGGTGCCAGACAATCAGCATACACAGCCAGTAAGACAAGCAAAGTTCCTGCTCTTGTGGAATATAAAGTCTGGACTGAGGGAGAAACATACGCAACAATATAATTGCTGTACAAAGTCCTGGGTACAATCCCCACTACACACACAGGCACTCACACACATGGGCTCTCTCTCTCTCTCTCTCTCTCTCTCTCTCTCACACACACACACACACACACACACACACACACACACACACACACGGGACATTGTAAATGAGATGAAGCTGAAAAGTCTGATCTCAGATGAAGAAGTTCTCTCTTATATGTGGGAAGAACGGAGCCCAGAAGAGGCCACGTAGGAATAGACCGTGAGAAAGCACCTTCCAACAAGTGAAGTGTGAAAGGTGCCAGCTTGCCAAGAGTTAGGGAAAAGCAATCCGGGGATGGAACAGAACATGCAAAGGCCCACAGATGGGAAAGTCTGTTAGTTACTTTCAGCAACTGCTAAGCAAGTATTTTCACAGAAACAACTTCAGGGAGGAAGGGTTTCGCTTTGATCATGATTTCAGAGGGCCAAGTCAGGGGTACTTAGTTCCCCATGCTTGGGCGGAATAACACAGTGGCAGGAACATGGGGTAGAGATGTTTCTTCACTTTAGTGTACATGGAGAGACACAAAGGAAGAGACCAGGGACAAGTTATCCCCCAAGAACACACCCCCTACTCCCTCCAGCTAGACGCTACCTCACAAAGGTTCCATAACTTCTCAAAACAGTGCTGCTAGCCAGGGACTAAGAATTTAACACATGAGTCTATGGGGTATATTTTATACTCAACCATGAAGAAACAGGTTAGCTGTGTCCAGAGGTCTGAGCAGTGGACTTATAAGGGAAGGCTGACTAAGTGGACAAAGCACTTTTGGAGTCTGGATTTTATTCTGAATGCAATCTGTTTTCCTATTAGACCCAGAAGAAAACATATTACAGAAAGAAAACCTTAAGAAAAACAATAGGAAAGAGCATTTTAACAAATACACTCCTGTCTATTACATGCCGAAATGGCTGTTAAAATGCTCTGCTCTTGCAACACTGGCACTCTGTCTGGTGTGGGTTTTGATTTACAAGCCAGGAATTGACAGGATGGTGAGCTTGCAAAACCTTCACAGAGTGATTCTTCTACCAAGCCTTAAGAGAAATGAGTTGGTAAATGGGCAAGCTCACACAGATCCTATGACATGGAGACCACGACTTTCATTTTATAGACATGGAGGAAAACGCATCTCAGAGGGATCCCCAGCTAATGAGAAGACAAGTTAGGATTTATGTCAAGGCATGTTTGACTCTACAGCTGGTCTTAACCATTATTCTAACTTCTCCCTGATTCTAGCGACATGAAGGTCATTGGTGACCTTGACAGAGGTTTTGGTGGAGTAGTGGGGGTGACCAGAAAGTACCGGCTTGCTAGAAAGAGGTCACTAATAGAATCCTAGGTTCTACTTGTTTAGATTCATTGAACAATTATGTCATTTTTAGGAAGACATAGAAAGTGTGCTATCATGAAGTGCTATTGTGGAGTGGAGTAGACAACTCTTTTGTCATACAGGGGACTATAGCAACAGGGCTATAGCTTGTAGAATGGAGTCACATTTTAAACGACAGATGATATACTGCGTTTGTCAGATGGTGAGAATGATCCAAGGAATAGGAGAATCAGTAAAGGAATTTGGACCAGTTGAAGAGGTTAAGTTCCAGACAAGGAAGAAAGAGGGATGCAGGCACAAAATCAGGAAAGAGGTTCTTAACCTGTTCTTAGCATTGTTTGGGCCCAACACAGAGAAAGTAAAAGGAAATAAAATTCAGCTTCTTCCCAAACCAACTTGCATCAACTCCCTGAGGGTGAGGCCTGGGCATTAGTATGTTTTCGCTTACCAGCTCCATGGGAGATTCTCATATTTGGACATGGTTGAAACTCCCTGTAGAGTAACTGTGTGAATGCTACCGTGATAGAGTCTGGGGGCCCCAGATTAGAATGTGGTGAGGAAAAAATGCAAGTCTTGTACATGATCATCGCCAGGCCCCTCCTGTATGCTATTTAGGAAGCTGAGGTTTAAAATCTAAAGTGGGGCTGGAGAGATAGCTTAGGGCCTGCGAAGCCTAAGGACCCATGTATGACTCTCCAGATCCCACATTAGCCAGAAGCACAGAGGTGAGGCAAGCGCAAGGTCACACATGCCCACTAGGGGCGAAAGCATCTAGTGTTCAATTGCAGGCAAGGCCCTGGTGTGCCAATTCTCTCTCCTCTCTCTGTGTGTCTCTCTCTCTAAACATATATATATGGTAGCATTTTTATTTTCCCCTTCATTCATTCAGTCTTGTTGACTTGGAGTTTAGCTTATTGAGATAATTTCAAGTATTATATCATGGTATTAGATACATCTTCCACTTTCTGCCATCTATAGATATGATAGCACACATCTTGCCATAAATGATGAACCTGTTCAATGAACCTAAACCGGTCGTACCTAACATTCTACTGGTGACCTTTTTCTAGCGATCTCATATTCTCTGGGTCACACTTCTTTGTTTTTTAAATATTATTTATTTATTGGAGAGAGAGAGAAAGAGGACGGGCATGCCAGGCCTCTAGCCACTGCAAACGAACTCCAGTTGCATGCGCCCCCTTGTGCATCTGGCTTACATGGGTCCTGGAAAATTTAACTGGGATCCTTTGGCTGTGTAGGCAAACGCCTTAACCATTAAGCCATCTCTCCAGCCCCAATGAGTCACAGTTTCATAACCAGCTAAGACCCAGTTGTATGATTTCTTATTCCTCCCACAAACATTTAATGACCGCCTGCTATGGAGTAGCTCTTGCACTAACTAATTCATGGGGGTGTTGTCAAGACAGGCATGGTTCCTGTCCTCCTGGGGCTTACATTCTTATGCAGAGATAAATGGTCAAAACCTAAACAAAGGAGTCAGCAAAACTCCTAGCTGTGTGGTAAGTTTGAAAAAGGAAAATAAACAGAATGCTCTGATAAAGAATGGTGGGAAAGGTAACTGGGAGAAATAGTTCCTTAAACCATGTATTAGCCCCAAATTCTCAGTTGTCCACAAGGATATTATAAAAAAACTTAGACAAGATATTTCTTCTGTCCATTGGCCCTAGGTCTAGTGCATCCTGGATGGTAAATATGATTTGGCATGACCTGATTGTTTCTGACTCTTTCAAAAAATGGTTTAATAATCCATCCACTATTGGACTCAATGAACATTTATTTCTAGAACCCCACTAGTTTCCTCATTTAACATCAAAACATTTGGGCCACTACTCTTCTACTGATAATGATAAATTACTACTGTTTATTTTACATTTATGGATAAATGTACATACATTTGAAGACTCCCATTAAATATTCAGTGTACAACATTGCACTTAACCTGTGGTGAGTGGATTGAATGTGAAATGTCCCCTAGCCTTACATGTTTGTGATGAAGCCTCATACTCAATCCCCAGCTGGTGCAGCACCTCCCCAGGAGGTGGAGCCTTGCTGGAGGAGGTGTGTCACTGGAGCGTTTACTACTTAGCTTGATCTTGCTGCTGCTTCCCAGCTGCCATGGCAAGATGTGATATCCAGCCTGCACTCTGACATGCTTCCTCCACCTTAATGAAACTTCCCCTCAAAACTCTAAGTCTGAAATCAAACCTTTCCTCCCATCAGCTGCTTTTGGCTAGGTGTTTTGTCCCAACAACAAGAAGGTAACTGCTCCCTAAGCTTTATGATTCTCTGATTCCTCCCTAAGAGATGGGGAAGCCTTATCTTAGAGAATCGAAATACCTCCACAGTTACATTGGGCTTCAGTGGAGTCAAGGAGATTTGAATCCAGACAGTCTGGAAGGGCCTAGTAACTCCTGTTCTGAAAGATACCAGCACCCAGCATAGCTCTCAGCCCATAAAGATGTGCATGATGATGCACAGAAAAGATCACAGTTGTAGCGTCAGGGTGGGTAGGCAGACAGTGTGATCTAGCTCAGTCTTCTCTCTAATTGGAATTAATGTTAAGAATCTCAAAGTGACAATAAAAGCACTCAAGTGATCGAGTCCATGACAACATCTGAATTATGACAATGACCTGTGGTATATCCTCGGGCCTGAAGCTAAGGTCAGACTTTCAACCTGTGCTGAGCACAGGGACAGGACCCCAGGTAATTACCAGGTGATGATGAATATTTCTTCTGGCTTTCCTAAAGGGCTGGTTCAGCCTTGTCTTCATCCCTGAAGTCAAACAATTAAGTGTTGCCTCCTCAACAGATGGGGCATAACATGTGGTAGATATCATTATCAAACACCCCCAAAAATCTGCCATCTATCAGACTTTGCATCTAATGGGGATTACCAACTAGAAGGACAAAAGTAGTGTCACTATTAGAGATGACAAGATTTATCTCTGTACTTGGATGCCAGAAGATTCTTCTGCTTGAGTAATTAGGTGTCAGGTCTTTGGTGGCAGTCAATAACGTTCAATGGATTAATGAAGGGCTAGGAAATTAGAGTTGCAGACACAGAGTAAATTAGCATAAGTCTTTCCCACAGGTCCAGTGGCCAGTGGACAGCACTTTCTCTCTCCATGCCACACTCCTTTTTGTTGTGTGGGCGGGGGTCGCTAAAGAAACCGATTCGGGTTCTTTCAGAGGGAAGCACATCTTAATGGACGAGCTGTCTGAAGTATAGTTTTAATGAGGCACGCCTTTGGAAATCACACAGAAACTAATTGCACAGGAGCCAGTAGCAGGCATTTCTAAATAGGCTGTCTCCCCAGTCCTTTCAATGACTTAGATAATGATTGTTTTTAATTAATTCTCCCTCTTTATTTGCAAATTGGAGTTTAAAGGCTTTAAGTAGCTCAACTTTTCTTATCTCCATTCAGGCTGACAGAAGAATTTGCTCAGCTAATCCTTTCTTCTTAGTGAAAAAAAAAAAAAAAAAAAAAACTTCTGTACAACCCTATCCAAACAGCTGCAAACTGGAGTTGAATTAATAAGGTTTGCAATCATATCTTGCACTTATCAACATATAACACAATAGTCACGTTGCACTCGCAAGCCTAGCAGACATGGACTAACATAGTAGAATGTCTACCATCTGCAAGGCACTTCGTATTCAGTACTGCCCTTTTATACTCGTGACAATTCCACGATGTTAAAATTGAGATGTTAAATGATGGGCCTGAAGATTAGCCCGCTAGTAAGCAACGGTGGTGTAATTCCAGGTCAGTCTTACTTTCCCCATCATGTGGTGAAAGAAAGGCCAGATTCTCCAAGATGCCACTCAAGGCAGAAAAGGAGCTTTTAGTAGAGTGCCTTTAGTGTGCATTTATTGCTATTTCTTTTTTATCACTCAATGTTCTTTTCAAGGTTGAAGTTGTATTTCTTTGAACACGCAGCCACATTGTGATTTCAGCACACTGTGCTCCTTTGCGACTCTGAGGGAAGTGCCTGGGAGAATGTTCTCAATGTGACATGTTGAAATGACTCTCAGAAGTCTTGAGAGAAGTAGCTATTAAGGCAAATATCCAAGCACAATTGGCTGTCTTAGACAGCAGCAGGAAGGGATCCAGCTAGATATTAAGCAGAACCTTGTGACAATAAGACAAGCACGGGAAAGAAACCAAGAAAGTTTAGTGACATCCCCGCGCAAAGGTATGTGACCATCAGTTGGCTATCACCCATCAGAAGAAATGTGTGTGAAAGCAAAGGTGGAGGGAGGTCCCTGGTAGATGACCTCAACACATCCCCATTAAATTAGGACACACAGATGTAAATACACTAAACAGCACTGGTTATTTGGATCTAGACAGACCCCACCCACCCAAATCCATTTAGCGTGAGTGATTTTTGTTCTCCCACTGAGACTTTGATAATAGGGGGGGGGCACCGCAGGCTCAGGACACTCAGAGGACAGCGCACTTCAGTGAACACAGAGGTTAAGCAACAGACAATCCGTACCCTGGTTAAGACAGGCTCTAGGTTTGGAAAAAGACTTCACAAAGCGTCACAACACATTGAATGAACCATAGAACCCAGCCGGTCAGAAATGAACATAAACACTGTGAACAGTAAAAGGCTGATAACTTAAAAGCACATTCCATAGAATACCCAATGCAGGCGTGGTGGTGCATGCTTTTAATCCCAGCACTCAGAAGGCAGAGGTAGGTGGATCACTGTGAGTTCAAGGCCACCCTGAGACTACATAGTGAATTCCAGGTCAGCCTGGGCTAAAGAGTGAGACCCTACCTCAAAAAAACCAAAACAAAACAAAAAAACAGAATACCCAATGCACCATTGCTATAATGATGAAGGTAACTGGATGGAGCCAGGGGCCTCCATAATGGTCCTTGAGTTTTAGAATCAATCTCTAAAGATTCAAAAATATTTAAGTGAAATAAAAAAAAATGTTTACAAGTGATTTTGTTTTTTAAAAAAAGAGGATAAGCCCTGTAGCAGACAGCTCCAGGTTCGCTGAGATGAACTTCCAGACCAGACACAGTTATGGAGGAAGGAATATTATTTATTGAAGCTTACAGATCCAGGGGAAGTTCCATAATGGCAGGAGAAGCAGCCTGTTCTTACAGGACCAGGCAAGAAAGAGAAAAAAGCCACCTGGCACATAGCACAGCACACTTCAGGAACTCCTATTAGGTACACTTTGCATATCTTTACAATGGAATTCTAAAGCCACCATCACACCTTAAGATCCGCCCAGTGACATTGCCTCCAGCAAGGTGGCTGCAGAGGCAAATTATAAACTAATAAAACACTGAATACATTGGGGGCCATCTATTCAAACTACCACATTCCGCCCCTGGCCCCCAATAGATTTATAATTATCACATGTTGTAAATTGTATTCAGTCCAATTTCAAAGGTTCTCACAGTCTTGACCAACTTAAGATAGTGAGTCTTGTAAACTCAAACAAGTTAAATATTTTCAACATATTATAGCACAGAGTAAACATTTTTTTTTTTTTTTTTTTTTTTTTGGAGAGAGACACAGAGAGAGAGCAGAGAGAGCGGGAGAGGAAGACAGATAGAGATGGGCACGCAGCAGCCTCTCAGCTGCTGCAAACAAAATCTAGATGTGTGCGCCCCCTTGTGGTCAAGTGCGGCATTGTGCCCTTTGCATCTGGCTAAATGTGGGACCTGGAGATTGGAACCACTGGAGATTGGAACCAGCATTCAAAGGCTTAGGAGGCAGGCACCTTAACCGCTAAGCCATCTCCCCAGCCCCAGAGTAAAATTTTTGACTGGTATAAGGCATAGCAAGGAGTGACTAGAACAATGCAAACTCAACCACCATCATCAGTCATCAAATTTCTGCAGTTCAAGTTCAATATAACCCAAGACTGACAGTCTCCAGGTTTTCCAATTCTGCCCCTCCAGGTGGGCAGAGTAGCCAGGGAAAACTTCCATCCCAGGCCAACATTGCTATATGGTAGCCCTTGCATAGTCCTGGTATATCCAAAACATCTTCAGGTCTCCATGCAAACCACAGTCCATCTTCCAAAGGCTCTTCCAGCCTGTAAGGGCCTCATGCCCTACCTCATTCTGCATCTCAGCAGTGGCTCCTGGAACCATGTGCAATTCATGCCCACTACATGCATTTTTCATGCTTCCAAAACTAATACCAGGTGTGCAGGACACAGTCATATTCTTAATCCAGGGATAAAATAAAACATAGCTTTGAAAAGCAGGTTCCTTCTCCAGTCAACTCTTTCCAAAAGAGTTTGCATTTCTAACAGTCTTTCCTCAGGCATCCTCTCCATTGTTTTAATGTAAAGCATTTGGGCCACCTTCCTTAAGATTGCTAATGTAGTTGACAATAGCAGCTCCAGTAACCTAAAACCAGTCTCAGTGCTTCTAATTTTAACTTGCTTGAGGTTTTACAACTTAAAATATTAAATCTCTCAGTCCAATATCTTTAGCCAAGCACATCAGTCCATTACAAATTTAACCTTGATCAAACACTCTGGGCCTGGGTAGCAGAGTGCAGCCATCCCTTATGCCAGTAGCCCAGTTCCAGCAAAGTCCTCTGCAGTCTTTCCTTCCCCTTAGAAAGCTCATAAGTCAAGCCTTGAAGTTCAATACTGTCTGCACTTAGTATTCTCAAACTCTCATCAGAATAGTCCATAATACTTGGCTTACCACTCCAGAAGGCATCTTCAGTTGCAAGCACCAAGTCCATGCCCATTCCTCCAAAACAAAGGTTCCAAAATACAAACATCCACACGGTCAGGTTCATCTCATCCCACTCCTGGTACCACTTCTGTAGCAGACAGCTTCAGGTTCGCTGAGATGAACTTCCAGACCAGGCACAGTTATGGAGGAAGGGATATTATTTATTGAAGCTTACAGATCCAGAGGAAGTTCCATAATGGCAGGAGAAGCAGCCTGTTCTTACAGGACCAGGCAAGAAAGAGAAAAAAGCCACCTGGCACATAGCACAGCACACTTCAGGAACTCCTATCAGGCACACTTTGCATATCTTTACAATGGAATTCTAAACCCACCACCACACCTTAAGATCCACCCAGTGACATTGCCTCCAGCAAGGTGGCTGCAGATGCAAACTATAAACTAATAAAACACTGAATATATTGGGATCATCTATTCAAACTATCACAAGCCCTAACTTTTCATCAAGGAAAAAAGCTCAATAGATTTAGGATTTTCAAGTCACAAATGACTTAAGAACAAATTAAATGGGGAAATTCCCTTGAAGACATTTCCTTTTGCAAGCTGGGCTCTGATACATTTTAGATCTCAGAAGTAGTCTATGCTTCCTTTGATCAGAAATCTAATGGAACATCCATGCATTCACTCTCTGTATAACTAGAGCTTATGATAAACCCAGTGCATAGCACAAACTTATGAGCTAAATTCCAGAAATAACATCTGTGCACCCTTCCAACTAATATAACAAACAAGCGCTTGGGGATTTTTGTAGTGCACATGTCATGAGTAAGAACCTGCAAAGATATTTATGAGGCAGTGGGGATGGCAGGGGACACACTGGTGACTGGAAATCTCAGTCTGACTGTGACGATCTCTGAACTAAACCATCATTTGATGTCTACTCTACACAGTCAGTACTATCTCATAAGTCTGAGCCAATGGGCTTTGAGGTAGACAAAGGTGTCTTGCTTAAGGAAAACCAAAAGCCAGAAGTGGTAAATTGACATTTGTTTTCTCTTGCTTCCCCCGTACTCCACCATGCCTGAAGTCATGAGCCCAATAAAGGAATTTAGGCTCCACTCAAATGAGTCATCTTTTGGATACAACCTCTTTTCTGGTGGTAGGATTCCATTTTGAATCAAGGATGTGATCTTGACATTTTAAACTAAGCAAATACTTTTACAAAAAGAGGTGTGTAGGGGAGAGAGCCCAAGCTTCACTTAACATCATTCATTTCAAACACTGTCAATAGCTTCGCTAAAGAATAGTTTCACACCCACTCTTAGCATTAGCTTAGGTCCCAATGCTGTGCTTGGATAACCATATGAGCCAATGGGAAGAGCCAGATGTCCACAAACCAGAAGTATTATTTTTTTAATTTTAGATACAGTGAGAACAAAAGAGAGACAAAATAGAGAACTGGGGGCGCCAGGGCCTCAGCCACTGCAATCAAACTCCAGATGCTTGTGCTACCTAGTGGGCATGTGTGACTTTGCACTTGCCTCATCTTTGTACATCTGGTTTACATGCCATCTGGAGAGTTGAACATGGTCCTTAGGCTTTGCAGGCAAGCGCCCTTCTTTCTTTCTTTCTTTTCTTTTTTTTTTCTTTTTTTTTTTTTTTTTTTTTTTTTTTTTTGGTTTTTCAAGGGAGGGTCTCACTCTGTCCCAGGCTGACCTGGAATTAACTTTGTAGTCTCAGGTGTCCTTGAACTCAAGTGATCTTCCTACCTCTGCCTCCCAAGTGCTGGGATTAAAGGCATGCACCACCATGCCTGGCTTCACAGTATTGTTTTTTATGCCATCAATAGTATTATTGATGTGGCATTTCTCTTTGGGATTTTTTTTCTCTTAAATGGATGACATCATTTCTCATCTGCTACCAGCCTCTCATTGCAAGCTCACTGAAAAGCTATCAAGCATCATCTCCAGGCTTTTTTTCATCTTAATCAATCACAGACAATGACCTGCCCTCCTTTGCCTCTAAAACTCAGTATGGGGCTGGAGAGATGGCTTAGTGGTTAAGGAGTTTGCCTGCAAAGCCAAAGGACCTTGATTCAATTCCCCAGAACCCACGTAAGCCAGATGTACAAGGTGGCACATGTGTCTGGTGTTCGTTTGCAGTGGCTAGAGGCCCTGGCACACCCATTCTCTCTCTTTTTCTTTCTCTCTCGCTTTCTCAAATAACTAACTAAATATTTTTTTAAAAAAACCCAGTATGGAAAACAGAATCCAAATGATGACAATCCTGGTGAAAAATGCTATGAGGGGTATGACTGGTGCATTGTGGGAACCCAAGGAAGGTGCAGCCCCTCCTTGGTCTGAGAGAGGAAAGCAATCAAATGCAGCCCTCTAAGCCTGGGGCTGCAGCTCCACATTTGATCCTCAGCGGGACACTAGAAAAACAATGCAACATAACAACTTTTTTAGCCTTTACTGGAGGACTGACTTGGGGCAGGCAGGAATTGAAATGCTTGACACATTTTATCTAATCTAATCCCTTCATTTCTGTGAGATAGATAAGAATAAAGCATAACAGCCATTAAAGCCTTACTAGGTATGAGGCATTAGTCTAAAAGCTTTTTCTTCAACTTACTCAACTCCTTACAACAAAACTCCATACATGTTATCATTTCCATTTTCCAGATGGAGACCCTGAGACACAGATAGGTTCATTTTATCTTACTAATTTTTCTGAAGGTCATACAGCTAGGGCATTATAGAGTGGACCTTTGAAAGCAATGCCCACCTGTTTGACCATTATAGCATACAGATTCACCTAACACCATCCCATATTGAATATGAAGAAACCGGGGCTCGGAACATGACTCAGTAGCCAAGAGTATTTGCCCATGCAAGCACGAGGATCTGAGAAAACCTGTTTCCCCCTGGGTCTGATTCCCTAGTACCCGTGTGAACAGCTGGGTGTGGGAAGTACAGACCAGAGAACCACTGGGGCTTGCTGGTCAGCCAGTCTGATCTAAAACAGCAGCACTGGGTTCAGTGAGGCACTCCATCTCAAGGAACCACGTGGATAAGTGATATTGGAGGACATACAATGTTCTCCTCTGGCCAATGCATATGCACATATGAGACACGCATACCAGCACACTCACCCACACACCGTACTTCACATACTACACACACACACACACACACCAATGAAGAAATTAAGGTCTTGGTGATTATGGAGATCCTAGGTATAAAATGCAGGTGTTTGATCACAGAACTAAGGTGTTGTCTCACAAGGAGGGACAACTGGACCCAGAATGATGTGTGTTTCAGAAGATGGAGGTGGAGGGGAATGGTGTTCTGAAGTGGGCTCCAAAGAGCTCTGACACTGAGACATGGTCTGGAATGGCACTATCCAATCACCCCCCTGACTCTGTTCTTGAAGGAAGCGACAGGGAAGATACTCCATGCCCAGGGAGAATGCCCAGGCACCCACAGAAGAGAGCATCCCTGCCACCAACAACTGGTTGCTGTCATCATTTGTAAATCCAACTTTTAACATAACCCAAATTGCTAGAAAACACTCATTTCCTAGCTCCAGGAGGTTTTGCACGGCTGATTAGGATTAAAAAGCATCATGCCTGTTCCTTTTATCAGGAGCCTCATTGACAGACACATTTACTTCATATGATAAAAGTGCACCACAGGAGCTGGAGAGATGGCCTAGTGGTTAAGGCACTTGCTGGCAAAGCCAAAGGACCCAGGTTCAATTCCCCAGTACCCACATAAAGCCAGATACACAAGGTGGCACATGTGTCTGGAGTTCATTTGCAATGGCTAGGAGGCCCTGGTGCACTCGTTCTCTCTCTCTCTCTCTCTATATATATATATATATGGATATATATATTATATATATGCCTCTTCCTCTCTCTCTTCCTCTTGAATAAATAAATAAAATATTTTTAAAAAATTGTTTTAAAGCCCAGCACTTGGGAGGCAGAGGTAGGAGGATTGCCGAGAATTCGAGGCCACTCTGAGACTACATAGTAAATTCCAGGTCAGCCTGAGCTAGAGTGAGACCCTACCTTGAAAATAAAAATTGTTTTTAAAACAGCTGCACCATGGTTACTCACTTAGCAGCAGAATGACAGTGGCTCACAAACCAGAGCATGGCATCAGAGCCATGACAGACACCCCAGCAAACCCCAGAGCAGAAGTGGGGGCTAAAAATATACCACATTCTAAAACCTACCAGAACCTGGTGCTGTCGCTGAATCCAACTGACAGGGCAACTTGTCCTGTGTCACCACCATAGTAGGCTTGAGCAAGTTCTAGCCACTCACCTAATACTGATATCATCATACTTCACAGGTGAGGAGGACGGCCACGTGGGTGAAAGTGAAGGTGACAATCTATGCCAGGTAGCTTCCGGTCACAGTTTCCTCACAGGCCAGCCAGTTTTGTAGCTCATTAACCAGATACGGTGATGAAGTGGTTTGAATGTGATGTCCCCCATAGCCTCATGTGTTTTCAATACCTCAGTGGTTAGGATGGGTGAATGAAGGTGATGAGGGAAAAAGCAGAGACTAAATTAGGGAAATGAGGGCTGGAGAGATGGCTTAGCAGTTAAGGCGCTTGCCAGCAAAGCCTAAGAACACATGTTCAAATCTCCAAGTCCCACGTAAGCCAGATGCACAGTGACACAAGTGCACAAGGCCACACATGGGCACAAGGAGGTGCACAAATCTAGAATTTGTCTGCAGTGGCTGAAGGCTCTGGCATACCCATTCTCTCTCTCTCTCTCTCTCTTTCTTCTCTCTCTGCCTCTTTCTCAAATAAGTAAAGAAATAAAAATATTTAAATTAGGGAAATGAAACAGACAGCCAAAGAAGATGACACAAATATAGTTATAATTCTAACACAGTCCACAGGATTCATAGGCAAACTGGATGGAACTAAGAGAATAACAGGTCCCCTTGAGAACTTCGTCTCTAATGCCAGAGTTACCACGGGCCATAGGATCCAGCTTACTGAGGAAGAAACTTCTGGTGGATCCAGAGGAAACTAAACCACAGTAATTGTGGAGAAAAGTGTGTGATGGGCTTGTTTCGGTAAAAGAGTTTGGGTAACTCAGGCTACATCAAACAATGTTTCCTTTCCTGAAAACAGATGATGTTTGGTTTTGACAATGATGTACTTAACAGATAAGTTTCAAGATGGTAAAGGCTAGCCCTTATACTGTCCTCAATCCCTGCTTGCTAAGTGCCCGGAGAACCTTCTCCTGCCAGGCAAGGATTTTCAAGCCTAAAGAATGGAGGCTAACTGGGGGCACCAATCACCACCTTCATCCAATTTGGAAATGGGTCCTCGCCACTCCCCTTCTCCTTGGAGGACAAAGCATTTAGGACCTCCCACGTCACTGACCATTGTCTCCCCAGCACCACAGCTCTTCCCCATGGGTACAAGTGAGCGAAGTTAATAGGGCATCAGAATTACTGAGAAGAGGTGGGAAGTCTGCCTTTTACTTGCTTTAGTTCCTGATGTCTTGAGCAAAGTGAAGATTGGCCTTCAGTTGTCTCCTCACTTGGTCGTCTATGAGGGACAAAAGACCAGTGAATTATGGGGGTCTTATGTTGGGAATTTATAGTCTTTGATGTTTTTATATAATAGTAAATAGATAATTAGTTCCTGTTATGTGCCAGGCATTGTGTTAGTTTCAAGGTCTACAGTAATGAACCAGACCCACTTGGAGACTAGCCTGAAGGCATGTACAGTGTAGCCAGAGTCAGACAATTTAACTAGCAATTTCAATGAATGATAGTAAGGGTTACATAGAGGCCCTGACAGGCTAGAAAAGTTGAGGAGGGTTTCCCACCCCCTCCCCAAAATTTTTCCCTTGAAATTAATAAGTAGGAGCTGGATCTGGAAAGGACAGTGGTTGAAGGATGGAGACTGTTCTTGGGACAAGCCAGCTTTCTCCAAAAGCCATGGCTTCACGGGCAGAGGTTCTTAGGTAAAACAGAGGGACGTGGAGGTGCTGAAAGAATTTTGCTATATGCTTATAGAGACAGATGGAAGAAATAGCAAGACAGAGACTCAGCACAGCCTTAGGAGCTGAGCTCAGGCAGGTAGCCTTTACCTGAAGGACCGTAGAAGCCCTCGACCCCGTTCTAAGCAGGAAGGTTCATGGTCAGTTTCATGTCATGCAAAGGTCCATTGGCTGCAATGAGAGGTATGCACTGGAGGACTTCAAGACTGAAGGAGGGGAACACAGTAGTCCAGCTGAGTGATGATACTGGTCTGGACTAGGATATTGACTTGAGAGATGCACATAAACAATGTTGAGCAATTTAGGAGAGGTGGAAGGACTCAGGGGTGGCCCAGATGAATACAGGAGGCAAATAAAGACCCCCAAAACTCTCATGCCTCTGACCAGCCATCAGTGATGGCTGCTACTACAAGAAGCAGGTATAGTAGATAAAAAGAAAAGTCACCTGTCAATTTTATATATGAGGAATTGGCCGGGATTTTAAGGTGCTCAAACACCTACAATAAGCAGTTGAATCAACCCTCGAGGAGCCACGAGGGGACTTCAGTGGACACGAGTCTGGAATTCACTAGCAGATAGATGGTTTGAATGGGAACTGCCCCCCTCAGGCTCATGTGTTTTCTAGCTGGTGACGCTGGAAGGTTGTGGAATCATTAGGGGAAGTGGGTCGCTTGGGGTGGGCCTTGAGGTTTTGATAGCCCAGCCCCACTTCCTAACCACACTGCCCTTCCTCACTATGGACATATAATGATCAACTGCCTCCTGTTCCTGCTGCCAGGTCTTTCTGAATGATAGACTGTATTCCTTCTGGAATGTAAGCCAAAGTGGACCCTTCCTCCCTTAAGGTGCTTCTGTCAGGTATCTGTCACAGCAATGAGAAAAGTAATTATAACACAGATGGTGACGAGAGCCACAGGTAAGCAGCCTGTGCGAAGGGAGAAGGTACTGGGAGAGAACCTGTAGAGGAGGAAGTGCCTGCAAAGCAGCAGCAGGAAAGGATGACAGCATGCACAGGGTCAGTCCACAGCCTCAGAGTGCGTGCGGGCAGTGTCACCCTAAAGACCTTATGGCTAGGCTGCCGATGGGTCTTGGCTCTACCAGTCAATGAGATCAGCTTCACTAACAAACAACTTCCTGGACCTCAGTTTCCCTCATGGTGAAATAATAATAGGGATAAGGAGATACCTTATTTGGTAAAGTGCTTGCCTCACAAGCATGAGGACTTGAGTATGGTCCCCAGAACTCACATAAAGTGACATCAGGGGGCTAGAGAGATGGCTTAGTGGTTAAGCGCTTGCCTGTGAAGCCTAAGGACCCCAGTTCAAGGCTCAATTCCCCAGTACCCACCTAAGCCAGATGCACAAGGTAGCACATGCATCAGGAGTTTGCAGTGGCTGGAGGCCCTGGTGCACCCATTCCCTCTCTCTCTCTCTCTCTCTCTCTCTCTCTGCCTCTTTCTCTCTCTGTTTGTTGCTAATAAATAAATAAAATTAAAATTAAAATAAAATAAAAAAGTGATACCAGGGATGGTGATGCACATTGTAATCCCAGCACTGGGGAGATGGAGATGAGCAGAGCCCTGGTGCTTTCTGGCCAGCTAGTGTAGCCTATTTGGTAAGCTTCAGGCCATTGAGAGATATTGTCTCTGAATGCAGCATGTACTTAGCAAATGGCTCACCTTTGTCCCTTTAATTCCCCACAACAGCCCACTAGACAAGAAGGCTTGTTTTCTCATTGAAGCGAGCAAGAAACTTATCAGACATCATATGGAGCCTAACGACCAGATCTGAACCCTAGTTTTCTGATTGCAGGCTCACTAACATTTCAGGTCAGCACCCCTATGTCACTGCTTAGAAATATGATATGTCCCAATAGCTCTCTAAAATGTTTGGTTTTGAGATGGTTTTTTGCCCAGTAGAACTTTTTCCAGGCTTGCTGTTTATACTGTCAGCGAGGTTGTGGGTCAACAACTTTTAGACATAAATATATTACCACTATAACATCCATGCCCTTAGTATTCCTATTTTTCTGCAGTGTGAAACTCTGAGGGAAAAATCTACAACTGAAATGTTAAATAGCTAATTAAACTGTGACTCATAAAGTGTCCCTTCCATCCCCATTCATTCTTTTTTACATGGATATGAGTGCGTGTTGTTCAAGTGTGTGTGTTCATATATGGGTGTGTACATGTCTATGTGGTAAGTACATGTGTCTGTGCATGGTTGAGTTTGCTGTGGAGGCCAGAGGTCAATGTCTTCCACAATCACTCTCCACCTTTTCGTGTTTCCATTTTGTTTTGAGATGGTCTCACGCCAAACCCAGAGCTCACTGATTCAGCTAGACTAGCCAGCCAGCTAGCACTGGGGATAGTCTTGCTTTTTGGCCTTCATAACATTGGGATTAGAGGAATGCACCTCCATGCTTGGCTTGTAAGTGAGTGCTAGGGACCCCAACCCAAATCCTCATGCTTGAACAAGTACTTTACACCGTGAGCCATCTCCTCAGTCTCCATCCTTATAATTCAGGAGTGAAAATACTTGAACAAAACCAAATAGATATAGTTTAGATTCTTTTCATTTTAAACTCGGTATTAAGAAAATCTACAGGTTAGTGTGTGTGTGTGTGTGTGTGTGTGTGTGTGTGTGTGTGTGTGTAAGATAAAAAAATGTCCTAAGCCGGGTATGGTGGCGTACACCTTTAATCCCAGCACTCGGGAGGCAGAGGTAGGAGGATCACTGTGCGTTCAAGGCCACCCTAAGACTACATAGTGAATTCCAGGTCAGCATGAGCTATAGTGAGACTCTACCTTGAAAAACCAAAAAAAAAAAAATAGTGTCCTAAAACCAAGAAAGAAAGAAAGAAGAAAGAAAGAAAGAAAGAAAGAAAGAAGGGAGGGAGGGAGGGAGGGAAGGAAGGAAGGAAGGAAGGAAGGAAGGAAGGAAGGAAGGAAGGAAGGAAGGAAGGAAGGAAAGAAAGACTGAGTCTGGCGCAGTGGCACATGCCTTTAATCCCAGCACTCGGGAGGCAAAGGTAGGAGGATCGCCGTGAGTTCAAGGCCACTCTGAGACTACATAGTGAATTTAAGGTTAGCCTGGGCTAGAGCAAGACCCTACCTCAAAAAACAACAACAACAAAAAATAGTGTCCAGAACTCCAAAGAGGTAGATGATTTCTTAAAGCTGACTTATAGTTATGAGCACAACACTGAGTCAGAAAAAGGGCTCTTCTGCAGCTGACATTGTGTTCCTACAAGCCAGACAGGGAGGTGAGTCATCATGCCATCAGGCACTTCATCAAAGTTCCTCCACTTGGTTGTGTCTGGGCAACATGGGTCTCTGAGCAGCTGCCATTAGAGCCAGAGAGGCTGAGGTAGGAAAGGCGGCTGATCATTTTGATGGCAAGAAGGAGCCAGGTGGGAATGATGATTGATTCAAAAACAGGCATTTAGCCTTGCTCCCTCCCCAAACTCCACAAAATGTCAGTAAAAGGATTTTATGACTTACATAAATCCACCAGGGGAAAAAAGAAAAGAGACAACAGCAATGAATTTCTGGAAGCTGGAAAGCAGATGGGTAAGTGGTAACTGACTCAACCAACCTGAAAATGTCTCTTGCTGGGGTAGTGGGAAAGCCAATAAGCACCCAAAATTCTATTATGTAACCCCCAAATGGTTAGGAATTAACCTTACTGGGTATTTCTGGAAGTAGGGGTTGATGGTGGGGCTAAATGCAAAGAGGCTAGACTGGAAACCTAGCACCCGTCCCAACCCTTGACAGCCTTCCTCCACAGCAATAGACCAACAAGTTGTATTATCTTCCCAATCCACCACCTTTCTCTGCCACGTGACTTTGCAGCTGCTCCCATTAGAATCCAAATACGTGCTTGTGCGGCTTGTTTGCCACATGGATATTGGGCTTGGCTAGGAAACTTGCTTTGGCCAGTGGAATGTGGGTAGCGACAATGACTGATTTCTGAGTCTTCACCATAAAAGACAGTGGGCACCTCCCCTTGCATGGGATGAATTTCTGACCCAGCTATGAGAAGAAGATGCCCCCTTGTCTGCTGGTGCAAGAAGGAGTGCTTTGTGGGACAAACCTGACCTGAAGCCACAACCTGGATCTGAGCCCAGACAAGCCTGGTCAACCCGCAGCCTCGCGAGCTCGAAACAAGCACTTGCAACTGTTCTGTGCTCTGATGTTCTGCGGTTGTTTGTTCCACAGCATCGTTGGCAGGGATGGAAATAGGCCCCTAGAAATAGCATGCTGCTGTAATAAAAACTATAAAGTGTGCTATTGACATCGGCAACAGGTGGCAATGTATCTTAAATATAATATGCTGCAATATATATTCACAGGCTAAAAATGATAAAAAAAAATGGGGTTATAAAGTTGCACCCCATGTGTTGTGGTAGCAAAATATTTGGAATAATTGTCACTTAGAGTAACATGGAAGATGGAAAACGCACCTAATATACCCAAAGCCTTGAGCAACAAGATCTTGAAGCAAGGTTAAGATGTGACCCGAGTGCGAGGCCAAAGCCAGTAAGGGGCTGACAAATATGACAACACTCAGAGGGAAGTCATGCCCAATGGGCGTGTGAAAGGTGGCACACCAGGCTGGCCTTGGCCTAAGACCAAGCCCTGGCCCCTCCTACCTCTCCCTCAGCAGGAGCTTGGACCCTTCTTGGCTTGGTTTTGAGGCATTTGTGTTTGAAAGAGCTCCTGTGGTTATAGATAGAGCCTTTTAGAACTGGTGACTCTAAGAACACTTTTTAAAAATTGTTTGTTTATTTATTTATTCATTTAAGAGAGAAAGAGGGTAGAGAGAGCATGGGTGCACCAGGGCCTCTAGCCACTGCACATGAACTCCAGACGCATGTGCCACCTTGTACATCTAGCTTACATGGATCCTGGGGAATCGAACTTGGGTCCTTTGGCTTTGCAGGCAAGCACCTTACCTGCTAAGCCATCTCTCCAATCCCTAAAAACACTTTAATAATAATATCTCAGCTTTCCTCCCAGAGCCTGGTGCTCAGTGGCTGTTTCTTGAACAAATCTGATCTTACACAAGTCACTTACCTCCATGGACGTGCGTTTCCTTGGGCTTTCAGTGTCATTTGCACGATGAATATGTGTCTTAATTTTCAAGCTACAGGGGCCTGGGAACTTACATGGTCTATTTGTTTAGCTTTAGAGTGTCCCTCAGGCATCTGGTTGTGGGACCAGTGGCTAGTACCCTCCCCCTGAACCCTTCTTCTCCCCAAGTTAAGCTACAGGCACCACAAGCATGTGAAAGAGAGGATAGGGTGACCTAGTTTGTCCAAGAGCTTTATTTGGTCATCTCATGTGAAAAGGAACAAGTTGTTGAGAAGGCCATGTTAGAGCCAGGTACATCCCTGAAGATGCTGGCCAGGAGCACAAAATGGGAACCGAGAGAAAACTCAGACACCTATCTTGCCTCATCCTGTATTCCTGAGGCAGGAGAGAGAGAGCTGTGTCTTGTTCACACAGAGAATGCAAATGGGACTCGGGACTGTTAGCCGGTAAGATAAAGCCACTAGCAGCTCATATCTTCCTGGGCCTCCACCAGATCCTGGCCCAGCTGAAACTGCAGCAGTTTTATAAACCACCTCTCCTCTGCCAGACATGGACCACTCTCCCATTCTACCATCCCTTTTCCCTCTCCCTCAGCTTCCATAGCCCACCCCCTGGATAACGGAACTATACTTCCCTCTACCCCCTGGTTTCCTTGGCCACAGATACCAGGTACAGCCATGTGGACAATGACGATCAGACACACCACAGCCCTCATTCCAGAAAATGTCTCGCATGCTGACACCCTGAGCTTGGTCTCCCTCTCCCAGGTCAGGTCTGAGTGCAGCTGTATCACACATGTGTGCTCGGCAGGCTCTCACTGGGGGAGCTTCATCCACTCCAAAAATAACCCCGAAGAGCCTGCGGGTGAACCCAGCACTTCTCGTACCCTGGTTGAGAAGGGAATTTAGGGAAGACATGTAACTTCAGGACTGTGATGACTGACAGACTTAAGTAGAGATGGCTCTGGGAATATTCCTCGGGATACTCAAGAAGCACAGACAGGGCTGGAGAGATGGCTTAGCGGTTAAGCACTTGCCTGTGAAGCCTAAGGACCCTGGTTCAAGGCTCGATTCCCCAGGACCCACATAAGCCAGATGCACAAGGTGGCGCATGTATCTGGAGTTCCTTTGTAGTGGCTGGAGGCCCTTCGCACCCATTTTCTCCCCTCTCTCTCTCTCTCTATCTGCCTCTTCCTCTCTCTCTTTCTGTCACTCTCAAATAAATAAATAAATAAATAAATAAATAAATAAATAATAAACAAAAAATTTTAAAAAAAGAATCACAGACAACCTCATCCAGAGTAGAGAAGAGCCCTCCACACAGCTTGCCAACTGCCAGCATAGGCAAGTGCACCTGACAGAGCCAGCTGGTGGGTGGCAGCAGTGAGGCTGGCTCTTGTTTTAGAACTCACACCTTCTCTTTCCCACACTTCCCTTCTGTCTTCCTGCTTCCTTCAACTCCAAAGGCTTGGAGGAATTTGGGTGACTGTACATCCTGGCTACCTGGGATGGGGCCCAGCTTTCTCCCAGGAAGGCTTCTGTAGTCGGCGCACAGTTCAACTGTCTCACTAAGCAGAGGACCACTGTCGGGATGGTTCCATATTCACAATGGGAAGAACAGCATTGCTTCCCATCTAAGATGAGTCAGTAGCTCATCCCCACCACCCACTCCTCTGACACCAGGTGAAGGGCAGCCACTGCTAATGTGACGTGGGCCTCTGCCTGGGACTTTTTGCCTCCCCCAACTGAAAGCACATTGTAGGAAGCAGGATGTGGCCATAGTCTGGCTGAAGTCTTTGTGATGTCAATGGCTATTGGGTGTGTTATTGATTAAATATGAAATGTCCCCAACAAATTCGTTTTTTTTTTTTTTTCTATTTTGAGAGAGAAAGAGGCAGAGAGGGAGAGAGAGAAAGAATGGGCACACCAGGGCCTTCAGCCAGTGGGAACAAACTCCAGACATGTGCGCCCCTTGTGTGCACGCACGACATTGCGTGCTTTGCGTCACTGTGCATTTGGCTACATGGGACCTGGAGATTTGAACATGAGTTCTTAGGTTTTGCAGGCAAGCGCCTTAACTGCTAAGCCATCTCTCCAGCCCCAATCCAGGTTTTGAATGTTTGGTCTCCAAATGGTGGCACTACTTTTGGAGACTGTGGAAACATTAGGGGGGTAGGGCCTCCATGGAGGAAGTAGGGCACTGGGGGCATGCCTTTGAAGGTTATTCTAGGTTCTGAGTTCCCTGTCTGACTGCTTCCGGGTTGGTCATGAAGTAAAGGATTCTCTCCCAATATGCTCCTGTTATCATGATGATCTGCCCAAGCACGGAACCAAATAACAATGGACTGAATCCTGTAAAACCATGAACCAAAACAAATCCTTTCTCCCACTAAGTTGATTGTCAGGTTGTTTTTTGTTTTTGTTTTTTTTGTCACAGCAACATAAAAGTAACTAAAGCAGGGACCCTAGCTTTAAGGCCTCCACCTTGGTAAGCCACCTACCTCCAATGTGGACAGGAATTGAGCGCCAGGTACTAAGTGGCTTGTGAAACAAAGAACTGAAGAAACTAGCTCACTGGTAGAATGCTTGCCTAGCATGCACAAGACCCTGGTTTGTAGCCCCAGTACCAGGGGGGACAAAAGAACTCAGGAAATCTTGCTAAAGTTTGGAATGAAACACTGGAGACTGGAGGCTGGGGTCCTAGAACATAACCAGTTGAAGGAATACCAGGGCTTGGTCCAGAGCTGTGCTATAGACAAGCCCTTCGTAAATGCATGCTCTATTCGCTGAGATGGAAGGAGAGCAGGAAGTAACGCAGGCGTGCTGCTGTTTGTTAACTGTGGATTTCAGAAGACATAGCCATCGCTGTCACACTGCACTGTGACTGCTTTACCTTTTGTAGGTGCAGAAGGCATTGCATAATAACACCGTGAGGACTATACCTTATACATTGAACCTGTGCCTGCTTTCTGGTCCAAAACTTTTCTCCTTACTGCTGCTGGTAGATCTTAATACTGGCCCCTTATGCTGTCCAGAAGCTAACTCCACTAGCTCTTTAGCTACCATTTTCCTATTAGTCCCAGCCTCTTCCTTAGGCTCAGTTACACTAAGAGGCAGGTCAGGCAGTCATTTGGTCCATTAAAAAAAATATTGAGGGCTGGAGAGATGGTTTAGCCTTAAGGCATTTGTCTGCAAAGCCAAAGGATCATGGTTTGATTCTCCAAGACCCATGTAAACCAGATGCACAAGGGAGCACATGCATATGGAGTTCATTTGCAATCTCTCTCTTTCTCTCTCTCTGCCTCTTTCTCTCTACCAACTAAAGAAGTAAATAAAATATGCTTTAAAGAAAACATATTGAAAAAGGAATGTAAACAAACAGAGGCCAAAGCTCCTTGCTCAGTACATAGTCCTTAGCATTTAAGAGGACAGAACTGAGCAGAGCCGACAGGCCTGCAAGGTTGGAGTAATGTATTCAGAAGCCCAAGAAAGTCTGGGGAAATAGCTCAGTGGTTAAGGCGTTTGCCTGCAAAGCCTAAGAACCCTGGTCCAATTCTCCAGGACCCATGTAAGCCAGATGCCCAAGGGGGACACATATGTCTGGAGTTCTGTTTACAGTGGCTGGAGGCCCTGATGCACCCATCCTTTCTCTCTATCTGCCTCTTTCTCTCTTGCTCTCTCAAATAAATAAGAAAGAAAGAAAGAAAGAAAGAAAGAAAGAAAGAAAGAAAGAAAGAAAGAAAGAAAGAAAGAAAGAAAAGGGAGGGAGGGAGGGAGGGAGGGAGGGAGGGAGGGAGGGAGGGAGGGAGGGAGGGAAGGAAGGAAGGAAGGAAGGAAGGAAGGAAGGAAGGAAGGAAGGAAGGAAGGGGGAAAGAAACAAAGATAAGCCCAAGAAGAGCAAGTCTGAGAAGGCAGGGCAGGGTGGGGGAAGGAAGAGTGTCAGAAGAGAAAAAGAAGGAGGGAAACCTGCACCTGCAAGGTGAAGAAGCCTGGAGAGATTCCTTAGTGGTTAAGGCACTTGTCTGAAAAGCCAAAGGACCTAGGTTCAATTCCCCAGGACCCATGTAAGCCAGATGCACAAGGTAGCACATGTGTCTAGAGTTTGCAGTAGCTGAAGGCCCTGGCATCCATCCCCTCTCTCTCTCTCTCTCTCTCTCTCTCTCTCTCTGCCTTTTTCTCTCAAATAAATGAAGTAAAATAAAAAGTTTAAAGAAGCCAGGCATGAGATGAGAGCCAAGCTAAAGGAGTTCATCCTTTTCTACTTCTCCTCTCTGAAATCAGTAACCATGGCAACAGGTAATGCTGTATCACACAGATTATAGGCAAGCAGTAGTGACAGTGTTTTACCCATAAAAACTTACTAATTTCTTTTTCTTTTTCCTTTTTTTTTTTTTTTTTTTTTTTTTTTTTTTGAGGTAGGGTGTCACTCTAGGCCCCAGGCTGACCTAGAATTCACTATGTAGTCTCAGGGTGGCCTCAAACTCACAGGGATCCTCCTGCCCCTGCCTCCCAAGTGCTGGGATTAAAGGCATGTGCTACCACGACCAACTAAGACTTACTAATTTTTATAGCAAATTCATGAGGTGGGTGCTTCGATCACTCCCATTTCCTGTTGAAGAAAGTGAAGTCCACTGTGGCTAAGTGCCTTGTCCAAGATCTCATGAGACAGAGCCACGTCCAGCCTCGACTTCATACCACCAGACTATTCCACATGTCCAACCCACCCTATGTTGGTTATACCTTGCTTCACATTATAGGGACAAAAAATATCTTTTGGAGAAAGCCAGATAAAGTGAAAAAGTATCAGGAGACGTATGGTTTACAAAACGAAGGAGTAAAGAGTTATTATTAATATGAAATTAATTCATGCTGCATAGAAATCAGAAATGATCCCAACCCCGAATGTCCCTCATTGTCTCCCTCCTGGCTTGCCTGTCCTCTACTTTTCTTTCCTTCTCAGCTCGTCTCCTACTTCTTCTTTCTCCTTATTCTCTCTCTTGCTCTCTCCTTCTCAAATACTGTGACTTGGGGAGGAACAATCCTCCTCCCCAATCCACAGGAGACCTGTGTTGATCTGCAGTATTAACTAAAAGTGATTTGTATTGAGGGGAAGAAAAGGGAAAGGAAGGAAGGAAGGAAGGAAGGAAGGAAGGAAGGAAGGAAGGAAGGAAGGAAGGAAGGAAGGAAGGAAGGAAGGAAGGGGAGGAAGGAAGGAAGGAAGGAAGGAAGGGGAGGGGAGGGAAGGAAGAAGGAAGGAAGGAAGGAAGGAAGGAAGGAAGGAAGGAAGGAAGGGAGGGAGGAGGAGGGAGGGGAGGAGGAAGGGAGGAGGAAGGAAGGAGAGAGGGAAGGAAGGAGGAGGGAGGAAGGAAGGAAGGAAGGAAGGAAGGAAGGAAGGAAGGAAGGAAGGAAGGAAGGAAGGAAGGGAGGGAGGGAGGGAGGGAGGAAAGGAAGAAGGAAGGAAGGAAGGAAGGAAGGAAGGAAGGAAGGAAGGGAGGGAAGGAAGGAAGGAAGGAAGGAAGGAAGGAAGGAAGGAAGGAAGGAAGGAAGGAAGGGAGGGAGGGAGGGAGGGAGGGAAGAGAGATGGGGGAGAAGAGAATCAGGGCCAGAATCTTCCTCCCTGTGGCGCCCCCAGCAGTCCACAAAGTGATCTAGTGAGCACTCAAATGAAGCCTTATCTCTGGCAGCAGAATAGAAGTAGTAGACTGGAATTTGTGTTAAAGGTAATATAAAAATAAAAATAGCATTATCATCACAAATTAAATACCAAGAGCCTCCTACGTGCCAGATATGGTTTTAGAATAATAATGCCTTTGTGAATGATTGCTCAGGGAATGCTTACCCTTGTGTAAAGAAAGAGCTGGGATGTATGGCACAGTGCAGGCTGGGCCCTAGCCAAGGTGCTTACTAGGAGGAACTAGGAAGTGGCTTCTGTGGACATGGCATTCTGCACAGGCCTGGCATAACAACAGCTACAGCCCCATGCCCGGGAGCAACCTGATCTGCCTGGAGACAGGCTGTCATTGGTCACAAGAAGGGAACCACCCCATACAACGACTGGGCAGCCAAACCCTTAAAAACCCCTGCACTTCCCTGAATAAATGAGTTTGCAGCAGCTCGCCCTCTGCCTGCTTCCACCCAACTCCCGGTGTCTGTGTTGTGACTCTGTGCCTCTCATCCCCTACCCGGCAGAGACCTTGCATCCCCTCCTGGGCTGGCCCCAGGAGGGACTCCAACACTGGCAGAAGGACTCTTGACCCTATACCAGTCTATCTGTGGCTTTGCTGAATCCCTTGATCCTCTCTGAGCCTCAGCTCTTTGTCTGCAAAGCAGAGCTCACACCTGGTCCCAAGATCACACAAACAGCAGGGAAAGGAGCGCACAGCCCAGAGATGCTCATCCCGCCCACAGCTCCACTACCCTCTTTTACATGACAACTACCTTATGCCAAGTGAAGAAATAGCAGAAGCAAGAAATGCCATGAGCAGAAAGGAGAACTCTACAGCAAAGATGGCCTACAGTTCCTTCTAGTCATTGATTAATTATAAGTTAGAGAGACAGGATATAAAGGATATAAAGGTCTTAGATGTGATTTTAAATATTTAATTTTTAAACACTTATTTATGTGTATGTGTATGGCTGTGTGCATGCCACAGCATATGTGCAGAGGTCAGGCAGAGGACAACCTTCAGGTGTCTAACCTCTTCTTCCATTTTCTTTGAGACAGGCTCTCTTGCTGCTGCAAACAAATGCCAGTCTAGCTGGCCATGAGCCACTGTGTGTCTGGCTTTATGTGGGTGCTAGGGAATTGAACTCAGGCAGTCAGGACTTTAGCAAGCAAATGCCTCCAACCACCAAGTCATCTCTCCAGCCCCAATTATTTTATATATATAAAATTCATTTTTATTGACAACTTTCATAATTATATACAATAAACCATGGTAATTTCCTGCCCCACCACTTTCCCCTTCACAACTTCACTTTCCATCTTATCCCTTCCCCCTCTCAATCAGTCTTTTATTTTGATGTCATCATCTTTTCTTCCCATTATGAGGGTCTTTTACGGGAGGGAATACATGCCTGATACTGAAAACCCATGATGGGGGAAGTCATGAGCCCTAGGGGTGTAACGCCTGCTGGTGTCTGGCTAAATGCATATATTATGCTCACCAAACAGCCTGGTAAGCACTTCTCTTAATGTTCATACTCATATACTAATGCTAATCTCACTTTTGGTTAGAGAAGCTTCTCTTTTCAAATGGTGGTGACCTCTTGGATGACTCAGAAGGCACCATGGTGCTGAGAAGAAGTGACAGAGGAGTGCTCACCACTGAAACATCTCTGTCACACTTTCCAAGGCTCAAGGTCCATTGTGGAAGATGTGGCGGATAGAATGTAAGAGCTGAAGGAAGAGTACCACTCCTTACAATGCAACTGTCCAGATGGAAATTAGCCTCGAGATCCATGACCTCACAGTGCCTAGCACTACCTACACAAGACCCTCATGATTTTACATTTTTTTATGGGAAGGAAAATGTGGACCCAAGTAAACAAAAGACAAAGGCCTTCCATGGACTCTATAAAATATTCCCTTTATGAACAAAGTCAGTGTGAGCAAGCACAGACTTCTGGGACATGCTCAGAGGCCACAGGACCAGGGAAGCTGAAGCACAGAAGGTAATCCTCATGAAAAAGAAGCCATGTGCCTTTAACCATTAGGAAGCTGAGGCTTCTGGGACCTCAAATTAGACATTTTCTTCATTTAGAGAGCTCAGCAAAGGGTCAAGGGCTCAGGAAGACATGAAGGTCAACCACAAGCCTCTGACTTAGTGGCTAAAGTACACATGGTTATAAAAGCTTCCAATTAAACATATAACCAGATAGTCTACATTTATATTTTTAACCTTTAAGAACACTTTTTGATACTTCCTTGCCTTTCAGCTCTTGCGACAGTCACCTTTGGTACTGATTTAAATGAGGATCTACAGATATCAATAAAGATCAAGACATATTAAAAACTTTATTCAACTTAAATTAAAAAATTTAAAAACTCATAAACCAGTGCTTTATAAACCAAGTAACCCTTAATGTACTTTCAGTTCAAGCAAATACAAAAAGGAATGCGGGGCTGGAGAGATGGCTTAGCGGTTAAGGCGCCTTCCTGCTAAGCCTAAGAACGCTGGTTCCAATCTCCAGTGCTTCCAATCTCCAGGTCCCACGTTTAGCCAGATGCAGTGACACAAGGGTGCAATGCCGCACTTTGCCCACAAGGGGGCGCACACATCTGGATTTCTTTCACAGCAGCTGAGAGATTGCTGGCGCACCCATCTTTGTCTCCCTCTCCCTCTCTGTCTCTCTCTGTGTCTCTCTCCAAAAATAAATAAAATTTTAAAAAAAGGAATGGGGAATAGACAAACACAGATGCAGCAAACCAAAACTCACTGGTTTCAAACACAATTGATTTAAAAAGCAGTCATAGAAGAGGTAGTGGGGTCACTGACAAAATTCATATCTGGACAGTGGATTAGATAGTAGTATTATATTAATGTCAAATTTCCTAATTTTAATTATGGGTATTTGGCAATGGAAATTAATTTATTTGGTCCTGGAAAATAAATACTTAAAAGGAGCATGATGTGTCCAACAACACTCTCAAGTAATTTATAGTAGATGAGAGAGAGAGAGAATACAAAACAAGCCAAAATATGAACCAATGGAGAATAATCCAGGTAAGATAATTAGTAAAATTATTTGTCCTATTCTTTTTTAATTTTTTTAACTTTTATTTATTTGAGAGAGTCAGAGAGAAAGAGACAGAATGCATGGGTGTGCCAGGGCCTCCGGCCATGGCAAATGAACTCCAGACGCATGTGCCACCTTGTGCATCTGGTTAACGTGGGTCCTGGAAAATCGAACGTGGGTCCTGGAGAATCGAACCAGGGTCCTTTGGCTTTGTAGGCAAATGCCTTAACTGCTAAGCCATCCCTCCAGCCCTATTTGTACTATTCTTAAATGTCTGACAGTATAGGAAATTTTGAAGTGTCCCAAAGCCCCCCAATTGATACGATGAATAGGATGATAAAGAAACAGCACCCACCTCTGAGGAGGCAATGCCTGGCCAGTGCTATGCCTGAATCATGGTTTCTCTATGTTCTGTAGCCAAAACAGAAGAAATTATCAGGCTGTTTGCATGTCAAGCATAGAAAGGTAGCAGGTTTCAGAATAAGTTCAAGGAACACGTTTAAATAAACCAACTCAAACTGGTTTCTAGAAGTGTCCATATAAACACAGCTGATAGAGCTACCTATTTGGAGTGGGGCCATTGGGCCACCGTAATCATTGACCTCCACATATCCCTAAACCACAGAAATGGCTGCAAATATTCACCACAGGCGATTTCTTTGAAATTATATAGCAATGTAGAGATATGTATGTATATACGTACATATGAATGTGAGAGACATTCAGGCCCAACCTCAGAAGAGCCTGAGAGATGAGCACACAGTACAGAGCCGGAGCCCTTTACCCCGGCCCACACCAGCATGCTCAGCTGGAAGGGTAAGACCATCATATAGCTATTGTACTCGACGTTCATTCACAAAACACATTTTACCCAACAATCGCTTTTCAACTTAGTAAAATGCAGGGATGCCAACTGGGGGAAAGTTAAATTCCAAACAAGTCTTATAGAAATAGATGAAAACAAGAAAGGATTCCTCCTTAATGGATCTCAAAGATAAATACTAAATTTACGTAGTTTTGGTTTTTGCATTTTATGAAAGTAGTTTTCGGGAGGCAGAGGTTTGAATTATTAAGAGCCTGGGTCCAGCCTGAGGGGTCCAGCCCTGACGTTCTATAAAGTCTAATTAAACAAACAAGACAAAAAGTTTTTAAAAGAAACAATGTAATCAAAGATAGATGTTCTGTTTAGACACAGTAATGTAAGCATAACAAGTGAGTTAAAAAAAGAAAAGGGAAAATAATTATTAAACAGATGGGTGGTGAGAAGAAAAGTTGTTTTTTTTCTTTTTAGCACAATGCCAATGCCTTAATCTGAAGCCAAGCAGAGATAAAGATAAACAAGTTGCCCTCCACAGCCCAAGATCATAATACCCAGGAAATGAAATGAAATCAGTCTAAAATACTGACTACAGTTCATATGAACTTAGCGTCCTGATGCCAAACGAAACATTAAAGAAGTTCACTATTTTTAGGGCTTTGTATCTTGGTGGTTGTGTAATGAATCAGGATGTGTCTTGGCAAACTCACTGGCAGCCTGGAAGAGATTTGTTTGCTTACCAAAAATAGTTGGAGTCTCCCGAAATGTGGAATGGACACAAAGTGACTACAGCACTTGAGGAATCTGGTCCAACCAGCGAATCATAGAGAAGGCGGGTCAGGAGTCCAGGGCCAAGGGTCTGACACCTTGTCTGGACATACAAGAGCCTGCAGAAACACAGTGGTGGCAATGAAAAGATGAGATGGTGGCAATGAAAAGACGAGATGGTGCTTTGCCTATGGCATGTCAGACGCTTTCCACAGAATTCCTGAGAAGTACAGGGGAGTTGAGACTCCCTATGCTATGGCACAGACCCCAAGCAGGGATCTGATAGCTCAAGACGCCGCACAGCACGTGCCCCCACTTGGAATTTGCTAAGATGCTCTTAGCACCACTGTAGAAAGTTTCTTCTCCAGAAAGACTTATTATCCTGCTCGCATGAACTCTTAACACGGCCCACTGACTTCAGCGTCAGAACACCTCAGAGTTCTCACGCCAGGTGTGGGATCCCAGCTGAGACATCTGTCACACTGTGAGCCTCCAGCACTTCACCTGAAAAAGATGGGAGATGTGGACCCAAGTTCTACGAGGGTGCTTTTAGTTCTAAAAATGTAATCCCAACAGATATTTCTGAGTTCTCAACCAGAGAAATTCACTTTTGGCCTTCCACAATCTTGGCTGGGAACACTAGCAGCCAGTGTGTTTTCATCTGGTTGAATCTCAAAATTTAGAACTAAATGGACAAAGATGGGGCAACTGGCTCCCCACTAGCTTGTAGGAGAGTCTGTAATGCCATCACCATAATCTCCCAATGTCTATGGGATGTTTTATACCACAATAGGTAGTCTAACCAGGGTTCATTTCTAACACCATACAGAGGAGTTCCAAGGACGGGCTTTCTGGGAAATCATTTGGTTAGCTACGTTACTAAAGGACTGAGAAGGTGGAACTGTGTAGATGTTTTACCTGCTTACAGAACAGCAAGAACCACAGCTAATATTGGTTGACTTTTTCAAGATGCAAGAACGTCTTCTAAGAGATCTCTCTGCATGATGATCTCACGAAAATCCCCTCTCCACTGTGCAAACATGAGTTATTGCCCCTTCGGCACTCTGACTAAAGAGGAAACTGAGCCAGAAAGAGAGTAAAGAGTAGGATTCAAACCTAGAGAATCTGGTTTCACAGCCTTCAGGTTTCCTAACAGGGCTTCAGGTTAAATACACCTGTATCCTCTATGAGGAACCTTTAGCCTTATAGACTATTGTACTTTAATTCTTAAACATTTGACTTGGAAGCAATCACAGACATATATAATGGTTGTAGAAGGGTCTGGAGAGATGGCTTGGGGCTGGAGAGATGGCTTAGCGATTAAGGTGTTTGCCTACAAAGCCGAAGGATCCCAGTTCGATTCTCCAGGACCCACGTAAGCCAGATGAACAGGGAGGCGCATGCATCTGGAGTTCATTTGCAGTGTCTGGAGGCACTGGTGCCCATTCTCTCCCTCCCTCTTTCTCTCTATCAAACAAATAAATAAAATATATTTTAAGATATTTAAAAATAAATAACCAAGTAAAAATGTTGCAGAAGTAGAATAGTTGAGGAGAGGAGATGCAAAGAGAGGAGAGGAGAGGGGGGAGGGGAGGGGAGGGGAGGGGAGGGGAGGGGAGGGGAGGGGAGAGGAGAGGAGAGGAGAGGAGAGGAGAGGAGAGGAGAGGAGAGGAGAGGGCATGGTGGTGCATGCCCTTAATCCCAGCACTTGAGAGACAGAGGTAAGAGGATCGCCGGGAGTTCAAGGCCAGACTGAGACTACATAGTGAATTCCAGAGACTACATAGTAAATCCCAGGTCAGCCTGGGCTAGAGCGAGACACTACCTTGAAAAACAAACAAAAAAAGAAAAGAAAAGAAAAAGCACAGTTGAATCTTTTTTTATTATTTTATTTATTTTTGGAGAGAGACACAGAGAGAGACAGACAGAGAGGGAGAGGGAGACAGATAGAGAATGGGCGCACCAGCAGTCTCTCAGCTGCTGTGAATGAAATCCAGATGTGTGCGCCTCCTTGTGGGCAAGTGCGGCATTGTGCCCTTGCGTCACTTTCCATCTGGCTAAACGTGGGACCTGGAGATTGGAACCCAGTTCTTAGGCTTAGCAGGCAGGTGCCTTAACCACTAAGCCATCTCTCCAGCCCCAGTTGAATCTTTTGAAAGCAAATGCTGGCATGAAACATCACTGGCCCAAATGCTTCTCTGTGTATTTATCTGACCACCATGGCAAGATCAACATGTAAACTGTGACCTTGAAGCATTATCACCACCTCTTCCTAGGCCCCAGTTGGGATCATCAACTTGTGGCAGTAGGGCCTTGTTTTGGCAGAAGGAGACAGTCTCGAATCACAGGTTGAACTGTCTCAGCAGGGCTATTTAGTTTCTTCAGATTTCTGATAGCTTCTCAGTCTTTTTCTGACTTTCATGACTATGGCAAGTTTGAGGATTACACCCTGGTTATGTTAAAGATCAGACCTCAATTTGAGGTTTTCTGGTGAATGCTCGTGGTTAGATTGAGGGTCGGTTTTTTTGGCAAAAAGATAGCAGAGATGGTACAGTGCCTTCCTTGCCTGAATGGGTGGTACATAATTCCCTTTGCTCCATGGCTGGAAACGTTAGCTGGAGAGACTTGGCCTACGCACAAGTATCAATTGCTCCTTTTTCTGCTGTAATTTGTTGTATTTCTCAAGAAGGTACTTTGAAACTGTGCCATTTCTCAAGAAGTTTTCAAGTCCTATATTTGGTTACGGGTTTATTTATGCTAACACAGACTCAGATTTATGTTTTATTAATCAGATTATAATTTGTTATCATTTTTAATGCTCAAATGACTCCAGATTTGGCTGGTGAGATGCCTTTCCAGATGGCTTCTACGTCCTTTTGACATGGCTTCATCATTCTTTTAATCTTATTTTTTTTGGCTTAACATAATGTTCCAGGCTCATCTTGTCCTTCGCTTTCCCTAACTCTGGAATTAGTCATTTTTTTACAAGGAGCCCCACATGCTTTCGGTGGAAAGTGATATTTAGGAGCCAATATCTGGGCTCTAGGTGTGCTCAGCGTGATTACTCATTATTACTGTTGTCCCCACCCAACCCTGCACAGACCCCTTCTTCACCCCTCTCAGGCTTTCATGCCTGGTGGCTGTGCAGATCCCTTCCTCACCCCACTTGGGCTCCAGTGTTCTATTCTGAGCCACCAAAGCATCTCTCTGCTTGTCTCACAGAACCCACCGCAGTGTCTACTCCGGAGCATCTACTTTGCTCAGCCTTATCTGATAGCACTTAACCTGCTTTGTTCAGGAAGGACAGAGGAAGAGGACATGGTCTGCCTTTAGATAACTTTACTTGGTAGCTCTTTCAGGTTCACAGGAAAGAATAGCAAAGAGCTCCCATGGTTTTCACTTATATTCTGTACATTTCCATCAAATTGCACCAGTGCCCACCCTACTGTTCTGATGCATTAGACTGGCCACTGTTCAAAAGACAATGAAAATACCGGTTAGAACAAAACTCAATGAAGTGGCCTTCAGTAGGCTTTTCAACATCAGAATCTATGCACAAAAAAGTAAGTTCCGGGCTGGCGAGATGGCTAAGTGCTTAATGTACTTGCCTACAAAGCCAAAGGACCCAGGTTTGATTCCCCAGGACCCACATAAGCCAGATCAATGTGGCACATGCATTTGAAGGTCATTTGCATTGGCTGGAGGCCCTAATGTGCCTTCTCTCTCTCTCTCTCTCTCTCTCTCTCTCTCAAATAAATAAAAAAATTTTTTAAAAAGTAATTCCTTTAGCTTTTTAAGAGCAGAATGCAGTGATGCACACTACCCAATCCATTTTTTTTTTCATTTCAGACAAAACATAAGCACAAACTTAAGGTTAACTTAAAGTTAGAAACATTCAGAACACTAATGCAACCATTTTACATGCCAAGGCAGTGTAGTAGAGGGGGCAAAACTGGTTTTATAAAAATGGGAAATGGAATAGCATAGGACCTGATGCCGCCTGTGTCACTCCATAGCCAAATGACCTTGGGTGTGTCACAGAGACTATAAAATGCAGAAACTATAGAAGAGGAGCAAGGGTTTCTGTGTGTAGGATCGCCTCACTGTCCTGTCCCCACAAAGACCTCCCACTTCTCCAGCCTTTGCCTTGGCCTTGACCTTGACCTTGAGGATTCTTTATCAGTAGTAGCTCTCTTTTATCCTGACCAGTGCAATATCATAATCCCAACAATATTCTTAGTTCTTGATGTCCTAAGTTCCTTCTTTCCTTGGGACATGGCATTTTCTATTTCCTGTACCCGAAATATCTTTCCCATCATATAAGTCTCAGCCCAAGTGTCACCTCTTCAATTTAAAGTCATTTCCATGAGGCACCCTCTATCCTCATACCAACCTTTCTCCTTTCCATTAAAACGCTCTCACTATTGAAACAATCAGGTTTGGACCAGTTATGGTTATGCACATCTGTAATCCAAGTACTTTGGAGGCAAAGGCAGAGGGATCAGGAGTTCAAGGCCAGCCTTAGCTATATAGAAAGACTCTGTCTCTAAGAAGTCATGATCACATTTGTTGACTTAGGAAGACATTATGTTCTGCTCCCAGTAGAATATGAGAATATGATTTCAGGACTTCTAGATGTTTCTCTGTCACCGTGGTCAATGGCTGACACATAGCAGGTGTCTAATAAATATGTATGGCATAGACAGTTGAATGACTGGAAGGTATGGTTTTGTAAACATGATGATACATGGAAAATATTTCAAGTGGTACCTGGTACATAGTAAGTTATCAATTTGGCAGAATGAACGTTATCAGGGGACCTGAGTTCTACTATTGCTTCTGTCTCGAGCTAGCAGGGTGTCTTTGGAAAAAGCCATCAGATTCTCTGACCCTTACCTTTGTCATCTGCAAATCCTACAAGATGGGTTCTGTCAGGTGGCACATGTGCTACTAGCCATACCCACCTGCAGCACCTTCTCTCTGCAGAATGGTCCAGAAGGTGCACAAGTGAAAATCCTCTGTCCCCCTATTGTCACTGAATGCATGAACACCAAGCTTCTTGTTGCCAGGAACCCCAAGGCCACTTGAATCCTATCTAGTAGCTTCCTGACTCCCACCATGTAGGCTGTGTCACATGACACAGCACCTCCTCCCCCCTCCAAGAAGCCAAGAATTCCCTTTGTTCCCTGAGACAAAAGTATCACCCTCTGCTTTCCCTCTCTTCTTCCCTTCCTTCTTCCCCCACTCTCTCTCCCTCCCTCATTGTCTTCTTCATCTCCCTCACTCTTTTCCTTCGGAACCCTGTCACGATACCTATGGCATGAGGCTAAGAATTCCTCCAATAAAAAAAAATCTCATCCTGAAGGGAGCACATTTCATTAGAACTACAACCTATTTCTCAAGGCTTTTCCAGGATTAAAGTTCAATTGTCTTGCCTATCTCATGGTCAAAGTGCTCATTTCTGTCCAGTGACAATTAATTCTTCACTGGTAAGATACCCAGCAGGAAACAATCTGACGTAATGCTCATACAAGTGCAGTAGTGGCAAACAGCCATGGTGGGTAACCAACTGCTCTTGATTTGGCTAATAAATCCATTCAGTGGAATGGAACTCATTGCTGGAACTGGGAAATAAGTCAAAGCCATGTACAAAAAATGAGCTCAGTCTCCAAGATCTAGAAGCCACCAAATGTGGGCTAGAAGAGAGCCAATGCATATAAAGTTCCCTCCAAAACATATATGGTTATCCCTTCTATCTAGTACTAACTTCACTCTCCGTTGGAGAATTTGCTTATCTCTTTTCAGGTGGACAATGAACCTGAAGGGAGGATCAGCTAACCACACCTCACCAGCTGAAACCACAGGGGAAGGGCAAGAATACAGCGCTCAAGGCGATCACAACACCAGAAAAAGGCTGAAGGAGATAAACACAGAGAACATCCAACTCCAACTAAGTCAGATATCCAGAGACACAGAGGCTCCCAAAACTTCATCAAGGAAGCAGAACTAAAATGACCCCAATGTGGCTCAGGGAAACTTGCGGAAGAGGGGGCGGAAAGATTGTTAGAGTCACAAGTTGGGGCATTATGCACAGAGACTGGGGCCTATCCACCAGAACTCTTGAGCAAACTCACAATGCACGATCCACATTCCCCATTGATGAGGGCCCCTTTGAAAGTGGGAGGACGGGGAGGAGGACAATGGAACCAATACTATGAATGTAAAATCAGAATAATATAAATAAAAATATATATTTATTAAAAAAATACTTTTACAGATGAAAATAAAAGTAAAAAAAAAAAAAAAAAAAACCAACAACTACTGTTGCCTCTAGCGGCATTTCCAGAGGTTGCTTGTACTTGGTTATTCCAGGGCCCATTTGCTGATTGTCCACAATTAGCTGAAGTCTACAAAGAGGTTGCCAGGCCACTCAGTCCCTGCATTTCCCATTGTGCTTCGACTCTCTTCCTAACCTCATTTCCAGAGACAAAAGAAGCTAGCTTTAGCACTTAACAGACATTTGCCTTGGGCCATAATAAAAGATTTATCAAAACAGAGTCCGGAGCAATTTCAGAAAAAAAAAAGCAGTAAAAATTGGCATTTTCACCCAAATGTAGTTAGTGATATTTCTAGATCCAGGATGGAAATCTACAATCCTAGACACATCCATTCATCTCCCAAGAGACAGTCCCTAAAAATATTTATTAAAGCAGAAGACCACATTGTGCCTCATCCATTTTATTTTCAATAAAAATGCCAACACCTACACCTTTCCACCCAAAGCCCCATGGTAACCTCTTCAGTGAGACGAAGCTTGGTGACTTAGCTATCTTTCACCCTTGAAAAATGATTCCTGCGGGGAGGGGGGAAAGATAAACACAAGTCAGTGTGTCTTGTAGACAAAGCTGTGTCATGACAGGGTCTGTCAAACTCGAGCTCATCTGTTTCAAGGTCAAGTTCACTTAGTGCTCTAACAGACCGTACAACCTACCTCCAACAGAACCACACACAGAAGAGAAAAAGTTAAACATGTCCCTCCTTCAATATGTGTCTCCAATCATGTCCCTCTTCTAGAACATCAGCCCACAGCAACCTATTTTCTTTGCATACAATGTTATCATCTGTTATAAATTTAAATCCCCCCAATATGATCATGAGAATATAGTATTAAGTAAGCAGGTTCTAATTAATGATGATTCAGGGCCAAGGGATTCTGCATCTGGTGCCTCCTCAATTTTAATGCCTGACTTCTCTAGCCACCATGGAAACAGAGCAGAGGAGCTGGTAAAAGGAGCCACTGTGGGCCAAGTCTGGAAGGATGCTTATTCACCTCATTGTCTGCAACTCAGTGACATGCCAAAGCTAACTAAAAGTATGACCCCACAGTATATTTTGCTGTGTGACCAGGAGAAAGAGGAAATAAGTTTGGAGACTAGCCAGCCAATCTCTGTGACAAGTACCATATTAAAACGCCAAAATAAGCCAGGTGGTGCACGCCTTTAATGCCAGCACTTGGGAGGCAGAGGTAGGAGGATCACCAAGAGTTCGAGGCCATCCTGAGACTACACAGTGAGTTCCAGGTCAACCTGAGCCAGAGTGAGACCCTACCTCGAAAAACCAAAAGAAAAAAAAAAAGAAAAAGAAAGAAAAAAAGAAAAAAAAGGAAAAAAAAAAGAAAAGAAAGAAAAAAAACCCGCCAAAATATTTGTCTAAATGACTGAACATTTATAGAAATCCAAGTTACTCATAGGGAAAGTTAAGGGTGTGCCTTACTTTAAAAAGAAAAGAGTAAATATCCTGCAGGAAAACAGTGGTAACCACACAGTCTTTATCTGTAATAAAATAGAAAACATTTAGGCTGTTGAGATGGTTCAGAGGTTGAAGGCACGTGCTCACAAAGCCTGATAGCCTGGATTTGATTCTCCAGTACCCATGCAAAGCCAGATGCACAGGGTGGCGCATGTGTCTGGAGTTTGTTTGCAGTGGCAGGAAGCCCTAGGCATGCTGATTCATTCTGTCTTTCTTTCTCCCTCTCTATCCCCTGTCACCTAACAAATAACCATCTAAAAATGTTTACAAAAATAAAAGTAGAAAGCATTTGAGCAGAATTCATTCAGGAAAACACCTGAAATTCTGTTTCCAAAGGTCTCTCAAGGTATGTATTAGGAAAACCTAGTTTCCCCTAAAACATAATAGAAGAGAAATTAATAGTAAGTTCACAGTTAAAACATTTATTTTCAGAAAAGATTTTCTGTTACCTGAATTATTTGTAAATAATATCAAAGCTGTGCTATTTTATCCTCACAATATTATCATTACTTGCTAAAATGAAATATAACAAAAAGTACAATTGACATTTTTTGACTTTTAAAAATAAAAGTATTTATATATTTATATATATTTATATATTTATATTTTAACAAACAGCATAAAAATTAAGAAAACTCATGATAATGATGAAGTAACTCTAAAATACACATTCATGAAATAAGGAAAAAATACTCTTGTGGAAAAACAATAAATATATACAATGAGCAAAATGCAAAATGTCAGTACAATAAAATAGTTTACTCAATAGCAATGAAAGCAAATGACATAAAAAGATGGAGGCAAGTAAAAAGTTATCCATTTCTTACTGATCAAGTTGGCAACCGTTTAGAAAAAGTTAATGAAAATACGGTGAACTTAGCATTTTCAACTGGAACTGTTTGACAGAAGTATGAGTAGGCTTAAATTTGCTTTCTGATTCAGAAACTTCATAATTTTGAGAGTCTACCTTAAAGAATTAAGCAGAGGATCAGAGATTCATATACAAGGTTGTTCATCAGAGCAATACTTTAAATTATGGAGATAAAGCAATGTGTCTAAAAGTTGCTGAAATAAATTGTAACAATTTATGCAAGATAATCCAATATACCTCTTTAGATCACACTTGTTAAAAAAATATAGTAACATGAAGTAATGTTATATAGGGAAACAAATTAGGATACCAAATTATATCGACTGCATGATCTCAATCTTATGAAGCACTTGTGTGCATCCAGCAGTATATGATACCATGTTTATGATAACAATACTTGGAATTTGTGTATGTGTGTTTGGGGTGTCAGTGTGGTGTGTATAAAATATGTTGTTTGTTTTTCTCTCTTTTTTTATTGAGAACTGCAAATTGGTTGGCATTTTTTGATTAAAAAAACAGAACTGGAGTTCTCAAAACAAATGCTGAAAAATTCCAGAAAACAACTCCAGATTGTTGCCTTATTTATTTATGTGTATTGATATATGTATATGTATTACATATATATATGATGAGTGTGTGTGTGTCACAAGATAACCTTGGGGTGTTTCTCTTTTCTTTTTTCTTTTCTTTCTTTCTTTCTTTCTTTAAAAAAGTGTAATATTTTGTAATTTTTTAATTTTATTTATTTATTTATTTATTTATTTATTTATTTATTTATTGAGGGAGAGAGAGAGAGGAAAAAGAAAGAAAGAATGGGCATGCCAAGGCTTCAAGAGACTGCAAGGGAACACCAGATACATGTGCCACCATGTGCACCTGGCTTACGTGGGTTCTGGAGAATTGAACTTGTATTCTTAGACTTTGTAGGTAAATGCCCTAATTACTAAGTCATCTCTCCAGCCCTCCTCTTTTTTTTCTTTCTTTTTTTTTTTTTTTTTTTTTTTGAGACAAGTTTACTCTCTCTCTCTCTCTCTCTCTTTTAGTTTTTCGAGGTAGGGTCTCACTCTGGCTCAGGCTGACCTGGAATTGACCATGTAGTCTCAGGGTGGCCTTGAACTCACAGTGATCCTCCTGCCTATGCCTTCTGAGTGCTGGGATTAAAGGTGTGGGCCACCATGCCTGGCTTGAGACAGGATTTCTCTTGTGCTGTTTGCAAACTGCCAGTTTCTCTGGGCTCTTCCTCCGAGTGTCAAAAGCTTGCTGGAATTACAGAGGCATGCACTACTTTGCATCTAGCTCCATGCGGGTAACAAGGAAGATCAAACTTGGATTGACAGGCTCGCAAGCAAGTGTCCCTACTGAACCATCTCCCCAGCCCTATTTCCATTTCCTGTCTGTTTCTTAGTGATAACATTGTGCTTGCTATGACTTTAAAACCTTAAAACTGTAGCAGTTGGTCTATGATCAGAGTTAAAAAAAAATAACAGATGTTGCTAAGGAAATGTACTTGAATTCCTATTTCTCCAAGAAAAGCGGGAATGGAACAAGATTGTTATGTTTTGAATATGAATGTTCCACCCACAACTCAGGTGTTGAAGGCTTGGTTCTCGGCTGGTGACAACTACTGTGGGAGTTGATGGAAACTTTAGAAGGTTAGAGTCTAGGTGGAAAAAGTGACTAGGGGCATATCCTGCTCAGAAACAATGGAGTCAGCCAACCATGGACTAAAGCCCCTGAAATAGTGAGCCAAAATCAACCTTTCCTTCCTCTTTTAAGCTGTTTCTCGTGGACATTTGTCAAATTGACCTGCACAGGAACAAGGCATTCAAAGGAGTTTTAAAATTCAAAGTCCTCTACGAGGAAATACACATATTAAGCATGCATTAAGCACAATGTCAGCACATTTTGATTTTAAAATGATATGACCCAAAGATCACTTCTTCTTCTGGATCTCTCTGAGGATCTCTTTCTCTCTCTCTCTCTCTCTTTTCAAGGTATGGTCTCACTCTAGCCCAGGCTGACCTGGAATTCACTATGCAGTCTCAGGGTAGCCTCAAACTCATGGCGATTCTCCTACCTCTGCCTCCCGAGTGCTGGGATTAAAGGCATGTGCCACCATGCCCGGCAATATCTGTTTTTTTGATGACCACCTTCCAAATAAAATTTCAGTCAAACCTCAACTAAACAAATGTGCTCTGAGGCCACTTGCCTGAAGCCCCAGTCCGTTGTGAAAGACACCTGTTTGCAGAATGCCCTGTGTCTCTGCAGTTCCCAGCTTATTCCAGAGCCTAGTCTGGGGTGAGCTCTGATTGGATGCCATTGTCTTCACAGGAGGATAAGCAGGTTGGAGCTTTGATTGGCTCAGCTGTTAAAGCCACCTTGGAATTTGGCAACATGGGTGTGCTTGGCATGTGAGAAAAGTCCCCAGGGCAAAGCTGAGCACACCACCTGTCTCCACTAGATCTGGTGGCACACGGAACCATTTGTTCCTTGCTGTTCTGAGATATTTTTAATTAAAAAATTAATATGGTGCCATCCAAGTGATGTCTCCATTGTTCTCTAAGCCAGGCTCTGCTAGACCATTCTCACACTCTCTCCTGCCTACGTTGGCTGAGGGCTGGCACTGCTCAGCATGTAGAAAGACCAGGGTGGGTGTCTTCTGTTCGAGTTTACAGTCTCCTGTCTGAATTCTCAATCTAAACCCATCACACTTAGTTACAAGGAGCTGAGTTACCTGACATAATCATTTCAAAACTCTTCAACTCTCTCTGCCTTTAACCAAAAGCAATTCTTACAAAGTGCTAAGTTGGTGGAAGGTATTGATTATGCTTGATGGCTTATGATAAACCTCAGAACTCTTCAATTTCTTCCGCTTTCAAACTTCATCTCTAATAATAACCACCAGTTGTTCACAAAATGTAATGAAATAACACCAGATCATGTGTGTTATTTCATTATAACTTGTGACACAGCTAGAAGTTACCAATCCTTTCACAGATTGGATCATGTAAAATTGTTATTTGGCATTTTTAAAACTGACATAACATCATTTCATATGATTTTTATGATGCTTTACAACTTCCAGCCTTCTGAATAAATGGAATAAATAGGTCTAAGCTTCTAGATGGTCCAAGACTTTAGATCTATTTCAAGTCTGGAATAAACAGAAAGCAAAAATCAATCAATCAAGCTCTCATTCTCTCTCTTTCTCTTTCTTTCTCTCTCTCTCTCTCTCTCACTTGCTCACTTTCTCTCTGTAGATATTAAAGAATAAATCAGTGATCTTAGCCACTTAGGCATAATCCAAAGAAGAAGCACAAAGAGGAGGAAGAGATGAAGGAGGAAAAGGAGAGGGAGGAGATGAAGGAGGAGGAAGAGAAGGAGGGGACATGCAGCTCTATAACCATTATGTAACTCAACCCTTGTTAGCTTTGCTTTTCCCAACCCTGGTTTATGTCTGGGGTAACTTAGCTACCACAAGCCATTGCTTTTTTTTTTTTTTTAATTTAATTTTTTTTATTATTATTTGAGAGAGAGAGGCAGAGGAAGAGGCAGAGAGAGAATGGGTGCACCAATGGCCTCTCAGCTACTGTGAACAAACTCCAGACGCATGCGCCCCCTTGTGTGCATGTGCGACATTGCAAGCTTGCAACATTTTTGTGTCTGGCTAAACGTAGGACCTGGAGAATGGAATGGGCATTCTTAGGCTTTGCAGGCAGGTGCCTTAACCACTAAGCCATTTCTCCAGCCTCCACAGACCATTTCTAAAGCCATCCGAATTTATTTCAGCTTATTCTCTCCATACACTTAGAATGAATGCAGGTAATAACGCACTCTTTGATCCCTTTTACCTCTTGGTCTTAACAAGGAAACAATGGAGGCTTATTTATTTATTCAAACTGCTTGTTCAGGCCTGTCCCTGTCCTTTTCCTCTCGACCTCTTTTCAGCCACACAGTTCTTCTAATTGCATTACATTGTTACTGCACTGTAATACTGTTGTGGTAACTAAAGCTTTCTTTGCAAAATTTCCCCTCACTCTTTCTGCATGCCCCTCCAGGATGGAAGATGTCCACAATTCAAAGAGTGGAGACATTTTGCAGAAATCTTGCGGCCCTAACCAGAAAAGCTCTACCCTCCAAACAGTTCTCCAACTGCGTAGAACTACTTTCTTGCACTGTGTTGCTCTATACCGTTGTCAAGTTTTAAGGGCTCTAGACTGAAATGTGGTTTAGCAGAAACTAATGGTTCTTAAGAAAACCTGTTACAGAATTCTGCTTCTAGCACTGAGGTAGGTTTTGTTCTTACCTCAAAAGAAACCATAAATGCCCTAAGTTGAACCCATTCTGCTTATTACAACGGTATCTGTTCCCAAGACCAAAAGTCTTTCCCCTGAAGACTCTAAAGCTACAAAGAACATGGGGACCAAAGTTGGGGGTCTGCACAGGGTAGACAGAGGCCATACATGTGGCCAGGTGGGTACCACAAACTTCCAGGACTGCAGAGCTCTTGAGATGGAGTTCGTGTCACTTTTGCTTACATTTCAGAGAACAAGGTGACCCCACATCGGAGATAAGCATGTACCTGAGCTTAAGCAATACATGTCGGGGCTACCTCAAGACAAAGCACAACCAAGTGGAGAGAGGCCGGGAAAGACTGGAGAGTTGAGAAAAGAGTTCTCCTTAAAGACACAAACGCTTCCATCTCACTAACGCTCAGCACTCGCGCTTGATCCGTTCTTTCATCAGTTTCATTTGCACAGTCCCCCAGGGCCACACAAGATCTATGTCAGGAAGCAACTGGGGACAAGGCCTGTGGTCCTTCCTGCTCTCAATCAAGTGAGTTGTGAAACAAGTGTTATTTGATATAATTAATTGTTGGTTTTGTATATAAGTAAAAGCATCTTTGGGAAAGTTTACTAATTTTATGGCCTCTGGTATATAAACTTAAAAATAGCATGTACATGATTTGCAAATTTATCCTTAAGATTTACACTAAGACAAGTTCCTGCTATCACTATTACCATGTGCCTCGCCTCTTTTCTATGGAGAAATGCTAGAGCTACCTCATGTGATATAGGTAGGCAATAAATCATTATGCCCCTTTGACAAATAAGAAAATCCAAGCACAGAAAGCCCTGGGTTTCACATAAGCTGAAATACAAAACCAAGACCAGAACAGCTCAGCTCATGCCTGCTGAACCAGACACTCTCTATTGTTAAATAGTTAATAGTCAAGTGCTTACATGGGTAGTTCACACACACACACACATACACACACACACACACACACAAAGTTGACATAAGAAGAATGCAGTAGCACTTTCTGCAGTTCCCTTTAATGTTCAAAACAGCACTAAGAGCTATTAAAACCACTCACAGCATGTCACTAGAGGGTAAGTACTGTTCTAGAAATCACACATACATTCAGGATAGAAAGGTCTATGAATAAACACCTTAGGCTACCCCAGAAAGGACAAGAAGTAGAAAAAAAAGCACTTATAGCCATAAGCTAGCACTAATATTTTCAAATGAAGTAAAAACAGTCAATAGAGACACCACGCATACTGGGGAATAAAACCCTGGACCACAGGTGACAGCACTGTTAACGTGGGGCCGGGTGCATTTCTCACCTTTGTAGGACCCCCACTTGGCCCTAGTGGAAGCTTTGATGAGGCAGGACTCCCCAGCCTACAATTATTGAAGAATTTGAGACCCCTCAGACTTCAAGGGCTTTGACCAGCCTTGCTGAAGAAGATATTCATCTTTAGTCTGGGTCCAAATGAAGTATAAAACCATTGGGCATCAAACTGGGTGACACTAGGGTGATCCCTCAAGGGCCCAGACCTTCTGTTCCTCTTGAGGTAGTTGATACCTATTTTTGTAATCTGGTCCAATGACCCCCTCCCCCCAGCCCCCAACATCGGCTTTGAAGGGCATCAGATAAACGCTGTTTGAAAGCCACTTCTCTTATCCAATTTCCTTATTTTACAGGACAATTTGAAAAGATGCCTAGAATAAGATGAACATGTATGGACCAGGATGCTGAAAAGTGTGATAGCCAGAGCCTAAGTGCCAATAATTTCTTCATGGTTAGCCAACAAAAGCTTGTGGCTTCAAAATGACAGGCATGTGACAACAGTTCTGCTAAAGCAGTACTTCCCGCTGGATTAACAGCCCCTTAAAACCCATACAGATCCTGAATACAGATCCCCACTTTCAAAAGTCTGTGTGGATGCTGGGCCTTTTTCTATGGAAAATGCTAGAGTCCCAGGATGAAGGTTAAAAACCCAAGACCAGAACAGCTCAGTTGGAGTATAGGGCAAATATTGACATAAGAAGAATGCAGTAGCACTATCTGCAGATGGATAATGTTCAAAACAGCACTACCTTCCTTTAAAACCTTTGTGTTGGGGAGGACACACCTATGGAGGCCAAAGGACAACTTCAGCTGTTTCCCTGCAAACCACCCATCCACCTTTTTGGAGACAGGATCCATCCATAACCTAGTGCTCATCGATGAAGCTAGGTCAGCCCCTCCTGTCTCTGCCTCCCCAGCTCTGGGTCACAGGTGCACACCATCACGCCAGCTCTTTTCTACAATTTGTGGCTAGAATGGGGATTGCCTACAAACTTGCCAGAGCCCCTCATGCTTGTAGCATCTGGAAAGATACCTCCTTGAATAACTGAAACGTGGATCTCTGAGCCCCTGGAAGGATGCATTTCTAGCCAATCCCAGTTTGGGGCTGCTGCACAAATGTGGTCAGGGACAGGACCAGCCATCCAGGTATCACTACGGGACTTTTAAAATTTCCCTCCAAACCTCCAGATACAGCCTTGCATTGTTAGACCCATTTCTCCAAAACTCTCCTTTCCAAACATCTTGTGCCCAATACTAAAGCGTATGTAAATACTTGCCAAAGAGAAGACTGAGCTAACGAAGCCTCAAGATTGAAGGCTCCTGGCTGCTCAGCAGCAACTTGACATGGGCTAAGACTCTTCTCATTGGAACAGTGCAGAAAATCACCCTCCAGGGCTCTCACATAAATGTCCTCATTTCTTATGCAATTGTCACATCACCCCCATTTTCTCTAGACTCTGGTGGGCTTCAGTAGACAAACTTTGTCTTCTATTTGCATCTTATACTTGATATCTTCTCTTGTACCTCACACTTTCTCTCTGGCATGGTCAACCCCACTCTAGACCTGACCCCACTGGCCGTTACATAATGAAGCTTCCCTTACCCCCTAACCACTGGCTGGTTTGCACCAATAGGAGGTACCAACAGGAGATGAGGAGGTAATAAAGAGTGATGTTGGGCCTTTAATCCCAGCACTTGGGAGGCAGAGGTAGGAGAATCGCCATGAGTTCAAGGCCAGCCTGAGACTACATAGTGAATTCCAGGTCAGCCTGGGCTAGAGCGAAACCCTACCTCAAAAGAAAAAAAGTGATGTTGGGGTTCGCACCCACCTCCCTGACCCAGTGCTAGGGTTGGCAATGCTGTGAACGTAATAGTCAGGTGGCCCATTCTTTCTCTCTATCCTCCATGCATTCTGGTAACCCTCCAAACTCTGCCACCCAGGCAGCTGCAACATTTCTGAACATTTACTTTCAACTCTGCCCTCACTTTCTTAAGTCATCTCTCAGTTGAATTTTTCTCAAATGGCCAGTTCGAGAGAACCTGTCACCTCCTACAGGGATCCTGACTGGCATAAAATGTCTTGGATTACTCTTATAAGAGACCTGCACACAGGGACCCACTGCCACCAAAGGCCTACTCTGCCTGTGCTGAGTTCAAGCTAATAAAGCCACCTACCCTCTCCATCGCACACAGGGAAGAGAAGAGAACGGGTTTGACATCAGTTCACACTTTTGGAAATTCCAATTATTGAGCTTTGATGGATTCAAAAGCATCTAAGTCAAGCCATATACAAAATAAGTCTCACATGTGAATTATTTTAGACATGATTTGAAGTTGATTTGTTTATCTGTTTGCAAGCATAAAGAGCATCAGAGGCTTTCATTAGAAGTATGTCTGTCCTTCGGTGTTTGCTGCTATTCAACAATACAAAGCATGTGCCAGGCATGGGGCCAGGCCCAGTGTGTAGCAACTCAAAGAGCCAACTTTCTCCTCTGCCCTCATGGAGACTGCAGCCCAGCAGAAGGAAGTACTAAACACCGAATTATAAAAATTATTCCTGGACTGAGGAAGTTGCTGTCAGTAAACTGCTTATCTTACGAGCAAGAGTAGCTGAGTTCAATCCCTAGAACCCATGTAAAAATGCCAGGCATGGTGGTGTGTGATCGTCATCCCAACACTGGGAAGGCGAAGGGAAGAGGATCTCTGGGGCTCACTCACTGGCTGGTGTGGTCTAATTGGTTGAGTTCTGGGCCAGTGAGAAGCTTGTCTCAATAAAAACATAGTGAGGACTGGAAGATGGCTAAACAGGTAGAGACACTTGCTTGCAAAGCGTTTGACCTAAGTTTGATTTCTCAGCACCCACGTAAAGCCAGATACACAAAGTAGCACATGCATATGGAATTCATTGGCAGTAGCAGGAGGCCTGGGTGTGCCCATTCTCTCCCTCTCTCTTTCCTTTTCACCCTCTCTTCCCTCCCTTCTCCCCCTCTCTCCTTGCAAATAAATAAAAATATTTTGGGGCTGGAGAGATGGCTCACTAGTTAAATGTGCTTGCTTGCAAAGCCTAATGACCTGAGTTCAAATGCCTAGTACCCATGCAAAGCCAGAGCAGCACTAATCTATGAGTATAAACACGAATATTTGGAAGACTATTTGCAACCTGTCCATTTAATATAACAACAGTAGAAGATCCCCCTCTAGGGCCTATGATCTCTCTAGACACAGGCTTGTGGCTAGGTTTACGGTACCAGGCATGAATTCCCTCCTGCGGTTCAGGCCTGAAATCCAATCAAAAAGCAGCTGGTGACGCCCATAACAATATGGCATTGTTGTACCAGTGGGCACACTCTGCCTGGCAAGTCCATTGTGGAGCATACAGGGTAAGATTGTTGATGACTCTTCTTCCCCGGGAAGCCTGCATTGCCCCTTCTTACGCCATGAAAGCTAGCCCACAAGGAGGAAGCTGCCAGCTTGATTTTTTATGTTCTACAATCGAAACATGTGACATCTTCAGCAACAGGGGCGTAACTATCTAGTTTGGGTGCTCACCCAAGAGCAATGGCAATAGCCTATATTGTTTTAGGGAGCTCTGTGGCCTCCCTGACCAAAATCTCATTCAGAGGTTATCTCACCCCCAACACGACTTTTTTCCCCTACCCTGTTTTGGCGCGGTTCCTATGTCGCCATCTTAACTGGAAGTCCCAACACGACTTTTTGATTTAATAATCCACACTTTCTGGGAGTTGCTTTATCCACTTATGTAAGATACCTTCATTCCAAGATTGTTTCAAATTATACTTTAATCAGCTTATAGTGTGGTAATTTGAATAGATGGCCCCCAATGTATTCAGTGTTTTATTAGTTTGTAGTTTTTGCATCTGTAGCCACCTGGCTGGAGGCAGTGTCACTGGGCGGATCTTAAGGTGTGGTGGTGGGTTTAAGATTTCAATCTAAAGATATGCAAAGTGTGCCTAGCTGGAGTTCCTGAAGTGTGCTGTGCTGTGTGGCTTTTGGTCCTGTAAGAGCAGGCCAACTTCTTCTGCCATTATGGAACATCCTCTGGATCTGTAAGCGCCAATAAATAATATCCCTTCCTCCATAACTGTGCCTGTTCTGGAAGTTAATCTCAGCGAACCTGAAGCTGTCTGCTACAAGTAGTATGCTTCCAAATGGCTTTTTCATACATCCTTAATACTAATTAACGTTTCCTCAGCCCCTTCTTCTCCTGCATCCCTTACCCCATCCCTGCTTAAATTTTCCCCTCCTCTACTTTCGTATCACATGTGTGCTAGTATCTCCTCCCCTCCCCCCGCAAAACACACAAAAAAACATGTGTTCTTGGGCTGGAGAGATGGTTTAGCGGTTAAAGCATTTGCCTGCAAAGCCAAAGGATCACGGTTCGACTCTCCAGGACCCACGTAAGCCAGATGCACCAGGGGGTGCATGTATCTGGAGTTTGTTTACAGTGGCTAGAGGCCCTGGCATGCACATTCTCTCTCTCTCTCTCTCTCTCTCTCTCTCTCTCTCTCTTTCTCTTTCTCTCTCTCAAATAAATAAATAAATAAAATATATTATATAAAGAAACATGTGTTCTTAAGGCGGGCAATGCAGCTTGGCCACTTGAGGACTGAGCTTCTTTCAGCTCATCAAAGGGTGCATGACTGTGAACACTCACAGTAATCTCACTATCCTTCTGCACATTCATTGTGCCTTAGCACAACGACAGCCCCTGCACACCCCACAGCCAGACCCCATCAGCAGAGCAGACAGATCCCTGCCTGACTATTGTGGTGATGAATTCCTCCTGTATGGCACACAGCAGTCATTTCATCCTGCTTCCGCATAGGAGGATTGAGCACAGTGAATGCTTGTTTCGTGAAAGTTGTGGTACTTAAGGAGATCTTCAATTATTTAAAGCTAAGACTTAATAAGTCATAGGCAAAGCACAGTAAATAGAGCAGGAAACAAGACTGCCCGGCAGCTTTGTCCTCTCTTTCCGCCTTTTCTCCACCATGTGTATCCTGTCTCTAAAGCCTCTGTCTTCTCTCAGTAGCTTTTGCATTACAGGGGGGTGGGCCCCAAATACACAGCAAGTACTGACCCATGCTCAAATAGTTTTTCTTCCCAGAGAAGTGCACAGGCACTGTGGTCAGACTACACAGGCTGCTTTTTGTTTGTTTGTTTGTTTGTTTGATTTTTCAGTTTTTCAAGGTAGGGTCTCACTCTAGCCCAGGCTGACCTGGAATTCTCTTTGTAGTCTCAGGGTGGCCTTGAATTCATGGCGATCCTCCTACCATCTGCCTCCCGAATGCTGGGATTAAAGGCATGCACCACCACGCCCGGCACAGGCTGCTTTTTCAAGTTCAGAAAATATGGCTACTGTATTCATAAGTCTGCCAACTACGTTTATACCTCCCATTGTTTAATTTAAGCATATCCAATTATCCCTTTATCAAGTCCTGGAGATCAAGAGCATTTGCTTCAGGCCAGGCGTGGTGGCGCATGCCTTTAATCCCAGCACTTGGGAGGCAGAGGTAGGAGGATTGCCGTGAGTTCGAGGCCACCCTGAGAATAGTCAATTCCAGGTCAGCCTGGACCAGAGTGAGACCCTACCTCGAAAAACCAAAAAAAAAAAAAAAAAAAAAAAAAAAAAAAAAAGGGCATTTGCTTCATAACTAAGGTCAAAGTATGTCCTGACGCTTCACCCAGCCTCCCAGCTACTATCGCCACCCTTATCTCATTATTCACAGCTATTGAGTCAGGTCCTACTCAAACTGCATTTCATTTCATCTTCCCATGAGTCCCATAAAGTGAATACGACTATTTGCTCTATTCTACCCTTGAGAAAGCTGAAGCCTCAAGAGAGGAGGTTGCTGCCCAAGGTCACCCAAGGAATACACGTAACATCTGGTTTGTCATCCAAGGCCTATCTCTGCACCATAATGCTAGTTGTTGAGCAGAACTTAACCCTTCCACGGGAGCATGGACTGTGACTGCAGGTCATTGTTTCTAGTCAGCACGCATGACTACAGAGGTCAGGCATCCTGCTTCTCTGATTTGCCATTGTGTCCCCAGCACTTACTAGGCACATACAAACTAGGCTCATCAAATGCTGCTGAAGAGAAGAAAAGAAAGAAGGAAAGAAGGGAGGTAGAAGGAAGGAAGGAAGGAAGGAAGGAAGGAAGGAAGGAAGGAAGGAAGGAAGGAAGGAAGGAAGGGAGGAAAACAGGAGGAAGGAGATGGTGTACTTGGTTAAAAGAGGGCAGAAAAAACTGAAACAAAACTTTTGGACCCAAATGCTATGGTCTCTTAAGAAAAACTGTGTTCTCTAGTTGCTCGGGGAAATAAAGAAAGGAGTCAAGAATAAAATAAGGAGTGAACCAGCTGTCACATGACACGGGACTCCGCTCAATCACATTGGACTCAGCTCAATCAGTTCAGACCACTTATGGATGCTGGGCGAGCAAAATCCCCAGGAAGAATAAGGCAAGGTGGCTTTTCCTTCCAGAAGATCCCGAGAGAAGGTGAGAGTGAGCAGATGATCATTGTTGGTTGTGAGCAACCACAGGGGACTAGTAAGAAACTAGGAGGGCGTATTTCTGGAAATTTTTCCATTTTTGCTCTCTAGCAAGGGCCATCCCTACCACAAAGACTGGAGAAGAATGCATTTAAACCAGCAACAATTGAGCACTCATTCACTATTCAAATCTGCCATTTATCACACATCTACCTAATGCCCAAAGCTGAGGACAGAATAATGCACAAAGGTGACATTCCCACTCTGATTCACCACTCGGCAAATCAGTGATGCAGAGAGAAAAGTGACCAAGATGGCCGACTATTGAGAAGCATTGAAAACTGGAAAGACCTGGAAACAAAAGAGGACTTGGGGATCAAGACATAGTCTTCTCCAAAAACTTCCAGTGCTCGCATAGCGCGGCGGAATCAATGGTCTCTGCCGGAAAGAGCTGGGGTAGATAGATTTCACCTGCCCACCAATCAGAAGCACTTCTGCATGAGTCATGCTGTGGAAACAGAGCAGTCACCTGTGAAGGCATGAGTCACTGGTGGTATTCAGGGATCATCTGGATTAAGAGGCTATGACAATCCCCCCAGTCCACTCAAGCCCCATTAGCACATGCTTTCCCACAGGAAATCAAGGGCACTTCTAAGTCAATCCAAGTCTCACTCATCCTCAAAAGCCCAACTGGAGTTCCACCTCCAAATTGCTGCCAGCCCTTCCACAGCCCCCTTTCTCTTTGAGAAAGTACTTGTTATTACTTGTATCATTTATATGGGCTACAAATGGGGACAGCTCCGCGGCATTGTTTCATCTGACCAGTCATGTAATTCTTGGGTCTCGTTCACTTTTCCACAGGTTTTCAATCTCTCAGATCTAATGACCTCTTATTTCTCAAGCTAGCCTTACACACAGCAAATGCCGGAACTCTCCATTTCATGTCAGAATTCCTTGATGCCTGCTCTGAAAAACTGCAGGCCAAAGTGTAAATTTCTTGTGCTCACATAAACAAGAAAACTCACGGGCTCTTTAAGATGTCTGATCCTGGTTATTTCATTTCCTGATTATACTGTTATGTTTTAAGTTTTATTGAGCTAAATATTTCTCCCAATTAAAATACTATTCTTCCACAGGATATTTTTAGAAAAAGGGGGGAGAGATGAAAGCGTTTAATTAAAAACATTTTATAACCTTTCTTTCCATTACAAAATAAAAGAAATGGTTCAGCCATAGAATGTCATTTAGAAAACCAGCCGCGTGAGGAAGGACTAATTTTGCTCATGGACGCATCAAATGAGTACAATGAACATACTGATATATCCTCCCACCCAGAAGGTTCCTTTGTGAATATTTGAATTCAAAGCGTAACAAATTTCCCTGACTTACTTTATTTTTCTTTTCTTTTTTTTTTTTTTTTTTTTTTTTTTTTTTTTTTTTCGAGGTAGGGTCTCACTCTGGCCCAGGCTGACCTGGAATTAATTATGTAGTCTCAGGATGGTCTCAAACTCATGGCGATCCTCCTACCTCTGCCTCCCTGCGTGCTGGGATTAGTGTGTGCCACCATGCCTGGCTCCTGACTTTCAAACTGAATGACCTAGAAGGGATTTTCATCCCCCATGGGTCTAGATTGGCTGTACCTGGTGAACAAAGCCCCCTTGTGGACCATAATTTATTTAGGGGATCATTTCTTTTTCTAAACACTACCCTTGACATATATAAAGTCCTAGTATCAGAGTTAACTCACTTTTTTTTTTTTTAAATTTTGTTTTGAGAAGTCAGTTTCATCCCATATACCAAGGCCAAAGACACTGGAACTACAGGACACACTTATGTATGGAGACCCTGAGCTGCCGTATACCCAAAGCTATTAGCCCTTCAGGCTTGAAGCATCAGATTGAATAGGAAACTCTGCAAAACTACTGGATATGCTAAAAGGCACTGAAAGAACAGTTAAACTCTCTAGCTGTTTATGAAAGGTTGTAACCTTGGAAATCCCCATGATTTATTTACATAAAAAATCCCATATACCATTTCCTTAGAACCTGAACTCCATGACCTTACATATTAGATCATGTGGGAAGTGATAAAGAAGCCAATAGATCCACGTTCTTCCACATCCAAAGGCAGCCAACAAGAACCTACCAGATCTGCAGTGTAAAGACAACTCCATTTGTTCTTTGTCTGTGTCTGTGTGTCTGTGTGTGTGTGTATGTGTGCATGTGTGCATGCGTGCATGCCATAGCATGTATCTGGCTTTACATAGGTTCTTGGGGCCCAAACTTGGGTTATCAAGCTTGTACAAGTTCTTTTTACCCACTGAATCATCTCCCCAGCTCAGCAATTCTAATTTTTAGGAGAAATAAGACATAGCACATGCAGATCTACATCCCTAAGTGACCAGATTCTACCAGATAAATATATTCCTGATATTTGGGCTACATTCTTGCCGAAGCTTGTTCTCCTCTTGGAACACATGTCTCACAAAAGTTTACCTACGTCTGGGGACAGTCCCTTTGCCTCTAGGAACTGTGGAGTATTCCTAACTAATGGATGTGTCTTCTCATCTCCCCCTCCCCTGGCCACCTCAGGGCATCTGCCAAGGGTTTAGGAGGACAAAAATTGCCTTCCTTTGGGAAAGGTTAGTTCTGAATACTGTATGCCTCTTCTTCTTTTTTTTTGTTTTTGTTTTGTTTTTTTTTTTTTTTGGTTTTTGGAGGTAGGGTCTCACTCTAGCTCAGGCTGACCTGGAATTCACTATGTAGTCTCAGGATGGCCTTGAACTCATGGCGATCCTCCCACCTCTGCCTCCCGAGAGCTGGGATTAAAGGCGTGCACCACCACGCCCGGCCTCTTCTGCCCCTTTTAACTCCAGAGTATCCGCCTCCCACCCCCTCAACACTACAGCCTGAACAAAGCCAGAAATACAAAGTCTCAGGTTCCCTTTGTATCAGGGCTAATGAAATTTGGGGAGAAATTTTATACACTCTGAATTTTCATCCTTGTCCTATTAGAGGGAAACTCATGTTAAATTCACCATGCAGCTCGGCCTGGTGAACTTAACTTTGTGTGAAAGAACAGCTAATACGTCAAAGCCGTAATTATTGGTCCTTCCAAATTAATTGCTTTCTACCCTATTCTAGCCTGCTCTGTTCTCACCAAGGCTGAACTTTATGGAATATAGGAATGGGTTTCCTTGTCCTCCCTGTGGGTTCGGGTTGGGATTTGCCAGTGACAGACCTCTGCAGCAGATTGGAAAGAATAGCCACTGGGGGGGATTACCCTTCTGGTCATCTTCCCAGCAGGCACATGTGTTTCATTGATAAAGACATCCCTACCCACTGACCCCACACCCCTGACGCCGAAATATGACTTCTTCCCAATAGCGCTTCAGGCTTGGAGGGTAGTTTGCTGGCTTCCCTTGGCTGGGCTGACACTTTGTAAATAGTGCTTTCCTTAACTCTCTAGAATCATCTGCTTGAGTGCACTATCTCTTTCCTGCCTGGAGCCTCTGGTGTTATTTTCAGCCCAGCATCCTTCATAAATGCCTCCACCTGACATTTCTACAAAGCATGAGCACTGAGGGAACAGGGTAAGAGGAAAGAAACCAACTGGTTATATATTATTTATACAAGTGGCTCACCTCACCCTCTCTTCCTTGGACAGTTCTCTCTTTCTAATTCTTTGACCTTTCTACAGATTTTAATGCCCCCAAAAGTCTACTTAATTAATATATCATATACCAGAAGCTGCCCACTATAACATCTATACAGCTTGGTGGCTTTCCTGAGAGAGAGAGACAGAGAGAGAGAGAGAGAGAGAGTCCAAGCAGGCAGGTTCTGTGGAGAGGAACCAGTGTCCTCGACCACCTCCAGCCCTTTGAGGCCTTTTATCCATGACCCTCAAGTTCCAGGACTGACCTGCAGTCTTATGAGCCCACGATCTTGGAAGAGGACCCTGGGGCTTCCAGACAAGCTGCGCCAGCATATACCATGTGGAATGGAGATGAGCCTTCCAATTGTGGACCAGCTCAGATGAGAGATTTCATATAGAAATGATTTTTGAGTTAATTCCCTAGATTAAAGAATCATTTGTTATGGGGCAATATATAGCCCTAACTTTTACTGGAAACACCCATGTGGTATCTGTTAAATGTCCTTATTCAGTTAGAAGACAGAGAATATGAAATGTAGCAGATTTTGTAGTTTTTAACCCCCTGAGAACCTAAATATAACACAGAAGGGTACCTACGCCCTTTTCCTATTTGACCTTTTCTTCCATTTTTGAGAGCTAGAAAAGTCAGAAGAGAGAAGGAAAGGAAGATCATGTTCACTGAAAGCTGGGAGTCAGAAGGAGGGGCTATCCCGAGCCTGAACCCTCACTTTAGAATGCTTCAAACTTTCCCTTTGTCTTCCCAAGCTGCGCACATTTTTATGCTGGCAAGAGGATTTGCACTCTGTGTTTATCCCTAGAAATACCATCAGGTCAAATTCTAAGAACACTCACCCATTTAGTAACAGTCAAGGTGCTGAAGCTCTGGAGCCTTCCAGGCTTATTCCCTCAAAACAACTGTGCACATGCCCACCCCATGAAGTTCCTAAAATTCACCCTTCTAAAGAATGATCCTTCTTCCCCCTTTTAAAAAATTTGTTTATTTTTATGGGCTGGAGAGATGGCTTAGCGGTTAAGGAGCCTGCCCACTAAGCCTAAGAATGTCAGTTCCAATCTCCAGGTCCCACGTTTAGCCAGATGCAAAGTGATGCAAGGAAGCAATGCCACACTTGACCACAAGGGGGCGCACACATCTGGATTTTGTTCACAACAGCTGAGAAGCTGCTGGCACGCCCATCTCTATCTGTCTTCCTCTCCCTTTCTCTCTGTCTCTCTCTGTGTCTCTCTCCAAAAAATAATTTGTTTATTTGCATTTATTTATTTGAGAGCATCAGACAGACAGAGAGAGAAAGAACCAGAGAGACAGAGAGAGAATGGGTGCACCAGGGCCTCCAGCCTCTACAAACGAACTCCAGATGCATCCACAACCTTGTGCATCTGGCTTACATGGGAACTGGGGAATCAAGCCTCAAAACAGGGTCCTTAGGCTTCACAGGCAAGCACTTAACCACTAAGCCATTTTTCCAGCCCCCTTCTTCCCTTTTACCTTATGATATTAAATGCAATAACTTTTTCCCATCTCTCATGCTATACCATGGTTTCATCTGACCCAATGACCTGTACTTTCTAACCTGCCATGGCTATTCCCATCTCTAAGCTTTGATTCATGCCAAACCATAGGCTCTTTCCTATGCTTTTCACCAGTCAGCCATCTACAAGACTGTGGTAGTTTGAATGGATGTCCCCCAATAGATTCAGGTGTTTGTTAAAGCTTGGAACTTAGATTTCCAGCTGCCTGGCTGGAGGAGATGTCAATGCAGGTAGATCCCAGGTTCCAGCCCTAAGGTGTGTTTAGGGGTGGATCTGGAATTCCAGCCTAAAGATATGCAGAGTGCTGGAGCTCTGCCTGGGCTTCCTGGAGTGTGCTTGCTTGTGGTGCTGGTGGTGGTATTTCTCTCTGCGTGGACCTGTGAAAGGGGGTCAGCTTCTTTGGCCTTTATGGAACTTCCCCTGGATCTGTAATCTCTAAATCAATCCCTTCCTCCCGTACACTGTGCCTGGTTTGGAGGTTCATCCCAGTGACACGAAGCTGACTGTGATAAAGATCATGTTCATTTTTTAAAAGAAATCATCCTGACCACTGGAGCTGGCAGCAGTCCTTCTCCAAACTCTTCACAGGTGCTCATAAATCACAGCACTGCCCCAGCACTCACGCACCCTTGCCCACTCTGCCATCCAAGTACCAACCAAGTACCAACCGTGCCCAACTCGACACTTGTCCATTCTCTACCAATTTTTATCGGTTCTTGGAGGGCAGGACCAGGTCTTATTCATCTTTAAATTCCTCCCCACCTCTCCAAATACAATGAGATCCTAGTTTGGTGCCTTGAATATCTTTTATGCTAAATTATTGCTATTAAGTAAATATAGCTTTATACTTTATAACTAAATTACCCTCAATAATTATGGCAAAATGGTTAACAAAGATACTTCCAGGAATTTTTTTAATGTTAACAACTGCCTAATCTTAAGAAAAGAGTCTTTAATTATTTTGAGCCAGAGCCAGGCAGTTGGAATTAGCATGGGGTGGCAACAAGAATTGCTCCATGCATGAAGGTGGTTGCTGATGCCCTGACAGATATGCCCAGAGACCCTTGAGTCATACCATCATAGAATGAGTGGATCTTAAAAGTTATCCAGCACAGACATGTATCTTGTGTTAATTGTGCATGAAGAAAAGGGTAGAAAACATTCATTGTAAACCTTCCTTGTATGGGCAAAGACAAGTAAAATTCAGGATAAGTAATGAGCCCAAGGCAGCTGGTTATCAGAAATGGCCTTGATATAAGGTCTCCTGACACCTATTCCAGAATACCTCCCATGTCAGAATATCAGAGGATGGTTGCTTTTTCTCAATAGGCACTCCTCATTGAAGAGCAGAATTTAGGCAGTGTTTCAAGCAGAGCATTTGAATGTTTTTAAAAGTCCGCTTTTCCTGGGAAGCATGAGCTAAACTGCTAAGCATTTTCTTCTCAAGCAAAACAAAAACAAAAAGAAAAAAAATTCACTTATGTCTCTGGTTGAGAAAAATTTGTTCCTGTATCTAACTTCCAAGCAATTTTTATTTCACAGGAAAAAGGGACTCTTATCTGAGCACGGTATCGCAGAATGTCTCTGGTCTGAAAACATGAACCAGACCAAGTAATTGGTACACCCCAAAGAACGATATTAAAGATGAAAGTTGATGCATTAAAAACAAACCCAGAGCATAGGCAGAATGCGTGCATTCACTTGTAAAATTGATAAAAAGCAACTTAAATTAAAAAAAAAAAAAAAAAAGCCCTTTCTTTAAGAGGCTGGGCTGGACAGTTAGCAGTCAGTATCCCATCAAATAACTCTTCACTAGATGTACACCTCCGATTCGAAGATGGATCATGTCTTTCCAGTGACCATATCAGAACAGGCCTTTTTTCATAACAAGAAGTAATAAAAACACCCCCAAGGGGAAGATCAATAAGATCTCACAAGGAGATTGACACTTTCACAATGTCCCCCTAAATAGTATTTTAATTAAAAGAAGCAACCCTTAAGAAATGGGCACTTCGAGCTGGGTGTGGTGGCACATGCCTTTAATCCCAGGATGCAGAGATTGGAGGATCACTGTGAGTTTTAGGCCATCCTGAGACTACATAGTGAAGTCCAGGTCAGCCTGGGCTAATGTGAAACCCTACCTCAAAAAAAAAAGAAAGAAAGAAAGAAAGAAAGAAAGAAAGAAAGAAAGAAAGAAAGAAAGAAAAAAAATTCATATTGTTTTTATGTTCTTTCTTTATACTTTGACAAAATAAATTTGAAAAAGTTATGTAATATGCAACACAAAAATATATGTATATGTGTTGTCATGGATGTATACAGTCAGCCCTCTATATCTGCAGTTTCTGCACCCATTCAACCAGCCACAGATGGCAAATATGCCCCTCATCTGTTCTGAACATGTACAGACTTTTTCCTTGACAATAGTTTCCTTAACATAATACAGTTACTATTTACATTACATTAAGTATGATAAGAAATGTAAACTGGGCATGGTGGTGCAGCCTTTAATCCCAGCTCTCAGGAGGAGGAGGTAGGAGGATCACTGTGAGTTCAAGGCGAGCCTGGGACTAAAGTTCCAGGTTGGCCTTGGCTAGAGTGAGATTTTACCTCAACCACACACACACACACACACACACACACACACACACACACACTGTAGAGAGGAGTTAAAGCATATAGGAGGATATGTGTGTGTTACATGTAAACACTACCCCCATTTCATATAAGGGACTTGAACATCTGAGGATGGAGCTAACACCCCATGGATGCTGAGGGATGACAATGTACACAAATGGAATGATTAAAAACCTACACTTTAGGGGCTGGAGGGATGGCTTAGTGGTTAAGGCATTTGCCTGCAAAGCCAAAGACCCAGGTTCGATTCCCCAGAACCTACATAAGCCAGATGCACAAGGTGGCGCGTGCATCTGGAGTTCATTTGCAGTGGCTGGAGACCCTGGCACGCCCATTCTCTCTCTGTGTGTGTCTCTCTCTGACTCTCTCAAATAAATAAATAAATAAATAATAAATAAATAATAAATAAATAAACAAAATTTTTTAAAAAAACACCTAGAGTTTAGAGCCAGACCATTTAGTTCAAATCCCAGCTCTGCTCTGAGTGACATTTTGAAAGCTACTCAAAACATCCCTAGTTCAGTTCCTTTTAGAACACAGGCTTAATAATATTTGTTACTTCATTGGTTATGAAGAGGATTTGTTGACAGTCCGTGTCAAGGGCTTAGAACAGTGTCAAACGTACACTGTAAGTGTTGCTGCTATTGTAGCCATTGTCTGTGACTCTGGAACATCCACGTGACTCTGGAACATCCTCCTCATCCATCTCCCCGTTCCTGGGGAGGGAGACTCTTGGCCATCAGGTCAGCTGGGTCTTTCTCTTCCTGTGTAAAATCTGAATGTGAGAAAAGTCTCCCAGAAGACTGTTATCTAGAGGAGGTTCTAAGCAGAGTTATGTGTTCATTGGTACCGGGTTTGAGGCTCCTGGGAAGATGGCTATACTGGAGAGTATGTGTTGACAGAAACAGAAAGGAGAAACCAGAGAGAAGGGAGATAGCATATTAAGCGGGAGTTGTCAAGCAACTTTGCATGTGATTGGATTATGAAGGAGAGAAGAGGGGCTCTTGGAGAACTTTCAACGTGTGTTCTCCGAGAAATGCAACAAAGAGTGGGTGCTTCCTGTTGCCTTTGATGGCTGGATGTTTCCTTGCATATGATGTTGTTCTGAGACCCTGATGTGAACCCAGCCTTTATGTGGGCAGCATGGCAAGTTAGAGACAGAGAGAGAGCAATTTGCAAAACATGGTTTCAGCCTTTCAACAAGAACAGATGATCATACAGTAGTAAATGTCATTGAACAGAGCACAGTCTTCAAAGGGAGCTAAAGTACTTCCTCGATGTATCCATTCCAGCCCTTTGAAAAATATTCTGGCAATAGATATCTGGGGTGATAAAATGTTTCTCCTTTTTAAAGAAATATTTTTATTTATTTGCAAGCAGAGAGAAATAAAGAAAAAAGATACAGACAGAGAGAATGATCATGCCAGGGCCTCTAGCTACTGCTAACAAACTGCAGATGCATGTGCCACTTTGTGCATCTGACTTTACATAGGTACTGGGGAACCAAACCTGGACCACTGGGCTTTGTAGGCAAGCACCTTAACCACTGAGCCACATCCCCAGACCTGCTTCTCCTTTTAAAAATGTCCACATTGTTTCCAAGACACAGAAAGAGAGAGAGAGAGAGAGAGAGAGTGTGTGTGTGTGTGTGTGTGTGTGTGTGTGTGTGTGTATGTGAGAAAGAAAGAGAGAAAGAAAGAGAGAGACTAAAGAAAGAGAGAGAGAATGGGCACATCAGGACCTCCTGCCACTGCAATCAAATTCAGACACACGTGCCACTTTGCACCACTTTTCTTCTCCTTCTTAACGTAGTTCTAATTCATCATAAAAGAAAACCAGAAATTGCACATGCAAAGCTGCTCATGGCATTATTACTTAGAATAATAAAAAAGAAAGAAAGAAAGAAAGAAAACAACCAAATTACAGCATTTTGATCTAATAGAAAGTTATTACTTGGCTTAAGAAAACAGTTTTGTGACTTAAAAAATTATGATGTGCTGGGCGTGATGGCACATGCCTTTAATCCCAGCACTCGGGAGGCAGAGGTAGGAGGATTGCCGAGAGTTCGAGGCCACCCTGAGACTACATAGTGAATTCCAGGTCAGCCTGAGCTACAGTGAGACCCTACCTTGGAAACCAAAAAAAAAAAAAAAAAAATTATGATGTGATGCGTATAATATAATGTTAAAATTTTTAAAAACCCAAAACAGATATTAATTCTAGGAGCTGTCCACATTGTTTCCAGGACACAGAAAATATTCCTCTTCAAGTCATGGGCTGTCACCTTGTTGCTGAGACTTCTCTGGTGAACTTCTAACTCTTTTCTGGTTTTCTTCTCTGGGCCTTCCAAACTCCTTTATCTTCCTCAGACTAAATGACTTTCTAAGTCTCACACTCCAAAACCAGGACTTAGGATGTATGCAATTGTCCAAACCAGGTTAAAGAGAGATGAATGAAGTCCAGGCCCCTATTGTTCCCTGGGGTTCTAGTGGAAAAGCAGTAAGAAACAGCTTTTGCACTCATTCCTCAGGTTCTGAAGCATTTAAAAATTCTGTGTTCTCCTACAACCGGATTCAGAGGGTTAACAAAACCTTTCACAACACATTTCTTTAAATAACAGCCCCAGCATGCCCGGAACAGCAAGCAGAGGGCCAGAAACGATGCTTTTGTGGGGAACCTGCATGATCCCTGCCACATGCCCTGCAGAACAAGTCCTGGTTTGATTTTATTATTATTATTATTTAAGAAATTTGCAGAAAAAGAGAGAAGCATAGTATCTTGACACCATTCATTCAATCTTTCAATTACTCAATCATTCATTCTACAAGGCAGTAATTATTTCCCAGACCCTGTCTTAGGTACCAATTATGTCACAGTCCCAACTTAACAAAAAGTGCCCAGAATATAGGTGGCTCATAAAATGTGCTGAATGCCTTGAGGTTCAACCTAGCCAGCTTTAAGAAAGCTAAGGAGGAAGATGGATAATTCTACTTTAAATTTAATCCCAACTAATCAGATTTGGGGGGAGTACAGGAATGAAGATTTAGGCTATAATGAGATTCTAGGTTCTTATTTCTAAGCTACATTCTCTTAATACCCATGGCATTAAGGCAAACAACATTTGCTTAACACTGTTTCCACTACCATGCCAATAACAGACGATATAGAAGTAACTCGTGGAATGAGATCCCCTCAACTGACAGCAGACCCCAGTGTCCTCGGACTACTCACCACGCACGAAGCCCTCATGCCAAATGTTAATATAGCCTTTTTGATTTTTTTCCTAAACAAAAATATTCCTTCTTGCCTTCTTGATCTTAATTTAGCAAAGTGAATAGTGGAAAATAGATCTTGGGCTCAAAAAGAAAGGAAGACATAGTTTGTGATTGCTTGGGAGTGGTTACGGGCATGGTGAATCGTTTTCTGACAATCATTGTATGGCCAACATCCCCTTGGTTTTTTTTTGTTGTTGTTTGTTTGTTTGTTTGTTTGTTTGTTTTTGGTTTTGAGGTAGGGTTTTTTTTTTTTTTTTTTTTGCTTTAAACCTGGAATTCACTATGCAGTCTCAGAGTGGCCTCGAACTCACAGGGATCCTCCTACCTCTGCCTCCCAAGTGCTGAATTAAAGGAGTGCGCCACCACTCTGGACTTTATACTTGTGGAGTTATTTACTTATTTGCAAGAAGAGAGTGATACAAAGAGAGAAGAGAGACTCAGCTAACTAAGCTCAGATTGTGGCGTTGGGGTAGACCCCACTTCTTGGTAAAGCTTCATGGATGGGCAATGCTATGAAAAGTACATTATTAAAGCAGCATGTGACAAGATGCTCTCATTATGAAAGTCACATGAGAGACCCGAGAACTGAAGTCACCTGAGCGAAGAGTGTGGCTGGGGACTTGTCCTTCACTGGAGAAGGAAGACAAACAGATGCAACTACTGTACTAGTTCAATACCCAATGGGCTCATCGTCTCTCCTCCCTTCCCACGTCTTCCTTCCTTCCTTCTGCCCTTATGACACACAGTTGATTCTGACACGGAAGATGTATGACCTTGTTTTCCAGGTCAAGTGAATTCATGAATTTCCCTCCTTAAAATTAAAAGCTAGCCGGGTGTGGTGGCACACGCCTTTAATCCCAGCACTTGGGAGGCAGACGTAGGAGGATCACCATAAGTAAGAGGCCACCCTGAGACTACATAGTTAATTTCAGCTCAGCCTGGACCAGAGTGAGACCATACTTAAAAAAAAAAACAAAAACAAAAAAAAAGCTAAAATTATATGTACTATTTACAGAGGCTGGAAATACAAGCTTATTCTTAAAAATATTAAACAACATACGGACAATCACTGCATTCTATGTTAACAAAGGAAAACAAGCTATTGAGATCTTCCTTTCCTTTGTGACCAACAGGAAAGAGGTCAACTGTACTGATCTACACCACAATAAAATGAAGAGCTGGCGTCCCAGACTTACTACTTAAAAGCTGGCTAGACTTGCGAGAGGACATTAACATCCTTGTTTAAGTCATAATTAGCAGGAGCCATAGTGGGTTGGAGTGAGGAATTAAAGAGCTAACACAGGGAAGGCACTCAGAGAAGTTCCTAGAGAAAGAGGTCATTGCATGGGATGAGCCCCCAGGGGTGGCATTCTTACCACTATCTAGGGAAGACATCCAGTGAGCTATGCAGTGCACAGCCGACATGCAGGCCTGTCACATAACAGCTATGTACCTGATATTTACTACCCTATCATTTACTGAGTTTTCACTTTGCACTGAGTAATGTGCTACATGATTTTCAAGGATTTCTAGCCTAACCATTAACATAACCTTATGAAGGAAGTTAGGTGAAGAAAGTTTAAGTAGCCAGGTGTGGTGGTGCACGCCTTTAATCCCAGCACTCGGGAGGCAGAGGTAGGAGGATTGCCATGAGTTCAAGGCCACTCTAAGACTACATAGTGAATTCCAGGTCAGCCTGAGCTAGAGCGAGACCCTACCTTGAAAAACCAAAAAACAAAAATAAAGTTTAAGTAGCAATGCACCCAGGGGAATTCTAGGTCTTGCTTTTCAGCTCAGACTCTCATTAGCCATTCTCTACCTGCCACCAATAACAGGAACAATACAGAGCCAAAAGGGAAAGACATTCTTAGGTGAATGAATTAAATTAATCTACAAGCTCATGCTATTCCTTCTCTCTCTCATACTATTACAAACTATCCCTCATTTCAAGAATGTACAATCCAGAAGAACATTACTTCTTGCCACCAACTTCCCTGGTGCTACAAATATTTGAAATACCCTACCCAAAATTAACAAAGGTTTTCACTTAAACAACCAGCCAGGCAAGATTTGTCTACTGGTGCAATAATGACATGACTGTTATGGGCATACCCAATGGCTCTGTGATTGGATTTGAGGCCAAGTCTGTGGGGAGAAATTGAAAACCTAGTTAAAAACTATCTATGGCTGGGAACCAGGCATGGTGGTGCACGCCTTTAATCCCAGCACTCGGGAGGCAGAGGTGGGAGGATTGCTGTGAGTTCGAGGCCAGCCTGAGACTACAGAGTGAATTCCAGGTCAGCGTGGGCTACAGTGAGACCCTATCTCAAAAAACCAAAAAAACCAAAAACAAAAACAACACCTATAGCTGGGAAGGCCATAAACCATAGTAGGAAAGCTTTAAATATTTATGTTTATGTCTACAGATTAGTGCTGCTCTCACCTTTGGTCAGAGAAGCTTCTTTTTGCAGATCGTGGTGATTTCTGGAAGGACTCAAACTCATCAGTATGGTGAGACTAAGTGACTGCAGAGTGTGCAACACTAAATGTGACGCCTCTATCGCGCTTGACGGGGCACGTTGCAGAAGAGGGGTGGAAAGAATGAAAGCTGGAGGGTGGGGAGGAGTGTTTTGAAGATGGTCTTCTGGACGTGAGGTGGCTGTTGAGTTTATGACCTCACAGTGACCGCCATTCCTGCACAATGTCGAGCCCATCAATATTCATCAAGGAAGATGGAGGAGGGTCAAAAAAAGACATCAGAATAGAGTAGGAATTTGCTAGAAAGAAGAAGGGAACAAGTGAAGGGGGACCAAAAAGGGAACAGGGAGGGATCATGATCAAAATGTAAATGTAACATTAACAAAGACATTTCTGTAACCATAGACCCTAATGAGGGTCCATGTTATTAGGTAAATAAGCAAATCACTAGGTTGGTGACAGAAAAGACATCACAACTTTATCTGTGAATTGGCTGATGAACCAACAGGGACCAGGAATATCAGACCTAGGCTTTGGGACCATCTCTTACTGTCCAAGGATTAGAATACTGACTGGGAGTATTTTAAGCCAGAAAGTTCAAGGGTGAGTAGCATGCTGAGAGGAGTGGTGCTGATCCAGAATTGGTGGAGGGTGAGTCCCATCTTCTTAGTCTCACAGCTGCCCCTGACTCTCCAGGTCATCTGACTACTGATGGGTTAGGGACATTTTACATTTCACAAGCCTGAAGGACACAGACTTTTTGAGGCAATGCAACAGAACAAGCGCTGCAATAAAACTGAGTTAAAGTCGTTCTCTGCCACTAAACATGGTGTGACTTGTCCAAATCCCTTGAGTCCTCTGAGCTTGTTCCCTCATTTATAGAATGAACACACAATGAGTGTCTGTATCCTAGGATGGACTTGAAGAGTGAATGCACGTCACCTCCCCGCACTTCATAAATCAAAGTGTTTCTTCCACACTTAGGATTGATTGAAAGGAGTGGCATGCTTTTTTTATTTCCTTTAACTTACAAGGACATAGACATTAAAAGGAGTGTTGTGCTCATCAAAGCAATTTCGCCCTAAGAATTATCTCTTGGTGGAAGGTTTTCCGACAGCTTCTTTTGCTTAACACATGCCTAGAACTTCTGCGGAACTGCATAAAGATCTTCGCTGGTCTCTTTTTCTCTGGAGACACATTATGACCAGGATGTGTGATATTGAGAAGAGCCCACTTTTTGGTCATACACAAAGGGGGAAGTCCCAGTCTGGTCCCCACATAGGTCACCAGTTCCATTAGCTGCCACCTACTTCTCCCCCCATCCTCTGCATTTAGAGTCACTCAGACCTCAGTGTTTCCTGACCCAGCAGGGCCATTCCTGTGCCCACAGCTCCCCAAGAGCTATTCTCTTCATCAAATACCAGAGTCTTCATTCTATGATCTGCTAGCCCACATGCCAACATTTCTGTGCAGTTTCTTGTCTGTCACTGGGCTATCACAGCAGTTAAGAACACAGATGCAGAAGTCCAACCCTGTAGCGCTAGGGTGAAAGAGAAGGTGCAGAGCAAGTGGTCACGTGCTTGTCTCAGCAGCCTGACTGTCTGGCTCTGTCTACCATGTGGTTCCAGTTTTGTCATCTCAGAGAGATTACTTCCCATCCCCAACTCTCAGGTTCCTCAGCAGGGAACCAGCATAAAGGAGTGAGTTTCAAGGTCTGTTTAGAAGATTCAAAGAGTACCCAAGACATATCTAATACTGCAAGACACATCACATCTTAACTGGATGGCCAGGAATGCTTATATATCCTTTCTGCATCTCAGTTTATTTACTTTAAAATGAGCATAAGAAAAGTAGCATCCACTTGGGGAATAAATAAAATAATGTGTATAATTTACCTAGTACAGTATGTATGGAGAGAGCTTTGTATATGGTAGAATTTTGACAAAATGGGTATGTTGAGCTGGGCATGGTGGCACATGTCTGTAATTCCAGCACTTAGAAAGTAGAGACAGGAATATCAGGAGTTCAAAGACAGGCTTGAGTACATTGCAAATTGGAGGTAAGTCTGTGACCCTGTCCCAAAAATAAACAAACAAACAAAAAACTGGTATGTTAAAAAAGTAGTTGCTTCTTCTGAACTGTATAAAACTTTATTCATATCTCTATTATGATATATAGCAAATTGTAATAGCCCAGATTAGGAACTCTCTGCCATTAAAAACTATCATTATTTCTTCTGATGAAAGGAAAACCAGCTTTAATTAACTAGCTTGTAACTATCATGTGAAAAGGGGACAGAAAATAAAAAAACAGTAATTGCAATGCACTAAACTGTATCATGATCATAAAACAAAAAAAAAGCATGCAAAGCATGTAAGATGAACTACATCCAGAGTCACTACCAGTTCATTCAGACCTACTGAATCTAAATAAGACTACAAACTCACCATAAATGCCCCATAAAGTCATGTGTCCTATAGATAATAGCACTGACTGTTCCAGAAACTCCCCAGTTTACAAATTATGACCAGTGTCTGACAAGAGCATCCCATGACTGAGCTGGACATTCTATCCCAAATTTCCTCCTGCTGGAGCACACTCTGTGCAGGGTGTGTGCTTTCCTCGTCCTTGGCTTCAGCAAGCCAAAGAACCCGTGTTTCCTGGGGTGGGTACCGCATAGGCTTTCTCGGTGGGATTCAACACATCTTGAATGCCAAGGATTTGGCACACAGTGCCTGGTATTAGTAGGTATTCAGTAAACTGTGCTTTGAGTAAAAGATTAAAGTAAAGAGAATCTTTTATAACTTGTGAGTTCTAATGAAAATGACAGTTTGTAAAATCAGAGAGGCCACCTCAGGCAACTGGAGAGGGCCATGCATATGATTTCCAAGCTGCAATCCTTCGAGAACTATCCTCAAGTGAAACCATGCAATCGAGAACGCTGATTAGAAGCCAGTCTTGTCACTGTGCATTTACACTGATTTCCTGTCCTACAGGAAATCACAAAGTGATCAAGGATGTAATGTGGAACCAACAACTGAGTGTGGCTGTGTCCCCCATAACACCTTGCACTATGTCTTACCGGCAGCAGTTTTCATAGAAATTTCTCCACTGGGTGTTGACAGGCTTTCTGGCTGGGAGGTTTTGTTCTTTAAATATTTATTTATTTACTTTATTTATTTATTTATTTATTTATTTATTTATTTATTTATTTGAGACAGAGAAAGAGGCAGAGAGTGAATGGGCACACCAGGACTTCCAACCACTTGCAAACTAATTCCAGACGCATGCACCCCCTTGTGCATCTGGCTTACGTGGGTCCTGGGGAATCGAACAGAGATCCTTTGGCTTTGCAGGCAAATGCCTTAACTGCTAAGCCATCTCTCCTTGGCTGGGAGGGTTTAAGAAGAGACAGGTTATGAATATGGTGGTCCAGGAAGCCTACCTGTGGCAAAAGCAAAGGAACACTGCATGTAAGCAGGCTTGCTGTAAGTTATCTCCATCCTCCACCCCAGGCCGGGAGGACAACCTCTGCCTGTGGAGTTACAGTGGGAAAGGAAATGGATCTACTCTGGAGAACTAAGAGAGACAATCATGGTGACTAACTGGCCTTAAAGGAACGTGGAAGGTAACAGAGTTCAAAATACGGCAATGCCCGTCACCTCGGAGACATGGATGATGCTCCTGACTCAGGCAGGAAGAGTCACGAGGTCAGACGTCAGCTTTACACCAGAGCCAATGCCCAGTATCATGGGTTTAGAGTCTGAACTTAGACTAAAGCCAGCCAGCACGGTGTAGTGTTGATACCACGCGCCTGCTCGGGTACCTTGCACAGGTCAGATAAACAACAAAGGTCATGGGTATCGTTTAGAGTAATTCACAGCACATTGGTTCCAGCTACTTTCAAGGGTTTTGCTCTGGCTCAGGCTGACCTGGAATTCACTATGTAGTCTCAGGGTGGTCTTGAACTCATGGTGATCCTCCTACCTCTGCTTCCTGAGTACTGGGATTAAAGGCGTGCACCACCACCACACCACACCGGGCAATAGATTTTTTTTTTTTTTTTTGGTTTTCTGAAGCAGGGTCTCGCTCAGGCTGACCTGGACTTACTATGTAGTCTCAGGGTGACCTAGAACTCATGGCGATCCTCCCACCTCTGCCTCCTGAGTGCTGGGATTAAAGGCATACACCACCACACCCAGCCCAACAGATCTATTTTTGGTGTTTTTCAAAATGTCATTTAAGCTCTGGCAGTCATGAACCCTGAAGTGTGCTTAGGAAAGTTGACCACTGCAGTGCATCATAGGTGACCTTTTTTGACCCTTTTACCCAATAGTTTCCATGCAAGCAATATGGTTAAAGACAAAGGCAGGCCAGACTCTTTTTTTTTTCAGGCTAAGAGACAACAAAAATACAATTAAGTCCCAAGATAGCTGTAAATGTAGCCCAAAACATTTGTCGATGACAAAATATCATGTTGCAATGTCCAAAGTTTGGACATCCCTGGAATGGATGAACATAAAGTAAATAAGTCGCATTCTTAAAAAGTATGCTTTCATTTTTTCTTCCTGGATCTTTTGGATAAAGATGGCTTTGCCCAAGAAACCATCACTAATAAACTTTCACTGCACCACAATGGAAGATTGGATGGCAAGTTTTTCAGAGGTAGTCCACCAGGAAAAGGAAAATCAGAAGTAAATTCCTTGCCCCAGGAATGCACTGCTACTTTGCACTCACGAAACCCCAAGCTAAAGAAAACATTTGCAGGTCCCGCCATGAAAACTACTGCGATTGTTCTCTTTTCAGCTCTAGTTCTCTGAGCCTCACAGCAGAAGTTCTACAGTGATTCTGGGACCAGGTTCCAGTCAAGTTGCCCAAAGCACTTAACATCATTTTGTTGCCTTGAGTCTGCTTTCAAAAAACCTGCAACTGAGCTGGAGAGATGGCTTGGCAGTTAAGGCACCAGCCTCGCAAGGGTGCAATGCTGCACTTGACCACAAGGGGGCCCACGCATCTAGATTTTGTTCACAGCAGCTGAGAGGCTGCTGGCGCACATCTCTATCTGTCTTCCTCTCCCTCTCTCTGTCTCTCTCTCAAAAAAAAAAAAAAAAAAAAAACCTGAAATAGACCTTTCCATGACTGAGGCATTTTGGTCCATTTTCATTATATATTTCATGCACAAATAATCAATGGACAACTGGAAATTATTATTTAGTAATTACATTCAGCTGCAACAGAAACAACCCATTAGGGCAATAAGAGCATGCAGGCGGTGACAGCCATCTTTAACTCTGAAAATGCCAGCTGGGGGCAACTGGCTGTTGGGCCCCATCCCTCAGGGACCATAGAGGTGGAACTCAACCTCCACATTACTGAAGATCACCATCTTTCTCACCATGCTGTTTCTCATAAACAAGTCTTTAGACACTAAAACTTCGGAACAGGCTAGTCATTTGAAAACCATAAAGCTGGCTCTTTAAGAAAAAAAAAAAAAAAAAAAAAAAAACAGATTCCCGCAATAGTTTAATGCGTCTACTTCACATGTCCTCCAAACTTAACACCTTGAGCAGAAGTCAGCTATGATGGGCTGTTTAGCTGGCATTCCTCAAGGTGCCTCCAAAACACCTCCCCCTCACTGCACCTCCCCAGTCCCGGTACCATCCAGACTCTCTTGTGCTCCCTCTGCTCTTTGGTTTGATCAGTGAGAAGAAACACCCACAGGCAGAGGGAACCATAGACCACAGCTTCCCCCACTCTCCCTGTATCGCTGCAAGATTGGACGACAGCGACGTCCCTTCACAGCGATGGCTTCTTCCAATTAACCCTTTGCCCCATGACACAACCTTCACTGGACACCCACTATCGTGACGCTTGTCCCCTTGAACCAGAATGGCAATGGTTTCCCACTCCTGTTAGTTTCTGGGGCCAAGCTGTCCCTTATTTATTTTGTGATTGACCCCTGGTCTGTAAAAAGCCCCCTCCTCAAATTCTCTTCATTCAAATCCTTGGGCGGCAAATCACCATCTTGCCAGGGCCCCATGGCAACCACTTTCCAAAACAAGTACCAGAGAAGGGCTTCTTTCCTGGTGGAAGTCCATGAGCAAACATAGAAGACCCGTATCTACCAGAGGTATGCATGAGCAAAGTAGCCCCCCACCAGGCCTTCTGTTCCAGCAAACAATGCATTTAATGTCAAGTTTAATGTCAAGTTTTAATTTTAAAAATGCAAGCCCAAACTAATATTCCTCCTTTCTTATTTCTACTCCCCATTTGAAATAAAAAAAAAAAAAAGAAATTTCATCTATTCATTACCACTAACCAAAACCAAAACCAAACAAAAGACAATCCTCATGAGATCAACCCTAGCAAAGTACAGTCCTAAAGACCAGTGATTCGCCATCAACACCCTGGATCCCTGAGCAGAGGACATTTTTAAAAATGAAGAACATTTTCAGGAGCTTTTTCTTTAGTGCCCAGAACTTAAATGGAGCTATCATAGAAAAGGTAACCATCTTTTTGAAACACTCAAGCCAGGTAACAAAGTAGAAAAACAAAAGGTTCTGTGTATGCAAACACCACAGGGAGTAGATAACAACTCTCAAAATTTGCTATCGGTTCTACAGTGGACTTCAGATGTGATTTCCTTGCTTCAGCCTAGATAAGTGTTTATTTAGCTAGACAGAATCGTCTTCTTTACACTAAGTTCCCAAAAATCACTGGTGATTTTGCATGCTCCCCAGATACATTCTTTGGATCCATCATCCACCCTTTACTCTCTGCCTATACTCCAGAAATAAATGTCCCTGCCCTGACTTCTAGCTTCATGTTGAGCTCTGCCCATGTGACACATATACCTATAGTCCCAGTGGGCAAGGCAGAGACAGGTGGATCTCTAGGGCTCACTAGCTAATCTAGCTGAATCAGTAAGCTCTAAATTCAGTGAGAGACCCCATATCAAAAAATAAATTACAAAGCTGGGCATGGTGGTACACGCCTTTAATCCCAGCACTTGGGAGGCAGAGGTAGGAGGATCACCGTGCGTTTGAGGCCACCCTGAAAGGACATAGTGAATTCCATGTCAGCCTGGGCTAGAGTGAGACCCTACATTGAAAAACTGAAAAATAAATAAATAAACAAATTACATTAATAAATAAAGGTGACATTTGAGCCGGCCATGGTGGTGCACGTCTTTAATCCCAGCATTTGGGAGGCAAAGGTAGGAGGATCGCCATGAGTTTGAGGCCACCCTGAGACTACATGGTGAATTCCAGGTCAGCCTGAGCTGGAGTGAGACCCTACCTTGAAAAACCAAAAAATGAAAAAACAAAAAATAAAAAATAAAAAAATAAAGGTGACATTTGGCTAACTGGATACATCATGCCCACCAAGTTTCTCTCTAAATGCTTCTATTTATGTCCATATAGTAGTGCTGGCCTCACTTTGGGGTAGAGAAGATTCTCTTTTCAGATGGCAGTGACAGCTGGGGAGACTCAAAACTCACACAGTGCTAAGAGGAAGAGATAACTGACTGTTCAGCACTAAATGAGACATCTCTATCACACCTACCAAGGCTCAAGGACCACAGCTGAAGAGGTAGCAGGAAGATTTTAAGAGCCAAAGAATGGGGAGGAGTGCTTTGGAATGCTGTCTTCCACACACAAAGTGTCACTGCGTTCATGACCTCCCAGCGGCTGTCACTACCCGAACAAGACCTCCATAACATTGAGTCCACCAACATGTTATCATGGATGGTGGAAGAGGGCAAAATAATAAAATATCAAAACAGATATCCAAACAGAAAAGAGGGCTGAAGAGATGGCTTGATGGTTAAGGCGCTTGCTGGGGAAGCCCAAGGACCCAGGTTCAATTACCCAGGAACCACATAAGCCAGATGCATGATGTGGCACATGCGTCTGGAATTTGTTTGCAGTTTCTAGAGGCCTTGGTGTGCCAATTTTCTCTGTGTCTCTTTCTCTTCCTGTTTCTCTCTCAAATAAATAAATATATTTATTTTTAAAAACCATAAAAGAGAATAGTTGGAAAGAATAGAGTTGAGTGAAAGGAAGAAGACAAAAAAAAGGTTGGTAGAAGGAAAACAATAAATTAAAAGGAAAAAAGTTTTTTAAAAACATTCTAAAAATAAAATGATAACGTGGAGAGTTACTGAGGGGGGATACTGGACATCAACCTCTGGCTTCCACAAGCATGTGCACATGTGCACACATGGGAGCCTACACACATACAAACATGCACACAAACACTTAAGCACACCATATACAATACACATTCCAAAATAATGTAGACTCACTCATATGCATTTGACCAGATCAGGGAATGCTTCCCCAACTAGAGTATGTGTGATTCGTGAGGACAAATAGCTGTTTCCTATTGAATCAGTGTCCAGTGCAGGTTCCGGGAGTAGAGCGCCATGCTTCCTTTTTGGTTATCACAGGAGGATTAATGAGTGCATGTTTTCATTAAATATATTCTAGTAGGATCATGGTATATTGTTTATATGTATTGAAGTAGTCAATGAAACGTTAAGGAATATTTTTGAAATGTAGATTCATGAGCTGGACAGATGACTTAGTGGTAAAATCTCATACCTGTGAAGCCTAAGGACTCGGGTTTAATTTCCCAGTACCCACATAAGCCAGATGCACATGATGGTGCATGTGTCTGGAGTTCATTTGCAGTGGCTAGAGGCCCTCTCTACCTCTCCCTCTTTCTGTCATAAATAAATAAATACTTTTTTAAAATGTAGATTCAAGGAAAGGGTAAGAAGCTAACATAGACCAGCCCAAGGAGACTAAAAGGATATGAATATGAAGTGACGTCCTGGGCTGAACAGAAAAGGGACATCAGTAGAAAAGCTGGTGATGTCTGAGTAGTCTGTAGATTAGTATTATTGCATCTATGGTAGGTTATCAATCATTTTTATTTATTTGCAAGCAGAGAGATACAGAGAGAGAGAGAGAGAGAGAGAAAAAATGTGCTCACCAGGGCCTCTAGCTACTGCAAACGAACCCCAGATGCATGTACCACTTTGTACATCCAGCTTTACCATGTACTGGGGAATTGAACCTGGGTCATTAGGCTCTGCAGGTAAGCATCTTAACTGCTGAGCCATCTCTCCAACCCAACTTCTTAATTTTGACGATGGATTGTCTGAGAAATTAACATTGGGAGAACTAGATACAGGAAACATAGGAAGGCATCACACCATCTTTGCAACTTTTCTGTAACCATCAAATTATTCCAAAATGAACACTTTATTAAGAAAAACAGGGAAGATTCCAAGCCTGCCAAGTCAGAACTTCAGTAAATGATCCTTCATCACAGAGTTTGAGGACTGAACTTCGAAAAGCATGGTTCCACAGAACTTGGACCATATTAGTCCAGCTTGAGATAAGAATGAAAGTGATTGTTTACAGATGCTAAATTACAGCGCAATTGCTGGACTATTTAAAGAAAAGAGCCAATTGGAGCTTTGTCAGAGTTCATCCTCTCTTCCAGTTAATTAGAATGACTCATCCTGCACCCCCCACCAACCAGTTGCTGAATTTAGTTTCTTACGTTAAAGAAACACTTGCAAAGGTACAGGTAATTATAGAACCAAATGAAGAGACGGCAGAGATCTTCTAGCTCTTCCTCTTACATCAAAGTGTGTGTCCTTTTGGAGTTCCCATCCTCAACTATGAGTTGCCAAAGGGGTAGGACCAACTAACTCCTCTGTCCTCATCCATTCCCTGGCAATGGTTCTGAGTCTCTGAATAGACTTTGAGTTCCCCGAGGGCAGGAGCAGCGCTTTTGTTTTCTCCTGTGGTTGTCTACAGCTCAGTTCAGTGGATTGAAAACCTATAATTCTTCCTCTATGCCATTCTGACAATGTATTGTGGATATAATTATTTTTAAACTCTGTGTGTGGGGGGGGGTGACAGAGAGAGGGAGAGAGAGAGAGTCTCTTTTTTAAAAAATGTTTTTTTATTCTTATTTATTTATTAGTGACAGAGAGAGAGAGAGAGAGAGAGAGAGATTGAGAACGGGCGAGCCAGGGCCTCTAGCGACTGCAAACGTACTCTAGACGCATGCACCACCATCTGCATCTGGCTTGCATAGGACCTGGAGAATTGAACTTGGGTCCTTAGGCTTTGCAGACATGTGCCTTAACTGCTAAGCCATCTCTCCAGCCCTGAGAGAGGGTCTCTTGATGTTGCAAAGGAACTCCAGAAACATGAGCCTCTTTTGGCATATAGCCTTGCATAGTTGCTGGGGAATTGAACCCAAGTCAGCAGGCTTTCCAAGCATACATCTTTAACCACTGAGCCAGTTATCTCTCCAGCTGTATGATGAAGTGAGCCAGCTTCCTCTGCTATGATAAAGCTTCCCCAGTAACCTGTAAGGCTGAGATAAACTCTTTCCTCCCATAAGCTGCTTCTGGTTGGGTGTTTTGACCCAGCACCAAAAGGTAACTATAATGCCTTTGTTCAACATTTTCTATGCCCCTGGCATGAATAAGAGGGGAAAAGGCAGAAGCGATGGTATCTTAATTGCTCATTTGTTAACAAAAATGCTCTCTGAGCACCGAGTATATGTCACACATTTAGTTTTGAAGATCCAACCATAAGCAAAATCACCTGTTTCTGAGGAGCTTAAAGTCAAGGTGGGGAGATAGACAGATAAGCTGTCAGCTCCCAAACAAGCTCCAGGCTCCCCTTCCCCTCGTCACACATTTCCCATCATCATAAAGCGTCTCAAGACTCAATTGGGGACAGAAAGAGTAGGTTATACTTCCAGGTCTGCCTCCTGGTAAAAAGTAACCTTAAAACAAGCATTTTTGAAGCTAGGCATGGCAGCGAACACCTTTCATCCCAGTACTCGAGAGGCAAAAGTGTGCGGATTGCTACAAGTTCAAGGCCAGCCTGAGACTGCATAGTGAATTCCAGGTCAGCCTGGGCTAAAGTGAAACTCTACCTTGAAAAACAACAACAACAAAAAGTATTTTTGACACTTGAAGAAATTATGATTGTGTCACCCCAAACTGTACTGCTTAGTGATATTGACAATTTTGAATAAAAGACATTAAAATAAAAACAGCAGGTGCAAGATCACTCTGACCTTCATGCTGCTTCCTAAAAAAAAAAAAAAAAAAAAAAGCAGGGCTGGACAGATGGCTTAGCGGTTAAGGCGCCTGCCTGCTAAGCCTAAGAACGCTGATTCCAATCCCACATTTAGCCAGATGCAAAGTGACGTAAGGGTGCAATGCCAAACTTGCCCACACGGGGGTGTACACATCTGGATTTCGTTCTCAGCAGCTGACAGACTGCTGGTGCGCCCATCTCCATCTGTCTCCCTCTCCCTCTCTGTCTCTCTCTGTGTCTCTCTCCAAAAAATAAATAAATTTTTAAATTTTTTTTTAAAAAAGCAAGAGCTGAAATGCGCATGTGAAAGTTGTCCCCTTCTACCAGAAGAAAAATCATTCTTCTTTTTTTTTTGGAGAGAGACACAGAGAGACAGACAGAGAGGAAGAGGTGGAGAGAGAGAGAGAGAGAATGGGCACGCCTCTCAGCAGTTGTGAACGAACTCCAGATGCACTTGTGGTCAAGTGCAGCATTGCGCCCTTGTGTCACTTTGCATCTGGCTAAACGTGGGACCTAAGATTGGAACCAGTGTTCTTAGGCTTAGCAGGCAGGCGCCTTAATGGCTAAGCCATCTCTCCATCCCCAGAAGGAACATCATTCTTATCATCATAATGGAAAAATGGAAAGCTGAGGCCAAAGAAAATCATACAGATGAACCTTATTGAACTATTCCTTCTCTACTTGGTCATTGCTCTACCCAGCTACAGACCTAGCACAGTCCCTTTGGCCCTGTCACAGTTCACAAATAACGTTTGTGGTTTTAATGAAAAAAACAAAATGTCCCCATAGGCTCATGTGTTTGGACACTTTGTCCCGAGCTGGTGGCACTGTTTGAGGTTTGTGGAACTCTTGGACGGTATGTGGAGTCTTGCTGGGGGAAGTGGGTCACTGTGGATGGGTCTTGAGGTTTTCTAGCTGGGGCTCCACTTCCTGCTCACGTTCCCCTTCCTAATAGCGCTGTAATGAGCTGACTCCCCACTTCTGCCTTGCCTTCCCCACCGTGATGGAACATTTCCCCCGAAAACTGTTAGATTAAACCTTGCCTTCCTTACGTTGCTTCTGGCCAGGTAGCTGTTCACAGCAATGAGAAGCAACTAACACCCTATCCTTTGCCCAACTGACTGTAAGAGATCAACCCCAACTGCTCCTTTGAGCCTGCATTTCCATATGAAGTTTCCTGTGTCCTCTAAAACTTACATTAAATAAATATGTATGATTTCTCCTCTTCATATATTTTATACCAATATAATTCTCAGGGCCACTGGGACTCTTTAAAAGGAAAGATTGTGGGGGATGAGGAACTGATGCCACAAATTTCTAATCTCAGTATTTGGGAGACAGAGGCAGAAGGCTTTGGAGTTCAAAGTCATCTTTGGCTATATTAGGAACTTGAAACTAGCCCGAGCTACCAAAGACCCTGTCTCTGAAACAGTCAAACAAACAGCAGACATCAAAAAAGGTGGGAATTTTAAAAACATCTGCCTTCAAGGAAGTTATTACCCCTTTGTAGTTCAAATAATAATGATTATAAAAGTGCCTTGACATGGCCAAATGTTACACAAATATCACACAATCGATATTAATGACTTAAACAGTCCCTGCCTCTTAACTGTAAGGCAAGAAGCTGGTGGTCTGGGGCCTTTCCATTAAGCAGAAATCTCAGACAATAAGAATTTATAAAACTCAATCCTTTCAATAATTTAAGCTTGGTTGCTTTGGAGCTAGCAGTTAATGAAAATTAGATTAATGTCAAAGAAGTGTTTCACCAAAAAAAAAAAAAGCCGACATATTCTCACTTATACATGGAGACTATATTATTCATATAGCTCAAGTAACACACAGAGAGGACATGAAACAATGGTGGGGGAGGGCATGAAAGGTTATTGAGAAGATGGAGGTCAAAGGATTCAAGTTAGCAGCTACAGAAGATGAACATGCTTAGAGATCTAGTACAAAATGAGCACTCAAGTTAATAAAACTGCACTGGACTGTGGCCTTTGTCAAATAGATTTTTAGTCTCTTGTCAAAAAGTACGAGATGAGAGATTTGTTCATGTGTTTCACTATAGTAACTACTTTACTATCTATCCCATAATGGCATGTTTTAAAATCCAAATACACACAATAAAGTTTATCTTCAAAACAAAGAACTATACCAAAAAGAGAGAGATTCCCATGAAGAAGGCAGTCCTGCCTTTTTAACTGGTAGACTCATCTTTTTTGATCCAGCCTCCCTTGATCAGTGGGAAGGCTCAACTACTTCCACGGTTCCCTGAAACTTAAAGGGATTTCCTGGCTGGGGTCATTTACATTTGTATTCTATTCAAAAAGTAGCTTTCAGTTCAGAGATGAAAGAATAGTTGCTACCAGGTACTGCTAAGGCATATAAACTATTGAACAATCCTCAGCAAATACCTTATGAAAGATTATGCTTGAGAAAAGTTCTGAAAATAAAAGTTTGCTGTTTCAGATGAATATAATTTCTATTGTCGGTATATAAAGTAGAAAAATGTTCTATCAGAACAGTTTACAACTTTTCTGCCTGGAGAAGTAGAGCTTCTAAAGGCTGTCTTTGGATGCCATGGTAACCACATGATTCTGGTCAAGTCTATCGTGTCTAGGGTACGGTTTAAGGAATTTTAAAATGTTACCCGAGAAAATATGCACAGGGGACAGATGCTACTGGCAGGTGTAAACTGAACATGGAACACGCTCCCTTCAAGGCTCTTGTGTTTCCAGCACCTGGTAACCACAATGAACTTACGACACTATCTATCTCAAAGACTTGCAATATGTGCAAGTAATTAGAAAATGTTCAAGAAGGGACTGGAGCGATTGCTCAGATTTGCCTGCAAAGCCTAACGACCCAAGTTTGATTCCCCAGTACCCTCGTAGAGCCTGATACACAAAATGGTGTATGCATCTGGAGTCCATTTGCAATTTCTGGAGGCCCTGGAGCATCCATTCTCTCTGTCTGTTTCTCTTCTATCTCTTTATTTGAGAGGTTGGGAAAGAGAAAGAGAGAGAAAGAGAGAGAGGAAGAGAAACAGGCAGACACAGAGAGAGAGAATGGTTATGCCAGTCAGGGCCTCTAGCCACTGCAAACAAACTCCAGACACATGCACCACCTTGTGCATCTGGCTTGTGTGGGTGCTGAACCTGGGTCCTTAGGCTTTGCAGGCAAGTGCGTTAACCGCTAAGCCATCTATTCAGTCTAAAAATATTTATTTATTGATTTGAGAGAGGGAGAGAGAAAGAGGCAGAAAGTGGGAGAGAATTAGCCCACCAGGGCCTCTAGCCAATACAGACTAACTCCAGCCACATGTGCCACCTTGTGCATCTGGCTTTATGTGAGTATTGGATACTCAAACCTGTGTCCTTTGGCTTTGTAGACAAGTACCTTAACTGCTAACCCATCTCTCCATCCCCTTAAAAAAAGTTTTTTTAACACAAGAATACAAAGTAATTGTGGCATTATGATCTTTTAGCACTTTTTCATTCTATTTTTAACTTAAAATTGTATTCTCTAGTTTTTGTTGTGACTTCATTGTGGAAATCTTTCAAGATTTTTTTTTTTTTTTGGTTAAAAATAAACATGAGAAAAAAGTTGATTTGCCAGTAGGAGGGATAATAACAGGATCAAGAAGAAGTAGAGCTGGGTGTGGTGATGCACACCTTCAATACCAGCACTTGGGAGGCAGAGGAGGAGGATCGCTATGAATTCGAGGCCACCCTGAGACTACATAGTGAATTCCAGGTCAGCCTGAGCTAGAGTGAGACCCTACCCGAAAAAAAAGAAAAGAAAAAAAAGAAAGAAAGAAAGAAAGAAAGAAAGAAAGAAAGAAAGAAAGAAAAAAAGAAGTAGTAGTAGAAGTTCAAGTTGCTCTTTAGTTGGACCTTCAAATGCACTTAGTCTGGAAATGTATGAGGAGTTAAAGGAGAACTGAGTTTGGCCTACAAAATACTTCCAGTGTTGACCCTACTATGGTCTTCCTGGAGAGCACCATCTCCCCTCACTTGAGGAAAATACTAGCAAGACAATGCACACTTCTTTTCTTCACTGGGGTGTGTTTGGATGACTCAGTGCCACCAGACCAGTATGTCAGAGATCACATAGAGGTCACCATCTATGCGACTCAATAACACACGGATGGTGTCAACACATGCAAATGAAGTTTGGTTATCAAAATCAAGTGCTTTCCCCAAATTCCAGGAATGTCCAGAAATTTCTCCAGGAAACAGTTAGCATAGAGTATGCAGCCTCCTCCTGAACCAAGAGCTGAAGAAGATACAAGAGGATGTCATGCAGGCCTTTTCATCCTCTGGGTGGGGAAGCAGACCCACAGCCACAGGAAGTGTAAACAGCAGTCGTTGTTCCAAATCTCTTGGCCCCTACCCACTGTACACTTGCTGACCTCTTGGAGTCCATGGCTTACGCCCACCTGCCATGTCAAAGCCGTTTTCTCCATAGTTATCACCAACCCTCACTTACCCCTATAGACACACACACACACACACACACACACACACACATATCTTGTTTTCCCCTTTCTTCTGCTCCCAATCTAAGAATATTTACAGACTTTCCATAGACTTCTCTATGCCCTTTGTTCAACCTTGGATCATTTAGCCTTCTATTTTTTTAATTTTTTCTTTGAGAGTGACAGACAGACAGAGAGAGTGACAGATAGACACAGAGAGAAAGAAAGGCAAATAAATAGAGAGAATGGGCACAGCAGGGCCTCCAGCCACTGCAAAGGAACTCCAGATGCATGCGCCCCTTTTGCATCTGGTTTATGTGGGTCCTGGGGAATCGAACCTTGAAACTGAGTCCTTAGGCTTCACAGGGAAGTGCTTAACCTCTAAGCCATCTCTCCAGGCCAGCCTTCTATTTTTTTTTTCTTTGCATGTGTAGTACTGTGGTGGTTTGAATGTTCTGTCCACATAGCTTAAGGTATTTTTGACTAAGATGAAACTTCCTACTTAGTCTTCAGCAGGAGGAGCCCTGCTAGAGGAGATGTGTCATTGGGGGCAGATCTTGAGCCCACAGCCCCCTACTAGGTGTGTCCTGAGTCAGCTTGAGCTTGCTGGTGCTCGTTTCTCTCTCTCAGCTGTGGATGTATGCTGAAGTGAGTGAGCTGTGTCCGCCATGATGAAGCTTCTCCTGAAATCTGTAAGCCTGAAATGAACCCTTTCTTCCTTCCCATAAGCTGCTTCTGGTCAGTGAAAAAGTAATTGCAACAAGTATGTGTGGTGGTGGTGATGGTGGTATGTATGTGCAAATGCACATATCCTGTGTACATGCATGCAGAATCCAGAGGAGACTCCAAGTATCTTCTTCTATCACTCATCTGCTTGTTTCCCTGGGACACAGTCTTTCAGCCATCTTGGAGCTGCCATTTTTGTGAGACCCAGTGATTTGATTCTCTGGTCTCTGCTCTTGGCTTACAGACATGGGTGGCCGGACACACCACGCTGTTACATGGGTGCTGGGGAATGAAAGTCAGGAGGTCTCAGGCCCTCGTGCTTGCACAGCAAGTGCTCTTCCTCACCGAGCCAGCTCCCCAGCCCAAATTCTTCATTCTGTGTTCTCTTCTCCAACCCTGACAACTCCAGCAAAACCATGCAGCCTTGAAGATTCCTTGGGGGATGTTGGGAATGACCACTTCCAAATCAGAATGTAAGTCCCTCCCAAGGACAAGGACTGTGTCTCTCACTGTTTTAACTGTAGAGCACCCCAGCAAGTTCAATATCTCTCTGATTACTATGAATTAATTCCAGAAATGAGGAACGTAAAAGTTCATTATTTGATGTTTTAAATTTTCATACCCAGTTTGTGTGCATATAAACACATGAGATACACATAAGCTATTCTAAAATAAAGCATTCCAAAAAAAAAAAAAAGTAGCCAGAAAGGACTGATACCTATGAAACAGCTAAGAGAAGTGACTCTGGATTTCAGAGTTATAAAACACTTCAACCGGGCTGGAGAGACAGCTTAGTTAAATGCTTGCCTGTGAAACCTAAGGACCCCAGTTCGAGGCTCGATTCCCCAGTACCCAGGTAAGCCAGATACACAAGGTGGCACATGCATCTGGAGTTCATTTGCAGTGGCTACACCCATTCTCTCTCTCTCTCTCTCAATCTGCCTTTTTTCTCTCTGTCGCTCTCAAATAAATAAATAAGAATAAACAAAAGAAATTAAAACACTTCAGCTTACAACTTTCAGTACTTTCTAATTTCAGATCCTTAAGAGGAACCCCTTAGCTAAAGCCATCTCACTTAGGCAGTGAGATCTCACTAGACTATAGGACACCACTCTGAACACATCGCCAAACAGGAGTCAGTCTCAGGGTGTATCTGCATTGCTGCCATTGAAGGGTGACAGGCTTTCCATGTTAACCACAAAGACAAGTATCAAAAGATCCTGTGATGCCTCACTTCGAAATGAAGGAAGTGAGCATTCCATCAGGGCCATGACCACAGCGAGGTATGATATTTTTTATAGAACACTAGTGCCCACAAAGGAGGCCCTGGTGAGGGCAGGTATGTGTGTGGCTTGTTCACATGGATGCAGATTTGTGTATGGGCATGTGACCTGCACCAGTGTGTGCAAGACAGAAGCTGATGTTGGGAGATGACATCAGTTGCTCTCCATCCTATTTTATTTTATTTTATTTGAGAGAGAGAGAAGCAGATATAGAGAATGGATGTGCCAGGGCCTCCAGCCACTGCAAACTATCTCCAGACACATGCACCACCTTGTGCACCTGGCTCACGTGGGTCTTGGGAAATCAAACCTGGGTTCTTTAGCTTTGCACCTTAACCACTAAGCCATCTCTCCAGCCCATTTTATTATTATCACTATTATTATTTTGAGACAAGAGTTTTTCATTGGACCTACAGCTCACTGACTGGGTTAGGCTAGAAGCAAGCCCTGGGAATCCTCCTATCTCTACCTACCCAGTGCTGGAACTATCAGGCACACCATGCCACGTCCAGCTTTTACGTGAGTGTTGGGGACGCAAGCTTAGCTGAGTCCTCCACGCAGGCACTTGACCCACTGAGCTGTCTCATCAGCCTCAGGATGCTTGGCCCCTTAAGCCAGGAATAAACCTCAGAGCTGGACTCTGCCAGCAGATTGTGCCCCAGGCTGTAAACCTCATATTAGGTTGGCAGGAACAAGTCCAATGTTGCCTGATTCTGCTACCAATGTAATAATATCTGACAAGAGGCTGATTGGACAGTACACTATGTCATTTCCTCTAATTAAGGAACTCTCCAGAAAAAAACCGAAACAGCCACCACGCACTGTCAGCAAAGCAATCAGTGGCGACAATGAGCTATCAGCTCCGGCTCCCAGCCCGGCCTTTGGGCTAGTGGTTATGTTTCCAAATCAGCAGTGCAGCACAGCAGAAGTCAAGGATTACAAGGACACACAAAAACAGGCTGCAGCCTGCAGCGCCTTCATCAAATGCTCCTCTGGTGAGGGGAACAGCAGGGTGTGGAACTGTAGGAGCTGCTGCCCAGGCTGGTGAGTGACTTGTTTGTGAGTTTGTTTGTTCATTTGTTTGTTTCTTAGAAGGCTTTGGAGAAGAATCTAAAGGATAATCCTATAGTGAGCTTTTCCAGCAGTTAGAAGTCCACTGACCATACCTGGGCTGTCCACGTGCCTGAGTCACGCTGATCTTTACCTGGAATAATTCCACTCATTCTTTAAAACCTAAAGTAGCACATTCTCATCTCCTTTATGCAAGTACCACAACGTCAAACGTCAGCACACATGAATCCTACTTTCTCTCCGCTCCCCTAAGAGATTGCCCGCTATGGGCTGGAGAAAGGGCTCGGTGGTTAAGGTACTTGCCAACAAAGCCTAATGACCCAGGGTTCAATTCTCTAGTACCCACGTAAAGCTAGATGCACAAAGTGGCACATGCATCTAGAGTTTATTTGCCATGACTGGAGGCCCTGGCACACCCATTCTCTGTCTCTCCATCTCTCTCTCTCTTTCTCTATCTCTCCTCTCTCTGCTTGCAAATAAATAAATTTATAAAAAAACAAAACAAAACAAACAACAACAACAAAAAAGGCTAACATCTATGCTACCTGGATGCTAAGAACAGGAGTTGGGAAAAAACAAGTTATACAACCAATCTAACCAAATTTTTACATTATGTAATGATTCATAACAATCAGATTATAGTTCAAGATGGATGGATGGATGGACGGACGGACGGACAGATGCCTCACACACATAAATGCATTCATACTTACATCCTTACTTATTACTAAGAGAAACATAACTGTCTCCTTCCCAGCATTCCTACTGGGCACATAACTCAAAACTATTATTTTACTTTTTATTTGAGAGAGAGAGAAAGAGGCAGGAGAGGGAGAGAATGGACACACGAGGGCCTTCAGCCACTGCAAAGGAATTCCAGACACATGGGCCACCTTGTGCATCTGATTTACATGGGTCCTGGGTCCTTTGGCTTTGAAGGCAAGTGCCTTGACTGCTAAGCCATCTCTCCAGCCCTCAAAAATGTTTTTTATCTTGAAAGTGTCCTCCCACCCACTACGTCCTTTCAATCCTCAAGGAAACAAGTACTTGACTTGTTGAGACTGAGTACAGTAAATGCACGCAGGTCTGGTCACCCTTTTTTCTCTCTATTTCTGGTCTCAATCACATGTACTTTTTTCCATACAATATTTAGAATAAGATAGAAGGCTTGATTATAGCTGAACCTTTCATTTAAACCCATTCTTCAATCCAGCACCCGAGGTCATAAAGCTAATATTTAGCCCCCTCCTGTTAGTCTGATAATCTGCATTTAGTTTTCCATCTATAGCAAACCCACACCTGATTGCTTTTTCAGAAGGAATATTTCTGACTTAAAGATGCATTTATCCACCTCTCCTGCAGCTAAGGGTAGCCATTGCAATTGAAGCAGAAGACACTTACCAGGGAGATCAGAACAAGTCTTTTCCTGAGCTAGCTCAGCAGCAAAACCCAATATGTGCCTTCTCTGGCTACTTGCTAGAACACATGTGACAGCACCAAATTCAACAAGATAGAGTAAAACAACTCAACAATATTGCCAAAACTCTTTGACATCCTGACTCCTATTACAAGGAGAAAAGACGGGACTTAAAAAAAAAAAAAAAACCCATCCATAGCTGTCAGGGTGCTGGAAAGAGCTATGCAGCGTGCAGCTTGTTAGAAGAGAGAAGTCGTCAACAGTCTCAACCAGCAGTGGGCCCTGTAAGCCGTAGGGCTGGCCAGCCAGGCCATATAATTCAACTGGTGCAATAATGTCATGTATGTTATGGGGAAATCAACTGCTCTCTAATTGGACTGGAGGCCCACTCCATGAGAGGGGAGGGAATATATGCCTGGTACTGAAAACTTAGTCAAAACACTATGGCTGGCTGGGCTGGAGAGATGGCTTAGCGGTTAAGGTGCCTGCCTGCTAAGCCTAAGAACCGGGTTCCAATCTCCAGGTCCCACGTTTAGCCAGATGCAAAGTGACACAAGGGCGCAATGCCGCGCTTGCCCACAAGTGGGTGCACACATCTGGATTTCGTTCACAGCAGCTGAGAGACTGCTGGCGTGCCCATTCTCTATCTGTCTCCCTCTCCCTCTCTGTCTCTCTCTGTGTCTCTCTCCTAAAAAATAAAAAATAATTTAAAAAAGACACTATGGCTGGGGAAGTCACAAGCCCTAGGGGAGTAATGATCACTGTTGTTAGGCTAAACGCACATAGTATACCCACCAAGCTGTCCTCTAATCACAGATGTTTATGCCCATCTATTAATGCTATACTCACTTTTGGTTAGAGAAGCTTCTCTTTTCAAATGGTGGTGACCTCTGGGGTGACTCCCAGCTCACCACAGTGCTGAGAAGTGACAGGGAAGTGCTTAGCACTGAAGCATCTCTATCACACCCTCCAAGGCTCAAGAGCCACTGTGGAAGAGGGGGGCAGAAGGAATGTCACAGTCAAAGGAAGGACAGCACTGCTTGCAATACTGCCTTCCAGACACAAAATGGCCTTGATATGCACAGTGGTTGATGCCACCTATACATCAGGATGGAAGAGAGACTAATTGGAAAGAAGAAGGGATTCAATGGGAGGAGGATTTGGGAGGAGAAAGTGGGGGCGGTGGGAGGGAAATTTAATGGTTTAGTGTCTAATCTTATGGAATCTGTCAATTAAAAAAGTTAATAAGGGGGCCAGAGAGATGGCTTGGTGGTTAAGGCACTTGTCTGTGAAGCCTAAGGACGCAGGTTTGATGACCCAAGAACCCACGTAAGCCAGATGCACAAGGTGACACATGCATCTGGAGTTCATTTGCAGTGGCTGGAAGCCCAGGTGTGCCCACTCTGTTTCTTTCTCTCTGTCTCTCTGCCTCTCTCAAATAAATAAATAAATAAAATGTTTTTTTTTTTTAAAAACTTAATAAAAAATCGGCATCCAAATACACAAAGACAGCAAAGGAAAGCAGGTATTGTGTCATCCAGCCTTAGTGGCTCACATTTTTCATAACATTAAAGGGAAAGGAAATGCTTGGAAAAATAGGAAATTAAGAGAAATATATAATTAACCTCTACTGAAAGTCAAGAAAACAATAAACTGGGTGTGGTGGCGCACGCCTTTAATCCCAGCACTTGGGAGACAGAGGTAGGCGGATCCCCGTGTGTTCAAGGCCACCCTGAGACTACATAGTGAATTCCAGGTCAGCCTGAGCTAAAGTGAGACTCTACCTTGAAAAACAAAAACAAAAAGAGAGAGAGAGAAAGAAAGAGAGAGAGAGAGAAAAAAAAAAAAACAATAATTTCAGCACGCTCCCAGGAAGAGTAAAGAGCTGAGGCTCTTCAAGAACCTCCACAGAAGCACAGGTCTTTGCTGGGACCATGTGTGCCAGGCTTTGAAGTACTAAGTGCAACTTCTCACAGGAACTTGTTTCTTTTTTAATTTTTATTTTTATCTATTCATTTGAGAAAGAAAGAGGCAGATGTATAGAGAGAATGGGTGTGCCAGGGCTTCCAGCCACTGCAAACAAACTGCAGATGCATGTGCCACCATGTGCATCTGGCTTATGTGGGCCCTGGGGAATCAAACCTGGGTCCTTTGGCTTTTCAGGCAAGCACCCTAACCACTAAGCAATCTCTTTAGCTCCAGGAACTTGTTTCTTGAGCAAATTCATGGAAAAGAAGAAGGCAGGCCCTCTCTTAGGAGGCAGGCTTCACACATGTCTTAGTCTGTTTGTGCTACTATAACAAAACGCCACAGACTGGGAAGCTGAGAACAACACACATTTAGTCCCCATTGTTCTGGGGCAGAAAGTGCAAACTCAAGGCACTGTCAGACTCTGTGTTTGGTGAGAACCTTCCTCCTGGTTAAGAAAAGGCCTTCAACAGGCAAAGGAGTTCCCTTGGGCTTCTTTCTTTCATGAGGACACCATCCCTATGATCTAACCACCTCCCAGAGACCCTTACTTCACAATACTTCCATCAACTAAAGGACTGGATTTCATTACTTAGACCATAATGAAAAGTCTAGCCACAATCCCTTCATAGAAGGAAGCACCAGAAAAATTACTGTTACAAGATGAGCCAGAGTTTTTCTGTTTGTTTTTTAATATATTTTATTTATTTATTTATTTATTTATTTATTTATTTATTTATTTATTTATTTGAGAGAGAGAGAGAGAGAGAGAGATAATGAGTGCACCAGGGCCTCCAGCCACTGCAGATGAACTCCAGATGCATGCGCCACCTTGTGCATCTGGCTTACGTGAGTCCTGGAGAATAGAACCATAATCCTTTGACTTTGCAGGCAAACGCCTTAACCACTAAGCCATCTCTCCAGCCTGAGTCAGGGTTTTTGAGTGCTCTGAACACAAAGCTCAAAGAGGAAATTGAAAACTAAGAAGCTTTAAATATGCACATCAAGGCTAATTGTTCAGTTAAATTGAATAATTTTACTATAAAATGCATTTAAATGTTTTAATTTTGTGCCTTCTACCCCAGGGTATCGTTAAAGTAGAGTTACCTTCACAATATTTTGATATGAAGGATTTTAATCTCATTATTAGAAGTACATTTGACTCTAAAAAATAGAAACAGTGATTATGTAAAACTGCTTCTAAATATTCAAGTGCATAAGAATCACTCCTATTAATCTTGCAGGTATGATTTATTATGTCTTATTTATTTATGCATTTTTTCTTTTTAACTTTAATGTTGGTCCCTCCATATTGGGTATCAAGCCCAGGGCCTTGTGTATACAAGGTAAGCATTCTACCACCACGTTCCATCCCCAAGCCTAGGATTCTAAAGTTCTAAAAGCTCTCAAGGGATGCTATGCTGGTGGTCCCAAGACCACTAGTAGAGTAGCAATGACATAGAAGGTTAAACAAATTCAAGCTGAAAGTTGAGGTGGCAAAACAGGAATGGTAGCTACAATCCTAGCATCCAAGAGGCTGAAACAAGGATCACTCTGAGTTTGAAGCCAGTCTGGGATAAGGAGTGAGACAATGTGATCTGTCTTAAAAATAATAATAATAATAAGACAACAGGGCTAGAGAGATGGCTTAGCAGTCAAAGCACTTGGCTGCAAAGCAAAAGGACCCAGGATACATTCCCCAGGATCCACATAAGCCATATGCACAAGGTGGCACATGCATCCGGAGTTTGTTTGCAGAGGCTGGAGACCCTGGTGCACCCACTCTCTTGCTATCTGCCTCTTTTTCTCTCAAATAAATATTTAAAAAGAAAACAACAGCAACAACAAAAAAGCTGAAATAACCATTCTCAAGATGGCCTTGAGTCAATAAGCTCTGTCTGGGGTTAGGCTGATGCACTCCTCAGCTCTGTAAACATTGGTATTCCTGATTTAGAACCTTTGATTTCACACGCTTCTGAGAAACTGGGATCCACAGAGTCTGTCCTGCTGTCTTGTTCCTCTTGATTTTTTTCATTTGTCTCTTTCTCTTGCCCCTCTCACAAAGGCAATCCTAGTAGGGAAAAGCAAGTTTTTCTCTTTCCCTTACCCCACATTTCAGAATAAGCTGTTCTATTGTACTAGTCTTACCATTACTGGCATGTATTTCTTGAGACTCAAAAACAAGAAGAATGGGCTAGAGAGATGGCTTAGTGGTTAAGGTGCCTGCCGGCGAAGCCTAAGAATGCCTATTCGAATCTCCAGGTCCCATGTTTAGACAGATGCAAGCATGCAGTGTTGCACATGTGCACAAGGGGGCGCAGGCATCTGGAGTTCATTCACAACAGCTGAGAGGCCACTGGCACGCCTATTCTCTCTCTGTTTCTGTCTCTCTCTCAAATTAAAAACCAAAACAAAGCAAACAAGAAGAATGTCAAATAAAGCCAACCTAAGGGGAAAAAATAAAACTTAAATCCTCTCAGTTTTTTCTATTACATTTTAGATTGTGTGTTTATTATTTTTAAATTTGCCTTTGTTCATTTCTGACTGGCATTTATTTGCATCCAAAAGTTTCCTTTAATAGAAGTGACTCTTAAAATGCTGTAACACTGTTCTGCATGAACTTAAGACACAGAAAGTCATAGAACATGTCAGTCCCTTAAACAAGAAAGTCATGACAGGTGTCGAACCCATCAGAGAGCTAAGGTCACAAGGTCAAGCAGATGAGTTACTTTACAAAGAGTGACATGTCTCTTCGAGGAGCAAAAAAAAACACCTGTGGCAGAGCATAGTAGGAAAAGGGGCCCATCATAAATGCAAGGAGAAAATAGCTAAAATTTTTATGAATGCTGAGAGGACAGAGACAAACACGAGCTACCTCTGTAGTAATAGAATCCCTGGGAGCTTTAGGAACAACTCCAAACTCCCTTTCAAGTGTGGTTCCTGTGGATCTACAGTGTCACTTGTGATAGTTCATCTCTATTGTCAACTGGAATGAATCAGGAATCAACTAGGAGACATAGTTCTGGGCTGCTCTGTGAGGGTATTAACTGAGGAAGGAAGCCCCTTGCCCACAGCTGGCGGCTCTTCCGACAGCAATCCAGATACCTTTAAAGAGCTGCTGTTGCCTGCCTGCCTTTGCTTCAGGCTGGTGAGCACATGGACCTCGTCGCTGACATCAGAACCCAGCCACTTCAGCCTTCCAGTGTGGACTGAGGACTAGCAGAACCTTCCAGGCCTTCAGTGCTGGATGGGGAATGGTAAGGCATCCAGACTTATGGACCAAGCGGCCAACAGGTTCTCTGCCTCTGCAGTGTGCAGACAGCCATTGTTGGACAGCCCAGCTGGATCCTGTAAGCCAAGCTAATAAATCCCTTTATAATACACAGCCATTCTATCAGCTCTGCTGCTCATGAGAGAGATTAAGAGCAAAACTGGAGCCTGGAGAATGCTTCTGTCTTCAGCGAGACACAGGCAGGAAACTCCACCCACTTCCTGGGACTATAATGACAACACCATATTCCAATTCCAATGGCTATAGATACAAAGTACTTTAGTAATTCTTTAATAATAATTTTTAATAATACTGAGTGCTGGAGAGGCTGTGAGAAAATTAAAATGTTCATATACTGCTGCCTAGAATGTAAGATGGCACAGTTTCTATGGAAAGAGTTTGGAAGGTTATTTTTATACTACTAAACATGAACTTGCTACATCTCCAATTAATACATGCTGGCCTGGGCTGATCAGAAGAGGTTTGTCAATTTCTATGTTTAAGAGAAATGAAAACATAAGCTTTTGCAAAGACCTATTCAGGAATGTTTACTGTAGCTTTATTCATAATTGCCAAATACTATTTTAAAAAAACTCCAGCTGGGCGTGGTGGCGCACACCTTTAATTCCAGCATTTAGGAGGCAGAGGCAGAAGGATCGCTGTGAGTTCGAGGTCATCCTGAGACTACATAGTGAATTCCAGGTCAGCCTGAGCTAGAGTGAGACCCCACCAAGAAAAATCAAAAAAACAAAGCAAAACAAAACAAAACCCTCCAAATGTTCATCAATTTGTGAAGGAATAAAGGAACAGTAATTCATTACACAATGGAAATTTACTCAGCAACACAAAGCAAAAAGCTTCTGATATTTGCAACAACATGGATGTGTCTTTAAAAAAATAATGCTAAGGGGCAGTTGAAGCAAAAAACTACATACTATATTATATTATTTTATGGATGTATTCTGGAAAATAAAAGGAACCAGATCAAGATTTGTCAAAGACTAAAAGTGGAGAGAGACTTCAGGTGATGAATGTGTGCTGCAGTTTTCTTTTGTCTGAGGCAAGCCCAACAGACTGGCCTTTTTATATTGGGGGTCGGGGAGTAGAGAATTGGCACCCCAAGGCCTCCAGCTTCTGCAATAGAACTCCAGTTACATGCACCACCTTGTGCGCATGTGTGACCTTGTGTGCTTGTGTCACCTTGTGAGTCTGGCTTACATGGGATCTGGCAAGTCGAACATGGGTCCTTAGGTTTGGCAGGCAAGTGCCTTAATGGCTAAGCCATCTCTCCAGCCTTGTGCTGCGTTTTGACTCTGGTGGTGACTTGGTACCAACGTGTACATTAGTCAGTACTTACAAGGCGTGTATTTCAAGAGTGTGACTTTGATTAAGTGTTAATTATTCCTCAGTAACCCTCATCAAAATAAATGAATAAAATTTGCCTTAGCAGAAGGATAGTGCTTATCCAACTGGATAGTTCACATGGGAAAAAAAAAAACCTTGATTCTCTCATCCCATGTACAATAAAATCCATTCCAGATGTACTGTAGATCAAAATATAAAAGTAAAATAATATCAGTTTTAGAGGAAAATTTATAACATCTTTGTGACCTTGGAATAAGGCCAATTTTTTTATTAATTGGACACTAGCTGGAAAGGAAAAAATATTAATTTTATACTACTTTAAAGGAATTTTGGTTTCTCAAAAATAGAGTAAGAAGATAAACCACACAAAAAAAGATATTTGCAATATATATTTATTACCAAGCCCTTAAATCCAGAATACATGCTATTTAAAATGTATAAAATTGGGCTGGAGGGATCGCTTGACAGTCAAGGCATTTGCCTGCAAAGCCAAAGGACCCAGGTTTGATTCCCCAGGACCCAAGGGGGTACATGCATCTGGAGTTTGTTTGCACTGACTGGAGGCCCTGGTGCACTCATTCTCTCTCTCTCTCTCTCTCTCTCTTTCTCTCTGTCAAATAAATAAATAAATAAAATGTATAAAATTAACTAAAGAAGACCATTTCACAAGAAAAGGCAACCCTACTTTTCACATTCTTACAAATCTTTGCTTAAAAGGGCTTTCAGAAAATAAGGTATCAAAATTACCAATTAATTTATGAGAAAGTTCCCAGCCACATTAGTCTACTTTAAGGAAACACAAAACCATAACAATAGAGCAAGTATGGTGGCACATGCCTGTAATTTTAGCACTTGGAAGGCTGAATAGCCACACAAGCTCAATGCAATTCTGGACTATGCAGTGAGTTTCAGGTTAGACTGAACTACATGTCTTGAAAAAAAAAAAAAAGGAAAAAACTGTAATACTATGTTACTACATACTTACAAGAAGGCCCTCATTGTAAAAACAAATAAATAGCAGAAAATATTCATTTATTGAAAAAGATATCCAAACCATCTGACCCTATTAGTTGGACTGTAAACTTTTAATTTGATATGGCTATTTCAGAAAACTGTTGAATAGCATCTTCTAAAGCTATATATATATGGCCCCAGAAATCCCCACCTGTATACACAGCCATCAAAAAAATGTGTATTTATAATATAACTAACAGTATAATTTAGCAAAACTGCCTCAAGATGAACTAGAAAGCCTAAATAAATCAGAAACTAAGTTGGCAGGTGAAAGTTCTTCCTTCAAAGAAAACATGAATCCCAAACTGTTCCACTGTGGAATTCTGCCACACATTCAAATACCAAGTGATTCTACTATTTTGAAAACCATTCCTGACAAGGAAATATACCAGACAGGAAATCCAGTCCAATCTCATTTAACTAAAACTTAGCAAAATGAACACAGCTAAGTATAGAACAGAATCATGTCATGTAACATGCCCAAGTTGGGTTTTTTTTTAAATATTTTTATTTATTTATTTGACAGAGGAAGAGGGGGAGAGAGAGAGAGAATGGGCACGCCAGGGCCTCCAGCCACTGCAAACGAACTACAGACGTGTATGCCCCCTTGTGCATCTGGCTAACGTGGGTCCTGGGGAATCAAACCTGGGTCCTTTGGCTTTGCAGGCAAGCGCCTTAATCGCTAAGCCATCCCTTCAGCCCCCAAGTTGGCTTTATCTCAACCACACAAAGTAGCTAACATTAAAAAACATCAATAAATGGGGCTGGAGAGATGGCTTAGTGGTTAAGGCTTCTGCCTGCGAAGCCTAAAAACACCCATTCAATTCTCCAGGTCCCACGTTTAGCCAGATGCAAAAGTGACACGCAATGCTGCACATGTCCACAAGGGGGCACATGTGACTGGAGTTTGTTCACAGTGGCTGAGAGGTCGCTGGCATGCCCACTCTCTCTCTCTTTCTATGTCTCTCTCAAATTAAAAAAAAAAAATCAATAAATGGGGGAAGTGGAGAAGAAAGAGTAAGGGTAACAAAAAATTGTTTGAAAAATATTATAATGAAAGTAATTCTTTGTATGCTAAAAGAAAATCTGAAATTCTTTTTTAAAAAAATCAGTTAAGAGCTGGAGAGATGGCTTAGCGGTTAAGGCACCTGCCTGCTAAGCCTAAGAACCCGGTTCCAATCTCCAGGTCCCACGTTTAGCCAGATGCAAAGTGACGCAAGGGCGCAATCTGGATTTCGTTCACAGCAGCTGAGAGAGTGCTGGCGCGCCCATTCTCTATCTGTCTCCCTCTCCCTCTCTGTCTGTCTCTCTCTGTGCCTCTCTCAAAAAAAAAAAAAAATCAGTTAAGTATTTTAAAAAATCCTATCAAATTAAAGGACAAAAATCACAAGGTCATCTGAATCAATATAGAAAAACATTGAATAAAAATTGGCATCCAGGGTTGGAGAGATGGCTTAGTAGTTAAGGCACATGCCTGTGAATCCCAAGGACCTAGGTTCGATTCTCTAGGTCCTACATAAACCAGATGCACATGGTGGCACTTGTGTCTGGAGTTTGTTTGCAGAAGCTAGAAGCCCTGGTGTGCCTATTCTCTCTCTCATAAATAAATACATAAATAAATACATAAATAAATAAATAAATAAATAAATAAATAAATAAATAAAATATTTTAAAACATCAACATCCATTCCTAATATTCTGCTTGTTTGTTTGTTTGCTTGGAGATTTTCAAAAGCATATTCATTTATTTATTTATTTATTTGACAGAGAGAGAGAGAGAGACATAGATAGAGAGAATGGGTGTGCCAGGTCCTTCAGCTGCTGCAAACAAACTCCAGATACATGGACCCCCTTGTGCACATGTGCAACATTACACACTTGTGTCACTGTGCATCAGGCTTACATGAGACCTGGAGGGAGATTCAAACATAAGTTCTTAGACTTTGCAGGCAAGTGCCTTAACCACTAAGCTATCTCTCCAGCCCAGGGATTTTTTGGGGGGGGAGGAGTTGGGTTCTTAAGAGAGGGTCTCATGTAGCCCAGGCTGTTCTTTATCTTAATATGTAACCAAGGATGCTCTTGAACTCTTGATCTTTCTGCCCCTGCCTCCCAAGTGCTGGGATTATAGTTGAGTATCACCATGCCCAAATTCAGCTTCTGTTCTTCATAAGGACTTTTAAAAGCAAACTAGAAATAGAATGGAAATATCTTACTCAGATACAGAATATTATTAATGTATCTCCATCAAATGGATTCAGCATAATTAGTTTAATACAGTTTACTAATGTCAGATATTTAGATTCCTTCCTTTTAGTTTTGTTTGTTTTGTTATAATTTGGGCTGGGATGAACACCTGTGTGAGTGTTGGTCAAGTTGTTCAACATCTTGGTGTCTCAAATTCCTCATGTATAAGAGAACTAAGACAATGCCTAAGTCACAGAGCCATGTGAGGTTTAAATTAAATGCTGTGTTTAGGTCTCAGAGAGTCAAGGAGAAATATATGGTTTATCAATCTAGAAAACACTTGCTCTGCATTTACCTGGTGATGGGTCTCACGGCACACGGCAGGCTCACGTCTGAAATCACTCTGTCCAAAGTCACCCTGTCAAAAATAATGGTACTGGTTTAGATTATCCAGAAATAAGGATGTGTATGATATGAAAAAAATGCAATGAGCCGTGGGACTGTGGCCTGCTCTAGTATTCCTGTGTTTCCTCTCGTATCTCTGTCCCTCCTGGTTTTGTTTCTCCAGTCAATTTAATATGATCATGCCACACTCCTCATCTGTCCATGATCTATAACACTTCATTTCTGGCAAGCAGCTAAAGTGATAATTCTAAAATCCAAGCTTGACACTCATTTCATGACACACCTTCCACAACTTCCTCTTGCCCACTGGATAATTAAGCTCCTTTCCGTGCCTTTTAAGGCCCTGAATCTCTGGTGGCACCTACTTCTCCAGCCCCTGTGCCCATTCTTATCCACTCCATTGTTCCAGATAGTCTGGCCTTTCTTCACATCCTCACCCCTGCCACCTCCCAGCTCTCATACACACCACTCACAATGGCAGAACTACCTTTCCTCATTCCCCACCCTCCTCCACCTGAAAGCCTCCTGTGTGTCCCTCTGTCATTGTTCTACACCTAGGTAGCACTTCTTTGGTCATGCCAGTACTTGCCCTAGACCTTAAACTTCCCTATGTATACTCTCAACATCTGCACTTTTTCTCTTATAACACACACACAGTTATTTGATGTATCTTGATTTCCCTTGACAAAGGAAAATCTGTTTATTTTCCTCCATGCCTAGCCCAGAGAGTCTCCCAGTAAATCTTATGGAATGAAAAAAATTAATAAAGCCATTCTTTAATGCTTAGCTTTACAAATTATCTCTGCTTCATATTGATACCTTAATGGAATTCCCACTTCAATACCTTATTTCATTGATTGTTAAGATCCAATGATTATAGAAACAATGTTATTTGATGCATCAATAAGAAAGTGGCTATGAATTTGTATCAGTTACCTTCTCTTTACTGGGACAAAATAACTGACCCAAAAGCAGCTTATGAAAAGAAAGGGTTGATTTCATCTTACAGTTTCAAGGAAAGTTTTATCATGGCGGGGAAGGCACGGCAGGAGCAGATAGCTAGCATCACATTGTCACATCAGCAAGGAGGAAGTGAAGAAAGCAAGTAAGTTTGGGCTTGTAACACCTCAAGGCCCACTCCCAGTGACCTACTTCCTCCAGCAAAGATCCTCCTCAAACCTTCCCAAACAGTGCCACCAACTGGAAATTAAGTTTTTAAACAAATGAGTATACAGGAGACATTTACTTTCAAACCACCATAACACTGAAGCAGGCTATGTTAATGTTTATGTTAATACTTCAAATGTTTATACTTATTTAAACAAGTTCTACTTTTTTGTTTTGTTTTGTTTTGGTTTATCAAGGTTAGGTCTCGCTCTAGCCCAGGCTGACCTGGAATTCACTATGTCATTTCAGGATGGCCTCAAACTCACTATGATCCTCCTACCTCAACATTCCAAGTGCTGGGATTAAAGACATGTGCCACCACACCCAACAAGTTCTACTTTTTAAAATGTGGATTTTTATTGTATATATCAAAAGGAAAATATAAAAAATACAAGTGAATTAAATTGGTTACGTATTCCTGCTTAAATTGGTATTTACACAGTGTTGTCCTTTATGCCACTAAGAGTGTTACTGATGTGTCATTTCTTAGGTGTGCTCAAGTATTGTCTTTGGGATTTTCTCTTAAATCAATGACATCATTTCTCAAGTAGTAATGTTGACAAGAAAATCTTAGGAACGACTTAGTAATCAGAAGATTTCAGCCAACCTGTAAGACCCATATTCGTCTCTCAACCGGTCACCGAATAGATTGCTGACCGGAATAAAAAGGGGTTCCAGTTGTCCTCCGATGCAAAGAAAACCACCAGACATCACAACTATCACACACTACCCCCTGGCCAGTCACTAAAAAGGCACGTTCATTTCATCCAGGCATCAAAATGTGAGAGAATGAAAACTGTTTTAAAATCTATCAAATATGAATCCGAAACAGACTCTTCGGAGAATTTCAAAAAAGTGAAGAAAAGGAAGAGTAGACTTTCATTTTCTCACCTCTTCTTTCTCCTTCCCCTCCTCTTCCTCCTCCTCCTCCTTGTCTTTCTTCTGAGACAGGAGCTCACTGTTTAGTCCTTGCTGACCTCAAACTCACAACAATCCCCTGCCACAGCTTCCTCATTACCTGTCTGACTTTCCTGAATTCTGGGATTTTTAGGTGTGAGCTGTGACACCTAGCTGGAGTCGGTCGTCCTTCCTTCCTTCCTTCCTTCCTTCCTTCCTTCCTTCCTTCCTTCCTTTCTTCCTTCCTTCCTTCCTTCCTTTTAGTCCTATTATAATATATTTAAAGACATTTTTGGATACATAGAGGTTTCTCAGAAATATGTTCTCATATTAGAGCAGAGAGGACTATAATGCTATGGGCTTTCCAATCTCCAGTCCAGCATTTCAGAACCACATGGTCTCGCCATGGCAAGGGAAATGAGAAGAAAAGGGGCATTCCCAGAATGCCACTCTGTGATTGTGTTTCCTCATCTCTATGATCTACATTTAGGGACCAATCAGGATGTGTTCAAGATCCCAAAAGGAAAGAGACGACATTCTCAAATTGGAGCTTTAATGAAGGAAACTACTTACAAGGGTACTTAAATCACTGAGGAGAGCTAACGTGGGTATCTCCTGTTGGCCAAATCCCAACAGGAGCCAAAGGACAAGAAGTCTACTGGTGTGGCCCGTGGAGGCCAGCCTCCAGCACGTAGAGCAGCCTGGGGCGGGTGGAAAGTAGGCGGCAAAGGATGAACGTAAATACTAGCACAGGTGATCTCTGACTGCTGCAGAATGCCCAGGCTTTGCATCACTGGGACACAGGATTACACTTTGTTATGCAAGTAGAAATGTCTGAGTGTTTAGTCCAAAGATTGGAGGAAATGCACCAGGACTCTGGGGGCGTAGTTCAGAGGGCAGCATTCACTAGCTGCTCTTGGAGACCATTAAGATCCACAGCATCCCACTAAACAGTCCCAGTTTTCTTTGACTGGATTCATACAAATGTAGTGAGATTCTGTTGTGAACGAGTACTTGGTGTTTTATCCCTTGTTGTGTGTCCCCCACAAGATCCCCTTAGAAGCAGGATCTCACCGTGGCCAGTGATCACTTCTTCAGAAGACACTTCCCTGCAAGAATGAAGACAAGGCTTTTATTTACAAGCCAGGCCCTTAGCATCTCAGAGCCTGGGCAACACGGAAAGCTAAGGAGCAAACACACCTGTGTGGAGGGGAAAGACGGAGAGAGTGTCAGGACCCCACAGACATCATGGTTCCTGGATCCTTTTCCACCAGGCCAAGCCAGCAAAGGATAAGTGTCGAAGGCTTGTTTCCTCTTCTCACTCAAGCCTCCTTTTTTAAAATTTATTATTATTATCATTATTATTATTATTTTGGTTTTTTGAGGCAGAGTATCACTCTGGCCCAGGCTGATCTGGAATTAACTATGTGGACTCAGGGTGGGTGGCCTCAAACTCATGGCGATCCTCCTACTTCTGCCTCCCGAGTGCTGGGATTAAAGGCGTGCGCCACCACGCCTGGCTTCAAGCCTCCTTTTAAGCCTCCCTTTTCTCCCCTCGAGCCGGCCGGAGCTACAAGTAGGACCAGCCCCACACATGCCTGCCCTCCACCAGCAGCCACACCTTACTGGTACCCAGGAGTTACTTGGAAGTTCAGACCTAGGACTAAAGTGTGATGTTCTTAATTTGAAGACTCAGGGATCCTTTGCAACATTTCACTTCAGCACATAGTTGCTTAAAAGAAAGCTCCTAGCATCACCAACCTTAAATACCCTGGCAGTGGTGCCAACCACTGCTTCCAGCATTCATTCTTTCCTCAATGTAGAGGGGGCGCTTGCCAGAGGACATGAGTTTTCACTGTAACCATTATACCGATGTCCAACTAGGAGCAAGGCCATTAGAGAGCTGTCATGCTGGGCTGAGAAAGGCTCTCAGAATAAAGGGGAATCATGCTGGGTTAGAACGAAAACCCATCTGGAAAGAAACAAAAATAAGTTTTCAGAGAGAAGCATGTGTTTTCTTCTTTCAAATGAGCCAGATTATTTCTGAGAGGCGCTATCAAGTGAAGTCAGACACCAGCTTCTGGAAAATAGCACAGTGAAAGAGGGAGGGAGGCTGCCGCCCTGGCCATTCGCCACAGGAGTCCAGCTGAGATAGACAGATCAGCCATTGACTAGCTGGGTGACTACCCCAGTTCCTTTTCCCTTGTTGCTGTGACAAAATTAAGACAAGAAGCAACTTAAAAGAGGAAGGGCTTATTCCAGCTTATGGTTTGAGAGGATACAAGGACTCCAAAGAAGGCTCAGTGGATAAAGCACTTGCCACACAACTCTGAGCACCTGAATATGGATCCCCAGACCCCATGAAAAAGCCAGGAGCTGTGAGACTTCTGTTATCCCAGTGCACATACGGCAAGAAGGGGAGCTGAAGCGGGAGAATGTCTAAGATGTTTAAAAGTGGAATGGTAAACAAGAGATCCTGCCTCAAAACAAGGCAGAAGATAAAGACAGACCCCCCAAAAAGTTATCCTCTGACCTCCACACATGCACTGGGCCCACACTCACACACATACACACACCAAATAAATATATGATAAGTGAATAACAGTTTGAGAGAATTACCCGATACAGTTCAGCATAGCGGGAAAGGCAGGAGAATGAAGCAGCTGGCTGCATTGCATCATAATCAGGAAGCAGAAAGCCCTGCGTGCTGGTGTTCAGGTAGCGTTCTCCTTCTTATTCAGTCCAGAACGTCAGCCATGAGATGGTAACACCCAGTTAGGGTGGATCTTCCCACCTCGGTTAACCCAACATAGAAACTCCCTCAAAGACAAATCTAGAAATTTGCCTCTTGGATGATTCTAGATTCAGTCAAACTGACAACCGAGATTAACCTGCCCAGTGAGCATGACCACATTGCTTAACCTCTCTCTGTAGATAAGATTTTGCTTCTCAGCTGGAAAATTGCCAGGCATTTGGGTCAAGATAATTATCAAAGTCCCTTCCAGCTCTAAGAATATATAACTTGAAAGCTGGCAAAAGCACTTTCAAGTTCAAAAATCCAAGGGTTTAACATTAAAAAAAAAAAATAGCCCAGAAGGAAGGCCTGCCTTCATCAGCCAACATGGCTCCAGTCTGACAAAGAACAGAAAAGAAGCACTATGTAGATCGTGTCACATCTCCAATGACACCATACGAATGGGCTATTCCATGCATCCCAAGAATGTCCGACCATAAAAGGCATTCTCCTAAGTGGCTCCCCAGTAATGTTATCCAGGGCTGCTCCTGCCACTGACCTAACTCGACCCAAATCGACATGAAAATATTACAGCTAGATGATCTGACAAGTGCTGAGTTGGATCCTTACTGCTGCTGCCAGGGTCCTTAGAAAGAAGAATGCCAGATGTTGACTTGTATATTTCATGGGAAACTGAATGGAAAGAAAACAGAACACAGTAAGCCTGATCGAAATACTTAACTGTTTGTTAAAACCCATCTTCTAAACAGACCAGAAATAACGTCTTTTCAAACCTGACAAAGTTGAATGTCTCTCCAACACACATGTCTATCATGAGTAACTCCGAATAAAGCAATCTGTCAGTTGTAAAATGCAAGCATCCCTTTATAAATAGCTTGCATGCCTCCAACTTTCTCAATAAATACCACGTTAACATATCCAAAATATTGCGCAGGAACTGCATCAGCCTCAGAAAATGTTAACTCATCAGTTACTTCCGTATCATCTGGCTGGCTTTCCCACAAGCACTGAGATCTCCCCAGGGGCAAAAACTGAACTCATCGTCGCCTGACCAAATCAGGTGTCCTCTTCCGGACCCTTTCCACTCATCGTACAAGTCAGGAAACCGAACATCATGTGACCACCCTGCCCCCACTCTCAATAAGCACATCCTATCATCCAGTCTGCCTTCGAGCCTCGGTGTCTCATTTTTTGCTCTGGCTGCCAAGCCTTCGATTAAGGCTTCACCTTCCATTTGCTGGACATCTGCAAGATTTTTAGCCTCCAGTCTTCTCGATGAACTCATCCACTCTTGGGATTTCTCCTTCTCAGGTACACGTGGGATAAGCCATCCCTGAGCATTCTCCGTTAAATTTCTCTGGGATGATGGGATAAACTGAAAACTTCAGCATGGTGTCCTGCCCTGTGCCCATTTTCTAGCCTTAAGTTTTCTGTTATGCAATGATCAGATATGCAGAACTTCAGGCCTTACCCAACCAACTCGTGCCCATCTCACCTGGAAAAGGGTCCATCCAAGAAAAGTCATGCTTCTTTCAAGATTAAAAAAAAAAAGACTCCTTCCCTTGGATATTATGATCTGTTCTCTTCTCTTTCCCTCCCCCTCTCTTTCTACTTGTCCCCATCTCCCATATACTTTGTTCATCCCTCTAAAAGGCTCTGCTTCCCCTTCCTTACTCAGTACGCCCATTTCCGCATAGAAAAGGATTCCTCCCAGTGACTCTTCTCTTACCTAAATTGAACACATTCTTCGTGTGCAGGACTTTACTTATGTGCATTGTGACTCTCCTGGCCAGACTTTCCCTGAGGTCTTGTTTTTCCCCTAAAGCAAACCTCATCCTTCTTGCACTTGCTTTGCAGCCCACTGTTCTCTTCCTCCATTGCATTTATCACAAGTGATGGTTCGATATTCATGACTGTGTTGACTGTTTCAGGACAAATCACCTACCGTGCACATTCTTCGCTATGAAGGAAGAATGGTTCAGGTTCAAGTTTATCCCCAGAGGCTAACGCAGTGCCTAGCATTTAATTCAAATATTCAGATCAATGTATGCCAGCACTAGCACCCCTCCCTTTATCAAAAATCTTCTGCCCATTCATACTATGCGGGCCGAAGGTGCCACTGCTTCCCTTGCAGCTCAGCTACACCATGAACAGGATTAAGTCAGAGCACTATGAGGCCTAAGACATTTCCATGTCATTGTTTGACTAGTTTGGAAACTTCTCGAAGGCAAAAATCATGCTATGTATTTGGAGTATGTAGATACTTAAAGGTATAACAAAAGAGGTACAGCGGGGACATCCATCTGAGAGTGTTTATTGTGAATGAGTTTGACCCAAAAATCAATGAACAGACATGAACTTAGTGTTCTTATTTGCTTACAGGCAAAAATCTAGCTGAAATAGGGAAAGAGGGCAAAAAAAAAAATTTTACACTCTTGGATACCCTCCCTACATAATGTAACATAGCAACTGCAAGTTATAGGTGTTCAATAAAAGTGTGATGAATGAGTGAATAAAAGGGTTAACAAAATATTAAATAAGGAGGCTGGAGAGATGGCTTAGTGGTTAAGGTGCCTGTGAAGCCTAAGAATGCTTGTTTGAATCTCCAGGTCCCACATATAGCCAGATGCAAAAGGAACGCAAGCACGCAAGGTTGCACATGCACACAAGGGGGGTGCACGTGTCTGGAGTTCATTCACAGCAGCTGAAAGGCCCTGGTGCACCCATTCTCTCTCTGCCTTTTCCTCTCTCTCTCTCTCTCAAATAAAATATTAAATAAGGGCTGGTAAGATGGCTTAGTGGTTAAGGCACTTGTCTACAAAGCCAAAGGACCCAGGTTTGATTCCCCAGGACCCAAATAAGCCAGATGCACAAGGTGGTGCACACATCTGGAGTTCACGTGCAGTGGCTGGAGGGCCTGGCATGCCCATTCTCTCTCAGATAAATATTAAAAAGATTAAATATTTTGAAAATATTAAATAAATAATAGAATGAAAAATAAAGGGTTTTTATCCTCAAAGAGTTTATCACGTAAAGAAATAAACAATACACTGATCAAAGTTTCAAAATCATTACAGACATCTTTTCTCAGGTTGTACCAAAAGAAACTGTTGCTGATACTCATGCACAACAGGCTATATAACATACATTTCCCCATTGTGTTTATTTATAATTTTTATCCATTTCTACAAAATAATTTGCAGTGAAATCACAAATGATATATAACCAAGGTGATTATTTGTGCTGGTCTGCCAGACACCATTCAGGCTTAAGTGTATTGCCTGATTTACTATTATATTCATATGCTCTATAACTATTATCCCATCAAAATGTTCTGATTTGGATTCTAAATCTCTGATCTGCTAGAATCCTCTCAAGACATCCTAAGGTTTTAGACTAAAGCCATAAGAAAGCTTTCTCTTGAGCTGGGCGTGGTGGCGCACACCTTTAATCCCAGCACTTGGGAAGCAGAGGTGGGAGGATCACCATGAGTTCTGAGGCCATCCTGAGAATACAGAGTGAATTCTAGGTCAGCCTGGGCTAGAGTGAGACCCTACTTCGAAAAACGAACAACAACAAAAAGAAAGCTTTCTCTCGCTGTAGACATTAATGTTTTCCCTTTGAAGAGAAAGGACTAACTGTCAGCTGTCCCTGAGGCACGACATCCCATTCCATCCAGGAATCCACAAGCTAAAAGTAATGAGTAAGGAAATCACACTCTTGACTTGTTCCTGATGAATACTAGAGGTCCCTGCAGGACCACAAACAGTGCTTCTTAGCAGCATCTTCCACGTTTTCTGGTCTTTCCCAAGCCCCTCATGTTGGGGGAGGAGACCCAGAGAGGAATCGTGGCCTTGCTATAGCTCCAGGGTCAATATCTGATGCACAATTCTCCTCCAAACCACTCCTTTAACCCGCCTCCATATTCTGCATCGCTGAATTATAAAAACCAAAGAGTGAACCTGGAAAAGGATCATCTCTCTTTAGAAGAGAAGGGAAGGGATGAAGAAGAAACTGTGTGGGTAAAGACAAAATTCTTTTTGGAGTAGGGAGATGTCAAACATGATGAATTAATAACATGGCTCTGTCTCCCAGCCCCAACACATACACATAAGCAAACAAACAAACAAAAAAAAAACAGGCAGAGGGACATGCTGGATCAAAAGAAACAGAATGGATCTGTGGAATCTAGAGCCAAAACAAATATGAGAAAAAAAGTGAAGATGGGCTGTATTTCAACTGATTTTGTGAAATTGTTGCATACCATTTTAGGTGTGACAAGGATGTTGTCAATGTGAAGGACAAAGCAAAGTCCTTTTCTGATGGAAAGTATGCAGAAATAGGGTGACATATCATGATAGCCTCAAACTCTACTGCAGTGGCCCAGGAAGAGAGTATAAACATTTATTTGTAAATCTAAATAAATTACAAGCTGAAGTGTGTGTGTGTGTGTGTGTGTGTGTGTGTGTGTGTGTGTGCTTTTGCGCATGCATGCGTGCGCGTGTGTGTAATGAGCAGGAGAAAAAGAACAAATGTAGTGAAATTCAGGGCCTATGGTTCTGTAACATTCTGTCGATTTGTCGGTAGATGGATCTTCACAGTTAAAAGGAATTGAATGTAATAAATAATAGATTAAAAGTCCCTTCAAATGTGTACTAAATATGCTGCACAATAACAAGCACTGTCCTTTGAAGCTGTAAGCAAGGACAAGAAAACAATGCCCACGGTCCTCCACTTGGGAAGGATTGTTTATGAAGCCCTCAGGGAACCCAACTTTCTGATGGGAAGATCCTGGCTTCTGGGCAGTGAATGCCCATTAGGAAACCTGTCTCTGAGGATCATCAAGACAAAGCTCTTCAGCATTTCCTGAAGAAGGAGTTAAAGCGGACCCTGTCCAGCCCAAGGGCGCTTCCTTTCTGCCAAGTCCTGTGCCCTCACATGAGGCTCACCACTCCACGTGACAAGAGACTCAAACATGATAGCGTCCTTCTGCTTATTTCCAAGGTGACTGTTTACTTTCTTGTCCAAATCAAGACATTCTAGGGAGTGAAATGGATTGGTAATCAGACAGAATGTTGGCACAGCAGGGACTGTCCCAGGGAAACTGGAACTGACCATGGTCATCCTCATGATACCTCATGAACAAGTGACAAATACATACATGAAAGCAACACTGTTGATCATAGAACAAAATAATACAAAGCAGCTATCTGTAAGAAATCCTTGGAAAGCTGGAGAGATTGCTCAGTGGTTAAGGCACTTGTCTGCAAAGCCTAATGACCAGTGTTCAATTCCTCAGGACCCACATAAAGCCAGATGCACAAAGTGGTGCACGCATCTGGATTTCATTTGCACTGGCATTGTGCCTATTCTCTCCCTCTCTCTTTCTCTCTCCTTTCTGTCATTCTCTGCTTACAAATAAATAAATTAATTAATTAAAGATAAATAAATAAAAGCAGTAAAAAAAAGAGAAATTGCTTGAAGTTCAAAGGAGTGAAAAATTAACTTCTTCATAGGCATCAGGAAAGACTTCATGGAGGAAAAAGCCTTTACATGATCTTAAAATAGTATTTCTTTTTTAAAAAATATTTTATTAATTTATTTGAGAGAGAGAAAGAGGCAGAAAGAGAGAGAGGGAGAGGGAGAGAATGGGCATGCCAAGGCATCCAGCCACTGCAAACAAACTCCAGATGCATGTGCCACCTTGTGCATCTGGCTTACTTTGGATCTTTTGGCTTTGCAGGCAGACGCTTTAACCGCCATCTCTCCAGCCCTAAAACAGTATTTCTATAGGTAGAGAAGAAAGGAAAGGTCCTTCTGACTGGAAGGACCCGTGTGAGTAAAACTCCAAGAAGGAAAGCCGGGGCTCTGTTCCAGAAGCAGAGGCAATGGTACCTTTCTCCCCTGAAGCAGAGCACATAGGAAAGACAGGTGGGTCCGGAGAGGAAGTGGAACCACAGTGAGAAGTTCTCACCTCGAGGCAGCAGGGAATCACTATTTGCTTCTGCGAGGGAAAGCAGTAAGGTCACAGAGGCCAAAGGGTCAGCAAACCAGACACCTTTCTCCTAGCGTCTTCTACCACAAGAATGCCTGGAAGTGCAAATTCAGCCTGTAAACATGAGCGACATAAAGCAAGAGCAATAGTCACAGACGTTGATGTCAAAATGACCTTTGCCCTCTCCTGCAGGTGTGCTGTTCTAGGTGCGGGGTGAGTGTAGCTTCTCTGAATTCTGCATCATAAACCCTTTCCATACCCGATTGCCAGAACGCTGTGGTCACAGAAACTAAAAACGACACAGTTAAAAGTCTCAAATTGTCCAAGCTAGAAGATGAAAACCAGAAAAACAGCATTTGTGCTGAAGAAAAAGCAGGTTGCCAAGAGGAGAGGGATGTGATAAGAATTCTTTGAGGACGGGAAATTGCATTTGGAAAGCACAGCTTATTTGAATGCAAGTCCTTCTCCAGTGCTCAGAGGCCTGAAGCAACAGCACAGTCAACAAGATTAATTGTCTTTTTTCCTAAAGGTTAATTTGTAGATATAGATGGGCTGACACAGAGCATTTCTGAACAGTGTTTCAAAAGTTTTCAATTTTATCCCAGGTATTTAACTAGAAAAGGTTGTCTGAGTCATAGAAGAATGCCTTCTAGAGAAACTATTAATATCAGATCTTTCCGGAAGAGGTGGACAACACTGGGGAAGCAATCTCATTTCCAAGGGAGAACAGCCCAACAGGAAACCAGTGCTCTGGTCTCTAAAGACAAAGGCAGGCATGTTTGTAAACAGCAGCCTCTTGCTCCCTTTCTCCCTAGTCTTTAAAATATCTTCCCTGGTCAATTTAGGTCATAAAGGGACTGGGGAAATGCCTGACTTCCCAACCCATACAGATTCATAGACACCCTGAAAGAATATCTAGGGAAAACATACAGGAGTTAGCTTTAAGAGGTTTCCAATGGTAGAAGTTGCAATCATTTGCACGTTCAAAAAGACCATTGTGGGCTGGAGAGATGCCTAAGCAGTTAAGGCACTGGCTACAAAGCCAGAGGACCCATGTTCAGTTCCCAAGTACCCACATAAAGCCAGATGCACAAGGTGGCGCATGTGTCTGGAGCTTGTTTGCAGTGGCTACAAGTCCTGGAGCTCCCATTCTCTCTCTCTCTCTTTCTCTTTCTCTCTCTTTCTATCTGCCTCTCTCTCTTTCAAGTAAATAAATAAAGAACGTTATTTTAAAAAAGATCATAGTAATTTAGTGGAATCCATAAAGAATGAATAAATCCATAAGTTCATGTATGGAACCAATTTTTATTGTGAAGAATAGTCAATCCTTGATCTTGGCTTCCTCCCATGTGGACTGTATCCCTGATGAACCAAAAATAGATAAGAGGAAGCAATTCTTCCTAAAAGTATCATCACTATTCAGTACAGAAAAATGTCAAAATCAGAACAGCACCGTCTAAAAAACCCTAACATATCAGTGCGTCTATGCACTGAACTTTAACTATTATTATGACTAACAGACGGATAGCACAAATATTGTGTGCTTCCTAAGGGAAAGCACTCCTATTATTTTGCCAGAGGACTTGTACCTGAGTCAGACCCCTAACCCCACGTAGGACATTGTAGGAAACATGAAGGACAGAGAAACACTGAGTATGCAACCTGCGAAGTCCAGACTACAAGAAATGCCTCACGGAAGAGGCCTGGATCCAGCCACACACAAGCTATACAAAAAGGAGAAGGATGCAACAGGAATCTATAGATGATAAAAACTTAGGATATGGAGCCAGGTGTAGTGGCACTCGGGAGGCAGAGGTAGGAGGATTGCCATGAGTGAGTTCAAGGCCACCCTAAGACTACATAGTGAATTCCAGGTCAACCTGGGCTAGAGTGAGACCCTACCTTGAAAAACCAAAAACCAAAAACCAAAAAAAAGTTAGGATATTATTTTTAAGATAAGCAATAAAAACCCAAGGATGCCTATTTGGGCATTTTTTAAAATAAAAATATAGACAATGTTTACTTATAAAAAAAAAATGAGGATTTTAGGGCAGAAATGGGACACTTGAAAGGGACTTCCCCTATAGGTGTCCAAGTTTTATTTCCTGATCTGGATGGTGGTTACAAATGTGTTTAACTTATGGTGATTCATTAAGCTACATATTTGAATTTCAGTGGGAGTGGTATCTATGTCTTATTATAGAATAATAGAGCCTGATTTAAAGAGAGAAAGAAAAAAATAACCCAGTCAAGTTTCTGGAAAAAAAAATTCTGATATATATTCTAGATTTTTCAAGAGTATAACAGGTAACTAAGGTGATAATGACTATTACCATTGGAGAGAGACCAGTACTAGAAAAAAGTTAACTATGAATGAATATAAGTTTCCTAAGAAAATTCAAAAGAAAATGTATACACTGATATACAGAACCATCAAACTCTCTATGGCCTTCAGTCATTTGCACTGGATGCTTGTGGTGGTTTGATTCATGTGTCCCCCATAAACTTATGTGTTCTGAATGCTAGGTTCCCAGCTGATGGTAATTTGGGACTTAACACCTCCTGGAGGCAGTGTGTTGTTGGCGCAAGCTTATGGGTATTATAGCCAGCTTCCTCTTGCCGGTGTTTGGCACACTCTCCTGTTGCTGTTGTCCATCTGATGTTAGCCAGGAGGTGATATCCACCTTCTGCACATGCCATCATTTTCCCCTGCCATCATGGAGCTTCCCCTTGAGTCTGTAAGCCAAAATAAACCTTTTTTTCCCCACAAGCTGCTTTTGATTGGATGATTTCTGTCAGCAATGTGAACCTGACTGCAACAGTAAAGTTGGTACTGAGAGTGGGGTTGCTGATAGACACTTGACTGTGTGGCTTTGGCCTTTTGGAGCTGATTTTCAAGAGGAATGTGGAAGGATTTGAAACCTTGGCCTAAGAGTCACCTTGTAGTGCTGTAAGTACAGCTTGATGGACTATTCTGGTCAGAGTTGAAAGACCTGAATGCAGTAATAATGGACTGTGAGGTTTGGCTTGTGAGGGTGAGAAAGAGCTTTGCTTGGACTGGACTTGAAGCAGTTTGTGTGAGAGGCTTATTGTTATGCCCATATCCTGAGAAATTGTGCAGGGTTGCTTTGTGTAGAAGCAGACTGGTGTGAGCAGAGGGATATGGCACAGAAAAATGAAATCTTTGGTCTGAAATTGCTGCCTGTTCAGCTACAATTGTATAAGAGATTACAACCATTGAGATTAGGCCACCTGACCTGCATTGCGACAACAGAAAAAAAAATGCAGTCTTTTCGGGGTACTCAATGCTGAAGGAGTGTCCTGTTCTTCAAAATCTGCTTTATTCCCCCATGGATTTAAGAAATTAGCATCCCACCTGGTAGTGTAGAGTATAAGAAATGCAGGAAAGAGAGGGTCATTGAATTTGAAACATGGTCTTTTGTTTTGGAAATGGCCATGGGCAGTGTGAAGCAGGTTTGCAGGATTGCCGGCATGGAGACCCGATGGAGCCATGAGGTTGCAGTGCAGACCCAGTGGAGATGCCAGGACCATAATATGGCTACTAAAGAGAACTGCCTGCCTGGCAGAATTGGAACACTAAAGACTTGTTGTTGGTTAGAATATCGGACTTGGAGATTTGTCACTGGCTAGAGTTGTTGGACTTGGAGTTACAGAGTTTGATGCTTGCCCTGTTTAAATCATGTATTTGTTGAATATTTCTTTCCTGTGCCCAATGCCATCTTTTGCAGTGTGTTTATTCTGTGCCATTATAGGCTTGGGGAGGATTTTTTGGTATTATGGCTCAGGTAAAAGACCTTGGATTACTGGAATGTTTGAACATCATTAGGATTAATAAAAACTATGGGAATTTTTAAAGATGGACTGAATGCTTTGCATTTTACATCATGGATGGTTATCAGTTTATGGAGGTCAGGGATGGAATGTGGTGGTTTGATTCAGGTGTCCCCCATAATCTTAGTTATTCTCAATGCTGGGTTTCCAGCTGATAGAGATTTGGGAATTAATGCCTCCTGGAGGCAGTGTATTGTTGGGGGCTGGCTTATAGATAGTTATAGCCAGTGTCTCCTTGCCAGTGTATAGCACACTCTCCTGTTGCTGTTGTCCACCTGATGTTGGTCAGGAAGTGATGTCCACCCTCTGATCATGCCATTGTTTTCCCCTGCCATCATGGAGCATCCCCTCGAGTCTGTACGCCAAAATAAACCTTTTTTTTCCCCACAAGCTGCTCATGGTCGGGTGATTTATGCCAGCAATACAAACCTGACTGCACCAATGCTCCTGTGATCCCAGGAGATACTATCACTCATCTCCATGTACGAAAGGAGATGCGTGCGGTAACCAGTTCAGGGAGAGCCCTCTGCCAGTCTCATGGCTTTGAGTACTAGATCCTGAAGCAAAACAAACCTCTCCCGTTAATTTTTCTCAGCAGCTGCAGATTTTTCCTCTTGAAAACCTGTTCCTCGGGGTTAGAGAGATGGTTCAGTGGTTAAGAGCTCTTGCTGCACAAGCAAAAGGACCCAAGTTCAATCCCTGGCACCGACATAAAAAGCCAGGATGGAGATGGTTCAGTAGTTAAAGATGATTGCTTGTAAGCCTATCCGTTCATGTTTGAATCTCAGTCCCCATGTAAAGCTGGATGCAAAGTGACACACATGTTCATAATCACCTATGAAGCCAGTAGACTCTGGAAGCTCAGAGCCCAGAATAGACTGGCCTGCACATAGTGGCCAAAAATAAGGGATATCCACTTTCAAGCAAGGTGGAAGGAGGGGACAAACATGCCTAGGTTTTTCTCAGACCTTCACATATGCCCTGTGGCATACATGCACCCATACGCACACACACACACACACACACACACACACACACACACAATATCATCATCATCATTATCATCATCATAATAATAAACAAAATCCAGGCATGGCAAAGGCCATGCATGCCCATGGCTTAGCACTGACAGGAGGATCACTGGGGGTCCCTGGTCGATCAGCCAATGTGACCGCAAAACAGAAAGATCCAGGTTCAGTGAGAGCCTCAGTGAGACAAATAAGGCAGAAGTGCAGTAGAGGACTCCCAGCATCTTCCTCTGACCTCTGCATGTGTGTGCATGGGGTGCATGCATCTGCATACACCATACACCCATACCAATAAACAAAATCAAAATACAAAAGTCAGGAAGCAGAACTCCTGATGACCAGGTGACCTGAACTATGCCCCATAAACAAACTGGTCATCATTTGATCCACTCAGCCAAGCATCAGCTAAGTGCTCTTGGCCTCCCTCGCTATGTGGAAGTGACATCATTCGAGTTTGTAGCAGGTCCTGAAGACAACAATGAATTAAGGTCAGATGATTCCTGTGACACGGCTTCCTCTCAGGTCACATCTATGACCTCAAGAGGAGTTCTCTGTAACCAAAGGCTGGTGAAAAAGAAAGAAAGAAAGAAAGAAAGAAAGAAAGAAAGAAAGAAAGAAAGAAAGAAAGAAAGAAAGAAAGAAAGAAAAGAGAGAAAGAAAGAAAGAAAGAAAGAAAGAAAGAAAGAAAGAAAGAAAGAAAGGGGAGAAAGAAAGAAAGAAAGAAAGAAAGAAAGAAAGAAAGAAAGAAAGAAAGAAAGAAAGAAAGAAGAAAAGAACCAAAGAAATGCCAGCTATGTTTTACAGATGAATCTCCATTCCATAGTGGCACTAGTTGGAAGTAGTCTATTACACATGCACTCAGGGTTGCCCTTGAGTGAAAGAACATTTTCCCAGCTAGTAGAACTTCACAATCCATGTGGAAGTTAGGGCTGAAGATGCATAGTAGTATAAATCTCTGTTAACTCATACACAGTGGGAAATGATTTGGCCAGATAGACATATGGAAAGAACAGAATTGAAAAATAGCACCTCCACCCCCCCAAAATAAACATAAGAGGAGGAGGAGATGGAAGAAAAGGAAAAAGAAATGGTGATGATAGGGGAAGGGACTGGAAATAATAAGTATATGGATGACTTTTTGGAAGGGGCAAAGATTATAAAATATGTATCACATTTATAAGAATCTGGTAGACAAGGTAACATATTTTGAGAGTACCAGTCAGCCTTTATTTCCCCAAGCCGTCTATATTAGTCAGGGTTCTCTAGAGGAACAGAACCCATAGAATGAATTGAACTAAAAAGGGATTTACTGGAGTAGCTTACGCCAGTCCAGCAATAGCAGTCTACAGGCCCAAGAGTCAGGAACCTGGTAGCTGCTCAGTCCACAAGGCTGGATGCCTCAGCAGTGCCAATCTGGCTCTGAAGGCCTGGAGGCTTCCTGGAGAGCCAAAGTCTTCAGTCCACACTGGTCTTCAGTCCATGCTGGAAGACAGCAAGTACCTGGCAGCCAGGTGGGAAGAAGGAATTCTTCTCTCCTAGAGCTTGCTTAGATAAAGCCCCCCCCTTTGGGAGGTGCCCATTCTTTGGGTAGGGCTCACTCTGGGGGAAGGACTTCCTCCTTCAGTTGATCCTTTCCTAGAAGCAACCTCAGAGACTGACCCAAGAGGAATGCCTGTGGATTCCTAAATAGATCAAGTTGACAATAGAACTTAATCATCCCACCACCCTATGTGCCTTTTTCATGGACTTATCTTCAGAGTGGTCATGACATCCATCAAGGAGCTCTGTGTAGACTCACCAAGATAAACCCAGCCATTACCATCAGTGAGTGTAGTCAATCAACAATGAGTCCAAGTGCACCAGTGAGCTACATGATAGTTGCCTGATTACGCTGGCTCTTATTTATTTATTTATTTATTTATTTATTTATTTATTTATTTATTTATTTATTTTAGAGAGAGAAAAGAGGGAGAGAGAATTGGCATGCCACAGCCTCAGCCACTGCAATCAAATTCCAGACATTTGCACCACCTAGTGGGCATGTGCAACTTTGTGCTTGCCTCATTTTTGGCCATCTGGCTTACATGGGATCTGAAGAGTTGAACATGGGTCCTTAGGCTTCACAGGCAAGCGCCTTAACTGCTAAGTCAAAAAAGTTCATAGACTTATAAAATCTCAATACTGTGCATTTGGCTTACATGGGACATGGAGAGTCAAACATGAGTCCTTACACTTTGCAGGCAAGTTTAACCATTAAGCCATCTCTCCAGCCCCCAAAAAGTATTTTTTAAGTATGAGAGTGGGCAGTGCTTGCAAAAGATAAGTGCATATCCAAAAGAATCATTTATTCCAATGAAACAATCTAAGTCTTCCCCAGTGCATGGTCCCTGTTCTTGTATCTGTACCTGTGTTGCTTTTAGTCTTGGGTGGAAGAAGCCCCTTGACTGTTTCAAAGGGTGAGCCATGCTGTGGGTGGGGGTGGCAGCTTCCTGTGATTACAAAGTTCTTCCGTGTATGAAAGCAAAACACTGATCTACCCTGTTTCTTAGCACCCTCCATCTTCCACAGTTTACATGTTGTGCTATTTTCAAACCACATTTGGGGCTGAAGAGATGCCTCAGTGGTTAAGTTGCTTACTTGCAAAGCCTAATAACCAGGGTTCAATTTCCCAGTATCCACGTAAAGCCAGATGCACAAAGTGGCAGATGCATCTGAAGTTCCCTTGCAGTGGCCGAAGGCCCTAGCGTGCCCATTCTCTGTCTCTCAATCTCAATCTCTCTATCTCTCTCTCTGCTTGCAAGTAACTAAAGATTTTTTTTAATCACCACATTTTATACCAGTTTCACTAAGAACAGTAAGAATCTCATGGACAAAACTAGGAAACCCAAATAAATACTAGCAATTTCTGTGGATGTTCAACACTCCCTAACAGCATACCACAGAGCCGGAGGCCTCCAGAGCCTAGAGAAAGTCAGCCGAATTCAGGAATTGATTAAACTCTGAGTCACTATGTACTCCTGAGGCCCTCTGCTCACTCGTGCTTTTAAAAAGAAATATTCCTCCACCTGTTCTGGAGATTCCTGACAGTTTCTCATTAGGTAACTCCTCATCTCTTTAATGAACCAGAAAGATTCTCTCCCAGGTAGTCACAATATTTATCACAAACGCAAGGATGAAAATTTTCACTAATGAAATTTCATTCCCAAAAGCCTGCTGATGGACTGATTTCTGAAGTCACAGAGGAAGAAGCGGCCTTGACTTTGTGGTATTTTTAGCAGCATTCATGCCAATTTCTTCCCTGACTAATTGCACATGTTATTTATATGAGAAAGTTATGTTATTACTATAGAAACATTGCTAAAAAATACTAACAATGATTTTGAAGAATACAGACCATGACAAAATGTCTCTGACACAGGACCAGAGGTGATTAATTACATGGGGCCACTATCTCTCTATTGTATATGATTTATGACTGAGGCCACTCTCCATCATTTCAGCTGTTAAATGCACTCAATATGTCTTTGAGATAAGGGAAGTCTTAATGTCACTTTAAAAGAGAAAGGTAAATTGTAAAGATCAGGAAGCAATAATTTGTGAATATGTGTAAGCTATAGATAAACAAATGGAAAAAGATATGTCTAGCTTATACTCAAGGAAATGCCAGTCAAAACAACCTAAGATAATTTTGCCTCTGCAAGTGAGGAAATGACTCTTGTAATACTGCAGGTGGATGTGTATGTGAATGTAAACTTTCAAAAGGTGAATTTACCAAAAATATAACAAAAACCTAAAAAAAGAGTCCACATTTCACTCCAGAAAGTTTACTTCCTAGAACATAACCTAAAGAAACAATTTTAATGGACACACGCAAAAGTATACAAAAGGATTGCATCATTTCTTATCATAAAACTTGGGTACCCCAAAATATGGAGCAATGCCTGATAACTTACATCAACTATGGTTCACTTGGCTACAACTATCAACAAAAGCCAAAAGTTACGTAGCAATTACCATGTGCCAGGCTATATGCCAAGCAAACTTATAAATATATTAAACTCAATCTTTACTATAATCTTATGAGATTTTATAACTGTCCTGATTAACTGAGACAACAGGAAGGCATGGGAAAATTAAATAGCCCAAGGCAACGAAATTAGACAATGCTGAGCCAAGGTTCATTCAAACCCAAGCATTCTGTCTTAAGACTGAACACTCTTAATCACTGTATCATGATATGGAAGAATATTAGTAACATTGAAATCTCAAAACACACCTATGTCTGTAAATCAGGCAACCAAGTTGTATTTCCTAGGTACTGAATATATTTAGCATGTACATAGATAAATAAATATATTATCTGTAATATATAATACAAATTAATTAAGTACATTATACATCATTCACATGTAAGTCAACATATTACCAGTTGTTATCCAGATAAGGATATCAGGGGCATTTTTTTTTACTTTCTTCTATTTTGATAATTTTATTTTTTACCATGAACATCTGTTACATTTGTCATAACAAATACAAAAATGCTCTCAGTAGCCTTTAAACATTCCTGATGAATCACTGTCTTCAGCCTACAACTTAGAAGACACAATTCTTTTTTTTGTTTTGTTTTGTTTTGTTTTTATGGGTTATATTTATTACTATTTGCTTTATTCAAAAATCAGTATTTAGCCATTGATATACATATTAGTGTTTTGAAAGTAGAATTAATAACCATTCCTCAAGTTAATATAAACAATAATTGTATGACAAATTCTTTTTATTTATAAATATAAAATTTTTATATTTATAAATTTATAACATAGGTTAAAGTCTTGTATCCCCTCATCTCCAGTCTCTGTCACCCTGAGGGTCCTCCTCAGTAGGGTCCTTGGTGTTCATTGGGGAGGTACTGGGGCCTCTGTTAGTTTCTAGGGGGAGCTGTACCTCAGGGAATTTCTATCCGCCCTTTGGCTCTTATAATCTTCCTGGGATGCCACCCCCTTCCACAACAATCCCTAAGTTTTGGGTGTGTTTGCAGATTTAATCACTGCAGCTTCTGTATTTCTGCTTCAATGAAGACACAATTCTTTTTTTTATTATTTTTTTTTTTTTATTTATTTGAGAGTGACAGACAGACAGAGAGAAAGAGGCAGAGAAAGAGAGACAATGGGTGCACCAGGGCCTCTAGCCACTGCAAACAAACTCCAGACACATGTACCACCTTGTACATCTAGCTTACATGGGTACTGGGGAATCGAGCCTCAAACCAGGGTCCTTAGGCTTCACAGGCAAGTGCTTAACCACTAAGCCATCTCTCCAGCCCCAATTCTTTTTTTAAATTAATTCATCCATTGAGAGAGAGAGAGAGAGGCAGATATGGGAGAATGGGTGTGCCAGGGCCTTCAGCCACTGCAAATGAACTCCAGACACAGGTACCTCTTTGTGTATCTGGCTTACATGGGTAGTGGGAAATCGAATATTATGGGCTATTCTTGTGAGAGTTTTAAAATGCTAAGTGCAGAGAGTATTGAACTTCAAAGCTTGGCTTATGAGCTTTCTAAGGGGAAGGAAAGACTACAGAGGACTTTGTTGAAACTGGGCTACTGGCATAAGGTATGGCTGCATTCTGCTGCCCAGGCCCAGAGAGTTTGATCAAGGTTAAATCTGAAATGGACTGATGTGCTTAGCTCAAGATTTAAGATTTTAAGTTGGAAAACCTCAAGCAAGTTAAAATTATAGGCACTGAGACTGGTTTTAAGTTGCTGGAACTGCTATTGTCAAACACATCAGCAATCTTAAGGAAGATGGCCCAACTGCTTTACATTAAAACAACAGAGAGGATGCCTGAGAAAAGATTACAATAGAAATGCAAACTCTTTTTGGAAAGAGTTGACTGGAAAAGGAACCTACTTTTCAAGGTTACAATTTATTTCTCCCCTGAATTAAGAATATAGCTGTGTCCTGCACACCTGGTATTGGTTTTGGAAGCATAAAAAAATGCATAGAGTGGGCCAAGAAGTGCACATGGTTCCAGGAGCTGCTGCTGAGATACAGCATGAGGCAGGGCGTGATGACCCTGATAGGCAGGAAGAGCCTTTGGAAGATACACTGTGGTTTGCATGGAGATCCAAAGATGTTTTGGATATACCAGGATTGTGCAAGGGCTACCATGGAGTTCACTGTTGGCCTGGGATAGAAGTTTTCCCTGACTACTCTGCCCAGCTAGAGGGGAAGAACTGGAAAATCTGGAGACTGTCAGTCTCTGGTTGTATTGAACTTGATCTACAGAAGTTTGATGTTTGTTGAGTTTATATTGTTCTACTCTCTCCTTGCTATGCCTTATACCAGTTAAAAATGTTTACTGTGTGCCTTTGTATTTTGAAAGTATTTAACTTGTTTGATTTTACAGGACTTATAGGTAAAAGAAAATCTTAAATCTCAGAGGAGACTTGGCAATTTGGAACTATCTTAAGTGGGTCAAGACTGGGGACCTTTGAAATTGGACTGAATACAATTTACAATGTGTGATGGTTTTGAATCTATTGGGGGGCAGGGGTGGAATGTGGTAGTTTAAATAGATGTCCCCCAATATATTCAGTGTTTATTAGTTTGTACTTTGGATCTACAGCCACCTGGCTGGAGGTGGTGTCACTGGATGGATCTTAGGGTCCAGCCCTAAGATGTGGGGGTGGATTTGAGATTCTAATCTAAAGATATGTAAAGTGTCTGAGTTCCTCCTGGAATTCTTAAAGTGTGCTGTGTGACTTTAGGCTTTTGGCTTGTGGCTTCTCTCTCTCTGCTTGGCTCTTCTGCCATTATGAAATTTCCCTTGGATCTGTAAGCTTCAATAAGTATCCCTTCCCCTATAACTGTGCCTGGTCTAGAAGTTCATTTCAGAGAACCTGAAGCTGTCTGCTGCACATGGGTAGTGGGAAATCAAACCTAGGTCCTTAGGCTTCACAGGAAAACACCTCACCCCCTAAGCCATCGTTCTAGCCCAAATACACAATTCTTAACATGAACACTAGTAGACAAACTAAAGTGCTTCATATAAGTTAACCTCTTTTTTTTTTTTTTTTTAAATCCTGAGATACAGGGTTTCTAGTTTTCCATCTTATGAGGACAGAAGTACTTTATAAATGAAAACTTTTCATATCAATAAAAGATTTTTTTTTTATTGCTTCACTGTCTAAGCCTCTAAGGTTTTATGTAACTACTGCATGCTAACCAGTTACACCACTGTAGTTCCCACCTCTAAGGTTTCAAAATAAGCAGTGTGTTCAGTCCTGGTGTTTTTATCCTCCCCCTTCACCTCCAGGTCATCTGAGTTTATCAGTTTGCAGATATTTAAACTCCATAAACAAAATTCCTGCCTGGTAAGTATAGTGCTACTTATCGGGAGGTGTGACTCACTGGGATTTCTTGGTGGCCTTTGCCTTACTGTTGCAACTTGACCCTGAAGCTCCTCGATGGTAATTCCTGACTGAATCAACTTTGCAGATTAAAATTGCTCCCAGAAAAAAGGCAATCAAGATGTGACAGAAATTAAAAATAGCACCTTCTCACAGTCTGCCCATACCATGAGAAAAGAAAACAAACAAGACAGCAAGATGGATACAATCATCATGTTATTTCCAAAAACAATTTCTACTCAGATTGAGAAATGTTTATCACCCAGGGCTCTGCCTGGAGCTTGGAGGACCATGTGCAGGGGTGGCCCCAGTGAGTTTCACCGCCTGGCATTTGGTGGCCTTGATTGTTCCCATAGTAGCAAAGTGCTTAGAAACTCCAAGTGGAAAGGTTCCAAATCCACAGCATTACCCAGAGTAGCACATGAACATGTCTTGGTGGTATATTATATTAATATTGGTATATTAATAAACACATCCGCAATTTCCCACAGTCATTTTAACAATGTTGCAGAGACTTCAAAAAGTCCATAAAATAAAATAAAATAAAATAAAATAAAATAAAATAAAATAAAATAAAATAAAATAAAATAAAACAAAATAAAATAAAATAAAATAAAATAAAAACAGGAGCTGGGTGTGATAGCCCATGCCTTTAATCCCAGTGCTTGGGAAGCAGAGGTAGGAGGATCACTGTGAGTTTGAGGCCAGCCTAAGACTACATAGAGAATTCCAGATCAGCCTGGGTTAGAGTGAGTACCTACTTCTAAAAATCAAAAACAAAAAGGAGCTTCAAAAACTAAGTAGCAGTGGTCAGAATTCCAAGTTGGTGCCCAAGTTATACATGCTGTGCAATCACTTCCCTTTCAATGCGGGTAGATCCCATGGGAACAATGGGACGAGCCCTTCCTCAGTGGGCTTACATTCTGTGGCCAGTGGCAATGGAAGAGTCAACTTATTCTAGGTAATGCGAAGTCAGAGAGGAGACACTGCCCTGCAGGCCTGAAAGAAAGCTAAACCCTGTGCTACAAACTGCCCTGGGCGACTGCAGGCACCTTTAAGTGATGAGAGAGGATCATAGCACAGCCCTGCCACCTCTTGATTTCAGCCTGTTGAAACCCTGAGCAGAAAACCTGGACCACCTAGCCAACTGGCAAACGATGAGGCCCTATGTTTGTGCATCATACGCGGGGGCCATAAGTTGTAGTAATTTCCCATATAGTGATAGGAATTAAGTAGAAGTGCATGGATACAATGTGCAATCCCACTATTTGGGTGGCCAAGACAGGAGGAGGGTGATTTTTTGAGGCCAGCCTAGACTACAGAGGGATGACTATTGTCAGAGCATGTGTTATCACACTCTGTCTTCAGAGGGAAATAACACAACTTTGAGGAAAGGAGTTTGTGTCTAGAACATTCACAATTTCCCTGGAATTGTACATGATGGAGATGGAGCCCAGGTAGTGGTGACTGGGAACAAAGATTCTGAAATCATTGCCTGCCAGATGGGCTCTGGCCAGCATGTCAACCTCTCTGGCCAGATTCCTGTCTCTTACACAGGGATGTAGAATCCTACATCTTGAGATGGTCATGAGTCTATGGGGGCCAGTGACAGATTGTGGTGGTTTGAATCAGCTGTCCCTGATAAATTCATGTGTTTTGAATGCTTGACCCCAGCTAATGGCAACTTGGGAGGTGGATCCTTGCTGGAGGAGGTGTGCTACTGGGGGCAGGCTTTAGGGTGTTATAAAGCCAGCTCTCCCTTGCAGATCTCAGCTGACTTTTGCTGCTATCTTCCACCTGCTGTTCCAAAATGTGATGTCCAGCCTCTGCTTGTGCCATGCCTTTCCCTGCTGTCATGATGTCCCGTCGAGACTATAAACTAAAACCAACCCTTTTCTCCCATCAGCTGCTTTTGGTCGGGTGTTTTGTTCCAGCAAATGTGACTGCAATAGAAAATTAGGCCATGAGAATTCAATGCATTTCCAAAAAGCCTAGTCATGGTAAGCACTGGATGCATGTTCATTGTTATCCTTATCAGCGATGTTATCTAAACACAATAGGAAAGTCAAGTTAGCTTTGTTCATGTCCCATGGTCACATGCACAGCCTAAGGTTTTAGGAAGTTCCACAGCAGTGGGCTTTTCCTTAGCCCAGAGAGAGGGAACCTGTGACTGGGAAATAATGGAGCCCAGCCTCCAACTATAGTCTTAAGGAGAATGGGGCCACACAGGCCAGAATGAAGGAGTTAGTTACATGCTCCAGAAAGACTCTATGGGTAAAGAGGAGTGTGATTGATTCCTTCTGTCCCTTTGAAAATAGAAGCCTCGTTTGCAAAGTTTCTAGCTGTGAGATGAGATCGCATGTACAAGTGCGTCCTGGACTATGACCAGTCATAGGGCCTGCCTCACACTGTGAAGCTGGATGTGGTTAGGTGGCAGGTTGGTCATCTGCTAGAGGCATTCGTCCCAGGCTCCTTCCAAGATGTGTGTTGCAAACAACCAAAAGAAATTCCCTCTGGGCGGTTGTGGGAACAAAAGCATTGGCTATGCCTCCTGAGAACCTTAGGTCACAAAGCTGCCAGAATCGAATGTCACAAAGATAATAATGGTCTTATCACAGAAGCCAAACTCAAAAAATAGCACATTCTAGTTGCACATCATACTACCAGGCCAGGTAGGAAGTTTTCTGTGTCAAGGCTCTTGCGTTCCACTGAAATGCCTTGGTTCTTGGGGACTGCTGTGATTCTATGAGCGTTTAAGGGATAGTTAAGGGCATACCCTCCCAGTATTGTTTTGGTCCCATTATGGGCCCATTGGACAAAGGCCAATTTAGTCACCTCACACCTGGCATCTCCTAGTGTCTCAATTCAAGTCCAAAGAATGATTCTTGGTGTTGGATGGGAGGGGTGGGCAACAAGGATATCTGAATAAATACCTAATCATCACCATCATTTTATTTAGTGATTGATTGATTGATTGATTGAATAGGTGGCAATTCATTTGTCTCCATTCCTCACCTCTGCAGTGTTTATAATACTTAGGCAATACCAATGTCTCTATTTCTTTAAACATTTTATTTATTCATTTGTATGCAGAAAAACAGAAAGAAGAGAGACAGAGAGAAAGAAGAGAGAGAAAGAGAAAATGGGCATACCAGGCTGTCGAGCCACTGCAAATGAACTCCAGACACATGTATCACTTTGGGGACCTGGTTTTATGTGGATACTGGAGAATCAAACCTAGGTCATTAGGCTTCACAGGCAATTGCCTTAACCACTGAGTCTTCTTTCCAGCCCCAAAGTCTCTATTTTTTCATATTACCAAGGGTCACTGCTTCCTAACAAACAATAAACAATAAAGGAAATGGAAAATTACAACTAAAAGCAATTTTCTTATTTACCTTTCACACAAAGGCATGCTGGTTCATTTCAGAGTTTACCTTTTTTTTAAACTATTTTAGACAGAGCGAGAGAGAGAGAGAGAGAGAGAGAGAAAGAAAGAATTGGTATGCCAGGGCCTCAGCCATTGCAATCAAACTCCAGATGCTTGTGCCACCTAGTGGGAATGTGCAACCTTGCACTTGCCTCACCTTTGTGTGTCTGGTTTACATGGGATATGGAGAGTCAAACATGGGTCCTTAGGCTTCAAAGGCAAGCGCCTTAATTTCTAAGCCATCTCTCCAGGCCCTGATTTCAGCAAAGATACCTGAGAAGATCCCAGAAGAGGCAAAGGTACAAGGGGTGAAGCGGTCAGCAAACTAGAACAGTGTAATCTTGGTGGAGAGAAGAAACCTCAGTGGCTTGGCATTTACTGTACTGGGCAGTCCTAATAAAAAGGTCAAATGCAAAACCACCATGGGGACTTGTAAGGCCTAGGGCTACTGGATTGTAATTGACCCTTGACCTAGAGAGCGTGGAGCCCTTTCAAAAGCCAAATTGTTACAGGGATTGCAGACTCGTGGGCAAAAGCACATGGAGCTCAAAGAAAAAAACATTTAAAAAAGAACCGCTTTCTGAAAACTGCCGTCCCAGTTGATCTGTGATCTCAGAAAGCACCCTTTTGGCATGTTCTAGAAACACAAGAAGAAAGTTGAGCCAGCAAACTAGTCAAACCACCCAAGGCAGCACTCTGGAGGAAATACTTTGGCTGTTGGCACCCCACTCATTACTTTTGAAATTTTGATCAGAGACAAAACTTTTCTGCTTTCTAATAAAAACAAAGTGAAATGGCCATCTATTGTGTGAGTGGATTCCAGCAAACACCATCAGTTAGGGCAGAACCTGAGGTATTTAAAACAGACTTTTGCCTGGGAAGGAATTCCCTATTAAAATCCCTGGAGAGCAAATTTTGTCCTTACAAAGGCTGGCCTTGGAAAAGAATACACATCCACAAAAAGTCTGGTTTACTCATGATTTGCATAATAAGATGCCAAAATATGAAACTTTTCTGCCTTAGTTTAGAAATGATAGAACCTAGGGGGCTAGGGATGGCTTAGCAGGAAAAGTGCTCGCCACAAAAGCATGAGGACCTGAGCTTGGAACCCCTGAGCCCACATAAAATGCCAAGCATGGTGATGTGTGGCTGTAATCACAGCACTGAGGCAGCAAAGAGAGAGAATTCCTGGGGCTCACTGGCCAGCTGGTCTAGCTGAATTGGCGAGTTCTAGGTTCAGTGGAAGATACTGTTTCAAAGAAAGATGGAGAGTGAAGCAGACAGCTTCAGGTTCGCTGAGATGAACTTCCAGACCAGGCACAGTTATGGAGGAAGGGATATTTATTGAAGCTTACAGATCCATGGGAAGTTCCCTAATGGCAGGAGAAGCGGCCTGCTCTCACAGGACCAGTCAAGAGAGCAAAGCCAACCAGCCACACAGCACACAGAGCAAAACTACAGCCAAAAGCCACAGCACACTTCAGGAACTCCCCCTAGGCACACTTTGCATATCTTTACAATGGAATCTCAAACCATCACCACACCTTAATGCCCACTGACATTGCCTCTAGCAAGGTGGCTGAGGATGCAAACTATAAACTAATAAAACACTGACTATATTGGGGGCCATATATTCAAACTACCACAGAGAGTGATTAAGAGAGGATTACTGATGTTGACCTCTGGCTCCATATGCATGGGCACACACACACACACACACACACACACACACACACACACATATGTAGAAAGAGAGAGACAGGAGAGAGAGAGAGGCATAGTGTGTGAGCATACATGCATGCCACACATATATACACAAACATACACCAAGGCAAAATTACAAAGTTAATATCCAAGACCTACTTAGACCCCCTCACCCACAACAATAATAATCAGAGACAAGAGAAAAGCAACTGAGAAAATTTGTGAGAAGAACTTATTTGGAGAAGTACTTTAATCCCTGAGAAAGGGGAGGAGGCTTAGTCTCACTTTATGCTTGGTGAAGGAAATGCTTTCAAATTCGAGGGGACCACTCAGAGAGCTTGCGAGTGGACAGGTCGCAAGGGGAGGAACTGTATGTCTTCAAGAGCAGCTAAAGGACTGGCAGCTGTCACATGAGCTCAAGGTGAGGTGGCTGTGTTGGGAGGCAGGCTGAGCCTATACTCAGTTGACCAGTGAACAGTGCTTTGGTGTTACTAGTGATGAAGATGTGGGCCACACGCTAGAGAGAGCTGGAGTGAGGACCTGTTAGATCCTGACTTGCAGGGTCTCCCAGATGCTTGCCAAGATTTCAGCCAATGAAAGCAGGAGGCAACTTCCAGAGTCACTGGAGCAATGAAGGCGTAAGTGACAGTCCACAGGAAAGAGAGGAAATCACAAGCCAGGGAGAGGAAGGAGGGAGGGTCTGCTGGAAAATCCAAAGAAACATCCAGAAGAAAAAAGAAGCCTTCAACACCTGTATACCCAGAGCATACAAAGAACACAAACACCAAGTAACACATCTCTGGCTCCCCTCGCCTCCATGTGGAAGACTGACTCTGATATAATAGGGGAGGTGAAAAGTGTTGTGAGATCTAAGAAATTAAGATATTGCCTTTAGCTTCTGTAACTCCGCTTGCTAGTGCTCCAGCTTGACAGTAGTACTGCCATTTTTAAGCAGATAGCCATTATAGCAAAACAGACTGCCATCTGAAATAAAAAGCCCAGGCCTGACTCAAATGAGAAACAGCGGGCTAATGTACTGACCTTTGCTTCTTTCCCAACCCCTCCTCCTCTTATTGTTCATTCCTGGGAAGTCTTAAGGACATCCCGGAGGTAATAAAGAATCTGCAAACAAGTGGCTGATCCTAGATAAGCAGCTCAAAATGTTGTGGGCGCTTTTGAACCAACCATTTCAAATGTTGCAATATGATGTAACTGCTGTATCCCTTCTCTATATAAACCCTTTCCCCAAGAGTGGGGCTCTCTCTCTCACACTCCCACTAAACGTTGGTTTGTGTGGACAGAGTCCCAGTCTAGGCTTGGTAATAAAGAATTCCATGTAATTGCAGTCGATTGGTCTTGTTGTCTCACTGGTCTCCCAAGGACCCCAACCCCATTTGGGGGTCCTGGCACTACATTGAGGGAAAAAATAGCCAACCACACTCATGTGTGTCCAACATCCCATGTGGGCAACACATAGCTCTAGATTGATCCAAAGGGAAAAATAGAACATCACCTCACCCAAGGGAGTCAGACTGGTCATATCCACTTATTCTTAGGACATTTTTGCCCTTCACAATGAAGGACACTTGAATGCATTTCCTGGGTATTCTATGGCCCATGTGTGTTCTTTGCCCACTCTTATTTTAAAATAATATTTCATGCTTTGGGAACTTTTCTTTTGTTTGTTTTGTTTTGTGAGGTTGGGTCTCACTCTGGTCCAAGCTGACCTGGAATTCACTATTTAATCTCAGGGTGGCCTCAAACTCATGACAATCCTCCTACCTCTGCCTCCCGAGTGCTAGAATTAAAGGCATGTGCCTCCACACCTGGCTGGGAACTTTTTTAAATGAAAAGCAAATGTGTCTGGAGCCTGAGGGTTTTGTGTGGTTTTGGCTTTTTTGATGTTCTTTCTTTGGCTTTCTCAAATTGATCACTTAGAGCTGACAGCTGTCTTGCCCTGAACCCAGCAACACATGTCTGTACCCTCAATGGAACACCAGGCTGTCACAGGTTGAAACCCTAGATGTGAACAAAGCACCAGAAAGAGGAAAGTTGTGGAGATGGAGTTTGCAAAGTGAAAGAGTTGAGACCCTTAAGAAATGGCCTGGAATATACAAAGTGTCAGAGGTAAGCTGTCAGGAGGCCAGCAAGCAGCTGCTCTCCTTCTCCAAACACATAGCAACTTTTTAAAAACTACAGATGGCATATTAAATCAGCCCAGAGTCAGGTGGAAGAGTTGGAAAGAGACAATTATATAACTGCTCAACTTCGTTGTTTCCTAGTCCCTACCTGAAGTAAAGTCCATGCCAGAAAGAAGACATCTGGTGGCCTCTCCTAAGCTCCGAGACTCCGGTTACATTTCTAACTGGGAAGAAAGACAATTCGAGCATTTGTTCAGACTCAGTTTGCCTAAATGACTGAAATTAGAACGCTACCAGACTCTCTGAGCACCTACACTTGGAGTGTTTTTCCCTTCCTTGCAACCATTTATAGCCTTCATTTCAAGAACACAACTATGGAAAATTACTACATATACTAGTTTTAAATAATTTAAATAATTTTTAAAGAATTTAGCAAAAATCAAGGCTCAGGCTGGAGAGATGGCTTAGTACTTAAGGTGCTTGCCTGTGAAGCCTGAGGACCCATGTTTGACTCTGGTCGTGGTTTGATTCAGGTGTCTCCCATAAACTTCTGACTGCTAGGTTCCCAGCTGATGGAGATTTGGGAGTTAATGCCTCCTGTAGGCAGTGTATTGTTGAGAGAAGTCTTATGGGTATTATAGCCAGTTTCCCCTTGCCAGTGTTTGGCACACTTTCCTGTTCTTGTTGTCCACCTGATGTTGGCCAGTAGGTGATGACCATCCTCTGCTTATGCCAACATTTTGCCCTGCCATCATGGAGCTTCCCCTCGAGTCTGTAAGCCAAAATAAACCTTTTCTTTCCCCACAGGCTGCTCTTGGTCAAGTGATTTCTGCCAGCATGTAAACCTGACTCCAACAGTAAAGTTGGTATTAGAGGAATGGGATTGCTGTTAGACACCTGACTGTGTGGCTTTGGCCTTTTGGAGCTGCTTGACAAGAGAAATGTGGAAGAATCTGAAACCTTGGCCTAAGAGATGCCTTGCAGTGCTGTAAGTACAGCTTGATGGACCATTCTGGTCAGAGTTGAAAGACCTGAATGCAATAAGAACTAAGGACTGTGACGTTTGGGTTGTGAGGGTGTGAAAAAGCTTTGCCTGGACTTGACTAGAAGCAGTTTGGGGGAGAGGCTTGCTGTTATGTCTATGTCCTGAAAACTTCTGCAGGGTTGCAGTGTGTAGAAATGGACTAGTGTGAGCACAGGGATATGGCACAGAAAAAATGAAATCTTTGGGCAGAAACTGCTGCCTGTTCAGCTGCAATTGAGAGGTTACACCATTGAGATTAGGCCAGCTGACCTGCATTGGAATGACAGGCAGAATGCAGTTTCTTTGAAGGGCTGAGTGCTCAGGGAGTGTCCTGTTCTTCAAAGTCTGCTTTATTCCCCCCTGGATTAACAAATTGGCACCCTTCCTGGTATTATGGAATATAAGAAAAAGAGGGTCATTGAATTTGCAGTCTTGTGTTTTGGGAACATCCATGGGCAGTGTGAAGCAGATCTGCTAAGGATTTCCTGCATGGAGACCAGATGGAGCCATGAGGATGAACCGTGGGTTGCAGTGGAGACCCAGTAGAGATGCCGGGACCACAAGATGGCTGTTAAGGAATGATGCCAGGCCCAGAGGATTTTCCTGGACTGTGAGGAGCCTAGCTGGAGGGGTGGAATTGGAACTCCAGAGACTTGCCAGTGGTTAAAATTATCAGACTTGGAGACTCATCATTGACTAGAGTTGTTGGACTTGGAGCTACAGAGTTTAAATCTATTGGGGGCTGGGGTGGAATGTGGTAGTTTAAATAGATGGCCCTCAATATATTCAGCATTTTCTTAGTTTATAATTTGGATCTACAGCCACCTAGCTGGAGGAGGTGTCACTGGGCAGATCTTAAGGTATAGTGGTGGGTTTGAGATTCCAATCTAAAGATATGCAAAGTGCCTGAGTTCCTCCTGGAGTTCCTGAAATGTGCTGTGTGGCTTTTGGCTTGTGACTTATGGCTTGAGGCTTTTCTCTCTCTGCTTGGACCTATGAAAGCAGGCCAGCTTCTTCTGCCATTATGGAACTTCCCATGTATCTGTAAGCTTCAAAAATATCCCTTCCTCCATAACTGTGCCTGTTTTAAAAGTTCATCTCAGGAAACCTGAAGCTGTCTACCACATATGGCTCCATTAAAAGACCTTGAACTATGGGAATATTTGAACATCATTGGGATTGATAAAAACTATGGGGACTTTTAAAGTTGGACTGGATATATTGCATTTTAAATCATGTATGGTTATCAGCTTATGGGGGCCAGGGGCAGAATGTTGTGGTTTGATTCAGGTGTCCCCCTTACACTTAGGTGTTCTGAATGCTAGGTTCCCAGCTGATGGAGATTGGGAATTAATGCCACCTGGAGGGAGTATATTGTTGGGGGTGGACTTATGGGTATTATAGCCAGTTTCCCCTTGCCAGTGTTTGGCACACTCTCCTGTTTCTGTTGTCCACCTGATGTTGGCCAGGAGGTGATGTCCATCCTCTGCTCATGCCATCGTTTCCCCCTGCCATTATGGAGCTTCCCCTTGAGTCTGTATGTTGTGCCCTAAGAGGTCTGGGCACGAGGCCCAGTGGAACTTCCTGATCCTGGCTAGAGTTTGGCAACCTGTCTTTGGCCTATTATTCCCGCTTAGGAGTGACTCAGCAAGACCTAAGCCAAAACTGCCTCCACCCAGCTACTGCTAACGTGATGAAATACTATTGGCCTCTACACCTTTATCCCATCCTGAGACCCCACCCTCTTTCTCAATGCTATATAAACATCTTCCTACTACAATAAAACGAGATCCTGCTTCGACAAGACTCCCAACCCCGTGTGTTTTTCTCTCCGGTGCCTTGGAGGGGGTTCTGGGTCATCGACACTCACCATCCCGCTCAGCCCCAAGAAAGGACCGGCTGGACCGGCTCCTTCTTCAGCTCTACCTGCCAGAGGACCCGGCAGACTGGTGCCCCATGTGAGGACCTCTCTTTCCTGCCTACAGAAGAACACTGATGGGCCAATCGGTCTGCGGGTGAGTGTACCCTCATAAGTTATGAGGCATTCTTCATATCTAATGTTCTGACCTTTGCTTCTGCAACCTGTGCTTGCTTATCAAGATCTTTTTGTTCCCTTTCTCTTTCCTTTCACTTTCGGGTTGCCGGCAAGCTGCATCTGAGGCATCTATATTTCTGAACAGGTCATATGTCCCTAGTGGACACACTGTGTGGGCATACGACTGTGGAGTAATGACCCACGGAAGTCCCCCACTAAGCACAAGATATGTGGGTCCTAAACATTCTATCCATTTGTCTCAGCTGGCCTGGCATTAGGAGTTGTAGTTTACATGATCATCCTTTGGGCTATCATTTTTTATCTGGGTTATTATTTTCTCAGTTTCCTTGATTCAAGAGTGTCCCAGCCTAGCCCGCCCCTCAAACATCACCAAGCCATAATGGGAAACCTCCCTCCCCATCAGATGACTCCGCAATTGCAGGCTCTTAAGGCCCTCCTCCTGCAACATGGCTTAAAAGTGAAACAAAAGAACCTCCATGGCTTTTGGGACAAAACTCTTGTTTTAGCCCCATGGATTAGTCCAATCCTCCTTGTCATAATTGCCAGCCTTAAAGGCTTCTCCATGGAGGAAGTCATTTCTGCCCATAACAAAAGCTGTAAGGAAAAACTGAAACTGGCTCTTAAAATCTCATTCCTCCCAAGGCCGCCACCCAAACCGCCACCAGCCCACTGTCTTTTCAGCCCGTAACCGCAGCCTGTGGCAATCGCACTCACAACCACCCCTCCCCCTCTTTACCCTTGGAAGGACCTCGGCCTGATCCATCCTGGACACGCTCAGGCAGCTGCCAGTTCACTAACACACACCGTTGCCCCACTCTCTGCCACCTTCCCATTAACGTAGGGCCAGAGGCAACATCCAGGCCCTGGTACCCCACCCCCCTCTCTGATCTGGCTCTTATCCTCAAGGCAGCCCAGGAATCTGGCATTGACTCTTACTTTGAACAGGTCCTTTTACATACAATGGGCCATCCACCTCCAGACTTACTGAGCACATTCGCTCACACACTGGTCTGCCTAACTTTATTGCTGATGGGAATTCGCAGGTAGACAAATTTATTGCTGTCTCCTCCTTGCCACCCTTAGAACAAGCTAGATGTTCACACCAAATGTTCCATCTATCCCCCACTAACCTAAGAACCCTACATCCTGAGCTCTCGCTTGGCCAATGCAAGCATTTAGCCCGTACCTGTAAGGCATGTGCCCCCCCATCCCCTTAGGCCCCCTACAGCCTCAAGGAGTCAATCAATCCTAGAGGCTTTACCCCAAAATTCTATCTGGCAGATGGATGTTAACCACATACCTTCCTTTGGTAACCTCAAATATGTCCAAATATGTCCATGTCATTGTGGACACTTACTCTAAGCTTACTTTTGCTATTGTTCTCTCAGGGGAGAAGGCGTCCCATGTCATTAAGGCAACAAAATGACTATGTTGGTCATGGGCGTGCCTTGGTCAATTAAAACTAATAATGGCCCTGTATACACATCTGCCCAATTCACATCCTTCATGGAATCTTGGAGAATAAAATATTCCCTTGGGATCCTCTACAACCCAAAAGGACAAGCCATCATGGAGAGAACTAACCAGATTGCAGACTGCATTATCAAGGGCAAGGACACTTCTGTCCGATTGTTTGGCACGGAGCCTCATTTTATTGTCACCCCCTTTAAGGTAACAGACCTCACTTGGCTTCAGAGAAATAACAACAGGGTTGCTATGGCCCTTGAGGGGTTTCTGGGTATAGTTGATTGTCACTATGGTCCTCATAAATGGATGAGCTCCTTCTCTAGGTTGGAGTGGAGACCCCCGCCCCCAGGCTTTTTCTATCTAAACCCAACCCTGACTTTCTTACTGTGTTCACCGATGGAGGGCGCTTGGGAGCTTCCCTAGTTGTTTACCCTCCCCTGAGGCAGGGAGAAGAGCCTATGCCCATAAAGTCAATCTCCCATGAGGTCACAGGATCAACACAATTCAAAGAACTATTCGCTGTCATTTTGGCTTTGGACACTATTCAGGAGCCATTTAACTTATTTTCTGACAGCCTTTATGTTGTTAACCTGTTACGCAACCTAGTTGAGGCCCATATTAGACTGGACTCAAACCCTATCACCCCCTTGATGATTCAAGCCCACTTCCTACTTAAACAAAGGATGAACCCCATTTTTCTTCAACATCTCAGAGACCATCAAAATTTACCAGGATTCCTCTCTAAAGGAAACAATTTGGCCGACAAACTGGCTTCTCTGCCTCAGTGTAATACAGTCTCAGAAGCTACACACTTCCACTTATTAACCCACATAAATTGGAGGGGCCTTAAACATAAATATCCCCACATGCCAGTCAAGGGCCTTAAAAAAAATGTCCAAACTTGCAAATCCTGTCAGCCTTTCCTCCAGGTACCTCCTCTTCAAACTACAGGAGCCAATCCTCGAGGGCTCCGCTCTAATCACCTTTGGCAGATTGACGTTACACACTATTCTCCATTTGGAAAACTTAAATATATTTTTCTCTCAGTTGCTACTTTCTCCCATGCTTGCTGGGCATCGGCACACGCCGGGGAAAAGACTAAACATGCTATTAGCCATAGGCTTCAATGCTTTGCCACCCTTGGATTGCCAGATCAAGTCAAAACTGATAATGGCCCCTGCTTCATAAGCAGGGCCTTTATAGATTTCCTCCAAACCCTGAAAATCTCACATTCCACAGGCATCCCATATACCCATGGGGCCAGGCCATCGTGGAAAGATATAATCAAACTCTCAAGTCTCAATTACAAAAACAAAAGGGGGAATCCTTACCCCCCCACACCAACTAAAAAAGGCATTATTAACCCTAAATATTTTAAATTTTTCTAAAGAAGATAGACACTTGCCCCCTTTTCAAAAACATTGGACCTCAGCTGTTATTTATAGCTCCATCTGGGTCAAATGGAGGGACCCATTGACTGGGGCCTGGAGAGGACCAGACCCCCTTCCTCACAGCAGGAAGAGGGTTTAGATGTGTCTTCCCTCAAGAGGAAAAAAGACCCATTTGGGTACCAACAAGACACCTAAAATATTTACCCCCAATAAGGGGACAATGACAATCACCTCTCCAGGGAGTGTTCCAGCCCTGAGAACAGTGCCTCTGTTTCTTCCCCAGGTCTTACAGGAAAAGTGTTGTTTTTATGCCAATAGATCGGGAATCATTCAGGACAAAATCAAAAAGCTCCAGGAAGATTTGGAGAGGAGGAGACGGGACTTCCAAGACAACCCGCTGTGGACGGGCTTACATGGCTTCTTACCCTACCTTCTCCCTCTCCTCGGACCCCTCCTTCTCCTTCTTCTTATCCTCACTGTCAGGCCCTGTGTAATTAATAAGATTACACAATTCATTCACCAACGGCTAGAGGCAATTAAACTTCATCAGGTCGAAATACATTACCACAGGCTCGCAACTCAGGAGCCGGGCTCTTCCTCTGACTGGCTGTCCTCCTAGCATCCCTCCCCCGCCCTCCATCGAACCAATGACGGGTAAGATCTCAGACAGGCTGAGACAACCTAAGACAGGTCATGGAGTGGATTTTCAACGGGCTGGAGGCATGGTACCCAGTGACGGGTAAGATCCCCAGAGGGGCACAACCTAAGACAGGGGCCATGATTTCCGCCATTCTTACAAAAACCAAAGGGGGAGATGTTGGGCCCTAAGAGGCCTGGGTGTGAGGCCCAGTGGAACTTCCTGAGCCTGGCTAGAGTTTGGCGACCTGTCTTTGGCCTATTACTCCCACTTAGGAGTGACTCAGCAAGACCTAAGCCAAAACTGCCTCCACCCAGCTACTGCCAACGTGGTGAAATACTATTGGCTCCTACACCTTTATCCCATCCTGAGACCCCACCCTCTTTCTCAATGCTATATAAACATCTTCCTACTACAATAAAATGAGATCCTGCTTCGACAAGACTGCCGACCCAGTGTGTTTTTCTCTCTGGTGCCTTGGAGGAGGGGGTTCTGGGTCATCAACACTCACCATCCCACTCAGCCCCAAGAAGGGACCAGCTGGACTGGCTCCTTCTTCAGCCCTACCTGCCGGAGGACCCAGCAGACTTCTGTTGTCCACCTGATGTTGGCCAGGAGGGGATGTCCATCCTCTGCTCATGCCATCATTTCCCCCTGCCATTATGGAGCTTCCCCTTGAGTCTGTAAGCCAAAATAAACCTTTTCTCCCCACAAGTTGCTCTTGGTTGGGTGATTTCTGCCAGCAACGTGAACCTGACTGCAAGTCTCCAGATCCCACGTAAGCCAGATACACAAAGGTGAGGCATGCGCAAGGTTGCACATGCCCATGAGGTGGTACAAGCATCTGGAGTTTGAGTTCAGTGGCTGAGGCCTCAATGAACCAATTCTCTCTGTGTCTCTAAAATAAAAAAAAAAAAATTTAAAGCAAGGCTCATGCATATGATCCCAGCCTTTAGGATGCTAAGGTAAAGAGATCACCGTAATCTTGAGGCCAGAATGGACTATAGAGTAAGTTCCAAGTCAGACTATATTATAGTTGGACCTTGCCTCAACAAAAGTTAAGAAAAAGTAAATTGAATTCTAGTTTAAAAGACTGGAAGATACAGAATTTAAGAGGAGTAGATATAGGGGCTGGAGGAATGGCTTTGCAGTTAAGGTATTTGCCTGCAAAGCCAAAGGACCTAGGTTCGATTCCCCAGAACCCACATTAGCCAGATGCACAAGGAGGCACATGCGTCTGGAGTTCATTTGCAGTGGCCGGAGGCCCTGGCATGTCCAATCTCTCTCTCTCTCCCTTTTCCTCTGTCAAATAAATAAATATAAATAAAATATTTTTAAAAAAGAACAGTAAATATAATTTAGATAAAAGACCAGAAGAGAGGGGTTGGTTATTATTAAACCAGTAAGAATCAATATTCCTCAGTAGGGAATCAGAGGACACATCCAAATGGGCTCAGAAAGAGAACATTTGGGAAAGTGCTCCTCTGGGCTAAGAAAAATACTAGCTTAACTTCTGCAGGAATGCCAAGAAAGGGGCTATTCTTCATTGCACAAATGGACTTAACAAGAAAGGGAGTGATGGCCTGATGACATTGAGTGGCCATTTCTACAAGTTCAAAAGCATTTCCAAGAGCAACCAAAAGGGACTCAGATTTCCTCATATGGCTGGTGATGTACTTCAGTGGTAGCTTGCTTGCCTAGCATGCACAAGGCCCTGAGTTTGATCCCCAACACTGCAAAATGAAGAAAAGAAAGATGTACAAAGATTTGAACCAGGGAAATTTAAGGACTTCTTTAAGCTACATGGAGACTCTTTAGTCTCATGGTTAAAGTTAGTTATGGACTAGTCAAATTCCAACACTGCCAAGCAGAGCTTATGTGGGCCTGGGCAACTTACTGATCCTTTTGAGGTTTCATTTGAACACCAGTAAACAGGCGATGCTAGCAGGAGTTAGTGGACATGTTTTGTAAGGGTATTTCTGATGTATCAGTACATCAGAAATACTTAGAAAAGTGTCAGCATGCCATAGGCAATTTGAGAGAACTTTCCCCTCACTGGATAACAGCTTTAAAAATGAATGAAGAGAATGGAAGAGAAAGAAAGGTTTAAAAAGGTTATGATTGCTCCACATCAAACTCAATCCTGTCTATATTTTAAAGTTAGGGCTTTCTACTGTAAGGCTCTGGCACATGACTAAAGGGAATCAATTAGTTTTCATCTCCTTTTGCCTCCCTTGTCTATATGGGGATGTCAGGGTCATTGACCTATGATCAAGAAGCTAAGAGCTGTCTAGTTCAAAGGGGTCTTAAAGCACAATTTGGCAATTCTAGTCCATTAACCCTGGAGACAGAAAGTCAGTTCAAATCTCAGCTCAACTTCTACCAGTGGTGTAACCTTGAGAACACTACTTTAACTTCACCTAGATGCACTCCCACCAAGACCAGGACTGTGTGTCCCTACCTTACTGGATGGTCATGAGAATGCAATTAGAAAATACTTAGACTGTCTTCTTTATTGCATAAATGCATTACACATAGCATTTTCTAAATAAAATCTGGCTTATATTAAAAAATAAAAACTACTGATTTATGGAAAACACTTCACTATCTTATCAGCATCACCTACATAGGGTTCCACTATCCTATCAATACTGGAATTTTCTCTATATCACTGGCTTTTAAACATTTTTTTACAATAGTCCATATTCATAGAAAAGTATTATTACAACTCTGCTCATGCACACGTGCACACACACACACACACACACAGCTATTCTGAAGCGAACATTTTATAACACTTTATTGTTCCTTAATACATGTGATGTACTATGGTTATTTTCCATTCTATTTCAGTCCATTTCATTTTTTTTTCTTTAATTTAGTTTTTCAAGGTAGGTCTCACTCTAGCCCAGGCTGACCTGGAATTCACTATGTAGCCTTAGGGAGGCCTCAAACTCACAGTGATCTTCCTACCTCTGCCTCCCAAGTGCTGGGATTAAAGGGGTGTGTCACGTCTGGCTCCATTTCATTTTTTAAGTGTTGATCATGACCCACTAAGTTGATTCCCATCACTAATTGGTTGGAAACCTTCGTGTAGGACACTGCTACATTTTATGTCTCAACCAACTATATCTAGGAATTCACAAAATTTACAAATGTTTGTTGAACCTGTAACATGGCAGACACTGGGATAGAGACTAACTGTCTGGACAACTTTCAAGTTATATCATCCATTCTCCAAAGAATTGGCCTCAATATTACTCCAGGTACGCTATAAGTATGTAATACTATTATTAATTTCACTTTTTGTCTTAATTTATTTTCTAATGGATATTTTTAATATCATAGTTGACTCCCAATTATCTTATAATAATTTGTTGGTGGTTAGATATTTCTTGATGCTATGCCAAGCATCTATAAACTCCACTTTGTCAGTAGAGATAATGTATAATAAATCCTCTCAGGTCTTTAAGATCCTCTTAGAAAATGAAAATGCAACTCATCCCTTTACCAAGACTATATCAGGCTTTATTTTATAGTGTTCAACTTTCTCATTCCATTGAAGCTGTTCTACCAGAACCATGTACTCATAGGCATATATAAACATTCCCCACATGTGCACTTAGCAACTGTTACCAACTAGAAGAGCAATAGCAGGGCAGTTCATGGCCCAGTTTATTCTACCAGGGAGAGAAACATCTAACCTTCCAGCCATGCAATTACATTACATATGTATCTTAATTCACTTCACAATGTATATACTTTTTTTTTTTTTTTTTTTTTTTTTTTTTTTTTTTTTTTTTTTGGTTTTGCGAGGTAGGGTCTCACTCTGGTCCAGGCTGACCTGGAATTCACTATGTAGTCTCAGGGTGGCCTCGAACTCTCGGCAATCCTCCTACCTCTGCCTCCCGAGTGCTGGGATTAAAGGCGTGCGCCACCACGCCCGGCACAATGTATATACTTTTAATTACAGAGATCATACTACATGATATTTGAAAGATGACTGGGCATATACATTCACAATGCCATTGAGTAAACTCCATGGCAACAAGCTTTCTGGGGCAATAGAGAGGCTCCATATCATCCACTGCCCAGCACAGTGGCCACTGGTCACACATGGGCTTGAGTTTTTGAAAGAGGGCTAATGCAACTGAGAAACTGGATTTTTAGTTTTGTTTTATTTTAACTAATTTACATTCAAATAGTCAAATGGGACATGTAAGTATGACATTAGTGCAGATAGAGAGGATTTATTGTGGCACATGGTAACAGGCCTAATGACAAAGAAGATTTTAAAAAAATATTGTATTTATGTATTAGAGAGAGAGAGAGTAGAGACACCAGGGCCTCCAGCCACTGCAAACAAACTCCAGATGTATGAGCCGCCTGGTACATCTGGTTTATGTGGGTACTGGAGAATTGAACCTGGGTCCTTAGGCTCCACAGACAAGCACCTTAAACTGCTAAGCCATCTCTCCAGGCCAAAGAAGATTTTTCATTGAGCATTTTCGGGGGCTAAGTCCTTTTCATACACTTTGTGTCTTTTACTTCTCACAGCAACCTTATCTGATAGGCACTGTCATTCTTCCCGCTTTTCAGCTGAAGAAACTGAGATCACATAGCTAATAAGTTGTGGGAGTAAGATTCAAACCCAGGTCTGCCTGCAGAAAATAGAACGGAACTACATACTCTTTCCCACAGCCCCATCCACTGGCTGTGTGTGTGTGTGTGTGTGTGTGTGTGTGTGTGTGTGTGTGTGTGTGATTTCAATGGCTAGCTGTACAAAAGACTTGAGAATAAATGTTCCTTTTTCTATCATTTAAAACAAATCTCCCCTACTTAATGCCCAAGATCGGCATCTAAAAAGAGGAGAAAAATCCACGGCAGGAGATCCTCTCAACTCAAAAAACCAAATGTCTCTGTGATTTAAATAAAAGGTTTGGGATCAAGGGGTGAACTAGAATTCAATTATATTTATGGTTTGGAGACTTTCTGCCTGCTCAAGGATATGATACTATTTTTACATTTACTTAAGATTTATTCCTGCCTGCCTGCCTGTGAGAAGATTTGAGCAGCTTATAGATTAGTCCTCATAAGACATCTAAGGATCATAATGAACAGAGATCCCTTGGGGAGAAAAACTGACGGAATAAAGGGTTTTTTAAAGTTTTTAAAGATTTTATCATTTATTTATATGACAGAGAGAAAGAGAGAGAGAGAGAGAAAGAGAATGGGCACACCAGGTCTCCAGCCACTGCAAACGAACTCCAGATGCATGCACTACCTTTGCATCTGGCTTACATGGGTACTGGGGAATCAAGCCTCAAACCAGGGTCCTTAGGCTTCACAGGCAAACACTTAACTGCTAAGCCATCTCTCCAGCCCGGAATAAAGGGTTTTTAAGCACCCGATTCTGTGCTTAAAAACATAGAACAGTACCTAAATATTTCTATTTTAGGTAAAATAATAGTAAAAATTTAACTGATTAACTATCAGGGCTTTAGGTTATTCAGAGAATCTGTTGTTGATTTCTTTTTAGAAATATTTTATTTATTTTATTTTATTTGCAAGCAGAGAGAGACAGAGAAGGGGGGGAATGGGTGAGCCAGAGCCTCTAGCCACTGCAAACGAACTCCAGATACATACACCACTTTGTGCATCTGGCTTTAGATGGGTACTGAGGAATGGAGCTCAAGTCCTTAGGCTTTGCAGGCAAGCACCATAACCACTGAGTCATCTCTTCAGCCCTGTTGTTGATTTCTTTACAAAAAAAAAAAATCAAACTGGCATTCAAGTTTCCCCAAAGATACAAAATGTTCAAGTAATTCTTGTCTCTGTCTGCCTCCATAAGAGCAGACAACACCATAGAAAACTGTAACTCAGTAAAGGATCAGTTCTCTAAAGAGAAAAGCCATGTCCCCTGCCACCTGCCTCTAAATAACATGTGTCTTGTAAGCTACCCAGCACTGACTCAGATGTGCCTTCTCTGCCTTCTGAGTGGCCTCTTGTGTCCATTGATGCTGCCCATCACTTCGAGATTCTTTCTCTGGACTTGAGTCAGCAGCTTGCTGCTGCTAATGGCTACATTAGAAAAAGGGAGTACAATGCCTTCACCTTCCTCTCATTTCACAGGAAGAGAAAAGGAGATGTTTATTTCTGATTCATGTGTTACGTGTGAGGCACTTTATGCCTTCATTCAGTCCTCAGAGCTACAAATGGCGGGCATGAGTTGTGTGGCTGTTTTACAATGAAAATCACTCAACATCTCAAGCCAAGAGGCATCAAAGCTGAAATCAAAACCAAAATTGTCTACCTCAATCTCATGCACAAAGTCACTGGACTATTAGTTCTTGATGAGAGGAACCTGGGGCCCGGCACATAGTGATAGCATTCAGTAACACTTGGCTGGCTCACTACTTACAATGCATGTTCAGTCAGCACTGAAAACCTTTTAACTATTGCTGTGATCTAACCTCCCTCAGAGCACTACACAGTCCCAACATTCTTCTTGGTATCCACATACTCCGTGCATCCTCTTATTCCATCCTTATCCATGCCACAAACATTTTATTATTTTATAGATGGAGCTAAGAGTCTCAAAATGAATGAATGTTAATAAAAAAAGGCTGACAGATCAAGGCTACCCTCCCTGTCTGCCTGTCTATTTCTTTGCTCATTTGTTGATTTTTAACTGATATCTCTTTTATAGCAATTTTGGTTTGACAAAAAATGAAACAGAAACCAGACTTCTCCTATACAGCCCATCCTTGATTACATAGTTTCCTGTAGCATTAAAATCTTGCACCAGTGGGCTGGAGAGATGGCTCAGCAGTTAAAGCACGTGCTTGCAAAACCAAAGGATCCAGGTTTGATTCCCCAGTACCCATGTAATGCCAGATGCACAAGGTGGCACATGCATCTGGAGTTCATTTACAGTGGCTAGAGGCCCTGGCACACCCATTCCTTCTCTCTCCCTCTCTCCTCTCTGTATCTATCTGCATGCAATATAAAAATAAATATAAAATATAAAAATAACTCTTGCATCAGCATGATACATGTGTTACAACTGATGAGTCAATATTGATATGTGGCTTTATCCAAAGCCTACAGTTTACATTAGAGTTCCCTCTGGGTGTTGTTCCCTGTGCTTTACCAGTTGTACCAGGGTATATATCCACCACCACCATCTGTCCTAAACACCCTGTGCTTCACTCATCCACATCTCCCCCTACAATCCCTTATCTCTTTACTCGATTGATTAACCTTTTCTAAAATGTCTTTGAGTGGAACTCATACAGTATGTGGTCTTTTTAGATTGACTACTTTGTTTTCTTTTTTGATGCTGGATCTTACTTTATCCCAGGCTACCCTGGAACTCATGCTGTAGCCCAGACTGACCTTGAATTCACTCCTACCTCAACTTCCCAAGTGCTGGGATTATAGGCATGATTATAGGCACGACTACTTTTTCACTTAGCAATATGCATTGAAGTTTCCTCCATATCTTTACATGGCTTGAGATCTCACTTTTCTATGGCTGAATAATACTTCATTGTGCAAACGCACCTCAGCGAGTGCTGTCACCACCGTTTGGTAACTTGAACGATTTTTCAATCATCAATAAAACTGCTATAAACACTCACGTGTTGGCTTTTTAGTGTGCAGAAGAGTTCCAGGTATCTGGAAAATTGCCGAGGAATGAGATCGCTAGGTTGTGGTGGTTTGATTCAGGTGTCCCCATAAACTCAGGTGTTCTGAATGCTAGCTTCCGAGCTGATGGAGATTTGGGAATTAACGCTCCTGGAGGCAGTGTATTGTTGGGGCGGGCTTATGGGTATTATAGCCAGTGTCCCCTTGCCAGTGTTTGGCACACTCTCCTGTTCCTGTTGTCCACCTGATGTTGGCCAAGGGGTGATGTCCACCCTCTGCTCATGCCATCGTTTTTCCCCTGCCATCATGGAGTGTCCCCTCAAGTCTGTAAGCCAAAATAAACTTTTTTTTTTTTTTTTCCCAAAAGCTGCTCTTGGTCAGGTGATTTCCGCCAGCGATGCGAACCTGACTGCAACATAGGTCATAGAGTGAATCTAACTTGCAAGAAGCTGCCACACTGTCTTCCAAAGTGACTTTTATTCCCTGTTGCTCTACTTTCTGGTCAGCGTCAGATGGCATCCGTGTTTTTGGATTTCAAGTGTGTAGCTGAAACACACTAGGCAGCTGGAATAAGCTGCCATCAAGTAGGAGTTTGAATGGACAGAAGGAACATTTCAAAATGGCAACTTACCCCAAGGACTACACCCTCTGGAATTTTCCTACCTACAACCAAGTTGAATTCCACATTCTTTCGGTGGTTTTTTTTTTATCAGCTACAAAATAAACAGGAAGAATCTCTCGGAAGCACTTTATAAAGTTATACAAGGAACTACTCTTTAAGCATTTCATGGCTGGCAGCTCAAGATAATTTCTTGAAGGAAATGATGTAGTTCTGACAGAAATGCTGAGAATGTGTAGCTCGGATCTCGGTAATTAGGGTAGATGATTCCTCATGAAGCCGTTGAGATTGCAGCCTGAGAATATCAGAGGATAAAGGGAAAACCCTTCCCACTCCATTACAGCCTTTTCATGGAATGCATTTGGGCCTGAAGAAAATTGCAAATTCCAGCCCTGCACTCACCGACTCCCTCTCCCTGGCTGTCCCTGGTGCACACCCGCCTACCCTTCTGGTAACAGCTTCGTAGGCATTGGCCTTTCTGTTCTCCCACAGAATGCTTCCCTCTCTGGGGGTTTCACTTTCTCAGAAGGAAGAAGGGCTTAAAGTGGTGAAACCCATATCTAATCCAGGAATTGGATTTTACCTAAATGCTCTGTTCCTCACCTGCTATCAGGTTCCCGAATGGACTAAGCCAAATGTCACCTCTTCGGATTTGTTTTCCTACATTTGGTATGGAACCGGATGTGACAAGCTTCTCCTGCAAAGATCAAATAGATATTTTGGGCATTGTAGACCATGCAGTCCCTGTCGAAATGTCTCAGCTCTGAAGCTGTAGCACAAAGGCAGCCATGGGGGAAGACAAATGAACCAGGGTGTCTGTGTTCTAGTAAATTTACAGTCACTGAAGTTTGAATTTCATATCACTTTCATCTATTATGAAGTATTACACTTCTTTTGAGTTTTTTCAGCCATTTAAAAATATATAAAGATCTATAAAATATATATTAACTGCCTCTGTGTATATCCATAGTCATTCTTTCATAACCAAGAGCTCTGGATTCTTGAATTTAGAAACCCCAGTGAAAAATATTGCAAAAAAATCATCTGTATTGCACATGTATAGACTTTTTAGCATCATTAGTCCTTAAATAATAGAATATAAGGGCTGGGAAAATGGCTTAGTGGTTAAGGCATTTGCCTCTGAGTCATAAGGACCCCGGTTCAATTCCCCAGGTCCCATGTAAGCCAGATGCACAAGGGGACGCACGTGTCTGGAGTTCGTTTGCAGTGGTTGGAGGCCCTAGCGCGCCAATTCTCCCTTTCTCTCTGCCTCTTCCTCTCTCTCTCAAATAAATAAATAAATAAATAAAATATTTTTAATAATAATACAGTATAACAACTATTTGCATGTCATTTACTTTATATTAGATATTATAAATAATGTAGAGGTGACCAAGTATATGGAAGGATGTGTATAGGTTATAAGCACATGCTATTTTATATAAAGGACTTAAGCACCTGTGGTAGTTTGAATATAAGGCCACCAATATATTCAGTGGTTTATTAGTTTGTAGTTTGCATCTGCATCCACCTGGCTGAAGGCAGTGTCACTGGGCAGATCTTAAGGTATGGTGGTAGGTTTGAGATTTCAATCTAAAGATATGCAAAGTGTGCCTAGCTGGAGTTCCTGAGGTGTGCTGTGCTGTGTGGGTTTTGGCTTGTGGCTTTGCTCTCTGTGTTTGGTCCTGTGAAAGCAGGCCAGTTTCTTCTGCCATTATGGAACTTCCCCTGGATCTGTAAGCTTCAATAAAAAAATAACTCTTGCATCAGCATGATACATGTGTTACAACTGATGAGTCAATATTGATATGTGGCTTTATCCAAAGCCTACAGTTTACATTAGAGTTCCCTCTGGGTGTTGTTCCCTATGCTTTACCAGTTGTACCAGGGTATATATCCACCAGCACCATCTGTCCTAAACACCCTGTGCTTCACTCATCCACATCTCCCCCTACAATCCCTTATCTCTTTACTCGATTGATTAACCTTTTCTAAAATGTCTTCCAGTGGAACTCATACAGTATGTGGTCTTTTTAGATTGACTACTTTGTTTTCTTTTTTCATGCCGGATCTTACTTTATCCCAGGCTACCCTGGAACTCATGCTGTAGCCCAGACTGACCTTGAATTCACTCCTACCTCAACTTCCCAAGTGCTGGGATTATAGGCATGACTACTTTTTCACTTAGCAATATGCATTGAAGTTTCCTCCATATCTTTACATGGCTTGAGATCTCACTTTTCTATGGCTGAATAATACTTCATTGTGCAAACGCACCTCAGCGAGTGCTGTCACCACCGTTTGGTTACTTGAACGATTTTTCAATCATCAATAAAACTGCTATAAACACTCACGTGTTGGCTTTTTAGTGTGCAGAAGAGTTCCAGGTATCTGGAAAATTGCCGAGGAATGAGATCGCTAGGTTGTGGTGGTTTGATTCAGGTGTCCCCCATAAACTCAGGTGTTCTGAATGCTAGCTTCCGAGCTGATGGAGATTTGGGAATTAACGCCTCCTGGAGGCAGTGTATTGTTGGGGGCGGGCTTATGGGTATTATAGCCAGTGTCCCCTTGCCAGTGTTTGGCACACTCTCCTGTTCCTGTTGTCCACCTGATGTTGGCCAAGGGGTGATGTCCACCCTCTGCTCATGCCATCGTTTTCCCCTGCCATCATGGAGTGTCCCCTCAAGTCTGTAAGCCAAAATAAACCTTTTTTTTTTCCCAAAAGCTGCTCTTGGTCAGGTGATTTCCGCCAGCGATGCGAACCTGACTGCAACATAGGTCATAGAGTGAATCTAACTTGCAAGAAGCTGCCACACTGTCTTCCAAAGTGACTTTTATTCCCTGTTGCTCTACTTTCTGGTCAGCGTCAGATGGCATCCGTGTTTTTGGATTTCAAGTGTGTAGCTGAAACACACTAGGCAGCTGGAATAAGCTGCCATCAAGTAGGAGTTTGAATGGACAGAAGGAACATTTCAAAATGGCAACTTACCCCAAGGACTACACCCTCTGGAATTTTCCTACCTACAACCAAGTTGAATTCCACATTCTTTCGGTGGTTTTTTTTTTATCAGCTACAAAATAAACAGGAAGAATCTCTCGGAAGCACTTTATAAAGTTATACAAGGAACTACTCTTTAAGCATTTCATGGCTGGCAGCTCAAGATAATTTCTTGAAGGAAATGATATAGTTCTGACAGACATGCTGAGAATGTGTAGCTCGGATCTCGGTAATTAGGGTAGATGATTCCTCATGAAGCCGTTGAGATTGCAGCCTGAGAATATCAGAGGATAAAGGGAAAACCCTTCCCACTCCATTACAGCCTTTTCATGGAATGCATTTGGGCCTGAAGAAAATTGCAAATTCCAGCCCTGCACTCACTGACTCCCTCTCCCTGGCTGTCCCTGGTACACACCCGCCTACCCTTCTGGTAACAGCTTCGTAGGCATTGGCCTTTCTGTTCTCCCACAGAATGCTTCCCTCTCTGGGGGTTTCACTTTCTCAGAAGGAAGAAGGGCTTAAAGTGGTGAAACCCATATCTAATCCAGGAATTGGATTTTACCTAAATGCTCTGTTCCTCACCTGCTATCAGGTTCCCGAATGGACTAAGCCAAATGTCACCTCTTCGGATTTGTTTTCCTACATTTGGTATGGAACCGGATGTGACAAGCTTCTCCTGCAAAGATCAAATAGATATTTTGGGCATTGTAGACCATGCAGTCCCTGTCGAAATGTCTCAGCTCTGAAGCTGTAGCACAAAGGCAGCCATGGGGGAAGACAAATGAACCAGGGTGTCTGTGTTCTAGTAAATTTACAGTCACTGAAGTTTGAATTTCATATCACTTTCATCTATTATGAAGTATTACACTTCTTTTGAGTTTTTTCAGCCATTTAAAAATATATAAAGATCTATAAAATATATATTAACTGCCTCTGTGTATATCCATAGTCATTCTTTCATAACCAAGAGCTCTGGATTCTTGAATTTAGAAACCCCAATGAAAAATATTGCAAAAAAATCATCTGTATTGCACATGTATAGACTTTTTAGCAGCATTAGTCCTTAAATAATAGAATATAAGGGCTGGGAAAATGGCTTAGTGGTTAAGGCATTTGCCTCTGAGTCATAAGGACCCCGGTTCAATTCCCCAGGTCCCATGTAAGCCAGATGCACAAGGGGACGCACGTGTCTGGAGTTCGTTTGCAGTGGTTGGAGGCCCTAGCGCGCCAATTCTCCCTTTCTCTCTGCCTCTTCCTCTCTCTCTCAAATAAATAAATAAATAAATAAAATATTTTTTTAAATAATACAGTATAACAACTATTTGCATGTCATTTACATTATATTAGATAGTATAAATAATGTAGAGGTGACCAAGTATGTGGAAGGATGTGTATAGGTTATAAGCACATGCTATTTTATATAAAGGACTTAAGCACCTGTGGTAGTTTGAATATAAGGCCACCAATATATTCAGTGTTTTATTAGTTTGTAGTTTGCATCTGCATCCACCTGGCTGAAGGCAGTGTCACTGGGCAGATCTTAAGGTATGGTGGTAGGTTAGAGATTTCAATCTAAAGATATGCAAAGTGTGCCTAGCTGGAGTTCCTGAGGTGTGCTGTGCTGTGCTGTGTGGGTTTTGGCTTGTGGCTTTGTTCTCTGTGTTTGGTCCTGTGAAAGCAGGCCAGTTTCTTCTGCCATTATGGAACTTCCCCTGGATCTGTAAGCTTCAATAAATCCCTTCCTCCATAACTGCCTGGTCTGAAAGTTCATCTCCGTGAACCTGAAGCTGTCTGCTATAGCATCCTTGAATTTTGGTACCTGTGGGAGTCTCTAAACCAATCCCCCATGGACACTGAGGGCAATTGTATCTACACACACTTCTATTGGTTCTGGTTCTCTGGAAACTCTTGACTAATTCACACTCTCTCAGCTGCATCAGATTGACAGGGGAAAAAAAATCTTAGCTTTCACCAAATACTCACGATGAAGTAGCTTTTCCACATTGCTAGTGGGAGGGAAGCAACCTATTACAATCTAGAAAAGATGACAGTGTGCTCATCCTGTGACCCAGCGTAGAACAGCAAAATAATAAAAATAATAATAATAATTGCCAAGGCCTGGAGAGATGGCTCAACAGTTAAAGCAAAGCCTAACGACCTGGGTTCAATCCCCAGTACTCGTGTAAAGCCAGACGCACAAAGTGGTACATATGTCTGGAGTTCATTTGCAGTGGTTAGAGGCCCTGGAAAACCCGTTTCTCTCTCTCTCTCTCTTTCTTCTCTCTTTCTTTCTCTCTCTCTCTCTCTCTCTCTCTCTCTCTCTCTCTCTCTCTGCTTGCAAATAAAATAAAAAATAGTAATAATTGCTAAGTATATCACCAAAGATGGTGCTAGTGAGATAGTTTGCAAAGTATCTCAATTCATTCAAGAAAGACAGACCAAAACCAGGTGTGGTGGCACATGCCTGTAATTCCCGGTCAAGATCGCCATGAGTTCAAGGCCACCATGAGACTACATAGTGAATTCTAGGTCAGCCTGGACTGAGACCCTACCTCGAAAAACAACAACAACAAAAAAAAAAAAAAGAAGAAGAAAGAAAGAAAGAAAGAAAGAAAGAAAGAAAGAAAGAAAGAAAGAAAGAAAGACCAAATTAATGCATGACCTGGGAAGTATTCTGTTTTTGCCGTGTGTGTGTGTGTGTGTGTGTGTGTGTGTGTGTGTGTGTGTGTGTTTGTGTGTGGGAGTACAGGCACACATGTATCACAGCATGCAAGTAGAGGTTCAGGATAACTTCAGGCATCGCCTCCACCTTGTTTAAAGCAGCGTTTCTCTGTGTTCACCAACCTAGCTGGCCCGCGAGATTTTCCAGTTTCAACTAACCTTTTCACTGCAAGCCTGCTTGGATTACAGACACTACACCTACTGCATCTGGCTCTTGTATGGGGTCTGGGAATCTGAACTTGGGTGTTCGTGCTTGGGAGGTCAGTGCCTGATCCACTGAACCATTTCACCAGCCCTGTGAACTCTTCTCAAGTATGTAGCATGCCACTGTGTGAAATTTCACAATGAGCCGTTCATATAACAAAAGTAAGCTAAAGTTTAATTTCTCCCTCACCTTTCTTACAGCTCTCTTCTGATTTCCTACTGAGTCTTCGTGAACCAAATTATGATTAGAGCTTCCTTTTCCCCACCTACTGTTGTTGTAGATCAGAGCAAAGCCCTTAGAATTTCACAAAAGGAACACAGGGCAGGCACAAAACACCCAGAGGTGTGTAAAGGCACCTCCTTAATTTTTTTTGGATAGAGGCTCACATCATGAATAACATATGCTTTTTGGAAGGTAACTTGGTACTCTTTTGAGATGTCAGTCTGCCAGACACATTTTTAAAGCCTCAAAATGTTGTATGCCTTTAGACTAAGGGATTCCACTTTCAACAAATTATCCAAAAGCAAAATTAATATCATAAGATATATAGAAGGATTTAACTGCATTGCTTCTCAAAGAATTTGTGTTTCTTTTCTGGTAAGAATTATAGGGATGACATTTGGTTTTGTTTTATTAGTTGATCTGCTGTGTCCTTGAAGAACTTGGACTTTGGAGAGCAGACAACTGTGAGTCAGAACTCCGAGGCCACTCCTTTCCATCACCCCATGATCTTCAAGCAAACCCCTGGCTTCTCAGAGTGCCAACCATGAATATGTGAAATGAGGGTAACAGACATCTCTCTCCCTGTTCCTTAGAGAGCCCGGCACACCTACATTTTCACCTTCAATAAACATAGTTAGTGTCCTTTTGAAAGAATGGATACAGAACTGAGTGAGCAAACACAAACCATCCCACAGCTTCCGTGTGGAGCTGCAGGGCATGGAGAGTCTGGGCATCTTGTGGACTAGAGTCCTCCATCTTGGCCCACGTTCCCTGAGCTGACGTAAAGTACAAGCAGATATGGCTCCTCAGTTGTCCTTCTCTGTCTCTCCAAGGACCTGTTCCCTTGTCCTGTTGTGGCTGGTGAGACTTAAAAAAGACTTTGTAGGGCTGGAGAGCTGGCTTAGTGGTTAAGGCACTTGCCAGTGAAACCCAAGAACCCAGGTTCAATTCTCTAGATCCCACATAAGCCAGATGCACATGGTGGCATATGTGTCTGGAGTTCGTTTGCAATGGCTGGAGGCCCTGGTGTGCCCATTCTTACTCCCTCTTTCCTTCTCTCTCTAATAATAAATAAATAAGAATAAAATATTTTTTAAAGACTTTGTAGAGAAAGAAGCCTAATAGTATGTCCCTGAGGTCCTGGTTGAAACTGGAAGGCCTTGGTCAGTAAGGAGGTGGTTCTCATGGAACAACACCTCATGTGATTTCTTCAACACTAGGGCAATACAAGATTTACACTGTTGCTGTTCATGCTTACACACAACACCACAGGCGACAGAGCAAGCATTTCAAGCACTTGCTTTATGGTTGAGATATAAAATCTGAATCCATTAAGAAATCAGAATGTGGTTGGGCGTAGTGGCTCACACCTTTAATCCTAGCACTTGGGAGGCAGAGGTAGGAGAACCGCTATGAGTTCAAGGCTACCCTGAGACTACACAGTGAATTCCAGATCAGCCTGGGCTAGAGCAAGACGCTACCTCAAAAAAAAGAAAAGAAAGAAAGAAAGAAAGAAAGAAAGAAAGAAAGAAAGAGAGAAAGAGAGAGGGAAAGAAAGAAAGGAAGGAAGGAAGGAATAAAGAAGAGAAGAGAAGAGAATTGAAGAGAAGAAAAGAAAAGAAAAGCATTAGAATCAAATGAGAATCCTTTTGTTTTTGTTTTGTTGTTGTTGTTGGGATTTTTTTTTTTTTTTGTCATGGACTTAATATATTTTTGTGTGTGATATGTGTGTACGGATGCACCAGGGCCCCTTGCGCCTGCAAATGAATGCCAGATACATGCACCATTTTTGTTGTTGTTGTTGTTTGTTTTCCGAGACAGGGTCTCTCTGTAGCCCAGGCTGACCTGGAATTCACTATGTAGTCTCTCAGGGTGGCCTTGAACTCACAGCGATCCTCCTACCTCTGCCTCCCAAGTGCTGGGATTAAAGGCATGTGCCACTATGCCCAGCTGCACCACTTTTTGATGTCTGGCTTTACATAGGTGGCTAAGGAATTGAACCTGGGCCAGCAGGCTTTGCAAGCAAGAGCCTTTAACCACTGAGCCATCTCCCCAGCCCCTCTCAAGTGAGAATTTGTTTTTTAACATTTTATTTATTCATTTATTTATTTGAGAGAGAAAGAGAGACAGAATAGGCACACCAGGGCCTCTAGCCCCTGCAAACAAACTCTAGACACATGCACCACCTTGTACATCTGACTTTACACAGGTACTGGGGAATCGAACCTGGGTCTTTGGGATTTGCGGACAAGCACCTCAACCACTGAGCCATCTTTCCAGCCCTTGAGTGAGAATTCTTAAAGTCATCTACAAAGTCCTTTGAGATTTGCTCTTGTTTCTGTCTCATGGACACCCCGTGGTCAAATCTGATGGAAAGTCCCAGTCATCAAGTTCTTTTCCCTGCTCCCTCTTGCGTCTGGGCCTTCTCCTGCCTCTGACGTGCTCCCTGATCCTTGGCCAGTCCCTGCTTTCTTCTCCAGCATCTCATGCTACTTATCAGTACAGATAGTGCTGGGTGGACTCTAGTACTTTCCCTGCATTACTGCTGGATTCCTCACAAGCTTATGAGGTGCTATGTGACTGTTACTGGCTCGACAGTGATGGGAAACATCATTGGGAGACAGAAGATATGAGTCATCATCTCTGGTCAAGGAGAGGACACGACACCTCAGTGCAGTGCATGTGGTCACCAGGAACCCATGCAGGCACCCTCTACTCTTGATGCTCTGGGACACGATGATGATCCATCTTGTCCCTCTGTCTCACCACTTGGGCCCTTCTTAAAATAACTACAGTTAATAATAATGTACCATCTGTTTCAAAATAACTTTTGAAGGGCTGGAGAGATGGCTTAGCTGTCAAGGCACGTGCCTGTGAAGCCTAAGGACCCAGGTTCAATTGCCCAGGACCCAAGCCAGATGCACAAGGTCATGTGCATCTGGAATTCATTTGCAGTAGTTAGAGGCCCTGGCATGCCCATTCTCTCTTCCTCCCTCTCTCTCCCTATCTACCTTTCTCTCTCTCTCTCTTTCTCTCTCTCTCTTTCAAATAAATAAATAAAATATTTTGGTTTGTTTTTTCAAGGTAGGGTCTCACTCTGGCCCAGGCTGACCTGGAATTTACTATGTAGTCTCAGGGTGGCTTTGAACACATGGTAATCCTTCTACCTCAGCCTCCTGAGTGCTGGGATTAAAGGCATGCGCCACCATGCCTGGCCAAATGAAATATTTTTTTAAAATAGCTTTAAAATGGAAGATTTTTAAATATTTGCACTCCAAGAAATGGTAAACTGTTGAGGTCAATGGGTTTGCTAATTAGTCATTCCACAATGGGTACATGTATTAAAACATCACACTGCATATAAGCCATAAACATATGCAATTATTTATCAATTAAAAATAAAATAAAGTGATAAATTCGATTGCATTAAAAATACCTGACTGGCCAGGCATGGTGGCTGTAACTTAAGCTCCTTCCGCCATGCCTTCTCCTCTCTTCCTGAAGTTGATTCTACTAGAGATATGGTCACAGCAATGAGAAAGTAACTATACACTACCACAGCAAATACTAAAAAAATAGGATGGATTAGGAAACTGTACCCGCCACTGTAGGACACAAAGATATAGAAGGAGCAAGAAAGACAGTAGAGGAAAGAAAAGAGAGCTTCTGGTAAGCTAAAATCAGTCTTCAGTAAAACGTTATGAAAAATGGTCTTAAAATATCTGATGAAAGGGGACAAGTTGTTGGTCTAAGTTCCAAGGTGTTGGGGTTGTCATTGCTGTGTTGGTTCAGTTCAGTTTGGTTTGGTTTGGTTTTATGAGTGGGAGGACCCTGATGTCTTACGTGATCCAATGACTCACCCTATTCCCCAACTCCACTGTGAAACCTTCAGGGGATTCTGTGAGGACATGCAAAGACTGGCTAGGTAAAGCTTCGCCGCTAGCATGACACCAGTCAGGGCTTGCTCTAGGACAGCAGAAATACAGCTTGTCTTTTGCTGAAAGGGGCAAGAAAATCTCTGGTGGCTAGCGGGTTTGCTCTGCCTCTGTCCTCTTGACAGGCCTGCCCATGCACAGTGTGCACCTTCCAGGCCCTTCTCTGTACTTCAGAGGTAGACAAGTTCCCACTGCGGCCCTTCTGGCAACTGACTCGGTCCAGCATCCACAAACCCACTCAGCCACACATCTAAAGCCACATCCTCCCTCCCATCCAGCTTTTATCAGCAAGAGAGCCGATGCACATATTCCCCCCTCGTCTGTCTGGCTCCTGAGTCTCTTCCTTAATTAGTTCCAAGCTCAAGCAGGAAAGGAGAATGGTATTTATAGTCTCTCAGCTTAGATCCTCAGTATCTATGAGAATTCTAAAGAAGTAAAGAATATGCAACCAGATATTTCACAGACGTGGTCTCCAGGGAAGTTTGACAATATTTTATGATTTTCCTGTTAGAAACAAGTATTTCTAGCCTTGTCAAACTCCAGCCTCTACTAAAAATAAATAAATAAATAAATAAATAAATAAATAAATAAATAAATAAATGGGTTTTTTTTTCTATTTCCACCTATGTTGATGCACTTGGATTTAAATTCAAGTCTGTGTCTGTCCAAAAGTTGTATTCTTTCTCTATACCACCACAAAGTTTCTCTTTAAAAAATATGTTTATTTATTTGAGAAAGGGAGTACAGCCCCAGGACTGCAAACACGTTCCAGATACATGCACCACTTTGCGCATCTGGCTTTACATGAGTACAGCAAGCAGCTTTAAGTACTGAGCCATCTCCTCAGCCCACCATAAACTTTCTATGACCCTGTCTTGCTGTTCTTTCTTACCTTGATTTTAATTGCTTCTTTCAATTCCAAACGTTTTATGCTCATTAACAAGATTCAGCCAACCTTTACTACCTGACCTTTCTTCACTCTTATCCCTTCACAATAGGAAGGACTTAAGGGGAACTTTAAAAAAATAATAATAACCTACTTACACTCAGGTTAGTTCTCTAGCATGAAACCCTTGGATATCAAGCTCTTAAAATGCAAGCTTTTATCACAGTACAGAAGTCAATGGAGATGGAATGGGAAAAGGTATGCAGGTTATGGTCAACTAAAAAAGTCCATCACTCCTCCTGTTAAGTATTCACTGTACATTGGCCAATGACCATTGCAAAGTGCATTTGGGGTACTAAGACAGTTTCTAGGGGAGCGATTTAAACATTAAGATCTTGGAAACAGCTTGCAACGGGAGGTGGGTCGGTGGATAAAGTCCTTATAACATAAGCCTGAGTGCCTGCGTACTTGTAACATAAGCCTAAGTACATGAGTTTGGAAGCCCTAGACCCCACGTAAAAGCAGAAAGCCAGAAGCTGTGTTGGGCTTCTGTAACCCCAGAACAGCGATGGCTAGCAAATACAGCAGAAACAAACTACAAGAGACCCAGGCTCAACTGAGGTGGGAGGCAGGATCAACACCTGATAGTTGTCCTCTGACCTCTACACACACACCATGACATGCTAGTCCCCCCACACACAGAGAGAGAAAAATAAAAATAAAAAACAACAGGCAGCAAGTTCTCTTTTCATGCTGTGCTGTCTTCAACTGGGCAAGCAGATAAAAGAATGAGGCACAGATCAAATGATGTGGTAAAAAGAAGGCTTGCTGTTATTACATGGTAAAGGGACACTGTCCCACCCAGATACAATGTGAATACAAAAGGTTTTTTGTTTTTCTGTATATGTGTATTGGTTTTCTTGGCTTGGTTTTATTTTTTGTTGTTGTTGTTGTTTATTTATTTTTATTTTGGAGAGAGATACAGACAGAGAGGGAGAGGAAGACAGAGATGGGCACACCAGCAGCTTCTCAGCCACTGCGAACGAAATCCAGATGTGTGCGCCCCCTTGTGGTCAAGTGCAGCATTGTGCCCTTGCGTCACTTTGCATCTGGCTAAACGTGGGACCTAGAGATTGGAACTGACGTTGTTAGGTTTAGCAGGCAGGCGCCTTAACTGCTAAGCCATCTCTCCAGAAATTCATAGAAATTCAATGGCTAGTTATACCTTAAAGAGCAAGCCCACTGAACCAAGACCACTGTGAGTTACACTGGCTTAGCCAGTAAATCTCTTGATCACTGTGAGATGGATAAAGTACAAAGAAGCTAGGAAAAGAAGAAATGGAATTTCTTCAGGTACCTACACTATGGCTACCACTCTTTCTTTCTTCAGTACACAGAAAGGAATTTCTTTTTAAAAATTTTTATTTATTTATTTATTTGAGAGAGAGAGGCAGATAGAGAGAATGCATACTAGGGCCTCTAGCCAATGCAAATGAACTCCAGACACATGTGCCACCTGTGCATCTGGCTTTACATGTGTACTGGGGAATTGAACATGGGTCCTCAGCCTTTGCAGGCAAGCGCCTTATCCAGCCCAGAAGTTCTTTTTATAAATAGTGCATTGAGTTAACTAATACCTTTCTTAAAACAAATGTGCATCCATTTGCACATGTATGTGTGGGCACACGAGGGTCTCTTGCACTGCCAATGGAATGCCAGCTGATGCTCACATCATTCCTTGTGTACAGCTCTATGTGGGTACTGGGGAATTGAACCCAGGCCAGCAGGCTTTGCATGCAAGTGCCTCTAACCCACTGAGCCATCTCATCTAGCACCATCATCCACTGATATCTAACCGTTGGGCCTCTGCAAACAGAAGGCTGTTCTGATGGTAGGCAGAATGATAGTCCCACCAATGCCCATTTCCCAGTCCTCAGAACCCTGTTAGTGTGTTACCACACAGCAAGAGGGTCTTTGAAGACATGACTAAGGCTCACAGCTTTGAAATGGGCCAAGGTTTTGGCGAGCAGGCAGCTGAACACATGAGTTATAAAAGGAGGCAGGTGGCAACGTGAGAAAGTTCTAACTCATTGCTAACTTTGAAGACAGAAGATAGGGCCACAAGCCAAGGAATGCAGGAAGCCTTTCTTAGCTAGAGAGGGTACATAAATAGATTGTTCCTTAGACCATCCAGTAAGAGTTGCACTCTAACAACACCTTAATGTTAGCCTTGTGAGATGCATGTCAGACTTCTGATCTACAGAATAACAATAAATTAATATTATTAAAGCTACTAAGTTTGTGATAACATTTCACAGCAAGCACGTATATAGTCCTTAAACTTAGAACATTCTTCCCTTGGGCTGGAGAGATGGCTTAGCAGTTAAGGTGCTTGCCTGCAAAGCCTAAGTACCTAGGTCCCATTCTCCAGGTCCCACGTAAGCCAGATGCACAGGTGGTACATTCATCTGGAGTTCATTTGCAGTGGCTAGAGTCCTTGGCATGCCCATTCTCTCTCTCTCTGTCTCAAATTACAAACAAAAAACCAAAAAAGAACATTTTTTCCTACCTGGCTCTCTGGTAAACACTTCATTCCTTTAAGCCCTCAGGTATCACCTTCTCTGTGAAGACCTCCCGAAGGCCCCCTCCTGTCAGCTTTTGCGAGTCACTCTGTCTTCTTTGCTCCCAAGTCCCCTAGTATGCCTAGTGGGATTTTTGTTATAAACAGAACTCCATCATCTCCCCACAGTACCCATCTTGACAGCCAACACCATGTCTTTTCATGTCACTTCTGACTCTGTGATATTCAAGTGAATGAATGAATGAATGTTTAAAAACAGAGAGAGAACATGGGGCTGGAGAGATGACTTAGTGTTTAAGTGCTTGCCTGTGAACCTTAAGGACCCCAGTTCAAGGCTCGATTCCCCAGGACCCACATAAGCCAGATGCACAAGGTGGCACATGCATCTGGAGTTTGCAGTGGCTGGAGACCCTGGCATGAATATTCCCTCTCTCTTTGTCTCTCTCTCTCTCTCTCTCTCTCCCTCTTTCCCTCTCTTAAATAAGTAAATAAATAAATTTTTTTTAAAAAAAGAACACCAGCTTGTTAACCATTGGACAAGAGAAGAGAAATCCTCTTTTCCAGGCTGAGCCCTGCACGCTCCTTCACACTCAAGCTTGGATGACAGACTGGAGATCCCTTGAGCACTCTACCTACTTTTAGGGCTAGCCTCCAACTTGATGTGCACCAGGATTGCTTTAGGGCTTATGACAACAAATCTGACAGGTGTCTGGTCCTGAGGGTGGCCAGTTAGGCAGCCGTGGAATGGGGTACAGGGAGAAATCCATTCCTGACAAGTTCCCACTGTTCAGAAGATTCTGGTCAGTGAACACCCTCGGGGAGCTCCCATCAGGCCTCAGGTTCTGTTCATAGCTGGGCTCTCAGAACAGTCTTTGGAAACCCCACTTCCATGTCCAGGCAGTGAGCCGGCATCACTTGTTCCAGATCCGTGGGGCTGAGAGAAGAGATAAATAAACACCCTTTCTCCGGTTCCCTTCTTGATGGCATCAGACCCTCAGTTAATGCTTCTGTTTCCCCAGCACCTGATCTTTCCCACAGACGATTGCAACACCTCTCCCTTCACCGGACCCCAGAGCTTGGTAATTAAAACAGACCAGCTGCAGCATCTGGGGCCTTGGGAAGCACTGGGTTGCTGGACTGGATGGAAAATCCAACAGCTCTGAAAGCAGGTCCAGCAAGATCAGGTTACAACAGCTCATCTGTGTCCCGAGTAGCAGGGGCTTAATTCAATCAGAAAAAAAGCATTAACTTCTTTTCCAGAAATAAAACATTGTCTCTAGCTGACTGAATCGTTTCCAAAATGCACCTAAAGCTTTCCCAGCTCCATGTGGCTTGGCAGCATTATTCACATCTGAAAACAAAGAGGCACTAGCTGCCTTCCCTCATTTCCACCATTTTTATTAGCATTTATTAATTGTGCCAGGGGGTTTCATTATGACTTTCCATCCATGCGTATAATGTACTTTGATTCTATTTATCACCTCTGTTACTCATCCTCTCTCATTTTCCACCATTTCCTTGGTCTTGCAGAGGCTCAAATACAGTCCAAACTGCCTCCCCAGCACAGCCTCCGTACATGCGGTCCATCTCTCCTTAGTTGCCCCAATGTGAAAACTTGTGGAGCTAAAGCAGAGACGCTGAGAACCAAGAATCTCATGTGAGGACTGGAAAGAAGGCTCAGCAGTTAAGACACTTGACCTGCAAAGCCTCAGGACCCAGGTTCGATTCCCCGGTGCCCATGTAAAACCAGATGCACAAAGTAGTGTGTGCATCTGGAGCTCATATGCAGTGGCTGGAGGCCCTGAGGCACCCATTCTCTCTCTCTCTCTCTCTCTGTCTGTGTGTGTGTGTGTGTGTGTGTGTGTGTGTGTGTGTGCTTTGTGGAAAGAGAATCTCATGTGAAGATCATGGCAGGTTGAGTCTACAGAACGGGGGAGGGGAAGCAGCAGATGCTGAGAACTACAGACGTATCCCAGCAACCAATCTCCCAAGTCGATGTAGAAATCCCGTGCACAAGGACTACATAGGACTCCCCTCCAGCCTCAGGACACCTACACTGGGGCCCAGACAAAAGGAGCTGAAAGTTCCAAATTCCACTGCATTCCAAAGCGCAATCAATTATCCGTTCCAATTGCTTCAATTGCCTGTTCTTTATGAATACCCCACCCCAACACACACACACACACACACACACACACACACACCCCTAGCCTGGGTACACAAGTCTCCTTAAATCCAAAATAGACCTTGGCAGCTTTAAGGCCTCTGAGCACTGGGTATGTTCAGCTGCATTTCAGCTCAGCTCTTCCTAAAACAAGACATGTGAATTGTTCTCACTGATTCCCAGTAGTTCGAGTTGCGCAAAACTGAACTTTTGCAGTCATTTGAATAATATTTTTAAATGTATTCAGCATTGCATTCAAACTCCCTTCCCAAGACTATGTTTGCATTCCAGATCAGCTGCCTTAGACCTCCGTAGTCGGCAGAATTTTCAGATGTGCATAAATATAAGTACATACACAACCACCAACTCTGGTGAAATTTCACGTACACAGGGAAATTATTTTTAGCCATGGAACCCAGTCAAAATTTTGTATGAAGTAAAATCAACCACGAGTGAAATTGGTAGACAAAGTGATGATGTTCTTATTTTTTTCATCTATTTTTGTGTTCTTTCTAGACATTTCTAGACATGAGTCAAGAAAAGTAAATGCCGTAATGTTTGGCACTTTTTAAGATAATGGTGACAACATTGTTAGCCATGCTATTCCCTGGCTCTTCTGTGTAAGATAAAGCCATAAATAGACAAAATCACTTAGCTTAGTTACCCTGCTACTTTTAAAAATGTCAGAGTTGGGCTGGAGAGATGGCTTAGTGGTTAAGGCACTCGCTTGTGAAGCCTAAGGACTCAGGTTTGATTCTCATTACCCACGCAATCCAGATGCACATGGTGGCACATGCCTCTGGAGTTCGACTGCAGTGGCTACAGGCCTTGGGTACCCATTCTCTCTCTCTCTCTCTCTCTCCCTCTCTGTGTCTAATAAATAAAAAAAAAATTTTTTTAAATGTCTGAGTGGAAATTATTTGCCTTTTTTGAAAAGGGAAAAATAAATTTCTAATAACCTATATATAAAATGAACTGAAAGTTATTGAAGGTTGATGCCTGCTTTTTGACTACCATGATCCAGCACCTATGACAATGACTGACACACAGTTAAGTATTCAATAAACACATTGCTTATAGGACAGGCAGGTAGCCCAGTGGTGGAACACTTGCCTGGTTTATGAAAAATCCCGAGTTCAAACCTCGGCACCATGGGTGGGCAGGGGGAAGCAGGCTTATATGCTGTTACAGTTTGAATCTGAAACATCCCTCACAAGCCCATGTGATTGAACATCTGCTCCCTGGCTGATCATTTGGGAAGTTTTGAAACCTTTAGGAGGTAGGACCTGGCTGGGGGAGGAGGGTCACCTGAGACAGGCCTTTGACGGCTCCACTTCCTGATCTACCAAAATGTAAACAAGCCACCTTCAGGTTCCCACAGCCAAGGGCCAAGCCATTCCAGCCAATCATGTCTTTCCTGCCATGATGGACTTACAGCCCCTGAAACCATGAGCCCAAATCAACATCTTTCTTCCCTTCCTTCTGTCACATCTGTCACGTCGTTCAGCCTCATCAAGTAGAAAAGTCACTAATACATCTCTCTGCCCTAGTATGTAGCTAAGGAAGCGTAGGCTAGACTCCATCAGTCAGCTCTTACCATAACAATGCTGTGTGGCAACCAACCATAGAATCTCAGTCTCACACCACAAGCATTTCCTTCTTGCTCGCACACCACTTGGTTGGAGAGATTTTAGTGGGTCTGGTTGGGCCCAGCTGGATTCAGGTCAGCTCTACAGGACTGTCAACAACACTGGAGGCATAATCTTCTCCCCACAAAAGAGTAAGAGGGGGCAAGCCAAGTCATAAGCTCCTCTCAAGTCTCTGTTTTCAACACTAGTAATAACCCAGTGGCCAAAGCAAATCTTATGGTCCGTGTGGTTCAGCATCCCTGACATGGGGCAGTAGACTGCTCCCAGGGAGGTAGGGTCAGGGAAGGAGCAAACATCTCCCACACACCAGCTCTTCCAAACCTTGAATAAAGTACTTTTCAACCATATATATATATATATATATATATATATATATATATATATATATCCCCAAGGACCTTCAGAGTTAACCAAAGTTATTTTTATTATAATTCACTTAAATATGCAGAAATACAAAGGACATAGACCACTATAAAAACAAAAGTACAAATTAAAGTCAAAACTTCAAAGCCAATACAACTCGCAATAACATCAATGCCATGTAGAAGGTTGTACTGTCTCACTGAAATGAACTTGCGGCTTTCAGTATGGATGCGGTACTGGGTGCTGTGGCCCAAACCTGCTACATCCATCGAGCTCATGCAGCCATGTGCCCAGGGAGGACCAGCTCCCAAACATTCCTTTCTCCTCTAAAAACAGCACTCTGATATCAATTGGCCTGCCCTTGACACAAGTGCATTATTTTTTAAAGTTTTTATTTTTATTTATTTACTTAATAGAGACAAAGAAAGGGGGAAATAGGGAGAGAGAGAGAAAGGTAGAGAATGGGCATGCTAGAGTCTCCAGCCACTGCAAAAGATCTCCAGATGCATGTGCCACCATGTGCATCTGGCTTCCATGGGTCCTGGGGAATTGAACCTCAAGCCATGGTCCTTGGGCTTCACAGACAAGTGCTTAACCACTAAGCCATCTCTCCAGCCCACAAGTGCATTATTTTTACACTAAGCCTGCTTCTATTTTTTTCTCATTAGACCATGTAGTTAATGAGCTCTTACTTAGTAGTATCAGTGCTTCAGAAAACCAAAAGGGCAAAAAAAAGGGGGGAGCTGGGGAGATGGCTTAGCAGTTAAGACACCTGCCTGCCAAGCCTAAGAATGCCTATTCAATCTCCGGGTCCCACGTTTAACCAGATGCAAGTGACGCAAGCACGCAATGCTGCACTTGCCCACAAGGGGGTGCACACATCTGGAGTTCGTTCACAGCCGCTGAAATGACCCTGGTGCACCCATTCTTTCTCTCTCTGCCTCTTCCTCTCTCTCTTTCTGTTTCACTCTGTCTCTCTCTCTCAAAAAAAAGAAAGAAGAAAAAGGAAGGAAGGAAGGAAGGAAGGAAGGAAGGAAGGAGGGAGGGAGGGAGGGAGGAGGGAGGAAGGGAGGAAGGAAGGAAGGAAGGAAGGAAAAAAGGAAAGAAAGAAAAAAATAAAGAAAGAAAGAAAGAAAGAAAGAAAGAAAACCAAGAGGGAGGGCTGGAAAGATGGCTTCGCGGTTAAGGCGCTTGCCTGAAAAGCCAAAGGACCTTGGTTCGATTCCCCAGCACCTATGTAGGCCATATACACAAGGTAGCACATGCGACTGGACTGCATTTGCAGTGGCTGGAAGTCCTGGTGCACCCATTCTCTGTCTCTCTTTCTCTCTCTCGCTCCCTCTTTCCCTTTCTCAAATAAATAAAATAAAATATATTTTTTAAAAAAAGAAAAAGAAAACCAAGAGGGAGAAAAGCTCGTCATTTTGAGTGTCATCCATATGATATGTAGTCAATGGACAAAGACATATTTTTAAGATTATTATTTCAAGGAAGCATCAAAATGTTTAAAGTTCTTGACCATTCTCAGAGAAACAGAGCCCTAACACTGAGAACAGTACTATGGTTTGAAAGTGTACCCTCCAAGCCAGGCGAGGTGGCACACGTCTTTAATCTCAGCACTTGGGAGGCTGAGGTCAGAGGACTGCCATGAGTTCAAGGCCAGCCAGAGACTACATAGTGCATTCCAGATCAGCCTGGTCTACAGTGAGACCCCACTGCAAAAAAAAAAAAAAAAGAGAGAGAGAATAAATAAATAAAATGAAAGTGTGGCCCTCCAAATTGCAGGAGCAAAAATGCAATGGCCAGTGGGATAGTATAAAAAGGTGAAGCCTTTAAAAGGAAATTAAACCCCAGAGGGCTTTCCCTTCTCAATGGGATTAAGGCCTTCATAAAAGAGCTTGCCCTTCTGCCTTCTACCATGTGAATACACAGCATTTGTCTGCTCCAGAGGGTGGGCAGCAAACACCATTGTAGAAACCAAAAGCAGCTAGTACCAGAAAGCCAAACCTGCTAGCAATTAGGGCTTGGGCCTTCCAGCCTCCAGAACTGTGAGAAAATAAGCTTCTGTTCTTTATCAATCATCTATGGACTCAGACAGCCATGCTTTCCAGTCTCTGCTTTCTAACCACAGTGCACAATGAAGACATCTGAATGCAAACCCACGTACTCGGATCTGCAGCTCCATCTCCCACTGTTCTCATGGTTTCTTGCAGTCACAGTTGCATTCACCCACAGGTCTCTTAGAACCCTAAGCCTGCTCTGAAAGCTCAAAGGTACTCTTGAATGATTGTTAAAAATTAAATAGTTGAAGAAAAATACAGAGAACACTCCAAGAAATATGTGCAGGGAAAGAATAAGACCCCAGTAGCACAGGGAATTAGACAAACTCTCAACCATTGGCATCTCATGAAACTCAAAAGCTATTTTACAGCTAAGCAAACCATCAACAGAGTCAATTGACAACTTACTGAATGAGAAATAATCATTGCCAGCCATACAGCAGACAGAGGATTAATATTTAGGGTCTACAAAGAACTCAAAAACTGAAACAATTAAAAAAACCAAACACTCCACTCAAAAAAATGGGGCATGGAGGGCTGGAGAGATATCTTAGCAGTTAAGGTGCCTGCCTGCTAAGCTTAACTCCCGATTGATTCTCCAGGTCCCATGGTTAGCCAGATGCAAAGTGACACAAGGGCGCAATGCCACACTTGCCCACAAGGGGGTGCACGTGTTTGGAGTTCATTCACAGTGGCTGAGAGGCTGCTGGCAAGCCCATTCTCTCTCTCTCTCTCTCTCTCTCTCTCTCTCTCTCTCTCTCTCTCTCTCTGACTCTCTCAAAAAAAATGGGTCATGGAATTGAATAGAGTTCTCAAGGGAAGAAATACAAATGGCCAATAAACACCTAAAGAAATGTTCAACATCTTTAGCCATCAGGGAAATGCAAATTAAGATGACTTTGAAATTCTATCTCCCTCCAAAAGATGGCAATCATCAAAAAATTAAAATGACAACAAATGCTAGCGAGGTGTGGGGAAAGAGGAACCCTCATCTGCTGCTGGTGGGAGTGCAAACCTGTAGAGCCACTATGGAAATCAGTGTGCAGACTCCTCACAAAGCTGAAAATAGATCTACATTAGATCCTGCTATACCACTTTTGGGCACATAGTCTACAAATGCTATTTACTACAGAGACATTTGCTCAACCATATTCATCGCTGCTCTATTCACAGTAGCTAGGAACTGGAATCAGCCCAGATACCCAACAACTGATGAATGGATCATGAAGATACAGTACATACGCACCATGGAATTCAATTCAGCTGTAAGGAGAAATGAAACAATGAACTTGACAGAAAAATGGATGGGCTTGGAGAAAATCATACCAAGTGAGGTCACCCAGGCTCAGAAATACCAACACCAAATACTCACATGCAGATCCTAACCTGGAACAGCTTGAGTTGAATGTAAGCAGCAGTAAGCCTAAGGAGTTTCGACATGGAACTGGTATGAAGCTAGGAGAAAGGGGAAATAGAGAGGGAGAAGGGGCTACACGACAAGCAATTCAAGGGACGGAAAGGAAAGGAAGGGCAAGAAAGAATACAGGAGGTGGAAGGGTCTTTGGGGATAGGGGAAATGGAGGGGGGGTGTAATTATACAAAACCAATGACAACACGAATCGGCCTCATAGAAACCTTCCTTCTGGATCACATTCTAGAAGGTACAGCCCTCAGTAAGAGGACAGAACAATAGCCCAGACCGAAGTCCCCTGTAGAAGGTGGGAAAAGCTTAATCCTAAAACTTTGGGCTCTGGCTGGTAAATCCCAGGGCCAAAATTGGGATATCCACCACAGCAAGCTATTGGTCAGGGAGAGTCATGGGGTCCACAAAACAATGCAGGCCACCGCTAATGCACTCGGTTACCTGCCAGAGCTGAGGTAAGACCCTCTTGCTGGAGAGACCATAGGTAGCAGTCATGGGACATGGAGAGGCCATGCTGGATCTGAGAGGGAAACCAGTTCCCTCCGGGCTAGCCCTAGTGTTGGAAAGGGCTGTGGGAGCTGCTGGTTGGAATTTAGGCTCGCTCCAGGGAAGGAAATTCATACCTGGATCTGAAAAATCTAGTCTAAAACCCATGGCTGAGAAGGTCATAAGCCCTAGAAGGGGATCTACTACTGTTTGGCTAAATGGATATGCCATGTCCATTAAGTTGCCCTCTAAATATTTATGTTTATGTATGTAGATTGTGCTGCTCTCACCTTTGGTCGGAGAAACTTCTTTCTGCATGTGACAGGGACTTCTGGAGAGACTCAAAATTCATCAAATTTTGAAAATAAGGGTCTCTTGAGTGCTCAGCACTAAATAAGACATCTCTATCACATCCTCCAGAACTCAGGAAACATTGTGCAAGAGCTCCCCTCCAAAAAATGTGAAGCGCCAAATGATGGGGAAGAATGCTTTGAAACACTCTCCCAGACATGAAGAACATTCTTCCAGACATGGATGGCCTTGCAGAGACTATCGTTAACCCACACAAGACCTGCACAATATTGGGCCCACCAACATTGTATCATGGATGGCAGAGGAGGACAAGAAACGTCTTAAAAGACATCAAAATAGAAGCGGGACCAGTTGGAAGTGAAGGGACCAAAGTGACGCCATGACAGGCCTCAGTAATTGCTGCCCTGAGTAGGCCAAAGTTTCCATTTCCAGGAGGGGCGAGCTCTGGGGGCTGAGTATGTACAAACGTAACTGCTGCTTGCTTAGCCAATCACGTTAGGAGGTTATCTCCTCTGCCTGAAATTCCCCTAGACCTGGCCGCCAAAACCTTAAGACCAATCAAAAAAGCACAAGTTCAGTTACTGTTCAAATTAGCCAATCATGTTAAAAGACGAAAAGCCCGCCAAAATTCCTTTGGCTGTGCTTAAAAGGAAGCCTGTGAGCTCCTCGGGTCCCCGCCATTTTGTACAAGTGGTTGACCAGAGCATGCTGGCTAATTCTGCAGAATAAATGTTCCATGCTTTTACATACTATTTGACTCTGGGGTCTTGCTTCAGCGATTTTTGGACCATTACAGAAATAAGAAGGTTCTCAGTAGAAGGGGGATGGAGTCCAGAGAAGGGGGACAAATGAAGGTAATGGGAAAAGATTATGATCAAAATACATTGTGTGCACGTATGAAAATTATCAATTAAAAAAAAAAAACTAAGCAAAAAAAAATAGAAAAAGAAAAGAAAATCTAGCCGGACGTGGTGGCACACACCTTCAATCTCAGCACTTGGGAGGCAGAGGTAGGAGGATCTCTGAGTTCGAGGCCATCCTGAGACTACATAGTGAACTCCAGGTCAGCCTGAGCTAGAGTAAGACCCTATCTTGAAAAACCAAAACCAAAAGAAAAGAAAAGAAAATGGTCTTTAAATTTTAATGAGCAGAGCATATAAAGAAATAATAAGTGTCTGATGGATATGGCAAAAATTAAATAGTAAATAGTCTAGAATGATTAGGAAGTAGTAGGCCTGAGTAGAAGTGTGCCTCTGTCAGTCTTCCCTCCGCGGACCCCTCTTTGTTCCCACTGAGGGCTAACCCTATTTAACAGCTTGCAGTTTGGATGGGCCTTTGTACGAGCAGATAGGTAGAATGACCCAGCCAACTTGCTCTTCCAGGAATTGGAATCTCCAAAAAGAGCCTCAGGATAGAAAAGAGTTGCTTCCGATTTATCCTGAGGCAAGTCCTGGAACCCTCAATACTTATGAACCCTGAATTACCCAACTTCTATCTGTGGCTGGGTCCACACACCACCCACGCTTTTCCTTCCGTCTCAGAGAACGCTCCTGCCTCCAGTGGATTTCTTTTTTGGCACAACTAGCCCAAGTTGGGTTTCTGAACCCCAACCGATAAATATTCCAACATGAGTTTCTAAACATAAACAATCTCAACCAAGGCAATGATTACAGGAACAAATGCGACTGGGTTTGCCTGAGGTCCCCCAAACAGAAGTGATCTCATCCCCAAACGCTGTGCATGCTTTGGCTTCAGCTGCTGCAGCCCTGAGTTAACCCTTCACTCTGCCACCTCCAGAGTTCTGGGAATCTCTCCACTGCCCGGGCTCAGGACAGGGGTGACCAAATGCTTCTTCAAGGCAGTTTCATGCTCCTCTAAACAAGTTCCTGGCCCCTCGGCAGGTGCCACTTCAGGCAAGAATGGCTGAAGGAGAACCAGTGAGTAGCCGCCCCACACATCCATGGCACATCTAGGTCCCAGTCTACCAAATAAATGCTACCTGATTGACAACTCTGTATTCTTTCTTCTTTGTATGTAGATTGTTCCCTGAGGCACTTGCTGTTGCAGTTACCTTTGCATTTCTGGTCAAAACAAAACAAAACAAAACCCACCCAATAAAAAGCATCTTATGGGAGGAAAGGGTTTATTTCAGGTTTACAAAGTCCATGGGAAGCTTAATCATGGTGTAATGAAGCTGGCTTATTTCAGCATGCATCACAGCAAAAGAGAGAGAGAGAGAGAGAGAGAGAAAGAGAGAGAGAAAAAGGAGAGCCAGCAACAGCCAGCACAAACAGCCAGAGTTTAAGCTAGTTCTCTACACATTTAGCACAGCTGCTCCCAGTGACATGCCTGCTCCAGCAGGGCTCTACTTTCTAATGGCTGAGTAGGAAGCTTAATCAAAAATACCTGAGTTGGGGGCTAGAGAGATGGCTTAGCGGTTAAGGCACATGCCTAAGAAACCTAAAGATCCCAGTTTGATTCTCCAGGTTCCACATAAGCCAGATGCACAAGTGGGCACACACATCTGGAGTTTGTTTGCATGGCTGGAGGCCCTGGTGCACCCATTCTCTCTCTCCCTTTCTCTCTCTCAAATAAATAAAAATAAAATCTTTTTACAAAAAGACCTGAGTTGGGCTGGAGAAATGGCTTAGATGTTATGGCACTTGCCTACAAAGCCAAAGGACCCAGGTTTGATTCCCCAGTACCTATGTAAAACCAGATGCACAAGGTGGCACATGTATCTAGAGTTTGTTTGCAGTGGCTAGAGGCCCTGGTGCACCTATTCTCTCACTCTCTATCTGCCTCTTCCTCTCTTTCCCTTTCTCTCAAATAAATTAGTAATATAAAGAATACCTGAGCCAGGCATAGTGGCGCACGCCTTTAATACCACTAGCACCTGAGAGGCAGAGGTAGGAGGATCACCACGAGTTTGAGGCTACATAGTTAATTCCAGGTCAGTCTGGCCCAGAGTGAGACCCTACCTCAAAAAACAAAAACAAAACAAAACAAAAAGAGATTACCCAAGTCACTGGATGTGGTGGTGCATGCCTTTAATCTCGGCACTTGGGAGGCAGAGATAAGAGGCTCGCTGTGAGTTTGAGGCCACTCTGAGACTACATAGTGAATTCCAGGTCAGCCTGGGCTAGAGTGAAACCCTGCCTTGACAAACCAAAAATAAAAAAAAAATAATAATAATAAAGCTGAGTCTATGGGACCATTTACATTCAAACTACCACTCTTACTGAGTCCTTTATATTTCTCCACCCAATGCTGGTCAAAACCAAATAGCATTCCACCGACAGAGCCCCTTGGAACAGGGTCTAAATCTGATTTATCTCCAAGGTCAGTGCTAATGCCCATGTGAACCTCTGTGCAGTGAACCTGTTCACTCTTTCGCATGAAGGAAAAGGCTCCTCAGTCATTCCCAGAATGTACCTAGGCCCTTCTGGAATGTAATAATAATGACCATAATGACAATAGGGGTGCCAAACACTGATGTGACACTATGTATGGCACTGTTCTAAGACCCTGCATCTAATAGCTTCCTTATTCCTCAGAATGGTCCTTGGAGGTAGGTACTACCATCAGCCCAATTTTACAAGTGAGGAAAAGTACAGGGACGATAACTTCCCACATCACTAGCAAGTGAGAGGGAGGGGATTCAGACCCAGGCAGTCTGACCCTACAGTCCCTGCTCTTACCCACCTCGCCTCTTATGTGACCAGCACATGTGAAGGTAAGTTCACTGCAACTCCTGGAGAATAGTGATCCTGCCTTTACCCTCCACAGCAACTGTGGGGGAGCAGTTGATCAGCTGATCTGCTCTAGAGGGACACAGTTCATTTTCATCCCTGAAGGGACCTGTTATGAAGGGACTTGTGAAGCCATGAAGACAAAGCAATGGTGGTCATATATTCTAAGCATGTTGCACCCCACAGATTCCACACATCTAGTCTCATATTCATTAGTTGTAGCTATGACAGATAAGTCCACTCAGAGAGACTTAATGAAGCTTATACTCAAATCAAAACTGAGCCCCTCTTGGCACATTTCTGTACAACATGAGACCATTTATAATGGTGACTTGAGGAGGGAAGGCTTTTACAGATGTAGCTACAGGCAGAACTTGAAACAGCTACTGTAGCATCTCTTAATGTCCCTGACACTTGTGACCAGTCACAGGAAATTCTAAGTCAAAAGTACCCAGCAAAAATCAATAGGTAGTGCATGTCAGATCTTAGACATCTCAACTTCCAGAGCTGGCAAAATTAGTTATAGGTGTCAAATAAAAGAAAAAAGAAGGGAAAAGAATGCATACAGATCTTTTTTTTTTCCTTTTTGGAGAGAGACACAGAGAGAGAGAGGGAGAGGAAGACAGATAGAGATGGGTACGCCAGCAGCCTCTCAGCTGCTGTGAACGAAATCCAGATGCATGTGCCCCCTTGTGGTCAAGTGCGGCATTGTGCTCTTGCGTCACTTTGCATCTGGCTAAACATGGGACTTGGAGATTGGAACGGCTGGAGATTGGAACCAGCGTTCTTAGGCTGAGGAGACAGACACCTTAACCCCTAAGCCACCTCTCCAGCCCCATAGAGATCTTTTTTTTTTTTAATTTCAGTGTTCTCCAGAAATAAAATACCAAAATTAAAACCAGGATGAAGTATCTTGTTTACACTTTCTTGAGGTACCAGAAAGAACCTGCACATCAGTGTTCGTGAAATATGATGCAACAACTTTCAAGCTTCATTTGTCTCAGGTGACCCATCCCAGTAAAAGGTCAAACAAATACTCATGCCTGCTGTGGCAAACAGGGAGAGAATGAACACAACACATGCATGCATGCATGCACATATGCACGCAAGCACACGTTAGAGAACCATATAGTTTGGTTGTCTATAGCAACTAATCACAATTTCTGAATTAAAAAAAAAAAAAAAAACCACAGAGGAATTGGGGAGATGAGCAAGAAGACAGCAGCCATGGGGAGCCTGACAATCAGCACCAGGGTGAAGGAGACAGATGCTAAGGACACCCCACACCTACCAAAGCAGAGAGCCAGAGGCTCCTAAGAGCCCATCACTGAAGTAGACTTAAAACACCCAAACCAAGGCTCAGGGAATTTTGCAGAAAAGGGGTGAAGAGATTGTTAGAGCCACAAGTTGGGACTTCATGCCCAGAGGCACTGACTCTCCCCAGAACTGACAGGGAACACCTGCACCCCTCTGAGGAGGGCCCCCAGTGGAATGGGGCAGGGATGAGGGAAAGGATGGTACCAACACATAATGTATCCATCCATAATGAGTATGTCCATAATTAATAAAAAATTATTTACTTATTTGCAAGCAGAGAGAAAGAGAGAGAAGGGGTATGCCAGGACCTCTTGCCACTGCAAACTCCAGATGCATATGCCCCTTTATGCATCTTGGTACTGAGGAATCAAACCCAGACCATCAGACCTTGCAAGCAAGCATCTTTAACCATCACTCCATCTCTCTGGCCCAATTTCTGAAGTTTTGATAATAAGAAATGCATTAAAAATTACACCCTACCCAACCACAAAGTGTCAGTGGTGGTTTGAATATCAAATGTCCCCAGTAGCTTAGAGTGTTTGTGATGAAGGCTCCTACTCAGTTCCCAGCTGGTAGAGCCTTGGGAGGTAGAGTCTTGATGGAGGAAGTGTGTCACTAGAAGGTGGGTCTTGGGATTTTGTAGTTCAACCCACTTGCCAGTTCGGGCTCATTCAGACAACTTCCTGGTGCTGTGACTGAAAGAGTCGAACCAACACCATGACAGGCTTCAATAAGATATTTCCTAGCTAGACCTAAGTTTCAATTTCTCAAGAAGCCTGAACTAAATTCTGAACCAAGTCATTTCCTGGAAGATTTCAGGGATGTCTAAGGCCATTCCCCCTTTCTTGGCCCTAGCCAATCAGAAGTAAAAGAATGTGAGATATGCTTACTGGCCACTTAACTGGCCACTATAGGAAGATTTACCTTCCCTAGAGTCCCCCTCCCTTAGCACCCCGTAGCTCACGTGTGCCAAATTATAACCAGTCAGGAGTGCACAAGTATTATATCTTTCAAAGTAGCCAATTATGTTAGAGGTCTTTGTTTAACTGTCTTTAAAAGAGCCAGAAAGTTCTTCTCAGGGTCTCCATTTGGTGCAAATGGTGAAACCCCGCATGCTGGACTTCTCTGCACAATAAACGCTCTATGGTTTTACATGCTATATGAGACTCAGTCTCCCTTCAGCGATTTTCGGACCCTAACAGTGACAAGATGTGACACCCAGCTGCCCGCTCTGCCACGCTTTCTTGCCAGTGATGCAACTTCCCCATGAAACTATAAGCTGGAAAAAAAAAAAAAAAAAAAAAAAAAAAAAAAAAAAAAAAACCTTTCCTCTCACTAGCTGCTTCTGGTTGGGTGTTTGGTAGCAGCAATGAGAAGTAACTGCTGCACCCACCCTGCACATGTGTGAGCCCTGCGCTGGCAGCGGGACGCACCCTCACCAAGTGTTGGGCACTGACCGGTCCACCTAATCAAGTCCCGTGCTTTGTTCTCTGGCCCTTCAAAGAGAGTTTCCTTCTCCCACGTCCTCGCTCGCTCAGCTCGCACTTGTTGAGAAGCCAGCCCTGCCCCTCGCCAAGGTTTCTTCCGTTGAGTTCAGCCCGCGAGGAAGCATCAGATGGGACGGGTTGTCTCATCCTAGGAAACAGTCAGGAAATCTCAAGCCGTGGACTTGCACACAAACCCCACACCGGCAAAATGAGAAAAGCTACAGGGCAGAGAGGGTTCAGAGGGACAGCTCCGCTGGTAAAGTGTTTATACTAGGACGTGAGTTCAAAGCCCTACAATGTACATAAAGAAAGTAAGCGCTGGGCAGGTAGAGATCTCTGGGGCTCACTGGGCAGCCAGTGTGGCCTAATTGGTAAGTTCCAGAACAAGGAGAGACCTTTTCTCCAAAGAGGTGGATAGAGTTCCTGAGGATGATGCCTGAAGTTGTCCTCTGGCTTCCACACACTTGCAAACACACACACACACACACACACACACACACACACACACACACGGGGGGAGGGCCTCTGAGGTCTCATGGGGGAGTGGAGCAAGAAGAAACGGTTGAAGAGATGTTCTCTGGGCTCAAAATAGAAATGCTGAGAGCATGCAACAGATTTCCATCTGCTAATCTGGAAAGCCACATTGCCTGGCCCTGATTGAATCAGCCAGGCTTGTTTCTCATACCCGCCTGTGTATTTCCACTGCCCCACACGTGGACTCCACCTCCCATGAAGGTGATCTTCACTTGCCTGTTAGCTCAGGGGTGGAGTCATAGCAACCACTCGGGCCCCCTGCCCTAGCTACAGGTTCATCCCCAAGGACTGCTGACTTCAAGTCTTCTGGAAGGTTATTTCTTCCATTTGCAGATGCTTTGAAGTAAAGCCTAGGCTCACGTTAGCACTAAAATGCACTCAAAGAGCAAGGATGTTTTACTTGGAACTTTTGTTCCCACTGCCTGCATCCTGTCCTCCATCCTTATCTGCAGATATTCAAGCACCCCTGGGCTACAGGAACCATCTACCAGAAGCACTAAAACAATATCACTATTGCCTTCCTTCACAGGAAAATAAATCAGGGCATTTTCAAGATTTTAACAATTTTTAATATTTTATAACTTCATATAATTTCATAACTACATATAGATCTCAAAGACAAGTGAGTCTTGGGCTGGAGAGATGGCTTAGTGGTTAAGGCACATGCCTGCGAAGCCTAAGGACCCAGTTTCGATTCTCCAGGTCCCACATAAGCCAGACGCACATGGTGACACATGCGTATGGAGTTTGTTTGCAGTGGCCAGAGGCCCTGGTGTGCCTATTCTCCCTCTCCGTCTCTCTCTCCCCACCCCCCTTGGTCTCAAATAAATAAGTAAGACAAGTAAGTTTTTAGAAAATACATGGGGTTCATTCAGCTATGAATTTCTGCCTTGTGGAGTTACCTAAGAAGTAAAATGAGCCCTTTTCCTCTCCTCTGATACCAATAAACCTTGACATGATTAAAACAGGGCAGTGCAGTAAAGCACACAATTACCATGAGGCTTCCGCTCTAAATCAGCCAGAGTGATACTGAATTGCAAACAATTCTTGACTCCAAGATGGTACACTCCCTCCTCACTTCTCTTTCCTAAAATGTCGTTGATGTATTGAGTTCTGGCTTCCTAGGACCTCAGCCTTTTACTGTAGGGATCAGTTGAAGCTTCAGTCGTCGCAGAATCTCCCCGCATCCCTGCTCTGATGGTGGTGTGATGCTAGGAGAGGAAATGAAAGACAAGGCACAGTACTGTCCTTGTGGGCTCACAATATCACGGAGGCAGCCATCAACTAGCCCAACAGCTATTTGGTATTATTGCAATATAGTTTTCAAATAATACAGCTTGTGAGGTACATTTCTTTACAATAGCTGCAGCACTTGCTGCATTTGGTCCCAGGTTCACGTGACTGTGTGGCATTTCTAAATAGGAATACGCACCTGATTCTGATACTCTGAGAAAGTGACTTGAGCTCTGTACACCAAGTCACCCATGCAAAATGCAACAATGTATGTTAAATCGGAATTCTGGGAGCAAGCCCTCAAAGCACAATGCTGCAGAACAAGAGCCTCCTTGTCCACAGCCCCACTCTTGAAGGCGACAGCTGATTGGCCTGTTTGTCCTTGTTTTCATCCTTCTGTAGTTCCTATCAACCCTCTGACCTTTGCCAAGCTCTCCCCCTACCAACGTTCATTTCCACAAATCCAAGCTCTCGGCATGATGGCTGGAAATGTCCTAATTTAGAATCATTTGCACGTTAAAGGAAGACTTCCAAACACTGAAAGAATATTTCATGTTCTAGAAATTAAATGATAAAATGATGCTATCAATTTGACCCATCAAGGTATCCCAGTTGGAAAGTTAATCCTAACTGCTGTCCTGCCCTACCCCGTGGAGAAAAATGGGTCTGGCATTCCCACTGCAAACCTGGATTTGTATGTTATTTCTACTTACTCTTGCTAAGAAGCACTGGACTCAAGAGTGCCGAAGGTAACAGGGAAACCATCTTAAAACAAAAGCCTGTAACCCATGTTAAGACATCAAATGCAAAGGCGGGCGTGGTGGCGTATGCCTTTAATCCCAGCACTCGGGAGGCAGAGGTAGGAGGATCACCGAGAGTTCAAGGCCACCCTGAGACTACATAGTTAATTCCAGGTCAGCCTGGACCAGAGTGAGACCCTACCTCGCAAAACAAAACAAAAAAAGACATCAAATGCAAATCAGATGGCACTAAAAAAAAAATTATTCAAACAATGAACTCTGTTGTGACTTTCTCATTGTTGCACTCATTATTTTTATTTTTAAAATATTTTATTTATTTATTGGAGCGAGAGAGAGAATGAGTGCACCAGGGCCTCCTGCCACTGCAAATGAACTCCAGATGCATGTGCTGCCTTGTACATCTGGCTTATGTGGGTCCTTGGGAATTGAACCGAGATCCTGTGGCTTTGCAGGCAAAGTGCCTTAACTGCTAAGCCACCTCTCCAGCTCACATTCTATATTTTTAAAATGATGGAAAATTGTTTTGCCCTAGACACACACACACACACACACACACACACACACACACTGTCCTAATATAACCTTGACATGATTTCCTTTCAGCAAAGTTTTCCAGGAAGAGAATCTCATAAAGGCTTTATCTTTTTGAATCACAATCACCTCCTGCCACCAAAGCAGATGGGTAACTGTATAGCACAATGCAGGCCTGGCATGACAACAGCTACAGTCCCATGCTCGCAAAAAACCTGGTACGAGATGATCTGTCTGGAGACAGGCTGTCACTGGTCACAAAAAGGGGACCACCCCATACAATGATTGGCCAGCCAAGCCCCTTAAAACCCACCTACACTTACTCAATAAACGAGTTTGCGGCAGCTCGCCCTCTGCTGCTTCCACCCAACTCCTGGAGTCTGTGTCATGACTCCGCGCCTCTCACCCCCAACTCAGCAGAGACCCTGCTGTCCCTCCTGGGCTGGACCTAGGGGGGACCACAACAGGTAACTTTTTAAAAACAATATTTTATTTTTTTATTTATTAGAGAGAGAGACACAGAGGGAGAAAGAGCCTGCCAGGGCCTCTAGCCACTGTAAACAAACTCTAGATGCATGCTTGTGCTTCTGGCTTATGTGGGTACTGGGTAATTGAACCTGGATCTGTAGGTTTTGGAGGCAAGTGCTTTAACCACTAAGCCATCTCTCCAGCCCCAGATGGGGACCTTTTGAATTCTGGAAGAATATGGACCGGAGTCAGAAACATGTGCCAGTGAGGCTGCCTAACTAGTAACATTTACACTTCTCCCTATGGTGAGAGTGGCTTGTAGCTCAAGAGTTCATGGCACATGTTGTTGCATTAATGGACCCCAGAGGAAACAGTTGCACTGTGAAAGAGGGAGCAGATAAAGAAGAGCGAACTCGGTGACTCCCGTCTAGTAAGCTGACTTCCCCTTTCATGTTATCACAGGGCCTGTCCTTCTTGCCCTTCTTTTTCTCACTCTAATAACGTTACCTTCCGGCTGGACTCAATGCCAGAAAACCTATCTAACTCACACTCCACATTTGCTGGTTCTGTTGAACTGCATTCACATTTCCAGGCCTGCAATTCAAATTCAAACATTTTGAGAAGAGGAAGATGGCTCTTCAGGAATTCACATGCCAGTGTGTATTGTAGGGGAATATTAGGCATGAAGGGACTAGACACCAGCAGACAGGTTCAATTAATTCCCCAGTACCCACATAAAGCCAAATGCACAGTGGTGCATGCATCTGGAGTTTGCAGTAGCTGGAGGCCCTTGAGGGTGCCCATTCTCTCTCGCTAATAAATAAAAAAATAAATAAATGATATTTTTTAAAAAGAAAAAAGTTGGACTGAGGAGATGGCTTGGCAATTAAAGACACTTACTTACAAAGCCTGACAGACTAGATTTGATTCCCCAGTACCTATATAAAGCCAGATGTACAAAGTGGCTCATGCATTTGGAGTTTGCAGTGGCAAGAGGCTCTTACGTGCCCTTTCTTTCCTTTTATCTTTCTGTGTGTGTGTGTGTGTGTGTGTGTGTGTGTGTGTGTGTGTCTATCTGTCTGTCTGTCTGTCTGTCTTTCTCTGCTTGCAAATAAATAAAAAGTTTATTTGGCTCATGGTTCTGGAGCCTGGGAAATCCAAGGGCATAGCACCAGTCTCTGATGAGGGATTCTTACTGAGTTGTAACATGGCAGAGGACAACCCACGATGAGGGAACAGGCTCTTGAGCTCTAACGTCTCCTCCATGTCTTATAAAGCCACTAACACCACCACCTTCATGACCTCACCTAATCTTAATTACCTCCCAACGGTCTACTTCAAATACAAATACTATATAAACATATGAGCTTTGGGGGAGCACACTGAAACCACAACACCCCAACTCCACCATCCAGCCAGTCCCAAAGTCTGACCATCTATCCCATATATCCAGACGTATACTCAACTAGTCCCCTTGTGTGTCTCTTAGGAACACATACTTATGATATCCAAAGCCAGTGCAGGTCCAAAGACAAAGTCCAAAATCATTCACCTAAGTCTATACTACCTTGCCCTCCTCTGACTTTATCATGTTCCATCGAGCTTCCTGCTGATTCTGAAAGGGATCTGTCACAGTCAACTCCACACTACTGGCATGAACCTCCAAACCAGACACAGTTTATAGGAGGAATGGGATTTATTTGAAGCTTACAGATCCAGGGAAAGTCCAATGGCAGAAGAAGCTGCCCCCCTTTCACAGATGCACACAGAGAGAAAAAGCACCACCAACACCACAAGCAAGAGGAAAAAACTGGCAGCCAAACAGCAGGGAACCCAGGCAGAGCTCACTGGGCAAACCTTAGGCTGGAATTCAGATCTGCAACCCCAATGACATCCCCCTCACCCCAGCAGGAGCCTGCCTGCTAGAGGCAGAAGCTGCATACTCAATTTTAATAACACCTGAGTCTATCAGGGGACGTAGATCAAAACCACCACAGAATCCATCCTCTTTTCATCTTGGACATCACATATGCAGTGTCTCCTACACTGATGGCTCCTCCACCATCATCCTCTGGGCCAAATCCTGCTCATTCTGTGAGGGTTAGCTCTCCTGTCCTTTCAACCCATTCACCAAGGTCCCCAAGTTATGCTTTCATTGCACAGTGCCCCTTTCCTTCCTAGCACTTATTAAATCACATTATAATTAAATGAGGCGTTCTGTAATTATTTGTGTATTGTTTGTTTTTCCCTACTAGATATGTTTCAGAAACAGATTGCATTTGTCTTGACCCCGGTTCAATATCTTGTAAGGCCATAAAAGCAAAAGAATAGATACACCACTTCATTATCACTCATACACCAGTCTCCTCTCCTTGTTCACCCTCAGGTTTTTGCTCAGTCTGACCCCTATAATTGCAGCTATTCACTCTCATCCCTCAATCAGTAATGAGTTTCTTAGTAATTAGTTCAAGAGCCTTCTTGATACCACCTCACATAATCCCAGATCATAACCTTATCCCCTTATTGGATGTGCATCTCCTAAAAGGTAATTTCTCTATGTAATTCATGTACATGAAGTTGGGTTTAGGTTAAAAAAAAAACTTTAGTAACAAAAATATCTGATAACTATATTGTATTGTATACCATTGAATACCATTTCTGCATCATTTAGGTTGTTATTTGTAAAACACATTCAGCAAAGTGGTTAAATGTCTTGTTCAGGGATCTGAAACACTGTGGAACAGCTCCTAGGAATTTGCCTATTGGTATTCACCCTAGGCACTCCCAAGAAAGTCTTCTGATGGTGAAGTCAGTCAGTGATAAGAGCATGTTGCTTCACCTTTTCCTGGATCCCCAGAGGGAACCCTAAGGGAGAAAGGAGAGAGAAGCTATGCCTCAGACTCAAGCCCTAACAAACAAGAAACAGTATTTCTTAAATCATTGACCAAGTAGCCTCCACTTACCTGAGATGATTATCCCAGTTCACCTGTCAGAAAATCAATTTCTCTCTCCCCATCTCACCCCCATCCACTGAATACAACCATAGGGAGACTGAAATATCACAATGAAGAAAGAATTCAGATTTATACTTTTGTGTTATATTTAAGAATAAATTCTATGGCTGGGCATGGTGGCGCATGCCTTTAATCCCAGCGCTCAGGAGGCACAGGTAGGAGGACTGCTGTGAGTTCGAGGCCACTCTGAGACTACATTGTGAATTCCAGGTCAGCCTGGGCTAGAGCAAAACCCTACTTCATAACAACAAAACAGAGCTGGAGAGATGACTTAGCAGTTAAGGTGTTTGCCTGCAAAGCCTAAGGATCACGGTTCAGTTCTCCAGATCCCACATAAGCCAGATGCACAAGGGGGGCAAGTGTCTGGAGTTCGTTTGCAGTGGCTAGAGGCCCTGGCACGCCCATTCTCACTATCTCTCTCTCTGTGTGTGTGTCTCTAATAAATAAATAAAAATAAAATCTTTAAAAAAAACAAAACAACAAAAAAAGTAAGTCTTTTAATCACTAAAACATCTTTGTGTGACTTGGTATTTCACTATTTATAAAGTTTTAGTAGTTGACACTTAAAAATCTTACAGATTTTCTTTGATATTTTAAGTTTAAATGCACAACCGCTTTAGACTTAATAGTTAAGAGTGAACATTAATCATTTAATTTAGCATCTATTTAACAATTCTTAAGTATATTCTTGGGAGGAATGTAAGCATTAGGATAACATTTTAGGGAAGAAAGGGTCCTATTGTAAAGAAATCTAGTGATGCGGGTTGAACTGTGACCCCCAAACCTTCCTTCCATGACCCGTCATGACTCTCCCACCTCACCTGGAAAGACGGCTGCTTCTTGCTTCAGCATTTTACTTTTGCTTTTCCTGCTTTCCAATATCTTTCAAATTAATCCCCTGTATGAAATCTCTACTATTAGAAATACCTAGTGTGGTTTTGAGTTTTATGACTGAATCCTGACTTACTTAGCTCATAATTCTCCCTAAGATACAAACATACAACATTTCAAAGCTGGGCTGGAGAGGTGATGGCTCAGTAGTTAAAGACACTTGTTTGCAAAGCCTGTTGGCCCAGGTTTAATTCCCCTGTACCCGTATAAAGCCAGACAAACAAAGTGGCACATTTGCCTGGAGTTTGTTTGCAGCAGCAAGAGGCCCTGACATGCCCATTCATATTGCTGTGTACTAGTCAAAATTCACAATAAACCCCGTTTCTTAGATATGACCCCAAAGACCCAGGTGACAAAACCAAAAATAGACAAATGGAATTGCAACACATTAAAAAGCTTCTGCACATCTGATAAGGGGATATTATCCAAAATAGATAAGCAACTCAACAGTAAGAAAATAAATAAATCATTTTTTAAATGCAAGAACCTAAATAGACATTCCTCAAGAAGATATGTATACACAGCTAGTAGACATATAAAAATGTCCGGCATCATTTATCATGAGAGAAATTCAAATTAAAGCCACTATGACATACCACCTCACACTGGTTAGAATGGCAATTATCAAAGAAGATGAAAGGTAAGAGTTAGTAAGACTATGGGGGAAAGGGAACAGTGTGGATATTCCAAAACAACCTAAAAGTGGAGCTACCATATGAATGCAGCAATCCTACTTCTGAGTATATATTTAAATGAATTGAAACTAGTATTACAGACACCTGTAATGCCAGCATTTGGAAAGTAGGGCCAATAGAATCATGAGTTCAAGGTCATCCTTAACTCATAGGCATTTTGAGGCCAGACTGGGCTACTTTAAACCCTCTCAAAAATAAAAGCAAACAAAAAAGATGTTGGGAGATAGCTTAGTTGGTAAGTGCTTGTCTTGTAAGAAGGAGGAACTAAGTTAGATTCCCAGAAGCCGAGTGAAAATATCTGGCCAAAATGGTGGCTCACACTTTGAATCCTAGCACTCAGGATACTAACTTCAAAGCCATTCTGTGACTATGCGTTTAAGGCCATTCTGGACTACAGAGTGAGTTCCATCTGTGGCTACAGTAAGAGCCTGCCTGAGAAAACAATGCTGGGTATGGGAGCACACATTTGTAATCCCAATGCTGAGCAGGTAGAGAGAGGTAGATCCCCAGGGCTCACTGACCAACCTATCTAGCCACATTGTATCCCTTACATATATATAAGTATTATTTGTTAAGTCTTTTAAACGATTCATAATAGGTTCTGGCTAGATTGCTGGGTAGATGCTTGCCATGTGACTGAATACCTGAGTTCATAGATGTTGTGGTGGGCTTCTGTAACACCAGCATGCCTATGGCAAGAAAGGATGTGGAGACAGGAGAATATTCCCAAAGCTCATGAACAGAGCAATGAACAACTAGAGACCCTGCTTCAAAGCAAGGTGGAAGGTGAGGACTGACCTGAAAGTGGTCCTCGAACCTCCGCACGTGTGCAAATGGCACACACTCACCCATGCTCACATATGAACGCATATACCAAAATTTTAAGGCAATGACTTACTTGTGTTAGCAACGGTGAAGGTAACAAAGCATTCTCAGTTTGATGTTAATGAGAATATAAATGAGTTCAGATGTTCAACAAGGAAGTTTGACACTATGAACCTCAAAAGAAGATATATGGCTTGAGACTTCAAATTTCAGTCCTGAGAATTGTCCTAAGAGGTAATCAGATAGATGTTCAAGATTGATGTTTAATGATATCCACTGCCATGCTGTTTGTGTTAGTAGAAGCAAAAATAAAACTTACAATAAAAATTCCCATCAACAAAGAACTGGGTAAATTATATTATGCCCTCCCACACACATGCCAATCCTAAATAGCTATTAAAATGATATAGTTCTATATTTCTTGATATGAAATCATACCTATGCCATAAATTGTTATGTGACCAAAGCAAGTTTACAAACAGCATGTATTTCAAAGTTTGGAGAATAAATTTCATTATTTCTTAGCAACTGCAGTTATGTATAGCTAATGATTATAGATTCTAGATATTTCTGAGTAGCAGGAATTCAGGCATTGGGACAAAGTGCTAGTTGCTTGAGGCAGATAATAGCCACAAAAATATAAACAAAAACAGGATACTTATAGACAATATGTAAATGTTTAAGAGAACCACATATATGAAATATTTAAAGTTTTTCAAGCATTTTTAAAAAGTAATAATTCTGCATTAAACTTATTCAATGCAAATTTACAAAGATATTCATTATTTGATTTTTCCTTTTCTCCTTGTCACTTTCAACTTTTCTCAAGATGATTCATATTTACTCAATTACAAAAACGTCATTATCCAAATGCAAGTACTTTATTTGATAGGAAAAGGTCAACCAAGGGGAAGGGAAGCCAGAGAATAGTCCAGTGTCCTGGAGTCAAACTACTTTCAGTACCTGCCAACCTACAGCTTAGTCACCTATCAGCATACCTGTAGCTTATAAACATCCTTATAAACAAAATCATAATGCATCTTTCAGCTACATGGAAAGTGCAATCTATATTTTAAAAAATGACTACTGTGACCAAATTAAAAAAAAAAAACAGGTATCAAGACCCAAGCCAGCTCTCCTCCTCCTGGTCTGGGAGTCATTTGCAGCTCATAGGTTGCTGCTTAAGATCATGAGTCTTCGGAATGGGCAAAGTACCTACTTGCTGGGAAAAGACCACCACCTACTCAAGCCCTTACTCTCACTCTTTAATACGAGTTAACTCACAAGCTCCAAGTGTATAATAGAAATCTAAAAATAGTACTGCTTGCTGGAATTTAAAGGCCGAAAACTGAAAATTTCCCAGGCTTCACTCCAGCAATATTGAAAATGCAGATCCTTTTTTTTTTTTTTTTTACTACCCAACAGAAGCTTGGGGAATTGGGACTGAAGGCAGTGAGGTCCAGGGATCCATCTGCTCTGTGCTATCCTGGGGAAATACAGTCACTGCTATTTTGGAAGTCTCAAAATGCTAGCAGTAGTCTCACTGAGGAATACAGTGAACACCAACAAAACATCCGTGTGGGACTCAAGGAGCTGAGAAGCACCAACCACACGGAATGACACAATGACAAGAGAGAGGCTCAACATACCTGGCAAGTTGTAACATATCAACTCACAGCCTCCTTTTTCTTGGTGGTGGCTCACTGGTCATACAGAATAGTGCATTACTGCTTACTTTCATTATTTTCCCCGTCATCATTCACATAGCCCAAAGTCTCCTAATATTTTCCATGTTTAGAACATTGTGATAGCATTTTTCGCTCGAAGGATTTTATCCACAGGCAGCTTATGGTTTTTAAGAGAGGAAAGAAATATATAGGAATTGTTAAGTATGATTTAAAAAAAGAAAGAGAGGGCTGAAGAGATGGCTTAGCGGCTGAGGCGCCTGCCTGCTAAGCCTAAGAATGCTGGTTCCAATGTCCAGTTGGTTCCAATCTCCAGGTCCCACGTTTAGCCAGATGCAAAGTGATGCAAGGGCACAATGCCTCACTTGCCCACAAGGGGGCACATGCATCTGGATTTCATTCACAGCAGCTGAGAGACTGCTGGTGCGCCCATCTCTATCTGTCTTCCTCTCCCTCTCTCTCTGTCTCTCTCTCCAAAAATAAATTAAAAATAATAATAATAATAATAATATTTTTTAAAAAGAAAGAAAGAAATAATAGAGAGAAGTAAACCTTCACTATTAGTAGGTAACATAATTGAGCTGACAATCCATTCCTACAAACATGCTCAAGAGAAATAATATAATATATACTATTATATATCTAGCAAAACCAAAGACATCTGCTTATAAATGATCTAGCATGTGAATTAAGAAGAGAAACAAGGTGTGGGTGGCAGGTCAGAACTAGGGAACATTAAGGTCAAAGTCGCTTCTCCTGACTCAGGGTCTCTTGGAAGCTGAGGAACTTTAGTCTTATTGGTAGGAGTTTTGTAGTTGCTCAGAGGCTTCGTGTGTACATGTGTGGAGGGCTGTCAGGGTCCTTTAGGAACTTATAGTAAAGGCTAAACAAGAGTTAGTGGAGAGATGGCTTAGCAATTTAGGTGTTTGCCTGCAAAGCCAAAGGATCCTAGTTCAATTCTCCAGGACCCACGTAAGCCAGATGCACAAGGGGGCACATGTATCTGGAGTTCGTTTGCAGTGGCTAGAGGCCCTTATGTGCCCATTCTCTCTCTCCCCCACCCCTTTTTCTCTCTCAAATAAATAAATAATTTTTTTTTAAAAGAAGAGAAACAAGGGCTAGGGAGATTGCTCAGTGGTTAAAGGCACTTACTTGTAAAGCTTATGGTCCTAGTTCAACTCCCCAGTACTCACATAAAGCTGGATGCCCAAATATTGGTGCATGTATCTAGAGTTCACCCCTGACATGCCCATTCTTTCCCTACCCCCTCTCAAATCAATAAATAACATTACAAGAAAAAATAAGAGAAACAGCACAGAGTTAGTATGCTAATATGTTATATTGCCCTATGCTAGTAATCAGAAAATAAAAATTAAAATTTTATAATGGTATTTAAAGTTAAATATGTAGGGATGCAATTAACAACAGATGTATAAGACTTCTATAATGAAAATACTATCATCATAAGGAAAGAGAACATAAATAAGTAGATATGTCACATACATGAATTTTTAAGATACCAATTCTCTTAATGTTCTAAGTCCCAATAGGATCTCCTTTTTTGTAAAACTTGATATATTAATTCTAGTATGTATATAAAAATTCAAAAGACCTAAGATTAAGACAGTTCTGCAAAACAAAAACTCAGAACTTAAACTTCCAAATTTCAAGACTTATTGTAAAACTACAATAAGACCATGGAAAAAGAAACAAAATTTTAAAAATAAGTGTTATAAGAGAAGATAGCCAAATAAACAGGAAGTATGAAGTTAAATTTACATGCCTCATCAAAATCACAAGTCACTTCACATACATTAGAAGTAAAAAGGTGTTAAATGTCATCAAATGATGGTAAGGATATAGACTGACTGTCATATATTTCTAGAAAGAGCAGGACATGATTAATTTATTAAGGACATTTTTTTTTTCTGGTTTCTAGAAATGTTAAGCCTCTGCCTACTCTATAAGCCTTCAATCCATTCCTACATACAGGTCCAGAAGAAAAGAGGATTGACTAAAGACTATGTCTGGCAGCTTTATAACAACCCACATTGTTTAAAAGATGTTCATCTGTAGGAGACTATGTCAAGTACATACTCACACAAAATAATTCCACATAGTAAGAAAAATAGAACATGCTATTGATAAAAATAATGGCATTGATTATATTCAAAAGCATTATATTAGGAAAAAGTAGCCAGGCACAAGATAAGACACTGTACAATGTCATTTTATTTGAAGTTCAATGCCATGAAAAATAATATCAGAGCAGTCATCACCTTTGGTAGCTCATAGTGGTTGTCATCTGGTAAGGATCATGAGGGAACTTCCTGGGGTAGTGGAAATATTCTGTCCCTCAAGCTAAGTGATTATTGCGTGAGAATATACATATATGAAAATTCATCAAGATCTACAACCAAGATTTGTGCATTTTACTCTATGCAAATGATACCTCAATGTAGAAGAAAGGACTGAAATAACCAGACAGTGGGAGATGTTACTGGAAAGACATGCATATACAGGGTTATACGAACAGTGAAATCTCTGCGGTGGGCAGAAATCACTCAGAGTATTACATTCTGAATGACTCCTGAAAGAGGAAAAGGTTTGAATCTAGGGAGGGAAAGAAATTAAATCAGCCTGCCAGAAGAGATAGAGCATGTGTATCCACACAGTTTTCAGATACTCAATCATTTTTCACCTTTCTAAAACTGACAGTTTCATATGACTCAGCCTAATCAGGAAAAAGGAGCCAAGGGCACTTCTCCGGGTCACTCCTTCATTTCAGAAGAAAACAAAACCAGCAAGATGGCAGACAGGAGAGAGAATGTAAATAATCCTGGTAACACAAGTCTTTTAATAGCCTCTTTGCATTTGGGGAAATGTATTACCTTAATTAAAAACCACCTAATCAAAAATTCATGCACAGGGCTGGAGAAATGGCTTAGCAGTTAAGGTGTTTGCCTGCGAGGCCAAAGGATCCCAGTTCAATTCTCCAGGACCCATGTAAGCCAGATGCACAAGGGGCACATACATCTGAATCCCTCTCTTCTATCTCTCTGTCTCTCTGCTTGTAAATAAATAAATAAATTTTAAAAAAATCATGCACAGACAAGAGAACTGCAGTTTACAGAAGATAAAACCAAAATGCGTATGAAGCAGGGCTCAGCATCAGCGGAACAAGCAGGAAGACCAGGGGCTAGGACTCCAAAGACGTTCTTAAAGTCATAGTACACGTTTCTGGCAAGGGCTTAGGAAACACTTTCACACATTTCCTTTTTTCCAAAGTGTAAATTCATACAGAGTTTCTGCAGAGAATGTAGAAAATCCTTCACATCCTTCATATCTTGCAACTCAGTAATCTCACTTCTAGGAATTTGTCCTAGGATTGTATTATATGCATAATGAAAAATACATAGAAAGATATATGTAAACTATGTTGATCACAACCTTGTATATAATACAAGAGATACTGAAGTAACCTCAAAGTTCAATGATAAGGAATATCAGAATATTATGATTACTTTTTAAAAACCATTCTTTTATAAAACTATTTAGTGATATAGGAGAGATCTCACCATAAATGTAATCCTCCAAATAACATTTTGCCAATCTTTTTTGCCAATAAGAAAAGAAAAACACACACATATATAAAGATTATCTGAGGGCTGGAGAGATGGCTTAGCAGTTAACGTACATGCCTGTGAAGCCTAAGGACCCAGGTTCGATTCTCCAGGTCCCACGTAAGCCAGATGCACATGATGGCACATGCATCTGGAATTCATTTGCAGTGGCTAAATGCCCTGGTGTGCCCATTTTCATTCTCTCTTTATCTCTCTCTCTCTCCCTCTGTCTAACTCTAACAAATAAATATTTTTTTAAAAGAGTATCTGAAACAAATTATACCAAATGGTAGGATTATAGCTGTTTTTTTATCTTATATGTACAGCTTTTCTTTGTAATGGCATAGGTGAACTGAGTTTCACAACAGACTAATACATATATTATATGTTATTTTTTTGTTTGTTTTTTGTTTTTCAAGGTAGGGTCTCCCTCTAGCTGACCTGGAATTCACTATGTAGTCTCAGGTTGGTCTTGAATTCAGAGTGATCCTCCTATCTCTGCTTCCCTCCCAAGTGCTGGGATTAAAGGCATGTGCCACCATGCCCAACTATAATGGTTATTTTTAAACCTGTTTTGTGGGTAGATAATTCTGCTTCTGGAAGCCACAGGTTGTTAGAAGAAAATCCCAGGGGTAAGATACCTCCCATAAGTCAGGACCCACAAAACAGTACAGGTCACTGCACTGCTCTTGGTCGCCTATCAAAGTTAGATGGAAGAGCCCATTGCTGAAGGCACCACATGTTTTGGTTTCAAGTCAAAGAGAAATCAAGTTGGAACTGAGCTGGAAGCTTCCTCCCTGTGGGCTAGTTCTCATAGTGCTGGAAAGTGCTATGCAGGCTGCTGGGCAAGAGGTAGAGGTGGGTGGAGTCATCAACAATCTTGCCCAACAGTGAATCCTAAACACTATACAACCAACCACTCAGGCGTGTGTACTGGTACAATACTGGCATGACTGTTATGGGGTTAACCAGCTGTTCTGTGATTGAATTTGATTCCCACTCTGTGGGAGGAAATTCATGCTTACTAAAAATGTAGTAAAAGGGTTGGTGAGATGGCTTAGCAGTTAAGGCACTTGCCTGTGAAGCCGAAGGACCTATGTTCAACTCTCCAGATGCCATGTAAGCCAGACACACAAAGTGATGGAAGTGCAAAGTCACACATGCACATAAGGTGGCACACATCTGGAGTTCAATTACAGTGGCTGGAGGCCCTGGCATGCCAATTCTCTCTCTCTCTCTCTCTCTCTCTCTCTCTCTCTCTTGCTCTTGCATTTGCTCTTGCTCTCTCTTATTAAAAAAAAAAAATGGCCATGGTACCATAAAATCCTATATCCTGAAAGACAGACTAAAAGGTTGAACCTTCATCAGTCCTTAGAGGGAACAGCTGAATCAAAGGGCCCTGGAGAGGGTATGATGAAGACTAACCTTAATCTTCTCCTGTTTTTCTCTCTCTCTCTCTCTCTCTCTCTCTCTCTCTCTCTCTCTCTTTGTTTTCTCTCTTATATTACCTATCTCTTTCTTCTTCTTTTCCCTTGGTGCTGGGCTATAACTCTTAATACCAGGATGCAGTTAACATCCACAATGAGCTGTTGATCACAGAAACCTACAAGGTTTACCCAAAAGAAGACAGATTTCTGTCAGAGCACTTGATGACCCATCAAAGGTTAATGGTAAGACCCTACTGCCCAAGACACCATATGGTGTTGGTATGAAACATGGAGTGACCTGGCTGGAATCTGGAAGAGAGTCATTCCCCACACAGTTAGCTTGTCTAGTGCCAGAAGGTGCTACCATGAGCGACTGGGGGAAAACGACCAACATCTGTCCAAGCAACGCGTGGTCTAAGCTACTCAGCAGCAAACAACCTGATGTGATGCTCACCCAAGTGCAATAGTGGCACACAGCCATGGTGGGTAACCAACGGCTCTTGAATGGGCTAATGGACCCGCTTAGTGGAATGGAACCCATAGCTGGAACTGGGAAACAAGTCAGAACTATATCCAAAAAAATGAGTCTGCTCTCCAATATCAAGCTCCCACCAATCTTGGGCTACACCTATTAAATTCTCTCTAACATAATCATGGTTATCCCATTTATACGGTACTGACTTCTCTCTCCATTAAAGAACCTGCTTCTCTTTTTCAGATGGACGCAGAACCCAAGGAGAGGATCAGCCCATCACACCTCACTAGGGCCCCAGCTGAAACCATAGAGGAATGAGGGAAATGAGCAATAGTGCTGCTTTCTTAGTCAACCTGGTACCAGCACAAGGCTAAAGGAGATAAACACAGAGAACACTCAACTCCTACCAAACCAGAGATCCAGAGACACAGAGGCTCCCAAGACCTCATCACTGAAGTAGACCTAAAACGAACCCAACATGGCTCAGGGAAATTCGCCAAAGAAGGGGCGGAAAGATTGTCAGAGCCACAAGTTGGGACACTATGCACAGAGACATTGCCTCTTCCCCATAACTGTTGGCTAATCCCACAATGCATGACCCACATTCCCCAACGAGGAGGGTCCCTTTGGAGGAGGAGGAGAGGGAGGAAGCAATGATGGTACCAACATGATTGTTGACACACTATGTACATAACTAATAAAGAAAAAAAAGACTAATCTGTTGGGCTTGCCTCAAAAAAAAAAAAAAAAAAGCCTATGGCTGGGGAGGTCATAGGCCCTAGGAGGAAAGCTGCTAACGATATTTGGCTAAAGGAATATGTTGTTCCAATCAAATAACCCTCTAAATATTTATGTTCATGCCCATGGATGAGTGCTGCTCTTTCCTTCGGTCACAGAAGTTTCTTTTTGCAGTTGGTGGTGACTACTGGGGAGGCTCAAAACTCATCAAAGTGCTCAGCACTTTTAAGGGCTTAGTGCTAAATGAGACTTCTCTATCAGCCCTTCCTGAGGCTCAGGGAACATGTGGAAGAGGGGATAGAAAGAATGTAAGGGCCGGAGGTTGAGGAGAAGTGTGGTGAAATGCCGTCTTCCACATATGACATGACTGTGGCACTCATGACCTCCCAGTGACTGTTGTGAGCTGAACAAGACCCGAGTCCTTTCTACAGCCCTAGACAGAGTCCTAAAAGCGTACTTACAGGTTTTTGTTTGCAATTGTGCATAAACAGATATTTTAACAGCAACTGGTTGACAAAGCTGCCTCTTTCCAGCACGACTTCCCCTCCACCATACTTTGTCTCGCCTGAAGTGTCACTTGGAGGCCCTGGACATGAGGCTAGTATGTTGGGATACATTGAGTTGAGGACTTTACAGTACACATTAATGCAGCGTGTGATCATTTCCAAATGGAATGATTTCTGGCTGGCCCCATGTTAGATAGGGCCCTCGGGAACATTCCAACCGCCCTCTGCTGACTCACCTAGTGTTGTTTAGGGAAGGTGCAATGCTGTCAAGACCATGAGCAGGTCCTGAGGTGCTGAGCACCGGAAGAATGCGTATAACAGAACCAACAGGATGTGCAGCGTGTACAGTCACAAACCACCCCTCAGTCAAACGTGAAACAGAAAGTGAAGTCCCCACTGACAGCATGCTCTCAAGACTCCAGGGCTCTGGGCTATGGTAGTACTAAGCAGAGGGCTGCTGAGCTCTGTGGAGACAGAGGAAATGAGACGCTAAGTGCCGACCAGGTTCTGGGCTCCTTGTACTATTGATTCACCTCTCCAGGAAAATTTCTTGTTACTAATCCAAAAAGGTCCATGTCTTTACTGTGCCTCCTAATTTCAGGACATTTGTGTGACAAGTGATACTAAATTTCTAAGAGTCTGGCCTAGCTACCGGCTTGTCCTATTCACTTCTTATGAAATCCTTTCACTGGTCTGTCAGTCTTAGGAGTTAAGTTCATGGTCAACAACGGACTGCACTTTTCCAAGTTTTTGAAGGTAGGGTCTCACTCTAGCCCAAGTTGACCTGGAACTCTGAAGTTCCAGGCTGGCCTCAAACTCCTACCTCTGCCTCCTGTGTGTTGAGATTAAAGGACAGCACCACCATGCCCAGCAATTTTTTTAAAAAAAATATTTTATTTGGGAGGGATGGCTTAGTGGTTAAGGAGCATGCCTGCAAAGCCTAAGGACCCAGGTTCAATTCTCCAGGTCCCACATAAGCCAGATGCGCATGGTGGCGCATGAGTCTGGAGTTCGTTTGCAGTGGCTAAAGGCCCTGGCATGTGCATTCTCTCTCTCTATCCCTGTCTCAAATAAATAAAAATAAAATTTAAAAATATTTTGTTTATTTATTTATGAGAGAGACAGAGAGAAAGAAGCATATAGAGAGAAGACAGAGTAGGTATGGGCACGTTCCAGGACCTCTGTCACTGCAAATGACTGCCAGAAGTATGCAGCACGTTGTGCATCTGGCTTTACCTAGATACTGGAGAATCAAACCTTGGGTGTCAGGCTTTGCGAGCAGGCGACTTTAACCACTGGGCCATCTCCCGAGCCCCTCAAAATTCCCTTTAGGTGTATCCATGATAATGACACGTGGCCATGATGCTTTCCTTCACCACCATCACATTTATCACTTTCTCCCACGGTGTTAGGAGGGCTGGCACACTTCCATGCATAGCAGCTGCATCGCAGGCAAAACGGAGGAAGGAAAGATACCACAGACCTCTGCTGAGTCCTGATACGTCAGAACTACATCTTCCGCCCGCCGTGTTTAGCTGTAAGGTAGACGGAGAAATTGAGGTTTTAATTGACCCATTGCCGCTTGGAATAAAATCAGGCTTCTCTTCCTAAGAAAGAAGGACATATAAGTGGGCAATTCACAGAGGGTGATGCATCAAGAAAAACACACAGGGAGCTGAGAATAGTGGCACTTTACACCTATAACCCCAGCACCAGCGACATTGAACAGGAGGACTGCAAGTTCAAGGCAGCCTGAAATCCTATCTCATATATATATACATACATATATATATGACATACACGCATATATATGTTACTGGTGACCAGGTAATCAACAAATGACATGCCAACTGTCTGTGTTTTAATTGAATTTTCTGAAAGAAAAACAGGTGGCTAGAGCTGAACTTGGTCTGTGGGCTTTAGTTTGCTGCCACATGTTCTGGAATAATTTATAGAGCATTTGGACCATAAAAAGTTGGTAAATGCTACAGGCTAAATGTATATGTTCACCTCAAATCCATCTGTTGAAACTTAATCCCCCCCCATGTAATTATGTTAGAAGATGTGGCCTTTGAGAAGTGATTGCAACTACTATCCTTACAAAAGAGCCCCAGAGTCGCCCCCCACCCTCCCACTGTCCTTACAAAGGAGCCCCAGAGTCACCCCAGCCCACCCCCAGTTCCTTGCTGTATCTGCTATGTGAAGGCCAGAAAGAAAGCAGTGTGCATGAACCACAAGGGTGATACTCACTAGATACCTAGTGTGCCGGGACCTTGATCTTGGATTCTCAGCCTCCACAACTGAGAAATTCATTTCCAGTCTTTCAGTCACAAAAATGGTATGCTTTTCCTTTTCAACTGATGTATATTCTAAATTGTTTTTCCAGTGACAATGGGTAACTTCGCAGGCCCCGAAACCCACCTGCAATTCATATATGGTATAATATAGATGGTAACAAAAGGAAATTCTTCACATCTTCCCATGGCTCAGAAGAATTGCATAGTATGTGCTTATACAATATTATGGGATTATGAAAGCATGAAAATTAAAAGTACAAGCTGGATAACTATTCACTGAACACTTCAGTGCTTTCTTTTGTTCCTTACATTTTTCTCTTCTAAAATTTTCTCCTATTTAAATCAATAATAGAAGCTTAATGAATAAGTTAAGAGAAGTCTAGTATTAGAGCTATCAGATTCTGCAAATAAAAAAATACTCGGGCATCTAGCTAAAATTTGAATTTCACATCAAATGAATGTGTTTTAGTACTAAATATTACATATGACATATTTACACTAAAAGTTTTGTTTTTCTTTTTTTCGAGGTAGGGTCTCAACTCTGGCCCAGCCTGACCTGGACTTCACTATGTAGTCTCAGGGTGGCCTTGAACTCATGGTGATCCTACCTCTGCCTCCCGAATACTGGGATTAAAGGCATGCACCACCATGCCCGGCTTACACTAAAAATTTTTTTATGACTTATCTGAAATTCATATGTAAGTGGACACCTGTTTGATCTTGTAACCCGACCAACAGACCAGTCCCTCGGACCTTATCATTAGGAAGCAGCCTACAAGGAGGAAAGCCACCCTGTAATAACAGAGCACCACAGCTGGAAGCAAAGTCAATGCCACTGGGGGAACAAATAAAAGCAAGTTGTCTAAGTTGTAGAACAGGCACAGCAAAAAACAGTTTGATTAAATCATCTCTTCATTATAAAGGAATGCCCAAGTGTGTATATGCTGTAACTAAAATTCTAAAAAATATGCATAAGTAGTATAAAGGCCAAGAGAGAATATGGAAAGAAAAAAAGCTGCGTTTATTAAGGAAGATGAAAGAGCTTTTGCGTGACTGTTTCCTCAGTTTGCAAACCATCTTTATAATTTTTGCAAGCTATTCTGCTGAGAGAACACAGGTGAATTATCTTTAGTAAGCAAGTCAAGCAAATGGATGGCCACGCAGATTTTCACACAGAGAAATTAGTCTCATTCTCTCCAGGAAGGTACTGGATCACCCGCTGTTACTGGCCATAACAGAATTTTCCAGAAAGAACAAAGCTGAAAGGATGTGAACAGAACAATCTTTTTTGCAGCCACATAGCATTTTTCCACGCAGCATTTCCAGGGTGTTAGACTCAGTCATCAGAGCCAGAAAAGGTTAGCCCTATTACCTACTGTTTACCTATGAGAGCCAGAAGCTCAAATGACTCTCCAGAGAAGAGGCATCCCATCCTCTCACAGCAAGGAGAGCTGAGGAAACGGACTTAAAATAATACCTGGGTCATCTAAGAGGTTGAAGAACTGGAAAAGCCCCTCTGAAGATATCTCTTAGCTTGTCCCCCAAGCGCTGGTGACCAGGTAACTGTAGTTATAGGAAACAAATAGCATGCCTTTCTTTTTCAAATGATGTGCACATATCTTAAGTTGTTTTCTAATGGGTACGGTCACCTATCTTGTCGTCTTGCTGTCCTCATGACCTACCCACAACTCACGTCTGCACGGTGGGCCTCCTAGCCGGAACAGAAAAATTCTACCTGAGGCCAGAGAATAGAATGAGGCAATGCTGTGCCGTCCCCACCCCACCCCACCTGGCCTCCGGGGGGTGGGGGGGTTACACAGTCTAATGACCATCTACTCACATAGCTCCCTCCATTACGTAATTCTTACTCCTTCCCTGTCGCTCCTTTGAGAGGAATTGTTCACCTGAACCTTGGCACTATTTTGGGTTCATCTTAGTAGAACTTGTACAAAGTTTCAAGATCATTTTCCACTTCCCAGGATGGTCACCCCATCCTAATGAGGCAGTTTAGGGGTGACAGGGCCCCAAAGTGAATATCTTTCTCTTGGCTAAACTGGGGAATTGTCCTTGGGCCCATAAAGGCAAAATCTAGGTCATTACACTTTGCTACAGATCAGAAAGATGGGGCCTTTCCTTATCTCTGCCTCTTTAGGGAGTCTGTCCACTCCCTTCAGAAAAGGCCCTTCCTAGAGAATTGAGATTTCTGAAAGATTATCCTTTTCCAGAAAGCCTGACCCCAGATACCAGATGTTGGTACTAACTGGCTAGACCAGCTGCCCGTCCTCGGGGCTCACATAAAGAATCCCAACCTGAGTCTCAGAGTGGGCTTCTCAACCCCCCTCGTGCACCCCTGAGCAAGAGCTCTGCCTTGTTTCCTTCTTTTAAGTTCTCAAACCCCCTCTTGCCTCCCTGAGCAAGAGCTAGGTCTTCCTTCCTTCCCTTAAGCTCCCCAGCTCTTAAAGCTCTGCCCCCTAAAGCTCTAAGCTGTAATAAAGTCCTTCTGAACCTTACCCTCCAATCTGTGGATCTCATTCATCAAATTCATAAAACAAGAATCTGGGGACCCCGCCAATGATCAGTGCATTAGTGTACATTGGTGTATTGGCAAAGGACACCCCCAAATTCCTATTTCACTAAGTAAGTTTCCTTCACAGAGTACAAAACACTTAGGGTATTAAGACTGAATTACATACATAAACGTGGAAAGGGATTTTTTTTAAGTCTGGGCCAAAAATGGAAGGAAGAAATCCTGATAGTGATGGTATCAAGTACCTCTAAGGTCCTTTGGAAAGAAACACATCAAATGGAATTGATGAAAAGTCTGTACACACGAGACCACTCAAAAGAAAATATGGAGGATATATTAGTTATCCTTTCCCCTTCACTATGATCAAAACCCTGCTAAGAAGGAACTTAGAAAGGAAGTTATTTGAGCTCACAGTTTTATGGCAAGGAAGGCGTGACAGTATGGCTTGCTCACATCCCCCAGCCAGCCAGGTAGACTACAAAATTGGGCGATGAGAGGGGCTGAGTTACCAGCCTCAACAGCCACTCTTCAGAGACCCCCTTCTTCCAGCTGACTCCACCTGCACTGAAGATTCAACCATCTCCCAAACTAGCACTACCGGCTGGAGACCACGTGTTCAAACACAACTGGTCAGTGGGGGAGCAGCTGATGTCCAAACCGTAGACTTGGACAGCAAAAATTTCAACTATATTTTGGTTGGTTTTAAAACGTCCACCCTGTTTCTTTGCTTTCTTATGAATCCAGCTCTGGCCACAAAACATGACAGACAGAAGCCTCACACTCCCAATCCCCTCGGTTAACCGCTGACTGGGACAAGGGGACAGAACTAACGTGAAGGGATCCTGAACTTTCTTTGGGTGAGAGAGTCACTGAATTCCCTTCCTTCAGAATTGGACTTCACTGCTGTTCATCATTGGCTTCCTTTGGGGAATCCCCCAGCCCCTGTTTCCCATCTTTAGAGTCTGGAATACCCAGAGGGGAGTCCCATACATCTTCTCTACCCTATAAACACATGCTGTAGATCATTCCAGCTTGTCCCTGCAAGAATTAGCTATTGTCCAGGCCTAGCTCCTCCCCTGCTCCAGATTCAGATATCCCAGTAAGTCTGACAATTTAAGACAGCCAACACACCAATTAATACTCCCTCCCCTGTGCTAAGTTCCTTCCCAAAGGAACATTCCTTGCCACATTCTACAAATGAAAACATCACACAGCCAGTTCCTCTGGCAGAAACTTAATGATCACCTTTGATTTACCTCTTCTTCGGCCTCCCATATCCAAGTCACATGTCAATTCTGCAACATCCCCCAATGGCCACTTCGTACCAACTTTATTGCCACCCTCAACAGAAGCCACTGTCATTTCGCATAGAGAATATTGCAATTCTCTCTTACCTGGCCTTCTTACTTCCACTGTTGCTCTCTACATGCTATTTTTCACACAGCTACCAAATTTATGTTTTAAATATGGATCAAATACTGTTAAGTCCCCGACTTAAGATCCTTCCAATCACTGGTTCTCCATTTCACACAGAAGAAGAAGAAGAAAAAGGTGTAAACTCCTGAGCGCGCTATAAGTCTCCCTGTGTATCTAAAACCTCCAGTCCCACCACGTTCTCTCTAATGCATTGTGCTTGAGCCACTGTGGCTTCAGGCTATTCCTTCACAACTCCAGTCCTTGACACCCAGGGCCTTCATGCGGCTTTGCCTGAGTCCTCCTCCTCAGACTTCTGCATTGCTGGCTCTGCCCAACATTCAAGTCAACAAGTCTCCTTTGACCACTCTTTTTCTTTTTCTTTTTTCTTTTTTGGAGAGACACACGGAGAGACAGAGAGAGAGAGAGGGAGAGGAAGACAGATAGAGAATGGGCGTGCCAGCAGCCTCTCAGCTGCTGTGAATGAACTCCAGATGTGTGCGCCCCCTTGTGGGCAAGTGTGGCATTGTGCCCTTGCGTCACTTTGCATCTGGCTAAACATGGGACCTGGAGATTGGAACTAGCATTCTTAGGCTTAGGAGGCAGGCGCCTTAACCACTAAGCCATCTCTCCATCTCCCATTTCTACGGCTTTCTGTTCCTTCTTTATGGTATTTTTCTCCACTCAGCAGCATCTATCAGAACATCATTCAGTGACTTGTTTGCTTGCTTATCTGAGTATCGCCTGAATTTCCCATCAGGGGACTGGACTTAAAAGCATGCCTGAGGGCTGAAGAGATGACTTAGCTAATAAGGTACTGCAAAGCCTAAGGACCCAGGTTCAATTCCCCAGGACCCATGTAAACCAGATGCACAAGGTGGCACATGCATCTGGAGTTCATTTGCAGTGGCTAGAAGCCCTGGTGTGCCCATTATTGCGCTCGCTTGCTCTCTCTCTCTCTCTCTCTCTCTCTCTCTCTCAAATAAATTAATACATAAAATATTTTTAAAAAAAAAAAACATGCCTGAGTAGGGTAGGTATTCACTCTTGGACAGTGAAGGCGGGTGAGTCATAACATCTGTAGATGGTCAGGAGAGCTGATGGGGCTGATGGGTCTGGGCCAGGAAAGGTTGAAGGCCATCATGCTGACCTGATGGAGGAAGCTAGCCAAGAAGAGGAAGCAGACAGAAGAAAAAGTGAAAGAAGCCAGACCAGCCCTACCGATGCAGACCACAGCTTCATTTCTAGTCCTTTCCTGGCTCTGTTCCCACTCAGCTTGGCTTCTTCCAGTACCTACCTTTGGTCATTGTTCTGTGAAATCCTTTCCATGAAACCTCCTCCACATAACCTCCCTGTGGCCAGCCTTTGCTGGATATGGCCAGCAGCATGGACCATTAATGTCCATCAGACACTGCAGAGCTACCTGCTCCCCTGTGATTTGTTCACTTTCTAAGCCAAAAATAGCATCCTGGGAAAGTGAGCTGGACGAAAGAGAACACACAGCCATAGTAAAGCCATAGGAAAGGAACTGAGACCCAAGCGTATCTGCATCTTTCTCATGATACCCTGTATTCCCTACCAGAGTCAGAACTTGGAAACAGCATGGCTTTCCCCTTGTCACGTGAAATGCAGTCTCTATACCTAGTATTTGGAACCCACTCTTAAGGAAGTTCATCAAAGTATTTTAGTCTTCGTTCTTCAGAAAAAGGTCTGTGAGGCTGGAGAGATGGCTTAGTGGTTAAGGCGTTTGCCTGTGAAGCCTAAGGACCCATATTCTACTCTCCAGATCCCCTGTAAACTAGATGCACAAAAGTAGCACAGGTAAGTGCAAGGTCATACATGCCCACTAGGTGGCATAAGCGTCTGGAGTTTGATTTCGAGTGGCTGAGGCCCTGGTACACCAATTCTCTCTCTGTGTGTCTGTCTCTCTCTCTCACATGTGCTCTCTAAAATAAATAAAAACAAGTAAATAAAAAAGGGGTCTATGAACAACTCTGCTCCCAGAACCCAATTACATTTAGACAGTTAATAAAACTTGACACTACCCACTACATTTCTTCAAAGGTTCTGGGCATCCTAGTATGAGCCCTATTTATAGCAGCAACGGCTGCTGTTTTAACAGTCCTATCCTCACACACCTCCCACGGCTAATCATTTGACAGCCACAAATGAATATTAACCACAGTGCATAATTAATACGTGGGAATACTTTCCCCTTGGACACCCGAACATGCAAAGCAACCCGCCAGCATTTAAGGAAATCCCATCATGCCAAGGAGCATTGAAATCATATTTAAGGAAGTGAGACATCAAGACACAAGGATAATGGAAAACTTGCCCACACATTACAAAGCACATCCAGCAAAGAACCACAGAGATGAGGCTCCACGTATTTATTCATAGCTTGTCAAAGACTCGGAAAGACCTGACTGCAAACACATAGCCATTTCGCTACACTTCTGAAGCCTTTTGAATAAAAATAGATCCCCGCTGCCACCCACCTTCTCAGAAGAAAAAAATCCGCCCAGGAAACATAATCCATCTCTCTTCCCATGACTTCCCACGAAAGGTTAATGACACGGTGCACTGTCGGCAGCCAGCAGTGTTTGCTATTTTGACTTCTCACTTAAGATTTCCATTATTTGGTACAACCTCAAGCAAATGCTTTTATTTGAACCACCCCCAGCTGACCTTTATAGCCTAATACTAGGTTCATCTTGACAGCTTCCTATAAGCATTCATTTCAAGACTGGCCTGCAGAATTAGCCAGAAACAATAGCTGTTTCCAGCCCATTCTTGCAGATGGCACAGGTGCGGGAGATGCTAGCCAACTGTTTCGCTGCAGATTTTTAGAATCATTTTCTGAGCAGTTCATGGTTCTGTTCCTGTACGAGCTGGTCATGGTACCTCAACCCCTGGATTAGAATCCTCTTGTCAGAAGTGGGACAGGGTTGGGAAATTTAACAGATGTTCCCACTCATGAAAGGAGACATCTTGGGAGTTTCTTTCTACCCAGAAGGAAGTCAAAGCAAATGGTGAGCTTTGGGAACCCAAAATTCTAGGCACATGTTACATGGTGGCCATTAGGGACTGTAGCTTCAGCAAAAAGTGTTATTTCTTGGGCTGGAAAGATGATTTAGCAGTTAAAGCTCTTGTATTGGAAGCCTATGGAGCAGGTTTGAGTCCCCAGTACCCACGTAAACCAGATGCACAATGTAGTGCGTGCGTCTGGAATTCATTTGCAGTGGCTGGAGGCCCTAGAGTGCCAATTCATTCTCTCTCTCTCTCTCTATCTATCTTTCTCTGAATCTTCCTTTTACTCTTTCTTCCAAATAAATAAATAAATAGTTTTTTAAAAAGTGTTCTTGGGCTGGAGAGAGGCTTAGAGGTTAAGGAGTTTGCCTGCAAAGCCAAAGGAACTCCGTTCACTTCCCCAGGACCCATGTAAGCCAGATGCACAAGGTGGTGCATGTGTCTGGAGTTTGTTTGCATTAGCTTGAGGCCCTGGCACACCCATTCTCTCTCTCTCTCTCTCTCTCTCTCTGTGTGTGTGTGTGTGTGTGTGTGTGTGTGTCTGCCTCTTTCCCTCTCTCACTCTCTCAAATAAATAAATAAACTTTTTTAAAAAGTGTTCTTGCAAGGGCACATCAGGACTGGTATGTGTGACTCCTAAACCATGGTTCTCAAATCGTACACCACTGGTTGGCAATGACGAGCTCCATTTGGCCCAAGTTACTAGCTTGCTCTTTAGGCTTAGAGTCAAAGTATCTAACCGCATACACAGGTCAGAGGGTTTGAGATATGGCATAAAACTGAATGCTAGAAAAGACTTCCAAGAAAATTTTTGGAGAGGTCGGGAAAGGTTTTCCCCCTAAAATGTGCCGCTCAGACCACCTGCAGCCTATGTCAAATATGCAGATTCCTGGGCACTACTCCTTATCTTTTGAGTCTAACTCTCTGGAATGCAGGACATTGCTATCTTATATATAAGATCCCCAAATTAGAGAAACATTCCTTAAGAACATAAGTAACAAGAGGACCTTTTGTTTTCTTGAGTCATGATCTCATTTTATAGCCCAGGCTGGCCTTGAATGTTCAACCCTCTGGTGCAGCCTTCCCAGTACTGGAATTATGGGCGTAGACCACCACATGTGACTAAAGGGGCCTTTTTATTCGTGTTTGTTTTTGAGTTTGTTTGTGGCAAGGTCTCACTATAGAGCCCTAGCTATCTTGAAATGCATTATTATAGACTTGGCTGGTCTCAAACTTGTGGCAATCCTCCTGCCTCTGTTTTTTTTTAATATTTTATTTATTTATTTGAGGGAGAGAGAGAAAGAGGCAGATGGAGAGAAAGAGAGAATGGGCACGCCAGGGCCTCTAGCTACTGCAAACCAACTCCAGATTCATGCGCCCCCTTGTGCATCTGACTTACGTGGGTCCTGGAGAATCGAACCGGGATCCTTAGGCTTTGCAGGCAAACACCTTAACTGCTAAGCCATTTCCCCAGCTCCTGCCCTTGTTTTTGCTGCTGAGATTATAGATGTTCACCATGAGCACCAGCTAAAAGGGACCTTTTACATTCCCCCCACCCCACTTTTTGGTGGTTCTTCTCTTATTGTCAAAAACAAAAATTTAAAAAAAAATTTAACCTTATAAAGCCAGGCATGGTGGTGGACGCCTTTAATCCCAGCACTCCAGAGGCAGAAGTAGTAGGATCGCCGTGAGTTCGAGACCACCCTGAGACTACATAGTGAATTCCAGGTCAGACCTGGAGTGAGCTAGAGTGATACCCTACCTCGAAAAACAAAACAAAACAAAAGAAAAAGAAATAGAATATAGTCATACTTTTAAAAAGGTCAGAAAATGTACTGTTAGATGATATCAATAAATCACAAGAACACAATATGACCAGCTTTATAACTTGGTCTGCTTAGGATTCAAATGCATTAGCCCATCATTTCTGAGGTTAAACCTCCTTGATGAGTCATTTGGTTTTCACTGTCTCAATAGAGCTCTTTCATATCGAAAACTGCACCTTAATATTGTCCGTGTCACACCAATGGAAACAACGTTATGTTGTGGCACAGTCTCTGGACTTCAAACTAGTTTAGCCCATTACTGATTTTACATCCTCAGAGATCTTTTTTTGTTGTTGTTGTTTTTGTTTTTGTTTTTGTTTTTGTTTTTTGAGGTAGAGTCTCACTCCGGTCCAGGCTGACCTGGAATTAACTATGTAGTTTCAGGGTGGCCTCGAACTCTCAACGATCCTCCTACCTCTGCCTCCAGAGTGCTGGGATTAAAGGTATGCGCCACCACGCCCGGCAGAGATCTTTTTGATAAGGGGACGGTAGATGCCCACTTGCCTTTGCACATGCGCCCTTGCTCCTCCCCAGAGCAGCAGCAGCTCTCTTTGCTCAGCATTCTCCTTTGGTTCAGTCAGCCAGCTAAGTGTGATGTGTGTGCCTCCAGCCAGGCATCAGGCTAGTTTGGAAATATGATTCCTTGTCACAATAAGAAGACAAAAATAGGGCTGGGAAGGTGGCTTAGTGCCTAAAGGCACTTGCTTTTCAAAGCCTGCTAACCAGAGTTCAATTCCCCAGCACCCATGCAAAGCCAGTTGCAAAATGACACGTGTCTGCGATCCCAACACACCTGTGACAGTGACAGGTGGGGCCAGGAGAAACCAAAATTCATGAGCCAGCTAAGACTGGCAGTCATATACAACAGCAAGAGACTCTGTCTCAAAGAAAGTGGAAAAGGAATGCAGACACCATGAGGTTGCCCTCTGACCTCCATACAAGTGCCAGGGCACACGTGTGCTCATACACACAGAGAGAGGACAAAAAAAGCTGGGCCATTAGGAGTCTTTGACATAAGGAGTCTTTGACGAGGCACTAAAAAATACCCCAGGCTGGGCAAGGCTGCTGCTTTGACCAGCACAAGCTTGCTGGGCCCTCCAGCTGCCGGATCATCATGGAGGCAACAGTGTGGTCCATCACAGGAAAGTGAGCAAGCAGTGTCAGGCGGCCTCACCTACTGCCTTGCTTTATAGCATCACACAATGGAAGGAGCAGAATGGGGTGTTGTATTTAATTTGTCTTTCTAAATCTATCCCCAAAAGAAACCTCCTCAACATTCTCCTTCAGGTCCTCACTAAGGCTGCCACAGACATCCTGGCTGGATGGTTTCTACTTCTGAGAACACAAAGAGAAACAAAAAAGGTGTCAGCTTTTGTCCTAAGGTGATGGATCTATAGGTACTTATTGTCTTCAAATAATGGTCTACTTTTTTTCTGGCTTTTTAAGACAAGGTCTTGCTAAAATAAAGGTCATGTTGGGCTGGAGAGATGGCTTAACAATTAAGGTACTTGCCTGCAAAGCCTAAGGACCCAGGTTCAATTCCCAGGACCCACGCAAGTCAGATGCACAAGGTGGCGACGTGTCTGGAGTTCCTTTGCAGTGGCTAGAGACCCTGGTGCACCCATTTCTCTCTCTCTCCTGTCTCTCTCTCTCTCTCATAAATAAAAAATAAGCATACTTTAAAAAGTAATAGTCCTGTTGATAGCAGCTATTGGGGAGGCTCTTTGATTGACACCTGAGTCTCTGTCCCTGCCAGAAGCTGATGCAAGTTTTAAAAGGTCTTTCTCCCAAGTGCAGCTTCTCTCTAACCAAACCACCCATTCCAGTCAGATGAGCAGACTTCAAAAATTGCCTATAGACTTATCCCTACGTACTGTTTCATATTGAAAAATCATATTTCCTTAGTCACTTCTAGAGTCATTGTTTTTCTTTATGTTAGAGTATCAGAAAAGAAATCTCCAGCTTAAAAAAATATATTATGATGGAGAGTTTTCCAGACATCACGTGGTTGAATAGCAGACTGTGTCTTCAGAGGACAGTTCTGGCAGCAAGAAACCTGGCTCTCTCCCTCAGCAGGGTGCCGTGGTAATGGGCTGAAGAATCTCTGTTAGATTCAGCCCGCCCCTCCATCTCCAGCTGGGCACATTCCAGCCGTGGCTCAGATTCAGATCAGTCACCAGGCGTGAGTGAATAATCCCAGAACCGACACAAGAATAACACGGAGCCGTGAACCTACTTCCAAAAGGGCAGAAGGAAAGTCAGTTTATTTCAGTCCTTGTATTGATTAACCGTGACTTTTTTCCCCTGTGGGACAGAAAACAACATAATAACAGAATTCTCCAAGAAGATTAATACAAAGTCCATGTCTTCCTTGCTTATGAGCACGGAAAGGCTGACACAACTCGAAAATGACAACTCGCCCCACAACCTTGACTCTGAAATTGTCTAATCACATCAAAAAACCCAAGCCAAGAAGATACTTTCCTTCCAATGAAATCATCCAGAAATAGCACTCTCAGAGTGTTTGGGGCTTATCTTTGGCAATGAGCACAGCACTTCTCTGAACACACATTGCAAACCCTCCTGACCAGCTAGCACTCCACGGCTGAGTCATGACATGGGAGGAAGGGTGAGAGAGCTATCTCCATGGAAAAGCCAGTTGCAAATGACACGTGTCTGGTGATCCCAACACACCTGTGACAGTGACAGGTGGGGCCAGGAGAAACCAAAATTCATGAGCCAGCTAAGACTGGCAGTCATATACAACAGCAAGAGACTCTGTCTCAAAGAAAGTGGAAAAGGAATGCAGACACCATGAGGTTGCCCTCTGACCTCCATACAAGTGCCAGGGCACACGTGTGCTCATACACACAGAGAGAGGACAAAAAAAGCTGGGCCATTAGGAGTCTTTGACATAAGGAGTCTTTGACGAGGCACTAAAAAATACCCCAGGCTGGGCAAGGCTGCTGCTTTGACCAGCACAAGCTTGCTGGGCCCTCCAGCTGCCGGATCATCATGGAGGCAACAGTGTGGTCCATCACAGGAAAGTGAGCAAGCAGTGTCAGGCGGCCTCACCTACTGCCTTGCTTTATAGCATCACACAATGGAAGGAGCAGAATGGGGTGTTGTATTTAATTTGTCTTTCTAAATCTATCCCCAAAAGAAACCTCCCTCAACATTCTCCTTCAGGTCCTCACTAAGGCTGCCACAGACATCCTGGCTGGATGGTTTCTACTTCTGAGAACACAAAGAGAAACAAAAAAGGTGTCAGCTTTTGTCCTAAGGTGATGGATCTATAGGTACTTATTGTCTTCAAATAATGGTCTACTTTTTTTCTGGCTTTTTAAGACAAGGTCTTGCTAAAATAAAGGTCATGTTGGGCTGGAGAGATGGCTTAACAATTAAGGTACTTGCCTGCAAAGCCTAAGGACCCAGGTTCAATTCCCCAGGACCCACGTAAGTCAGATGCACAAGGTGGCGCACGTGTCTGGAGTTCCTTTGCAGTGGCTAGAGACCCTGGTGCACCCATTCTCTCTCTCTCTCCCTGTCTCTCTCTCTCTCATAAATAAAAAATAAGCATACTTTAAAAAGTAATAGTCCTGTTGATAGCAGCTATTGGGGAGGCTCTTTGATTGACACCTGAGTCTCTGTCCCTGCCAGAAGCTGATGCAAGTTTTAAAAGGTCTTTCTCCCAAGTGCAGCTTCTCTCTAACCAAACCACCCATTCCAGTCAGATGAGCAGACTTCAAAAATTGCCTATAGACTTATCCCTACGTACTGTTTCATATTGAAAAATCATATTTCCTTAGTCACTTCTAGAGTCATTGTTTTTCTTTATGTTAGAGTATCAGAAAAGAAATCTCCAGCTTAAAAAAATATATTATGATGGAGAGTTTTCCAGACATCACGTGGTTGAATAGCAGACTGTGTCTTCAGAGGACAGTTCTGGCAGCAAGAAACCTGGCTCTCTCCTCAGCAGGGTGCCGTGGTAATGGGCTGAAGAATCTCTGTTAGATTCAGCCCGCCCCTCCATCTCCAGCTGGGCACATTCCAGCCGTGGCTCAGATTCAGATCAGTCACCAGGCGTGAGTGAATAATCCCAGAACCGACACAAGAATAACACGGAGCCGTGAACCTACTTCCAAAGGGCAGAAGGAAAGTCAGTTTATTTCAGTCCTTGTATTGATTAACCGTGACTTTTTTCCCTGTGGGACAGAAAACAACATAATAACAGAATTCTCCAAGAAGATTAATACAAAGTCCATGTCTTCCTTGCTTATGAGCACGGAAAGGCTGACACAACTCGAAAATGACAACTCGCCCCACAACCTTGACTCTGAAATTGTCTAATCACATCAAAAAACCCAAGCCAAGAAGATACTTTCCTTCCAATGAAATCATCCAGAAATAGCACTCTCAGAGTGTTTGGGGCTTATCTTTGGCAATGAGCACAGCACTTCGGAACACACATTGCAAACCCTCCCTGACCAGCTAGCACTCCACGGCTGAGTCATGACATGGGAGGAAGGGTGAGAGAGCTATCTCCATGGATAGGCTAAAGGACCCTGCCTCTACAGAAGCTTAGTGTACAACTAACACAAGGCTTTTTTTTTTTTTTTTTTTTTAATTTGAGAGAGACAGAGAGAGAGAGGAAGAGGCAGAGAAAGAGAATGGGTGTGCCAGGGTCTTTTCAGCCTCTGTGAACGAACTCCAGACACATGCGCCCCCTTGTACGCATGTGCGGCATTGTACGCTGGCATCACTTTTGCATCTGGCTATACGTGGGACCTGGAGATTCGAACAAGCATTCTTAGGCTTCACAGGCAGGTGCCTTAACCGCTAAGCCATCTCTCCAGCCCTTTTTTTTCGAGGTAGGGTCTCACTCTAGCCCAGGCTGACCTGGAATTAACTATGTAGTCTCAGGGTGGCCTTGAACTCATGGCAATCCTCCTACCTCTGTCTTCCGAGTGCTGGGATTAAAGGCGTGCACCACCACACCCGGCTTTCTCCAGCCCTTCTTTATGTTTTTAATCCTTCTTTAATTACTATTTAAAATTAGCTAATATGTACATGTGCGTGTGCATTGTTTTAAAAAGTCAAATGACACCACAAAGCTGAGAAGAAAAGAACAGCCTATTACCCCACCTTTTGCACCCCTCCCCAGCCTGGTCCCATTCCCTCCAAGTAACCACTCTCAACTCTTTTTAACTACATCCTATGATCATGACCTCCATATGTTTTATGTATTTGAGAGGGAGAGAGAATGGGCACACCACGACCTCCAGCCACTGCAAACGAATTCCAGATGCAACTGCCACCTTCTGCATCTGGCTTTATGTGGGTACTGGGGAGTAGAACCTGGGTCATTTGGCTTTGCTGGCAAGAGCCTTAACCTTTAAGCCATCTCTCCAGCCCAGCCTCCATATTTTTATGCTAAATCTTTTGTTGCTATTTGGTGTTTCTTTTTTTTTTTTTCCTCATTTTGGACATTGTCTGTCACTTCCCACTTTTAAAAAAGTATAATTTAACTGTTGCACCACTTCCTGCCATCGCCCCACCACACTTCTGTATAGTAACACCACTGTGTAGGACCCGGCAGTGCAGCCTTCCTGCTGTTACGACCTCAAATCCAGACAACCTTGGTTGTCATCCTGCCTCCAACAGGCACTGGCCATAAGAACTTAGGCATTGGTTTTAGTGTTTGCAACAGAAAAACAGCATTAACAGCTGCCTCATGGAGTCAGGGCTATGTGACTAATTATATCCTGACATTCAATATGGTGTTGGGCACAGAGGGAGCACCCTCCTTTTTTTTTTTGTTTGTTTTTTTTTTTGTTTGTTGTTTTCATGTTGGTGGAGGTGTTCCAGAGTCCTGAACATGCTAGGAAAGTTCTAGTCCAGTGAACAACACCCCCAAGCCTAGATTGCTTTTCTTGTTCACTCTTCTTCCTCTGTCATGGCCTCACTTTTCATTTCCTTACATCACCACATAACTTTAATCAGTATATGTGAAAATCCCCATAAGACTCAAATGCCTCTTGTTGCAGTTCTTATTTTACATAGTTTTGCTTGTTTTCCTCAAAAGCATCCTTCGGAGTGTGTTTCATACAAATTCCATATGACTGAGGCACATTTCAAATTGGTGAGTCCTGGGCTGGAGAGATGGCTTAGCAGTTAAGCGCTTGTCTGTGAAGCCTAAGGACCCTGGTTTGAGGCTCAATTCCCCAGTACTCATGTAAGCCAGATGCACAAGGTGACACATGCATCTGGAGTTCGTTTGCAGTGGCTGGAGGCCCTGGTGTGCCCATTCTCTCTCTCTCTCTCTCTCTCTGCCTCTTTCTCTCTCTGTGTGTCTGTCACTAATAAATAAATTTAAATTTAAATTAAAAAAACTGGCGAGTCCTTCTTCCAGAACTCATAAGATTGAAGCGAGGGGTCACAAGGGTGAGACCAGTCTGGCTACACAGTGAGAACTTGTACCAAAGTAACAACTTGACAACCAAAGTGAGGATTCTCTTCTCTTTATTGTGCAGGAACTTGACCTTGGCTCCATATCTTCCTCCCTCCAGCTCTATACTCTTTCTGTGGAGCCCTGACTGGCCTCAAACTCATGATCCTACTGCCTCTCAAGTGTCGGGATTACAGGTATGTGCTACCACATCCAGCTTTCTCCAGCATATTCCTAAAATAACGTATGTGGGAGACTTAAGCATCCATGCAGGGAGCTTTAAAAATGCCTTTATTCCACCCTGACATACGTCTGAATTTCCACAGAAGACAGAGTTATAAGTAAAAAATAATTTGTCCTCAAAATATTGATACTAGGGCCTGGGGAGGTGGTTCAATGGTTAGAGGTTAACTTGTTTGCAAAGCCCGACAGCCTTGGTTCAGTTCCCTACCCACCTACATAAAGCTGGAAAGGTGTTCATTTGAAGCAACAAGAGACCCTGACGTGCTCCACCTCTCCCCACAACACACACACACAGATGCATGCACAAATAAATTAAAATCTTTAACAATGTTTTTTAAAATGTTGAGACCTATGCTCCATCACCTTCCACCTTTGCAGTGTTTCTGGTTTCCTTTTTCTTCATTCCTGGAATATAATGTTACTATGACAGACATTTTTAGATTACATCCAGTGGACTCTTTCAATCTAGAATCTCATACCCTTGGGAACATTTTCTTTCTTTATTTTTTCTCTTCTGATTTTGTTCCTTCCTGCCACAGCTGGTGGGAAAGCAGGAGAGTGAGGGAGAGGGAGTTGAGTTACGGCAAGGGGGAGCTGGCTATAACACCTCTGAGGCTGCCCCCAGGAACATACCTCTGCCAGCAAGTCTCCACCTCCCAAACTGCCACCATCTGGAGAACAAGCACGTGAACACAAGTGTTTATGGGAGACATCGGATTCAACCGCCACATCTGTGTTATTGTGGGATTGAACAAACATAAAACACTGATGCTACCAGTGAATCTAATGTAACCACTTTCTCTTCCAAATGAAATTATACCTCTCTACACCCCCAAAATTCAAGGGATTCCAAAAACTGTCCATCTGAATTTATGTATTTCTCCCCATACCATTCTGGGGTAAAGTCACGGTCAGCTCTCGCCTGACAATGGCTAGTCTTTCTGCCACTATTTCATCCAGCCCAGTCTGCCTTGATCACAAACAATTTTTTTATATGTCTCCAAACTTCTCCCCACCTCAAAGTTTAGTGTCTTCCCATTGTTCTTAAAGACTAGAGTCCTGGGCTGGAGAGATAGCTTAGCGTTTAAGGCACCTGCCTCCTAAGTGTAAGAACGCTGGTTCCAATCTCCAACAGTTCCAATCTCCAGGTCCCACGTTGAGCCAGATGCAAAGTGACGCAAGGGCGCAATGCCGCACTTGACCACAAGGGGGCGCACGCATCTGGATTTTCTCGCAGCAGCTGAGACGCTGCTGGAGCGCCCATCTCTATCTGTCTTCCTCTCCCTTTCTCTCTGTCTCTCTCTGTGTCCCTCTCTCAAAAAAAAAAAAAAAGACTACAGTCCTACTCCTCATATGGAGGGTTTCTAGCTCCTTTCATAATGAGTGTCCTCTTGCTTCCTGCTCAGCCATACTAACTAGAGTTTTTCTAAGCTCCTCCCATGCAGGCCTGGAATGCCTGGAATTATTGGAATGCTCTTTACCCTGTATCCCTTTCAACTAGTTATTTCCTGCCTATCCATCAAATCCCAGCCCATCCATGGACTGAGCAGACTTCCCTAATTCTATGACCAAAACAACTCTCTTTACTTCACATCATTCTGTATATCACAAAATCTTTATGGTGTTAAGTATGTCTTTGATTCACGTGCCTTTGCTCCCACACTGAGCTGTGTAGTTCCAGGAGAGCAAGGACTGTGTCCATTTTACAATTGCTTTATGTCAGAGCTTTTCACACCATCAAACCTCTGTCACATAAATGATCACAAAACTCCCACGGATCAAAGAACTATCCTAAATGTTCTAGAGAAAACTGCTCTTCTTTGCTTCTTCTTCTACTTTCTTTGGGTGATTACTACCTTGAAACAGGAGGAAATTCTATCCATCGTGAGGAGGGTTGACAAATGAGTTGAGGGAGTTGAGTCAGAGGATCTCTAGCTGCCAACAAGTCCATTTTCTTCTATTTGCTTTACTAGGTGGCCATGCATCCAACTAAAAATGTTTATTGTTCCTGGGCCTTCCTTATAGAGCGAGATTAAAACACAAACACACCAAAACAGATGTCAGTCTCAGAGTGCCTTCCCCGTCCCAACTGGTCAGAAACTGAAGTCTTCCTTCAAAAAGGCCTCCATTCTCTCCTATTCCACAGAGGACCCAGACAACCTGGTTCTTCTTGAGCTTGCACCCCTACAAGCCCCTCTCACTGGCCAGTCTGCCACACCCAAGGGCAAGGACAGAAAAGCCCTGAATGCCATCAAGCTCTCTCTGTCCTTCGATCCCCTCCCCAGGTGTGTATATAGCTTTATATCTTCCTCTCTGTCCAGCACAACTTCCCATTCTGCTCACATATGCACCTTCTTATCTCTATTCTCTAATTCTTTCTCTATCTCCAACCCTCCATTCTCTCTCTCCCTCACACTCCCTTTGCCACTTCACCCTCAGCCCGAGTGCCAGAAGCCAACTGCAATAGTGTCTTTAACCAAGATGTCTTCTGCAACCACACGCAGTCTATGGTTACAGGGTCCCTCCCAGCCTTCCTAAACTTCCCCCTCCCTCACTGCACTCAGAGCTGATAATAAAGTACTCTTGACGTAACACACAGTGGTCTCGACTGCTTTCTCGGACCTAAACATCTGACAACAGAGAAGTGAGGCTTTAGATCTTTTTGATGTTGTTGTTTGGATTTTTTTTTTTTTTTTTTTTTTTTTTTTTTTCCAAGACATGGTCTCACTTTAGCTCAGGCTGACCTGGAATTCACTATGTAGTCTCAGGGTGGCCTTGAACTCACAGCAATACTCCTACCTCTGCCTCCCGAGTGGTAGGATTAACTCAAACATCTGAGTGAGGCTTTATATCTTTAAGAGGACTGATTCAAATGGATTAACTGTCTCTTTGCCTCTCTTTTCTTCTCTCTTTCTACTTAGAACATTGATAATCACATCAAACTCCTATCCAATGACCAACTCATAGCCATACCTTTTCTGACTATATCCAGATAGTTGGTGGAAGAAGAAAATAATAATAACTCCTTATACTTTTTTTTTTTTTTTTTTTTTTTTTTTTTGGTTTTGCCAGGTAGGGTCTCACTCTGGTTCAGGCTGACCTGGAATTCACTATGTAGTCTCAGGGTGGCCTCGAACTCACGGCGATCCTCCTACCTCTGCCTCCCGAGTGCTGGGATCAAAGGCGTGCGCCACCACGCCCGGCTCCTTATACTTTTAAGCCACAGAAATCAGCCCCATTTCTGACAGCTGAATACAATTCCTAACCCATGTGATGGTTAATGAAAAGCAACAAACCCAGTGCCCAAGTACCTAACAAATTCCTGTGACTAGGGCTGGAGAGATGGCTTAGCCATTAAGGCATATGCCTGTGAAGCCAAAGGACTCAGGTTCGATTCCGCAGGACCCACATAAGCTAGATGTACAAGAGGATGCATGCATCTGGAGTTCATTTGCAGTGGCTAGAGGCTTTGGTGTGCTCATTCTTTCTCTGTCTTTCTGCCTGCAAATAAATAATTTATTTTAATCTTAAAAAAACTAAAAAATAAAATTCCTGAGGATAAAATAGACACACCTAGAGAAGCAAGAAATCACCACAGGGTAATCAAACCCAATCACATCCTGAGAGTAATTGTAGTTGATTATCTGTCATTTCCTGGCATGGACATTTTGCCACACCCTTCATGATGAAAGACATTTCCTAGTGTAGTTCTAAAAGTATCAGTCATACCCAAGAGTCTCTTTGCAAAATCAAAACTTCAGTGATGCACTACTGGCAAATAATAGCATTAGCCAGGAAGTTTTTGCTTTTAAATTCTGCGAAGAATATCATGAAATTTGCAACTTCATGTGCATGAAATCAGCTCTCGGTTTTAAAGGGACATCAGAGACAACATGAATGGGACACAACCTCGGCCAGGCACTGCACCAGATGTTTTATGCACATGGTTTTATGCAAACCTCACAATAGCTCTTTAAGGTACATATTGTACTTATTTTGTAAATAAGGAAACTGGGGGTCAGGAAGGTAAGTAACTTGCTCAAGACCTCTCAATTCATAGGAATAGAATTCAAACATTTTGCCTCCCCATCCTGTAGTATTTCTACAGCCTCATTCTGCTTCAAAGCCTGCAATTATTGGCACCAGGAGTGTGGGACTGAGACTTCTCCAGCTCCTACTTAGGAGTAAAAATTCTTCATGGGACTTGTCACTAATAAGTTCTTATGAGTTGAATTTTATCCCCAAAATGTTATTTGGAAATCTTATGCACACCCCTAGTATAAATACAAACTTATTTGGAAACAAGACCTAAGCCGTTATAATTAGTTTAGATGAAGCCATATTAGATTAGAGAGTTCCCTAATCAATGGCTTTAGAGAAAAAGGAGTGGAGATGTTAGAAAAAAGCGGAAAATGAAACGAGAGAGAAGACTCGGCTCCACAACAGAGACAGGCTTTATTCGGGGAAGCCTGAGAAGGGCTCAGACCAGGCATGTCAGCAGCTACTTCCCTTACAGACGAGGGGATACACATGGGGTGGTGGGGGCATTGGAATTCTTTGGTTGCAACATGGTCCACCTTGTCTTAGGGCATAAGCCACTTCAGGGAAATGATAAATGGATAGGAAAGTGGTAATTGGGATGGGCGGTCTAGGCCACTCCAGGAAGGTGATAATTTGGATGGGTGGTCTGGGTCATTGCAGGGAAACAAAGAGTTACTGTGACAGGAAACAATTGAGTCAGTGAGCAAAATCAGGCAAAGAGCCACTTCAGAGAGAGGCAGTGAGCCCTTATTCACACGCGGACCTCTGCTAGCTAGCCAGAGGAAGACAGAGGCCCTGAGCTGGATTGTGCTGGAGTTATATACCTTTTGCAATCCTTGTTCCGAATTCTCCCATGCTTGGAGAGGGGAGAAATTGACAGTCCATGAGTGTAGGGTTCTGTCAAGTAAGATTAAGTGCAGACAGCTGTCTCCTAAGATAAGGTAGTTATGTATTGTCCAAAGGGGTCAGGCTCAGAGTCACAGAATTCTTGCTGGCTACCATCAGAGGAATCTCCTCGCTGCAGTTTCAGAGGAGGGAAGCGCGACATCTGTTGCTTCACTGGAAGTCCTAGGCGCATTCACATTTCTTTTTAAAAAATATTTATTTTATTTGAGAGAGAGAGGAAGAAGCAGAGAGAAAGAGAGAATGGGCATGCCATGGCCTCTAGCTACTGCAGATGAACTCCAGATGCACGCTCCCTCTTGTGTATCTGGCTGTATCTGGGGAATTGAACCTGGGTCATTAGGCTTCACAGGCAAATACCTTAACTGCTAAGCTGTTCCCCAGCCCACATTTACATTTCTTTCTTTCTTTCTTTCTTTCTTTCTTTCTTTCTTTTTTTTTTTTTTTTTTGGAGAGAGACAGAAAGAGAAGGAGAGGAAGACAGATAGTGATGGGTGCACCAGCAGCCTCTCAGCTGCTGCAAATGAAATCCAGATGAGTGCGCCCCCTTGTGGTCAAGTGCAGCATTGCGCCCTTGCGTCACTTTGCATCTGGCTCAACATGGGACCTGGGACCTGGAGATTGGAACCATCATTCTTTAGGCTTAGGAGGCAGGTGCCTTAACCGCTAAGCCATCTCTCCAGCCCTACATTTCTTATAGATACATTGATCACACTCCATCTAAACTTAACATAAGCTAGAAACATTAGTTGATGGTATTCCTTCAATATAGCAATGAAGTGGCTGTCAGGTTTAACAATGGAGCCACGCTGGTTCTAGCAGGGGGATCCGAATGTAGAGGATATCACATGAAGATGGAGGCAGAAACTGGAGTGATGTGTCTACCAGCCAAGGAAGGCAACAGATGACAGGCAACCATCTGAAGCTGGAAGAAACCAGGAAGGATGCCCCCAATAGCCTTTGGCGGGGAAAAGGCCCCCCTGAAGCCTTAGCTTCAGATTTCTGTCCTCCAGAACTGTACATGAATCTAATTCCATTGTACTAAGCTTCCGTACTTGTGGCCATTTGTTATGTCAGCCCTGCTTAGAAACTACCATAGAAGCTAAGCTGGACTTTTCACCCAGTTTGGCTTTACTGGTAATGTATGTGTGATAGAGTATAAAGTTATGCTCATGCCAAGTGAGATAAGGATGGTATATTGGTCAGATGGAGCTGGGAATGTACCCAATACCTAGTTCTGCACAGCCCAGGAATGCACTGGGAAGATGAGAACAATGGAAGATGCAGATAGACTGAGGGGAGGAAGAACTGGGATGGGTAGCCTGGACTCGAGAACTGAGCTTTCTGGGTGGAGGTGCCTTAGCTCTCACTTCTGGACTGGGAATTCACCAGTTATCCAGAATGAGACTATGGAAGGTCAACCAGCTCAATCCTGTGTTTAGATTTTGAGCATCTGTTGCTAAACCCTGTGGAATATGAATTGGCTCCAACTTTGGATTTTATTCAATGCCAAGGATACTGCTAGTGGGTTTAATAAAAAGGTTCAACTTAACTGAAACAAATACTGGAAACCGTAGAGGAGACAATTACTCAAAATAGTCATCCTGAAATAAATGTGATCACTAATGACACAAAGAAAAGCCCAAAAAATGTTAAAATGAAACCAAATGTAAGATAATGGGACCAAACAGTATTCCAACTTATATATTCATTATTTTACTTACATCACCATGCAAACATCTATTTCTAGATAGTTTCAAGAAAGAAAAAAAGGGGGCCAGAGGCCTAGGCATAATGGCACAGGTTGATAATTCCAGTATTCAGGAGGCTGAGGCAGGAGGGTAGGAAGATCAAGGACAAGCTACAACACAGCCACACCCTATATCAAAACAACAACAAAAGTAATGCACACGGCTGGGTGTGGTGGTGCACACCTTTAATCTCAGCACTCGGGACAATGAGGTTTGAGTGAGTTTGAGTCCAGGCTTCACTCGGAGTAAGTTCCAGCTCAGCCTTGGATAGAGTGAGTCCCTGCCCCACCCCCCAAAGAAAAGAGAAAGAGAGGAAAAGAGGAGGAGAGGGAGGGAACAAGGGAGGGAGAGAGGGAGGGCAAAAGGCACACATACATGCAAACCCTTCAAAGATAATGATTGTAGTCTTTCCTTAGACCTTTCAGGAAGTTGAAATAAATAAATCTTGTCAAAGCTTCCTTCTTATCAGGATGACCACCACCTCGTCCCAGTTTGCCTAGGAATATCCTAGATGTCACACAGAAAGTGCTAGAACCCAAGATCTCTACAGTCCTGGGCAACCCTACATAGTCGACACTACCCTATTTCTAATAAACAAGAGGAGTAGTCAGGTGAACAGGCACTAAGGGACAGGAAGCTGCTCCAAATGTTCAAAACATGCACTCAAAGAATTTCCTCCTGGGACAAACACTGGTCCAGGGGAGAAGTCAAAGGCAAGAGTAGCAGGCTAAAGAATAAAGATTACTTTCGAGGGCACTCCCCTGTTAATTACTGCCTCTCACCATCCGCCCCTCACTGCTCAGCTCACTTCTCACTCTTCCAGATCTCTCAGTGCTGGCTGCAATTTTCTTACCTTCACACACTCCCAAAGTTATCTCGTGCACTGCAAGAGGGAGGGAGGGATCTACGTGAATAATCACCTGGATTCTCCCTCCCTTACTTCCATGTCTCTCTGGGTCCGAATATCCAACTGGTGATGAACCCTCAGTTGGAGCTAATTGGCATTTACTCTAGTATGTATTAGTTTACTATGACCACAAGCGAAAGCTTAAATGAGAGGGAGTCAAGCAGCTGTTTTAGGCACTTAGGGTGACCCCTGAAAGTAAAAAGGCAGGATGGTCTGCACTTGCTAGAAATCAAAGAAAGAGGATTTGACTTCTTATCTCTTGCCTGGTGCCCTAAACCTGTTTTTCCACAAACAACCTGGGCCCCTTGTGGGAGAAAGGTCTTTCCAAGGATTTAAACATTGTGGTTGGTCAAGTACAGTCCCTGGAACTTGGTGTCATGGCTAGCCTCTTCCTGAGATAGCCCCTAGCCCTAATCAACCAGCTGTCCCTCTGGCTCACCTGAGCTGGAAGGTAGGGCCCACCACCATAAGGTCATAAAGGTCATAAATATGTCTGTGAGGGGAGGGCACACTGTCTGCACTGCCTGAACTTTCTGCAGCTTCCAGCTGCTGGTGATTCCTCCTAGGCTCAGTCCAATTAGGCAGAGAAGAGGGGAGGGCCCTCTAGCCTTTACTGTCCACATGGGCTCTTTACCCCTCCTAACTCCCCACATGGCAGGAGCTCTTTGAAGTTTCTTTTCTTACTTTTCTCTCCACAGTTTTCCCAGGCCCTCCACACGGGATCTCTAGCCACGTGTGTGCCTTCCCTCGGCTCTGTACTTCCCTAAATAAATATAATAATTTAACAATTATCCTTCTCAGTCTTTTTAAATTCAATTCTTTGATTAAAAGTACACAGAGACCTAGAGTTCAAGGACTTTCCTGAGCCCCTAATGCCCCATTACATAAACACAAGATTTATTTTCTTTTTTCTTTTTCCTTTTTTGAGAGAGAGAGACAGTGAGAGAGAGAGAGGAAGAGGCAGAGAAAGAGAGAGAGAGAATGGGCACACCAGCGGCCTCTCAGCCGCTGTGGATGAATTCCAGATGCATGCGCCCCCTTGTGGGCAAGTGTGGCATTGCACACTTGCGTCACTTGCATCTGGCTAAACGTGGGACATGGAAAATCGAACAGGCATTCTTAGGCTTGGCAGGCAGATGCCTTAACCACTAAGCCATCTCTCCAGCCCCAAAGATTTATTTTCTCACAATTCTCGAGTCTAAAGATCTATAGTCACCAGATCAAGGGGTCAGCAGGATAGATTTCTTACGAGTTCTTTCACCTGGGTTTGCACATAGCCCCTTCTTGCTGTACCTGTACATCATATTCCATCTGTGTGTGTCTGTGACCGAATTCTTGTAATAAAGATGCCAGTGTTAGATTAGGGCTCACCTAGATGGACTCATGTTCTCTTGGTCACTTCTTTGAGATTAAGACTTCAGCACATGAATGGATGTGGGTAGCTATGATACAGAGCCCTAGTTAATTCACCAAGGTCACTTTCATAGCATACTCTGTGCCAAACAGAATGTAAGATGTCCCCCACAACATCATGTGTTTTAAAGCTTAATCCTCAGTTGGTGGTGCTGTTCGATAAAGTTGTGAAGCCTTTGAGAGGTAGAGCCTTGCTGGAGGAAGGGCGGGTCTTGAGTTTTTAGAAGTCCAGCTCTGCTTCGCATTTGCAACCCTGACGATATGAAGATGTGACAATTGGCTGACTGCTCTTGCCATGCGTTCCCCACCATGATGAACACTTCCCCCACAAAACTGTAAGCCAAAAATAAACCCTTGTCTTCCTTAAACTGTCTCTGGTCAGGTATTTTGTCCCAGAAAGGAGAAAGTAATTAATACATACTCCCAAGACACCCCTGTGTTTCTCTAACAGAGAACAAAATGCATCACCATTTGCCAAAGGACTAGATGCAAAAAACAAGGATGCACTCCAGGGTTCTCTTTCTCCCCAACTTATTTTAACCCATTACATTGTTTCTTCCTTTAACAGATTTCCTCAATCTCTCAACATATTTGTCTACATTACCATTCAAGCCATCATCACAGCTCAGACATAACTCATGTCTCCCTGCTTCTAAGTTCCATTCTTATCAAAAAGCAATTGTTGGGGCTGGAGAGATGGCTTAGCAGCTAAGTTGTTTGCCTGCAAAGCCAAAGGATCCCGGTTCAACTCTACAGGACCCACGTAAGCCAGATGCACAAGGGGGCACATGCATCTGGAGCTCGTTTGCAGTGGCTGGAGGCCCTGGTGCACTCATTCTCTCTCTCTCTTTGCCTCTTTCCCTCTCTCTCAAATAAATAAATAAAATATATTTTTTAAAAAGCAATTTTTTGTTTACACACTAACAAAAAAACAAGATATCTCATTTCCATACATATAGTCCTTCGATAATTTGTCATTGCCCTTAGAAAAGTTCCAAATTTATGAGACTGGCCCTCCAAGGCTAGACAGCCTCACCTTACGTGTCCTCCTTTACCTCCTGGGACTCCCTCCGGCTCCTCCCCCACATCAAGCTCATTTTCACCTCTAGGCTTTTGCCCTGGCTGTTCCTTTTGCCCAGAGGGTCTTTCCCTTGCTATTCTCCTCCTTTCTGTTATTCAAACTTGGGTTTAAATCAAAAAGAAATTTTCCCTAACCATCCAACAAAAGGTGGTCCCAAGTCATTCTACTTTATGATATAAGTTGTCACACAATGGTTGGTACCTCAACTGTAATTTAATTAGAACACTTTTATTTTTGTACTTTGTTTATTTTTCTTTTTTACTATGGGCATTGGGGAATCACACCCAGGTCATTAGGTTTTGTACACAAGAGCCTTAGACAAGTGCCTTAACCACTAAACCATCTCTCCAACCCTAATTTTTATTTTTAATTGCACATTAAGTCTACCTATTTACTTGAGAGTAGAAATGCTTGTCTTTTTGTACCTCTGAATTCCTAGGGGCTGGAAGAGTAGATTGCACATAGTAAGAGTTCAGTATGTATTTGCTACATTTTTAAATTAGATTATTATATTTATTGATGGAAGTGCAGAGCCAAGGAAAAGCACCCATGTGGCTGGGTATCCTATGTGGAGGGCCTGGGAAAATCATGGAAATAAGAGAGAGAAAAGAAAGTTCAAAGAGTTCCAGCTATGTGGGGAGCTGGAAGGATAAAGAGCTCATGTGGTAAGGGCTAGGGGACCCTCCCCTTGGCTCAGCCTAGCTGGGCCCTGGCCCAAGACCAGCTGAGGGGAAAACTCACCCACAGCTAGAAGTTGCCAAGTGATCACAGAGCCTGCCCCATCTTTGTAAAGGTATTTATAACCTTATAATGGTGGCTGTCTTCTGACTCAGATGAACCATAGGGACAGCTGATTGGTTAGGGCTAGGGACTGTCTCAGAAAGAGGCTAGCCCTGACACCAAGTACCAGGGGCTGAACTTGATCAACCACAATGTTTAAATCCTATGAAAGACCTCCCTCCCAGGAGGGGTTCTGGTATTTGTAGAAAAACAGGTCTAGGGAACTAGGGAAGAGATAAGAAGAGAGATCATCTTTGATTTCTAGCAAGTGCAGACTTTCCTGGCCCCCGTCTCATACCCCACCCCCATGAGAAGACACTCTAACTGCTGGTAGAGGACAGGGGATGATGATGTCAGATCTTGAACTACTTCCGGCTGAACAGGGGAGTATTTGCTATTTCTATTGAAAGTGACTCCAAGTTCAAGGTAGTGGCACAGCTTCTCTAGGGTGATCTGGGAAAAGGTTAAGATAGACACAGTGGGTTACTTCCTCAGTGACTTCTGAGAAGCTCAATCACTATCTTAAACACACGGTTACAGTAAAAAGTCACGTGAGGGAATCTGAGGAAGTTAGCAATCCCCAAATAGGTTAGCTCTATTCCATGGTCTTTGCTTTCCTAACTCTTATAATCTCAAACATTTTAAATAGGAAATACTGATGTAGGGACAAAAACAGAGTAGCATACGAGGGAAAAAAAAGTGAGGAAAGACAAGAATTCAGTGCATTCATTGTATCTAACATCCACACTGTCCTTGATAGTTTGTGAGCATTTCCCACACATTATTTCACTTATTTGCATGACAAGCCAGTGAGCCATTGATCTCAGTCCGAAGCAGGGCCCACACCCAGTTCCAATACAAGGGTGCCAAGTGTACGGTGACAATAATACCTCTTGCTCTTGCATTTGTGTTCTCCGTGGTGTATCTTTGCAAGACGTTTCCCCCAGATTTCCTCATCCTAACAAGGGGGATACAGAAGTTGAGAGTATCATGAAGGCCAAGACCCGAACTTCTAATACCCACATGAATCCGTATCTTGTTTATTTGCTGGTCCCCCTTTCTGGAAATAATCAATAATCTCTTTTCAAAAGTATCTCCTGGGCTGGAGAGATTGCTTAGTAGTTAAAGCACTTGCCTGCTAAAGTCTAAGGACCCAGGTTTGATTCCCCAGGATCCACAGAAATCAGATGAATAAGGTGGCGCATGCGTCTGGAGTTTGTTTGCAGTGGCTAGAGGTGCTGGTGTGTCTATTGTTTCTGTATCTTCTTTTCTCTCTCTCTCTTAAATAAATAAAATGAAAAAAAAAATCTCCTTATCCTAAGCGCTCATCAATAGATCATATCATTTTACCACTAAAACCTTAGTTGTCCCGCTCTCCACCTCAAAAGCATCTGCCTGATAGTCTAAGAAAACATTTCCACCATTGCAGAGTGTAGGTCCTTATTTCCAAATCCTAAACCATGCCATGGTAAGATTTCACCCTATCTTTTTTTCTCTTCTTTCCTTGGCCTCTCCCACTCTCACCAGCAGCAGTGCAAAGGAAGAACACAAAACAGGCCAATCACTACACAGTTCCAGAGGAGCCCCTGCACATCATGGGCTTGGTGCCTCCCACCCAGCCATATGCTACACCCCTGGTAAGGGAATGTGGTATGACACACGCTGGCTCCATGTAGCCTGTGCTTGGGGCAGGTATGGCTGGACAGAATCTATCTAAGAAGATCCACTTCAGGATGAGGTCAGAAGAGAACTGAGAGTGAGAATGAAGATTAACATGACCTCTATCTGTTCTTCCATATCCCTGGAAATGGATGGGCAGGTACGAAATTCATTGCACTCTTTACCCTCTGGCATCTAGACAGTTTCAGGCGATGGGAAGCACAGGAGATGGGGCTAGGAACTCCCCAGTTCCTTCTCACCCGGCCTGAGGTTGAGAGCAGTCATTCCTGTAGCTCAGGCTTAACCACATCAGACCTCCCTCTCCTACAGTCGCTGCTCTATCTGCTTCTGGAAATGAGTCCTCTTCCAATGTCTTTGGTCCAGGAGCTTCTTTCTAATAGCCTCCCACTGATGCTTGCGCGGAAGTGCTCCACCCTCCCTCAGTGGTTGCCACAGAAATAATGCCTGCAGTGGTCTGAAAGTAAAAGTTCCCCAAAACCTCAAGTGCTTGCGGTTAAGCTTGCTACTTAATCTCCAGCAGCGGGAGCCCTGCTGGAAGAGGTGTGTCACTAGAGGTGGAACTTGAGTGTAGCCTACCATGTGTTCACAGCCAGATCACTGGTGCCTTATTTCTCTGCTTCTGATGGGAGATGCTGAAGCCAGGTGCTTTTCTCTACCATGACAAAGCTTTCCCTCAAAATGGTAAGTCTGAAAGAAACCCTTTCCTCCCATAGGCTACTTCTGGTCTGGTGCTTTGTCCTAGCGATGAGAAGATAGCTGCTACCATTCTTAAATTCAGCTGTCTTCTCCCAACATCTGCACATGCCCATTTATTCAGCCATCATTAATTAAGCAATTTTTTAAGGCTCTTTAACATGTCACCCATGCTAATGGAAATAAAGACAAAACCATTGAAACAGTGTAGAATACAGAAAGTTTCCTTGGTTAGGCAGACAGGAAAAAAGGTCCCTTGGTAGCTGTGGTGGTTTGATTCAGGTATCCCCCATAAACTCAGGTGTTCTGAATGCCAGGTTCCCGGCTGATGGAGATTTGGGAACTAATGCCTCTTGGAGGCAGTGTATTGTTGGGGGCAGGCTTATAGGTATTATAACCAGTTTCCACTTGTCAGTGTTTGGCACACTCTCCTGTTCCTGTTGTCCACTTTATGTCGACTAGGGGGTGATGTCCACCCTCTGCTCATGCTATCGTTTTCCCCTGCCATCATGGAGCTTCCCCTTGTGTCTGTAAGCCAAAATAAATCTTTTTTTTTTTTTTTTTCTCAAAAGCTGCTCTTGGTCTGGTGACTTCTGCCAGCAATGTGAACCTGACTGCAACAGTAAAGCTGGTACTGAGGAGTGGTGTCATTTGTGGCCAGACACCTGACTGTGTGGCTTTGGCCTTTTGGAGTTGATTTTCAAGAGGAATGTGGAAGAATTTGAAACCTTGACCTAAGAGATGGCTTGCAGTGCTGTAAGTACAGCTTGATCGACTATTCTGGTCAGAGTTGAAAGATCTGAATGCAGTAAGAACTATGGACTGTGGGGTTTGGCTTATGAGGGTGAGAAAGAGCTTTGCTTGGACTGGGCTAGAAGCAGTTTGTGTGAGAAGGCTTGCTGTTATGCCCGTGTCCTGAGAATTTGGGCAGGGTTGCTTTGCATAGAAATGGACTGGTGTAAGTAGAGGAATATGGCATAGAGATGAAATCTTTGGGCTGAAACTTCTGCCCATTTAGCTGCAATTTTATGAGAGATTACAACCTTTGAGATTGGGCCAGCTGACCTGCACTGGGGCAACAGAAAGAATGTAGACTCTTTTGAAGAGGCCCAAGGAGTGTCCTGTTCTTTAAAGTCTGCTTTATTCCCCCCTGGATTAACAAATTGGCACCCCACCTGGTATTGTGGAGTATGAGAAATGCAGGAAAGAGAGGGTCATTGAATTTGCAACATAGTCTTGTGTTTTGGAAACGGCCAGGGGCAGCTTGAAACAGGTTTGCTAGATGCCTTTATGGAGACCTGATGGAGCCATGAGGATGGACTGTGGGTTGTAGTGGAGACCCAGTAGAGATGCTGGGACCACAAGACGGCTGCTAAGGAGAGCTGCCAGCACTGGATGAAGTTTTCCAGGACTGTGAGTAGCCTAGCTGGAGAGGTGGAATTGGAACTCCAGAGATTTGTTGCTGGTTAGAATGATCAGACTTGGAGATTTGACACTGACTGGAGTTGCTGGACTTGGAACTACAGATTTTAATGTTTGCCCTGTTTAAATCTTGTATTGGTTGAATATTTCTTTGCTATGTCCAATGCCATCTTTTTCAGTGTGAGTGTTTAGTCTGTGTCATATGCTGTGGGCTTGAGGGGGGTGATTTTTTTGGTATTATGGCTCAGTTAAAAGACTTTGGATTATGGGGAAGTTTGAACATCATTGGGATTGATAAATAATATGGGGACTTTTAAAGTTAGATAAATGCATTGAATTTCATATCATGTATGGTTATCAGTTTATGGGAGGCAGTGTATTGTTGGAGGTGGGCTTATGGTTATTATAGTCAGTTTCCATTTGCCAGTTGTTGGCACACTATCCTGATGCTGTTGTCCACCTTATGTTGACCAGGGGATGAGATCCACCCTCTACTCATGCCATCATTTTCCCCTGCCATCATGGAGCTTCCCCTTGTGTCTGGAAGCCAAAATAAGCCCTTCTTTTCCCCCAAAAGCTGCTCTTGGTCAGGTGATTTCCACCAGCAATGTGAACCTGACTTCAACAGTAGGTGACTATATTCTAACCCAAGATGGTGAAGAGGGTGACCCCACTTCCTCCTCCTTCCTGGCCTGGGTGAATTTTACCTGCTGGCAGGCTGGCGTGGCAGGGTTTCTGGTTCCTGGGCAGTACCACATGCATCATGGACCAACTGCCCTCTTCACCTTTATTTGACCAATAATGGCCTCTGGATGGGCAGGCTTCCCTCCTTGGATAGAGACCCAGAGCCCACCAGGATGACTGATTTTCCAGCTCAGGAATCCTCTCCTCCTGGGAGAGTCTGCTTTCTTTTCCCCTTACTGTGAAATAAATTATATTCTTTTACATACTCTTCTGCCTTTTAATTGTTTAATTGGCAGAGAAAATGAACCCAGCTCCTCTAGACAGTATCACCAGGTCCTTAGAGAATCCTCACACCTTTAAACAATATTATGGAAATCTCCTTTTTTTTCTTTTCCTAATGCCACACCCTGCCCCTCCTTGCTCTTCCTCTCAAACACTTGGAATGTAAACAACCACTCCTCAGCCCCTAAGATCATGACTGTCATGTGACCCAGGCTGCCCAACCATAGTCTTCCGCCCTCAAATCACAGCCATTGTCTGCGGGAAGAGCACGTGACTGAACACCAACTTCACCTCTCACATGCAACCTTATCAGAGCTGCTACAGAAGTTTGCTTTTATCCGCTATTGCTAACTGTGAGAATGGTGTATGCTGGGAGCTGCTTGTGGCCCTTTTGGCCTCAGGAGGAGAGGACAGGCTGAGAATTAGGTCAACACATATGAAAGAAGACAGGAGACACAGAAAATGGAAGAAAGATGATTCCTAATATTCTTTGAACACTCTAACCCCAGTGCGTCTGAATTCCAGCCTTGGAATTTGAAATTATTTGAGCTACTCTGCTTACATGGTATGAGTTAGATATCTATAATTTACAAAATAATCCTGAATATTAAAAATGCCTTCTTTTGCTAAATCTGTGTCAAATCAATAATCCAAAGGCATCTAAGACTATCACAGGAAAATGAATCATTTAAACACACAAAACAATAGCTTTAGGGAATGGGGGTGGGGCAGGTAGAAAAAAAATTCCAATTATAATACACTTGGATGAGATAAGAATGCTAGATCTTAAATTTAGATTTCCAATATATGTCTTAAAGTTTAAATGTATTGGTTTTAAAGTAACCAACTATGAAGGGCCAAGTCCGTATCCAGAGATAATATGTCCATATCAAGATACTGGCATTTAATATATGATTCAGGGTTTAAACAACTTTAATTTAATTGAATTTAAATTTTTCCAATCTAAATTTTCCCCACATGTTGAGATTGACATGTCTTCTTAAAATTGAAAATGTGTTGATAATAATAAAAGATGACTATAGTAGACGCTCAGTAATTCAGATGAAGGCCGCATTCCTTTAAAAGACTAGGTTATAAAACATTTTTAGGGAAATTATAAGGCTTTAAGGAGACATCAAAACTGGAATCAGGCTCTGAAACAGTTATGAAGCAGTTATGAGGATCCCGCCCTAATGAAGAGAATAGGAGGATTTTTGATTTGCTTATAAATTCATGCTTTTCAATTTCTGGAAGTACTTCAAAAAAAGTTGTTTTCTTAAGAGTTTAAATATACTCTGTGCAATATTATTTGCACTCTTAATTTCAAAAAGCTATATCCAGGCCAAGAGTGGCATGGTAGTACCAGCACACAGGAGGCAGAGGTTAGACTGCAAATTTGAGGCAACCTGGGCTACATAGTGAGATTCCGTATCAAACAATTTTGGTATGAGAAACTTAATCATGGCTTTAGGGATGGGATAGCTTCCAGTGAGTTGTTGGCCAGGGAGGTCCCTGTTGCCTCCAAAACATAGGCTATTGCCAAGGCCCTTGGTTTCCCACCAGAAACAGATGGTAAGACCCTATTGCTGAAGACTCCACATGCCTGGGCAGCAAGGCCTCTGAGAAATCAAGCTGGGGCTAAGCTGAAACCCTTCTCCCTGTAGACCAGCTGACTAAAAGGTGTAAAAAGCTGCACTGCATGCAGCCCTATGGGAGACAGAAGTCATCAGTGACAGGCCAAATGACTGAACAGGTGCAATAGTGGCATGTCTGCTCTGGGGGAAACCAACTGCTCTCTAATTGGCCTGGAGGCCTGCCCTATGGGAGAGAATACATGCCTGGTACTGAAAACCTAATCAAAAGCCTATAGTGGGAAGATCATGAGCTTTAGGGGTGTAAAGCCTGCTTTTATCTAGCTAAATGTATATATTATTCTTACCAAACTGCCCTGTAAGCACTACATTTAATGTTTATATTCATATATTAATGCTACTCTCACTTCTGGTTAGAGAAGCTTCTCTTTTCAGATGGTGATGACCACTGGGATGACCCAAAAGGCAACACAGTGCTGAGAAGAAGGGACAGAGGAGTGCTCAGCACTGAAACATCTCTATCACACCCTCCAAGGCTCCGTGTCCCTTGCGGAAGAGGTGGTGGAAAGAATGTAAGAGCCAAAGGAAGGGTACCACTCCTTACAATGCAACTGCCCAGAGAGAAATTGGTCTCAATATCCATGACCTCACAGTGCCTAGCAATACCTTCACAAGACTCTCATAATAGAAGAAAAAGATGATGACATCAAAATAAAAGAGACTAATGTAGAGAGGGATGGGATATGATGGAGAGTGGAGTTGTGAAGGAGAAAGCGGGGGAGGGGAGGGAATTATCATGGTTTATTGTCTGTAAGTATAGACATTGTCAATAAGAAAAATTATACATTAGCCAGGATGCAGTCTGTGCTTAAAGTAGTGGGTACACCAGCATGTACCATGGGTCCAGCACTGGTTTTGACCACGACATTACAATTTTTTTCACCCAAGGGTCAACTCTACCAAGTAGAATATGCATTTCAGGCTATTAACCAAGGAGGCCTTACATCAGTTGCTGTCAGAGGAAAAGGCTGCAGTAATTGTCACACAGAAGAAAGTAGCTGACCAATTGCTGGACTCCAGCACAGTGACACACTTGTTCGAGATAACTGTGTGATGACCCCGGAATGACCGCTGACAGCAGATCCCAGGTACAGAGGGCACACTACGAAGCAGCTAGTTGGAAATACACATGTGGCTATGAGACTCCTGTGGCTATCCTGTGTAAAAGAATTGCCGACGTTTCTCAAGTCAACACACAGAATGCTGAAATGAGGCCACTTGGCTATTGTATAATTTTAATTGAAATAGATGAAGAACAAGGTCCCCAGGTGTACAGGTGTGGTCCTGTGGGTTACTCGTGAGGGTTTAAAGCCACGGCAGCAGGAGTTAAACAGAGTCAACCAGCTTGCTTGTAAAAAGAGTGAAGAAGAACTCTGATTGGACATTTGAACAGACAGTGGAAACTGCAATTACATGCCTGTTTATTGTTTCTATCAGATACTTTCAACCCTTCAGAAATAGAAACTGGAGTGGTTACAGTTGAAAATCCTAAGTCGGGGTTCTTTCAGAAGCAGACATGGATGTCCACCTTGCTGTTCTAGCACAGAGACTAACCATTGCCCTTCGTTTATGAAGTCCCCGATGCTGCTTGCCTACATGTTTGGTAACAATAAATCAACATAATAGAGGCCCCTGGATTGAAAAAGGAACCCTTCCAGTCCCCTGCCCACTGAAGTGGTAGGACTCTGTATAAATAAAAACAGAAATGTTGGGGGGAAAGCAGAAAAAGCTTATGGCTAGGAAGGAGTCATAGACCCTAGGAGGGAAGATTCTTCCGTTTTTTGGCTAAAGGGACATGTTGCAACCATCAGCTTGTCCATATTTATGTTTATGCCCATACATTAGTGCTGCTCTCACCTTTGATCAGTAAAACTTTTTTTTTTTGAAGCAAGCCCAACAGATGGGCCTTTTTTTATGTGAGAGAGCAAGAGCAAGAGAGAGAGAACTGGCACACCAAGGCCTCCAGCCACTGTAATCAAACTCCAGACGCATGTGCCACCCTGTGCGACCCTGTGCACTTGCATCACGTTTTGCGTCTGGCTTACTGGGGGAAACTGGAGAATCGAACGTGGGTTCTTAGGCTGCACAGGCAAATACTTTAACCGCTAAGCCATCTCTCCACCCCCAATAAAGCTTCTTTTTGTAGACAATAACTCAAAACATCAAAGTGCTGAGAATAAGTGATTATGGAATGCTCAGCACTAAATGAGACATCTATATCACCTTCTCCAAGGCTCAGAGAACATTGTAGAAGCAAGGGCAAAAAGAATGTAAGAAGCAGAGGAGCAGAAGGAGCGCCATGGAACCTCCAGATACGAGGTGACTGTACATTCACGGCCTCACTGTGACTGCCCAAGACCTGCACCATCTTGGGCCCATCAACATTCCACCATGGACCCAATGGAGCAAAAAAAAAAAAAAAAAGACATTAAAGTAGAAGAAAGACTACTTGGAAAGCAGAAAGGGTTCAGTGGGAGGGTGCAAGGAGAGGTGAGAGAAGGTAATAGGAGGGCATCATGATCAAATTGTCAAATGAGAAATAAAAATGTTATATCCACAGCTCCATTAGTCCAAATGTGTAGTAAATATTAACAATGCAAATTCTAGCCCAATGACTGTGTAAATATCCAAATTTCCAGAGCTAACATTTGTTCACATAATTATAAAATTCAATTGCCATATGCCTGTGTCAGATAATGACATTTAGACCTGTGCTGCCCCTAATTTAAAAAAAAATCAGAAGTTATAATCTCTTCAAACAAAGAGCACAAACTCTATGTTGAGCTTTACCTTTATTTCTCAGTGAAAAACAGTCAGGACTTTTACTAGCTTAAGGCAACCTGAAAATTCAGAAGTAAAATCTAAATTATTTTCATATTTCCCATAAACATAACCTACAACAAAAGATCTCATTAGCATACAGAGCACACAGAATCAAGATGAACAAGCTTCAATCAACACATGAAAGTCAAAGACTTTGCAATTTTCTTTATTAAATAAGAGCTTTTCATAACTAAATCTAAGATTGAAAAAAAAACACAAAATGTTATTTTCAGGCCTTTTTTGTTGTTGTTTCCAAGATAGTGTCTCGCTTAGTCCAGGCTGACCTGGAATTCACTATATAGTCTCAGGTTGGCCTCGAACTCATGGCAATCCTCCTGCCTCTGCCTCCCGAGTGCTGGGATTAAAATGTGCACCACCACGCCCGGCCCAAGGCCTTTTTTTAAAATAGGATCTCATGTAGCCCTCAAACTCAATATGTGGCCCAAGGATGACCTCAAACTTCTCTTCCACTTGCTGAGATCACAGGCACATGTAATAAACATGTACCAGCTTATGAATTGCTGGTAATAAAAACCCAAGGTTTTATGAATTCTAGGCAAGCACTCTACTAACTATGCCCCCACATTAACCAGACATTTTTATTAATGTGATATTAAATCTTGACAAAACATACAGGAACTACTTTTTGCAGTTTTAAAGAATCTAAATCATCTTCATGAGATATATTTATTACATTTTTGTTGGGTGCTTTAATAATAGACATATGAAAATTGGTAGGACTCCCACTGAGTTATATACTCTGTGTCCCCTCTCCAGAAGAACCCTCATTCACTGTGGGGAGGAGTGTAAACTAGTACAGTCACAACGGAAATCAGTAAGGAGGTTTCTCAAAACTCTAAAAAGAAATCTACCATGGGGCCCAGCAATACTGCTCCTGAGCATACACCCTAAGGACTCTAAACGTTACAATGGAAATACTTGCTCAGCCATGTTTGCCCCTGCTCTATTCAAAATAGCTAGGAAATGGAATCAACCTCAACATCCATCAACTGAATGCTTCTCAGGGGCTGGAGAGATGGCTTAGCGGTTCAGGCATTTGCCTGTGAAGTATAAGGACCCAGGTTCGACTCTCCAGTACCCACACAAGCCAGATGCACAAGGTGGTGCATGCGTCTGGAATTCCATTGGCAGTGGCTACAGACCCTGGTGCACACATTCTCTATTTGCCTCTCCCCTCCCCCAATAAATAAATAAAACATATGTTTTTTAAAATGTTTTCCAATGCTCCCCAAAAGTTAACTCATTAAGCTGAAAGTCATCCCAGAGTGCTTAGTTTTAGGGTAATCAGTAACAGAAAGAAAAGCTGGAGATACAAGAGCATAGCTAGAAAACTGTTGGGAAAATTGTCAAAAGTGTAGTTTTTCTTTCTCTTTTTTTTATTTGAAATGTTGTATGGATAAATCATGTGTTGGTCCCTTCCCCCTCCTCCCCACCCCCATTCCACTGAGGGTCCTCACCCATGGGGCTATTCACCATGGGGTTGTGGGTTATGAGGTGTGAAAGTCATTATGAGCAGTCAGTCATTATGAGGAGGCAATGCCTCTGGATACTCACTCCTTCTTCCCACCCCATGGCTCTTACAATCTTTCCGCCCCCCCCCCCAATGTTCCCTGAGCCTTGGCAGGTGTGTTATAAGTCCTAAGCTCTCAGCAACTTCTGGATTTCTGCTTTGATACATTTTGAGTGTCCTCAGTGTCTATTGCCATCTCCCTGGCACAGGTTGTCAGACTCAGTGTGAAATCAGCATTCTTGCTCATCTTGCCAACTCCTCTGAGGAGTCACCTGGGCCCTGGCTGATGTGCGGGAGGTGGCTCATCTCATGATATGAATGAAGTCTGCTATCTTTTCTTGTCAGGTTGGTGGATGTAGCTTCTCCCTGGTTTTTGTTGCCTTCTGTAAAAGAGAAAACATTCTCCAATGGAGAGTGAGAGCAGCATGGGTTAAAGGGGGCAGGCATAGTTAATTAAGAGAGTTTTTGATGGGTGCAGCCTCTCTTTTGTCCAAAGGCTACTGGGGGCTTCTCACTTGAGTCTGTGACCCTCCTCTCCATAGGATTCTGACTCGGATCCCAGTACCAGCTGAGTTCCTTCCCATTGAGCGGGTCTCTTCTCCAATCATGGAGCCATTGGTTACCCGCCTAGGCTGAGTGCCACTATTGCACAGGTGCATGCATTGTGTCTGGCAGGTTGGTTTTGTATCTAGCAGGATCCCCTTCTTGCTCACAACGTTGGTGCCCATCTTCTACCAGCAGCTCATGAAGTACTTTCTGGTACTGTGAGGGCTAGCTGTCAGGAAGCTGGTTTCCTCCCAGATTCCAGCATGATCTCCTGACGTTCTGTCGGCATTTTGTGGTGTCTTCATCAATAGTACCTCACCTATTAGCTCAGGTGGGCAATCAAGTGCTTTGCCAGAAAGCCTGCCTTGTTTTGGGGACCTCATAGTTCTCTCCAACCAACAGCTCACTGTGGGTGTAACCCATTTCTGGTACTGGGAGTTACAAGCCAGAACCAATAATTTTAGAATTAGGCTTATACCCCTCTTCTCCAGGGGCCCTCTGCCCAGACAGCTCCCCTATACTCCTATTGAGAGTTATATCTTTTAGTTTGCTGTCCAGGAGGAAGTCTCTATGGTAATAATTCATATTGGCTTCAGTTTTGTGTGTATCTCCCCCCACCCTTCCTTTCCCCTCTCTCCAAAACCTTCCCTCCTCTTATCTTCCTTTGTGTTGCCTGTCAGGTATGCCTGCAACTCAAGCTGTACCACACACGAGGGAGAACATGTGGCATTTGTCTTCCTGTGCTTGTGTGAGTTTGCTTGGTGTGATTTTTTTTCCAAGTCCATCCATTTTCTCTTACCTCTGAGTAGAACTGCATTGTGTGCCACGTCTTTATTATCCATTTATCTATTGATGGGCATCTGGGCTGATTCCAGATCCTACTTATTGTGAATACAGCAGCTACAAACCTGGCTGAGCAAGTGTCTCAGAAGCAAAAAGTAGTCTTTAGGGTATATACCCAGGAGTGGCACAGCTGGACCAAACAATGGGTCTACTTTCAGCTTTGTGAGGAGTGAGGAGTCTCCATGCTGATTTCCATAGTGGTTGTACAAGTTTGCACTCCCACCAGCAGAGGTTGAGGGCTCCTTTTTCTCCACATCCCCGTCAGTGTTTGGGGTCACTTGATTTTTTTTTTGATGACTGTCATTCTGCCTGGGATGAGATTACAGCACAAAGCCATTTTAATCTGCAGTTTCTTGACTGCTAGGTATGTTGAACACTTCTTTACGTGTTTATTAGCCATTTAAATTTCTTCCTTTGAGAACTCTTGGTTCAATTCCCTTCCACATTTTTGAGTGGGCTGCTTCACTTTTCATTGTTTAGTTCTTTGAATTCTTCGTACATTCCAGATATCAGACCCCTGCCAGATGTAGAGCTGGCAAAGATTTTCTCCCATTCTGTAGGTTGTCCATTGACTCTTTTGATGGTTAGCTGATCTCTACAATCGCTTTTGAGTTTCATGAGATCCCACTGGTTGAGTGTTTGATTGCCTGAGCTACTGGGGTCATGTTCAGAAAGCCCTGTCCAACACCCATATCTTGGAGTGTTCTGCCTCTTGTTTCTCCTAGTTGTTTTAGAGGTTCAGGTCTCATACTGAGGTCTCTGATCCACTTGGAGTTTATTTTTACGCAGGGTGAGAGGAGACTGTCCAGGTTCATTATTCTACATGTGCCTATGCAGTCTTTCCAGCACCATTTGCTGAAGATGCTGACTTTACTCCAGCATGCATTTTTGGCCCCTTTGCCAAAGATCAGGTAAAAACTATAGTTGGAAGAACTTACACCTGGATCTTCTATTCTAATCCATTGATCTTCACGTCTGCTTTGGTACCAGTACAATGTTGTTTTTATTACTAGGGCTTTATAGTATGTCTTGAAATCAGGTATGGTGATACCACCAAAGGCATTCCTTTTCTTGAGAATACTTTGAGCTATCTGAGGCCTTTTGTGCTTCCATATGAATTTTGAGACTATTTTTTTATAATTCTGTAAAGAATGCTGCAGGAACTTTGATTGGGATTGCATTGAATCTGTATAATCCATGAGCATGGGAGCTCTTTCCATCTTCTCATGCCTTCTTCTGTTGCTTTCTTCCGAGTTATTGCAGTTTCATTGTTCAGGTCTTTTACTTCCTTAGTTAGAGATATTCCAAGATATTTCATTTTTTTTTTTTTTTTTTTTTTTTTTTTCGGTGGCTATCATAAATGAGATTGCTTTGCTGATTTCTTTCTCTATATAGTTGTCATTGGTGTAGACAATGCCACTGGTTTCTGTGTGTTGATTTTATATCCTGCCACTTTGCTAAAACAGTTCATCATTTCCTGAAGTTTTTGGTGAAGTCTTTTGAATCACTTATGACAATCCTGTCATTTGCAAACAAGGTTAGTTTGACTTCATCTTTTCCAAGTTTTCTCTTGCCTGATCACTTGAGCCAAGATTTCAAATATTATGTGGATAGTATAAAAGCGGTGGTGAGAGTGGACACCCCATCTTATTCCTGATCTTAGCAGGAAATCTTTAAGTCTTTCCCACTTAGAATGATATGAGCCTTAGGTCTGGTATATATGGCCCATATTATGTTGAGATATAGGCCCTCCATCCCTAATATCACCAGTGTTTTGATCATGAAGGGATGTTGTATTTTGTTGAAGGCCTTTTCTGCATCAATTGGAATGATCATGTGATTCCTGTCTTTAAGTCTGTTTATGTGAAGTAGTATGTGTATTGATTTTTGTATGTTGAACCATCTTTGTGTCTCTGGCATGAAACTTAGAAAGCATAAATTTTGACAGGGTATATTAGCACACACCTATAATCTCAGCACTTCAGAGAGGCATGGGAAGGATTGCTGGGGATTTGAGTTTAGGCCAGTCTACATAGCAAGTTCCATGACAACCAGGGCTGCTTAGCAAGACTTTATCCCCACCCCTCCCAGAAAAAAGATCAAAATAGCCAAAAGGTAGAAGTAGCCTATTGCTCACCAACAGATGAATGGATAAACAAGGTATGGCATATCAATGAAAAGGATTATTATCTATCTTTACATAGTCAGGGAATTCTGACACATGGCACAAGATGAATGAACCCTAAGGATAACATAAGAATTGAAATGAATCAATCAGGGCTGGAGAGATGGCTTAGCAGTTAAAACATTTGCCTGCAAAGCCTAAGGACTCATGTTTGACGCCCCAGGTCCCATGTAAGTCAGACACACAAGGTGATGCAATTCGCATGAAAAAAAAAGGAAAAAAAGTCAATCATGGTATGATTCTATTTATATGAAATACATAAAGTAGTCAAATTCACAGAGACAGCAAGTAGGGATGTGGTTAGCAGGAGCTGAAAGGAAGACCAGGGAGGAGGAATTGTTGTCTAGTGGGCACAATAGTGCAATAGGTACATCTCCTCTCAGATCTTCAACTTGTGCCATGTAGGAACTGATCATATATATGTGTGGTTTTTTTTTTCAAGAGAAGCCAAAAAGCCACCATTGATTTGCATATGTATAATATGTGGAATGTGTATCGTATATGTGTGTGCCTTCATGTGTGTGTACAGATAAACCTGCCCCATGAGCCTGTGTGCAGAGGCCGGAAGGGAACATCAGGACCCCCCTCCATCACACATCCACACGTTTCCTGGAGACCGAGTCTTCTGAGCTTGCTGTTTTCACAAGCCCCAATGACTCTTCAGTCTCTGCCCCCTCCCGCCCCCGCAGGACTGGGTTTACAGGACTGTCTGATGCCCAGCATTTATATGGGTGCTAGGGAAGTCTCAGGCCCCCTAAGGCCCTCATGCCTGTGCTGGAAGTGCTCCTACTTGCCTGGCCATTTCTCTGGTCCTGAGAGTCACATGTTTCATAAAATATCCTTTTCCTTTGAAGTTCACAATCAATTTTAAGTTTCTTAATCAGTTCAGGTCAAATAAAGGGTAGGTAGGCCTCTGATTTAGAAATGGATCAATAGGGCTTGATCCTAGGAAGAAATCTGAGCCTGAACAGCCTCAGCTTGTGCTGAGAGTTATTTCTGACTGAATTGCCATTCCCTGTGTTCATGAAGGAATGTATCGTGGGGCAGATCACAGCCATAACCTTCATCTAGAAAGCTACAAGCTAATGGAAATGGGGAGATGAGTGTGTTTTGATTTTGTTTATTGACAGTGAGAGACTTTAGCGCTCTTACACATGCTGAATAATAAGGGACTATCTGTCCACTATTGGCCAGTATGATAGAATCTCACATTAGTCTCAGACTACCCCATTGAAGAACACAAAGTCATAACAATGCCATCAGGACTTGTCCAACTTAAGAGAGAGTAACTGAGCAATTCTATCTTGCTGATTCTTAAAGATGGGGTAGCTGGAGTCTGAATCTTACCAGAAAATAAGTGTGTTCATTATCTGTCTCATGAAGTTTGAGGGGATAGGGAAAGAGAATGATAACATCTAAATAATAAATCACCTTAAAATGAACCAACATGAGCTGTTTTTAAATAAATGTAACTGAAACAGAACTATCAGCTTAAAACCTGCTATCTGGTCTTCAAACTAGCCAGTTAGTTATGCTTAGTCCTATCTTATTATGTCTATACTGTGCAGATGAAGCAAATAATTCTTTAAGCATGCTATTTGAATTAATTATTGCCAATTCCATTTAACAAGCTTGTAAATACTCAGCATGGTGGTGGGCACAGTGGTTAGGCCACAAGGCCAATGTCTGTTCTTGTTAGCACAATGGACACTCCACTCAACAACTCAAACAACATAGCTTCTTTCCTTTATTCTCTTTTTTCTTTCCCTCTTCTTTCTCTTATTCTCTTTGTTTGCTTCTTCCTTCTTCTTTCTTCTTTCTTATTTTTTTATTATTATTATTATTATTATTATTATTATTATTATTATTATTATTGGTTTTTCGAGGTAGGGTCTCACTCTAGCTCAGGCTGACCTGGAATTCACTATGTAGTATCAGGGTAGCCTTGAACTCATGGCAATCCTCCTACCTCTGCCTCCTGAGTGCTGGGATTAAAAGCATGTGCCACCATGCTGGCCTCTTCCTTCCTTTTTAAACATATTTTTATTTATCTGCAAGCAGAAAGACAGGGAAGACAGACAGAGAGAATGGTCATGCCAGGGCCTGTAGCCCCTGCAAACAAACACCAAATGCATAACCACTTTGTACATCTGGCTTTATGTGGGCACTGGGGAATCAAACCCTGTCGTTAGGCTTTGCACACAAGCACCTTAGCTGCTAAGCCATCTCCCCAGCCCCTCTTCCTTCTTTTTAAAATAAACTATCATAATTTGCATCATTGTTAATTCTAGAATCAGGTAACACTTCATTCCATGAAACAGAAGACGTGTCCTCCCGCCCAGCTAACATTTCCAATGCGTGACAAGGAAAACAAACATGCCACCACACAGAAGGAAGCACAATCTTCCCGTGGCTCCCTTGGGCTGTGTGTGGAGGAAACCATTTATGCCACAAGACCCCTCACCCTTGAGGAAAAGCCTGTTAGGATCTATGCATCGAAACTGAGAGAGAGATGCCAGGAGACATTTCGTGTCTTCACTTTTAGATTCTGTCTACTGCTCAAAGATGGCAAACAGAAGAGCTCAGAACCTGAGCCCACCCCCAGGGCATGACCCCTCCTGCCGCAGACCTCTGCGGTGGGCCACCAGCAGCAGCGAGTGCTCTTCCCCACTCACTCAAAAGCATCTCGTCAGCGCCTTCCTGGGACCTTCCAGGCTCTGCCCAACCCCACCAGTTAGCTGGAATTCAGCTTCTTGTGTTTATGAAAGTTCAGAGGCAAGAGAGAGACAGAGGTGGGCCAGCTTTCTGTTTCCCACTACACTTCACAATGTCCAGGCCTTGGAGGGGGTCATCATGGGTCCAAGGCCTGGTTCTCAGCTCTGCACATTCAGGAAGTTGATCTTATCAGGTTGTTTCAAGGGTGATGACACCCTGGGGGACTGGCTCACAGTAAGTATGCTCAAGATGCTGATTGAAAAAGCAGACGGCCAGTTTGCACATGCATGATGAGAAACACATGGGTAGGACAGGATATGCTTTGATGTGGTTTGAAGCCTTTGGAAAACCAAATCAGGAATAGAGTTCTTCTTGGAAAATGTAGACCAAGGGCTGAAGATGTAGGTCTGTGTCAGGGGGCTTGCCTAGTGTGCACAAGGCCCTGGGTTTAGTTCCCAGTACCAAAAAGAAAGAAGGAAGAAGAGGGAAGCACCTCGCTCGCCTCCGTGGTATACACAGGTCCTCAGCCTAGGGCTGCCACCTCCCTGCCCCCCCCCAATACTCTCAGCCCATTCCCTGTCTATGAAAAGAATATGAAGAGCTTACACCTATAAAGTGCTTATTATGGGCATGCTCTAATGGTTTCCCATACAGAGTCTCAACCTCCCTAGTCCTGTGAAACAGGTACTATCATTAGGCTCCTTTTTTAAAAAATTTTTATTTGTTTATTTATTTATTTATTTATTTATTTATTTATTTATTTGAGAGAGAGAGAGAGAATGGGCACTGCTAAAGAACTCCAGATGCATGCACCCCTTGTACATCTGGTTTACATAGGTCCTGGAGACTCAAACCTGGATCCTTTGCCTTTGCAGGCATGCAGCTTAACCACTAAGCCATCTCTCCAGCCCAGCATTCACTTCTTAAAAGGGAGCCTAGTGAGGGCTGGAGAGATGGCTTAGTGGTTAAGGTGTTTGCCTGCAAAGCCTAAGAACTCCAGTTCAATTCTTCAGGTCCCACGTAAGCCAGATGCACATGGTAGCACATGCGTCTAGAGTTCATATGCAGTGGCTAGAAGCCCTGGTGTGTCCATTCGTCTCTCTCTCTCTCTCTCTCTGTCTCTAATAAATAATAAACAAAGAGTAAAATCTTTTAAAAAAAAGAAGTGAATGCTCAGGGCTGGAGAGGTGGCTTAGTAAAGGTGCTTGCCTGCTGTGGTAGTTTGAATATATGTCCCCCAATATATTCAGTGTTTTATTAGTTATAGTTTGCATCTGCAATCATCTTGCTAGAGGCAATGTCACTGGGGGCCGTTCTTAAGGTGTGGTGATGGTTTGAGATTCCATTGTAAAGATATGCAAAGTGTGCCTAATAGGAGTTCCTGAAGTGTGCTGGGCTTTTGGCTGTAGTTTTGCTCTATGTGCTATGTGCCTGGTTTGATTTTTTTCTCTCTCTTGCCTGGTCCTGTGAGAGCAGGCCCCTTCTTCTGCCATTATGGAACTTCCCCTGGATCTATAAGCTTCAATAAATAATATCCTTTCCTCCATAACTGTGCCTGGTCTGGAAGTTCATCTCAGTGAACCTGAAGCTGTCTGCTACACCTGCAAAGCCTAAAGATTCATGTTTGACTCCCCAGGTCCCATATAAGCCAGACGAACAAAGGTGAGGCAAATGCAAGGTCGCACATGCCCACTAGGTGGCACAAGCATCTGGAGTTTGATTGCAGTGGCTGAGGCCCTGACAGGCCAATTCTCTCTCTTCCTCTCTCTGTCTCTCTCTCTCTAAATACAAAGTAAATAAAAGCAAATGCTCAGAGAAGTTAAGTAACTTGTCCATCACCACCCAGCTTGTCATTCTCAGGATTCAGGCCGAGGCAGCAGAGCACAGACTGCATGCCCTCGCCATCAGTGACTGTCTGTAGCAGCACTCTGCTTCCTCTTAGGCTTGAGTGATCCCCTCACATATGTCCTCATCTCCTCTACCTCCCCTTCATTCCTCCAGCTTTGGCTTTACATGTAACTGCCATCCACGCATCTAATAGTGAGTTATTCTACAAGACAAACCATGTCATTGGAATACCCCCAGCTTCAGTGTTTCCACTTAACTGCTACATCCATGCCCTGTTTATAAATATAAAATGTCTTCTCTGGATACAAGTCACATGCATCAGGGGCTTCACTGTGGCTAAAACACCAATAGCCCCATTCCTCTCACCTGTGTTGTCCAAACTGCCTTTATAAAGAGTCAAGGGGCAGTGTTAGGAAGCTCAACAGCAACCCTGCTGGCCCACTGCCACACACTGCTGGCTGAGGAAAATCCCAGGCCAGGGTTCATGCTGGGTTCCAAAATCAGTATCACAGTTGTTAAGAGACTCGGTCATAGGGACAGACTTGAAGCAGGTTGGTCATCCTCTCTGAGCATCAGCTGTCCCATCTTTACTTGTTAGACGCAACCCCATCCCCCAGGCTTCCTATTTGGCTGATTAGTAATGAAGCAAATAAGTAAAAAATTCATGTCACTGGACGTGGTGGCGCACACCTTTAATCCCAGCACTTAGATAGCAGAGGTAGGAGGATTGCAGAGAGTTTGAGGCCCCCCTGAGACTGCCTAGTGAATTCCAGGTGAGCCTGAGCAAGACATTACCTCATAAAAAAAAAAAAAAATGACTTCTTTTTCCACTTTTCTGCCACATTGTGTTACAGCCCGAGGGACCTCTCACCAGGAGCCAAACAGATGATGCTCCCTGATCTCAGACTTCCCCAAACCATTCAAACCTCATTGTTTCATGTCACTTACCAGCACCATCTTTCATAACTAGAACTTACAAAACACAGAAGCTCAAGGCCCCAGCACAGAGGAATAACAACTTTGGTCCCATTTGCTTTTCCTGAACTCCATTACCTTGATTATGCATGTCCAGTTTTTCGAAATAACCTGGAGGTGTTAATAGTGGCATGAGTTGTCTCAGCTTGGACGTTATCCATTTCCCTCTTTTGTTTTTTCTGGTACTAAGACCTCAGTTAGCACTGAAGACAATGCTCTCCCCGTCCCCATGTACACGCTCCAGTAGAGGAAGGAGGAAAACCTTTTCTAAAGACGGGTGATGACCAATCAGCTTGGCCACCACGTTTGACTGAGAAATCAGCACGCAACCCATTCAGGGTTATGAAGATAAAACCTGGAATGTTGCTGGAAGTATGGGGGAAGGGGGAAGCTCTCTGCTGATGTGTCAGTAACACAGACGCATCTTGATGCATCTTCTGGCCTCTTGCCATGAAGTGAGAATCCACCAGAGAATGAAAACAATCTGGAAGAACATGGAGCCAAGAAATGATGAAAAAGGGGTTTCTGGTGGCATTGTCTGAGTGTTCTGTCTTTACAGTGACAGAAATCTTGTTTTGTACAAAGCCCCTTTCAATTGGATTTCTATTTGCAACCTAAAGGAAAATGAATTTGATTGATTACAGATATGAGTTCTTTTAAGCTGAGACTTTACCAAGATGACAAAAAAATGTTTATCAAAGTATAAAGTTAGTTTGTTCCAGAAGTGTTAATTTCTTGCCCTGAACTCCCCATTCCAGTGTGTACTGCTTATAACCACTGTCCTCTGCTCAGGAAAACGGCCCGGGGGAATACTGTACTTGCAGTGGCTGCCAGTGGAACTACAATCCACAGCAGTGCCAAAGGCAGGCAATTGCTTTGCTGCCCAGACTCTAAAAGCACAGGTGGTCAAGAGCTGGACCATTGGGGATCTCTTGCTTACAGATGTGAGCTGATTTTGCTTAGAAAGATCGAAGTCTTGGGCTTCAGCCTTATGGACTTTGGATGATCATTCAGGGGCCACATTCAAGCTGAAGAAACGGAAGATAGGAGAGAAAAAGAAAGATACTTGAGCGCAGAGCGTGTGACCTCTGAGAAAGAAAACAACTCAGTTCCCACCTTTTCCAGTCCTTGTCTCTGGCCTCAGGAAACCTGGCTGCCCTTTGATCCAGTCATGGAGTCCTTCTGTGGGGCATGAGATAGTGGTGAATGACCATGTCTCTTCAATGGTCTCCAGGATAGGAGTCTCAGCGCCCACAGATCACCCACATGCTGGAGGGCACATTCTCTAAGCTTGCTGCTTCTTAGAAGGGTAGAGATGAGAATAGGCTAAGTCCAGGGTTTGGGAAGAAAACTCCCTGAAAATACTCAAAACAACGTCCAGCTCGTATAGAGGATAAATCAATGCCCTCGGTCGTCATGTTACAGTCAACCCCTTTTACATCAAGTAGTTTGAGTCACCCTTACCTCCGAGAGGGCCCAACCTGAAGCATACTTTACTAAATGGTTAACTTGAATCAATATTTAGAATAAAATATTCTCCAAAAAAACTAGAATAAAATGCTCTCAAAAGGGGGAAAATCTTAGTCATGGGTGGCATAGGAAAGTGTCCCAGATGGGATCAGACGTGTGGATGTGCCCTGTTCTAGCCTTATTCTGTATTATGCTGGGATCTTCTTGCATCCTGCACTGACCCTCGGGACCACAGCTCACAGACAAGTCAGCTCCCGAGTCTTCTTTTTCTGTCTTCGTTGCGGCAAGCAGAGCTGTGCATCCATTCCAGCCAGCTCTAAGCCCTTGCTCTTGGCTAGGAGGCACTGTGCGCATCACGCACACACTCACAAAAGGTACAAATGCCCAGAGTTTCCACCAACCATCTGGCCTTTTGGATTGAAGGGAATATCTTAACCAAACCCAGAAGTCTTTTCTCATTACTCAAACCGCTGTCCTATGATTACTTTCTGTTGTAAGGGGGTTCCAATCCCATCTGAGGTTGGAAAAAAAAGTTCACCTAAGGGCTAGAGTGTTTTTCTCTTTAACTGTTTTGTGCCTTTCTGTGAAAACTATACCAGCAACTGCACATACTTTATAGCACTACTTAAATCACTTTGAACTGCTGGTCTATGCTTTCTGGCCCTTGAAAACACTGATTTTTACTAAAGAAAGAGTACACAAATCAATTTGTGAAGAATCTTTGATCTTTCAATTTCTGCTTCTACAGGGGAACAAATTCAGAAAAGTGTTCTTCAGATCTGTCTCCAGAATGTATTAAAAATAAGAATCATGGGCTGAAGGCATAGCTCAGTGGTAGAGCACTTGTCTGTCATGTGCAAGTCTTTGGGTTCCATCAAGACAAAAAGAAATTAGTTCTAAAAGAAGGAAGAGGAGAAGAGAAAGAGAAAGAAAGAAAGAAAGAAAGAAAGAAAGAAAGAAAGAAAGAAAGAAAAAAGAAAGAAAGACAAGAAAGATAAAGAAAGAGAGAAGAAAGAAAGAGAAGAGAAGAAAGAGAAGAAAGATAAAGAAAGAGAGAAGAAAGAAAGAAAGAAAGAAAGAAAGAAAGAAAGAAAAGAAAGAAAGAAAGAAAGAAAGAAAGAAGAGAGAAGAAAGAGAGAAGATAAAGAAAGATAAAGAAAGAGAGAGAAAAAAGAAAGAAAGAAAGAAAGAAAGAAAGAAAGAAAGAGAAGAAAGATAAAGAAAAGAAAGAAAGAAAGAAAGAAAGAAAGAAAGAAAGAAAGAAAGAGGAGGAGAGAAAGAAAAGGAAAGTAAAGGAAGGAAAGAAGGTAGGTAGGAAGGGAGGGAGGGAGGAAGAAAGGAAGAAAGTTGTTTTGAAGAAGTTATTTGGATTTTGAGACAGGCTTTCATGTATCTCAGGCTGGTCCTAAATTTCCCATGTATCAGAAGTTGGCCTTGAACTCCAGATCCTCCTCTGTCCACCTCTGAAGTGCTAGGATTACAGGCGTATACCACTATGCCCAGCTAGAACTTTCATCTCTTATGGAAGAAAAGTAAGGGCCTTTCACAATGCCCTGATATACTTGGTTGTGCATTATGGACGTTTGAATGGATGTCCCCCAATAGACTTAGGAGCTTATTAAAGCTTTAGATCTCCAGCTGCCTGGCTGGAGGGGGTGTCACTGTGGGCAGAACCTGGTGTCCAGCCCTCAGGTGTGTTTGGGGGTGGATTTGGAATTCCAGCCTAAAGATACACAGAGTGTCTGAGTTCTGTTGAGTTCCTAGAGTGTGCCTGCTTGTGGTACTGGTGGTGGGTTTTCTCTTTTTCACCATTGTGGAATTTCCCCTGGATCTGTAAGCCTCAAATAAATTCTGTCCCTCCTATAAACTATGACTGGTTTGGAGGTTCATCCCAGCAATGTGAAGCTGACCACTGTATGCATTCTTTGCTAAAAGGCAACAATTAAGGAATTAAATCTATCCTCTCAATGTCTTTCTCCCTCACTCCCCTAGTAAAATAGGAATGTAAATAATTTAATGCAATTGCTTCTTTAAATATGAGAGAACTGAAGCATTGCTGAGAGGGCGGGAGGCAAGAAGGTCTGAGCTCACTGGGCATACTCCACAGATTTAGGCACAGTGACATTCCACGCATAAGGAAGCTAATATTTTACTTCAGAGCCAGTAGCCCAATAGGAGCTAATCATGCTCTGAGTTTCTTCCCAACCCGAAGGTTGAGAACTGAGGACATATAAACACTGACTTCTGTCGCCTACTGGGAGCCATCTAACAGAGTGTTCCTACAGAATCCCACACTTCCCACAGATCCTGCAGGATCCGGCCACAGCTTGAGACCTTCCTTCTGGAAATGCATTTAGAGTTCAAATCAAACAGAACATCTCAGAGCCTCTGACCATGCAGGATGGCCACCAGTGGGAGGGAGATACTAATGGTGGTCAGGGCCTGACCTTCACCCATGCTGACTAGCAAGGAGAAACCACCAGTGATAAGGGGAAGGACAGGACAGGCCCTTCCTGACCCTCTTCCTTGTCCCCATATGGCCATCAGCAGAGAAGGCAGAAAGCAGGAACTAGAGGCCAGCAGGGCAGGCCCAAGGGTCATAGAGCACAGGAGGGGGGAGGGCAGGGGAACAAGTGGGATGTAGCTGGCCAACAACCCCACCTCAGCTGGGACGGCCTGTACTCTTAGTTTTTATTTCCATGGCCTGTTGCTAAGTGCTATACATAATGTAAAAGTAAATAGTTACACGGTCCAGCTTGGAATACACAAAAACACACATGAATCAGCCAAGAGAGAGGGATCGCTCAAAGTTTCTAGGTTTATTTTTAAATCCTGGTCAATCAAATGAGTAACCGAAATGTGCAAAGGAAGGCAAGTTAGGGCTGAGAAGTATGGACAGGAAGAAAGTCATGCAAGCTCCGGTCATCTGTCACACCCCCCAGGGGTCTTAACTACCTCACAGTAGTGTAACAGAAAACATCATCTCCCACCTTTGGGGTTAAGGATGGATTGAGTGTAACACAAGATATTTGTCAGTAAAGGTCTAGAGTCAATAAAAGTAGCCAACACCATACTAAAGTGATGCGCATAAACCACTGAGGAAAAGGAAGATGTTCTGTTCACCTTGTATTTCCCACAACATGAGACCCAGTGCCTTGGAAAAAGCAGTCACAACAATTGTTCGTTGAAGAAAAGGAACAAGGCTGGGCGGGGTGGCACACACCTTTAATCCGAGCACTAGGGAGGCAGAGGCAGGGGGATTGCAATGAGTTCTAGGCCACCCTGAAATGACATAGTGAATCCCAGGTCTGCCTGGGCTAGTGTGAGGGAAAGAAAAGAAAAGAAAAGAGAAGGGAAGGGAAGGGAAGGGAAGGGAAGGGAAGGGAAGGGAAGGAAAGGAAAGGAAAGGAAAGGAAAGGAAAGGAAAGGAAAGGAAAGGAAAGGAAAGGAAAGGAAAGGAAAGGAAAGGAAAAGAACAAGGATAAAAATCCTGCCAATCATCAAAGTGCTGAGAACAAGTGACTGTGGCATTCACAGCTCTCTGTGAGATACTCTATCACCCGCTCAAGGCTCAGACAGCATTGCAGGAGGAAGGGCAGGAAGACCATAAGAATCAGAGGCTGGGGAGGAGTGCTGAGGAGCACTGTCTTCCCGATATCACATGACCATTGCATTCATGACCTCACAGTGAGTGTCATTACCTGTATAAGCTCTACATAATACTGGACCCATGTACATTCTGTCATAGATAGTGGAGGAGGACATGAGACCCTCGTCCCTCCATGAGGAGGTATTGGCCATTAATGGTTGGTAAGGGAGCAGGAGATGTGTTCTGATAAACAATCCCTTTCCATGCTCATGTAGGCAACCCTACATGTACAAGAAAAAAAGACAACAAAGTAGAAGGAGTTCAGTGAAAGGGGGTCAGGGAAGAAGGGCAAGAGACAGCAATAGGAAAGGAATGTGATCAAACACATTATACACATGTATGAAATGTCAGTTAAAAAGTGCTGTAGGGGCTGGAGAGGCCCTGGCTGGAGAAGCCTAAGAACTCATGTTCAAATCTCCAGGGCCCACGTAGCCAGATGCACAGTGATGCAAATGAGCATGTCACATATGCGCACAAGAGGGCACACACGTCTGGAGTTCATTCGCAGCATGCTGAAAGTCCTGGTGTGCCCATTCTCTCTCTCTCTCTCTCTCTCTCTCTCTCTCTCTCTCTCTGTCTCATCTCTGCCTCTTTCTCTGAAAATAAACAAAAGTGCTATGGGGCTGGAAAGATGGCTTAGAGGTAAGATGCTTTCCTGCAAAGCCTAAGGACCCACGTTCACTCTCCAAGTCCCACATAAGCCAGACACACAAGGTGACGCAAGTGCACAAGGTAGTACATGTGCACAAGACAGTGCACACATCTGGAGTTGGATTGCTTGGCTGGAGACCCTGGCATGCCAAATCTCTCTCTCTTTCTCTCTCTCTCACTCTCTCTCTCTTTCTCAAAAAAAAAAAAAATAGTGACCTTGAGATTGAAGAGCAGGAATACTCTGAGATTTGCTCAATTTCTTCATCTATAAAGGAGATTATGTGTGTGGCCCCTCCACCTAGCAGGACTGTGGCAATGAACAGGAGTTTATCCCCAGACGCCGTGGGGGCTCCTTGGAACCATGCAAGCTCACAGTACCATCTTACTCATACAAAGCAAACAGCCTAGGCCCAAAGGTTAGTCCCAGTGTAGCCATCTAACCTCAAGTAAATATGTGATCTACCTTCTCTGAGAAAAATCCCATCTCATTATAAAGCAACTAGTTTATAGTTTTAATAAAAATACAAGAGACATCACTTGCGTTGTAGAAATGAAAATGTTGTTTAAATGTGTTTTTAAAGCAACGTTCACTAAAGGTGATGGGATAATTGGTTAGTAAAAGTAGAAAAATAGTGTTTCAATCCTCATTTCCTCCTTACCCTACACCGCCATAAATTATAGTTGGACTAAATAATAGGGTTGTTAAGTTAAGAATCCTTTATAATCAGTATTAGTCCAACTCTGTGAAGGGGCAGAAAGGGCAGCACTGAGGGCGAGGAATTACAGGGAAATGTTGTCCACTCAATAATGTCAAACTATCAACAGGCAAGGGGTGTGTGGTAGTTTGAATATATGTCCCCCAATATATTCAGTGTTTTATTAGTTATAGTTTGCATCTGCAATCACCTTGCTAGAGGCAATGTCACTGGGGGCTGGTCTTAAGGTGTTAATGGTGTGGGTTTGAGATTCCGTTGTAAAGATATGCAAATGTGCCTAGCAGGAGTTCCTGAAGTGTGCTGTGTGACCTTTTGGCTGTAGTTTTGCTCTGTGTGCTGTGGTGGCTGGTTGGCTTTCTCTCTCTCTGCTTGGCCCTGTGAAAGCAGGCTGCTTTTCCTGCCTTTATGGAATGTCCCCTGGATCTGTAAGCTTCAATAAATAATATCCCTTCCTCCATAACTGTGCCTGGTCTGGAAGTTCATCTCAGCGAACCTGAAGCTGTCTGCTACAGGGTGCATGGGGAAATATTTGTGACAAATATGCTAAAGATATGTTGTTATATGTTGTTGAAGATTTATTGTCTACAGTATATATGTTTTTTATTTTTTTTAATTTATTTGCAAGCAGAGAGAGATAGAAGAGAGGCATACAGGGAGAGAATGGGCATACCAGGACCTCTAGCCACTGCAAATAAACTCCAGATGCATGTGCTCCTTGTGCATCTGGCTTACATGGGTCCTGGAGAATCAAAACGGGATCTTTTGGCTTCGCAGGCAAACACCTTAACCGCTAAGCCATTTCTCCAGCTCCTACAGTATATATTTTAAGTGAAAGAAAAAAGCAAGTTACAGAATAAAACGTAACTCCTTTCTATCTTGGAGGGAAAGTACTCCCATCCTGATACATCTACAGGACCCATGGATACCAAAGTCTGCAGATATGCAAAGGTCATGTAAGCTGGCATGGTAATAGCATTGGATGCATGCACATCCTTCTACATCCTTTAAGTCATCTCTAGATTAGTTATAATAGTACCGCATAAATGTTAGGTAAGTCCTCATATTTAGGGAATGATGACCACAAAAATCTGTAGTGTTCAGATGCAATTTTATTTTTCAAATATTTTCATGTTTTAATTTTTTGAATATCTTTCTATCCAAGTTTGGTTGAATCTGTAGAAAATAATCTGCACAGATGGAGAGGCAACCACATTGTACACACAAATGTGGAGAAAATTAGAGACACACACACCAGGCCTTGAATGCTGCCTCTGTTCAAGGCTTGAGAAGAGAGACGAGCCTAGACAGCTTGGACTTTGTGTACCCACATCCTGAATTGTTTTTCTCATTATCACAATTGTAAACTGGAAAGAAAGAATTTTAATTTTAATTGTTGTAAAAAAATCTAACAGCAAAAAAATGTGTACCAAAAAATGAGGAAGAAAAGAAATACAACTAGTATACAATAACATGAAAAATAAAACTTCAGACTCATTAATAATATAAATGGAAAAGTATTGAAGATTACCAAATTTATAAACATTGCAAGTTAATGATTGTTGAAGCAAGAGATCAATACAATGACACAGCAAAAAATCTTCTAATCCATTGGGAAAGCAAATTGTAAAATCATCTAAAATTTTTGTTTTGTTTTGTTTTAGTTTTTCAAGGTAGGGTCTCACTGTAGCCCAGGATGACCTGGAATTAGTCTCAGGGTGGCCTCGAACTCACGGCAATCCTCCTACCTCTGCCTCCCAAGTGCTGGGATTAAAGGCATGTGCCACCACGCCTGGCTTAAAATTTGTTTTTTAATGCTCAAACCTTCAGCCTAGGAATATATCTTAGGATATTATTTTATTGTATTTTATTTATTTATTTTTGGTTTTTCAAGGCAGGGTCTCACTCTAATCCAGGCTGACCTGGAATTCACTATGTAGTCTCAGGCTGGCCTCAAACTCACGGCGATCCTCGTACTTGGCCTCCCAAGTGCTGGGATTAAAGACGTGTGCCACCATGCCCAGCAGGATATAATTTTAAATAGAGGAACAGTTATTGTACAAAATAACACTGCAAGAACATTTTTGAAATTTTTAACCAAAAGATGAAAAATGGAAGGACTAGGTAAACAGAGGTTTATCCATTTAATGGAATATTATATATCCAAGAAAGTGTTGTCTACAAAGATTATAGAATCAAATATAAAACATTCTAGATATGCACTCACATGAAGAAATAATTTTTAAAATATACAAACATGACTATGCAACTAAGGAGTTCCTATATAAAATAATGAAAAGAAATCTAATTGTCTTTCAATATTGGATTATAAGTGATATTTTTCTTCTTTTGAGTTTTCTGTATGATGCAGATGTTTTTCCACTCATATTTTGTATTCATAATTATCAGGCTAACAGGACAGAAGAGGAAACAACTTATGGGCTGGGGAACATATTCCTTAAGTGCCTTCCTGTTGTCTTCCTGAGAACTGCAGAAGCCAGGACGACTTCTCATTCTTACTGCATGTCTTCTGGCCCAGCATGGAACTGTTCATCATGTCTTCCATAGGGTGAGCTGTTGGAAACTGTGTCACAGACATGCCACATGTCAGCTTCCAGTGCCAGCAAGTCACAGAGCAAAATCCCGTTAAAGTGCTCGAGCTCTAACTGTCCATCAAAACATTTAGCTCACACATCTAAAGATATGTGTGTGTGCCTGTGCACATGCGTGCATTTGTGTGTGTGTGTGTGTGTGTGTGTGTGTGTGTGTGTGGGTGGGTACCTGCTGCTTCTTCCATCTTCTTCCTTAAAGGCAGCAAGATAAACTCTGTGGTAATGATGCAGCAATCTGTCTTCAGAAACTAGAACAGTGATACGAAAACGTGAGAGCTAACGCAATCCCAGACCATATTAAGCCAACTGAAATAACACATTAATGTCCATCTCTCCTCTCAAATTTGCCATATAATGTGATTCAGTCAGCTCAGATCCCGACACCTTCACACCCTAATACTGAATGAGGTTTTTTTTCCCACTTCAAATGGTTAAAAATCCCTTGTGAGGCTGGAGAGATGGCTCAATGGTTAAGGTGCTTGCCCGGAAAGCCTAATGAGTGACTCAAGTTTGATTCCCCAGTACCCACATAAAGCCAGATGCACAAGATGGTATGTGTGTTTGGATTTCATTTGCAGTGACTGGAAGCCCTGGTGTGCCCATTCTCATTCTCTCTCCTGGGTGTGGTGGTGCACACATTTAATCACAGCACTTGAGAGGCTAGGGTAGGAGGAATGCTATGATTTCGAGACCAGCCTGAGACTACATAGTGAATTCTAGGTCAGCCTGGGCTAGAGCAAGGCCCTACCTTGAAAAAAAAAAAAAAACATTGTGTAACATTACAGATATGTATCGTGTAAAATGATTCATAAATATTACAAAAATCTTTATATAAAGTTAATAAAAGAAAATACATTATTAACTCCTGCCTGTGAACATTTGAATTATTCATAATAACCTATAACTTTATTCCTAAAAGTGTAGGGATAAACTAGAGATTGTTAATTCTAATATTACTGTGAAAACATCCAAGACTCTTCACAATTGTAAGAAATGTCATACAAACACAGCATTCTTCTAAAGAAAATAACAACCCTCCTAGTTTGTCTCTTAGTAAATCTAAGGATTTGCAATAGCTTGTGTGAAATTATTTTCTGAAAGGTGGGTACACCTGTTCCCTTGCTATTAAAGGGGAGCAGCCTGCATCTGCAAATAGACATCTCTCCCTGTGTTTGCATGTGTAAATCCACTTCCAGTCTCAACGCTCACAGAACTCCGCAGAGCAGGTACCATTACTGCTTTAGTCATCACCTAAAGACCCAAGTCCCATGGGGGTCTCACAACTACTAAGTGGCAGAACTAAAGCTATGAAACCAGATGAATCTGGCTCCAGAGAGAATCTGCTCATTCTACTGCAGAACTACAGATAGCACCCATATCCATTTTTTTATGAGAGAGAGAGAGAGAGAATAGGCATGCCAGGGCTTCCAGCCACTGTAATAGAACTTCAGACATGTGAGCCACCTTGTGTGTATGCACAACCTTATGCATGTGTCACCTTGTGTGTCTGGTTTACATGGGATCTGGGGAGTAGAACATGGGTCCTTAGGCTTCACAGGCAAGTGCCTTAACTGTTAAGCCATCTCTCCAGCCCCCATTTTTTCTTATACCAAAAACATTTTGGGGGCTGGAGAAATGGCTTAGCAGTTAAGGTGCTTGCTGGCAAAGCCAAAGGACCCAGGTTCTATTCCCCAGGACCCACATAAAGTCAGATGCACTAGGTGGTGCATGCATCTTGAGTTTGTTTGCAGCAGTTGGAGGTGCTGGTGTGCCCATTCTCTCTCTCCCTCTCTCTCTCAACTTAATTAATTAATTTAATTAAGTATTTAAAAGAAAATCTCTGTCTAGGCTTCATCTGAACAACCTGTGAAAAAACAGCTGCTATCCCCAAACCAAATGAATAGGCCACCAATGGGCACTCAGCCATTCTGAATGAAGAAGAATATTGAATTACTACATCAAATTTCAAACAGTTAAACAAGACCCAAGCTTGAACTACAGGAAGGAAACTATACATGGCCTTCAGATAATGGGGGGGAAAACTATAAACCAATTAAATTGTCTAGTGAAGAAAAAGTAAAGGTATAGAGGGGATAAAAATAGTTTCCCACTTATCTCTGCTTTAATAATAGCAGATTAGCATGCATTCTCGTGGAAGTCACCCAGGCAACCAGAAATACAAAGACAATGATGTTTGGAAAATATGTATATAAATCTATTTTTTTTCCATCTTTGGAATTAAAATGATTACTACTGCAAGAAAAATCTTTAATTAGAAGACAACATAAGAAAAAGAGTAGATACAAAAGAAAGTTTTGTTAATATGTACTATGTGGTCTTTAGGAGAGCAATTAAATATAAAAGCATGTCTCTGTATACAAGGCCCTGGCCCACTATTATCTCAAATTCCAGCCAACAATCTATTAAGAAAAATGTGGTTTCGGGGCTGGAGAGATGGCTTAGCCTGCAAAGCCAAAGGACCCAGGTTTGATTCCCCAGTACCCACGTAATGCCAGAGGCACAAGATGTCGCATGCATCTGGAGTTGGTTTGCAGTGGCTGGAGGCACTGGCACACCCATTATCTTCCTCTCTTCCTCCCTCTCTCTCTCTCCCTCCCTCCCACTTTCTCTATCTCTCACTCAAACAAGTAAATAAAAAATTAAAACAACATTTTTTAAAACAGAAAAGAAAAGCTGGGCGTGGTGGTGCACGCCTTTAATCCCAGCACTCAGGAGGTAGAGGAAGGAGGATTACCGTGAGTTCGAGGCCATCCTGAGACTACAGAGTGAATTTCAGGTCAGCCTGAACTACAGCGAGACCCTACCTGGGGGGGGAGGATGAAAGAAAAATGTGTTTTGTTTAATGTTGGACTTTTTCCCCTCTCTTTTCCAAACTTCATGTTTTTATTTTATAAACCAAAGGCAGACTAATATCAAAAATGGCATATTAGAAAAATTTTAAATTGCATTGAGAGAACTTAATTAGGCTGACTATATGTCTCTGCCTGTTTGCTCTGCCTGTCACTCTCAGATGTCTTGTGGTGTGAATGATAAATTACATGACCACCTTATTTTTAGCCGAGAAATACTTCCTGAATTTTTTTTTTACTTTTTGTTTATTTTTATTTATTTATTTGAGAGTGACAGACAAAGAGACAAAGAGACAGAGAGAGAGAGAGAATGGGTGCACCAGGGCCTCCAACCACTGTAAACGAACTCCAGATGCATGAGCCACCTTGTGCATCTGGCTTATGTGGGTCCTGGGGAATCGAGCCTCAAACCGGGGTCCTTAGGCTTCACAGGCAAGCTCTTAAGTGCTACACCATCTCTCCAGCCCCACACTTCCTGAATTTTTGATGATGTGCTAGTTACCAGGTTGGGAGAGTAGGACAGGAGAACGGGCCACTGGGAGAGCATCCTTGAAGGAGATCATAGGACCCAGCCCCCTTTTCCTCTCTTTGCTTTCTGGAGGTCACCATGAAGAGAGCAGCTTCCAAAAGCAATGAAGACCATGGACTACAACCTCCAAAAACATCTGCCCACATAAAACTTCCCTCTTTTTAAGTGTATTCTCTCAGATATTTTGTCACAGTAACACAAAGCTGACTAGCACAACCCAACTGAGCAACCTCCTCAGAAGCTGGCCCACAGAGGCACTTGTCATGGCTGTGGGCTGGCTAACCCTTCTGCCTTGCAACAACACAAAGTGTGGTCAAACCCTGGCCCTGCACCTGTTAGGACCCTGTAGGAAACTGAAGACGCTGCTTTTTGGTCGTGCGGAGGAGACCTGCTAAAGAGGCTATTGAGAAGAAAAGAATAATGCTTAAGAAAACAATGAAGGAAGGGGCACGTCTCTAAGGCAATGTTACCAATGACCCAGGAAGGGAGCAGCTAAGGGGACTTGAGAGAGGAGAGGGCAGCTGGTACCCTTGGGAACAGACACAGCCAGCCTCCGGCATGTGAGCCCGCAGAGGAAGCTAGAGAAATGGACGCCCTCACTCTCTTTCCACCCTCCCAGTTTCTGCTGGACCCAGTGTTGATCAAAGCGCAAAATGATCATTGATGCCAGTGATAGAGATTGCCTCGGGGCAGCAGGGGCAGGTAAGAAGGGAGCCAGCCAAGGGGACAGGAGGGACCTACAGGAGCTAGCCAGTCCACTCACAGAACTGGCCTGACCACTGTTGAGAAAGTGAAATTAAGCGGCATCCTGAGCAGAAAGGTGCCATCGCCAGCGCTATGTGACGCTTCACGTGCGAGGGACTCATCCAGTCCCAGAGCCCCACGCTTTGGAGAAGATGGCTCTAGGCACAATGCACTACCATCACCATCTTGATTTTTTTTTTCAGTTTCTATTTATCTCTTTGTGTGTGCATGCGCATGTGTGTGAGGGAGGAGGGTATGCCAGGGTCTCTTGACACCGCAAATGATACCTGTAATGGCTTTATGTGGGTGACCGGCAAACTGAACTCAGGCCAGCAGTCTTGGCAAGTAAGCACCTTTAACTGCAGAGCCATCTCTCTGGCCCCCTCTTGAAGTTCTTTATGTTGGTATTCTTGTTTGTTTGTTTGTTTGTTTCAAGGTAGGCTCTCACTCTAGCCCAGGCTGGCCTAGAATTCACTCTGTAGTCCCAGGCTGGCCTAGAACTCACAGATTCTCCTACCTCTGCTGGGATTAAAGGCATGCACCACCATGCTGGTTGCTGTATTGGTTTTTTTTGTTGTTGTTGTTTTAAACAAGGGAGTTGCATTTTCATTTCTTTCTAACCCTATAAAGTATGCAACTGCTTTTCTGCAAAGCAAACTGTTTTCTTTGGCTGGTGAGAGCAAATTCTCTAAGTATTACAGTATTCCAGATACACTCATCAAAGTAAACTGATCCGGAGGTGGCATTAACCACAACAAGGAGTCAGGAGACGATGTGGTAGGATAAGACGGAGGGCATTTCATCTGCTTTTCGTTTCTTTTCCCTCCTTCCTCTCCTCTGAAATCAAACTGCAAAGTGACTGAGAAACCCAAGGGAGCTGCCCCCTAGAGGAAAGAAGTCCTTAATTACCACAGCTGCTCAGAGCACGAGGTAAATGGGTTTTGGCTCTACCCCAGCTAATGTGGTCAATTCACATGACCAAACAGAATAATTCATACCTTGAAGTGGACTCGCTGCTCAGTTACAGTCGTCAAATGAGCCAGGTAACCGACTAAGCTACTCTGAATCTTCACCTTGTGCTCTCCATGTTCCAAGGACCCAGGTAGGGAATGTTGATATTTGTGTAAGAGGCTTGTTGGTGGGCATCTGTAAACTCGGTGTGTGTGTGTGTGTGTGTGTGTGTGTGTGTGTGTGTACGCGCACATAGCCTCATGAGCTCACTTGTGGAAGTTGGGGCGCTCGCCTCTGGTGGCCAGAGGAGAACATCAGGTGTCCAGCTCCACTGTTCTCCTCTGTGATCTTGTTCAGAGCCAGAGTCTCTTGTATACAATATTTCTAGGCCAGCATTTCCTGGAAGCTTAGGAACTTGAGCCTATACTGGTTCCATATCCCCTTTCTGAAACACTCCCAACAACTTCACCTTCCTCTGAGTAGTAAATACATTCCTGAAAGCACTTGGGGAAGCTCTGGGTGGGAAGCCAGACAGGGCCAGTGGCTGCCCCGTCTCTCCTTCCTTCCCTCCAAGGCCACCCAGAAAAGCCACATACAGAAGACTTCCAGTGACTTTTAAAAAAAAAAATTTTTTTTGAGGTAGGGTCTCACTGTAGCCTAGGCTGATCTGGAATTCACTATGTAGTCTCAGGCTGGCCTCAAACTCATGGCAATCCTCCTACCTCTGCCTCCCGAGTGAGTGCTGGGATGAAAGGCATGAGCCACCAAGCACAACTCCAGTGACTTTTTTTTTAATTTTTAATTTTTTAAATTTTTATTTATTTATTAGAGAGAGACAGAGAAAGGGCACACCAGGGCCTCTAGCCATTGCAAATGAACTCCAAACACATGTGCCACCATGTGCATCTGGCTTACATGGGACCTGGAGAATTGAACCTGGGTCCTTAGCCTTCGCAGGCATATATCTTAACTGCTAAGCCATCTCTCCAGCCCTCTAGTGACTTTTGACAGTCTCTTTTATTCCCTTCTTTACTTTAGAAGTACAGAATAGTGGATTTTAAGTGTTTGCATGTTTTATTATTTAAAGTTAGAATAAAATTTCAAAAGAGAAGAGAGAAAGTATCTGTAAAACCTCTATGGTATTGCAGAAACCAGAGTGGGAGATGGTAAACAAAATTTAGGGTCATCAATATGGATTCAGAGATCCAAGAGCTGCCGTGTGTACTCCTGAGAGCTGTGGTGGAATAAACAGTGTCCCTTGCCCCCAAACTATGACCATGTCCCAAGTCCTGGAGTCGGCGGGGTGAGTGAACTTGGACAAAGTATCTTTTTAGACACACATACGGATCTTGAAACATAATCATTATGAATTACGCAAGTGGATCTTAAATCCAATGACAAGTGTCCTTATGAAAGATGTACAGAGCAGAGGGACACAGAGGAGAGGAGGAGGACAGGGGAGCGATGCAGCCTCAAGCCCAGCAATGCCCATGGCCAGCAGGAGCTAAAAGGAACAAGACAAGTATAGTGACCCGTATCTGCAGTCCCAGCTGTTCAGTAGGCTAAGGATCACCTGAGTCCACAAGTTCAACACTTGTGCACAAGTGCAACAACCTAGGGAGTCACTGTTTATACATACATACACATACATACATACATACATACATACATACATACATACATACATACATGCAGCAAGAAACTAATCTCCCCCTGTTGCATGTAGAGAAAGTTGGGTCTCTGCTCTTCCACTTCAGATTGGAACCTCCAGAACTTTCAGAGAATCAGAATCTGCTGTGTCGAGCCTCCCACTTTGTGACAGTTACTCCCAGCAGACACAGGAAACAAACACCAGCCCTCAGCCCCGTCTCTCGCTGGCTGCCTCAGCTTTGCAAGCCGTGGGAATGGAAACTCTGAGGCTGTCTAAAACGGCCCCTTCCGCTCATAGAGGAGGCCTAGTTCTGGTACCAGAATAATAAGACTAACCACTTTTCTCCCATGCGAGTGGTCACGCGCTTGGTGACGTGAGCCTCGCGTTGCCACAGATCTCTTTCAGGCCACACTGTCCCTCCGCTATGCCCAGGTGTCGAGGCAGATTTCCATTGGCTCCACACGGACATCAAATTACACCCAAAGAACCAAAGCACGCAGGTTTGGGGGGAGAGGTCCAGTTACAAGAAATGTTCTAATTATTTCCAGTGTTTAGTCAGGTTTCAAATCCAAGCTCCCCAGTTCACTGAACCCTGGCCACTGGTAAACTGCTGCACCTCTGGGGACCCCAGGTCCCACACCTGTCACATTAGGTGAATCGCAAGCTCCATTGCTGGATGCTGTCTACTTGCCATCCTCTCTCCTCCCTTCTGTGAGTTAACCAGTGGACAATCTGAGAGGTTGGGAAGAAGAGTGCCTGAGGACTTACAGGACCATGTGACTCCCTGTCAGGCAACAGCTGCAGGACCCTCTCCAGTCAACCTGCCCCTCCCCGCCCACTGCCCAACAGTTCCAAAAATTGCTCTCTCTGTGGCTGCCTCAGCTTGCCCACCCCTGCAGAGTCCTTTCACTAAAGCATCCTTCAGGTCCAGCCCTTATTAGAGGTATACTCTTGTCTCCTATGGGATTCCTCCATAGAGTTTGCCAGAATTGATTAGAACCCCTGTAGGCATGTATGCCCCTAGAGGCAACATGGTCAACTTGTCCGAGGAAATGTCGCAGTGCCATATTTACTTCCTGTCCCAAGTTCGACCACACACACAGTTCAGTCCTATGGATGTGGAGAAAACCCCTCATCTTCAGATTCCTCCCCCTCCCTCTCCCTCCCCTTGCTCGGATCCCTCTGGGCATGCTATTGTCCCATGTGACAGTGAATTCAGGGCTCCCCATGTCCCCCAAGTGGAGTTTAAACTCTACCACTGTTCCTCACAATTCCAATCTGCCCTCAAGGATGTCTTCAGTCCTTCACACACACCAGGGTGGCTATTAAATGTAAGAAGAAGAAAAAGGAAAATGACAAAGATGACTGGTTATGGAGAAATCAAAACTCTTTTTGCATTGCTGGTAGGTGTGTAAAATGATGTCAGTTACTCAAAAAAAAAAAAAAAAACTAAGCATAGCGTCACATATAACCCAGCACCAACACTGAAAGTAGGAACTTGAATGAAGATCCGTGTGCCCGTGTTCATAGTGGTGTCATGCACGCCAGCCAAGAGATAGAAGCAGCCCGTGGCAAGAAGCAGACAAATGGATAAATAAAAATGTTACATTATTTAACCTTCTTTTTTTTGAGAGAGAGAGAGACAAAGACAGAGATAGGGAGAAAGAGGCAGAGAGAGAGAGAGAGAGAATATGGGTGCACCAGGGCTTCTCAGCCACTGTGAAAGCACTCCAGATGTGTGCGCCCCCTTGTGTGCATGTGCAACACTGTGCGCTTGCGTCACTTTTGCGTCTGGCTAAACGTGGGACCTGGAGATTCGAACAAGTGTTCTTAGGCTTTGCAGGCAGGTGCCTTAACCGCTAAGCCATCTCTCTAGCCCACATTACATAATCTAACAAGGTAAGAAAACCCCTATCGCACCATTGGTGAACCCTAAGGACATTATGTTAAGTGAAAGAAATCAATCATGAAAGACCACTATTGCTTATGACAATCTTAGAGGCCTCAGACTCTCAGAAACAGAAGGTAGAAGAGTGGTTTCCAGGGGGAAAGGGAGGAATAGGGGAGCTGGTGTTTAATGGATTGGAGCTTCAGTTTGCAAAGAGGAAAAGCTTCTGGAGAGTGATTGAGACAATGGCATACAACAGGACTGTGCTGGTTGACACAAAACTGTATACTTAAAATGGTTAAAATGGCAAACTTTATTTATTTTTATTTATTCTTATTTCTTGTGCTTGTGTGCGGTGTGCACTCATGCATGTTCATATGTGTGCAGGCATCTGTGTGTGTGCATACCCACAGACACATACTTTTTGAGACAGAGTCTCTCACTGGACCTGGAGCTTCCTGCTTCAACTAGGCCAGCTGGTCATCAAGTCCCGGTACTCCTGTCTCTACCTCCCCAGTGCACACTACAACACCCAGCTTTTTTTAATTGATACTTGGGATCCGAACTTAGTCTTCATGCTTCCGTGGCAAGCACTTTACTGATAGAGCCATATTCCCAGACCTTTTACCACAAGTTTTCTTTGAATTTATTTTTAATTATTTATTTAAGACAAAGGGGGGGGGCAAGAGAGAGTGGGCATGCCAGGACACACGTACCACCTTGTGCATCTGGCTTAAGTAGGACATGGAGAATCGAACCTGAGTCTTTAGGTCTCACAGGCAAGTGCCTTAACTGCTAAGCCATCACTCCAGGCCAAGTTTTTAAAAATATCTTATTTATTCATTTGCAAGAAAGGGTGGGGGGGATTGGGCACACCAGGGCCTCTTCCCACTGCAAACAAACTCCGGATACATGTGCCACTTTGTGCATCTGGCTTTACATGGGCCCTGGGGAATCCAACCCAGGCTGTCAGGTTTTGCTAACAAGTGCCTTTAACCACTGAGCCATCTCCCCAGCCCCACCACAAAGTTTTAAAATGTACTCAAGAAATATTTATTCTTGAGCCGGGCATGGTGGCACACACCTTTAATACCAGTACTTGGGAGGCAGAGGTAGGAGGATCGCTGTGAGTTTGAGGCCACCCTGAGACTACATGGTGAATTTCAGGTCAGCCTGGGCTAGAGTGAGACCCTACCTCGAAAAACCATACATACATATACACACACACACACACACACACACACACACACACATATTCTTTGCCTGGTGCATAAAGCATGTACGAGGGTTATGTCAGTGCACATGAGATGGAAGGTACTATCCTTACATTCCAAGCTCTTTTGACTCCATTCCCTCTACTAATTAAAATATGGGGGACATTATGATTTGAATGTGAGATGTCTGCCACAGACAACTTCAGGAAGGTCTGGAAATATTAGGGGGTGGGATCTTGATAGAAAGTGGATCATCGGGGGTGGGTCACTGGGGGTGTTTCATTGGTTTTATTTTTGCTCCTGGCTCCTACTTGTCTCCCTCGCCTTGCTTCCTGGATGCCACAAGGTAAACAGCCTCTGGCACACACTCTTGCTGCCACGATGTCCTGCACACGCACGTGGCGCAGCAAGCAGACTGAAGCCTCTGATGCTGTGAGCAAAACCAATATTTTCTCCTTTTAAGTTATTTAGGTCAGATATTTAGTCACAGCAACAATAAAAATGACTAATACAGGGTATGAGACTATTCTGCCTACTTCCTGAGAGCCTAACACGATGTTGAGCACCTAGAAACTGCTCAAAACTATTGTTTGAGGGGCGCTAAGGTGATGGCTCAGTGGATAAAGTGCTCACCACACAACTCTGAAGACCTGAGTTCAGATCTCCAGACCCCATATAAAAGCCAGAAGCTGTGGCAGACTTCTACAGTACAAGCATGCCTACAGCAAGATGGAACGTGGAGATAAGAGAACCTCCTAGAAGCTTGCAGACCAGTGAGCCTGGCAAACTTAGTGGTGAACACGAGAGGACCAACACCTGAAAGTTGTCTTTTGACCTCCAAACACAGAAACCCGCACTCAGGTGCACACATGAGAATGAGATGCCATTGAGAATACTTGGATTTGAATAAAATCTGTTAAAAATATTGTGGCGCAAGCCGGGTGTGGTGGCGCATGCCTTTAATCCCAGCACTCAGGAGGCAGAGGTAGGAGGATTGCTATGAGTTCAAGTCCACCCTGAGACTACATAGTGAATTCCAGGTCAGCTTAGACTAGAGTGAGATGCTACTTGGAAGAAACAAATATATATATATATATAGTGGCACTTGCCAGCAAAGTCCAAGGATCCAGGTTCCATTCTCCAGGACCCATGTAAGCCAGATGCACAAGGTGGTGCATGCTCTGGAGTTCGTTTGAGGTGGCTGGAGACCCTGGCACACCATTTTCTGTATCTCTCTCAAATAATAAAAATACATTTTTTTGAAAGTATTGTTAAGCCAGGCATGGTGGCACACGCCTTTAATCCCAGCACTCAGGAAGCAGAGGTAGGAGTTTGAGGCCACCTGAGACTACATAGTAAATTCCAGGTCACTCTGGGCTAGAGTGAGATCTTACCTCAAAAAACCAAAAAATATATAAATATATGGTTAGCCAGGTATGACGGCGCATGCCTTTAATCCCAGCACTCAGGAGGCAGAGATAGGAAGATTGCCATGAGTTCAAGGCCATCCTGAGACTACATAGTGAATTCCGGGTCAACCAGGGCTAGAGTAAGATCCTACCTTGAAAAACCAAAAAGAAAAAAAGAAGGGCTAAGGAAATGGCTTAGCAGTTAAGGCACTTGCCTGCGAAGCCTAAAGACCCTGGTTCAATTCCAGGACCCACGTAAGCCAGACGCACAAGGGGGCACATGCATCTGAAGTTCGTTTGCAGTAGCTAGAGGCCCTGGCATGACCGTTCTCTCTTTCTCTGTATCTGCCTCTTCCTCTCCCTCTCTCTCTCTCTCTCCCTCTCAAATAAATAAATAAATAAAAATTTTTGAAAAAAAAAGGAAAACAAAGAAATAGGAATGTGATGTTTTGAAATCCACAATCCAGGGACCTGGTGACAGCATCACAGTTTTTTTTGCCAAAGAAACATCACAGTTCCTACTTCTCAACCTCTGGCCGGGCAATGAAACATGTGATCAGTCCAAGCAAAGTAACATGTGACCCCTGTCGTAGGAAGATATCTAGGATCTGAGCAATGCCACCAAGAGCAGTGCTGAGGAAGGGCCCCCTCATTCCACCTAACATAAGCCCCAGACTATGTAAGGGCTTGAGAACTTTTCCCACAATAAGATGGGGCCCAGAAATGCTAGCAACTTCAAGAGAGCAAACCAAGAAGAGAGAGAAATAAGGCCCTGCTCACAATGCTTGAGCCCTGGATCAAACCACACCAGAAGTGTCTTTCTCTGAACTAAGGAGTTAATAGAACAAAAATGGCACTCCATTTTTCATAAGACATAATTTGAGTTTTGGGGTTCCTGGAACAGCAGAATTGAGTTCTAATTGAATAAGGATCTTGGAGCCAGAGTGATGGCTCAGTGGTAAAGATACTTACCTGCAAAGCCTAAGGACCCAGGTTCAATTCCCCAGTACCTACATAGCCAGATGCACAAGTTTGTTTGCAGTGACTAGAGGTCCTGGCATTCCTATTCCTTCTATATGCCCTGCTCTCTCTACCTCTCTCAAATAAATAAAATAAATTTTAGAAAAAGAAAGAAAAATCTCTGGAAAATGTTACTCATAGATTAAATGAAGTACCCCATGTAAAGCACACACAATACTCAGTAAATGGCAGCTGCTAATATCTGTGGTGGTTGTTTACCATTGCAGCAGAACCTTCCTGTCTTCTAGGTACCACCTTAACTCATGCTTTGTCCCTGACTTCTGCTTTCACTGTCCTATGATGACACTAAGATAGGACTGATGAGGACAAGATCTGTCACCACTTCTCTTAATCCCATACCCTGACAGACATCAGTAATTGACCACAGTACTCCTCTTGCTGAGCCTGGCCCCCATCTGGATTCCTCCTATTCAACCCAGCTTTTCAGGCAGCCAGTACTAATCAATCAGTGATTACATGCAAAATGAAACCCACTTGTCTGGCTCCAGACCAGCAGTTAGCAAAGTTTTCCTTTGAAGAAGGAGGTGAAGTTTTAGACATGGTCTCTGCCACACACACACAAAAAAGCATTCTTTTGCTCAACCCCCCTGGCTCTAGAGCCTTGAACCCAGCCTCATGGGTTGTAGGGGTAACGGGGCACCATCTTGTCTTAGTCTGCAGGCTCCTGCCTGAAAGCTGCAGCGACATACTGCCTCAGCCTGAGACACACCTGCAGGACATGTTCAATTGCCTGAAAAGTGACACAGAGCCTTGAAGACAGGAGGCTTCCTGCTCTCATCAGAGCAAATTCAGACACGACACGCTGAAGGAAGCGATAGTCCAAAGAAGGACTGTGTGGCAAATTGAATATAAAAGGTTCCCCAAAGTGACCAGTGTTTGTGGTTAAGCCTCACATTTAGTCCCCAGCTGGTGGAGCTTTTGGGAGATGGACTTTGCTGGGGAGATGTGTTTCTGCAGGAAGACCTTGGGATTGATTAGTCCTGACTGGGTTTTGAGAGCTGGCTCACGTGAAGGGTTTCCTTCCTGCTTGCTGTGGAACTGGGAAGCTCCAGCTGCCTGCTCTATCATGCTTTCTCTACCATGATGAACCTTCCCCTGGAAACTGTAGCCTGAAATAAAAACCCTTTCCTCCCCTAAGTTGCTTCTGGTTGGGTGTTTTGTCCCAGCAACATGAATGTAACTGCTGGAATGTACAGGCTGGGGGACCCATCTGTGTCATGACCCTCCCTTCTGTCTCCACAGCCAGATTCACTATCCCATTCCTTCAAAGTGGTGGGTCTCCACCCTATGGCCAAGCTTATGAGAGAAAGAAAGAAAAGATGCACATCATTACATGTCTCCATTGCTGGTCTGCCCTGCACAATTGAAAGAATGCCTCTGAGCTGGCCATAGTGAGGCATGCCTGTGATCCCAACACTTGGACGGTGAAGGCAGGAAGATTATAAGTTGAAGTCCAGCTTCAACTACTCATTGCAAGTTAAAGCCATGGCTATATGAGATCCTGTCTCGAAGATAGCTCTGGCAAATTTCTAAGATAAGTGTGCCCCATTTCTACTGACAAACCCTGGATTCACAGTATCTTCCAACATTTTACATCAGAGAGAATGAAAGAGAATTAAAGATTGGTTTGATCTTCTCTATTATTCTCCACGTTTAATTCCTGCTTGAGTAAAAAGGACTGAATTTTGCTTGACTCATTCATTCAATAAATATCTACCTACACTCAGAATCTCCCCTCTCCTGGCACTAGCCAGTGGGAAAACTGACCCAGAGTGATCAGAGGAGATGTGTGGGATAGTGTAACACGGTAAACAAGGACAGCCACTCATCTGGGGAGGGGAGTGCCCTGGGCCTGCTGGATGGCAGTGTTGTGTCCCCACAGCTGGGTAAGGAAGAATAAACAGAAGTTGACAGGAAACGGCTGTGGCAGGTGCTGACACTTGATGGCTTGGGCAGAGGGAGTTTCAGGGGTGATGCTGGAGGTCAGTAGATTCCTAGAGTCTGAAATCTCTCTAGAAAGCCTCAGGGGCGGGAAGAAGGACCTGAAGAAAATCAGCCAAGATGACTAGCTTAGATTTTTGTTTTCAGAATGAATGTTCCCCAGAAGGAAGCATGAACTTGGAACCAGGAAGTCTTGATTCCTAGCGACAAATCTGCTTGAAGGCAGGCACCTGGGACAATTCAGGCAAGAAGTGAGGAAGGAGTGAATGAAATGGATCAGCAGTGACAAAACAAGAGCTTGCCTGTGCTCAGCACTCACTAATGTCCAGGCGTGGTGGAACTCAGAGCTTCTGGGGGTAACTCTCTAATCTTCACACGCCCCTCTCCAGTGAGGCAGCAGTGGTACCTCCTTCTCAGTTCAGGAAACACAAAAGAGGCCAAGCTAGGAGCCAGCCCACTATCCAGGAGCTATTCCTGGTTAAGTTAAAACTGAAACCCAGCAGCCAGGCTGCAAAGCCCACCCTGGGAATGTCCACACTGGCGCTGTCTTGAGGTGCCCAGATACTAAGTTTGAGTTTCTCTGGCCTCAGCCTCTGAGGGTTCCCCTGCCCTGCCATCACCATCACATACAACCAGCTCCCATCACACAGCCCGGTCACCAAGCCCTCCTCTGCTCATCTTTGCATCCCTCTTTGTCCGGGAATCGCAGGCATCTTCTAGCTGGAAGTGAAAACCTCACAAGCCTTGTCACTTGCATCTGAGAAGACCCTGACTGAGACTCTGCCCTTGGGTGCACAGGGCCTTCGGTCTGTTCTGTTCCATCAGTCAGAACTGGGAAAACTTTGAGCAGACTTGAGTAGTTTTCTTCTCAGCGAGCAGGACCTTGGCAGCTCTGCTTTCACACTGAAGGGTTAATAGCCTTCCCCAAAAACTAGAGGGAACTAAAGAATTAATAACTAACCTTAAGTTGAGAAGGCCAGAAAGAATGGAGACATCCAGTCCTCCCTAGTCAACTCTGCTAAAGAGCCTATTCAGAACAAATAACTTTGATGCCTTATCTACTTCTCCAGAACCTGCAGCTGATTCAGTATGTTTGCCTTAGGACCCTCCTTGTAAGTTTGAACCCCAGCCTGACTCGGTGCTTCAGCCTTCATCCCGCTGAAAGGCTGCTGCCCCTCGCTTATTCCTCTCAATAAACAATCTGTAGAGATCAAGTGAGGTGTTCTTTCTTGCTTTTCTCTTACACTTTCCTTACACATACGACTCACCAGAGGGATGGAATAAGCACCTTAAACCCAGACACAAACACGGGGAAGGGAAGGGAAGGGAAGGGAAGGGAAGGAAGGGAAGGGAAGGGAAGGGAAGGGAAGGGAGGGAGGGAAGGGAAGGGGGAAGGGGGAGGGGGGGAGGGAGGAGGGAGGGGAGGGGGGAGGGGAGAGGGAGGGGAGAGAAGAGAGAAGAGAGAAGAGAGAAGAGGGAGAGGGAGAGGAGAGGGAGAGAAGAGAGAAGAGAGAAGAGAGGAGAAGAGAAGAGAAGAGAAGAGAAGAGAAGAGAAGAGAAGAGAAGAGAAGAGAAGAGAAGAGAAGAGAAGAGAAGAGAAGAGAAGAGAAGAGAAGAGAAGAGGAGGAAGGGGCTCGTCTGCAGTCTGCAGTCTCAGACTGACCCACCCTCAGGAAGAAACTGAGAACCAGATCCAAATGGCCTTTTTCTCCCTGCGGCAACGAAAGTTAAAAGCAAGCATCAGCTGCAAGAAACTTGTGTACTATTTCCTGCGGACAGGGAGACCTCCCGCCCCTCCCGGGGTTGATACAACCCACTTTGCACATCCTGCTTCTCTGGAGCTAAAAATAAACCGGTATGCACAGAAAAAAAACGCTCGCCAGCACACCCTTCCCAAGCCCCCACCCCACCCAGGAAGGGACGCAAATCTGTCACTACAAAATGCAAAAAGCAGCGCATTTCCTGCTCCCGCTCCAAGCAGCGCCTCGCACGGTCCCCAGCCCCCTCCTCAGCCGCCCACCCCTCGCACTGGCCTCCAGTGCAGGCCTTGGGAGCCCCTGCATACCCTGGATCCCAACGCCCTAGACCCCAGGGGGGAGGGATGCTCCAGGTATTCCCCTGGCCACCAAGCTCACGGACGCCCCCTTCCGACCTAGAGCGCACCCCATAACCTGCCTGCCCCGTGCACCACCGTGCGTCCCTCGTCTAAGTTGCTCACTCCTTTACAGCCACTGTCCTCGCCGTCTTAGGTTTTGCCCCCGGAGGATCGTCCCCGAAGGACGCGGAGGAAAGGTTAGGGAAATGGACAAGGTGACGGAGCTGCCAGCACCGGGTTCCCCGGAGCCGCGCGCGTTCCCCTCCGGCGGCGGCTCCCGGCGCCCGCGCACCCCCCCCCCAAACCCCCAGTACACCCGCCCGGGCGGCAGCTCACACCCCGCTCCGGCTCCGCAGAAGCCCAGGGAAGGCGCCGCGACTCACCGCCTCGGCCGCTCCCGGCGTCTGTGTCGCCGCGGGCGAGGCGGCAGCAGCGGCGGCGGCGGCGGCGGCAGCGCCTTCCCTCCTCCCGCCTCCCCCACCCCTCCCTGGACTTCACCGTCGCCGGCCGCGCCCCCCTCCCCAGCGGCTGCCTCCCGGTCACCGCCGAGCCCCTGCCCACCGCAGCCAGGCCGGCCACTTCTGCGGGGAGGGGGGGATGGGGCCGGGGTGCAGGGAGGCGACCGAGGGAGGATCGGCGAGCACAGGTGCAACGGCGCACCCCCCACCCCACCCACCATGGCCCATGCAGCCTCATCCCTGATTGCCCCGAGGTCCTGGCCACACTTCATGGCGGGGGGGGGGGCGGTGCCGTCTGTTTCCCTGTTCCGATGGACAGAGGTCAGAGTCCACATACAACATGATTCCAAGTTCGGGTTGGGGGAGGGGCCCTGACCATCCCTCGTAGAAATCCAAGGGAGCCCCAGGGGCGTTTCCAAAGCCCACCCCCAAGATTCCCTCCCTGTTCCCTGGACTGGAAGGGACTGTTCTGTCTCCCTGGACTTGACCCAGACCCTTCAAGCATGGCTAAACAAAAACTCCTGAAGTAGGATTCCTGAGGACCACCCCCTCCTCTTTCCACCCACCGCCCCCATGGCCCACTGCAGAATGTCACCCAACTTCCCATCTCAACTGAAGATTAGCAAATGCCTTGATTCCCTCCGCGAGGGTTTTATTGAGTGCCTGCTGGCCCTGTCCTGCTGTTGTTGGCCGCTCATGCATGACCTCTGGAAAAGCCACTGTAACTTCTTGGGCTTGTCAACCCCGGTGACATTTGCAGAGCCTGCCGAGCTCTCAACTGTAGCTCATCTTCTTCAATTAAAAAAAAAAAAAAATTACCGGTTAAAAATAACAGAGCTGGAAAGGCGCCGTGACCTGACGGTGCTTGTGACCCTCACTGCAGTCTTTTAATATGACTGACGATAGAAATGTCCAAACAATCACCAACGCTGACGTGAACATCAACCAACATCGTCCTTCCCCAGTTCTACTGATTGCTTTCAATTGGAGAAAACAAATGGCAAACGGATTAGCAGATGAGCCCAGTGGTTTTCCTATCAGGATTCGCAGGGGAATCTCTGGGGACGTGAATTATTTCTTATAATTTCAAGTTTTGAACACTCGTTCTAGGCTCCTTTAGGGTACAGCCTTAGGGGCATGTTGTTTTTTACCTGGGCCTTGGGAAATGCTGATTTACATGCAGTGTTAGGGTTAGCAACCTACATGGGCCTAGCCAATCCGAAAGCAGAGCCTGAGGCAACTCACAACCACAACCTGCTTAGAGGCTAGGAAAGATCTCAGCTGATATTACCAACAACTCAAATGTCCCTAGGGATAAAAATGGGTGACAAAGAAATGACTTAGGTGGTATTGCGGGGGGGGAAAAAACAAACCTGGGGGAAACTTTGTGTGTGTACCGCAAAAATTCATGTGAATGCCCTGGGGTCGTGGTGCCTGCATTCAGGAGGCAGAGGTAGGAGGATTGCTGTGAGTATGAGGCCACCATCAGACTAGTGAATTCCAGGCCAGCCTGGGCTACAGCAAGACTCTAACCTCGAAAAACCAAAAATAAAAATGCAATAAAACATTCGTGTGAACCTCAGTTCCTCATTGTGATAGTGTTGGGAGAGAGGGCCCCATGGGAGCTGTGTGGTTGGGATAATGCTTTCCCCAGTGAGTGAATTCTTGCTGAGGCATGAGGGAGTCACTACCAGCCTGGTTAGAAAGCCGGGTTAACCACATATTTTGTCTGTTTCCCAGGTACCATTTGTCTTTCCATTATTTCATTATTCCCACAAGTTGACGTGGCAGCTGACCCCCACCAGAAACATCTGTCAGATCTCAGATTTTCCTGGACTCCAGAATTCTGACCCAAGATACACCTTTTTTTTTCTTTATAAATCTCACGTAGTTTATTATGGCAACAACAACAACAACACTAAGGCATCGTGACTCTGAAGAGGACAGGCTTTTTCTGTGTGAGAAGTGTCACTGTGGTATGGCCATCCAATAAGAGGTTTTAAATCTTAGTGCTGGTTACTTTTTTTTCCAGAGTTGTCAGATATTCACATTTAATGTGAAATCTTAATTTTTTTGAAGGCAAGCCAAACAGGCTGCCTTTTATTTCTTTTTTAAAAAAGAAAGGCCCTCTCTACGGGAGGGAATACATACCTGGTACTGAAAAACCTAAGTAAAAGTCTATGGTAGGTGAGGTCATGAGCCTTGGGGTATAAGCCTGCTTTTTTCTGACTAAATGTATATATTATTCCCACCAAGCTGCCCTGAAAGCACTACACTTAATGTTCATATTCACATATTAACGCTACTCTCACTTCTGGTTAGAGAAGCTTCTCTTTTCAGATGGCAATGACCACTGGGATGACCCAAAAGGCAACATAGTGCTGAGAAGAAGGGATGGAGGAGTGCCCAGCACTGAAACACCTTTGTCACACCCTCCAAGGCTCAGGGACCATTGCAGAAGAGGGGGCAGATAGAATGGAAGAGCCAAAGGAAGGGTATGACCTCTTACAATGCCAACTGCCCAGACAGAAATTGGCCTCGATATCCATGACCTTGCAGTGCCTAGCAATACCTCCGCAAGATCCTCAAAATAAAAGAAAAAGATGATGACATCAAATTAAAAGAGAGACTAATGGAGAGAGGGAGGGGATATGTTGGAGACTGGAGTTCTAAAGTGGAATGGGGGGAGGGGAGGGAAATATCAGGTGGGGTTTTTGTATGTAAGTATAAAAGTTGTCAATAAAAAATAATAATTAAAAATTTTTTTAAATTTATTTGCAAGCAGAGAGAGAAAGAGATAGAAGAGAGGCAGACAGAGAGAGAATGGGCACTCCAGGACCTGTAGCCACTGCAAACGAACTCCAGATGCATGTTCCCCTTGTGCATCTGGCTTACATGAGTCCTGGAGAATCGAACCGGGATCCTTTGGCTTCACAGGCAAACACCTTACCCATTAAGCCATTTCTCCAGCCCCACCCTTTCTTTTTTTTAATGTGAGAGTGAGAGAGTGAGTGAGAGAATTGGTGTACCAGGGTCTCCAGCCACTGCAATCGAACTCCAGACGCATGTGCCCCTTTGTGCACATGTGCAGTGGGACCTGGAGAGTCTAACATGAGTCCTTAGGCTTCACAGGCAAGTGCCTTAACCACTAAGCCATCTCTCCAGCCTGAAATTTTAATTTTAAAATAGTAACTGATTTTTAAATATTTCACTATGCTATGCAAACAACTATGAAAGAGTTTGTAGGCCATAAAACATGCCGTGCTCATCATTTCATCATCTGTGGTTTCAACAAACTCTGTGGAGGCAGCAAGAAGGTGACTTGCTCACCAGTGACTCTTCATCTGAGAGAGAAATGACGAAAAACTAGCCTCATCCATTTTGAAATTTTGATTTGGTAGTCTGTGCTTTAAAAACACAGCATTTTGGGCTGGAGAGATGGCTTAGTGGTTAAGGCGCTTGCCTACAAAAGCCAAAGGACCCAGGTTCAATTCCTCAAGACCCACATAAGCCAGCTGCACAAGGGATACATGGTCTGGAGTTCATTTGCATGAAGGTGGAGGCCCAGGCACACCCATTCTCTATCTCACTCTCAAATAAATAAGTAAAAATAAATATTTAAAAATAAAATCAAGCCAGGTGTGGTGGCACATGCCAGTACTTGGGAGGCAGAGGTAGGAGGACTGCCGTCAGTTTGCGGCTAGTGTGAAACTATAGAATGAGTTCCAAGTCAGCCTGGGCTAGAGCGGGACCCTACTTTGAAAAAACAAACAAAAAAAAATCACAGTGTATTGAGATGTAACCCACACATTACCTTCTTATCTGAGGGTTTGCTTTCCACATTTTCACTTATTCAGTGAACATGGTCTAAAAAGATTGAAAGGAATATTCTAGAAATGAACAATTTACAAGCTTTAAATTGTACAGTTAGTTCTGAGTAGAAGGAGGAAAACCCACACCATCCTGTCCCATCACATCTGTTATGCAAGTCACCCCTTCTTCCAATGTATCCACACTGTATATACTACCACATATCGGTCAAAGCATCTGACCCGATGCAGCTTATAGGGAGAAAGGGTTTACTTCAGGTTTACAGTTTTGAGGGGAAGTTTCACTATGGCAGGGAAAGCACAGCAGAGCAGGCAGCTGAGGTGTCACATCTTGTCACATCACATCTGTCAGGCAGCACAGTGAGCTAGCTCTGAACACCCAGTGGGCTGGGCTAATAAACATCAAGGTTAGCCCCCAGTGACACATGTCCCGCAGTAAGACTCCAGCTGGGGATTGAGAATGAGGCTTATCACAAACACACGAGGCTGTGGGAGACATTTACATACAAACCACCTCAGCGCCTATCAGCACCAAGATCCAGAGCAGTGTCCACCTTCAGAAACGTTGCTGCCCTGTGTCTCTGGTCCCCAGCAACACTGATGTCCTCTTTGTCTCTTGGATGCTGCTGTTCAAGGATGTCATAGCAAGGGCATTAAGCAGCCTTTCAAAGTCTGACTTCTTTCACTGAGTAGTATGCATGTGATACTCGTTTGTGTTATCAAACACATCATTTATTGCATTTTTTGCTTCTTTTTTTCCACATGCATATATGTGTGAGAGTTCACACATATGTGGAGGCCACAGGTCACCATTACTCTCTACTTTATCTTTTTTTTTTAAATACAGGCTCTTTCTCTGAACCTGGAGCTCACCAATTCAGCTAGACAAGCTAGCCAGAAAGCCCTATAGATCCTCCTAACTCCGCCTTACCAAAGCTAGACTTACAGGCGTGCACCATGCCTGGCTTTTATGTGAGCACTGGGGATTCAAACTCAGGTCCTCATGCTTACCCACTAAACCATTTCCCAGCTCTGTTTTAGTCAATGAATGGCCCGTGTGTTGTTTACTCATTCACCAACTGAAGGAAACTTAAGTTATTTCCAGTTTGGAGTAATGAATAATGAAACTACTATAAATATTTACTTATCCTTTTTTGAATGAATATTAAGTTATTATTTAACTTGGACAAATACATGGGCCTATGTTTAACTCTGTATTAATAAATTGCCACATTTCTTTTGAAAGTTTGTATTTTCTGTAACAATATATGAGAGTCCTGGTCATTTTTAAAGATCATATTATAAATTGATGACTTATAGTTACATATATTTATGAGGTACAAAATGGTATTTTGATTTATAAATACAATGTACAATAATTAAATCTAGTTCATTAACATATCCATTATTTCAAACACCTTTTTTTTTTTTTTTTTTTTTTTTTTGGTTTTTTGAGGTAGGGTCTCACGCTGGCCCAGGCTGACCTGGAATTCACTATGTAGTCTCAGGGTGGCCTCGAACTCATGGTGATCCTCCTATCTCTGCCTCCTGAGTGCTGGGTTTAAAGGCATGCACCACCACACCCGCCTAAATACCTCATCCTTTTTGTAGTAGAAACGTGTGAAATTTCTCACCTAAGAGTTTTTAAATACATTATTTAGCATATCTCCATGCTGTGCAATATAGCTCAAGAAAAAGAAATGATTGATTCCTCCTGTCTAACCTCCATGTTACCCCAGGCCTCAGTCTTTGTAACCACCATTCTTTCTTTTTTCTATAATATTTTATTTTTATTTATTTGTTTGAGAGAGAGAGAGGGAGAGAGAGAGAGATACAGAAATAGGCAGGTAAAGAGAAAGAGAGAATGGGTGCACCAGGGCCTCCAGCCACTGCAAACAAACTCCAGACGTGTACACCCCCTTGTGCATCTGGCTTATGTGGGTCCTGGAGAATAGAGCCTCAGACTGGGGTCTTTAGGCTTCACAGGCAAGCATTTAACCACTAAGCCATCTCTCCAGCCCCACCATTCTACGTTCTACTTTCCAAGTCTGATTTTTTTAGGTTGCACATATACATGAGAGCATGTGGTATTTGTCTTTCTGTGCCTGGCTTATTTCACTAAGCATAAGTCCTCCTCCTGTGCCATCCATGTTATCATAAATATCAAATTTTTCTTCTTTTTTACATCTTTTTATTTATTTATTTGCAAAGAAAGTAGAGAGAGAGAATAAGAGAGAGGAAATGAGTATGCCAGGGCCTCTTGCTACCACAAACAAACTCCAGATGCATGCACCATTTTGTGCATCTGGCTGTACGTGAGTCCTGGGAAATTGAACCCAGGACATCAGGCTTTGCTAGCAAATGTCTTTAACTGCTAAGCCATCTCTTCAGCCCAAAACTTCTTTTCTTAAAGTCTAAATATTATTCCTACCATTTTAAAATCTGTTCATCTGATGGAGATTTATATTGATTACATAATTGGGCCATAGTGAATAGCACTGCCTGAACATGGGAATCAGGCAGGCATGATTTCATAACATTTGTGTTAATACCCAGAAGTGAGATTTCTGGAACATGTGGTAATTCTATTTTTACCTTTTTAAGGAACCTCCATATTGTTTTTCATAACAGATGTACTAATTTATATTCCCACCAACAGTGTGAGACAAATAGGGACTCCCTTTCCCTGGGGCCATTGGACAGGCATTAATTGCCGTTACAATCTGTTAAAAGCACTATTATAGCTAGGGATAAATTCTTTAAGTTCTTCTGGTAAGCACGTGTTCTGATGTTGTTTTCCTATAAATGAACAATGATATCAAGGAATGGGCCAAGATGCCTCCCTAACATACGAACTGTAACACTAGAGCTACCTGCTGCTGCCCCTGCCTGCCTGCTGCCAGCACTCATACAACCAAACACTCCTAGACCCTCCCTTGCTGCCCTTTCTACCTTGAGCAAAAAGTCTGTCATTCAAACAACCAGTCAGACAACCTTATGCCAGCACTGGAAACCACACAGTGATCATGGCTGGTTGCTCTGGCTTCTGAAGGTGCAGCCTCAGTCAGCCCGTTTCTGCTTGTACTGGACCTTTTGCTATCACAAGCTTTTGTGAACTTTAGATAACTTTACAGTCATTTCCATCTAAGCCAGAGGGGGAGCACTTCCTCGGAATGCCTAAACAAACAAGGCTGTGATTGACATAAACATAAACCTCCATTTGTACATGAGGTGTGCTGTGATTGGTTGAAACACACCTTCTCTGGCTGTGTGAGCAAGCTGTATTGTTTACATGAAGAAAGCAACAGTAGAGAGCCAGGCATGGTGGCACATGCCTTTAATCCCAGCACGTGTGAGGCAGAGATAGGAGGATCACGGTAAATTCAAGGCCAGCCTGAGATTACATAGTGAATTACAGGTTAGCCTGGACTAGAGTGAGACCCTACCTCAAAAAACAACAACAAGCCGGGCGTGGTGGCGTACACCTTTAATCCCAGTACTCGGGAGGCAGAGGTAGGAGGATTGCCATGAGTTCGAGGCCACCCTGAGACTACATAGCTAATTCCAGGTCAGCCTGGACCAGAGTGAGACCCTACCTCGAAAAACCAAAAAAAAAAAAAAAAAGAAAAAATTACACACACACACACACACACGTGTGTGTGTGTGTGTGTGTGTGTGTGTGTGTGTGTGTAGTAGCAACAGTAGAACAGAAAAAATAACAGAGGCAGTTAAGTGGTTGGCAGGCTAAGCTGTAAAACTGGCAGCTGCCAGAAGAAAAGGTAGCTGAACAGTGCAAGAGAGGGATCAGGGCAGGAGCAAGGGTGTCAGCTGACAAAGAAGATGGAAAGCTGAAGCTTAAGAGTAGAAGGATGCAGCTAGAGAGAACTTGCAGGCTCTGGTTACTGGAAGTGTTCCCCAGAGCTGTCAAGCCTTTAAGGCCCAATGGTCTCAGATACTTACAGGCCTGGAATCTATAACACTGGCCACTGTTGAAGGCTGAGGAATCCTGATGCCTAGGCAAGCCTGCTCGGGTGCTGTAACATTAGCTGCTATCAAGGACTAAAGGATCCCAACTGCCTAGGCCTACACAAAAGCTAAGGGTCCTAGTATCCAAGGCCTACGTAAGAACTATAATACCTATAATATATATAATATGACACTAAAATACCTGCTGCTGCTTTTGCCAACCTGCTGCCAGCACTCACACAACCAAACACTCCAGGACACACAAGTTGCCAAAGACCAGCACTTGGGCCTCTCCTGGTCCACCCATGATTTATACTTAAGTTGAACAAAAGGACCCCACCCAGCTGGCTGGTAATAAGTATACAGGGGCTCCCTTTCCTTATCACAATTCTCGCCCTTCATCTTTTGGATAATAACCATTCCAACAAGCGTAAGGTGTTACCTTATGGTAGTGGAAGTTTGCTTTTCCCTGATGCTTAGTGATCTTGAGCATTTTCCACATATCTTTTGTCTATTTGCACGTCTCCTTCACAATAGTGTTTATTCAGCTTCCTTGTCCTTTTTTTAATTTGGATTATTTGCTTTCTTGCTTCCTTATATGTTCTGGATATTTACTCCCTGTTATGGCTTGAATCTGATATGTCCCCCATGAGCGTATTTTTGAACAAATAGTCCCCAGCTTGTAGTACTGTTTTGAAGGCTGTGGAATCGTTAGGAGGTGTCCCTGGCTCGTGGAAGTACGTCTCTAAGGGTGTGTCTTTGGAGGTTATTAGCCCAGTCCCTGCTTCGGGTCATTCTCTGCCACAATGTGAACAGCTGCCACCACTGCACCCCTACTGCCATGAGCCCGTCCATGCCTTCCAGCCATGATGGACTGTACCCCTAAACCATGAGTCAAAATAAATCCTTGCTCCTTTAAGTCTTTTCTGGCAGGTACTTTGATCACATTTTAGAGAACAATAACCTAATATACTCCTAACCAGATGTATGAATATTTTTTCTCAATTTGTAGCAAATCCATCTTCCCACTATTGTTTTCTTCGTTGCACAGAGCCTTTTAGTCTGAAGTGATCCCATTAGGCTGTTTTTGCATGTGTAGCTGTGTTTAGGGGGTTCAAAGAAAAAAAATTACTAACAAAACCAATGTTGTATACTAGTAGTTTTACAGTTTCAGGTCTCACACTAAGTCTTTAGTTCACTTTGAGTTAATTTTGAATATGGTACAAGTGTCCAATTTCATTCTTCCACATGTAAATACCCAGTTTTCCCAAACCATGTAATGAAGACACTATCATTTCCATTGGGCATTTTTTTTTTGTTTTGTTTTGTTTTGTTTTGTTTTGTTTTGTTTTGTTTTTCAAGGTAGGGTCTCACTCTAGCTCAGGCTAACCTGGAATTCACTATGTATTCTCAGGGTGGCCTTGAACTTATGGCAATCCTCCTACCTCTGCCTCCCCAGTGCTGGGTGCCACCACACCCAGCTTCATTGTGCATTCTTGACATCTTTGTTAAATATAAGTTGATCTTGAATATACAGGTTCATTTCTAGATGCTTTGTTCTGTTCCATGGATTGATGCGTCTCTGTATAGCTCAGAACCATACTATTATAATCGTGACAGCTTTGAAATCAGCGTGCGCTCTTTCCACTTGTGTACTCTCTCTGTATAATGACCTTGGCAAACAAAATTCCATGAGAATCAGGCTAAGGGGTGGCTCAGCCTAGAGCACTTGCCTAGGATGCTGTAACCCTGAGTTCAAGCCCTAGTACAGGCAAAAAAAAAAAAAAAAAAAAAAAAGTCTATCATAGTCAGCTGGGAAGATGGAGCTGGGACTAGGGTGAGGTAGGAGAGGTTGCTGGGACATAATATAAAACATCTGTGTGTTGAGTCTGTAGCCCTGTTCTGTCTGACTAGGTGACACTTTGGGCAGTCTCTTTTGGAGGGAGGAAGGGGTGTAAATAGTATGTCCATTGTGTGTCTTAGAATGAGCACTCACAAGGAGCCCACCCCAACCACAGGCAGTCCCAATCTTCAGATAGGTTGGGAAGACTCCAAGCTCAAAGGTTCTTTGCTCCCTTCCGGATCTTCAGTTCCATGAGACAAGCTGTTCTAGTCAACACAATGTTTACTCAGTGTTTCCCCTTCTTTTCAGCTCCAGATTTATTGACTAAAAGCAGTGAAACATCACAAGATGTACAATGCTTTGTAAAGACTTTTGCCTCCCGAATGTAACTTTTTTTTTTTTTTTTTTTTGCCTTCATATATTTTGCTGGTAAAAAAAAAAAAAAAAAAAAAAAAAAGATGGGGGAGGCTGGAGAGATGGCTTAGCAGTTAAGGCACTTGCCTGAAAAGCCTAAGAACTCAAGTTCCATTCCCCGGTACCCATGTAAGCCAGATGCGCAGGATGGCACATGCATCTGGAATTCATTTGCAAAAGCTAGTGGCTAGGATTCTCTCTCTCCCTCCCTCCCTCTCTCTCAAATAAATAAAATATGTTTTAAAAAGACAGATATTTGGGCTGGAGAGATTGCTTAGTGGTTAAGGCATTTACTTACGAAGCCAAAGGACCCAGGTTCAATTCCCCAGGACCCATGTAAGCCAGCAGCACAAGGGGAACATGTGTCTGGAGTGCATTTGCAGTGACTACAGGCCCTTGCATGCCCATTCTCTCTCTGTCTATCTCTCTTCTCTCTCTGCTTGCAAATAAATAAATAATTGTTTTTTTAAAAGACAGACACTTGTTTTTTCAATGTCATGAAGCCTTGAAATTGATCTCTTGAAAGATGGGAGGTTTCAAAGGGCAATTTGCTCATAGTAGACAATATCAAGAACCACCCCTGAGTTTCTTGGCAGCTCATTTATTATTCTTTGTAATTGTTAGCGCACATTGACAATTTATGATTGTGGAAAAGTGTGGGATACAAAATGATGTTAGGATTCAAGAATACACTATGTAGTCCTTAAATCAAGCTGCCACACAACTTGGAGACATCCACATGCAGAAATTAAAAATGAGCCCCACCGCCAACAACCTTAAGGTGTGCTGGGGGAGACTCATACTTGAGCCTGTGTCCCTGGGCTATGCTAATGCTCTCGTAGGCCATAGATGCATGTCTACTTACCAACTCCAACTTTATACGCCCTTGCAGGAGACTACGTCTGCCCCTGAGCTCTAGCTGACTCTTCAAAGCCACAGCTCAATAAGGCATCCCTCTGAGCCGCCTAAAAGCCCATCCTCTCTAGACTCCCTGAGAGGAGTCAAAATCTTGGTTATGCAGCCTCCTGATTTGTTTCTTCCTTTGAGTTAATTTGAGCCTGTCATCCTAATTAGGACTTTGAATTTTTTCTCAAGTCTTTTTTTCCCCTCCTTTTATTTATAGGCCCTATAAAACGATCGTATTTCTTAGAAATGTCTTTGCTCATCTCTAGTCAGAGGTGGCTATATCTTTACAACCTTCATCTAGATCACGTTTCTTCCTCCTACATGCATATTTAATAATATGTCTTCATTTAATTATAGATCAGGCCCACTGCTTAAGGACAAGCTGACATATTCCACCAAAATCACTTCACTGAGGGAGCGGAGGGGTACTGAGGCTTTCATTGAAAAGGATAGTTCACACTGAGAAACTAGTGGGAGCTGAGCTGGAAGTCCCGTCCCTGGTGGCTAGCTGTCATGGTGTCGGAAAGTGTTGCGCAGGATACTGGGGAAGAAGCATCAACAGTCTTACTCAGCCATGGACCCTGTAAGGTATATAACCAGCCAGCTGCCAAGATATGACCACAAGGTGTGCAATAATAGCATGACTCAGATAGGAGTGATCAAGTGCTTTTTAATTAGATCTGAGGCCCATTCTGGAGGAGGGAATTCATGTCTGGCACTGAAAATCTAGTCAAAAGTCTATAGCTGGGGCTGGAGAGACGGCTTAGCGATTAAACACCTGCCTACAAAGCCTAAGATTGCCAGTTTGAATCTCCAGGTCCAACGTTTAGCCAGAGGCAAAAGTGACGCAGGCACACAATGCCACACATGCCCACAAGGGGGCTCATGCATCTGGAGTGTGTTCACAGCGGCTGAGAGGAGCTGGCGTTCTCTCTCTGCCTCTTCTTCTCTCTCTCTCTCTGTCTCTCTCAAAAAAATAAATAAAATAATTTTTTTAAGTCTATGGCTGAGGAGGAGGTCATAGACCCTAGGAGGGAAGATACTACTATTTGGATCAATGGATCTGTTGTGCTCACAACTTGCCCTCTAAATATTTATGTTTATGCCCAAATATTAGTACTCCTCTCACCTTTGGTCATGGAAACTCTTTGTGCAGTTGGCAGTGATTACTGGGGAGACTCAAAACTCATCAATGAGCCAGGCGTGGTAGCACACGCCTTTAATCCCAGCACTCGGGAGGCAGAGGTAGGAGGATTGCCAGGAGTTCAAGGCCACCCTGAGACTACATAGTGAATTCCAGGTCAGCCTGGGCTAGAGTGAAACCCTACCTCAAAAAACCAAAAAAAAAAAACAAAACTCATCAAGGTTCTAAGAATAAGTGACTGTTGAGTGCTCACCACTAAATAAGACATCTCTGTCACGCCCTCCGAGACTCATGGAACATTGTGGAAAAGCTGGTGAGAAGGTGGAAAGAATGTATGAGTTGGAAGATGTGGGGCCAATGCTGAGGAACATTTCCCAACATGACACCGCTGGGACACTGATGACCTCACAGCAACTGTTGTTTAGAAGAGCTGCATGACACTGGGCCCTTTAACATTCCATCAGGGATGACAGGAGACAGAAAAGAAAGCCACCAAGTAGAAGAAGGCCTAGTGAGAAAGAAGAAGGGCTTCAGTGGAAGGGATCAAGGAAGGACAAAAGGAAGTAAAAGGAGGAGATTATGATCAAAATACAATATGCACATGTATAAAAAATGTTATTAAAGCTGGGTGTGGTGGAGCACGCCTTTAATCCCAGCACTTGGGAGGCAGGTAGGAGGATCGCCCTGAGTTCGAGGCCACCCTGAGACGCCATAGTGAATTCCAGGTCAGCCTGGACCAGAGTGAAACCCTACCTCAACCCCCCCACTAAAAAATGTTATTAAAATAAAATAGAAATAAAGGGGATTATCTGCTGTTGCCAGAGTGTTTCTTCAGTACCACTGTTCTTTTCAAAGGACAGGACAGATGTGAAGAATTGACCTTTTTTTTTTTTCCAGTGCTGGGGATTGAAGCAAGGAGTATACTAGACCAGCGCTCTACTGTTGAGCTATTTGCCTTATCTAGATTAGTCACTTTTGACAGTGACATCTGATTATTTTTCTAAATCTTCCCACGAATAAAATAAAATAATGAGTAAATCATTTTAGTAAGACTGAAAAAAATTTTTTGCTTATTTATTTATTTGACAGCAACAGAGAGAGAGGCAGAAATAGGCAGGTAGAGAGAGAGAGAGAGAGAGAGAATGGGTGCATCAGGCCTCCAGACCCTGCAAACGAACTCCAGATGCATATGCCACCATGTGCATCTGGCTTATGTGGGTCCTGGGGAATCAAGCCTCAAACTGGGGTCCTTAGGCTTCACAGGCAAGTGTTTAACCATTAAGCCATCTCTCCAGTCCTGTAATAAATACTTTTTATAACAATAGTTGACTTAATTATTTTTTTTTTCATTTCCAGAGATGATATGGGAGAAGATGGTAGGATGTCTTGCAAGTTTGAAGAAAAATGTTACAGAAAACAATTGGGCAACTAAGGAAACGTTATCCACTCACTGTCTTCTCTCTATCTCTCTCTGCTTGCAGATTAAATAAACAACAATATGAAATAAAAATATTATGCTTTAGCTGGGTGTGGTGGTGCCTTTAATCCCAGCACCTGGGAGGCAGAGGTAGGAGGATCGCTGAGATTTTGAGGCCACCCTGAGACTACATAGTGAATTCCAGGTCAGCCTGGGCTAGAGCGAAACCTTACCTTGAAAAATCAAAACAACAACAACAGATGTCTATATAAGAACCCGGTTTGTCCAGGAGATGCCAGATGCAAAGTGACGCGAGGTCTGGCACTTGACCACAAGTGCCATTCAGAGCAGATGAAAATAAGAGTGGAGAACTATCTGTCTCCCTTTCCCTCTCTGTCTCTCTCTATGTCTCTCTCCAAAAATAAATAAAATGTTAAAAAAAAATTTAAAAAAAAATCAGAACAACAACATATATATATACATATATATATATATATATATATATATATATATATATATATATATATATCTTTGAAAAAGAATAAAACAAAAGCATTACAGGTGGGATTAGGATAGCTAATCACTTGTCTTAAGAGGAGACATGATCCTGGAGGGGCCAAAGCGTTCACAGAGGTCCTTGGATGTCCATGAAGGAGGCAGAAGCAGTGGGAGACACAGACACCATGGCGGCTGTGAGGCTGGAGGAAAGGAAGGGCCTGAGAGTCTCTAGGGGCTGGATAGTCCAGGACACAGATTGTTCCCTAGGAGCCTGAACAAGGGAAGACAGTCCTGCCAGTGCCTTGATTTTTCACCGCCTGAGACCTATTTCAGACTTCTAGCCTCCAGAACTAAGGTCATCAGTTCGTTTTTTTTTGTTTTGTTTTGGTTTGGTTTGGTTTGGTTTGGTTTTTTGGTTTTTCAAAGTAGGGTTTCACTCTAGCTCAGGCTGACCTGGAATTCACTCTGTAGTCTCAGGGTGGCCTCGAACTCATGGTGATCCTCCTACCTCTGCCTCCCGAGTGCTGGGATTAAAGGTGTGCGCCACCACACCCAACTCCATCAGTTCGTTTTTAAGCTTCTGCCTTCCTGGAGATTCATGACAGCGCCAACATCCCCATCTGAGGGCTTTCTCACCCCTCAATAGAAGGCTTGGTCATGGAGTCCTCTCCCTGAGCTGCAAGTTAACAAATGTGAGCCGATGTACAGCTCCAACGTCCATGTGACCCTTGTGTTCTCCACCTTATTTTCATCTGCTCTGAATGGCACTGCCAGCTTTCCAGACCTCGCCACCTCGCCCATCTCCACAAGACAATCCTTGCCCTTTCTCCGTGTCCCCTTTGCATTTCTTGGAGCATCTTTGACTTCTGTGCAAATCACAAGGATTCGTGCTATCCTGGTTTTCCAGGAAAACATCATCCAAAAAAAAAAAAAGTCAGAGAGTCCTAAGTACAAGGCATGATCAGAAGCAGACAGTATTTTCATCAAACACTGAGCTGACTGTCAGACTTGCATTCCTGCAGGCGTGAAGTCTCTTCCCACAGCTTTTGTGTCAAGAGGAAGAAAGCCTAAGTCCCTAGTGTCCTTAACAGTAGTCAGAGATTGGCTGCATTCAGTTACACCCTGCCCCCCAAACACACTTGGTCTGGATAAGACAGGACATTCTCCAGAAAGAAGAAAGTAGGGGCTGGAGAGATGGCTTAGCTGTTAAGGCACTTGCCTGCAAAGCCTAAGGACCTACATTCAATTCCTCAGTACCCACGTAAGCCAGATACACATCTTCAATGGTGCATGTTTGCAGTGGCTAAAGGTCCTGGCATGCCCATACTCTTTCTCTATCGGCCTCTGCCTCTCTCTCTCTCTCTCTAAAATAAATTTATTAATTACATATTTTAAATATATATTTTTTAAAAAGAAAGAAGAAAGTAGATTTTGTCCCAATGTTCCAGGAAAGCAACAAGGAACCTTCTAGCTTGGAGCTATAGAACCCCTGTCCACTGTTGTCTATAGAGCTGCGCAGGGCCACAAGAGCCAGGGAAGAGAGATGTCTGTCCTTCCTTTTGACTGGGCCCTACCCACTGTGCTTTCCAGCTTCTGAAGTTTACCTCCCAGCTTCAGCATGCCCTCCAGTCTCTTGTCATGTCAAAGGCAAGTGAAGGACAGTTCTAGGGCAAGACCCTTTTCCATAAGTAGCTAATCTAAAAATACCAGGCACCAAACTTGAGCCCTTTTGAGCCTGCTGGCGTCACAAGAGCAGATGGTTCAACAGGACTTTTGTGGACTGCTGGCAGTAGTCACACAACAGGGATGGACAAATGCCACATATAGGGATATCTCCCCTCCCTGGGCCTGCCTCCACAGCTGCCTTCTCACAATTGATCTGTACATTTGAACATAGGATGCCAACATCACACATGAGACAGCCACTCAGAGTACAGACCATGAGGCCTTAAAGAATAATAACAACCTTTGGGATGGAGGGGTGGCTTAGCAGCTAAGGCACTTGCTTGCAAAGCCAAAGGACCCAGGTTTGATTCCCCAGGACCCACATTAGCCAGATGCACAAGGTGGCACATGCATCTGGAATTTGTTTGCAGTGGCTGGAGGCCCTGCTGCGCCCATTCTCTCTTCTCTCTCTCTCTCTGTCAAATAAATAAAAATAAAATATAAGAGATTTTAAAAAAGAATAATAACAACCTCACACTCCAAATGGGGCTTCCAAGCCCAAGCATTGAACCTTCAATAATTTCTTAAATCCCTAAGGGAGGAAAAGTTTAAATACCCAATATCTTTCTGTGATAAGATGAAAACATGACCTCACGTGCAATCCCCAGCACTGCCAAGAACAAACATAATGCATTACATTGGCAGGGCAGAAGCTCTCACTGGGCTCAAAAGAAAGTGAGGGTATTTAGTAGATTGGAGACGTCTTCACAAAGGGATTAAGGCTTTTATTTCTTGTTCTACTAAAATCACTGAGTCCTTACGATATGCAAAACTCTGTGATAGTCTCTTTAGCGACACAAAGATGAGTCCGGGGTATAAATCTTCTCCCAGAGGAGCTTATTGACAAATTCAGAAGAACCTTGAGCAGCAAGAGATGTGCCAAAATTATTTCCTTGATCCCTGCTGTTATCTCTGTCATTACCTTCTGTGTCTCATCTCCCCAATTTGGCCAGTTCCTTGGCCTCTGTTCTCTGCTCCTCAGGTCCATACCCATGAATGAGTGTGTTTTTCCTAGCCCTTATCATGCCTCCTCTTTGCCATAGATCTCGGCTCATGTCCGTCCCTAAGTAAGCCTTTCTTGATCACTCCAACATACCCCACTCATGCACATATGCACACTGAGGTCCAGGCACTTTTTAAAAATTATTTACTCTCTCTCTCTCCCTCTTTCTCTCTGTCAAATAAATAAGTAAATAAATAAAATATAAAAAATTGGGCTGGAGGGATGGCTACAGAGCGGCACAGGTGTTTGCCTGCAAAGCCAAAGGACCCACGTTAGCCAGATGCATAAGGTAGTGCATGCATCTGGAGTTTGTTTGCAGTGGCTGGAGGCTCTGGTGCACCCATTCTCTCTGCCAAATAAATAAATAAATAAATAAAAATAAAATATAAAAAAATGTTTATTGGATGGGCATAGCAGTGCATGCTTTAACCCCAGCATTTAGGAGGCAGAGGTAGGAGGATCACCATCAGTTTGAGGACACCCTGAGACTACATAGTGAATTCAAGGTCAGCCTGGACTAGAGTGAAACCCTATTTATTGGTATGTGTATGTATGGGTGTGCTAGAGTCTCTTGATGCCTCAAACAAACATCAGACACCTGCATCACTTTTTGCAACCAGCTTTACCTGGACACTGAGAAATCATACCAAGGCTGGCAGGCTTTGTAAGTAAGTGCCTTTAACAGCTAAGTCACCTCCTCAGCCCCAGGCACTTTTTAATTACATCTTTTGTGGTTTGAATGTAAATGACCTCTATGGGCTCAAGTATGTTTGAATACTTATCCCCAGATGGTGACCTGTTTGAGAAGGTTGTAGGACCTTTAGGATGTAGAGTCTTGCTGAAGGAATTTTATTGTCCAACTCCACTTCCTAGTCACCCTCTACTTCCTGCCTGCTGAAGTGACGATGTGACAAGCTGTTGCCTGCTCCTGCCACCATGCCATCCCCACCATGAAACTTCTCTATAAGCTGAGAATAAACTGTTTCCTTCTGCTAGTTGCTTCTAATCAAATGTTTGTTCACAATAATGAATACAACATCATTCAGTTTAATTTTTCATGGCAGTTAGCAGAATCTGTAATTATGTTGTCTATTTACTTACTTTTCTCTTCTGTCTTCCTACCACCAGACATTAGATGAGTTCTTTACAGGGCAGGGAACTTACCTCATTCACCACCATATCCCTAGCAACTCTCACCATATAAGTATGAATATGTGTAAGTAGAAGAACAGATTACAGGGGGGAAAGACCTAAGTGAGGCCAGGGGAAGAGAATGTGTCAAAGAAGGGCAGAGGGAGGGTCAATCAAAATTCAAGATATTCTGAATAAGACTTATGTAAACCTATTTTTTTGAATAATGGCACATCCAGAAGCTATAGATTGTTACTAGAAAATTTTCAGTGCCTGGGATGGGATACCTTCCAATGAGTTGTTGGCCAGGGAGGTCCCTGTTGCCTACAAAACATTATAGGCTATTGCCAAGGCCCTTGGTTTCCCTTGAGAAACAGATGGTAAGACCCTATTGCTGAAGACATCTCTTGCCTGAGAGGCAAGGTCACTGAGAAAGGAAGCTGGTGCTGAGCAGAAAACCTTCTCCCTGTAGACCAGCCAACTGAAAGCTGGAAAAAGCTGCACTGCATGCAGCCTTATGGGAGACAGAAATCATCAGCAGTGAAAACAGTGGACACTGGAAACCTCAAGTTTGGCCATACAGGCCCAATGACCGAATGGGTGCAATAGTGGCATGTCTGCTCTTGGGGAAACCAACTGCTCCCTAATTTGACTGAAGGCCCTTTCTATGGTAGGGAATACATGCTTGGTACTGAAAAAAACTAAGCAAAAGTCTATGGCAGGGGAGGTCAAGAGCCTTAGGGGTATAAAACCTGCTCTTGTCTGGCTAAATGTATATATTATTCCCACCAAACTGCCCTGAAAGCACTACACTTAATGTTCATATTCACATATTAACGCTACTCTCACTTCTGGTAAAGAAGCTTCTCTTTTCAGATGGCAATGACCACTGGGATGACCCAAAGGGCAACACAGTGCTGAGAAGAAGGGACGGAGGAGTGCCCAGCACTGAAACATCTCTGTCACACCCTCCAAGGCTCAAGGTCCATTGTGGAAGAGGGGACAGATAGAATGTAAGAGCCAAAGGACGGGTACCACTCCTTACAATGCAACTGTCCAGACAGAAATTGGCCTCCATATCCATGACCTCACAGTGCCTAGCAATACCTTCACAAGACCCTCATAATAGGAGAAAAAGATGATGACATCAAATTAAAAGAGAGACTGATGAAGAGAGGGAGGGGATATGATGGAGAGTGGAGTTCTGAAGGGGAATGGGGGGAGAGGAGGGAAATATCATGGTTTATTGTCTGTAAGTATAGAAGTTGTCAATAAAATAAAAATCACAAAAAAGTATGCTCAACAGTAAAAACTGAATTGATTGATACAGATAAAAGTAAATAAAAGCTTGAAACACAGAAGAGTGATGTCACATCTAATCTGAAATGGGAATTGAAGCTAAATCTTGAAGAGCGAATAGGACTTGGGAGACAGAAGGTACAAAGTGAGAAAAGGCCTATGAAATTGAGCAGAGGCAAGAACCAGCAGCAGAGAAGATAAAAGAGCATGTTTACCTTAACAAGATTGGACAGAGAAGGGCTGGGGACACAGGTCTGTCAGCAACAGCTTGCCTTACAGGCATGGGGACACCAGTTCCATCCTCAGGACCTAAGAAATAAAAAAGCCAGACATGGTGGCACGTGCTTATAATCCCAGTACTGGGAAGGTGGAGAGAGGTGGTTCCTGGTGTTTATAGGCAAGCCAATACAGCCCAACTGGAAAAGATCCAGACCAGTGACAGACTCTGTCTCACAAAAAGTGCATGGTGCCTAAGAAACAACACTTGAAGTTGTGTGCGCACACATGCGTGCGCGCACACACACACACAGAATGCACACAGAGCTGCTGCCATCAGTTCAGCTGCGCACTCAAAACCTGTGAGTTTGGAAACAGTAACATCTTTTTTTTTCTTTATTTTTTTTAAGATAGTGATTTCTACTGGGCGTGGTGGCTCACATCTTTAATGCCAGCACTCGGGAGGCAGAGGTAGGAGGATGGCCGTGAGTTTGAGGCCACCTTGAGACTACATAGTGAATTCCAGATCAGCCTGGGCCAAAGCAAGACGCTACCTTGGTGGTGGAGGGGGAGGGGAGATAGTGATATCAGAATGGAGCTTGGCAAAGTCTTCTTCCTGCCCAATGTGGCTGGGGTGCTGTGGAGAAGAGAGTTTATTGGACTTGCATTCCCCACCCTCTGTCCATTTCCCACCCCACTGAGCCAGAGTAGCTCTGCTTCTGCCTTTTGTAACTTTGCTTTCATTGGGGGTGCTCTGTCTTTTTATGTGACAATTAAAATTTCTTTATGTTTTATTTGTTTTTAACTTTCATTTAAAAATATGCATCTTGGGCTGAAGGAATGGCTTAGCGGTTAAGGCAATTGCCTGCAAGGCCTAAGGATCTAGGTTCGATTCTCCAGATCCCACGTAAGCCAGATGCACATGATAACACATGCATCTGGAGTTCATTTGCAGTGGCTTGATGCCCTGGCGTGCCTATTCTCTCTCTTTCCTTCTCTCTCTCTCTCTAATAAATAAATTTTTAAAATTTAAAATATGTACCTTTTTCTTCTTTGTAAATGAGCTTCTCCTCCCCCACAGAATTGGGCAGAGAACCATAGATATGTTTTCAGAGCAAAGATTTATTCTTTTAGGAACAGCCTGAAATAGTCTTTCTTCTTTCCTGTGGATCCCATGAGCCACACAAAAATGTTTGCAGAGCATGTTTATCATGATGTTAAAAGACAACAAAGATTTAATATAACCACCTTTAATGAGATGGAAATGGAGCAGATATATTTCTTGGTAGAAAGTTTTTACATAGAAAAATGCTTTTTGGGTTCTGGGACAGTATGCTAAATTTTGAGAATCAATCAAAATACATGGAGTAGCTGTAATGTATTTCGAACCACACTCAGAAAGGCAATTACTGAAATTCAAAGCAGGCTTATCAGCTCTGATACTTTCATGTTGCATTCTGCCTCTGACAGGCTTGATCTTGTAGTCATTTCTTTCACATTGAAAGAAAATTTCATGCCCCTCTTTCTCACCCTGTGATTTAAATACAAATTTCTTTACAGATCATATCTTTTATTTCCATTTTAAAGGTACCCCTGCACAATCCTTTATCTGTCATGTCCTGATCAAGGGACATTCCATTTTATCTTTACTGGTATTAAGAACTTTAGATCCATAAAGGTTCAGAAACTTTGCTATTGATTAATCTTTACATGGTATTAGAGGTTGAATCCCTTCTATATGAAATTCAATGTAAGAAAACTGTGTGATAAATCCTGTTCATCTTTAGACAAGTAGCTATTTGAAGAAATTCTAACAAGTGCATAACTTTGGAGTTCAGTTACAGTGAGATTTGGACAATATTTTTTATTTCCTGGTGACAAGTTTGAAAGAACAGAGTTTGACAGAGGGCCAAATAGCATATTTTCTGGGTTCTGTACCATTTTTATTTCTCCTATAATTGAATTCAAGGATTAATGTAGGTAGTTAACTTTATGATTTACCTTTCCATTAAAAAATATTCAGATAGCACTGGGCTGGAATTTGAGAAATAATTAATATAGTACAGAGTTAACTACCACAATTGCAACATAGAGATGGACTCCATAAGTTTTGGGAACATTTGGTCTCTTCATGTTGGGAGAAGGTAAGGAATGTTCTGGATCATAAAAAATGAGTTACATTTTTCATACATGTTTCATAAAGAAGTTTTGTGGAAGTTTAATTATGTATAGAAGGGTGACAGTAAATATTATAGACAGGAGTAAACTGTATAAGTTATTCAACTATTGACTTTCCATTTCAAACCACTCTCTATACACTCCTGGAAACTTCCACATTCTTCTCTCTGTAATCACAGAAGTTCTTCAACACTACACGAGTCCTAGATGATATTATTGACTCTATTTCACTGGCATTTCTAGAGCAGTCCACCCAATAGCAGCAGTTTCTCCTCTGAGTATAACAGGATTCAGGTTGAAATCAATAGCAGAAAACTATGGGAAAATCCTGAAATGTCTGGAAAGTGAGTCTCCGAATATTTGGAAATTAAACAACACATTCCTAAATTACCTGTTGGTTAAGGAGGACTTTTCAAGGGAGGTTAGAAGTATTTAGAGAGACCGTCAAAGTGCTAAAGAAGGGGCAGTGGAGAGCTCAGCATTAAATGAGACATCTCGATCACACCCTCCAAGGCTCAGGGACCATTGTGGAAGAGGTGGCAGAAAGCATGAAAGAACCAAAAGAAGGGGACAAGTGCATGCATCTGGAGTTCGTTTGCAGTGCCAGGGGGCCCTGACATGCCCATTCTCTCTCTCACTCTCTCTCCCATAAATAAATATTTAAAATATTTTCTGAATTGATCAGCATGTACATAAGAGAAGTTTGTACCTAGTGTCCTGTAATCTGTACTTTGTTATGCTTAACAATCTGTCTGAAGATGGTCCCAGATGAGTCTTTTATGGCTGCGGGGTCTTTATTGTATTCTCATAATAAATTATATTTACCCAGTTCGTGATTAGTAGATATTTCAGTACGTTTTCAGCCCCCTACTATTATTAAATAATGCTATAATGAGCAGTTTTTTATTATTTATTTTGAGAGAGAGAGAGAGATAAAGAGACAGAGAGAGAGGGAAGGTAAGAATAGGCACACCAGGGCCTTCAGCTGCCGTGAACAAACTCCAGATGCGTGCACCCCCTTGCGCACATGTGCGACATTGTGAGCTTGTGTCACTGTGCATATGGCTACATGGGACCTGGAGATTGGAACTTGAGTTCTTAGGGTTCATAGGCAAGTACCTTAACTGCTAACCCATCTCTCCAGCCCTATAATGAGCAATTTTATACATATATCTTTGGGCATGTATATGAATACCTTCTCTTTGTCTATTCAGGCTTATATCACAAAATGCCCTAAGCCACAGAAATTTATTTCTCACATTTGTGGAAATTGGAAGTCTAAGATCAAGGCTCCAGAAGATTTAGTATCTAGTGAAGGTCTGTTTCCTGGTTCATATATCCTACATCTTCCTATATCCTTACATGGTGGAGGGTAAGAGATCTCCCTGGAGGCCTAGGCACCAATTCCATCTGGGAAGACTCCAAAGTCACATTCTTAAAGCTTCGCCTGCTAATACTATCATTTTGAGGATTAGGATTTTAACATGAATGTGTAAGGTTATAAATCTTCAGACCATTGCATACTTACAGAACAATCTCACAGGATTAAAATTACTGGTTCAAGATGATTATGCATGTTAGATGCAATAATTAGAATTAAATTGTCTTCAAAAGACGCTGAGCCCATTTCTATTTCCATTCCTAACATCAGGGCTGTAAAAGAGGAAGTATTTAGTTTAGACGCCGCAGGAAGTAGGAAGCAGGAAGAGTCAAGGCTGAGTAATGACAGGATGAACTCTGTTTTCATTAAACTTGGAAAGCAGGAAGGGGACAAAGGAAGAAAAGAAATAGTTGTAGCCTAATTTAAATAAGGTTACATTTATGACGAATATAATGGACAATGTTTCATTCCATAAGTTTTAAAATATGCATGACTGTTGAAAGCAAAATTCAGAAGATTTTAATGTATGTAGAACAATATGCCTAAAAATTATAATATAAAAGGTGCAGAAAAAGCTCTAAAAATCACTATTTTTACAAGAAGTGATCAAATCTTTGCTCTTGTTAGACTCCGGGAGACTAGTACCGATCATGGACCATGCAGGGTTCACTCCTGGGAAGACTGTTGACAACTTTTCTCCCCCAGCAGCCCTAACCAGCAGAAAGGAAGCTCCCAGCTCAGCTCCAGCTTGTTTTCTCTGTGCCCTGCAACCAAGCATGTGGTGTCTTCAGTAGCAGGGTCTTATCTGTTTTGGTAGGCAACCAAGAGCAATGGGAATAACCTGTATGGTTTTGGGCAACTCATTAGCCTCCCTGACCAACAGTTCACTGGGAGGTACCTCACCCCTGGCGTTGGGATTTTCCTATAATAACCTGTGGCTTCTTGGAACAGCATTATCTACCCACGCGGGTACTTCTATTCAAGCTCTTTTTTTGTTAATTATATTTTTAATTAGCTCACAAAGAAGAGATTCCATATGGCCTTTTCATATGTCTTTAGGTTTTATTAACCTTCTCCCCACCCCCTCATCTCCTCCATCTTCCCTTCCTCCTCCCCTCTTAAACCTTTCCAGCTCCAATATTCCACCCCTCAGACTTTCTTAACACATGTTCAACTATTCCCTCCCAGGAAGCTCCCACTTTGCCCCTCTTGTGGCCTCTTTCTAGCTTCCTGGACTCTATTAATTCTCATTCCAACTTACATGCAAATTTTAAAATTCAAAGCTAGAATCCACATGTGAAAGAGAACATTCATGTTTTCTTTCTGAGCCTGGGTTACCTCATTCAGTTCAATTATTTTCCCAGTTCCATTCATTTCTACTTTTTCTTGATTTGATCTGCTAAAGGCTTATCTATCAATGGCAACCTTTTTAAATTTATATTATTCTAATTTTACATTCATAATGGTGACTCCATTATCCTCCTCCCTGTCCTCCCTCTTCCAAAGGGACCATCATCAATGGGGAATGTGGGTCATGCATTGTGGGGATAGTCAGGAGTTATGGGGGATAGGCCAAGTCTCTATGCATAATGCCCCAACTTGTGGCTCTAACATTCTTTCTGCCCCCTCTTCCACAAATTTCCCTGAGCCACATTGGGATCATTTTAGTTCTACTTCAGTGAAGAAGTTTTGGGAGCCTTTGTGTCTCTGGATATCTGGCTTAGTAGGAGTTGGATGTTCTCTGTGTTTATCTCCTTCAGCCTTTTTCTGGTGTCATGATCACTAAGAACGCTATACTCTTGCCCTTCCCCACATTACTCTATGGTTTCAGTTGGGGCCCTGGTGAAGTGTGATTGGCTGATCCTCCCTTCAGGTTCATTGTCCATCTGAAAAAGATAAGCAAATTCTCCAACGGAGATAGAAGTTAGTACTAGATAAATGGCCATAGTTCTTTTAGAGAGAATTTTATATGCGTAGGCCCTCTTCTCACCCACATTTGGTGGTGTCTTGATCTTGGAGACTGAGCTCATTTTTTTACATGGTTTTGACTTATTTCCCAGTTCCAGCAATGAGTTCCATTCCACTGAGTGGATCTATTAGCCAAATCAAGAGCAGTTAGTAACCCACCATGGCTGTGTGCCACTACTGCACTTGTTTGAGCATTACGTCAGGTTGTTTCCTGCTGGGTAGCTTAGACTGTGAGTTGTTTGGATAGATGTCGGCCATTTTCCCCCAGTCACTCGTGTAGCACCCTCTGGAACTAGACTAGCGAACTGTCTGGGGACTGACCCTCTTCCAGATTCTGGCCAGGTCTCTCCATGTTTTGTCTCACACATGTGTGCTGTCTTCGACAGTGGGGTCTTACCATTAACCTTTGGTGGGTCATCAAGAACTAATGGCAACCTTTTTGATGAATAGACTTGACTTTATACATTTTCTGCTTTTCTCATTGATATCTGCTGTACCTTATGTGAGCGCGCTTGTCTACTTACTTTACGTTTAAGTTGATGATCTTTCTCTAGCTTCTTTAGGTGTTGAGTTAGTCACTGACGTAGGTAGCAAAATATGATGACTTCTGCTTCGTTGGCAGACTTGCTGGCTTTGAAGAGCAAGCTGCTGTGGCTTGGAAGTCCCCCAGGAGGTTCGTTGTGATTGAAGCCCTGGCTTTTCAGAGTGACACTATTGGGTGACAGCTTTAAGAAGGTGGAACCTGGTCCTTAGGTCATTGAAGGGGGTACATGATTGTTCAAGTGACCCCTTTGGTGATTTTCTTGAGAGGGTTATTATGAAAAACAGTCACCTAGCATCTCTGGGTCTCTTGCTGATGGCTTGAGATCTAACAATCACTTGCTTCCCTCCACCTGCACTCAGCCATCTTCCAGTCACCCGAACTGAACAATGCAGGCACCATGCTCTGGAACTCCAAAACTGTGAGCTAATTAGCCCTCCTTTCTTCCTAAGGAGCCTGTCTCAGGTATTTCATTGTAGTCTCACAAAACAAACAAATGTATAAGGTGTCATGCTGGAGAGTCCCATGTGGCAAGGCACTAAGGATAGCTTCAGACCAACAGCCACCAAGAAACAGGCCATCAGTCCAAGAGCCCTCAAGTGACAATCTTGTCAACAACTGAGTAAGTGATTTTAGAGGTGGATTCCCTTCTACTGAGCCATCAGGTATGACCCCCGAGTTGCCTAATTGCAGCCTTAGAAAAAAATCCCTGAAGGAAAGGATGCAGGCAAGCCAAGAATGGATTCCTGAGCCATGAAACTATGAGATAATAAATTGGTATTGTTGTAAGCTGCTAAGTTTTAGGCAACTTTTGAGTAATACAAGATAACTAAGGTGTGGTAAATTCTTTTTTTCTTAATTAAATGTGTATGTATCTACTTTTTCTATTTATTTTTATTTTTTAGAAAGAGCAAAAGAGAGAGAGAGGGAGGGAGAGAGAGAGAATTGGCACGCCAGGGCCTCAGCCACTGAAATTGAACTCCAGGCACTTGCGCCAACTAATGGGCATGTGCGACCTTGCACTTGCCTCACCTTTGTGCGTCTGTCTGGCTTATGTGGGATCTGGAGAGACTAACACAGGTCCTTAGGCTTTGCAGGCAAGTGCCTTAACTGCTGAGCCATCTCTCCAGCCTCGTATCTTCTTTTTGAAACAGGTTTGCCACTACATTTGCACCAGTCCAGCCTGTAAGTTTCCCAATTCTTCTGGTTTCAACTCCCATTGCCACAGGCACCGTGGGAACACAGATGCATGTGCCACTTTGTTTCCAGCTTTCTGTGGGTTCTGGGGAGTGAAACTCAGGTTGACAGACTTCTAAGTAAGAGCCTTTAACTACCAAGGCATCTCCTCAACCCCCTGCAGTTCCATATGCTGCACACTTCCAGTATGTGGCAGCAGCTTCTTAGGTGCCTTACTTGTTATGTTATCAACCTCATTGAACCATGCATAGAGCCTGACTTAATATGAAATTATTCATGACTGTGCCAACAGTTTTTGGTTGTGTGTGTGTTTTGTTTTTGTTTTTGAGACAGGGTGTTAATATGTAGCCCAGCCTTACCTGAATACCTATGTGCTATTTAACCCATGCTAGCCTCAAATTCTTGATCTTCCTGCCTGAGTCTCCCAAGTTCTGGGACTACAGGCCCAACTTGTAGGATATTTGTTAATTAGCATGTTTTTTCTACCCTGATACATCCTTGATTAGAGGCACATCTCAATAAGAGAAAGAAGATTTTGTTTTCAGGGCTCCCTAACCTGAAGCACAAGATTTCTTGATCCCATCTTGTCTGTACCACATCACTCCTGTGGAATGCTACCCTGCAAGATGTAGAATTTGGCTCCCCCGGTTGTCATCAAAAGACTAGCTGTCACAACCTGGAGACCTAGGGGAATTAGCTGCCCATGAGACGATCCTTAACCGATAGGAAAGTGGAGATAAGTCTGAGCTGGGCAGATACATCCCATTTCCCATTTCCTTTCTCCTTGACATAAACTTCTTTGAGCTACAGTTCCCCTTTGCAGCCCTTCTAGAAAAATCTCAGTCTCAGAAAATGAGCTGGTTTAATGATATGCTACATTTTTTTTGTGTGTGTGGCTCTTTGTGTAAAAAATAAAATAAAATAAAAGAGCCAACACTGTAGGAATCATATACACCTTTCTTTATCTCACTTCTACTTTTCTTCGCCTTACCTCCTCCCGGGCTTGCACCTCTCAGAGAGTCAGTGGTCCCTTAACCTTTGACTTGGGCTTAACTTTCTAGAGAACCTGGGCTGAGGAGGATCATTCTCAGTGAGTATTTGCTTTTTGTGTCCATCTCAATGAGCAATTTTTGGTTAACAGAACACAAACCTTTGATAATTTCACAGCCAATTTCACATATTCCCATGTCTCATGTTCTGACACATTTTGAATATCCTTCCATCCCTCAAACTCTATGCTAATAACAGTTGGTACTAAAATTCTGATTTAGGAAAGAATCAGTTTGAAAGAAACTTATTTGAACATGGAGCTTGCCTTTGTTCAAATGTGGGGGGGGGCATTCTTTTAGTGCTGTAGGCAGCATTTCAGTCTCATAAAGTGTGTGTGTGTGTGTGTGTGTGTGTGTGTGTGTGTGTGTGTGTGTAGATGGATGTATAAGAGATGTATAAGAGGTGTATGTATGGGCATATGCATGCATACGTGCACATCTAAGGACATCCGAGGTGTTTGCCCTCTCCTTCCACTTTGCTTGAGACAGCCTCCATGGTGGTTTTGTTTTTGCTGCTGGTTATGGACCAGCCTAGCTTCCCACAAGTCTACAAGCTTCCACATTCTCCTGACTTGGTCTTCCCTTACCATAGGTGCATTAGGATCACAGATGTGTGTGCTACTTTTCATCAGGCCTTACGTAGGTGCCGGGGCATCAAACAGGTCAGAAATCTTGCAAGCAACTGCCTTTAACTGTTGAGCCATCTCCCCAGCCCTGGAGTTTGCATTTTGTCTCACAATTTCATAGTGACTGGACAGAGGGGGTTAAAATACTTTCAGAAAACTAGACAGTTTACAATTTAGCAAGTAATGATTCAGGAGAAGCTTTTGCCTCCACCCTGGCCTCTAGGCTTCTTGCAGTTTATGCCACTGCTCTAAAGGCCCAAGAACAAGTGAGGGGATGGGTTGAAAGGGCAAAAGTCACAGACAAAGAAAAGCCCACACTGCTTTCTTCTCTGATCAGCTCTGATTTTCCAGTAGCGCACTATTTAGAAGTAAAAGCTCAAAATGTTTTAAAAGGGTTTGCTCGCCTTCAGTAAATGGGAGCCCACAATAAATAAAATGATTGCATGTACGTGCCTCTTGCTCTCCTTCCACAATACCTCATGCAGTCAGTGAAAGCCTTTCTTCCTAAGCCTCTGTCTTCATGTGAATTAGACGCAATTTATTTCCCTTTAGCCTTAGAACTTTATAATTATAGCCAGACCAAAATGACTGCTAATAAAAGCCGACCTCAGACATTAAGAAAAAAGTGAGTTTCTTTTAATGCTTTTCATTATTTCAGAGCAGCAGATTACAGAGTCTTTTCATTAGCCAACAGAGTTCAAGGGTCTGGGAGGGCAGCCATAGCCTAGTTTCTTCCCAGCTGTATCATTTCCTAGCATTTTCTGGGCCTTCCTTGGGATCTAATAAAACTCTCCCTAGTCTGCAGGTGACCTCATGGCTTGCCAGTCAAGGGACTCTGGTAGTTGTTAAAGAATCTCTCATTCCCATATGCCTGAGGCATTATGGGATGGTAAAGAGAGCCTCTTTAGTTTGAGGGTAGAATAGTTAAGTGAAGTAGCTGAGGCAAAATGGTAAAATCAAAGTCATATGAGGACATGAAATGAAGGAATTTTACAAATCCTAAAAAGGCTCTAAACTGGGCTGGAGAGATGGTTTAGTGGTTAAAGGCACTTGCTTGCAAAACCTGATGGCTTGGGTTCAATTCCCCAGTACCCACATAAAGCCAGATGCACAAAGTGGCAATGCACCTGGAGCTCATTTGCAGTGGCAAGATTCCCTGGCATTCATTCTCTCTCTACCCCCGCCCCTCTTTCTCTGCTTGAAAATACATAGGCTCTAAACTGTCTTTGGTCTCTAGTAAGTACACCAACCATGGTATATAATCATTACTTGGATACTGACCTGTTATAGACACTCTCAATAAATGGTACTGGGGATGTATATATACTAGGAATAGGTACAATACATGTATCACCCTAGGGCTAAATAAATATGTAAAGAAATAATGTAAAGCATTTCTTATTTATCTCCCAAATAGTTTTCTACTTACCTTGCCTTCCCCCACCCTACAACATGTGCAAGTTATCTCTAGCAGATAGAGAAACCTGCACAAAGTTCACCCCTCAATGACTTGACTGAAAGGGGAATTTACAGATATTGCAAGTAGAGCGGGTGCAGCGTCCACAGCAATGCTTCTACAGGAGGAGGGGAGAGCTGGAAGCTGAGTAGCCCCATCTATGTTTCAGCCATATTGCCTGTGCTGTGTTCCTACCAAGCTGATGTCCTGTTTTTCCTATTAGTTGTGTGACTTGGCAAGTTACTTGACCTTTCTGATTCTCCATTTCTCTGTCTACAAAGTACTTCACAGGATTTCTGTGAGGCAATCAACTAATATACATGCAGAATTTAGCAGACAATTTCACCTAGATGAAACTGTAGGAAAAGGCTGGCCCTTTTGTGTTCTGATACGGATGTGGTTTGAATATTATTGTAGTTATCTTCATATTGCTGGGACAAAATGCTCAACCAAAATCAGCTGATGGGAGGAAAGGTTTTATTTTAGCTTATAGTCTTCAGGGGAAGCTTCGTGATGGCAGGGGAGAGCATGGCATGAGCAGAGGCTGGACATCACTTCTGTGGCAGCAGGTGGAAAACAACAGCAAGAAAGTGAGCCGAGCTCTGGCAAGGAGGAGTTGGCTATGATACCCTTAAGGCCCCAAGGAACACACCTGTTCCCGCAAGGGTCCACCCCCCAAATTGACACCAGCTGGGGACCAAGCATTCAAAACACAAGTTTATGGTGGACATCTGATTCTAACCACCACATATGTGGTCCCCAGAAGTTTATGGTTGAAACCTTGGTCTCCAGTGTGGTGATGTGAAGAGGTGTGAAACACAGTGGGCAGTTCTTAGGTTATAAAGGGAATTATCCTTGGAAGGGATTAGAGTTGTCCTCATAGGACCCTGAATTGGTTATCAAGGAGGAAGTCGTTAGTGAAACGGTAACCTTGGCCTCCCCCTCCTCTGTCTCTTGTCTCCTGTGTCCCCTTGTCACTCCTTCCTCCTGCCTTTGTGATACCATCCATCATGAGACCCTCACGAGGGTAGAGCAGTCAGAGCTAACTTTAGTAAACTCCTTTTCTTCATAAAATACCCATCCTCGGATATTTCATTGCAGAATGAAAATGGATTAAAGCATTTTGTTTTCCCAAACTCTTTATGTCCTCAACTCTGCTACTATAATTTAGTCTGTATTCACTCTGTTTCTCACATCTTAATTCCGAATCCAGCACAATCCAACTGTACACCTGAGTCCTGTGCCAGAAGGCCCCTGAACAATACTTCAAGTATTGAAAGTTTGGCTGACTGAATGGGAGCAGCACTGGTAGCAAGGCAAGAGAGGAAACACTTCCTTTCTTCCCCATTTACAATCCACAGGCTCCTCATATTTCATGTGTAGGGGGGGAGGTGAGGGGAGCTATTATCTTCCCACCCAAACTTCTTTGGTGAACCCCCACAGTGCTATCCTTGAGGCCTCAAGGGAGCTGCTCCATCTCCAAAGCTCCTAGCTCCTGAATTCACCCTCCTGTTCTTAGTCCACATCCACTGCTGCGTTTTGAGTCTGTAGCATTATTTTTATCACGCACCAGTTTCTTCACTCTCTAATCCTCCCATCTGAGGGATGTAATTTTCAGGGCCCCAGTACCTTTGACTTCAGTTTCTGGGTTAACAAAAAATATATATTCTTGTTACCAGAAATATTTCAGTTAGGTTTGAATCAGTCCTACTTTTATTAACTTGGGATTGCATTGATTTGGGAAGGACTTAACACAGTCACAATGAGCTTCTGCTCTTAGAAGATAATAGTGCATCTTCTCATTTCCCAGCAGACGAGCTAACCTGAAAAGAAGATCAATAATACTCATGCAACTCCTGGCTCAGAGTCAGCCTTGCATTTAATAAGCACTGAGTATTCACTATATCTAAAGCTTAGTACAAAATAAAGAGCAATTACATTGCATAATAGATGAGACTGTTCTGAGGATTGTAGATATTTCAGAGGAAGTCATCTGAAGAGGCAGCTGGTTGTTGAATGACAAGGGATCGGTATATATGGAGGGACAATGGAAGGGGAGGAGTGATGATTCAGGTGTAGAAGAAGGTGGGCCACCAGGAATGGGTGAACCACGTGATGGAAGGACAGCCAAGAGAGGAAGGTAGACCTTACTGGCTACAGGACGGTCACGATTTTGAAGGATCTTGTTACTCAAATACTGGAAATCGATTTATTTAGTATCTCATCTTTACAAAAAAATGGTTAATTTTGATTGTCAACTTGATGGGACTTGGAATTTCCTTGGAGACATTTCTGAGAGTGCCTGTTAGGACTTTTCCAGAAAGGTCTACTGGGGAAGGATGATCCGCCCTCCACTTGGGTAGCACCATTTCAAGTGCTGGGGTCCTGGACTCTAATAAAACGGAGAAAGCATGAGCTTCCTCACTGTAGTTGCAATGTGACCAGCTGCCTTGTGAGCCTGCCGTCATGGCTTCCCTGCTATGATGAACTGTACCCTCAAACTGTGTGCCAATATTGCCACTGCTCTTTGTTGCCCACCAGAACTAGATGGTAAGGCCCTATTGCTGAAGACACTCATGCTTAGGCTGCAGGATACTAAGAAAACAAGCTAGAACTGAGCTGGAAACTTCCTCATAGCACTGAGGCTTTATAGTGTTGGAAGTGTTCTGCAGGCTGCTGGGAGAAAAAAAAAAAAAAGTCATCACCTCTCAAGAAGTAGACTTCCGGGTAAGTTGGTGGCATACTAGCCACACCAAAGCAGCCTAGGGAGGGAAACGCAGCAAAATACACTCTTCTACTGAAAAGTGAAGGTGTATATGTTATTATCAACCACAGAAGAGAAGCAGAAGAGACCAAGATCTTCCAGAAAAGAGGAAAGCAGCCAGAATCCCACTGAGGTGCCAGCAGCCCCATCCATGAGCCCACCAGCCCACTGAGCTGGCCAGCAGCACAGAGCAGCAGGAGTAGAAACCAAGGGAGGGGTTTTCCACTCACATCAGCCTCCTGGCAAAGTCAAGAAACCTGAAGGGGAAGACAGCAGAGATCAGCTGAGCAGCTGCTGAAGGAGATACAAATGGGACCAGCCTAGCAACTCCACAACTCCAGGCACCCTGCAAAGTCTCCCATCCCCCAACAATCAGGGCCGTGAATATCCAGAGAACTCATTCACCCTGGCCGCCCAGCACCGAGAGGGATCGAGGTGGGCACTCAGCATTGGTGAGATTGGAAGCCATCCCAAAAGGTAACAGTGTCTACTTATACAAAGCCAGATACATAGGCCCGCACTGGCAGTGCTAATCTCTCTTTCCATGTCAGGAAAGGTTAGTTGTTACATTTGAATGAGATATTCTTTGTTGGCTTTACCCTTTTCAAATGAGCTGCATTTTGGTGTTAAATATTGTTGTCTTTGATGTTTCCTGATTTTTACGGCCTTTATCTTTTTCTTAAGTCACTACTGGGGGCAGGGACTGACTGGCCCCAGGCTGACTTGGAACCCATTTCAGACTAGAAATCTCAGTCTCCTAGTTGACAGCATTAAGGGTGTGAGGCAACACACACCCTTAGGGACTTTGGCTTTACTAGATTATCTGTTTAGTTTAATCCCCACACTTGTATAAATATTCTGTGCTGGTTTTGACTGAATGTCTATATTGCTCGCTGAATTTTAGAATTTGCCAGTAATTTGCTTCACCCAGTCTACTACAATACTCAACACCTACAGTCACTTCTGTTGTTCCTCTTGGAGTGTAAGAGTTACACCTGACGCCTTAAACTCCTACACTGAAGATCTATAAAGTCTAAGAAAGATCTATAAAGGCTAAGAACAGGGCAGATAATTAGAAAACCCAAGCATCCAATTAACTCAAGATACAAAAATCTCTACATTATAAAAAGAAACACACACACACACACAAAAATCAAGACAATACAATCCCACCAAAAATTATGAATCCATCAGAAATGGCCTCCAATGAGACTACTTTAGATGAAATGCCTGACAAAGATTTCAAAAAAAAAAAAAAGATTATATCTATGTTCAAAGAAATCAGAGGAATCACAGAAGAAACAAGTCATCAATAGTCTTACACAGCTGACTGGACAGCCAAGATATGATACAATAGTAGCGTGACTGGTACCTGGGTAACCAACTGTGAGGATGAACTATGGGAAAGATCTGTGGGAATATTTTTTATGGACCTAACAAATAACTTTTCTAAGACTATTGCTGTAATATGCTAAGTTCTTGACTTGTAACTTGCCCTAAAGTTAATCTGGTAACTATGTAATCTACCCACTTAAAGCAATGTGGCTAGGTTTCCTCTGCCTTGGTGCACCTTTGGCCTGAACAGCACAGATGACCAATACGGACAAGCAGTGTGTAGGGATGCTGACTGATCTTAAGCTATGCTCTTGGCCCAATTTCCTCAGTGGCTGGTTGGACTCTCCACTCAGAGCAAACGTGCATGATTAAGAAGTGCTGACCATAGCATTAAAGACAAAGAGGTCAGTAACTAAGAAACAATAAGTGAGTTTAATGTAATTACATTTGTGATCAGAGTGTATGAGTCCAGCGGATCACACCCCTAAACCTTTTCGTTTAGCAAATGTTTAAGGATTATCCAAAGTTGAAACTTCCTTACCCTTGACTCATACAAAGTACTACTTGTTCTTGTATTACTGGATTCTGGCTGCTCAATAAAATGTCAATGAGTGCCTGTATGCAGAAAAATCTACAAGCACAATCAGATCAGAATGACAGACTGATCAGTGACAGATGATGCAGCTTGTCATTAGTAGCTGAAATGAAACTTCTTCCCACCTTCTTTTTTCCCTTAGGCTACTGCTAGAAGCAGCTAGTCCACGCCTGGGCTGGGTATACCAGCAGTTGGCTCTCCTGCTTCCCAGGCTCTGTTCTTCGAAGTAGTTTGCCTACTTCTGGATAGGAAAATGCCAGAGTTGGTCTTCTAAATACAAGACTGTGCCCCCTCACCCCTAAACAGAGCAATGGACTGCTCTCAGAACGGATCGGAGACCCTCTTCAAAGGAGGGAATTCCTGCCTGGTACTGAAACGTAGGCAAAAGCCTCTGACGTGGGAGGTCAGAGTCCTAGGAGGGAAGCTACTACTAGCATTTGGCTAAATGGACATATATATTAAATGGACGTATTGTACCCATCACATCGTCCTCTGAGAGTCCTCTGGCTTCCAGGCCAGTGCTGCTCTCACCTTTCATCACAGAAGCTCCTTTTTGCAGTTAGTGGTGACTACTGAGGAGCCTCAAAACCCTAAAAGTGCTAAGAATAAGTGACTCTGCAGTACCTAACATTAAATGAGACATCTACATCAGCCCCTCCAAGGCTCAGGGAGCATTGCAGAAGAAGGGGTGAAAAAAATGTACACACCAGAGGGTGGGTGTGTGCAGGACACTGGCTTCCATGCGTAATATGGCTGTTGCCTTCATGACCTCGTGGCAACTGTTATTACCTGCACAGGTCCTACTCTACTGGGCCCAGCACCACTCTGACCTGGATGGTGGAGGAGGGCATGACACACCCTGAGGAGTTACTGACAGCTGCTGATGGTTGCCTGGAGAGCGGGAAGCATTCTTCAGTGGTGTACCCACTGATAAATTGCTCATGCTCTCGTACGTAATCCCCACCCACACTGAGGCACGCCAACCTAGTGAAAGTCAACAGGTTACAAGGGGAAAAAAGACAACAAAGCAGAAGAGGGACTAGTTGGGAAGAAGAAGGGGTTCAGTGGAGGTGGATGGGGAGAGGGAACAAAAGAAGGTAATTCAAGGCTGGAGAGATGGCTTAGCGGTTAAGGTGCTTGCCTGCAAAGCCAAAGGACCCAGGTTCAATTCTCCAGGACCCATGTAAGCCAGATGCACAAGAGAAAGTAATGGGGGAATTATGATTAAAGTACATTATCTCTCCTCCCAAATAACTAAAAATGTTTTTTAATATTTTATTTATTTATTCATTTATTTGAGAGAAAGATGCAGAGAGAGAGAATGGGCACACAGGGCCTCCAGCCACTGTAAATGAACTCCAGACGCATGCACCCCCTTGTGTATCTGGCTCACGTGGGTCCTGGGGAATTGAACCTGGGTCCTTTGGCTTTGCAGGCAAATGCCTTAACCGCTAAGCCATTTCCCCAGCCCCTAAAAATGTTTTTAAAAATACATGCCAAGCCGGGCGTGGTGGCACATGCCTTTAATCTCAGCACTCAGGAGGCAGAGGTAGGAGGATTACCATGAGTTCAAGGCCACCCTGAGACTACATAGTGAATTTCAGGTCAGCCTGGACTAGAGTGAGACCCTACCTCGAAAAACCGAAAAAAAAAAAAAATACATGCCAGATGTGGTGGCACATGCCTTTAATCCCAGCATTCAGGAGGCAGAGGTAGGAAGATCTCTGTGAGTTTAAAGCCAGCTTGAGACTACATAGTGAATTCCAGGTCAGCCCTGGCTAGAGCAAAACCCTACCTCAATAATAATAATAAGAAGAAGAAGAAGAAGGAGGAGGAGGAGGAGGAGGAGGAGGAGACATTATATCTCAATTGCTCTCTGATTGGATTTGAGGCTTGCTCCACAGGAGGGAATTCTGTAGCAGACAGCTTCAGGTTCGCTGAGATGAACTTCCAGACCAGGCACAGTTATGGAGGAAGGGATATTATTTATTGAAGCTTACAGATCCAGGGGAAGTTCCATAATGGCAGAAGAAGCGGCCTGCTCTCCACAGGGCCAAGCAGAGAGAGCAAAAGCCAACCAGCCACCACAGCACACAGAGCAAAACTACAGCCAAAAGGTCACACAGCACACTTCAGGAACTCCTGCTAGGCACATTTGCATATCTTTACAATGGAATCTCAAACCCACACCTTAAGACCAGCCCCCAGTGACATTGCCTCTAGCAAGGTGATTAAAGATGCAAACTATAACTAATAAAACACTGAATATATTGGGGGACATATAGTCAAACTACCATATTCCGCCCCTGGCCCCCAATATATTTATAACTATCACACACTGTAAATTGTACTCAGTCCAATTTTAAAGGTTCTCACAGTCTTGATCAACTTAAGATAGTGAGTCCTGTAAAATCAAACAAGTTAAATACTTTCAACATGTAAAGGCACAGAGTAAAACATTTTTTAACTGGTATAAGGCATAGCAAGGAGAAACTAAAACAATGCAAACTCAACCACCATCAGCAGTCATCAAACTTCCGCAGTTCAAGTTCAATATAACCAGAGACTAACAGTCTCCAGGTTTTCCAATTCCGCCCCTCCAGCTGGGCAGAGTCGCCAGGGAAAACTTTCATCCCGTGCCAACACTGCACTCCATGGTAGCCCTTTTTGCACAGTCCTGGTATATCCAAAACATCTTCAGGTCTCCATGCAAACCACGGTCCATCTTCCAAAGGCTCTTTCAGCCTATTCCTGAGGGTCTTCATGCCCTGCCTCATGCCGCATCTTAGCAGCGGCTCCTGGAACCGTGTGCAATTCATGACCACTCCATGCATTTTTCATGCTTCCAAAACTAATACCAGGTGTGCAGGACACAGCCATATTCTTAATTCAGGGACGAAATAAATCATAGCCTTGAAAAGCAGGTTCCTTCTCCAGTCAGCTCTTTCCAAGAATTTGCATTTTTAACAGTCTTTCCTCAGGCATCCTCTCCATTGTTTTAATGTAAATCAAGTCAGGCCACCTTCCTTCCACCTTCCTTAAGATTGCTAATGCGTTGACAATAGCAGCTCCAGTAACCTAAAACCAGTCTCAGTGCCTCTGCTTTTAACTTGCTTGAGGTTTTCCAACTTAAAATCTTAAAATCTCAGTCCGATATCTTTAGCCAAGCACATCAGTCCATTACAAATTTAAGTTTGATCAAACTTTCTGGGCCTGGATAGCAGAACATAGCCATCCCTTATGCCAGTAGCCCAGTTCCAACAAAGTCCTCTGCAGTCTTTCCTTCCCCTTAGAAACCTCATAAGCCAAGCCTCGAAGTTCAGTACTATCTGCACTTAGCATTCTCAAACTCTCATCAGAATAGTCCATAAAACTTGGCTTACCACTCCAGAAGGCATCTTCAGTTGCAAGCACCAAGTCCATGCCCATTCCTCCAAAACAAAAGTTCCAAAAGACGAATATCCACACGGTCAGGTTCATCTCACCCCACACTCCTCGGTACCACTTTACTGTAACAGACAGCTTAAGGTTCACTGAGATGAACTTCCAGACCAGGCACAATTATGGAGGAAGGGATATTATTTATTGAAGCTTACAGATCCAGGGGAAGTTCCATAACGGCAGAAAAAGCGGCCTGCCTTTCACAGGGCCAAACAGAGAGAGCAAAAGCCAACCAGCCACCACAGCACACAGAGCAAAACTACAGCCAAAAGGTCACACAGCACACTTCAGGAACTCCTGCTAGGCACATTTGCATATCTTTACAATGGAATCTCAAACCCACCATTAACACCTTAAGACCAGCCCCCAGTGACATTGCCTCTAGCAAGGTAATTAAAGATGCAAACTATAACTAATAAAACACTGAATATATTGGGGGACATATAGTCAAACTACCATATAATAATAATAATAAGACATTATATCTCAATTGCTCTCTGATTGGATTTGAGGCTTGCTCCACAGGAGGGAATTCATGCCTGCTACTGAAAACCTAGTCAATATCCTGTGGCTTGGAAGAGTGGTCATAAGCCCTAAGGAGAAAAAACTACTACTGTTGTCCAGCTCAGTGGATATATTATGCCCACCAAACTGCCCATGTATTAATGCTACTCTCACTTTTTGTTAGAGAAGTTTCTCTTTTCAGATGGTGGTGACCACTGGGATGACTCAAAACTCATCCAAGTGTTAAGAAGAAGTGACAGTGGAGTGTTCAACACTAAGCGAGACATCTCTATCACACCGTCCAAGGCTCAGGGAACATTGCTGAAGAATAAGTAGAAAGAATGGAAGAGTCAAAGGAAGGGGAGGAGTGCTTACGATGCTGTCATCCAGGCACAAACTGGCCTTGACACTCATGACTTCATAGATGCTACTTACACATCACCTGCTAATAGAGAGAAAAAAATGCTGACATCAAACTAGAAGAGAGACTAGTTGGAAGGAAGGGAGTCAGAGGACGGGGGATTTGGAAAGGGAAAGGGGGGAGTTTGCAGAGGGAATTATGATCATGGTGTAGTATCTATATTTATGGAAGTTGTCAATATAAAGTCTTAAAATACACTATGTTTATGTATAAAAATTATCAGCAAATAAAATTTAAAATTGAGAGCTAATTGTGCGTGTGCAGTGAGTGTGTGAATGTGGGGATGCACTTGCTGCAGAGTGCATGTGGAAGTCCAAGGTGTCAGTCTACACCTTCCACCTGGTTGTGAAGCAAAGTCTGTCATGGTTGACTGCTATGTTCACCAGGCTAGTCAGCCCACGAGCTTTCAGGGACTCTCCTGTCTCGGCCTCCCATCTTGCCATCAGCACAGAGGGTTAGAGACGCTTGTTCTAGCATCCTAATCTCTGTGTGGGTTCCGATGATCCTTTCTCAGGTCCCTCACTTTTGTGTAAGAAATGTTCTAACTAATCAAGCTCCCCAGGCTGCCTGATGTCTTTATAAGAGGAGATCAGGGGCTGGAGAGATGGCTTGGTGGTTAAGGCATTTGCCTGCAAGCCTAATGATGGGGGTTCTGATCCCCAGTACAAACATAAAGTCAGATACACAAAGTGGCACACGTATCTGGATTTTGTTTGCAGTGGCTAGTGCCCCTGGCATGTCCATTCTGTTTCTCCCCTGCCCCTTGCAAACAAACAAATAAATATAATAAATTTTTTTTAAAAAAAAAGAAGAGATCAGGATGTGGACAACACAGAGAGTAAAACCATGTGGAGGTACAAAGAGAAGACAGCCGTGTGCAAGCCAAGAAGAGATGCTGCGGAAGAAAGCAACCCTCAGTCTGAGACTTGTTCTCTTTGCTTTAACTGTATTTTCCCTTGCATTTGATTGTAGCTTTGTTGTTGTTGTTGTTGTTGTTGTTGTTGTTGTTGTTATTGTCGTTGTTGTTGCTGGCATGACATATTGGATAATAGAATCTCAGGCGAATAAGTTTTAAGTTAATGTTTGCTGAATCATTAGGTACCAGAGATTTCAATTTCTTCTAGAGTCCTAGGTTTTGACTCCCCCTTTGTCCCCAGGTTTCACTAAGAGCTCTTTCTTAAGTAGTCTGCACCTTGTAATTCTTTTAGTTGTAGTCCACTTTTGTTTCACTGGAATCCTGTCAGTAAGATGGTAAGATATGGGGATAGAGAAGCATTCTATAATTAATACTATAGTGAGATGGAATCCTTGTGTCAAAAATATTTCTTAGTTTCCCACACTTCTTTTCAGTGAATGGCTGCTGAAGGCCAGGCTTGAGCAGCTGCCCTTCCCTAGGTCAAATGAGACTCTAAGAAAGTGTCCCCAAGTTTGTCCCCAGCAGCATCTGCTCCTGGTCAGCTGATCTTTGCTGTAGTTCTCTGGATTTGCTGTTGAATTCTTGGTGATGGTGCCCTGCAGCCTCAGAGTCTTGATGACATGGACTTTGTTCTACTTTAGGAGCAATGACTTGCAAATACCTTACATATTAGACCTTATCCTTGACTGTGGACACATTGTTATATTGAAGGTGTGTTCCTTATGTACATACAGCATGTAGTTGAGTCTTATTTTTCTTTTTTTTTTTAATTTAATTTTATTTATTTGAGAGCGACAGACAGAGAGAGAAAGAGACAAAGAGAGAGAGAGAGAGAATGGGCACATCAGGGCCTCCAGGCACTGCAAACGAACTCCAAATGCATGCACCACCTTGTGCATCTGGCTTACGTGGGTACTGGGGAATCAAGCCTTGAACCGGAGTCCTTAGGCTTCACAGGCAAGCGCTTAACCGCTAAGCCATCTCTCCAGCCCCGAGTCTTATTTTTCAATCCAAGCTGATAATCTGTTTTTAATTGTTATGTTTGGCAATTCACATTTAATACAGTTCTGGATATGCTTGGCTCTAGTAGCATCATTCTGTTATTTGCTTGCTGCATCTCTACTTTAACTTTCTTGCCTTCTTTTGGAGTTTTTTTAATTTTTAGTATTGGCCAAGTATGGTAGTGTACGCTTTTAATCCCAGCACTCAGAAGGCAGAGGTAGGAGGATCATTGTGAGTTCAAGGCCAGCCAGAAACTACATAGTGAATTCCAGGTCAGCCTGAGCTAGAGCAAAACCATACCTCAAAAAAACAGTAAATAAATAAAATTTGTCTATTGCATTTAATATTTTTGCACACACACATGTGTGTGGCATGGTGTGTATGCTGTATTGTGATATGTGTGGTATGGTACAGTGTGAGGTGTGGTGTGTGTGCAGTGTGTATGTGATGTGGTGTGCATGGTGGGGCGAGGTGTGTACGGTGTATGGTTGGTGTGTGCATGTGATGTGTAGTGTATATGATATGGTATGTGTGTGGTGTGGTGTATATGATATGTTGTGTGTGTGTGTGGTGTATATGATATGGTGTGTGTGTGTGTGTGGTGTGGTGTATCTGATATGATGTGTGTGTATGTGGTGTATATGATATGGTGTGTGTGTGTGTGTGTGTGTATATGATATGGTGTGTGTGGTGGGGTGCAGTGTATTTGTGATATGGTGTGCGTGGTGCAGTTGGTGTGTGATGTGTGGTATATATGATATGGTATGTGTGGTGAGGTATGGGGTGTGTGTGTATGGCATGGTGTTTGGTTGGTGTGTGTGTGTGTGTGATGTGTGGTGTATATGATATGGTGTGTGTGTATGGCATGGTGTTTGGTTGGTGTGTGTGTGTGTGTGATGTGTGGTGTATATGATATGGTGTGTGTGTGGTGTGGTGTGTGGTTAGTGTGTGTGTGATGTGTGGTGTATATGGTGTGTGTGTGGTGTATATGATATGGTGTGTGTGGTATGGTGTGTAGTATGTGGTTACTATGTGTGTGTGGTGTGGTGTGTGGTTAGTGTATGTGTGATGTGTGGTATATATGATGTGTGTGTGTGGTGTATATGATATGGTGTGGGTGTGGTGTGGTGTATGATATGGTGTGTGTGTGTGTGTGTGTGTGTGGTGTATATGATATGATGTGTGTGTGGTGTATATAATATGGTGTGTGTGTGTGTGTGGTGTGTGGTGTATGTGATATGGTGTGTGTGTGGTATGTTGTGTATATGATGTATGGTGTGTGGTGTGTGCATGTGTCTGTGTCCATGCAGTCCCCAGGCTCTTACCTGAGGTTGGGTGCACTCGCCTGTGATAAGGAGGAGATAGAAAGCTTGGTGAACTACTACATCACTCTCACCCATTCTTGTTTGAGCAGGGGAGACCCAAAACTTGTCACTGAAAATAAGTGACTGTAGAGTACTCAGAAGTAAATGAGCACTAAGTGAGACATCTAGATCATTCCCTCTGAGGCTCAGATAACTTTGGGGAAGAGGGAGCAGAAAGAATGTAGGAGCCAAAGGATGGGTCCAGGAAGGTGGAGATGCTGTTTTCCACATAGGACATGGGCATTGCATTCATGAGCTCCCAGCAGCTCTGACCACCTGCACAAGACTTGCACAATATTGGGCTCATCAATATCCTATCAAGGAGGGTGGAGAAGGGTATGAGGCCCCAACCTGTCCTGAGGAGTTATTGACAGTTAAAGGTTGCTGTGGTAGTGGGAGACTTTTTGCTAGTAGTATAGCCGCTGGTAAGTTGCATGTGTCCTGTTAAATAACCTCCCAGCCATGCTAGTGCAAACAACTTTAATTAAAGTCAGTGGGACACACACACACACACACACACACACACACACAATCAAATTAGAAAAGGGGCTAGCTGGGAAGAAGAGGTGGAGTGGAAGGAGAGGGGGAAAGAGAAGGTAATGGGAAGTGATTATGATAAAATACATTGTAAGCATGCATAAAAAGTAGCAATAGGGTGCCGGGCATGGTGGCGCACGCCTTTAATCCCAGCACTCGGGAGGCAGAGGTAGGAGGATTGCCAAGAGTTCGAGGCCACCCTGAGGCTACATAATGAATTCCAGGTCAGCCTGGACCAGAGTGAGACCCTACCTCGCAAAAAAAAAAAAAAAAGTAGCAATAGGGACTGTAGAGATGGCTCAGTGGTTAAAGTGTTTGCTTGTAAAGCCTAATGACCCAGGTTCCATTCCCCAGGACCCATGTAAAGCCAGAGGCACAAGGTGGCGCATACATCTCGAGTTCATTTGTAGTGGCTGGCAGCCCTGGCATACCCATTCTCTCTGTCTGTCTCCCTTCTCTATCTCTCTCTGCTTGCAAATAAATAAATAAAAATGCGTTTTTGAAAATGAAAGTTGTGGGCACATCCACAACAGTTGTACCACTTAAAAAATTGGCAATAAATATTTTTTTAAAAAAAAGAAAAAATAGAGTAAACAAACTAGGAATTAAGGAGGAGATCTCACTACCAAATCCACAATGTTAAAATTATACAGGTGAGATGGGATGCATTCAGGGTAGTACGTCCAGACAGAAGGTGGAATAAGCTTAGCCTTAAAACCAGGCTGAGGAGACAGCTCAGTGGTTGAGGGCACTTGTTTGGAAAGCCTGATGGCCTGTGTTTTGTTCCCCAGTACCCATGGAGAGCCAGATGCACAAAATGGCACATGTGTTTGGAGTTTGTTTGCAGCAGTGGTACTAGGCCCTTGCATGCTCATTCTCATTCCCTATTTCTCTTTCTCTCACTTTGAAAATGAATAGATAAAATATTTATATTTAAAAAATGGACCCTGGCCAATAAATCTCAGGCTCAGAGTTGGGTTGCCCCACATAGTAAACTGTTGGCTAGGGAGACCCATCTGGTTCCACAAAATAACGTAGGCCATTGCCAAAACTCTTGATTACTTGCCAGAGCTAAAAGGTAGGACCCTATTGCTGAAGTCAAAACAAGCTGCCATCATAGGATATCAGAATACTGTGCTGGAACCAAAAAGGAAACAAGCTCCCTCCTTTCAGCCCTCATAGTGCTTGAAAGCCCTAGGGGAGCTGCCAGAAGACAATGGTCACCAAAAGCCTTAATAAGCAGGGTACCCAGCAGACTACAACATCAACCAGCCATACAAGAAGTACACACTTGTGCACTAGCAGCACACAGCCTCTACAGGTAACCAATTGTTCTCTGGTTGGACATAAGACTCACTTAGTGGGAGAGAACTCATATCTGGTACTGGAAATCAAGTCCAAATCCCATGGTCAGAAAATTCATAGACTTCAGAGTGGAGCCCCCACTGCTGTATCTAGAAGAAGAGTGGGCTTGCACAACAAAAATTCAAATAACTTTACACAGCCCCACCCCCTTTAACCCAAGTTGCTCTCACTCTTGGTTGGAGAATCTGTTTTATTTTACAGAAGCAAGGAAAAAGCAGAGGAGAACCAAGATCTGTTGATAAGACAAAAAGCTGACAGATCACCATGAGACATGCCACCTCTACTACATCTGCCAGGGCTCAGGAGAAATTTCAGAGGAAGCTGCAACATAAAAAGTGCTCTTAGCTGGGCGTGGTGGCACACGCCTTTAATCCCAGCACTTGGGAGGCAGAGGTAGGAAGATTGCCATGAGTGCAAGGCCACCCTGAGACTACATAGTGAGTTCCAGGTCAGCCTGGGCTAGAGTGAGACCCTACCTCAAAAAATCATTTAAAAAAAAAAAGTGCTCTTACTGCTAGCCTGACAACCAGCTCCAAGGAAATCGTGACAGACACGGTCATTAATCAAAACCTATCAAGGCAGAAATCCAGAGGTTATAGAAAACTCAACACTAAATCAGATCGCCAACAAGCCTGCCATGACTCAGGGAACATGGCAGAAGAGGGGGCAGAAAGGATGTAAGAGCCACAGAGTGGCTGAGGCATGGTTACTCCACTATCCCACAGGGACTGACTGAGGCCTTCGTGACCCCACAGTGAATACCATAACCCCTCGGAGGAGGGCCCCCCAGGGAAACAGGAGCAGGAGTGAGGAGATAAAAAGAGTATAACCTGTTATATATAAAATGAAATAAAATTTCTTTAAAAATAAGATTTTATATATATGTATGTATGTGTGTGTATATATCTACATATATGTGAATGATAGGAACAATTTTATGCCAATACATTTATAAAAGATGAAATGGATAATTTTTTTTTTTATAAAGCTTCTCAAACAGTGGAATTGGTAGGTGACAGAAGTTCTCAAGTTGCTGTTTGGCACAGGTTCTGAAACAGGACAAGAACCTCAGGAAATGTTAAAGGAAGTTCTCCAGAATAAAAGGAAATGACACCATATGGTAAATGAGATCTCCTAGAAGGAATAAAGAGCACCAGAAGCGGAACTCGACGGGTGAATACGAATACTTGATGTTTTCCTTCTCAATGCATGCAAAAGACCTTTGGTTGTCTAAAGCAAAATTTGGACTTTAAAAAAAATTTTTTGGTATTTTGAGGTAGAGTCTCGCTCTAGCCCAGGCTGACCTGGAATTTGGCTTAAATTTTATATAGATATTATACATTTCATTAATATGAAATAACCAGAATAAGCAAGCCAATAGAGATAGAAAATAGATCACTGGTAACCAGGGGTTGGAGGAAGGAATGGCAGAGGACTCTACTAATTACTTTTCTCATTGCTGTCATCAAATACCTGAGAAGAGCAACTGAAAGGAGGAAAGATTCATTTTGGCTTACCGTTTGAGGGTACAGTCCATCATGGCGGGGAACACGTGACAGCAGGAGTGTGAGGTGGCTGGGTACACTGTGTCTATACTCGGGAAGTCAGGAGCTTATGTGAGACCTTTCACACTCAAACCATAATAGGGGCTACTAGTGTATACAAAGTTGCTCTTGGGAAAGATGAAAATGCTCCGTGTGAGCTGTTCTCATTGAACAACTTTGTGACTATAATAAAATTCACTGTACTGTATGCTTTAAAGAAGTGAATTTTACAGCATGTGAAAATTATAAATAAAAAAGTATAAATAGATAAAATATATACTGACAAGAATAGCAAACAAGATGGGAGAAATATAAGCTTGTCATGTTTTTCTGAGGTATTCAATACAAAGTCCAAGATTCAATGCATAGTGTTATTGTAAGGCAATTAATGAAAAATAAAGAAAGCTATAGTTTGAAAGCAGGCCAAAACCTTCTACCTCCAATCATAATGAAACAACAAGAACTGGTCAAAAGACTGAACAAAAGCCGGGCATGGTGGCGCACACCTTTAATCCCAGCACTCGGGAGACAGAGGTAGGAGGATCACCATGAGTTCAAAGCCACCCTGAGACTACATAGTGAATTCCAGGTCAGCCTGAGCTAGAGTGAGACCCTGCCTCAGAAAACAAAAAAAGGTGTGGAGAGATGGCTTAGTGGCAAAGCCAAAGGACTTTGGTTCAATTCCTCAGGACCCATGTGAGCCAGATACACAAAGTGACACATGCATCTGGAGTTCATTTGCAGTGGCTGAAAGCCCTGGTGTGTCCATTCTCAATCTCTCTCTCTCAAATAAATAAATAAAAATAAAAATATTTTGAGCTGGGTATGGTGACGCATGCCTTTAATCCCAGGACTCAGGAGGCATAGGTAGAAGGATCGCCGTGATTTCGAGGCCACCCTGAGACTACATAGTGGAATTCCAGGTCACCCTGGGCTAGAGCAGGACCCTACCTCAAAAAAAAAAAAAAAAAAAAAAAAACTAAAAATAAAAAAATAAAAATACTTTGGGCTGGAGGGATAGTTTAATGGTTAAGGTGTTTGTCTGCAAAGCACAAGGACCCAGGTTCAATTCCCCAGGACCCACGTTAGCCAGATACACAAGGTGGGGCATGCATCTGGAGTTCATTTGCAGGGGCTGAAGGTCCTGGCACCCCATTCTCTCTCTCTCCCTCTCTCTCTTTCTGTCAAATAAATAAATAAAAATAAATTACTAAAATATGTATGTATATTTTAAAAGACTGAACAAAATACATGAGGCCAGGCCTAATGGGGAGGGTCTTTAATCCCAGCTCTTGGGAGGCAGAATTAGGAGGATTGCCGTGAGTTCAAGGCCAGCTTGTAACTACAGGGTGAGATCCAGGTCAGCCTGGGCTAGAGTGAGATCCTTCCTTGAAAAAAACTATTAAAAAATAAAAACAAGGGTTGGAGAGATGGTTCAATAATTAAGGCACTTGCCTGCAAAGCCAAAGGAGCCAGATTGGATTCACGAGTACTCACATAAAGCCAGATGCACAATGTGGTACATGCATCTGGAGTTCATTTGCAGTGGCCAGAGGCCCTGATGAGCCTATTCTCTCTCTCTCCCTCTAACTGCCTCTCTCTTTCTCTCATAAATAAATAAAATATTTTAAAAGAATATGCATATACTTCCTAAGCACAATGAAACGTGATTTCAACTGTTTAATGGGGAAACATTAGAGTTATTTTCATAATCAAAAAAGACAGTGGCACACTTACAGCTGTCACTGTGCATTATTCTGGGAACTGCTGCCAATGAACGTAAAAGGACAACAATGAAGCTTCCAAAATTGTAAAATAGAGGGGCGGAAAGTGTGTGTATTTGTAGATGTGATTAGATGTGCTCTGGTGGCTTACTCAAAAAGCCTCAAAAGAATTAACTGCAAATTACACTGCAAGTTCCATATTTTTACATTTTTAGGATTCCACAAGAATGCTTGACAAAAAGTACACAAAAAACGTCAGAAACATTACCCGTTATAGTTGCGATTCCATTCTCATTGTATTTAAGCATTACCCCAGTTCTGCTAATAGTGTCCACATGTTGACCCATTCTTAAAATGAAAGGTAAACATTTGTGTTTTTTCTATACTGCTGAGGTGATCAGAAAAAGAGAGACATTAAGTGAGCAAGTGGTTGTCCGGGATATTCCTAAGCCACATGTCTTACATTGTCAGTTTTAATGGTTCACATGGAGATGACATCTATATCTTTTATAAGTTAAAAAAAAATTGAACCTTTACATCAAGTTTTGACACCCAAAAGGTAACACAGTGTCAGAGTGGAAGAGTTAACAAAAGAAGATGATGATGAAAAACTTACCTATTTCCTTGTCTTGATTTTTTTAATTTCCATATTACTTTAACTTAATTTGTATTTTTGGCAATTTCGTACATGTATATAATGTGTTGTCTTATTTTCTTAACATGTAATCCTGGGAGTTCCCTTAAAAGTTTTGATAACCCAAAGTTGACCCTTTCAGAGTTTGGGACTAGAATCTTTCCTACCTGGGAAACCAGAAAATTCCAGCTGCATTTGTATTTTTAACATTGCTCCATATTTTTAGTGCTGGTAAGTGCCTGGAGTTAGCAATCCCAGTTCCTGTGGGGAGAGATGCCCTAAATTCAGGTTTCGAAGCACAAAGTTCCCAGTGCAGTAGTTTATGCACAGATGTGTACAAGACAAAGAAGCCGTGCTGATTGAGAAGCAGTGAGACAACAGATGGGATGAAAACCACAGAGATTTCAGATGCCTCCATAATCCCAAAGTAGTCCCTAACTAATTTCATTTAAACAATTGGCACACCAGTGGCACTGTTAATTGCTTTCTGGGCAGCTGCTTTAGCTTGGTGGTCAGTTCTGTTTTAAGTAACACAATGGGTAACTGAGCAAGGAAATGTAATTTGGATTATAAAATTCTTGCCTTAATAAAAATGCCTTAAACAGTGAAATAGCTCAGAAGTTAAGAGCACTTGCCACTTAAGCAAGAGAGCCTCTTAGGACAGACTGCCAGTAATAATAATAACACTAATAATAATGACTCTGGCTTCCACAGGCACATAGGGTACACATCCACACACACACATCACAAACATGGCACACACCATGCCACACACATGCTTTATACACCTAAAATTAGAATATTTAATACAACCCATGTGAGCCAGATACACAAAGTGACACATGCATCTGGAGTTCATTTGCAGTGGCTGAAAGCCCTGGTGTGTCCATTCTCAATCTCTCTCTCTCAAATAAATAAATAAAAATAAAAATATTTTGAGCTGGGTATGGTGACGCATGCCTTTAATCCCAGGACTCAGGAGGCATAGGTAGAAGGATCGCCGTGATTTCGAGGCCACCCTGAGACTACATAGTGGAATTCCAGGTCACCCTGGGCTAGAGCAGGACCCTACCTCAAAAAAAAAAAAAAAAAAAAAAAAAAAAAATAAAAAAAAAAAATACTTTGGGCTGGAGGGATAGTTTAATGGTTAAGGTGTTTGTCTGCAAAGCACAAGGACCCAGGTTCAATTCCCCAGGACCCACGTTAGCCAGATACACAAGGTGGGGCATGCATCTGGAGTTCATTTGCAGGGGCTGAAGGTCCTGGCACCCCATTCTCTCTCTCTCTCCCTCTCTCTCTTTCTGTCAAATAAATAAATAAAAATAAATTACTAAAATATGTATGTATATTTTAAAAGACTGAACAAAATACATGAGGCCAGGCCTAATGGGGAGGGTCTTTAATCCCAGCTCTTGGGAGGCAGAATTAGGAGGATTGCCGTGAGTTCAAGGCCAGCTTGTAACTACAGGGTGAGATCCAGGTCAGCCTGGGCTAGAGTGAGATCCTTCCTTGAAAAAAACTATTAAAAAATAAAAACAAGGGTTGGAGAGATGGTTCAATAATTAAGGCACTTGCCTGCAAAGCCAAAGGAGCCAGATTGGATTCACGAGTACTCACATAAAGCCAGATGCACAATGTGGTACATGCATCTGGAGTTCATTTGCAGTGGCCAGAGGCCCTGATGAGCCTATTTCTCTCTCTCCTCTAACTAACTGCCTCTTTCTCTCATAAATAAATAAAATATTTTAAAAGAATATGCATATACTTCCTAAGCACAATGAAACGTGATTTCAACTGTTTAATGGGGAAACATTAGAGTTATTTTCATAATCAAAAAAGACAGTGGCACACTTACAGCTGTCACTGTGCATTATTCTGGGAACTGCTGCCAATGAACGTAAAAGGACAACAATGAAGCTTCCAAAATTGTAAAATAGAGGGGCGGAAAGTGTGTGTATTTGTAGATGTGATTAGATGTGCTCTGGTGGCTTACTCAAAAAGCCTCAAAAGAATTAACTGCAAATTACACTGCAAGTTCCATATTTTTACATTTTTAGGATTCCACAAGAATGCTTGACAAAAAGTACACAAAAAACGTCAGAAACATTACCCGTTATAGTTGCGATTCCATTCTCATTGTATTTAAGCATTACCCCAGTTCTGCTAATAGTGTCCACATGTTGACCCATTCTTAAAATGAAAGGTAAACATTTGTGTTTTTTCTATACTGCTGAGGTGATCAGAAAAAGAGAGACATTAAGTGAGCAAGTGGTTGTCCGGGATATTCCTAAGCCACATGTCTTACATTGTCAGTTTTAATGGTTCACATGGAGATGACATCTATATCTTTTATAAGTTAAAAAAAAATTGAACCTTTACATCAAGTTTTGACACCCAAAAGGTAACACAGTGTCAGAGTGGAAGAGTTAACAAAAGAAGATGATGATGAAAAACTTACCTATTTCCTTGTCTTGATTTTTTTAATTTCCATATTACTTTAACTTAATTTGTATTTTTGGCAATTTCGTACATGTATATAATGTGTTGTCTTATTTTCTTAACATGTAATCCTGGGAGTTCCTTAAAAGTTTTGATAACCCAAAGTTGACCCTTTCAGAGTTTGGGACTAGAATCTTTCCTACCTGGGAAACCAGAAAATTCCAGCTGCATTTGTATTTTTAACATTGCTCCATATTTTTAGTGCTGGTAAGTGCCTGGAGTTAGCAATCCCAGTTCCTGTGGGGAGAGATGCCCTAAATTCAGGTTTTCAAGCACAAAGTTCCCAGTGCAGTAGTTTATGCACAGATGTGTACAAGACAAAGAAGCCGTGCTGATTGAGAAGCAGTGAGACAACAGATGGGATGAAAACCACAGAGATTTCAGATGCCTCCATAATCCCAAAGTAGTCCCTAACTAATTTCATTTAAACAATTGGCACACCAGTGGCACTGTTAATTGCTTTCTGGGCAGCTGCTTTAGCTTGGTGGTCAGTTCTGTTTTAAGTAACACAATGGGTAACTGAGCAAGGAAATGTAATTTGGATTATAAAATTCTTGCCTTAATAAAAATGCCTTAAACAGTGAAATAAAAAAAAATCACAAAGTATAAAAATAGAATACTTGGGCTGGAGAAATAGCTCAGAAGTTAAGAGCACTTGCCACTTAAGCAAGAGAGCCTCTTAGGACAGACTGCCAGTAATAATAATAACACTAATAATAATGACTCTGGCTTCCACAGGCACATAGGGTACACATCCACACACACACATCACAAACATGGCACACACCATGCCACACACATGCTTTATACACCTAAAAATTAGAATATTTAATACATATAAGGAAATAAAAAAGGAGATGGGGGGGGGCTGGAGAGATGGTTTAGCGGTTAAGGCGCCTGCCTCCTAAGCCTAAGAACGCCGGTTCCAATCTCCAGCGGTTCCAATCTCCAGGTCCCACGTTTAGCCAGATGCAAAGTGATGCAAGGGTGCAATGCCGTGCTTGACCACAAGGGGGCGCACGCATCTGGATTTTGTTCACAGCAGCTGAGAGGCTGCTGGCGCACCCATCTCTATATGTCTTCTCTCTCTCTCTGTGTCTCTCTCCAAAAAAAAAAAAAAAAAAAAAAATGGTGGTGCCGGGTGTGGTGGTGCACGCCTTTAATCCCAGCACTCGGGAGGCAGAGGTAGGAGGATCGCTGATAGTTCGAGGCCACCCTGAGACTACATAGTTAATTCCAGGTCAGCCTGGACCAGAGTGAGACCCTACCTCACAAAACCAAAAAAAAAAAAAAAAAATGGAGATTGTAATTATGGTAATGAAACAAGCATGGAGTTTTTGTTTTGGTTTTTCTTGTTTTTGGTTTTTGTTGAAGTAGGGTCTCACTGTAGCCCAGGATGACCTAGAATTCACTATGTAGTCTCAGGATGTTCTTGAAGTCACAGAAGTTCTCCTACCTCAGTTTCCCAAGGGCTGGGATTCAGGCTTGAGTATTTTTGCTGTTGTTTGTTTGTTTGTTTGTTTGTTTGTTTGTTTGTTTGTTTGTTTTTTAAGGTAGGGTTTCACTCTAGCCCAGGCTGACCTGGCACTCACTCTGTAGTTCCAGGCTGACCTTCAACTCACTGAGATCCTCTTATCCAGGCCTGAGCGCTGGGATTAAAGGCATGTGCCACCACACCCTGCTGAAACAAGAGAGGTTTTTTTTTTGTTTCAAATATTTTAATTTACTATTTATTTGCAAGCATAGAGAGAAAGAGAATGGGTGCACCAGGGCCTCCTGCTGCTGCAAATGAATGAAGTCTAGATGCATGTGCCACTGTGTGCATGTGGCTTTCCGTGAGTACTGGGAATAGAACCTGGGCTGTCAGACTTTGCAAGCAAGTGCTTTTAACCTCTGAGACATCGCTCCAGCCCGAAACAAGAGTTTTAAAATGACCAGATGGTACTGGCTGAGCACTTGCTTTCCCGCGTGAAGCCCTGGATTTAATAAATTAGGCTATTAATTTATTAAAAATATAAAGCAATTAGAAAGTACTAATTAAACCCAGATTTTTTAAAATAGTTTGAAACACAAAATATGACACAAGGTTTTTATTAAACTGGAGAAAACAGCTGAAGAAATTAGGGTCTTGAATCTTTAAATCATTTTCTAATTCAGACATGAAACTGTGTGTCATATTGCTATGAGCAAGAGGCCACTAATGTAAGTGATGAGAAGATGACAGAGTGTCACAAAGATGAGTAGGGGGTCTACCAAAAGTCTGTTCCTTTCACAGGCCATGAGTAGTTAAGAGGCCACTTTCTACATGAAATCTAGATTTCCAAATTTCTCTCCAGGGCAACTCGTTGAGACCACATGGCTAATTCATTCCAAAGAAAGAGGAAGTGATGTATGAAGCTTCCTGTAAAGATCAAGGCCCTTACATACACATATGAACATGCAGTCAATACACACACACAATTTCCAAGGGATTCTATTGCAATATTTTGTGTGTGGGGGGGGTGTATGTGTGTTGAGTATGTGTGGGGTGGGGTGACAGTGATTGTCACACTATAGGGTGGAATGTTCATAGAACCACTGAACCGTATACCTGAAAACAGTTAATGATAACCCTTGTTATGTACATTTTAAAAATATTTTATTTATTTATTTGAGGGGGCATATACAGAGAAAGAGAATAAGTGTGCCAGGGCCTCCAATCACTTCAAACAAACTCCAGACACACGTACCTCCTTGTGCATCTGGCTTATGTGGGTCCTGGGGAATTGAACCTGGGTCCTTTGGCTTTGCAGGCAAGTGCATTAACTGCTAAGCCATCTCTCCAGCCCAGTTATATATATTTTAACACAATAAAAAATACCATGATAAGCCAGGTATGGTAGTACTCACTTTTAATCCCAACCCTTGGGAGGCTGAGGTAGGAGAATCTCTGTGAGTTTGAGGCCCAGCCTGATATTAATTCAAAGTCAACCTGGACTAGAGCAAGAGCCTACCTTGAAATACATACATATATGTCATGATGTTTAAGGTCATCCTTGGCTAGGAGTCCCAGGCGAGCCTGGGATATAATGACACCCTGTCTCAAAAGGACAAGGAGGAATATTCTTGTCTGTGTGTAAATGCACAGCAAACACACACCGGTGAGGAAACACTGGTTACAACACTCACGGTAGCATATAGCCTCTGGGTGGAGAATTGGCTAACCAGCTGCTGGGTTATCAGACAGTCGCTCTTGAACGCATAGCCTCTTCTAACCCCTTGGATTTTAAGCCATGTGCACATGGAAGCAATTCAAACATTTTAAAAATAAACCTTTAATAAGAATGCATGCAATGCCTGGCAGGATGGGTAGAATTTGGTAAGTCAGAGAGGAGGGGGATCAGCCCAACCAAATAAATAAATAATAAATGGTAATAATGAATCCCAAATAGAAACTGGCACATGGTTTCTGAACCAAAGTAGAAAATCACATGCCCCCCTGAGCATGCCTTCCAGGCAGGCAAAGTGGGACCATCCCACAGGTGGAAGGATTGGCCCAGACTGAAAAGAGCTAGAAGACTAGATTTACCCACAAGTGGAGCAGAACTTTCGGAAGGATGCTGGCAGGGGAAGCAAGCCACAGGCTACTTGAGCAGGAAGGCACCCAGCTGCAGCGTGATCTTAACCTCCAAGGCAGAGCAGGCATCTGTCTGGGCCTTGGCAGGTTGAGAATAGCAGAAAATAACAGATGAAGGGAAATAATGAGGACAGCAGTGTATCTGAAGAAGCGTGGGGTGGGAGGCCAGAGCTAAAGGAGGAGGCTATAGTGGGAGAAGGGGGCTGAACAGAGAGGCAGGGGGAATGCTCCCTGGAAAGGTGAGTTGCCTGCCCACAGCACTGGTCTTGAAACCTGGCTATGGCGCCAATTCACAGAGAGAACACAGATTCCTGGTTCCCAACCTAAATCTGAAATTTAAACAGAAAAAAATATATGTATTTAGAGCTTCTCCCCCATGACGTTCTAGTCTCATTTCCCACCTGAAATGTGATGGATGCATACTGTTTCCTATTCCTGACGTTGCTGCCTCTCTCACAGTCTTCCATAAGGCAGACAGAGTGAGCTTTTAAAAGCTAAAGTGAGCGGGGAGTGGTGGCACATGCCATTAGTACCAGTATGCAGAGGTAAGAGGAGTGAGTTCAAGGCCAGCCTGGGACTACAGAGTGAGCTCCAGGTTAGCCTAAGCTAAAGTGAGATCCTACCTTGAACCCTAACCTTCCAAAAAAAAAAAAAAAGTGAAAAAAAAAAAAAAAACTGAAAAAGCTGGGTGTGGTGGTGCACGCCTTTAATCCCAGCACTCCAGAGGCTGAGGTAGGAGGATCATCATGAGTTCAAGGCCAGCCTGGGCTACAGAGTGAGTTCCAGGTCAGCCTGAGCTCAAGTGAGACCTTACCTTGGATAAAAACTAACTAAATAATAAAAACTACAAAACAAAACAAAACAAAACAAAGTAAGCTCATGTCACTCATTTGTTCAAAACTTTCAGTACATTCCTACCTCACTCAGAGTAAGATCCTAAATCCTTTCAAAGGCCTAAGGCCCCTCATCATTTGCACCCAGCCCCAGCACCCCTTTCCCATCTCCTAGCTCTCTCTTTACTCCCAAATTACTGACCTTTATCATGCTTGTTGTTCTTCAAGAAGAAAACTAAGTAAAGCAAGCATGCGCCCACCTCAAGACCATTGCACATGCTATTCCTTCTGCACGATGGTACATTGCCTAGATTCTAGCCCTGGCTATGCACATGCTTTCTTCTGTCATTGCCTCCTAGCCCCATTCATGTGTCACATGATCACAGAGGGCTCTCTGACCACCTGCGTATCATAACACCCCCATCTCATCACCTCTGTTCACTCACTCCACTTTCTTTTCCTTCGTAGTACTTGTGACCATCTGATATATTTTTATTCATGGGTTTATCACTTATATCTCCACACTATAGTACCATGTGAGGCAGAATGATGTGTCACTCCTGCTGTATCATTTTATCTGGAGGATGTGTCAGTCTTAGCACACATTGGAGACATAATAAATATTTGTTGAAAGAAGAAAACCTTTATAAGTTTTCTCAGTGGAGTCTTAGGCAGCCAACTTAGTGTGAAAACTATTGGTGTCATAAGATGAAAAAAATTCTAACTTTTTTCGGTGCATATATCTGTGTGGGTTTTCATGGGTGTCCATGTGTGTGAGTGGAGGCATGTGTGTCCATGTATATGAGTGGGGGCACGTGTGTATGTGTCTGTGAGTGGGGGCATGTATGTATGTGTATGTGAATGGGGGCATGTGTGTCCATGTATGTGAGTAGAGACATGTGTCCGTGTATGTAAGTGGAAGCATGTGTGTCCGTGTACGTGAGTGGGGGCATGTCATGTGTATGTGTGTGGTGATCAGAGGGCTGCTTCAGGTGTTGGCCCTTGCCTTCTACCTCACTTAAGACAGCATCTCTCATTCTCACCCTTGTTCACATTTGCCAATGTTATGGGGTCCAGTGTCGCACAAGTAAGACCACCGACTCATGGAATGTGAGGCCAAGTTTTATTGGGTAAAAAAGAAAGAAAAGAAAAAGAAGCTGGGCATGGCGGCACACACCTTTAATCCCAGCACTTGGGAGGCAGAGGTAGGAAGTTCACTTTGAGTTCAAGGCTGCCCTGAGACTACATAATGAATTCCAGGTCAGCCTAGGCTAGAGTGAGACCCTACCTTGAAAAACCAAAAAAAGGAAGAAAAAGAAGAAGAAGGAGGAGGAGAAGGAGAAGAAGAAGGAGAAGAAAGGCTGGTGTACCAGGTCTATATCCAGAGTTCAGGATCTCGGGATGCAGCCTCGAACTGTTTGGAGGGTTGGCTTTTATTGGGAAAAACTAAAAAATGCTTATTGCAAAAACAGGATGGGAGTTAAGCCATAAATCAAACTCATATTCTTAGAAGATTATAAGGAAGAAAAAAACAGAACAAAGTTGTGAACAGGTCTGTTGGTCAGTTACAGGAAGTACCTGGGGAGTGTGAGGTAGGCCTGTGACCAAGAGTCTCCAACTATCCCGCTTCTCTGCTCTTAAGGATTTTGCCCAACAATGCAGGCCCAGGGTAATGCTATTCAGACCAGCAGAGCATCTGTTTATCTGCCATCCCCACCCGCTCAAGCAAGTGTTTCATTCCATTCTTTTATGGGTTCCTACAGGGAAGGGACTTCTATTTTTCTCTAAGCTTGATGTAAAGAAATAATAACATTTTGCTCTCTTTACACCAGGGTAGCTGATCCATGAGCTTCTGGGAAATTCTCCTGTCTCTGCCTCCCATCTCACTGTCACCATGCTGGGATTACAGAAGCCCACTATGGTTTCTGGCTTTTATGTAGAGCCTGGGGATTTGAACTCAGATACTCTGGCTTAAGAGGCAAGCCATCTCCTTAGCCCAATAGAAAGTAGACTCTCAAATATTAAAGCAACTTGACATAGCTATTCACTGCCTTAGCACAACTTTCCTTAACACCTCAGGAGCAGAGACCACACGGGTCTGTCCTCACAAAGCTAGGTCACCAACTTGGGGCAGGGAACATCAGGGAACAGAGCCCAGTTTATTTTGTCTCCCGTCTGGCTCTCCAAGGCAACCACATAAAGCTGTCTTGTCTGTGTGTGGGAAGGTGACAGCACCCCTGTGGCCATGGTGAAGGAATTAGCCAGGTCATCACAAGGGCCTGGAGGAGCTTGGAGGAGAATTTAGAGCTTTCTGAGTGCTACTGTGTCTCTTTGGGGCTGTAATTTTCTAATTTGGCACTCTTAGCACTTAAATAGCAACAAAGCAAAGAACTGAATCCTGCTGAGCGGCACTTACAGGAACAATCAGATAAATGACACTGTCTTGGTAATTGGAGCCTCATCACTTACAAACGGTTTTCACAGGTCTTACCTGACAAGGTCCACAGCACACTAGAGAGGCAGGGCATAGGCCCCCTTTCTGAACACAAGGAAGCCAGGGCTCACAGAGTTTGTCTTTTCCTAAATGACACTGAAAGTGAATGCAAGTGTTGAGATTTAGGCCCCTTTTGTTTGCAAGCCCCAAGCTATCGGCATTATTCCATTTGATAAGACTAAGAATGAACTTGGGGGACTTGAGAGATTGCTCAGTGGTTAAGGTTCTTGCATGAAAAACCTAAAGACTGGAGTTCAATTCTCCAGTACCCACATAAAGCCAGACGCACAAAGTGGTGCATGCATCTGGAGTTCATTTGCAGTGGCTAGAGGCCCTGGCATGCCATTCTGTCTCTGTCTCTGTCTCTGTTTCCCTCTCTCTCTCTCTCTCTCTCTCTGTGTGTTTGCAAATAAATAAATAAAATATTTTTTTAAAAAGAATGAACTTGAGATCAGCCATTTAGAGTGCTTGCTGCTTAAGCATGAGTGAATTAGAAGGCCTGAGACAGCATCCCAGAACCCAACTAAAAAATCTAGACATGGCTGCACATACTTGTAACCCCAAGTCTATGGAGGGCAGAGACCAGAGAATCACTGAGGCTCACTAATTAAAAATAGCAGCTCCATGGGCTGGAGAGATGGCTTAGCAGTTAAGGCGCCTGCCTGATAAGCCTAAGAACACTGGTTCCAATCTCCAGCAGATCCAATCTCCAGGTCCCACGTTTAGCCAGATGCAAAGTGACGCAAGGGCGCAATGCCGCACTTGGCCACAAGGGGGCGCACACATCTGGATTTTGTTCACAGCAGCTGAGACTGCTGGCGCGCCCATCTCTGTCTCCCTCTCTGTCTATCTCTCTCTGTGTCTCTCTCCAAAAATAAATAAAATAATTTTTAAAAATAGCAGCTCCAGGTTTGAGGGTACCACAGGACAGGTGTGCCATGGCCTCTGTGAGGAGGTCGGAGGACAACCTCACTGGAGGCAGGGCTTCTCTTGAATTCACTCTCACATTGTTCTTTTTGCTGTGCTGGGTGGGAGCTTCAAGGAAATTGTTCTGTCTCTGCCTCCTATCTCCCCATCAGACAAGAGATTGCAGAAGTGCACCATGGCTTCTGACCTTTTTTTTTTTTTTTTTTTTTCGAGGTAGGGTCTCACTCTAGCCCAGGCTGACCTGGAATTTGCTATATAGTCTCAGGGAGGCCTCGAACTCATGGTGATCCTCCTACCTCTGCCTCCATAATGCTGGGATTAAAGGCATGCACCACCACACCCAGTGCTTCTAACATTTTATGTGGGGTCATGTTAGGTCGGGACAGGCTCCCAAAATGGAGTCACCAAGGACAGCAAAAGGGCGACAGAGACATAAGGAAATAGGTTATCTTGTAAGTCGCCTGGTCACTGTTCTGGTCTCACGCCCTAGCTATTTGAAACGGCGAATGTAAAGAACAAAGGAGTTCTTCTCCCTTCCTCACCTTCCCCAACTGAAGAAGCCCTATAAAGCCCACTACCTGAGAAACGCAGGTTGGCTGTGCTCCGCTCTTGAGAGTCAGCCTTGGCAGCTTGTGCTTTTCCCAAATAAAAGCTTTCATCTTTGCCTCTGAGTGGTCTGTGTGGTCTTGGTCAGTCCCGAACCTTACAGGGTCTAAGGATGGAACTCGGGTACTCAAGCTTGAGCATTGAGCACTTTATGCACTGAGCCATCTGGCCTGGGTTGTTTGTGTATGTTAGGTGTATGGACAATTTGTCTACTTATTTCCATTTGGAACTGCACCAAAGAACCACACTCAAGGAGCTCTTTACATCACGAGCTTCTGGACTTTGCGATCATTCCACAACAGAATGTGACTCTGAGGAAGGAGATAGTATCATTTTGCATGTAGGAGGAACATGAAAGCCAGATAACTTAGACTTCATATCCCTAGTACTCACATACAGCCAGATGTAAAGTGGTGCACACATCTTAATTCCAATGTACCCGTAGCAATGGGACACAGAGTGAAGACACTGTGAAAGCTTTCAAGCCAGCTAGTCTGGTCTTCCCAGAAGCAAACAGCAAGAGAGACCCTGTCTTAAACAACAAGGAAGGACAGGACCAACCCCATAAGATTGTCCTCTGACTTCCATGCACATGCCATAGCACATGCATACACATGGACACACACGAATAAAAAAACGGGGGGGGTGTAGCAGACAGCTTTAGGTTTGCTGAGATGAACTTTCAGACCAGGTACAGTTATGAAGGAAGGGATATTATTTATTGAAGCATACAGATCCAGGGGAAGTTCCATAATGGCAGCAGAAGCGGCCTGCTCTCACAAGACCAGGCAAAAGAGAGAAAAGCCACCAGCCACACAGCACACAGAGCAAAACTACAGCCCAAAAGCCACAGCACACTTCAGGAACTCCCGTTAGGCACACTTTGCATATCTTTACAATGGAATCTCAAACCATCACCACACCTTAAGATTGGCCCCCAGTGACATTGCTAACCATCAGTGAACCCTGCAAGCTTTACAGCTGGCCAGCCAAGCCAAATGTGTCAAATGGTGCAATGGTGGCATGTCTCTTATGGGGAAAACCAACTGCTCTCTGATTGAACTTGAGTCCCACTCCGTGGGAGAGAATTCCTGCCTAGTGCTAGTATCAATGGCCTATGGCTGGGAAGGTCTTAAGCCCTACTACTATTGTTTGACTAAATGGCTATATTATGTTTACCAAACTGCCCTCTAAATACTTATGTTTAAGCCCATATATAATACTATGCTCACTTTTTGTCAGAGAAGCTTCCCTTTTCAGATGGCAGTGACCACTGGGGAGACTCAAAACTCATCAAAGTGCTGAGAAGTGACAGTGGAGCGTTCAGCACTAAATGAGACATCTCTATCACACCCTCCAAGACTCAGGGACCATTGCAGAAGAGGTGGCAGAAAGAATGTAAGAGCAAAAGAAGGGGAGGAGTGCTTTGGAATATTGTCTTCCAATGGCCATGGCACTCATGACTTCATGGTGGCTGATGCTACTTACGCAATACCTGCTTAAAAGAAGAGGAAAGGGCTGGAGAGATGGCTAAGCAGTTAAGCGCTTGCCTGTGAAGCCTAAGGACCCTGGTTCAAGGCTCGATTCCCCAAGACCCACCTAAGCCAGATGCATATGGCGGCGCATGCATCTGGAGTTCATTTGCAGTAGCTAGAGGCCCTGGCTCACCCATTCTCTCTGCCCCCCCCCTGTCCCTAGTACGTAAATAAATTTTTTTAAAAAAATTTTAAAAGGAGGGGGAAAATGATGACATCAAAATAGAAGAGAAACAACTTGGATAAAAGAAGGGATTCAGTAGAGGGGGAAATAGGAGGGGAACAGGAAGGGTGGAAGGAGGCGATTATAATCATGGTGCATTGTCTATATGTATGAAGGTTGTCAAAAAAAAGTGAAAAAACAGAAGAACAAAAGTTAAAAAAAAAAAAAAAAACACGTAACATTCAAGTGTCCTATCTGACAAGCTCAAGCCAAAGACAGAGACAGAACAGGCATGCATGGGCCTCCAGCAGTTGCAAACAAACTCCAGATACAGGTACCACTTTGTGCATTTGGCTTTACGTGGGAACTGGGGGATCAAACCTGAGCCTCCAGGCTTTGCAAGCAAATGCCTTAACCACTGAGCCATCTCCCCTGCCCTTCTCAGCCTATTTATTCACCCAGATAGCACAGCCACTGCCTACATCGCTACATCATAGAAGGACCTTCAGGATGAGCCCAGGGTCCCCAAAGAATGAAGGGAGATAATTCAAAGCTTGTTTTAAGCTAGCAGGTGCTGGTATGGTCTGCAACATAGCCATAGAAATCAAAATGCTGAGAACAGTGCCTGGCATATAGCAGAAATCCAGATACTGACTAAACGAATGGCAGTGTCTGCCACTGGCAAAACCCATTCCGAGAGTTTCAAGTGACCCTCTGACCCTGGCCACAGCTTATAAAGCTGGAACAACCAACTCACCCTGCTGCAGCTCCTGCAGGGTCCCAAGAGAAGCACTCAGCCCAACAGGGCTCATAGTGATAACTTAAGTAAGCCAGTCCTCTACTGAAGAGTTTAAGGCAAAATGTGTGAACGGAGCCAGCAGTTAGTGATAGAGAAATAGGCTGTAATTCATATACATGGAAGCAAAAGCCATGACACCACAGAGGTCAAGGGGCAATGAGGCCATAGGCACTGCGAAGTGACAAAAGCATGAGATACGCAGCTTTACAGAGAATAAGGAAGCATGACATGCGAGGCTCTACAGAGAACAAAGAGTAAGCTGTTGGCAACCTAGAGAAGTAGCTGAGATTTCACAGCAGGCAACACACCATGCAGTCAAGTAGCAGAAAATAATAGGTTTGACTTCTTGGAGGAAAACAAAGTCAATTGCTAAAACTAACTGCCTTCTTCCAACACCTCCAACTCTTTGCCCTAAGAAGTTGTTGTGAGGCTGTAGGAGGTCGCTTACATGGAGAACTGCAAGTGTCGGAGAATTAATAAGCTCAGAAGTAGCTTTCCACCACAATAGAACAGGAATTGTCTGGATGACTGTTCCCGCCTCAGGTGGAAGAACTCTTCAGAGATGTGTAGCTGTGGGGGAGCAGCGCACTGTGACGTGGGTTCCACATCGTCTCCAAGAATTCCTCGGCAGGATAAGACACCATCTGCCTACAGAAGTTACTGAATGTACTGGAGGAAGCCAGTCTCTCCTTCCTATTCCCTCACTAGTATTTCTTCCTGAACTACACAGTCAAACTCTTGCTTCAGTGCATCTAGTCAAAGTACCTAAGCCAAAACCCACGGATGGTGCCCTGGAGAATCACACCAACAATGGATAGAGCTACCATTGACACATGTCCCCTCTGCTTTGGGCCAAGTCAGTCATCTGTCATGTCTGATGCTCATGGTCCCTGGGTGGAGAAGCCCACTCCTTCCCATTGTCTAGAAATAGGAGGGGCCGGACACTGGTGTTTCGGTCTCTGCAAGGTGGAGAGGACACGCGAAAGGAACTCAGAACTCTCAACGGCTTAGTTACCTCGGATGACCTGACCCTCTGAAGAGTGAGGCTGTTCTCCACCCTTGGCAATCTCCCTTAGGGAATATGATCTTCCCCTTCATAGGGAGCCAAGCTCATGCATTCTAGGGCACAGAAAAGGCAGCTGAAAGGGCAACTCTAAGAGTGACAGTAGGTCAAAACCTGGAGCTTAATTCCACCCAGTACGGGGCAGTGTGCCTGAAGCCACAAGAGTGCCCCTTGGCTAAAGCAGAAGCGTGTAAGGTTTCTGTGTCCACCCTAGAAGAGACGGGAAGGGTTTGTCCTTTCCCATCCCCACTGATTTTCTTGTCAGCACGCTGAACACCTTTGTTCCTAGTGCCCGAGGAAAACCTGGAGCTGAAGACATGAAAGACTCACTCTCCAAGGAAAGCATTCTCCTCGCCAAGAGATGGGTGTGAGCAAGTTCTAAACAGGTGGTACGTTTGGATGTCAGTTTTGAGAAGATGGGTGGTGAAAATTCTAAATTAAACCCTTGACCTTTCTTTCCTTTCACATAAAACTTCTTGACTATATTATCGATAAATATTAACAATGCAAACTCAACTCTTTCAAACTCTTTCAAAAACACAATATGAGTCTCTAGACTAAAACCAAAGTGTCAGCAGGATTGCATTCCCTATGAAGACTGGAGGGAAGAAATCGTTTTCTTGCCTTTTCCAGCTTCTAGAGTCTGCCATCATTCCTTGATTTATGCCTTCATCCATCTTCACAGCCAACAATGTTACTTTAAATACAATTTTTTTGAATGACATTTTTTGGACTTCTGTCACCACTGTTCTGTCCAAGCAGACAGAATGGTGAAAGGTTTTCTGATTTAAAGTAGCCATGTCATTAGATTGGCCCCAACCCAGATAATTCAGGATAATTTTCCCTATAGACCTAACTACATTGTCTACAGCCATTCCACCCTAAACACACCCAAATCTCATCTGATTTAACTTAATGGAGTTAAGTATAATAACTTAATATCAAGGAAGTCCTTTTTGTGACAAAAGGTGACTTATGCACAGCTTCTGGGGAGTAGGGTATATCTTTGGGTAGACTTCTTCTTCTTACTACACTACCTTAAAATTAAAAAGAAACAAGCTGGGCATGGTGGCACATGCCTTTAATCCCAACACTTGGAAGGCAGAGGTAGAAGGACCACTATGAGTTCAAGGCCATCCTAGAACTACAGAGTGAGATCCAGGTCAGCTTGGGCTAGAGCGAGACCCTACCTTGAAAAAAACAAAAAGAAAAGAAAAGAAAAATTTTAAAGAAAAAATTTATCATATACAAGGAATTAACATATAACAGTGTCACTATTCAGAGTGCAAGGATGAGCTGTTTATTAAAAAAAAAAAAAAAAAAAAAAAAAAAAAAAGAGGGCTAGAGGGCTGGCTTAGTGGTTAAGGCATTTACCTGCAAAGCCAACGGACCAAGGTTCAATCCCCAGCACCCAAGTTAGCCAGATCACAAGGTGCCGCATGTGTCTGGAGTTCGTTTGCAGTGGCTGGAAGCTCTGGTGTGCCCATTCTTTCTCTCTCTTCCTTTCTCTCTCTCTCAAATAAATAAATAAGTAAAAATAATTTAAAAAAAAAAAAAAAAAAAAAGAGCATTGTGGTGGTTTGAATGTAAAAGCCGCCCCCACCCACACACACAGAGAATCATGTGTTTGAACACTTGATCCAAATTTCCAGCTGATTGACCTGTTCAGGAAGGTTGTGAACCCTTTAAGAGGTGGAGCCTTGCTGGAAAAGATGTATTGCTGGGGTGGGTCTTGAGTTACCATGGAGCCCTGTTCCATGTCCTGTTCTTTCTCTGCTTCCTCACTGTGCCACAATGTGATGTCTTCCCACTCTGATCTGCCATGCTCTCAGTACATGATAAAACTTGCCCTTGAAACTGTAAGTCAAATTAAACCCTTTCCCTCCCACAAGCTTCTGGTTTGGTATTTGGTCCCAGCAACAAGAAAATAACTGATGCAGATCGTTACACTGTGTCCCCAGGCAGAGAAGTCACATCCTTGCTAGCAATGAAGGAAATGCACATTTAGAGCAACTTTTTATGCCTTATAAGCTAGGAAAAAATATTAATTTAAAAAATTCAGTGTGACTGTGGCTCCGGGGAAATATATGATTGATGAGGCTATGATGATGGCAATGGACAATGAGCTGCTCTAAATCATTCATCTTTAGGTATATTGACCTAAGGAAATGACCTCCTAAGAGAAAATTTTAGAAGCTTCTAGTCACATGATTTATAACAGAAAGAACCTGGAAACAGTGCAAATATCCAAAAATAGAGCTAGGGATGAGCAAAGTGTGACATATTTACATGATGGAATGCTCCAAAATCATTAAAAAGACAAATTTATGGGTAGTGTTGACTCTAGGTTATATGGGCCTCAAATATTATTAAGCAAGGGGCAAAGTACAAAATGTTAAGTGCATTGTTATTTTAACTATATGAAAATATAGCCTACAGTATTTTTAGTTAAATGTGGATACAATAATTTAGTTATTTTTATTTACTTATTTGAGAGAGAGAGAGAGGGAAAAAGAGGCAGACAAAGATTGAGTATGGACATTCCAGAGCCTCCTGCTACTGGAAACAAATTCCAGACATAAACAATACTTTGTGCATCTGGCTTTTCATGGATCCTGGGGAATCAAATCCAGGCTGTTAGGCTTTGCTTGCAAGTGCTTTTAACTGCTGAGTCATCTCTTTGTCCCAGATACAATAATTTAATGCTTAGCATATGTGAAAATTAAATGCTTAAATACTATTTTGGAAAAAGTATGCCAAATTACTAAAAAAATGTTATTTTAAGGACATTAGGACATTTATACTTACACATACAGAGTGTATTTATTAATGAGGAAACCTCAAAATGAAGCTATAACATACTCCACCCTGAGTATAGTAGTTATAGCTGGTAAAGAGGAGGAAGAGTAAGGTCAGGCCCAGGACTTAATAGAAACTCAAGAAATAAATGGTCACCTAGATTGTAGTATAGGTGGTATTTTTCATTCAGTTCTGTGTAAAAGGCTAAACAGTTTCTGTTTGTTTGTCACCAGACCCTGGGTGTCGTGTATGCTAAGCATGTGCTATACCACTGTTCTATATCCCCAGGCCTGAAAGAGTTTAAAAGTTGTATTTTTAGAAACTTTTTTTTGATGTAAGGTCTCACTATAGCCCAGGCTGACCTGGGATTCACTCTGTAGTCCCAGGCTGGTCTCAAACTTACGGTGATCTTCCTATTTCTGTCTCCTGAGTGCTGGGATTAAAGGAGTGCACCACCACGCCCGGCTCAGAACTTCTCAATTTCACAAACATTTGCGATAGTTCTGTGAGATATTTTGTGACTAGAACTAGGCTTTAGGGAGTTTTGTGAACATCACTTACCTTGAGCTATTGTTTGTGTGTGATTGTGTCTTTGTTTGTGTATATGTGTGTGGCATATGTACACGTGTGTGCAGAGGCATACATGCCATGTGTGTTCGTGTGGAGGCCAGAAGACATCAGGTGTCCTCCTCTATTGTTTTTCCTCCTTGTTTCCTTGAGATATATATATATATTTGTTGTTGTGGTTGTTGTTGTTTTCTGACAAACAAGCCTCAATGATCCTCCTGTTTCCATCCCCAACTCCCAGCACTAGGGTTACAGGCATGCATGGCCACATCCGGCTTTTTTTTTTTTTTTTTTTTTTTTTTTTTTAACTTTGCCAGCTGTGCATCTCTTTATTAAGCTCTACACTTTGCATAAGGAACTTCTGGGTTCTAGGCTGCAAGCAGTACCAATCTGTAAAGACAAACAGATCTTTAGAAGGCAGTTTGATATGCTAATTAACATATCACAGTATTGGGCTCCCTCCTAGGGCCCAAATCCTTTGGGCTTTTGTCCTAACACTGCCTTTTTACATGGGTGCTGGAATCAACTCAAGTCCTCATGATTGCATGGCAAGCACTCTCACTGAGCCATCTCCCTTTCCCCTTTGAGTTGGTACTTTTTCTTTAAACACTTTTAGTTAAATGATGTTTAATGACTACTTTTGTTTCAAAATGTGCTTTTCAAATTCTTGAACACAATGAAAAGGAACAAAGAAGAAAGTAAAACATCACATAAAATCTCAGAATTAATCATTCCTAAAAAGTAGCCATCACTAACATTTTACAAACATCATTTTAGCCAGGCTCATCCAATCTGGGTTCAGCATGAGAAGCAGAACCTTGGGGAATGTACATTAATGGACTTATCTCAAGGAATAGGTTTCCACAACTTTGGGAGCTGACTAGCCAAGTCCAACAGCCACAGAACAGGCCGGCAGGAAGGGTAGGGCAGGACGCTCCAGCCAGGGAAACCTTGGCTGTGCTCACAGGCCACTGACTGTATTAGAAAGTCCCCTTATTAAAGTCAACTGGCTATGAACTTAAGTCTTAGCTAAAGAAACACCTTCACAACGTCAGCTACCAAGATGAGTGTTAGGTGAGTAAGTGGGAAGTTTAGTCTAAGGAAGTTGCTATGCCAAAAAGACCTTTCTAGTCCATCCTGTGTCAACTTTACCCCATTCCTTAAATCATTTCTCTCCAAATTAAGACAAAAACAATGCCATGCTTCTGCTTAATGTGAACCGATTATCCTGTGTACAGTCAAAATCAAGTTAACCTTTCCCCCAGAAGGTGCAAGGTCCTTGGGCCACCTGCATTCCTCCCTCCTTTGATGTCTTGTCACTTTATTACACATTGGAATATGCAGAGGAGTCGTAGGAAGACACAGTACATCAGATGACATAGAGTAAGAGTGGGAGAAAAATAAAACATTTACTTAACATATATAAACATCCATAACAAAATAAGGAAGGAATACTCAAAAACAGTAATTTCTGCAACTGGGTCGTCTATTCGCAGTATTTGTGCAGTCTTCTTTCATATCCCCTTCTCCCTTAGCAAGCACTTCAAATGGTCATGGTCTTTACAGCATGAGGGAACTCACACCTTTATTTCTGAGGCAGCAGTAGTTATGCCGGAACTGAAGAGTTATCGTTTTCCATCTACTGCAATCCTATTACGAAGGAATCAGGGAAGCTTGTACTTCCAACTGTAAGAGTGAATTGATTTTTGAAAATCAGGATCGATCATCACAGCCAGTCAAGTCTTTGCCTACTGACTTGGAGACGTGAAGAACCCAAGGGGGGTGGCTATTTCAACTTCCAGAGCAAAGGACCACAGATGTATCTTTTGGTAGAAGTATTTGATCCTTTAGAGCTGCTGAGGGATGTGAGCAAAGAAGTGGATCATCAGCCACTTCCATTTCTATCCTTGGAGCCGTGGACTCTTAAATTCTTTTTTTTTTTAAGTATTTTATTTTTGTTTATTTATTTGAGAGAGAGAGAGAGAGAAAGAATGGCCTCCAGCCAGCCACTGCAAACGAGATCCAGACTCATGCGCCACCTTATGCATATGGTTTATGTAGGTCCTGGAGAATCAAACCAAGGTCCTTTGGCTTTGCAGGCAAGTGCCTTAAGCACTTAGCCATCTCTCCAGCCCATGGACTCTTAAATTCTGACTATGAGAGAAACCACATCATAGATGAGATAATGCTTAAGAGCAAATATACAGAAGACTGGAGGGCACTGCCCAACCCTGCAAGTAAAGCCAATAGCTGGTGCTAACATTGAGGCTTCCAAGAGCTCTTCCATTATCTTAATGAAAGAACTGCCTTAGAATGATGGAGAACATAATGGTCAGATGATACCATTTCATCGCCAAACCCAACATAAATGTGGTTACCATAATAAGCAACCAAGTCAAGTCTGACTCACAGAGACCTGTGGCTTTGCTTCATTGATGACAGTGTCCCAACTAGCAGTTGACAGACCTAGGAGACAGCTGCTAATGGAGTCCAGGATTTGGTGCACGAGATGATAAATATGTTCTAGAATTAGATAGTAATGTTTGCAAATTTTTACTCTATTATTTGATTTGTGATAGTGAGAAAGAAGAAATAGAATTGGCATGCCAGGGCCTCTTGCCTGCAGACTAACTATAGACACATGTACTACTTTTGTGGATCTGGCTTTACCTAGGTGCTGGGGAACTGAACCTAGGCCAACAGGCTTTGCTAGCAAGCATCTTAACGGCTGAGCCCTCTGTCCAGCCCTGCAAAATTTTTGAACATACTCAGAACAACTGAATTGGACACTTTACTATATAGTCTCAGGGTGACCTCAAACTCTTGGAGATCCTCCTACCTCTGCCTCCTGAGTGCTGGGATTAAAGGAGTGTGCCACCACGCCCGGCTTTTGAATTGGACACTTTAAAAATATAAATTTATGGTATGGGATTAATGGTATGAGTAATAAGTAAATTACTATGTTTCTGCCTTTAAAAAAAGTATAATTGTATTTTAATACATAGCTTCTATATAACCAAAATGTAAAATAATATCACAGTAAATAGAAAACACACATAGTGTTTCATTTGTATTGCATGACAAAATGCTTATATATTCTTAATATGAGCTGTTAGGAAGAAATAACAGACATCACAAGGAAAATAAAAAAACATAAAAATAAAATGGCACAAATGAATAATAAATAATAAATGAAGATTTAACATTAACCAAAAAAAAATAAACCTACTTTTGAGACAGGATCTTATTCTGTAGTCCAAGCTGGACTGGAACTCACTATGTAACCTAGGCTGGCATCAAACTTCTGTCAATCCTCCTGCCTTAACCTCCTAGTGCTGAAATTGCAGGAGTGAGCCACCATGTCTGGCTGATAAAACATTATATTAGCAATGATTAAGAATATACATTTGGAGAGCCGGGCGTGGTGGCACACGCCTTTAATCCCAGCACTCAGGAGGCAGAGGTAGGAGGATTGCTGAGAGTTCGAGGCCACCCTGAGACTACATAGTGAATTCCAGGTCAGCCTGGGCTAGAGTGAGACCCTACCTCAAAAAAAAAAAAAAAAGGAATATACTGTTGGGCTGGAGAAATGGCTTAGCAGTTAAGGCATGGCATTTGCCTGCAAAGCCAAAGGATCCCAGTTGGATTCTCCAGGACCCACATAAGCCAGATGCACAAGGGGCACATGCATCTGGAGTTCGTTTGCAGTGGCTAGAGGCCCTGGCACGCCCATTCTCTGTCTGTCTCTCTTCTATCTCTTTCTCTCTCTGCTTGCAAATAAATAAAGTAAAAAAAAAAGAATATACTGTTAACTACTGTGCACAGTTTTGGAAAATGGAGAACTCTGATTCAAATGTTGGAAGAACTTATTCGAATAAGGAAATTTATTCAAATGATGAGTCTACTTGTTTAAGAAAAATTTAAATTTAATATGTATTTGTTGTAGAAAAATTTAAAAGTAGGGCTAGAGAGATGGCTTAATGGTCAAGGCACCTGCCTGTGAAGCCTAAGAATGCCTATTCCGAATCTCCAGGTCCCACGTTTAGCCAGACGCAAAAGTGATGCAAGTGCATGATGTTGCATGTGTGCACAAGGGGGCACACACGTCTGGAGTTCATTTACAGCAGCTGAGAGGCCCTGGTGTGCCCATTCTCTCTCTCTCTCTCTCTCTCTCTCTCTCTCTCTCTGTGTGTGTGTGTGTGTGTGTGTGTGTGTGTGTGTGTGTCTCAAATTAAAAAAAAAAGCTGGGCGTGGTGGCACATGCCTTTAATCCCAGCACTCGGGAGGCAGAGGTAGGAGGATCGCAGTGAGTTCGAGGCCACCCTGAGACTACATAGTTAATTCCAGGTCAGCCTGGACCAGAGTGAGAGACCCTACCTAGAAAAACCAAAAAATAAAAATAAAAGCATGTAAAACATAAAGAAGGTAATCAAAATACTTAAAATTCAGGAATAAAAGGGTGTGACATAATTTCAACTTTCAAGTACTTAGTATCTTCTAATATAATATATGCATGTGTGTGTGCACATGTGCATACCCAATATGCACACATGTGGAGACCAGAGAAGGATACTGGATGTCTTCTTCTGTCTCTATTCCACCTTATTTCTTTGAAGCAGGGTCTCTCACTGAAACTGGAGCTTGCCATTTTTCAGTTACAATGGCTGACTGGCAAACACCAACCATCCTCCTGTCACCACCTGCCCCCTCAGTGCTGAGGTTACAGACATGTTGAGAATAGAACTCAGGTGCTCATCCTGCACAGCAAGTGCTCTTAACCACGGAGCCATCTCCCCAGCCCCTGGTTACCTGTCCCAACGGAGGACCCTGTGTTCGTAATTCCTCTTCCTTTCACTCTTACAGTACCAAATGTAGTTCAGAATCATATCCCTTCAGCACTGTTTGGTTCTGACAGACCAGCTAAATTCAGGAAGAACAGACCGGCTTTGCATCAGGAGAAACTACCTTACAAAATCTTCACCAAACGTTTGTGTTTAGTAGATAGAAAGAGAGGGAGAGAGATTGGTATGGCAACACTGTGGGAGAGAACAGGAAGGGACCAAACCTCCAGGCATCAAAGGCCTGTTTCCTCAATATTCGCTTCCCACTCATTGCTTTAAATATCTAGTCTTTTGTGTTTCCGCATCCTTGTAATCAGCTCTTGTCAGAGGGAATTGTATTGTGAATTCACACCTTGTGTTCTCATGTTCCTCTATGACTAGATGAGTTCACAGAATCTAAAAAGATTGACCTGAACAAAGTCCTAAGAGAAGAGATGGGGAATAAAAAAAAGTATGAGGCCAGTTCTCTCCAAGGAAGGACTACATGAAGCCTAAGAGGATTAAACCCTTGAATAAAATCCACCAGTGGGATCTTCTGTTGGAGCCTCAGTTACTCACTGGTCCTCATGAATTTGCAAAGTGACATGCCCAGGGCAGGGTAATAGATGATTGAATATGTTCTATGCTTGGTCAAAGAAGTTCAGTGGATGAGTAGAGGTGTATCAAAATCACCTAAAGCAGGGAATACGCACACACACACACACACCATGACTCTCTAGGAAGAATCTTAGTAAAGAGAGAGAGCAGAGTGGTTTGAAAAACTCCTTTGGTTATTTCTCTCTATGGTCTTATCCATGGTCCAGCCGTCACCTAGCTTAGCATGACAAGCCATAGGAGCTCTCCTTTCCATCTCACAAATGGCACCTCCCTCACGTACCAGTGAGGACAGCAAGTGCACACTGGATTAGCGGCTCACTTTGATATGGCTTCAGGTGCAACTTGAAATAAGATTCAGAGTGTCACTCGCATAGGATCCCCACTCCCTCCATTCCCATCCCCACTTCCTCAGTGTTGGCTCTAGACTCTGGCCACATGTGGTTATAGAGGACAACAGCAGTCTGTGTGCCTACATCCTTTGGCCTCCATGTCCAGCAGGAAGGGAGTAAGAGGGCCTTTACTAGAATCACTGGTGACTCTTATCATTGTTAGTCACTGTCTCACTCCTGAATTAATCTCTGTGACCAAGAGACTGTCACTCACAACTCTGCATCCACTGGTCAATAACAATTCCCCAAGGTCTTCCACAAAAAGGATCTACTAATTTCTCATTGGAGCAAGGTGACTATTCAGATATTTCATGAACTTCTACGCGGAAATTAACACTGAAGAAATCAAAGTGTTCTCATAGCTCCCTGGTGGAGAGGGGAATGTGGGAACCAGGTCATGAAGGAGATTCTGGCCCAGGCTTTGCTCACAGGGGCCCTTCTGGCTCAAGGTGTTGTCCAGTGTTCTGACCTTCACATATATCACTGAAATGGACATATTTGGTGGCTGGTAGAACAGAATGCTTACATTGATTCCTTAACCTATGGGGTAAGATATTGTGGGGGGGGGAGAGAAGTAGAAGTCTTAGAAATTGGAAATCATAGGATGAAATATTCCTAATAACTGTGAGCATTAAAAAGAGAATAAACTTGAATTAATCAAAAATCAGAATTGATTTTTATACATGACAGATTTACTTGTAATAATAGCCCCTGTACTTGTCCACTTCAGGCTGCTGGGATGAACTTTCAGACCAGACACAGTTTATGGGAGGAAGAAGGGATTTATTGAAGATTACAGATCAAGGGAAAGTTCCATAATGGCAGAGGAAGCTGGCCCACTTTCACGGGTCCAGACAGAGAGAGAAAAGCCACCACTAAAGCAAGCAAGCACAGTCCAGGAACTCCAGACAAAGCTCAGGCACTTTGCATATCTTTAGAGTGGAATTCCAAATCCACCCCCACACCTTAGGGCTGGACCCCCTAGGATCCACCCACAGTGACACCTCCTCCAGCCAGAAGGCTGGAGATCTAAATTATAAGCTTTAATAAACTCCTCAATGTATTGGGGGACATCCATTCAAACTACTACAGCCCCTAAGCCCCAAACTTAATTTAATTGCTGAGAACTAAGAAAATATTACAATTGGCAAGAGCTAATTATTTTTTCCTTTCTTTTTTCCTTTTTTTTTTGGGGGGGGGTGGTTTTTTGAGGTATGGTCTCACTCTAGTCCAGGCTGGCAAGAGCTATTTCTGATATTAACAGTTTTTGTCTGTTTCAGTACATTCTAACTAAAAAGAAAAGGTCAAGAGTAGTTGTTCTCACAGCCCGGAGTTGGTAGCAACAATAGTATTTCCATTGGAACTTGAGACAGGAATTCTTCCTGTTTTTGTGAGGGGAAAAATGAAGATCTTAGTTGTCTTGGGAAAAAAAAAAAAAAAAGTCATCTTGGGGGAGGGGAGGGAAATATCAGGTGGGGTTTTTTGTATGTAAGTATAAAAATCAATAAAAAATAATAATTTTTTAAAAAGTCATCTGTGAAATATTCAACCTCCTGATCCCAAGAGAGTACATAAAAAGGGAACTGTTCCAGGGGGAAATGCCACAGGTTAGTGTCAACTTGAAAACTTGTTAGAATGCACGAGTAGTTGTTCCTGGTCATACCTTCCTCAAGGCTGGCCTTGACAAAAAAACAGCAGCAGCAGCAACAACCAGATGGACTCAGCCAAGGAATAGCCTTAAATGCAGGTGCTATGCTAAACATGGTATCTCCATCAGACTGACAGCCTCTACCACATGGCACATGACCACTGACCTGACAGTTGCATCCTTGTTCACTCCTATGAGGAGGAAAATGAGTTCTGCACATTCACACATGACAGGAAATACTATATGGCTATGGTCTTGCTGCAGGGCTCTATTAGTGCTCTTTTACCTTCTGTAATTCTTTTTTTTTTTTTTTTTTTTTTTTTTTGAGAGAGCAAGAAAGAAAGAGGCAGAGAAAGAGGAAGAAAACAGGCGCACCAGGACCTCCAGCCACTGCAAATGAACTCCAGACGCATGCACCACCTTGTTCATCTGGCTTATGTGAGTCCTGGGTAATTGAACCCAGGTCCTTTGGCTTTGCAGACAAACGCCTTCACCACTAAACCATCTCTCTAGTTACTTAGTCTGTTAGTTGCTTTTCTCATCACTGTAACAAAATACCTGACAATAGAAACTGAAAGCAGGAGAAGTTTATTTGGGCTGACAGTTTCAGAGGGAACAATGGTGGGGAAGGCAAGGAGGCTGGACAGCATAGTCAGTGGCAGTGGGAGCTCGCGGCATCGCGTGGTCACATGTTGATGGATCAGGAAACAAGAGTTCTGGCCAGCACCAGAGGCAGTTATCACCTTCAAGGCTGACCTCAGAATCCCACTTCTGCTAGTTGGGTAGCATATCCTAAAAGTGTCCAACAGTGCTACCAGCTAGGTACCAAATGTTGAAAGACATGAGCCTGTGAGGAACATTTCAGACTCAAATCATAACAGATATAAATACCATCTGAAGGCACCTGGATTTCTGATCCAGACTTTCTGAAGATATCAGTAAGGTCTCATATCAATGATGTCATGTTAATCAGAACCAAAGAGAAGAAAGCACACTGGAGCATGGTGAGAGAGATGTAACCCAAAGGGAAAGGGTGAAACCAACACAGATCAGGGGAAGATTCTAAATTGGTCCAGGACATACTAGAATATCCTCTCCAAAATAAAACAAAGAAGTGTTTGCATCCTACACTTTCCCTTAGTTTAAAAACAAAGCAGGGACTTCCGGTTAAGATGGTGGCATACAAAGGACCACAATTCAATTCCCCAGGACCCACATAAGCCAAATGCACAAAGTGGCACATGCATCTGGAGTTCATTGCAGCAGCTAGAGGCCCTGGCATGCCCATTGTCTCATTCTCACTCTCAAATAAATTTTAAAAATATTTTTTAGCTTTCAACAATTAGCAGTCCCCCTTCCCATATCAGCATTTATTTCAATATGGTTCAAAGGTTTTGTAAAATATCAAACTAAAAATACATAGGTCAGGCATGGTGGCACACACCTTTAATTCCAGCACTCAGGAGGCTGAGGTAGGAAGAGCACTGTGAGTTTGAGGCCAGCCTAGGCTAAAGTGAGACCCTAACCTCATAACTGAAACCTAAAAATACATAGTTATAATAATGATAACAAGTTTTCAGTTTACTAAAATATATTTGACAACCTGTAGCTTATAAAGCACTTGAATAAGTTCTCATTTAGTCCATATCACAAACTTGTAAGATGTACAGTATATTAAGAAAATGTGAGATTGGGAGATGGCTTACATCAGTTACAAAGGTACTTGCTTACAAAGCCTGCTGGCCTGAGTTCAACTCCCCAGAAACCATGTAAAGCCAGATATACAATGTGACACATGGGTCTGGAGCTTGTCTGTAATATCAAGAGGCCCTGGCATGACTCTACTTAGTTTCTTTCTCTCTGCCCCCCCCACACACACACACAAATATTTAATAAAATGTATCTCAGACTTGGAAAGACCTGAAAAAAAAAAAAAAAAAGATGGTGGCATAGGAACCACGACAAAGCAGCCTAGGGGAGAAAAAGCAGAAGAAAAAAAAATTAGCAAAATACACTCTTCTATTAAAAAGTGAGGTGTAGGGCCTGGAGAGATGGTTTAGTGGTTAAGCACTTACCTGTGAGGCCTAAGGACCCAGGTTCTAGGTTTGATTCCCCAGAACCCACATAAGCCAGATGCACAAAGTGGCACATGCATCTGGAATTTGTTTGCAGTGGCTGGAGGCCCTGGTGCACCCATTTTCTATTTATCTGCCTCTTTCTCTCTCTATCTGTCTATCATTTTCAAATAAATAAATAAATAAATAAATAAATAAATAATAAAAAAAAAATTTTTTAAAGTGAGGTGTATAATAAATTATCAACCACAGCAGAGAAGTAGAAGAGATCCAGAATGTCTAGGGACCACAGGAGCAGGCAGAAGTGGCTCCAGCAGTGGCAGCACCAGTTCCACACACAGTTATGAAATTTGCAGAAAAATGGATGGATCTGGAAAGGGTTATATTTAGTTAGGTAACGCAGACCCAGAAAGCCAAATGTCACGTGTTCTCTCTCATATGTGGATCCTAGCTACAAATGATTGGACTTCTATGTGAATAGGAATAAAACTCAGTAGCAGAGGCCAGTAAGCTAGAAAGGGAATATAAAGGGAATAGAAAGGGAGGGGGGACTTAATAGGATAGTATAGTATATATGTAAATAGAAGAACAGATTAATGGGGGTGAAAAGGCCTAAGTGAGGTCAGGGGAAGAGGTTGAGTAAAGGGAAAGTGGAGGGAGGACTAATCAAAATCTAAGAGGATATAAATAAGTCATATGGAAATCTACTTGTCTGGACAATGGAACACTCAGAAGCTATAGATTGTTACTAGACAATTTTCAGTGCCAGGGATGGGATACCTTCCAGTGAGTTGTTGGCTAGGGAGGTCACAGATACCCCCAAAACATTACAGGCCACTGCTGAGGCCCTTGGTTTCCCACCATGAATAGATGGTAAGACCCTATTGCTGAAGACTCCACATACTTGGGCTGCAAGGTCACTGAGAAATCCTGCTGGAGCTGAACTAAAAACCTCCTCCGTGTAGACCAGTTGACAGAAAGCTGGAAAAAGCTAGGCTGCATGCAGTTCAAAGGGAGAGAGAAAAATCACCAGTGATGATACTCAACAGTGGACACTGCAAGCCTTAAATTTGGCCAGCCAGGTCAAATGAGCCAATGGGGCAATAGTGGCATGTCTGTTATGGAGGAAACCAATTGCTCTCTAATTGGATTGGAGGCCTGCTCCAGGGGAGGGAATACATCCCTGATACTGAAAACCTACGACAGGGGTACTCATGAGTCTTAGGGGTGTAACATCTACTGGTGTCTGGCTAAATGTATATACTATGCTCACCAAACTGCCCAGTAAGCACTTCTCTTAATGTTCATACCATTATATTAATGCTACTCTCACTTTTGGTTAGAGAAGCCTCTCTTTTCAGATGGCAGTGACCTTGAATGACTCAGAAGGCACAATGGTACTGAGAAGAAGGGACAGAGGAGTGCTCAGCACTGAAACATCTCTAACATACCTTCCAAGGTTCAGGGTCCATTGTGGAAGAAGTGGCAGAAAGACTGTAAGAGCCAAAGGAAAGGTAGGACTCCTTACAACGTGCTCCTCCAGACACAAAATGGCCTGAATATCCCTGACCTCACAGTGCCTGATACTACCTACACAAGACCATTATAATAGGAGGAAAAGATGATAACATCAAAATAAAAGAGAGACTGATTGAGAGAGGGAGGGGAAATGATGAACAGTGGAGTTTCAAAGGGGAAAGTGGAGGACAGAGGGAATTACCATGGGATATTGTCTACAATTATGGAAGTTGTCAATAAAAAAAATAAAAATTAGCTAGGCGTGGTGGTGCAACCTTTAATCCCAGCACTTGAGAGGCAGAGGTAAGAGGATCACTGTGAGTTCGAGGTCACCCTGAGACTACATAGTGAATTCCAGGTCAGCCTGGGCTAGAGTGAGACCCTATCTCCAAAAAAATAAATAAATAAATAAATAAATAAATAAATAAAAATAAGTAAATAATTTAAAAAATTAAAATTAAAAAACAACACTTGAATATATATATATATATATATTCAAAAAAGCAAGGTTGGAGAGATGGCTTAGCAGTTAAGTTGCTTGTCTGTGAAGCCTAAGGACCCAGGTTCAATTCCCCAGAACCCATGTAAGCCAGATGCACATGGTGGCACATGTGTTTGGAGTTTGTTTGCAGTGGCTAAAGGCCCTGGTGCACCCATTCACAATAAAAATAAAATATTTTTTAAAAAATCAAAGCACATTTTGGTACTATTACACCACCCTATCTATTGGGTAACCCAAAAACTGCCAGCTTCTCATGGGTCTTTGAGCAAGAAAATCTCAACAGGAGATCTGGGCTATGAAGTAAATGGCTATATGCTTCTTTAATCATACAACCCAGTGGTCCCTATGGTACTTGAAGTATCTGTGGTGGCAAAATGTGCTCTGGGGTATTCAATAGCAAGCCACAATAGGAAAATACCAATACATACCTCAAAGATTTTTGAGCAAGGCCATGACACTTGAACAGAGAACTATTCACTATGCAAAAGCAGTTCCTGACTTGTGACTGAGCCTTAATAAAGTTATCTCATCTCTGGGCTGGAGATATGGCTTAGTGATTAAGGTACTTGCCAATGAAGCCTAAGGACTCAAGTTTGATTCTCCAGATCCCACATAAACCAGATGCACCAGGTGATACATGAAGCTGGCTCCCCCCCCCCGTCTCAAACAAAAATAAATGTTTTAAAAAGTTATCTCCAGTAAAGATGGAACATGAAGCATCAAGTGATCCATGGAGCCCGAGCTGCCCTGCCTGAGTTAGGTTCTGGCAAATCCAGGATGATCTAGGAGTGGTACATCAGGACTGCACACAAGCAGGCCCAGGAGCACACACAAATCTACTGCCCAGGCGGAAGACCCAGAATCTGTCTATGTCCGTTCATTCCCACGTGGACCTTGGGGATAGGAAAGCGTATGCCCAGCTGAGAGGGTTGTTCAGATACTGGTTTACAATGCCATTCAATGATGGCTCTGAAAGTCAGGGTCATCCCCTCAGTGGGAAAAGTTCCAGGCAGTGAACCCAACCTCTCACTGTGTCTGGAAAAAAAGAGGTCATCTGAGGTAATAGTATGTAGGGACTCATGAGGACTCATAGCTTGCTGTGTTCATTTGAGGGTGATAGTGTGTTGTTTATTTTAGTTTGTCATTTTTTTGTTTTTGTTTTTTAAGAAAGGGACTCACTCTGAAGCCAAGGTTGTAGTGGAAATCACTGTGTCGCCCAGACTGGGCTTGAACACACACAGTGATTCTCTTGCCTCAGCCTCCCATGTGCTGGGATTACAGGTGTGAGCTATTCCCAGCAGAGCCTGCCTTGTTGATCAAAGGCTTGGAAAAAGAAACAGAATGCCATGATCAAAGAGATATGGGAGGGGCTGGCGAGATGGCTTAGTGGGCAAAGCCACAGGACCTAGGTTCAATTCCCACATAAGCCAGATGTACAAGGTCGTGCATGCATCTGGAGTTCGTTTGCAGTGGCTGGAGGCCTTGACATACCCATTCTCTCTCTCTCTCTCTCTCTCTCTCTCTCTCTTTCTTTCTCTCTCTCTCTGCCTCTTTCTCTCTCAAATAAATAAATAAATAAATAAAACATTTTTAAAAGCTATGGGAGAGAGTCATGTGATTTATAGGACAGACAAAAATATCAATATCACTACATCACTTGCTAACATCTGATGGCAGTGTAGGGGTATAGCTCAGTGGTTTAGCATTTGACTGCATCTGATGGAGAGTTGTATGTCATGGAACCAAACAACCAAGTCAACAGAATGACGGGTGAGTTGCTGTCATCCAGCCTTGAACTTCACCAATCCCAGTGCTTGTTCAATAGGCTCATAAACCCATAGCCTTGCTAGCAAGAATGGTGGCTATGCATAAACCCAACAACATGGACTTCCGCTCACTGAAGCTGGTCTAGCTACTGCCTCTGAGGCTGTTGTCCTAGTTGCAACAACAGTGTGAATCTTCCCAGTGTGACACCATCCTTCAATGAAACCAACTATTTCTCCTCGAAAAGGAGCAGCAATTTAGCCAGGTGTGGTGGCACACGCCTTTAATCCCAGCACTTGGGAGGCAGAGGTAGGAGGATTACAGTGAGTTCAAGGCCACCCTGAGACTACATAGTGAATTCTGGGTCAGCCTGAGCTAGAGTGAGACCCTACCTTGAAAATAAAAAGGAGCAAAAATTTATCTTGTGTAAGATCTTGTATATTTCCTGCCCATAGGGCTTTGGTCCAGCAGCATCATGCAGGAACATGCACCACATACTCACGCCTCTGGATGAAGGATTCGCCCTCCAGAAAAGAAGGGCGAGGGATGGGAACATAACCAGGCTCCTAATCATTGTAATCCATTGTTTTGACCACATCATGTGCTGTGGGTCTTTACCGTTCCCGTTTCCTGGGGTCGTTGACCACCAACATCCCAGGTGAGGGAAGAAAGAGTTAGGAGGGAAGCAGGGTCCATCCTGGAGCAGCGGGTGAGTGCGACAACGAAGACATGATGGGCAATGAACACCCGGGAGACCATCTGATGGACAGCACTCATTTATTCAAAAGGGGGTGGGTTTATAAACACTTGGGGAAGGTTGAGATGGCACGTACAGACTATATGGTGATCGGATGCATAGTTGATGGGCTATTATCAAAGCTATGGGGGAAGGAGTTGAGAGAAGATAAGGGGAAGAGAGAAGATAATGGTAAGGCTGTGACTTCAAAGGCTTTGGGGGATGACAGAGATGGTGAAAAGGCTACGTGACTTCAGCCACATAAGGGTCTCTTGGGCAGCTAGCCACAAGGTCAAGGACTGTGGGGGGCGAAGTCTGACTTATGGAATGGTCAGAGCCTTTTGGGGTCCAGGGGGAGGGCCTCACCAGTTCTTCCCACTCTGGGCAATGACAGGGCACACTACAACCTACAACCGAGTGTAGGGAAGGCCAGTCACCGTCGCCAGGGACTCCTGACAATAGGGCCAGCCACAACCCCACAGCCCAGGGTCTGTGGCCATGCCCAACAGTTCAGGCCAGCCTCCTTACAGTCCCAACAATGTGCCACTCAGAGAGTAATAGGAAGGCCTCATACACTCAAAGATGAGGCACCAAACGTGAAATGACAAGTTGACAGGTTTGGGTGATACCCTCAATCAATGACCACTATATAGACTACATCCTAATAGGTTGAATGCCTGGGATCATGACACCATTTACCCTCACTCCCCAGAGCACAGGACTTCCCAGAATCCTTTGGATGCTGTTTCCAGGGAGGCAGGCTCATAATAAAGAGCAAGCCAAGAGGCCTAGAAGTAGGACTCAAATATAGAGTGCTTGCCTAGCACTCAGGAGGACCCAGGTCCAATTCATAATGCCAGAAAAGAAGAGGGGGAAGAGGGGAAGGGGGCTGATCTGAATAGCACAAAAATATTCTATGGAATGCCATACAGGTCTTTTGGGGCCAGTGTACTTATTCCCCAGCTGCTGAGACTATCAACCACTAACTGCTCACAGCTGCGTCTCTCAGTAATCCTTGTCCTCGGCCATGGAATTATGCCTGCTCAAAGTTATGCTCCTTCCCATTTGGGAGCCCACACTCATGACTGATTGATTCAGGGCTTTGAAAGCCTGAACCCTTCACTTCCATGGAGACAACAAAGAACTTTCCCAGAAGAACCTCCCAGCTCCTCGTAGGGTGGACTGAAACCTCAAGTGTCTCTGGTTAGCTTCTCACTCGAACCAATCATGAATTCCTCTAGTTCTCGCAGACACACATACTACAAGCATGATGCCCTCCCCCCACCATCAGAAATCCTTTGGAATCCAACTCTCTGTTTCAGAATGTTTCCAGGGGAACCCAGTGCAAGATCTTACACATCCTTTCATTTAACAAGTGTTGCAGTCAGGTTCGCATTGCTGGCAGAAGTCACCTGACCAAGAGCAACTTGTGGGGAGAAAAAGATTTATTTTGGCTTACAGGCTCAAGGGGAAGCTCCATGATGGCAGGGAAAATGACGGCATGAGCAGAGGGTGGATATCACCCCTGGCCCACATAAGTTGGACAACAGGAACAGGAGAGTGTGCCAAAAACACTGGCAAGGGAACACTGGCTATCATACCCATAAGCCTGCCCCCAACAATACAGTGCCTCCAGGAGGCATTAATTCCCAAATCTCCATCAGCTGGGAGCCTAGCATTGAGAACAGCTAACTTTATGGGGGACACCTGAATCAAACCACCACAACAAGTAAATACAGTGGGAGCAGAAAAAAGAAATTACTTTAATTTGAGGTTGGTACTGAGTGCAATTAGGCTTTCACTTTTATTTTAGGCAGCTTTGTTGTTGTTGTTTTAAGGGAAATATTGTACCTAGTGACTGGAATCTTCAAAGCTCCCTCCACCAGCAACTCCTTGGCATGTTAGACACTCACTAGTTTCCTCCAGACAGCCAAGAAACAGATGTAGCAGACCATCTGGAATATTCCAGCATAGGAAAGTGAGGTTGGTTCTAGCCAGCTAGAGTGAAAAGAAGACTGGAGGGTTTTGTCATCCGCACCGATTTCATCATATCAAATTCAAAGTTTACTGTGTACAGCCAATAGGAATGTGGTTTGTGGCTTCATCTTCACCAGAGGGTTTTGCATTTAGCAGGTGGCCATAGCAGACTGCTTCAGTCAAGATGAACGAGTTTATATTACAGCAATAAATGGCACTAGACACCCAGTGACTTATAACAATAAGGGTTTGACGCTGTCCCTCATTCTGCTTATCCAATCTGATGTTGCACTCATCTATTAATTTTTTAAGATATTTGATTTATTTTTGGAGAGAGATAAAGAGACAGAAGAGGGAGATTGGGCGCACCAGGGCCTCTAGCCACTGCAAAAAACTCCAGATGCATGTGCCCCCTTGTGCATCTGGCTTTACGTGGGTCCTAGGGAATTGAACCTGAGTCCTTTGGCTTTGCAGGCAAGCACCTTAACTGCTAAGCCATCTCTCCAGCCCTGTTCTATTATTTTTTACCTTGGGACTCACACTAGTGGGACAGCCTCTGGCAGAATGGTAACACTCATTTGGCATTATGAACCACACATGCTTGCTCTTAACAACTTCTGCTAAGAAGTGGCCCACATTTGCTTGGCCAAAGTAGGTCACATAGCCACTTCTGAGCTCAACAGGGCAAAAATATGTGGCCTTTGTACAGACAGGAAGACGACAGGTAGAACTGTTGGGCATTGCTAAAAACGGGATGGGACTGTGAGGAAGCTGGCCTGAACAGTTGGACATGGCCAGGGACCTTGGGCTGTGGGGGTTGCAGCTGTCCTTATCATTGGGAACCCACCCTAGTGATGGTGACTGGCCTTCCCTACCCTCAGGCAAGGTTGTAATGTGCCCTGCCATCACCCAGATCGGGCAGAATTGGCAAGGCCCTCCCCCCTTCTTGATCCCAAAAGCATCTGAGCATTTCATAAGGCAGGCTTTGTCCTTCCCCCACAGTTCCTGACCTTGTGGCTAGCTGCCCAAGAGACCCTTATGTGGCTGAAGTCACGTAGCTTTTCCCGCCATTCCTGTTATCTCTCTTACAGCTCCTCCCTCACAACTCTGAAGTCATGTAGCTTTTCCTGCCACTATCTCTTACACTTCTGTCTTTCAACCAATTAGATAGCAACCCATAAACTGTGTATCCAATGGCCATATAGTCTGTATGTGCCATTTCAACCTTTTGAATAAACAAGTGCTGTCCATCAGATGGTCTCCCAGGTGTTCATTGCCTGGTACACTCACCCGCTCCAGGACCCTGCTTCTTCCCCCAACTCCTGCACCCAAGATGTCGGTGGCCAACGACCCCTGGGAATGGTAAGGAACCACATAGGACCACCAAAATTAAAGGTGATGGTGATATAGTAAACACATGAGCTGGTTTCATTTGCTATTTTAAAAAGTGGACCTTTTCCACAGAAATTCAACTGAGATGGGCCTGTTCTTTTTGCCTTTCTATATTACTAGAAATTAAAGATTGATAATAAAGCACATTTAATCTGAAGACTCTAAATATATTTGATATAGTAAGTGTCCTATGATCTCTCTCATAAAAGAGCATACTATTTAAAATAAATTTATTTATTTATTTGAGAAAGAGAAAGAGGCAGATAAAGAGAGTGGACCAGCCTCGATGTCCTTCAACTGATGAGTGGATAATGAAGATGTGGTATGTTTATACAATGGAGTTCTATTCAGCGGTAAAGAAATTTTAAAAATTGCCAGGAAATGGATGGACCTGGAACTCAGAATCAGAAAGCTATGTGCCACATGTTCTCTCTCATGTGCGGATCCTAGATATAAATGTTTGGACTTGTATGTGAGTTGGAATAAAACTCAATAGCAGAGGTCAATAAGATAGAAAGGGACTATAAGGGAGGGAGGAGAGGGGAGGACTTAAGGGGATGGTATTGTATATATATTTAAGTAATATGTAAGTAGAAGAACAGATTACTGGGGGTGAGAAGGCTTAGGTGAGGTCAAGAGAAGAGACTGAGTAAAGGAAGGGTAAGAGGAGGGTTAACCAAAAGTCTAAGAGGGTATGAATAAGTCATATGGAATCCTACTTTTTTGGACAATGGTGCATCCAGAAGCTTCAGATTGTTACTAGAAAATTTTCAGTGCCAGGGATGGGATACCTTCCACTGAGTTGGTGGTCAGAGAGGTCCCTGATACCCCTAAAACATTAGAGGCCATTGCCAAGGCTCTTGGTTTCCCACCAGGAATAGATAGTAAGACCCTATTGCTGAAGACTCCACACACTTGAGCTACAAGGTCACTAAGAAATCTTTCTAGAGCTGAGCTGAAAACCTCCTTGGTATAATCCAGCTGACAGAAAGCTGGAAAAAGCTACACTGCATGCAGCTCCACGGGAGAGAGAGAAGTCTTAGTGGAGATACTCAAAAGTGGACACTGCAAGCCTTAAGTTGGGCCAACCAAGCCAAATGAGCCAATGGGTGCAATAGTGGCATTTCTGTTATGGGGGAAACCAACCAACTGCTCTCTAATTGGACTGGAGGTCTGCTCCACAGGAGGGAATAATTGCCTGATACTGAAAACTGTCAGGGGAAGTCATGAGCCCTAGGGATTTAATGCCTGCTAGTGTCTGGCTAAATGCATATATTATGCTCATCAAACTGCCCGGTAAGCACTTTTTCTTCATATCCATACCCACATATTAATATTATTCTCACTTTTGGTTAGAGAAGCTTCTCTTTTCAGATGGTGATGACCTCTAGGATGACTCAAAAAGCACCATGGTGTTAAGAAGAAATGACAGAGGAGTGCTTAGCACTGAAATATCTCTATCACACCTTCTAAGGCTCAAGGTCCATTACAAAAGAGGTGGTGGGAAGAATGTAAGAGCCAATACACTCTTCCGGCTACAAAATAACCTGGATATACATGACCTCACAGTGCCTGGCACTACCTACATAAGATCAGTATAGCAAGAGGAAAATATGATGGCATCAAAATTAGAGAGAAACTTATTGAGAGAGGGAGGGGATGCAATAGAGAGTGGAGTTGTGAATGGGGAAGTGATGGGGGAGGAAAGTATCATGGCTTATTGTCTATAATTATGGAAGTTGTCAATAATAAAAGTGTTTTTAAAAGAAGCTCCACTCAAGGTGCATAGCCTTTTATGTCCTAAGGCTTAGCTTGTACAAAGAATAATACTGGCTTCCCAGAGTAAGTTTAAAAGTGTTCCTTCCAATTCTATTTTGTGGAACAGTTTGAGAAGTGTTGATATTAGATCATCTATAAACTTTGACAGAATTCAGCAGTGAATTCATTTTGTCCTGGTCTTTCTTTGTGGGAGGAGTTTTAATTATAGTTCCCATCTCATTGCTCATTATGGGACTTTATATAGCTTCTGGATTTAATTTTGGCAGATCATATGAATTTAGAAATTCCATCATTTCTTCTAGGTTTCCCAAGTTTTTGGACTACAACTTTTTATGCATTCCATAATCATCTTTTAGTTTACAATGAGATCTGCTGTGGCATCTCCTTTTTCATCTCTAATTTTGAGTCTTCTTTATCTTTTGTTTGGTTGGTTTGGCAGGGGTTTGTCAAGAATTTTAGTTTTTCCAAAAAGCAACTCTATTTGATTGATTTTTTTTGTATATTTTAGTCTCTTTTTCATGAGTTTATGCCTATATGTTTATTATTTCTTATCATGTACTGGGTTTAGAATTGGCTTATTCTTGTTTTTCTAGCACCTTAAATTACATCATTATATTTTTTAAATACCTTTAAATTTTTTAATGTAAGCATTTATGGCAATAGTGTCCCCTCTCAAAATCTTCCTTGGTTTTAGTGTGCAGATTCTTGTAGGTTGTGTTATCATTTTAATTAGTTTCCAGAATTTTTTAAATGTCATCCTCAATTTCTCCCAATGACCCACTGTTAATATAATACTATATTGTTCTGTCTTGTAGTATTTGTGTATTTACTATGGTCTCTCTTGCTGTTTATTTCTAGCTATATTCCATTGTGGTCTGATATGATACATGGAATTATCTCTTCCTTGTATTTGTTAAATCTTGCTTCATGACCTATGATTTGGTTAATTTCAAAGATGCTTCCATGTATGATCAAGAAAAAATGTGTGTTTCCTATCTCTTGGATGAAATATTCTGTAGATATCTGTTACATATAGCTGGTCTGTGATGTAATTAAGTCTAAAATATCTTTGCTGATTTGGGTTTTGGAAGATGTATCCAAATATGTGAGTGAGGTATTGAGTTCTCCTGCTATTGTGACAGGAATTGTGTTTGTTTTATATTAGGAGCACTAATATTTGGTGCATGAATGTCTATATTTGTGATGTCTTTTTTTGAGGGCTAGGTACTGAATCTAGGGTCTGGAACTTGCTAGATAAGTACATTACCAATCGGCTAAATCCCCAACCAAAAATTGTTATGTCTTCTTGATAAAATGCTTTCTTTATTAATATGTAGTGGTCCTCTTTGTCTCTTTTGAATATCTTTGTTCTGATGTCTACCTTATAAGATATAAGAATAGCTACTTACACTTGCTTGTTGTTTCCAGTTGCTTGATAGGTTGATTTTCATCCTTTAATACACATATGAGAGACAACATGCAGCCTTTGGCTTTCTGAGCCTGGGTTCCCTCACTTAGGTTCCAGATTCATCCATTTCCCTGAAAATGTCATAATTTCAATTTTCTGAATGAATAGAACACCACTGTAAAAATGTACCACATCTTCATTATCCCTTCATCAGTTGAAGGGCATATAGGCTAGTTCCATTTCCTAGCTGCAATAAATAAGGATTAGCAAGTATCTCTAAGGCAGTGAAGAGTCCTCAGTATATATGCCTAGGAGAAGTGTAGCTGGGTTATATGGTAAATATATTTTTAGCTATCTCAGGAACCACTACACTGATTCCCACAATGGCTGTTCCAGTTTATAGTCCCACCAACAATGTAGAAGGGTTCCTGTTTTTCCACATCCTTCCCATAATTTATTGTCATCTCTTTTCTTGATGTTAGCCATTCTGATAGACGTGTGATGGAATCTCAAAGTAGTTTGAATTTGCATTTCCCTGACGGCTAAGGAAGTATAGCATGTTTTTAGATGTTTATAGGCCATATGTAGTTCTTTTTTTAATTAAGAGTATGCTCTGTATAGACTCATAATGTGTTGGTACCAACAGTTCTCTCCTCCCTGCCCCAATCCACTGAGGGCCCACCTCAGTGGGGTTGCTGGTATTCCCTATGGGGTTGTGTGTTGGTAGAGCAGAAGTCAATCACTAGGGAGGTAGAAGATGCCTCTGGGTATGCCTTCCCAACCTGTTAACTCTTACAATCATTCCTTCATCCCTTCCACAAAATTCCCTGAATCATGGTGGGTGAATTTTAAGTCTACTTCAGTATTAAGCTGTTAGGAGCCTCTGGATTTATGCTTTTGTATGTGTTAAGTATCCTCAGTGTCTGTCTCTGCTACAGTGGTGCAGATTGTCTGGCTCGCCAAGGAAACAGCACTCTTATTTATCTAACTAAATCCTCTTTGGTTTCACCTGTGCCTTGGCTGAAGTGCAAGGGGTGGTTTATATCCTCAGGTTTGCTACCTTTTGAAAAAGAAGAACAGGTTCTCCAATGGAGAATGAAGTCAGCATATGTAAATGGGATAAGCATTGATATGATGGATGTAGCTCCCTATTTTGGCCAAAGATTAATGAAAATAAATGTTGGAAAGGATGTGGGAAAAGAGGAACCCTCATCTATTGTTGGAGGGAATGCAAACTTGTAGATCCTCTATGTAAATCAATATGGACACTCCTGAAAAAGATGAAAATAGAGCTACCAAGAGACCTAGTTATTCCTCTACTGGGAATTTACCCTAAAGACTCCATACTTCACTGCAGAGGTATTTGCTCAACCATGTTTACAGATATTCAATTCATAACTGCTAAGAACTGGAATCAACCCAGGAGCTCCTCATTGGATAAATGGATAATGAAGATGTAATGGACTTACATAATGGGTTTCTACTCAGCAATGAATAAAATGACATAATGAAATTTATAGGAAAGGGGAACATATACTCAGTGAATTCACATAAACACAGAAAGACAAATGCCAAATTTTATCACTTATCTGTGGTTCCGAACTAGGAACAGCTTGAGATTCTGGCATAACTGACAGACAACTCGAGGGCCAGACAATAGGGATGGAAGGATCACTGGGGAGGGGAGTGGGATGATGGTGGCTAATAAACACAAAACTAAACCCAGAGAGAACTTGAACCATAGAAACCTTTCTCCTTAATAGAAAACTAAAAGATATAACCCTCAATGGAAGTATGGGGGTGATCTGTTAGGCATTGCTAAAAACGGGCTGTGACTGTGAGGAAGCTGGCCTGGGCAGTTGGACATGACCAGGGACCTTGGGCTGTGGGGGTTGCAGCTGGCCTGATCTTTGGGAAGCCACCCTGGTGACAGTGACTGGCCCTCCCTGCCCTTGGACAAGGTTGTAGTGTGCCCTGTCATCACCCAGAGTGGGCAGAACTGGTGATCCTAAAATCCCAAAAGATCCCCTTGATCCCAAAAAGCATCTGACCATTCCATATGCAGGCGTTGCCTCCCCACACACAGTTCCAGACCTTGTGGCTGCCCAAGAGTCCCTTATGTGGCTGAAGTCACATAACTTTTCCCGCCACTTATGTTATCTCTCTTACAGCTCCTCCCTCACAACTCTGAAGTCACATAGCTTTTCCCACCACTATCTCCTTGTACTTCTGCCTTTCAACCAATTAGATAGCAACCCATAAACTATGTATCCAATCACCATATAGTATGTATGTCCCTTCTCAACCTTTCTCAAGTGTTTATAAACCCACTCCCCTGTTGAATAAATGAGAGCATACTATCCATCAGACTGCCTCCAGGTGTTCATTGCCTATCATTGCACTCACCCACTCCAGGAACCCTAAGGAACCACATAGGACCACCAAAATTAAAGGTGATGGTGATATAGTAAACACATGAGCTGGTTTCATTTGCTATTTTAAAAAGTGGACCTTTTCCACAGAAATTCTACTGAGATGGGCCTGTTCTTTTTGCCTTTCTATATTACTAGAAATTAAAGATTGATAATAAAGCACATTTAATCTGAAGACTCTAAATATGTTTGATATAGTAAGTGTCCTATGATCTCTCTCATAAAAGAGCATACTATTTAAAATAAATTTATTTATTTATTTGAGAAAGAGAAAGAGGCAGATAAAGAGAGTGGACCGGCCTCGATGTCCTTCAACTGATGAGTGGATAATGAAGATGTGGTATGTTTATACAATGGAGTTCTATTCAGCGGTAAAGAAATTTTAAAAATTAAATGGATGGACCTGGAACTCAGAATCAGAAAGCTATGTGCCACATGTTCTCTCTCATGTGCGGATCCTAGATATAAATGTTTGGACTTGTATGTGAGTTGGAATAAAACTCAATAGCAGAGGCCAATAAGATAGAAAGGGACTATAAGGGAGGGAGGAGAGGGGGACTTAAGGGGATGGTATTTATATATATTTAAGTAATATGTAAGTAGAAGAACAGATTACTGGGGGTGAGAAGGCCTAGGTGAGGTCAAGGGAAGAGACTGAGTAAAGGAAGGGTAAGAGGAGGGTTAACCAAAAGTCTAAGAGGGTATGAATAAGTCATATGGAATCCTACTTTTTTGGACAATGGTGCATCCAGAAGCTTCAGATTGTTACTAGAAAATTTTCAGTGCCAGGGATGGGATACCTTCCACTGAGTTGGTGGTCAGAGAGGTCCCTGATACCCCTAAAACATTAGAGGCCATTGCCAAGGCTCTTGGTTTCCCACCAGGAATAGATGGTAAGACCCTATTGCTGAAGACTCCACACACTTGAGCTACAAGGTCACTCACTAAGAAATCTTTCTAGAGCTGAGCTGAAAACCTCCTTGGTATAATCCAGCTGACAGAAAGCTGGGAAAGGCTACACTGCATGCAGCTCCATGGGAGAGAGAGAAGTCATTAGTGGAGATACTCAAAAGTGGACACTGCAAGCCTTAAGTTGGGCCAACCAAGCCAAATGAGCCAATGGGTGCAATAGTGGCATGTCTGTTATGGGGGAAACCAACCAACTGCTCTCTAATTGGACTGGAGGTCTGCTCCACAGGAGGGAATATATGCCTGATACTGAAAACTGACAGGGGAAGTCATGAGCCCTAGGGATTTAATGCCTGCTAGTGTCTGGCTAAATGCATATATTATGCTCATCAAAGTGCCCGGTAAGCACTTTTTCTTCATATCCATACCCACATATTAATATTATTCTCACTTTTGGTTAGAGAAGCTTCTCTTTTCAGATGGTGATGACCTCTAGGATGACTCAAAAAGCACCATGGTGTTAAGAAGAAATGACAGAGGAGTGCTTAGCACTGAAATATCTCTATCACACCTTCTAAGGCTCAAGGTCCATTACAAAAGAGGTGGTGGGAAGAATGTAAGAGCCAATACACTCTTCCGGATACAAAATAACCTGGATATACATGACCTCACAGTGCCTGGCACTACCTACATAAGATCAGTATAGCAAGAGGAAAATATGATGGCATCAAAATTAGAGAGAAACTTATTGAGAGAGGGAGGGGATGCAATAGGGAGTGGAGTTGTGAATGGGGAAGTGATGGGGGAGGAAAGTATCATGGCTTATTGTCTATAATTATGGAAGTTGTCAATAATAAAAGTGTTTTTAAAAGAAGCTCCACTCAAGGTGCATAGCCTTTTATGTCCTAAGGCTTAGCTTGTACAAAGATTACCCTGTTATGAATTAGCTTGATATCCACACAGTTGGTAAAGTGCTTGCCCTGCAGGCATGAGAATCTGTTCAACTTCCAGTACCCATGTTATGCTGGTGAGGTGGCATATGCCTGTAATCCCAGTGCTGGTGAGGTCGATTAAATTGGGTACCTGGATAAGTCTTGCCTAATCAGTTATCTCTAAGCCAGTGAACTATCCTGTCTCAAAGGAGGTGAGTGACATTCTGGAGGATTGCACCTGAGGTTGTCCCCTGGCCTCTGCATTCAAACATGCACCCTCAGATGAATGTATAAATATGTGGGGTATACGTGTAATAGTTATTACTAAGCCATGCAAAAAGACTTTATGTAGCTGGTGGTGCACACCTTTAATCCTAGCACTCGGGAAGCAGAGGTAGGAGGATCACCATGAGTTCAAGGCCACCCTGAGACTACATAGTGAATTTCAGGTTAGCCTAAGCTAGAGTGAGACTACATCAAAAAAAAAAAAAAAAAAAAAGACTTCATGTCAGTTGCACAACAATGGACCTAATAAACATTCCTCTAAGTAAATATGCCAGGAACAAATACCACATGATTTCATTCATGTGAATTGTAATAATCTGTTAAACATAGTAGAATACTAGTCACCAGAGTCAGGAGAGGTGTTTAGCAAATGAAAGAGGTTAGTCATGAGTTAATGCTACACATAGATAGGAACATTAGGTTCTGGTGTTGTCATATTTCATAGGGTAATTGTAGTTAACAATAAGTTATATATGTATAAAATAGCTTGAGGGCTGGAGAGATGGCTTAGCGATTAAGGAACTCATCTGAGAAACCTAAGGACCAAGGTTCGATTCCCCAGTACCCATGTAAGCCAGGTATGCAAGGTGGTGCAGGTGTCTGGAGTTCATTTGCAGTGGCTGCAGGCCCTAGCATGCCCATTCTATCTTTATCTTTATCTCTCTCTCTCTCTCTCTCTCCCCAACTATCTCTCTCAAATAAATAAAAATATGAAGAAATAATGGGTTGTCAGAGCCTCTAGCTACTGCAAACAAACTCTAGACACATGCCCCATCTTGTGCATCTGGCTTATGTGGGCACAAGGGAATTGAACCTGGGTCCTTTGGCTTTGCAAGCAAGTGCCTTAACTGCTAAGCCATCTCTCCAGCCCCTTTTTGTAAATATAAAAGGGCATTCTTATTTCACTATGTGATAAACATGTAGCTATGAATAATCATCAGAAATTTTGAAATCTAAGGGGACACGTGAGCAAAACAGCTAAACTTTTCCTTTAATGCCTCTAATCCACAAATATATGAAAGGAAGAAAGAAAAGAAAAAAAGCTTCTTATAAGACCATATTCCAAAAATAACTCTCCCCCAAAAGAAAATACCACAGAAAGAGAAAGAGAATAGGCTGATTGTAGTTTATTATGAACTAGACTAGACATTACAGACCATGCCTAACATTGGAAGGTCCTAACATGACTTGCTGGTTCTGATAAAGGAGCCACCATGGACAGTTCCCGGGGAGGTCCTTCGCTGCAAAATGAACCACTACAGTCCTAGAGCCAGTTCCTCTCCACACAACCCAAGAACAGCATGCAAAAGCGACCCTACTTCTAACTGTTGAGAGGTGTGGAGTTCTGGAATGAAAACGAAGCATATCTAGGATGAAAAAATAGGCACATTTGAGACACAGGAAGCCACCTGCTGCATCTAATAATACGCATGTACTTAGGATAAAAACAGTGTCTCGAACTCGTAAGTATTTTAGCGGAATTGCATAGCTTTCAATTGCCTTGTGTGGACACCCCTGTGCCTTTGTCAAATGTCTGAACATTAATCCCACTAAGAAGGGGAAAATAAAAAGGGATCCTATCTCATCTACGCCCATCAGAATCAAATTGTGAGATTCAGCCCTGTGAGTACCTCAAAAATGAATTCAAGTTTCTGTTGTCGGCTCACAAATATAGTGGTCTTTAGTCAAACATACCTACGTCTGTCACTCACTGACCCATGTGACTCCGAGCAGCCTAACCTCTCTGAGCCTCAAGGTCCTCAACTGTAAAATAGTGTTGATAACAGCCCTTATTGTGTGGCTGTGGTGATCAAACACGGCAATATTCCTGGAATACAGTAGATAATGACTATAAGAATCATCATTCAGCAACAGCAGCAGCTTTCTGTACCCTCTCCATCCTCATCCAGGTAACTCAGCCAGGCGTGGTGGTGCACGCCTTTAATCCCAGCACTCAGGAGGCAGAGGTAGGAGGATTGTCATGAGTTCGAGGCCATCCTGAGACTACATAGTGAATTCCAGGTCAGCCTGGGCTAGAGCAAGACCCTACCTCGAAAAAAAGGTAACTCAGTCATGAGATATTCCATAGGCTGATAGAGACAATGTTCGTTTTCATGAATAAATGCATGGTAATTATATGCCCTAGATTTCTGACTTCAAAACATTATAATCTACGTCATTAACTGGCTAGAGAGTTAACGCTTTATTTAAAAGATCTTAGAAAAGGCTGGATATTACAATCCTAATTGTTTTTCCCATTAAAGTACACAGCAACCACAGCAACACAAGAAAAAAAAAGTGTCTTCGCCAGGTGTGGTGGCACACACTTTTAATCCCAGCACTCGGGAGGCAGAGGTAGGAGGATCGCCACGAGTTCGAGGCCACCCTGAGACTACAGAGTGAATTCCAGGTCAGCCTGGGCTAGAGCGAGACCCTAGCTCAAAAAAACAAAAACAAAAAAAAGTGTCTTCATAATCAGACTCTTTCCATCCCCATTGAGAAGTGTCTGAAATGTGTGATCGCATTAACTGAAATGACTCTCTGTCCTCATCTAGATAGAGCAAGCATCTGTTCCTAATAATGATGCCAAGCGAAACACTGCCTCAGAAATCATTTTGTATTTCCATCTTGGATCAATGTGCAAAACTTTGTAGGGTTTTTGCAAGAGAAAAGACATATTTAAGTCCATCAAAAAATGTTGCTTTCTAAATCAGACAGCTATCCAAGTATATTATTTGCATATTAAGATTAATTCTTGGACTGGAGGGATGACTCAGAGGTTAAGGCACTTGCCTGCAAAGGCTAATGACCTGGGTTCAATTCCCCAGTACCCACATAAAGCCAAGTGCACAAAGTGGTGCATGTCTCTAGAATTCATTTGCAGTGGCTAAAGGCCCTGGCACACCCATTCTCTCTCTTTTCCTCTCTTGCCCTTTCAAATAACTAAATAAATTTTTTTAATTTGTTTAAATATATTTTATTTATTTATTTGAGAGAAAGAGGCAGAGAGAGAAGGAGAGAATGGGTGCGCCAGGGCCTCTAGCCACTGCAAACGAACTCCAGACACATGCGCCCCCTTGTGCACCTGGCTTACGTGGGTCCTGGAGAATCAAACCGGGATCCTTTGGCTTTGCAGGCAAACACCTTAACCGCTAAGCCATCTCTCCAGCCCAAATAAAATATTTTTTTAAATAAAAAAGATCAATTCTTGGCAAAGCATGATGTATAGGATAGGGTTTTTCATAAAATGTACTGGAGGGAAACGCATCATAGAGATCCAGAGCATATTCACCAAATAACATGGAAAATCTGCATTAGTAGCCAGGCATGGTGGTGCATGCCTTTAATCCCAGCACTCAGGAGGCAGAGGTAGGAGGATCGTCATGAGTTCGAGGCCACTCTGAGACTACATAGTGAATTCCAGGTCAGCCTGAGCTAGATTGAGACCCTACCTCGAAAAACAAAAAAAACAACAACAACAACAACAACAAAAACTGCATTAGTGATTTCATGTGAATAACTAGAGTTCACAAAGATCTGAACACTTCCCTCCCTGCGACGGTAATGAGGTGTCCCTGGATGTTTGGGTCATGATCACATAGTTCGCATATAACTGTTGTGGCTGGATGTGAAGTGTTCCTTCATAGACGAGTATATTAAGACTTGGTCCCTAGTGCAGCAATCTTCAGTCATTCAGAAGTGATTGCATCATGAAGCCTCAAAGTCAATGAGTTAACCCACTGATGATTTTATAGCTTAATAGGCTACTCAGAGGTGGGACATGGCTGAGGAAGCAGGTCACTGGGAACACAACTTTGAAAAGTATATTTTGACCTTGGCTGTTCCCCCCTTAGATTCCTGGCTGCCATGAGGTGAGCAGCTTTGTTTCACAACACGCACTGTACCTTATTGCTCTGCCTTAGCACAAGCCTCCACTAACAATGAACTGAACCCATGAGCCAAATTAAGTCTTTCCATCTTAAAGTTGATTTCTCTCATGAATTTTGTCACAGTGATGAAAAGATAACTAACACAATAGTGCATGAATGGTTGGGCACTTTTATTTCCTGCAGGTGCCCAGCCCAGACTCCGACTCCACCTTTGGTCTTCTCATTGGCAATAAGGCAATGTGTGCTCATTGAACAGAAGCTTGGTATATCTCTCCTACAGGATAGCCTTGCTAACCCAATCCTAACAGGATGACATTAGTTACAGAAACTTAAAAAAATAATATAGAGGCATGCTTATAATACCAAGACTCAGGAGGTAAAGGCAGGAGGATTACAAATTGGAGACCAGCTCAGGCTACCTGCTGGGACTCTGTCAAGAAAGACTTATAAAGTGTTGGTCATAGAAAAGAGAATTCAAAGCCAGGCATGGTGGCGCACGCCTTTAATCCCAGCACTCGGGAGGCAGAGGTAGGAGGATGGCCATGAGTTCGAGGCCAGCTGAGAATACAGAGTGAATTCCAGGTCAGCCTGGGCTAGTGAGACCGTACTTCAAACAGAAAAGAAAAGAGAATAGAATTCAACTCTAAAACACTGATTATGAACATCCAGAGGAGAAAGTTTATAGATGAACCACAAATTATAATAAATTGAGTTTGTTATATGGCAGGAAAAACAATTTGAACAATGCTGTCCCAAGGATTATTTTTTCCTTGCAGTGATGATAGGATCCATGTACTGATTATAGAACTGAAGAATAAACAACTCGGTCTTATGTTTTGGGTTTATCTTAACCATAACACAAAGGAAGCCAGAGGGCTGAAGAAATGGCTTAGCGGTTAAGATATTTGCCTGCAAAGCCAAAGGGCCCTGGTTTGATTTCCCAAGACCCACATAAGCCCAGATGAGCAAGATGGCACATGTGTCTGGAGTTCATTTATGACTAGAGGCCCTGGCATGCCCATTTTCTCTCCCTCTCCCTCCCCCTCTAATAAATAAAATAAAACAACAATTTAAAAAGCATAAAAATCAAAGGAAGGCAGACAACTGAAGTTTCTGGTACCTGAAATTAGAATGCAGTTTTTGGAGTTTTAAAGAAGAAATTTGGGTTTTGGAAAGAGATGAATTTAAACCCTCCAATGTATGTTTTATGGTCAGTTATATCTGAATTGATGAGCAAATAAAGTTTATAAACCATTATTGTTTCATATGCCAATAACATTATATTATTTACAATTATCTGAAGCACAATTTATGATTTTTTTAAGTTTGTACTTATTTATTTTTCTGAGAATAGAGAGAGAGTATGGATACACCAGGGCCTCTAGCCATTGCAAATGAACTCCAGATTCATGCATCACCTTGTGTATCTGGATTATATGGGTATTGAGGAGTTGAACCCAGGTCCTTAGGCTTTGGACACAAGTGCCTTAACTGCTAAGCCATCTCTCCAGCCCAATATATAATTTAATTAATTTATTTATTTAAGAGAGAGATGAGAATAGGATGAGACAGAGAGAGAAAACGGGCCTCCAGCCACTGCAAACAAACTCCAGACACATGCACCAACTTGTGCATCTGGCTTATATGGGTACCTGGGAAATCAAACCTGGGTCCTCACAGGCAAGCACCTTAAGCCATCTCTCAAGCCCCAGTTAATGATTCTTAAAGGGAAAGAGCACATGGTAAGTTAACAGATGACATAGGTAAAGCATAAGTTCTTAAATAAAGTGATTTGGCCTCACCGGAGCTCTGGTCTTGGTACTTATCACTGAAATGGAGTAGAACTTTGCTACCTACATAGAACAGCAGAGTCACATTTGTGTTAGACCTGATCTCCATCTGCCAAACTAGTCAATACCTCTTGAACATCAGAGACATTCATACAGCTTTTTATTACCAGCAAACAGAAAAGAAAGTAATTATAAATAACTGGCATAAATGGTTTGAGCATCTCCTCCAGACCCTCCCCATAAAAGCTGATTTCCAAAAAAAAAAAAAAAAAAAAAAAAGGCTGGCGTTGTGGCTCAGTGGGTAAAGGGTCTGCCTGACATGCACAGAGCCCTGGGTTCAATCCCCAGCACCACATAAGCCAGACATGGTGACACATGCTTGTGCACTTGGGAGGTGAGACAAGAGGATCAGGAGTTTAACTACTACTGCTACATAGTAAGTTTGAGGCCAATCTGGGTTACATGAGACCCTGCCTTAAAAAAAAAAAAAAAAAAAACACCTGATTTCCTACTTTAAGGAAGACTTATTATGGGAAACTGAGTCATACAGAGATGGCACTAGAGGCAGAGTGAAGACTCATAAAATTTATTCATTACTTATTTATTCAAATTTATTCAAGACCATTTAGAAGAGAAATACATACTAAAGGACCAGGCATGATGGTGCATGCCTTTAATCCCAGCACTCGAGAGGCAGAGGTAGGAAGATCACCGTGAGTTCGAGGCCACCCTGAGACTACATAGTGAATTCCAGGTCAGCCTGAGCTAGAGTGAGACCCTACCTCAAAAAAACAAATAAATATATATATATTCATGTCAACATGAACTCAGGGGAATAACTTCCAAAGCATGAGTACTGAGCTCTAATAGCTCAGAGTCTTATAGACACTATGGCAGGCAGTCTGTCATCACCTTGAGTTCTTTACACTATTGGTGGGTTAATCTTCTGGGCTACATAGTGGAGGACATGGGCAGGAAGCCATAAGTGACCTACAGAAACAAAACAATAAGCTGTTAGCTCAGAGAGCGTGTTTACCCATGGTTTGGTCTTATAAGATATCTGACTAGTCCAGGATGAGCCTCGGTGGCACAGTTGTGCTGGGTTATGATAAAAATAGGATAAGGTTGTATATTCTTTTTAGCGTGGTATCTGAGGTGTTTTTAAGATGCTGCTCAGCACGGAAAAGGGGAGAGAGGGTTTACTTTGAAATCTCCATCACATTCCTCCATGTTTATGTCTTTTGTACATGCTAGATAATATCAAGAGACATCACCTATTTGATATTACCATGGATGGTAACCCTTTGCTATCCCTGGAGGAGTATTTGGAATTTTAAAGATTTTAAGAGAGAAGAAACAAACTTGACCCTCATGTTGAGAATATGATTTGAATATCACACTCTGAAAGTAAAGCTTGGAGATACAGGGCACGTCATGGATTCAAGGGTCACAGTTCTGGCTCTTCTCCTCACGTAAGTTACCTCTGGTAGCAGGAATATCCTTGGAAGCAAGTTATCCTGATACGGGTCTCAAAGGTGACAAAAGTATCCGCCTGGCTTCCAGGGTGAAGAACCAGCCTGGTTAACAGCTCCCACATCCTTGCTCTTGGAGTAGAATGAGATCTGCAGCACAAGTACCTTTGGACCATGAGTGAGGCAACTGAGTGAGGGGCTAATAATTTGTTCTGTGGGTTGGGTAAAGAAAATGTAAGTTTCCCTGGGGGACAAAAGACCCATTCCTGGTGAAGGGAACTTCCATAGAATTGTTCCCTTGAGGTTTTGAGAGACAGCAAAATATTTAAGAAATGGAACCCCAAGATTTCCGAGAAGCCAAAGTTAGGATAGTATGGGAGGTTGGTGGGCAGGAAGAGCTATCTAAATCACAGAGTTAGCAACTGAGCGTGACAAAGGGAAGGGAAGGAAGAGGAAGAGACTCTGAAAAGTGAGCTGGGAAGAGCCCAAGGAGAGCACTGGAAGGGCTCCAAAGTTACATGAAAGCACCGAACTAAACTCAGGTGACCTTCTTGGTAATGTGTTTGACTGCACTGCAGTTGATGGATTACTTGCTGTTGTTTAATATTCCAACTTCCTCTGATAGGAATAAATCATAGTTTTTTGTAAGATTTATTTTTATTTATTTATTTATTAGAGACAGAGAGAGACAGTGAGAATGGGTGTGCCAAGACCTCTAGCCACTGCAAATGAACTCCAAACGCATGCGTCACCTTGTGCATCTGGCTTATGTGGGACCTGGAGAGTTGAACCTGGGTCCTTAGGCTTCACAGGCATGCGCCTTAACTGCCAAGCCATCTCTCCAGCCCCATAGTCTTTTTCTTTTTCTTTTGGTTTTTTGAGGTAGGGTCTCACTCTAGCCCAGGCTTATATGTAGTCTCAGGGTGGCTTCGAGCTCACAGTGATCCTCCTACTTCTGCCTCCACAATGCTGGCATTAAAAGATTGCTCCACCAAAAGTGACGTGAGCGCGCAATGTCGCGCATGCCCACAAGGGGGTGCACACATCTGGAGTTCGTTCACAGTGGCTGAAATGGCCCTGGCACACCCATTCTCTCTCTGCCTCTTCTCTCTCTCTCTGTTTCTCTCAAATAATAAAAAATAAATAAATAAAAGAAATTTAAAAGAAAAGATTGTTCCACCACACCCAGCTCATAGTCTTTCTTTGAATCAGTTTTTGTTTTTGCCATAGTCCTTGGTTCTCAAAACCTTCATGTAGATCAGAATCACCAGAAGGACCTGCTGGACCACACGTCTGTTGGCCTGGTCCTAGAGTTCTGACTCAGTCAGCTGGATCAGACCTAAGAACTTCTTTTCTCACTAGTTTTCAGGTGCTGCTGATGTTGCTGTTGTCTGAATGCCACACATTAAGAACCTCACCGCAAAGGCATGCAAGAGCATAGGATAGGGCTGAAAAGATGGCTCGGGCACTTGCTTATAAAGCCTGGCAGCCCAGGTTTGATTCCCCAGTTCCCATGTAAAGCCAGATGCACAGAGCAGCACATGCATCTGCAGTTCATTTGCAGTGGCAAGAGGCCTTGGCGCACCCATACTCATACACTCTCTCTCATCTATCTTTCAAATAGATAAATATAAATTTTAAAAAGAGAGAGGATAGGATGAACCCAGAGAAAGAAAGGAGACTGATAAGAGGCACTCTGGAACAGTAGGGGTAGGAGAGGTGACTGTATGGAGACTGTGATTTCAGAGCCATAGGAAAGTTAAGAATAAACCAGGGCTGGAGAGATTGCTTAGTGGTTAAGGCATTTGCCTGCAAAGCCAAAGGACCTTGGTTCAATTCCCCAGGACCCATGTAAGCCAGATGCACAAGGTGGCACATGAGTCTGGAGTTTGTTTGCAGTGGCTGGAGGCCCTGGCGTGCCCATTCTGTCTCTCTTTGTCTGCCTCTTTCTCTCTCACTCTCTCAAATAACTAACTAAATAAATAAATAAAATTTTTTAAAAAGAAGAAGAAACCATACTTATACTAACCAATGCTGTAATAAACTTCACAGGTAGAATTCATTGCACTGATTTGTAATCAGATACTCCTGAGATAACATAATAGTCAAATACATCATTGTTTACATCTTACTCTAAAGTTACATCATTCGTATCTACATATAAGATTCATATTGGGCTGAAGAGATGGCTTCGCAGTTAAGGCATTTGCCTGCTAAGCCTAAGGATCCCGATTAAATTCTCCAGGTCCCATGTAAGCCAGATGTACAAGGGGGCACACGCATCTGGAGTTCATTTGCAGTGGTTAGAGGCCCTGGCATGCCCATTCTCACTCTCCCCCTCTCTCTTTCCCTCTCTCTGTCTCTAATAAATAAATAAATAAAAATAAAATCTCAAAAAAAAAAGATTCATATCTATATGTAAGGCCTGCAAATGGAAGTAAATCTACTTCTTCCCTTCCAATTTAGATGCATTTATTTCTTTTTCTTGTCATATTTTTCTGACTAGTACTTCCTGTACAATGTTAAACAACAGTGCAAAAAGTGGATTTACAGGGAAAGCTTTCAGTCTCTCACCCTTAAGTGAGAAGTTAACTGGGTAAAATTCAGGTCTCAGAGTTCAGAGGGTAGGAAGAACAGAGAAACAAAAACTTTATTTAACTTATTCAAATACCTTATTTCACCATGGCTTATTTATAATTTGTTCAAATACCTCAGTCACTGAGGTTTAAAGCCTGAGAATTTTAAAGTCAAGATACTAAGAAATTCCAGTTTCAGTTGCTAATCTATACTGCAATTAGACTTAGGAATTTAGGCAAAAAATCTTAATGTTTCTGGGCTGCACGTCTCTTATGAAATAAGCCCGTGGGAAGTGCACTAGATGATTTGTGGCATCATGAGGGAAGCAGAGCTTTAGAGAGAGCCTGGCCTGACTTTAGGAGAGCCAGCCCTCACTTTGGACTGGTCAGTTAATTGTCACCCAGACTAGCTCGGTCACAGCTGGCACGTCTTTAACTCCCTGAAACCACAGGTTCATATGCACCTTGCTTTACATGTAGGAAAGCTAAGGTTCAGACAGGCTCAAACCACACACCCAAAGTCTTATGGCCAATGAATAGTGGAACTGAGATTTTTTTTTTTCCATCTGCCTGCATGTGTATCTGTCTAAAATATTTCATCATCCACTTTATTACTCTCTAAGTGAATCCCAGCCTCAATACATCACATATACCTTGAACCGTCTGCTGAGTATGGCGGACAGTAACCTTCAACTGAACCCCTCCTCTCCCTCAGCTCCACCTCCAACTATGGAAAACTAAGTTAGAAAGGGATCATTCCTTAGTCTGCCTGCCTCTTCCCGTTCCCAGCTTGAGCTCATGGTCCTACAGTCTCCCCACAGGCTGATTTGGGGAAAGGTGTGGACCACAGGATGGAATAAGCCCTGTAATTTATTCCTGTCACAGGAAACCTGAAGATTAGCTAAATCACAACAGGAAAGCAGCCACTCAGGAGTAATGCAATCAAACATTTCGCTCAGTCCAAACATACCTGTGGACAGACGGGAAAACAATTCCAGCTGTCATCCAATCTAAAGAAAGCACTGAATTCTTTGTATTCCAGGCACGAGCACCTGATGTGCTATTTCTGGCTAGAAGATTCTGGTTTGAACATTAAACGTTCCTAACTTGGTCTCAGTTTTAAAAGACAATAGCACAGAGGTACTGCCTGCTAGACCCCTCCCCAGGAAGGAAGGACCCTGGGATACCAGTGAGGTAAGCAAGGAATACCTTGGAAACCTTCTTTTCTGATCTGACCACCACAGGGAGATGAGGCCACTAGGAAAGCAGCTGACTCTTAGGGCTATTTTGTCCCCTCTGCCAAAAGAAAGGGCCAAGCATGGGCGTGGTGACTCATGCCTTTAATCCCAGCACTCAGGAGGCAGATTGCCATGAGTTCAAGGCCACCCTGAGACTACATAGTGAATTCCAGGTCAGCCTGGGCTAGAGCGAGACCCTTCCTAAAAAAAAAAAAAAAAAGCCAGGCTGGATACAAGCTGAACGGGAATGAATGCTAATGAGTGATTCTAGAATTGTCAAGAAATGGATCTGGGTATCTTAAATTTTTAAATGTTTTGTAAAGAATGTAATCAGAGTAGGAGTATTGAAACCACTCTCTGAGTTAGAGATGCAAGATGAGAGAGTAGGAATGATCTCATGAGATGCACGTGCTAAAGGAATACAAACCATGAGTAAGCGTGGCTTAGGTCACGTTGGTGCTTAGGTTAGAACAGAGAGTGAGTGGTAGGAGGTTACAAGACTGGTCCAACCATACAACAGCATCTTCAAAACCCTGGCTTGAGCTGGGCATGTGGCTCAGTGGCAGACTAGTTGTCTAGCATGCACAAGGTCCTGAGTTTGATCCCTAGCACTGCAATAAACAACACAGGGAAAAAATGGGTTTTTTTCTCCTTTTGCCTCATTCATCTTCAACATCTTGGCATTTTTATTTTATCTTGTGCCTTTTGCTTCGAGGTCACAGAGGGCTACCACTGTTCCAAGGATTGCATCCTCACACAACTGTTTAGAAGGTATAGAGATTATGCCTGGTAGAAATGTTCTTTTCAAAAAGCTCAGCTTTAACAGAAAGAAAAGGATGTTTCTTCACAAGATCCAGACAAGCTTCCCTTTGTTTCTTCAGCCAGACTGGACCATTCCACCACAGCTAGTGGCAAGAGGTTCTAGGAAAGCAACTCTCAGTTGCTCAACTTGGAAATATGTTTAGGGCTGTGGGGAAAATAGCTAAGAGTGTTTGCTATATGGGAAGTAGAAGTATGGACAAAAATAATAATTTTCAGGCTGGGGAGATAGCTTAGTGGTTAAGGCACTTGCCTGCAAAGTCGAAGGCCCCAGGTTAGATTCCCCAGTACCCATGTAAGCCAGATGCACAGGTGGAGCATGTGTCTGCTGTTCGTTTGCAATGGCTAAAGGCCCTGGCACCCCCATTCTCTATCTGCCTCTTCTCCTCTCTTTCTCTGTCCCTCCCTCTCTCTCTCAAATAAATAAATAAAATGCTTTTTAAATAAGATAAAAATTCCCCTCCGCATGGTCCAACAACAAGATCTTAGAATTTATCCATAATTTTAATAAAAATAAAGTTTCTATTTTAAAAAACTGGCTTGAATATAAATATATATTTCCACACACAGTTTAAAAGTCAGCAATAAAGCAGCTTTTAAAATTGTATTACTGGGATGGAGAGATGGCTTAGTGGTTAAGGTGCTTGCCTGCAAAGCCAAATGACCTCAGTTCAATTCCCCAGGACTCACATATGCCAGATGCACAAGGTGGTGCATGCATCTGGAATTCATTTGCAGTGGCTGGAAGCCCTAGTGCACCCATTCTTTCTTTCTCTCTCTCTCTCTGCCTCTTTCTCTCTCTTAAATAAATAATAATAAAATATTTTTTAAAATTGCATTACTCTGACCAAATTTATTCCAGTGAAAAATTATGGCTCTGTGTAAAACTTTATATGTGTGTACATTTATAGTATAAGCGGCTATTTATTATAGATGTCTGTAGTAGCAAGCAGTTAGAACAAATCAAACACTCCCCCATTTGTGTTACTTTCTGTGCTTTGTGCCCCCCACATAGACAAGGCTTCGGAAACCCTCTTTCAAGTAGTACCTTTCTTCTCATTCCTACCTGAAAAGGTTTGTACAATGGCTTCCATGCTCGTTGAGAATCTCAACTTCATCCCAGCACTGGGATAAGCTTGTTAGGCCTGTCTCCTCCACACACCACTGCACTCTTCTCCATGAACCCAACCATGTCTGAATCCTAGTAGATGGAGCCCTGGCTCACAGTGAGCTCCTTACTGCAGATGATCACCAGACTGGATTCTACCTGGGGCAAGAAGGCTTTGAAGACAGAGATGCAGTAAACCTGGTCCTTAAGTTCTCAATTGGTTGAGGGAATGGGGAGTGAGCTCCTCTGGGACGGAGGTCTCCTCTTAGAGCAGCAGTACACTGTACTGCTAAAGCTACTTGTAGACTGAAAGGGAAATTATCCATTATTAGGGCCTGTGACTTGTTCATTAGCCTTGAAGGAAAGGTTCATGATTATAGCAACAAACGACGTTAAGCTTGTACAGATAATTAGGGTGAACTGAATTTTACTTGCTCCTAATGCTATAGACAGTATTTGTTGAGGAAACACAGAACTCATTTCTCAGCTAACTCAAATGCTCACTACTAAGACCAGTTAGAAATACATACAAAGGGGCTGGAGAGATGGCTCAGTGGTTAACGTGCTTGCCTACAAAGCCTAACGCTCACGATTGATTCCCCAGTACCCGAGTAAAGCACATAGTGGCCCATGCATCTGGAGTTCATTTACAGTGGCTCTAGAGGCCCAGGCATACCCATTCTCTCTATCTACCTCTTTCTCTCTAATAAACCAATAAAATATTTTTTAAAATACTAAGGACTGAAGAGATGGCTCAGCAGTTAAAGACTTGCAATGCCTAATGGCCCAGGTTTGATTCCCCAGTACCCAAGTAAAGCCAGATGCACAGAGTGGCATATGCATCTTGAGGTCATTTACAGTGGCAGGAGGTCCTGGTGTGTGTGTTCTCTCTCTCTCTCTCTCTCTCTCTCTCTCTCTGCCTGCCTCATTTTCTCTGTCTCTCTCTGTCGTAAATAAATAAATAAAAATGTAAAACAAAGAAATACATACTAAAAATTCACAAGGTCAATCTGAAAAATAAAAATCTATATAATGAAGAAATTGTTGTCCAGTGTGGTGGAGCACACCTGTAATCCCAGCCAGAAGGAGGCTGAAGCAGGACAACTGCCACAGTTCAAGGCCAGTCTGAGCTGTATAGCAAGTTATAGGCTGGCCTAGGCTATGAGACCATGTCTCAAAAAGAAAAAGAGGGCTGGAGAGATGGCTTAGCAGTTAAAGAGTATGCCTGCAAAGCCTAAGAACCCCAGTTCAATTCTCCAGGTCCCACATGAGCCAGATGCACATGGTGGCGCATGCGTCTGGAATTTGTTTGCAGTAGCTAGAGGCCCTGGCATGCCTATTCTCACTCTCTCTGTCTCTAATAAATAAATAAAATAAAATAAAATATCTTTAGAAAGAAAGAAAGAAAGAAAGAAAGAAAAGGGGGCTGAAGAGATAGCTGAGCCTATGAAGCTAAGGACTGTGAAGCCTAAGGAGTGAGGTTCAATTTCCTCAGTATCCATATAAGCCAGATGTGCAAAGTGGCACATGGTACATGCATCTAGAGTTTGTTTGCAGTGCCTAGAGGCCTTGGCATGCCCATATCCTCTCTTTCTTTCTCAAATAAATATAATATTTTTTTAAAAAAAGAAATAGTTAAAGGTGACATATCAGAAATCCAATAGTGTAGACTTAAATGACCCATTGGGTCTTCCAAGGTAACCGTAATATTCTCACACAGCACTGGAATCCTAGGGACTGGTAGATGTTTTGCTATAAGACCTTCATTTACTGAGTGCTGACTGTGTGTTGGGTGCCCTTCCAAGGTGTTCTGCATATTTGCATCACACAAGAAGTCTGTACTATTGTTCCTCACAGGTTACAGGTAATGAGCTCAAGACAGGAGGAGAGCAGACAGCTTGCCAGGAACCCAGCCAGTAAGTGGCAAAGCCAGAATTTTACTCTAAGAGCCATCCTCTTCCTTCCTTCCTTCCTTCCTTCCTTCACAATAGGGCATCCATAATCTGAGGTACTGTCTATGGGTTCCAAGTGAGTCACTTGGATCCAAATCTGTTGTACTGCACGAGGTGGAGTGTCATTTAATAAATCCCATCTCCAACCCCCTTCTCCCAGGAACCCTGCTCCCGAGACTTGTGTTGTGAACATACCAATACACCCAGGCTGTCCTGACCTCAGACTGACATAGGTGACCTTTCAGGTATCCAGGGTCAAAGGAACTCCTGTGACCCATTCTACAGGAAAGAGCTTCTTTGAGAAGGTGCTGGAGGGCAAGGGCTATCTTTCTACCATTGCTGACACTCCCCTCTCCGCTCAGCCAATGGGTTTGAGAATACCCCATGTCCCTGTGACTCTGTGACTGCTCCCAGCCTCCAGACACCTCACAAAGATGCTTGGCTTTTGTCACTGGTTCCGTAGTCCACTGCTTGGGCTCGACTTACCGGAAGAGACTCTTCCTCTATCAAACTCTGCCCAAATGCAGACTTTCCCCTATGCCCCAAGGGCTCCTACTGGAGTTCCTGTCTGGAAGAACCAGGCCTGAGAGCGCAGATCTGTGGGTCCTGGTGCCCCAGAGCTCCTCTGACAACTGAATCTTCCTGCTTTAAAAATCTCCCTGCAGTGCCGAGAAGCCAGTGGCTCAAGAGCTCCACCAAGCGGAAGTTGGGAGAGGGGCTCTCAGGGAGATGGCAAGGTCATGTATGTTCCCTAGCAGGTGCGGGCCCACAGCAGCCTCTGCTTCTCCTCTGACCCCAAGGCAGGCAGGCAGAAGGCCAAAGCTGCCTTTCTCCCACCTCCATGGCCGGCAGGCATATGGGACTGGTGACTCAGCACTGTCGTTGTAGCTGGGAAGATGCTAAGCTATTCTTCCCTTAAAAAAGAATTAGATGGGGCTGGAGAGATGGCTTAGCGGTTAAGCTTACCTGTGAAGCCTAAGGACCCCGGTTTGAGGCTCGATTCCCCAGGACCCACGTAAGCCAGATGCACAAGGTGGCACATGCATCTGAAGTTCGTTTGCAGTGGCTAGAGGCCCTGGCGCGCCCATTCTCTCTCTCCTCTCTCTCTCTCTCTCTCTCTCTCTCTCTCTCTCTTTCTCCCTTTCTCTGTCACTAATAAGTAAGTAAATAAATTAAAATTAAAAAAAAAAAAAGAATTAGATGCCGGGCGTGGTGGTGTGCACCTTTAATCCCAACACTCGGGAGACAGAGGTAGGAGGGTTGCCATGAATTCGAGGCCACCCTGACATTACATAGTGAATTCCAGGTCAGCCTGGGCTAGAGTGAGACCCTACCTTGAAAAAACAAAAATAATAATACAAAAATTAAAAAATAAAGGGAATTAGACAGAATTAGCTTCCCTAAATTCTCCCATCAGTTCTGCCCACCAAATCTCCCACTGACAACAGCTCTGCCAGCCAGCTGCCTCAAAATGCCCTCACCTCGCCCAGCTTTCCCTAGCTTCTCTCTTGGAGCCTCATGGACTTGTTGGCCTCCAGCCCTTCGAGGTGGTCACTCACCAAGCATTGCTTACAAACTCGACTTAAAAACGTACTTTGCGTGGTCTCGGTGTACACAAGTCGAGGCGGCTGCGAACCTGGCAGGGGCGGGGGACGGCGCCCACCAGGAGTGCCCCCACTCCCAGGCCACCCCGCGCAGGCGAGGTGACGCCCGCCCCGACAGCGCTGCGCCCTGTCCCGGGCCCCCCTCTTGCAAGCTAGGACTGCCCTCTTCCCCGGGCGCTGGCCCCCCATCCTCGCGCCCCAGGCACTGGGCTCCCTCTGCTCCCCGTGGGCCGCTCCCCGCGTGGGGCCACTGTCTCTGGGCCCCGCCATGGTGCGGATTTCAAAACCCAAGACGTTTCAGGCCTATTTGGATGATTGTCACCGGAGGTATAGCTGTGCCCACTGCCGTGCTCACCTGGCCAACCACGACGACCTCATCTCCAAGTCCTTCCAGGGCAGGCAGGGGGCGAGCCTACCTCTTCAATTCTGTGAATGTGGGCTGCGGGCCAGCTGAAGAGAGATGCTACTGACAGGCCTCCATGCTATAGCTGACATCCACTGCAAGAACTGCAAGACCACATTGGGCTGGAAATATTGCCTTCCCTCCTTTTAGGAGCAGGCCTTTGAGAGCAGCCAGTACAAAGAGAGGAAGTACATCATTGAACTCAACCACATGATCAAAGACAACGCTGGGACTGACCTCTGCTCCCGACGCATGTGGCCCCACCCTGGCCTGGCCGCCAGGGGGTGCCACTGGCTTCGCTCTGCCAGAAGAGAGCTCTGGATCCTCAGGGCTCCTACAGAGGAAGGACCCAGCTCCTGTACATACATTTTATTGCATGCACTGTGACCTTGGGGGGAGATCAAGACGGGGACAACTCCCCCGCCACCTCCCTGAGATCTGGCTGGCTTGGATCTCGTTTTTAAACCCTTCCTGTCCCGCCTGCCCCATAGATGTGGCCAGTGTGCTGCTCTCTTGGCCCCAGTGCACTGTCTGCTCTATGAACTCTCACTGGACCCCTCCTGCCCCATGCGTGTCTGTTCCCCTCGTTCTGTAGCATTTGTATATAATAAAAAGATGGAGAGAAACAGCAAAAAAAAAAAAAAAAAAAAAAAAAGGACTTTGCTAGGCTAGTCGTGGTGGTGCACGCCTTTAATCCCACCACTAGGGAGGCAGAGGTAGGAGGGTCACAATGAGTTTGAGGCCACCCTGAGACTACATAGTTAATTTCAAATCAGCCTGGGCCAGAGTGAGACCCTACCTTGAAAAAAAAAAAAAGTACTTTGCTTATTATGAGGATAGACCTTGAGTTTTATTTCCAACACTCTCACGGTGCCTGATACGAGATAAATATTTGTAGGAAGGGCGGGGAGAAGAAAAAGATCTTGTAAGATTGCTAGAAAAGTAAATGAGATATGTGAGAAGAAGGTGGGTCACACGTACTTGGAGACTGGTAAGTAATCATTTGAAGTTACGGGATAGTATTCCAATGACATGATAGAACAGGCTTCATGAAGTAATCAGTTATGACTGCCACCCAACTGTTCATCAAATAAACCTTACTGAGCAGCTTTTACATGTCACCCAGAACACCACACGGGTGCTAGACAAGCACTGCACCACTGATCCACATGACCAGCCCAGAACAGGATAAGGGCAAGGAGCATGGTCCCTACCCGAAAGTGGCTCAAACACCATTTCAACATCATGTGCCTAAAAGATCTGAAGTATAGAGAGCAATGAGAACATGGGAAGAAAGGTCAAGACAGGCAGGGGCAGGGAAAAAAACTGGAAGGGGGAAAAATGCATTCTACGTTACCGTCATGGGTCCCATTGGCAAAGCTGAATCCCTGGAGATATGGAGACGCTAGAGCGTTTAGGAGTCTGTTTGTTCAGAGATGAAAAGCCTAATCACATCTGGATGTTGTCTTCGGCTGACCAGACTCTCTCAGAGAACCCCGAGAAGAACATTAAGAGTCCTCAGTGTATGAGGCTCCAAACCAACAAATGAGGAAGGTACTGCCTTATGGTCTGGCTTATACACATGGAAGCAAGCACTTCTTTTCCTCCCTTTCCTATCCCCCTACCCCAACAGAGCTTCACTACCTAGTCCAGGCTGGTCTTGAAATCACAGTTCTCCAACCTCAGCCTCCTGGGGGCTGAGATTACAGGCATGTGCCATCACATATGCCTTTCCTTTCCTGCCTTCCAGCTTCCCTTTCTTCCTTTCTTTCTGTATCTATTTCTTGTCAGGGTGTGACTATGTAGCCCAGGTGGGTTTCTAACTTCCAGGCTGGGAACACAGGCATACAGCCGCAAGCGTTACCGCCATGGTATTACCTTGAGTTTGAGGCAGGACATTTCAGGAAACTTTTTCCAAATTCTCTGGGCAGCTTTTAACATTTTAGACAGGAGAGTACATAAGGTGGTTTAAAGGTCTCAAAATTTGTCATGCACCCTGTACTAACACTGTGCCTAATACTTGGAAGGAAACTAACTTTCTATTTAAATCCTTTCACAGGAAATGTATTCCTCAAATATGATTAGCAAACAGGTACCAATTACCCTCACAGTTTTGACATCCTCACACATTATTACTGCTCCATCTGGGTTCCAGCAGAGAAGCACATCCCTCCCCCAGCAGATGGTGCTGCTCAACCATCTCCCAACTGTGGGACAGCACCTCCAGAAGGATGAAGCTCAAACTAGCATCTGCTACTAGAGTGTCATGAGGATTTATAGATCAACATGATCATGTCCCCCAAGATATTCTTGAATGCCTCTAGCAGTAGACTAAAAAGCTGAGTGCCCTTAGTGACCGAATGATGATTCAGAGCCCATGTCACTTTGATTCGAGCCTGCTGCTGACATTTACTAGTCATGTGTCCTTAACTTCTCAGAGCCTCAGCTCTCTTACCAATAATGTGATGATAGCAATTCCTCATAAAATTAATGAATCAATGCAATGATTTCAATGGCATGGTTGTAAAATCACCCTGCCAGTGCTAATGATTCCAAAAGTGTTGATTTTGTTGAAGATTAAAAGTTCAATGCCAGGCATGGTGGCACACACCTTTAATCCCAGTACTTGAAAGGCAGAGGTAGGAGGATCACCAAGAGTTCGAGGCCACCCTGAGACCACATAGTGAATTCCAGGTCAGCCTGAGCTAGAGTGAGGCTCTACCTCGAGAAACCAAAAAATAAATAAATAAATAAATAAATTCAAGATACAGGGCTGGAGAGATGGCTCAGCAGTTAAAGACACTTTTGGCAAAGCCTTACGGCCCGTGTTCCATTCCCCAATACCTATGTAAAAGCCAGATGCACAAAGTGACATATGCATCTGGAGTTTATTTGCAGTGGCAAAAGGCCCCGTTGTACCCATTCTTTCCCCTCCCTTCCTCTATGCTTGCAAATAAATAAATAAAATGCTTTAAAAATAAAATTTCAAGCCGGGCGTGGTGGCGCACGCCTTTAATCCCAGCACTCAGGAGGCAGAGGTAGGAGGATCACTGAGAGTTCGAGGCCACCCTGAGACTACATAGTTAATTCCAGGTCAGCCTGGACCAGAGTGAGACCCTACCTTGCAAAACCAAAAAAAAAAAAAAAAAAAAATTTTCACAATACAGAGAAGCATGCATTTTTATTCACAAAATTGCACATTAGGACTGGAGAAATGGCTCAGCGGTTAAGGTGCTTGCCTGCAAAGCCTAATGACCTGAGTTCAATTCCCCCAGTACCCACATAAAAGCTAGATGAACAAAGTGGCACTGCATCTGGAGTCTGTTTGCAGCAGCTGGAGGCCCTGGTGTGCCTGCCCATTCTCTTTGTCTGTCTTTCTATCTATCTCTGTTTTCATATAAATAAGAATTTTAAAAAACTGCACATTATCATTCTTAATCAGGGACTATCAAGAACATGGTCAAAGCCGAGTGTGGTGGTGCACGCCCTTAATTCCAGCACTTGGGAGGCAGAGGTAGGAGGATTGCCATGAGTTCAAGGCCACCCTAAGACTACACAGTGAATTCCAGGTCGGCCTGGGCTAGAGTGAGACCCTACCTTGAAAAACCAAAAAAAAAAAAAGAACACGGTCAATGGCTCAACTACTACTCAGACAATCTGAATAACCAATGGAAGGATTTTTCGATTACCCCTTGTTTCTCTGCTATGTAAACCTGTAAAATTGGAGATATGAACAGAGAAGACATGGCTGTGATAATTGGTCAAGATACAGAAAGACCAGGTTTCCAATGAGTAGTTCCCTACTACAATCATGTCTGAAAAAGATCAAGAAAAACTAGATCAGATGTTGTGGTGGTTTGATTCAGGTGTCCCCCATAAACCTAAGTCTCCTGAATGCTAGGTTCCCAGCTGATGGAGATTTGGGAAATAAAGCCTCCTGGAGGCAGTATATTGTTTAAAGTTGGACTGAATGCATTGCATTTTACATCATGTATGGTTATTAGTTTATGGGGGCCAGGGGCAAAATGTGGTGGTCTGATTCAGGTGTCACAAGCATGAGCTACCATACCTGGCTTGTTTTTTAAACATGACATCAGACCCAAAGGGCTTGAAGGCAAGCACTTTACCAATGGAGCTACTTCCCCAACCCTACCATCTGTTTCTTGCTGGGCCCAAATGATACACTCATTAATAAATACATTGATTCCCTCCAGTCACCATTATTATTTTTATTAATTGTAGGAATGAATTTCTTAAAACTATGATCAGTTTGGTTGCAAATCAAGAAACTTAACTTGGCCTATCTTTTGAAAACAGTAGACATTTATTATCCTGATACTGAGAAGATGTCAAGAATAGAGGTGCAGGACGCCCTCTCTGGGTGCCCAGCTTGGGGGATGCTGGGTGTGGGGTGGCTCCGGGCAGGGATGGTGGCTGCAGGGAGTTAGAGGAGCCCAGGGAGCTCTGTGAGATGGGCCGGCTCCCAGGTCAGGGGGAGGACACTTACTACACCAGAAGCTCAGCAGATGTGGGCACCCCAGCCAGAAGCAGAGAGGCGTGCGGGGAAGCCACAGAGGAGTACCTTCTGATGCCCCAAGGAGCAAGCCAAGCCCTCCAGGGTCATGAGAGGAGTCAGGAATGCCTTCCACCAAAGAAATGAGACCTCCCTGTGAGCAGCGAGGATATGGGAAGAACTACCAGCTGTTCCACAAACCACACACCTTCCCAGTGATACGTCTGACTGGTCCTGGGGGTTGTGGTGACTGGGCACAGCCAGGCTGAAGCCAGAGCCAGTCTGGGGGGGTGGGAGTGAGAGCTGAGGCCATTACTGGTTTAACAGTAGACCAGTATGGCATGCTGTATAAGGTGGTGGTGCCACCTGCCACCTTCTCACCAACTGGCCTCTCATCTGTGGTGAACATGAGCCCTTTGCCCCCCATGTTTAATGTATCATCTTCTCTGATTCAACATCCAGGAATCCACAACCTCCCCCAGTCCACTACGCCCAGCTCCTATCCCCCTCACTGTAATTTATCAGATGTCCTTATAGCCTTCCCTACACTGTACCACTTAATTTCCTACAAAGTACCCTCCTTTCTCCTTCTGCCAACCTTGCCACCTCTCACCTTCCATACTTTTAAAAAATATTTTTATTTATTTATTTATTTATTTATTTATTTATTTATTTATTTGAGACAGAGAAAGGAAGAGAGAGAGAGTGAGAATGGGCACGCCAGGGCCTCTAGCCACTGCAGACAAACTCCAGACGCATACACCACTATGTGCATCTGGCTTACATGGAACCTAGAGAATTGAATCGGGGTCCTTAGGCTTCACAGGCATGCGCCTTAACCATTAAGCCATCTCTCCAGCCCCTTCCACGCTTTTTGCCATGTGCCTCACTCCTGGTAGAAGCCTCTTCTCCCCCCAACCAGGCTTCATCCCCAGCCCACCCATTTAACAAAGTCCCTTCTGCCACCTCCCCATCTGGCCAGTTGCCTCATCACTCAAGCACTCAGCCACTGGATCTTGCGTTAGGCCAGATGCCCATTTATTATCAAATGTTTAGGCTACCTGCTGGTTATACCTTGCATGAAACTTCTCCATCAGGTGCCAGCCCAGAGCTTAGCCCTCAGGAGAGCCAGTTTGCTCTGGAAGCAACTGCTGCCAATGGAGGACAGAAACAGAGAGAGGGAAATTTAGTAAGATATGCAAGTGAAGTCCTTGACTCCCCCAGCGGCAAGGGTGAAGGCCAAGGAGGACTAGTGCCAGTGGTAGAATGCATGGTGGATGAACAATTATTTTCAGGTTCTCAGACTCCAAGAGGGGAGGTGGCACTGCCTGCACACCAAGGGACCCCAGACACACTGACCTTGAGGTCCAGCAGGTAGTTGGCACTTTAGCTTCTCAGGACTATTGTGTGCTGGCAGCTCACAGGAAAGATGAACCCAGTCCTCTCAACCTGTCACATCATACCCTTGACGATCAGGGTGAGGGGCGAGGGTCAGCCAGGAACCCTGCAGAGGTGGCAGAGAAAAATCAGGCTTGCAGGTTCTACCCTCAGTCCCATCGGGAACTGGTAAAACCTTTACCCTGAGGTCCGCTGGAACTGACCCAAGTCTGGTGCCTGTGGGCTCAGAAATCCTAAATCAAGTCTGGACATACAGACCAGAGCCACTTTCCTGGACAAGGAGGCTACGCCAGCCCCCATTACCTCCACCCACTTGCCCTCCCATTTCATGAAAGGCGCCATCATTCAGCTGGCTACAGGGGAGCTGAAGCGGGTGGAGGACCTCCAGGCCCAGGCTTATGTGTGCATGCAGTGCTGAAGGGAGCGGGGGCTAAAGATTGACTCTGGCACGGTTGTGGACATTCAGGAGAGCCAGTGGTCTAGATTTGCCACGCTGCATTTTGTTGTTGGTGAGCAGCAGAGCAAAGTGAGCATCAAGGTGCCTCCTGAGCACCCCTTTTTTGTATATGACCAGAGCTGGTCCTCCTGCAGCCCTGGGCGGACTGCACAACTCTTCTCTCTTCCCTGCCATTGGCTACAGGTAGGAGATGTTTGCATCTGTCAGTTTACAGAACTGGAACAGTGACTCAGTTTCTCAAGCCAGCTGTGCTACCCCAGGCCCAGCTGGGTACCCTCCCCTGCCCGCAGCCCCTCCCCCCCAGAAAGGCCAGAGAGGATAGTCTTGGGGCCCAGAGACCTATGTGACAGTGAGGGGAAGACCCAGCTCCTGTGTGGTAGAGCCCTCCCAGCCTGAGCCTGGTTCTCAAGCCTGCTGGCCAGCCCCAAGCTTCCAAAGATACAGCATGCAAGGGGAGGAGGCACGGGCTGCACTGTCTATCAAAGGCCGTCCCAATGTAGGAAAATGAACTTTTCACAGACCAGGACAGGGGCTTGAACACCAGACGGGAGCCTTCACCATGAGCAGGCAGAGGTTTTGCACATGCTGAGCAGAAAATGGCTCTCCTGACAGTGAGATTTGAGGGAAAGAGGTGTGAAAGCAGCCTCCCCAAGACAGGATCTGTTGCTCATTACTCCGTGGTAAGCATTCTGGATAGTTGAGGGGGTCCTGTGATGGGGAGCAGTAGGCCTGGGACAAGGAAGGGTGGGGATGCATATAGGATAAGGGTAAGGGGGAGGGGAATTACCATGATTTATTGTCCATAATTATAGAAGTTGTCAATTAAAAAAAAAACAAAAACATTAAACCAGGCGTGGTGGTGCATGCCTTTAATCCCAGCACTTGGGAAGCAGAGGTAGGAGGATCGCTGTGAGTTTGAGGCCACCCTGAGACTACAGAGTGAATTCCAGGTCAGCCTGTACCAAAGTGGGACCCTACTTCGAAAAACAAAACAAAACAAAAAAAAAAAAAAAAAAAAAAAAAAAGAAAGACAAAACAGGGCTGGAGGGATTGCTTAGCCAAAGCACCCAGGTTCAATTCCCCAGGATCCACGTAAGCCATGCACAAAGGGGTGCATGCATCTGGAGTTCCTTTGCAGTGGCTGAAGGCCCTGGCGCACCCATTCTCTCTGTCTCTCTCCTTCTTTCTCTGTCTCTCATTCTCCCAAATAATGAAATTTTTTAAAAAGACAAAGGGGGTAGGGGCGCGCACCGCCAACCTCCACTTTGTTGGGGGCCTGCGGGGGTATCCAGCGCGAAAGCGGGCCTGGGGTAAGGCCGCCGGCAGCCGCCTCGGAACGCTCCGGCCCCCGAGAAACACGGCGGCCGCGGCCCAGGGCGTCGGGCCTCGGCGCGTCGGCTGAGGGGAACGGGGCGCCGAGGAGCAGCTGTGCTCGCCGGCGCTCCGAGACAGACAGACGGACGCTTGCCCGCGCTCACCGCCCCCCTTTTTTCTCTACCTTGATCCGAGCTAATGTGCAATACCAACATGTCTGTGTCTACTGACGGTGCTGTAAGCACCTCACAGATTCCAGCTTCGGAACAAGAGACCCTGGTTAGGCCAAAGCCATTGCTTTTGAAGTTGTTAAAGACTGTTGGTGCACAAAAAGATACTTACACTATGAAAGAGGTTATATTTTATCTTGGCCAGTATATTATGACTAATAGATTATATGATGAGAAGCAGCAACATATTGTATATTGTTCAAATGATCTTCTTGGAGATTTGCTTGGAGTGCCAAGCTTCTCTGTGAAAGAGCACAGAAAAATATATACAATGATCTACAAAAACTTGGTAGCAGTAAATCAGCAAGAGCCAGCAAACTCTGGAAGGTCCGTGAGTGAGAATGGTTGTCTTCTTGAAGGTGGGAGTGATCTAAAGGACCCTGTGCGAGAGCTGCACGAAGAGAAGCCTTCATCTTCAGAGTTGGCTTCTAGAGCATCTACCTCATCTAGAAGGAGAACAATTAGTGAGACAGGATCTTGGTGATGCTGTAAGTGAACATTCGGGTGATTGGTTGGATCAAGATTCAGTTTCCAATCAATTTAGTGTAGAATTTGAAGTTGAATCTCTTGATTCAGAAGATGATAGTCTTAGTGAAGAAGGACAAGAATTCTCAGATGAAGATGATGAGTTTTATCGAGTCACAGTGTATCAGGCAGGGCAGAGCGACACAGACTCATTTGAAGAGGATCCTGAAATTTCTTTAGCTGACTATTGGAAGTGCACTTCCTGTAATGAAATGAATCCTCCACTTCCACCACATTGCAACAGATGTTGGGCCCTTGGTGAGAACTGGCTTCCAGATGATAAAGGGAAAGATAAAGGGAAATCTTTGAAAAAGCCAAACTAGAAAACAGCTCAGACAAAGAGGGCTTGGATGTGCCTGATGGTAAAAAAAACTGCAGTGAACGACTCCAGAGAGACATTCACTGAGGAAAATGATGATCAAGTCACACAAGCTTCCCAGTCCCAAGAAAGTGAAGAGTATTCTCAGCCATCGACTTCCAACAGCATGATTTGTAGCAGCCAAGAAGACTTGAAAGAGGTGGAGAAGGAAGAAACACAAGACAAGGAAGAAAGTATGGAATCTAGTTTCCCCCTTAATGCCATTGAACCTTGTGTGATTTGCCAAGGTCGACCTAAAAATGGTTGCATTGTTCATGGCAAAACAGGACATCTTATGTCGTGTTTCACATGTGCAAAGAAACTAAAGAAAAGGAACAAGCCCTGCCCAGTGTGCAGACAGCCCATTCAAATGATTGTGCTCACATACTTCAACTAGCTGACCTTCCCAGAAAATAGAGTTCTATATTTCTTAACTACATAACCCGAAAAGTTTAGACAACATGGACTTTACTTTTATTTACATATCATGGCAAGAAAAATCTTAGTCTATGTAAATTTATTTGTAGTATATTTTACCCTCCTTGGGTGCAGGAATTGTAAATATTCCTTCTAGGAAAATTTCACTTCTGTTTCTATTTATGTTTGGGTTTTAATGTAATTTACATAGGCTGGGTAGCTCATCTTTCATCTTTACCCTTTTTATTTTAAGTAATTTCTACTTACATGAGAGGTATCTTGTTTTCTTAATGTAAATAGAACATATAACTTATTAAGTACCTTTCTTGTAAGGAATAGAAGGACATGTGAAGGTTTGAACGGTTAAATTTTAGACACTGACACTCTTTAGTTTCTTTTAGAAGTTGTGAGTTATATGTGGTGCTATGTAAACAGAAGCATGCATCTTATTTTCTAGAAAGCCTCATTGCTATATGTAGTGTGGGATAGATGCTACTTTCAGTTGCAAACACCTTTTTGGACGTAGTTATGTGGTTTCTCACAGTCAATAGACTTGTGCTTTAGGACAATTTTAAAAACCAGTACCTTCTGAAAGATTAATTCAGAGATTTGAGAAACAGAACTAGGGCTGAGAGATGGCTTAGAGGTTAAGGCACTTGCCTGCGAAGCCTAAGACTTGAGTTTGATTCCCCAGTACCCACATAAAAAAAGAAAGAGAAATAGAACTATTCATTTTAAAACACAAATGTTATTCTAAGATGACCTCTCTAAGTAGATTAGCCTCTTGATATATAATTAAATAAGAATTTTGAGAAAAAAAGAAGAAGCCAAAGGTAAGATGGCAGCATAGGAGCCACACCAAACCAACCTACGGATGGATTTAAGCAAAACCACAGAAATATACTCTTCTTCTGAAAAGTGAAGGTGTATAGGAATTTTTTAGACAAAGCTGAGAAACAGGAGAGACCAAGATCCACCAGAAAAGAGGAAAATGACCAGAATCTCACTGAGGGGCTTGCGGTCCCTATTGGCTTGATCTGTGCATCAACCCAGCACTGCCCACCTAGCACCTAGCTGCAGGAGCAGAGACCAAACAAGGGGATTTTCTAACCACATCAGCCTCCTTGCAAAGTCAAGAAACCTGAAGGGGAAACAGCAGAGATCAGCTAAGGAGCTGCTAAAAGAGATACAGGTGGGACTGTGTGAGCATCTCCAGGCTTCCTGCACTCTCCCAGCCCCCAACCATCAGAACCAGAACCACAACCCTCCAGAAAACACATTCAGCCCTCAGCAGGGCATCTAGCACAGCTGATCAGAACACCAGATTCACAGCACAACACAGAGGGATCGAGGTGGGCACTCAGCATTGATGAGATTGGAAGCCACCCCAAAAGGTAACAAGGCTGACTGACAAAAAAGCAGGTACATAGGCCTGCACTGGAAGTGCTAATATCTCTTTCCATGTCAGGGCAGGTTATAGGTTACATATTTGTGGTTGGCCTTACCATTTTCAATTAAGCTGTATTTGGGGGTTAACTATTGTTGCCTTTGATGCTTTGAGATTCATAGGGCCTTTATCTTTTTCTTCTGTCATTATTGGGGGCAGGGTCTGATTCAGACCCAGGCTAACCTGGAAGCAAATTCAGAACAGAAATCTCAGCCTCCCAGCTGACAGGATTAAGGGTGTGAAGCAACACACACCCTTAGGAATTTTGGTTTTATAAGGCTATCCATTCATTTCGATCCCCTCACTTGCATACTCTGTGCTGGTTTTTATCAAATGTATATATTGCTAAGTTGAAGTTTAGAATGTGCCAGTAAATTGCTCCACCCAGCCCACTGGAATACTTGAATAGCAGGCAAATTCAACACATAGGATTACTTCTGTGGTTGGACTGGAGTACAAGAGCTACATTTGGCACCTTAAACTCCTACTCTGAAGGTACATAAAGTTGGATTTCCAAATTTAAAAGCACCACAGATTATTAGAAAACCCAAGCATCAAATCAACTCAGGATGCAAAAACTGCAACATTATAATACAAGAAACACAAAGAATCAAGACAATACAATCCCACCAAAAATTATAAATCCATTAGAAATGGCCCCCAATGAGACTGTTTTAGATGAAATGCCTGAAAAAGACTTTTTAAAAATGATTTTATCTATACTCAAAGAAATCAAGGGCTGGGGAAATGGCTTAGTGGTTAAGGTGTTTCCCTTGAAGCCTAAGGACCCAGGTTCGATTCCCCAGTACCCACGTAAGCCAGATGCACAAGATGGAGCATGTGTCTGGAGTTTGTTTGCAGTGGCTAGAGGCCTTGGTGTGCCCATGCTCTCTTTCTCTCTGTCTCTTTCTCTCTCTCTCTCTCTCTCAAATAAATAAACAAAAATACATTAAAAAAAGAAATCAAGCCGGGCGTGGTGGCGCACGCCTTTAATCCCAGCACTCGGGAGGCAGAGGTAGGAGGATCGCCGAGAGTTCGAGGCCACCCTGAGACTACATAGTTAATTCCAGGTCAGCCTGGACCAGAGTGAGACCCTACCTTGAAAAAAAAAAAAAAAAAAAAAAAAAGAAAGAAATCAGAGAAGAAATCAAAGGAATCAAAGAAGAAACAAAGGAATTAAAGAAGAAAACAAACTCCTGAAGGAATTCCAAGAGAATACAGGAAACCAACTTAATGAAATAAGGAGATCATTACAAGACATGAGTTAGGAAATAGAAATACTTTGCGGCGAGCCCTTCCCAACCAGTAGGAAAGGAACAGCCACAAACGAAGATCCTTCTTGTATCACAGTTTTATTGGAGAGCACTTGGTTAACAGATGAGTTGATGGCGGAGGGCCGGGGCCCAAATCTGCAGCTGCTTTTATAGAGTGTACTGCTACAAGGCGTTTACTGATTGGTTGCGACCAGCTTGCCATCACCAGGTGCCACGGGATAGGCTTGGGACAGGTTGCGTCAAGCGCATGCGCATACCTTAGACACGGTTGGCGCCAAGGCACTGTCTAATATGGAGGAGCCAGCGCCATCTTGTAATGGCGACTGCTTACGGCTCCCTGCAGTTCCCCCTTCTTGTTTAAACGCAACAGGCGAGGGTAGAGGTCTGATCTCTGATGCTCGAGAGGACGTTGTGATGACCCCAGACCTAGTGGCCAGCCAGGCTGGTGTCACACCCGTCTAGTACCTTTTCTCAGAGATGGGATTACAGTACCAACCCATATGCAATCAGACATGCCCTCCATGAAGCTGCTAAGAGCTCGCCCCACGTGCAGTACTTTGTCTCGCATCCTGAGCGTGATGAATGCCGTGCTCCCAACACCAATCCTCTGCCCATCCTTGTGCAATGGGCACTTCAAGCCCTAAGGGTGCAAGGGCCAGGGGAAACTAGGTGCTCTTTAGGGCCAACAGCCAAATCTGGGGGGAGGACCCACACTCCAAAGCAGCAAGTGCCTGAGAGATACCTTGTCCCTCCTAGCTTGGGCTCGCATTTTGCAAGTCAACCATAGGCAGAGCAGACATCCTCCTATACAGCAGGCAGCAAACAGTCCCATTTCAACCCATTCCTTAAAAAAATTAAAAGCAGAGGAGATCCAGGAAGTAAGGCCCTGTGCAAGACTAAGATCCACTCTCGTGGAATTAATAGCAATAAGCAGATAAAGAAAAGGGGGGTGCACACAAACCGGGGCAGGGGGGAATGTCTGATTAGGAGCATAATGTTCACAAGGATGACCCAGAGTGAAAACTCCCCCCGAGATGACGTTGAGGTCTCATGCCCTGACACATTGTTGCAAGCAATTTGTCCCCCCAACAGTAAAACCAATGGAGACACATCCGTACAGGAACCATTGACCCCACACAGCACCCACTTTGAAAATGGATTAATTCTGGAATCTTGAAGAAAGAGTCCCTCCGACCATGCCCCTGACCTAGGCGGGGGACCCCTCATAGCTGGTGATATGGTGAAGAGATGATTTGTATCAGCCCAGGTGACCGAAGTGCTCTGGCACTCTGACCATGGCCAGAGTTCCCCTTCAAACCAGGCAAAACTCTGCTGACGAAGTCTTATACAAGAGTCATCAGTCTGATTCCACTGCAAAGTAAAACAAAGAGTTGGTCGTCCTGAAGGGAAGGGAGGCCCAGATCCTTATTCGTGGTGAAGAAACGTGGAAACACAGACGCTTGATGAGGAACTGGCATCGGCTTCGGGAAGGCTGACAAAATTGTTCTGCTTTACTGAGTGTCAAGATCTGGATTATGAATCTCCAAACTTTCTCCTGAGGAAGGATGGACTGTTCTCACCAACCGGCTTGGAACCCAGTGGAGCGACTCCTAGTCCTGTGGAAAAACACAAACAGCTCCCCTGGATCTTAACAAGATCCGGTCCTTTTCATTTGTTATCTAGGACATCTTTCCACATCACTACTTCTCTGGGTGCCTGGGCCACATCTTGACTGTGCCTGTCAGCTGTAGACTTATCATTATTGTCCAAAATTAAAAAATTAAGGGTGAAGAGGCTAGGGGTTGCATCTTCTGTTATCCCCCTCTTTTGTTTAAATAAGATGACTTTGATACTCTTATTGGCTCTCTCCACAATGCCTTGGCCTTGTGGGTTATAAGGCAGGCCAGTGGTGTGGGCAACTTGCATCTGCGCACAAAAGGCCCGAAAACCAGTAGATGTAAATGCCGGGCCATTATCAGTTTTAGGCTTTCCCCACGCTGCCCAGGCTTCCAGGCAGTGGGTTTTACATGAGAAGCCTTCTCATCCGCCATGGCGGCGGGCGAAGATAACTCCCGAGCAAGTATCCACTGAGACATGTAAATATTTCAACCTTTTAAATTTAGGGAGATGAGTTACATCCATTTGCCAAAGATCACCAGGACGAAGGCCTCGGGGATTAACACCTACATGAGGGGAGGGCAGAAAAGTAGTCTCAGCCTGACCTTGAACAATGATCCTCTCATCTCTGCCTCCTGAGGGCTAAGATTAAAGGTGTGTGCCACCACACCTAGCCCTACCTCATTTTTGACCTTCTTTGTGATCTATGTATACAGAACTTTACTCATCCCCAGCAGAGGGCGCCGCGGCGACAACAAATGTGCCTGCCAGCCCCCGCCCCTGCGGATCACCTCTGGTTGAACTTTTTTTTTTTTTTTTTTTTTTTTTTTAAATATCTCCTTCTCCTGTTGTGATTTAGATTTTGAACTACTCTCATCATCTGCCTCCAGCCACTGTTTACATGGGTACTGGAGAATTGAGCCTCGAATCAGGGTCCTTAGGCTCTACAGGCAAGTGTTTAACAATTAAGCCATCTCTTTATCTTTATGTTAATGGGAAGGCAGCGAAGGGTGGGACAATGGTGTGTAGGATATAGCCATATAGACTTGAAAAACAGGTTTTTTTTTTTTACCTCTAGCAGGGCAATATGAATGTCTCCAGCTGTTTTTTTAATTTTTAAAAGTAAATACTTTGGGCCCCATGGGACACTTAGTTAAGAGCATAGAGGAGCGTCTAGAGGCAAAGGGGTGGAGACGGCAGCGGCTCGCCTCATGGCCTCATGGCGGACCGCCCGCCTGTTCCTAAGATATTTTTAAAGCAAGTTGACAAAAGTGACCAAAAATGACGCCTGGAGGAGCGGGCGAGGCGCAGCCAGTGAGGCTCGGGGCAGTGCTCGGGCCGGGGCTGGAGCCGCAGCTTAGGATGTCGGCGGAGCCTGATTGTTGTCCCTCCGCTTGAGGTGCGCAAGTTTTGTTTTGTGGACCAGTGGCTTGTGTTCCACGTCCGCGAGGAAAGTTAACCTCGGTTTGTATTTGATCATTTCTTACAGTTTTTAAGGGCAAAAATGAACTTTTTCCTGGAAAAGCCTTTAAGGTTGGCAATTAAGGCAAGGAGGACTGAATTAATCCATGGGGCTAAAACGAAAGTTTTGTTCCAAGCGCCATGGAGGTTTTTTTGTTTAATAGTAATATATATGAGTACAACATAAGCATCTTTTTAGGTCTACCCACGTGGTGAGTTTCTTTTTTAGGTTTGCCCACGTGGTGCTTCTAAGATGGCGCCCCCACTTAAATGAGGGGGCAGGACAAAAATGGCGGCACCGCAGAAGCAGTCTGTCGGAAACCCAAAAATGAGAGGAAAGAGAAAAGAACAAGAGATGTTGAAGTTTGGGACGGAGTCTTTATTTAAATGAGGAGGCAAAGCGTTTAAAGTCTCCTCTAATGCAGGATACGATCCTCCGGGGCCTCTCTGCCCCTTCCGAGGGGGCGGGCATGAATGAGCCTCGCCTATCTCCTCAAGTTTTTCCTTTAGACTTTTTTTTTTTTTTTTTTTTCTCTTTTTTGACTGGATCCTATTTTTCCCTTTTGTTTCTTCCTAGGCCTAGCATGTGAGTCCCCGCTAGTATCTGACTCTGAAAGACTGTCCTGATGTTGGGCTAAAGCTCTTTGCCCCTCCCCAATTATTTCCGCATGTTTATCGCTATAAAACCCCAAACAAAACAGACAAAAACAGGCTTAGTGGAAAGCCAGGGTCAGTCAAAAATCCATCAGAGAACAAAGCCGGGGATGACTTACCGACGTCTACCTCTCCGTGTGTCAAGTTCTGAATCTTCTTCGGCCCTCCGCCGGGTGTCTTTGAAAGGTCCGGCGTCCCGGGCTTTTGGCACCACTTTGCGGCGAGCCCTTCCCAACCAGTAGGAAAGGAACAGCCACAAACGAAGATCCTTCTTGTATCACAGTTTTATTGGAGAGCACTTGGTTAACAGATGAGTTGATGGCGGAGGGCCGGGGCCCAAATCTGCAGCTGCTTTTATAGAGTGTACTGCTACAAGGCGTTTACTGATTGGTTGCGACCAGCTTGCCATCACCAGGTGCCACGGGATAGGCTTGGGACAGGTTGCGTCAAGCGCATGCGCATACCTTAGACACGGTTGGCGCCAAGGCACTGTCTAATATGGAGGAGCCAGCGCCATCTTGTAATGGCGACTGCTTACGGCTCCCTGCAAATACTGAAGAAAAACCAGGCAGAAATTCTAACTCTGAAAAGTATAGTCAGTCAAATAAAAACTCTGTGGAAAGTCTCACCAGTAGAATGGATGAAGGAGAGAACAGAATATCTAAACTAGAAGACCAGGTGGCAGATCTAATACAGTCCAACAAAGAGAAAGACAAGCTAATAGGAAGGTATGAATGGGAATTTCAAGATGTCCGGGATACTGTGAAAAGATCAAACATAGCCAGGTGTGGAGGCGCATGCCTTTAATCCCAGCACTCGGGAGGCAGAGGTAGGAGGATCACCATGAGTTTGAGGTCGCACTAAGACTACATAGTGAATTCAAGGTCAGTCTGGACTAGAGTGAAACCCTACCTCTAAAAAGCAAAAAATAAAAAAGACAAAACAAAACAAAAATTAAATACATAAATATTTTTAAAAATAAAAAATATTCCTAAATCAGGGTCTCCTTGGTTTTTCCTCCCCATCCCTGGCTCCTGCAAGGGAAATACAAGCTTTGGGAGCAGGTGGCAAGAAGGGGGGGGAACAAAGAAAGAGCCAAAAATGATGATCCACAGCTTATAGTAGCAATAAAACTGTCTGATGCTGTTTTTGCTTTTGTTATGGTGGGAAGGCAGGAAACTCCATGGTTGGAAATAAGAGGGTTCTCAACCCAGAATCCTTCTTGTAAGAGATGTTTTCTTTCTTTCTTTCTTTCTTTCTTTCTTTCTTTCCTTCTTTCTTTCTTTCTTTCAATCTGAGACAGACAGAGAGAGAGGAAGAGGCAGAGAGAGAATGGGTGCACCAGGGCCTTTTCAGCTGCTGTTAACAAACTCCAGACACATGCACCCCCTTGTGCATATGTGCGACATTGCACGCTTGTGTCACTTTTGCATCTGGCTATACGTGGGACCTGGAGATTTGAACAAGCATTCTTAGGCTTTGCAGGCAGCCCGAGATGTGTAGTTTAAAGGATGATTTTGTTACAGATGTTTATGGCTGGGTTTGTAGGTTTGTTGTAGTCACCTACAGGACTCTGCTTGATCCCCTGCTTCAGGCTCTTCCCATCTCCTCACCATTCCTTATCTAAGGCTTTCTCACAGCTTGTAGGCCAGGAGAGAGCAAAGCTCTCTGCCTGCTGGGAACCCACTTAGTTTTTCTTTGGGGGGAAGATCTGACTGCCAAATGACCAGGCTCTAGGCAAGGCTTCTGGAAAGGTGGCTTCTGCTACTCAACATGTCAGGCCTGCTCTGACGTTTCATTGAGTCTAGTTGGTAATGGTGACTTAGGAAAGTACCTACACCCCTCCATTGTCTGTCTATGTTGTGCCTAAGTGCCTGCACTGTCCCCACCCTTTTGCTCTGATCTCTGCATGGTGTCTTGACCTGGGCCTTGTGTATAACTGCACTGCCTTTCCTCTTCTGTAAAACTGATGTTGTCCACACCTGTAGTTTTGGGTGTGTAGAGGTCTCTTATTTCTCTATCAGTTATAATCCTTATTTAAAACAAATTTCATGTTCTTCTCCACTGGCAACAGTACAGTGGAGAAACAAAAAGGGAGCCATGTACTGGGCTGGGCATTCCCCATTCTGGTGTTTTTACATTGTCCCTCCCATCTCAATCCACTGCCTCTCTTAGCATTTAGGCATCTGCAAGCTCTGCTCTCCCACTTCCAGCTCTGAACGTCTAAGATATTCCTTGGAACATTTCAGTACCTGGAGTATGTTTCATTTTGTGGTAGTATATTCCTCTAAAGAATGTTTTCAATCTCAGTTTCATGTGCTTCTGTATTTTTTTTTCAAATTTATTTGAGAGACAGATGGGGGAAAAGAGAGAAAGGGGGAGAAAATGGGTGCATCAGGGCCTCCAGCTGCTGCAAACGGACTCCAGGTGTGTGTGCCACCTTGTGCATCTGGCTTACATGGGTCCTGGGGAATTGAACATGGGTCCTTTGGCTTTGCAGGCAAGTGCCTTAACCACTAAGCTATCCTTCCAGCCCTGCTTCTGTATGGTTATTATTATTATTATTATTATTATTTGAGAGAGATAGAGAAAGCTAGAGAGCTAGAGAGAGAATGGTGTGCCAGCAGCCTCTCAGCCACTGTGAACAAACTCCACATGCATGTGCCCCCTTGTGGGCAAGTGCAGCATTGCACCCTTGCATCACTTTTTGCATCTGGCTAAACATGGGACCTGGAGATTGGAACCAGCGTTCTTAGGCTTGGTAGGCAGGCACCTAAACTGCTAAGCCATCTATCCAGCCCTGGGTTTTTTTTTTTTATGCTTACTAATTTATTTATTTTCAATTTTTTTTTACTATTGACAACTTCCATAATTATAGACAATAAACCATGGTAATTCCCTCCTCCCTCTCTTTCCCCTTCACAACTCCACTCTCCATCATATCCCCTCCCCCTCTCAATCAGCCTCTCTTTCACTTTGATGTCATCATCTTCTCCTATTATACTGGTCTTGTGTAGGTGGTGCCAGGCACTGTGAGGTCATGTATATACAGGCCATCTTGTGTCTGGAAGAGTGTGTTGTAAGGAGTCCTGTATGTTTTTAAGCCCATATCTTCCCCGCAACTTTCAATGTCAGTTAGACTGAGGGATTCCACTGGTGTTGGGATTTAGGTCTCTTCCCACCAGCTTTCAGGTGGATGAGTAGTTGGTTTTCTTGAGGGGTGGGAGGGGATCCTTTAAACTCTTGAAGGGAACTCAGGGTATTGTCTACCCAGCTATATGGCTAGGTTTCTCCCAGGGTATGATCCTGGGATTTCCTTTATAAATGCACTTGGACTGGCTGAGGCCTGGTCTGTCATCGGGAGCCACAAACTTCTGAAGTCTGAGCTCTGCTCTGTCAAAGACTTTAGGCAAGTCTTGTGATTTCTCATTCTTTCACTTCCTCCTCAGCTGCCAAATGGGGATAAATAATCTTACCTACCTCCTGCGGGCAAGGGGAAGTTCTGAGAATAGAGTCATCATTAAATGTTCAGGTGCTAAAGATTGTTTTTCTGGGGAATAGAGTGACAGAAGCTGGCTTGTTTGCTACAAGCCCTACACACCACTGTTTCATACCTGCAGAGCAAATACCTGGTCAGTGAGCTTTTGGGGTTTATCCAAAGGAAGTTGCTTACCTGAGCATAAGTACTGCAGTCAGTGGTTCATGTCAGAACCTAACAGCAACCTTGTACTGCATTTGAGATCATGTCCTTTCCTTTCTCCATCCCCCATTCTCTCTGAATGCTGCTTTTCTGGCTTGTTCCTATAGTGGGGGCCTGTGGGATTGAGTTTGAGGAATTCCCTCAGATGAAAGCCTTGGGAGAAGGCCTCATCTCTGGCTGTTTCACGTGCAGGTCGTTTCTAGGGATGACCACATGCATGGGTTTCTCACAAGCATCCTTCCCTGCAGGAAGGCTCATCAACTAAATGCTGTGACGCACATTCTACCTTCTTGAGAATTGTCCGCTGTGGATACCAGCTGAGCTTCTTCCTTAAGGGATAAAACCTGCATCTAACCAGACATAGATCAAGTACTTTAAGCCAAATCACCCTCCATTCAGACGAGTGACTTCCAACCTGGTAAATTCCACTGAATCCTGGAAAGAAATTGTTGAGGACCTTGGCAAGTTAGGTCCTCATCTTTCTGTTGTAGTTCCTTTTCTTCTTCTTGCTGGAGAAATAATGATAGTGTCTCCCCTAATAATATTCCATGCACATGTAACATGTTAGATAATACTTGATTTTGCCAAGCTGCTGTCATAAAGTACAGCCTCCAGGAAAAGAAGCTCTGTACTCTAAATCTGAGCCAGAGCCTTTTCCCTCTTGTGTAGTTTCTTCTAGGTGTGAGAAATAAGTAACCTGTGGTGTGTCTATCTCTATAGCATAGCCTAAATTTTCAAGAGAAATGCATACTTTTTTTTTTTTTAACAAAGACCATTTCAGTGAGAAGTTGTCAGCTTTTTGAGAATGAATGTTTGATCGAGACTAGCCCATTCTAGTCAGTGGTTGGACATTCACAGAACTTATTATAGAAAGAGGTCTGCTAACTGAAACTTTACGGAAACGCCTTTACTAACTTGGGAGAAAAGGAACTTGATAAAGGATGGGTAGCAAGCGAAGTCTTGGATCAGTCCTACCAAAATCAATATTCAGAGGGAAGGGGGTTTGGGAGCTCAGAGCAGAGGGCTTGGGGCTGAGGGGAGGATCTAGAAGATCTGAATAAACCTTTTATACCTTCCGTCCCAGTTCATCATAACACATTGGGTATTGCTCTGTGCTGCTTTGCCACTGCTGCTCTCTACTCACTGCCATGCCTGCTGCCCTGTCCTTCCCATGTCTTTGGCCATGCAGATTACATCCAGGCACTCTGTCCATTCTTACCTGTTTTGCCAGTGTGATTGCATAGCACAGTAATGATGAGTGGGAATGGTCTGAAATGCGGGTGGACTGGAGAATCCAAAGGATATGGCTTCAGTGCTGTTGGGATACCTTTGGCTCCAATGATCTTCCTGTCTTGAGGGAGAAACAAGTCCCAGTGCAGGGTGTTTTCTGCTGTATTAACTAATCTTTGTGGTCCCTTATATCCTGTTTTCAAAACTGGATAAGAACTACCTCAGGACTTCTACCAGCATCCCAACAAAGTTCATCCATTTTCATGGATTCTGGGGTTGAGCGAGGGTTTGAAGTTTGGCTGAAATGTCTCCTCTAGTTTGGTTTATTTTTAATTTTATTTTTTAGGGGAAGTACAGCATGGCGGTATGCTTTCAACCTGCAACAAGTAGGCATATAAAGAGCTGAGTGATCACTCTGGAGCTGAAGAAAGTGGACATGGGATGAATGAGAGAGGGAGGGCCGAGGAGTAAAGATAACCAGATTAACTGAATTGGCCATGGGAGATTAGGCCACAGTCTTAGAAGCAAATTAAATAGGACAGAGGCCAAGTTTCAGAGAGATGTCTTGACTTGCTAGGACGATGTTTACTAAGCCACATTGAAGACTCAGTTCTTTCTAGATCAGAAAACCTGTACACTATAGCTGAAGAGCTGAACCCTTCTATGGTGGATGCTGACCAGGATCCCTTGCTGGGAAGCGTTCACCCAGCAGCTTCCCTGTGGTAGGAGAGGGTCTCCTATGTTATGCAGTAAGAACAAGCATCTGGGTCTTTGCAGCTGTCCATGGATCTTTGAACTTGGGTCTGGAATGATGCTGGCCCTTGATGTTATTGGAGCTGGCTGTGCTCTCTCATCTGCAGACTATGTACAGTCTCTGGGGTGGAAGAAAGAGAAGGGGTGTGGTTGGTCCTCCTGAGCTTCAGCAGGTACAGTAATAATAAATGCACTTTTCACACCAAAGGTTTCTTTATTAAGAAACACAGATCCTTCCCTAGTAGATTGTAAACTCAAAGTCTGTGTGATCCCAAAGCCATTCCAATGCAAATGCCTAGCAGTAAAGATGGCCACAAATTGGGGTTCCTGACTGCATTGTGTGTGGCAGCAGCCCATGTGCCTTTACCTATTGTCAAACTTGAAAGCACTGAATCTGTCTTTAGGACTGTGGGATGGTGGGGGGGGTTCCATTCTTCAGAGGAGAGAGAGAACTGATGACAGTGGTTCCACACCCAGCCCCTGGGCAGGGTGTTTGCATGTAGTCCTAAGCTGTGAGCTATTGGTGTTGAGGGAGGCAGGTTTGATCCCTCACTTGTTTCACACTTGCATTCAATAGTATCTGCATTGTGTTAGAAGAGACTGTACTAAGGCTGACTTGAAGTATTAAAATAAGACTGTCCCCTACAAACTTCCTGGTCACACAGGATCCCCATAACCAGCTGCAGAGAGCACACTGCTCCCAGCTTGCACAGCACCTTAGGGGAGGGAAGAATATATGGATAGGGAATGGGGTGGAGAAAGGATGGGAAATTTGTCATTCAGGTGGCTTTAGGGTCCTAAGAAGTGAAGAAGGATGGCACTGGGAGGTCTGAATGGACCTGGTGTGTGCAGGAGTTCCCTGTAGATAAATTACTGATCCTCCAACTATTAACTCCAGTATGTAATAGCTGAATTAATATGTAATCAACTGCACTGTATCTAAAGCCTTAGAATTAGTCAGGTGCTCCCCCTACCAGTTTCTTACATCTAATCCTACCTGATCTTTAACAAAGCATTAATAATTCTAAGGATAATCCCTATTTTGTTGTGCTTTTTTGTAGCTGTTTTAAATAAATCAATTCCCCAGTACCCAAATAACGCCAGATGCATAATGTGGTGCAAGCATCTCAGTTTGTATGCATTGGCTAGGGGCCCTGACACATCCATTCTCTTTCCTTCTCTCTCCTTTCTGTCTTCCTCTGATTGCAATTAAATAAAATATATATATTTAAAAAGAAAAAGGGGCAGAGGTAGGAGGATCACCATGAGTTTGAGGCCACCCTGAGATGACCAGCAAATTCCAGGTCAGCCTGGGCTACAGTAAAACCCTACCTCAAAAAATACAACAACAACAACAACAAAAAAGCAAAAGTTGTTTTAGCCACACATGATGGTGCATGCCTTTAATTAATCCTAGCACTCAGGAGGCAGAGAATGAGGATCATCTAGAAGCCATAGATTGTTACTAGAAAATTTTCAATGTCAGGGATGGAATACCTTCCAGTGAGTTGTTGGCCAGGGAGGTCCTTGATATCCCCAAAACATTACAGGCTATTGCCAAGGCTCTTGGTTTCCCACCAGGAATAGATGGTAAAAACCTATTGCTGAAGACTCCACATGCTTGGGCTGCAAAGTCATTGAGAAATCCTGCTGGAGCTGAGCTGAAAACCTCCTCCATGTGGACCAGCTGACAGAAAGCTGGAAAAAGCTAGGCTGCATGCAGTTCCATGGCAGAGAGAGAAATCACCAGTGGAGATAAACAACAATGGACACTGAAAGCCTTAAATTGGGCCAGCCAGGTCAAATGAGCCAATGGGTGCAACAGTGGCATGTCTGTTATGGGGGAAACCAACCAAATGCTCTCTAATTGGACTGGAGGCCTGCTCCATGGGAGGGAATACATGCCTGATACTGAAAACCTGTGATAGGGGTAGTCATGAGCCCTAGGGGTGTAATGTCTGTTGGTGCCTGGCTAAAGATATATACTATGCTCACCAAACTGCCCAATAAGCACTTCTCTTAATGTTCATACCTATATATTAATGCTACTCTCACTTTTGGTTACAGAAGCTTCTCTTTTTCAGATGGCAGTAACCTTGTGATGACTTAGAAGGCACCATGGTGCTGTGAAGTGACAGAGGAGTGCTCAGCACTGAAATATCTCTAACACACCTTCCAAGGCTCAGGGTCCATTGCAGGAGAGGTGGCAGAAAGAATGTGAGAGCCAAAGGAAGGGTAGGACTCCTTACAATGTCCTCCAGATATAAAATGGCCTGGATATCCATGTCCTCACAGTGCCTGACACTACTTACACAAGACCATCATAATAGGAGGAAAAGATGATGACATCAAAAATTAAAGAGAAACTGATTGAGAGGGGGGAGGGGTATGATGGAGAGTGGACTTGCAAAGGGGAAAGTGGAAGGGGGAGATTGTTTGTAATAATGGAAGTTGTTAATAAAATATATTTTCAAAAAACAACAAAAAAAGTGTTCACCAGGCTGGAGAGATGGCTTAGCAGTTAAGGCATTTGCCTGCAAAGCCAAAGGACTCTAGTTTGATTCTCCAGGACTTATGTAAGCCAGATGCACAAGGGGGCACATGCACATGGAGTTCGTCTGCAGTGGCTGGATGCCCTGGCGCACCCATTCTCTCCCTCTCTCTCTTTCTGCCTCTTTCCCTCTCTCAAATAAGTAAATAAAATTTTAAGAAACTAAAAAAATGTATCAAATGACCCACATAATGGGGAGTGGAATGATGTTATCAAAATAGAAGAGAGATTAGTTGGAAGGAAGAAGGGATTCAGTGGAGGGAGGATTCAAGAGAACAGGGAGTGGTGGGAGGGGATCATGATATTATATTGTCTATATGTATAGAGGTTGTCAATAAAGTTTTAAAAAATCACATGACACCAAATGCTCGTGAGGGTGTAGGGAAAAGGAACCCTTATTCACTTGGTGGGAGTGTAAACTGGTGTAGCCAATATGGAAATCAGTATGAGGCTTTCTGACAAAGCTAAAAATGTATCTATCATATGACCCCAGTGATACCACTCCTAGGCAGTAGTCTAAGGACTCTACACTTCACTACAGAGATACTTGCTCATCTGTTTACTGCTGCTCCGTTCACAACAGTTAGGGAATGAAACTAGCCTCAATGCCCATCAACAGGTGAGCGGATAATAAAAATGTGGTACATGTACACAATTAAGTTTTAGTCAGGTGTAAAGAAAAATGAAATGATGACCCTCACGGGAAAATGGATGGATATATTACGCTAAGTGAGGTAAGCTAGGCTAAGAAAGACAAACACCATATGTTCTCTCTTATATGCAGATTCTAGCTTCTAATTTTCAGATAAGCTGGAGGAAGAATCAATAGACATCAGTAAGACAGAAAGGGACTATCAAAGGGAAGGGGGAAAGGAATTAAGATAATTGTAGCAGACAGCTTCAGGTTCACTGAGATGAACTTCCAGACCAGGAACAGTTATGGAGGAAGGGATATTTATTGGAGCTTACAGATCCAGGGGAAATTCCATAATGGCAGAAGAAGTTGGTCTGCCTTCACAGGACCAAATACAGAGAGAAAAGCCACAAGCCAAAAGCCACACAGCACAGCACAACACACCTCAGCAACTCCAACTAGGCACACTTTGCATATCTTTAGATTGAAATCTCAAACCCACCACCACACCTTAAGATCCGCCCAGTGACACTGCCTCCAGCCAGGTGGCAGCAGATGCAAACTACAAACTAATAAAACACTGAATATATTGGGGGCCATCTATTCAAACTACCACAGTGATGGTATAGTAAATGTTTAAGTAGAGGGGAGCATGATGCTGGGGTTAGAAAGTTTTAAGTAGGGTCAGGGGAGGGAGATGGAGGAAAGAAGGGTTAGCCAAAACAAGAAAATTCTCAGAACTAAGTGGCCATTAGCTCCAGATATCTGCAATTCAATCTGTTTATAATGACTTCATGGAGCAAAAATCATATATAGAAATTTGCATCTTAAATTCTACTTTCAAATTCTTGGGTTTTAGATTTAGAGCTCCTGTAACTGTCAAATTTTTCTAAGACTGCTAATTTTTCTGAATAGCTCTGTGTCAAAGTGTGTATGTACACACACACACACACACACACACACACACGGATTCTTCATCAGTTGTTCATGGATGAAAGTACACGCTGGAAATGGTATTTCACACCTTTATTTCCAGCACTTGAGAGGTTGAAGTTAGAGAATTGCAGTGAGTTTGAGTCACTCTAGGCTAGAGTGAGACTGCCACACACACACCAGAATGTAAATGCAGGTAGAGGGAAGAAAACATGAAAAAGCAATTGTGGTGAACAGAATCAAATACCCCAGGGGACTGTAGAACTGCCAATGGTGCCGAGGTTGGTGAGTTCATAGTCAATGCCATTTGCCTTATTATATGGTTTTCTTCTCTGGACACTTGGCTGCTGGTGTTCAAAAATGAAAAATTCTTTCTTCTTCCTCTTTTTTTTTTTTTTTTTCTGGAGGCAGAGTCTCATTTTAGCCTAGGCTAGTCTCAAACTCATGGCAGTCCTCCTACCTCAGTCTATCTAGTGTTGGAATTATTAGGTTTAAGCCACTATGGTTTGTATGTATATATCCTCCACAGCCTAGGTTATTTTGTTTGTTTGTTTGTTTGTTTGTTTGTTTGTTTGTTTGTTTTTCCAAGGTAGGGTCTCACTCTAGCTCAGGCTGACCTGGAATTCACTATGTAGTCTCAGGGTGGTCTTGAACTCACAGTGATCCCATTACCTCTGCCTCCCAAGTGCTGGGATTAAAGGTGTGTGCCACCACACCCGGCTTTGGTTTTGGTTTTTTGAGGTAGGGTCTCAATCTAGCCCAGACTAAGCTGGAATTCACTCGGTAGTCTTAGGGTGGCCTTGAACTCACATGATCCTCCTACCTCTGCCTCCCAAATGCTAGGATTCAAGGCGCATGCCACCATGCCCAGCTCAGCCTAGGTTATTTTTGATTGTTTCCTATTTAGTCTCCAGCTGGCCGAGCCCTGATGGAGGAGGTGTGTCATGGAATGCGGATCTTGAGTCTAGCTTACTCTGTGTTCAGAGTCAGATTGAGCTCTTACTCTTCTCTCTGCTGTGGATGTATGAAGTCAACCAGTTTTTTTTGTTTGTTTGTTTGGTTGGTTTTTTTTTGTTTTTCGAGGTAGGGTCTCACTCTGGCCCAGGCTGACCTGGAATTAACTATGTAGTCTCAGGGTGGCCTCGAACTCTTGGCGATCCTCCTACCTCTACCTCCTGAGTGCTGGGATTAAAGGCATGCGCCACCACGCCCAGCGAAGTCAGCCAGCTTTCTTGCCCATGGAAACTGTAAGCCTGAAATAAACCCTTACCTCCTATAAAGTGCTTCTGGTGTTTGTCCCAGCAACAAGATGGTAAGTATAATTGCCACCATGTGTCGGAGACCATGAGCAGCATAACAGCCATCTTGTATGAGAAGCCATCTTATGGACTCAAAAGGCCTTAGGATCAGAATTGCCCCAGCTACAAGCCCTGGCTGCAGGCGATCACTTTATCTACCTATCAGATTAGAATTGCCCCAGCTACAAGCCCTGGCTGCAGGCAATTACTTTATCTGCCTATCGGAATGTAACAACAGACCTTCCCATGACCCCTGGGATTAAGAGTCCCATGATCAAACCTTATCAATCAGAAAGTCTTGTGACCCTGGGTCAGTTTCTAGTTTACCTTCCTCCTGCCTCCCCTATATAAACCTCTGCGTGAAAAATAAAAATTTGAGACTTTGACCATATATTAGGCTTAGTCTCCTTCTTTGTGTCTGCTTTGTCTCTCTCATCCAGGTTAATCTCCCCTCGGGCTCTTGTTGGACTCCCGCTGGTCGGGGCAACCATGCCGATATTTTCTTGGATTTTTCTATGTACAAAAAAAAAAAAAAAAAAACAGAGGAAGAACAGAGTTTTGGGCACTGACACAGGTGCTATGACCAGGAATATGATGGATTGTGGGATTTCAGCTTGATTTAAAGAAACAACATTTTCTTATCCAAAAGAACATTACAAAATGATGTAATTGTGATAACAATTTATTTCAACATACTGACCAAAGAAATGACAATTTCTTTCATTGGGAAAAAAAAAAAAAAAAAAAAAACTTGCATTCTCTACAGGAAGGTTTGATTGATCAAAATGTATTTAATTTTTATTTTTTTTTTTATTTTTGGTTTTTCAAGGTAGGGTCTCACTCTAGCCCAGGCTGACCTGCGATTCACTATGTAGTCTCAGGGTAGCCTTGAACTCACAGCGATATTCCTACCTTTGCCTCCCGAGTGCTGGGATCAAAGACATGAGCCACCATGCCTGGCATTGTAATATATCTTAGTAAAATATTTTTAGGTATAACACATCTAATAAAGCTTTCTAAATATACAGCAGATGATCACCCTCTTAGTGCAGTAGGCAGTCTCATAAATATACAGCAGATGCCAAATAATTTTGCTAAAAGATGATATGTTTTGGAAAAATCAAAACAAAGTTGTAAAACAGTTAAGTACATGAGTTAGGGATATTCTAAATTTACTTTTCTAAAGAACTCATTCTCCAGTCTTTCATTTTTACATGCATTTTCTTTAAAATATGTAAGCTCCAGATTTGAAGGATTAAATCCTTCCCTCTAAGCTTTCAGGATTTTGACTTCAGTCTCCTTTAAGCCCAAAGCTGTTACAAAGTGGTGAGAAACAAAGCATATTTCACTTCTATGTCTGGTCCATGTTTTGCTGGGGAAGCGTTCCTGAGTTGGCTACCAATTATCTCAACTAGTTTGAAAACATAATACCCGATTTTAGGACAAAATTGGCTTTTGTGCAGCCCACCAATAGCTTTTTCACTGAAGTTGCGACATTTGCCCTTCACCTATACAGGGCAAATTTGGAGATTTTATGAGAGTGACATGGGCATATTTAAATATGAAATACAAAATTATAAATATTAATTATTTTCTAAATATGCAAAGTACTATTTTTTTCAGTATTCACTCTTTTCATTCCCAAATAATAAAGTGGCAGCTGAGCATGGTGGCACACATCTATAATCCCAATACTTGGGAAGTTGAGGCAGGAGAATCATGAGTTTTTTAATACAGCCTGGGCTATATACAGTAAGTTCCAGGTCAGGATGAGCCATATGGAGAGATTATAACTCAAAGAAGAAAAATAAAATATAATAAAATAGCAAAAAGGTAGAATAATCTGAGTATTTTAAAATTACACAACTGGGGCTGGAGAGATGGTTTAGTGGTTAAACACTTGCCTGTGAAGCCTAAGGACCCCAGTTTGAGGCTCGATTCCCCAGGACCCACATAAGCCAGATGCACAATGGGCGCACGCATCTGGAGTTCGTTTGCAGTGGCTGGAAGCCCTGGCGTGCCCATTCTCTCTCTTTACCTGCCTATTTCTGTGTCTCTCTCTCTCAAACAAATAAATAAAAAAATAAATAAAATATTTAAATTAAACAAATGTAAAATATTCAGATAACAAGACATGGCTGGGGGCATCTAACATTGTAAGAATAATTATTTATTATTGTTATATTGTATATAATCATACAACAAAACTCAGCCATGCCTAAGGCCCCTGGAATAAACTCTTATTCAAACTTCATCCAAAGCCAGGCATGGTGGCCCATGCCTTTAATCCCAGCACTTGGGAGGCAGAGGTAGGAGGATCATCATTAGTTTGAGGCCATTCTGAGACTACATAGTGAATTCCAGGTCAGCCTGGGCTAGACTGAGACCCTACCTCGAAAAACAAAAATCGACAACAACAAACTTCATCCAGGCCATGATTCTACATGCTACAATAAAATGTTTCTAATAAATTCAGTTTGTCATAGAACTATATTCTCATATTCCTAAATAATACACTTAACCTTAAATATGATAGCAATGATTTAAATACATGTGCTGTAAAAAAGAGAAAATTGGTAGAAACATAGTCTTTATTTCTTTCTTTTCTTGTGAGATAATATTAAAAAGACATTCTAGGCCAAGTGTGGTGGTGCATACCTTTAATCCCAGCATTCGGGAGGCAGAGATAGGAGGATCACTGTGAGTTTAAGGCCACCCTGAGACTACATAGTAAATTCCAGGTCAGCCTGGGCTAGAATGAGACCCTACATTAAAAAATTAAAAAAACTCTACAACTTCTTGATTCTTTTATTTTTTTTCCCTTTGAAGCAGGATTTTACTCTAGCCCAGGCTGACCTGGAAGTCACTCTGTAGCCCAGGCTGGCTTCAAACTCACAGCAACCCTCTTACCTCAATCTCCTGAGTGCTGGGACTGGAGGCATGTGGCACTGTGCCTGGCTTAACTTCTTGATTTTTAGCAAGAACAAAAATACTAAACTTAATAAATAAATCAATGTGCAACCTGGAGGCATGGCATTGAAAAAAAATACAGAATGCGGAGTGTACTATACCAGTGTGTTAAAAATCCAGTTTTCCAGTATTAAGACTCCTTCCTCCAAATACAGTTAAACTTATTGCTACCATAAAAAAGCTTTGCATTAAGGCACCTACTTTAGACAAAGATTTTGACTCAAAACTTAGGGAAGATGTACTATAAAACTTTCCTTTTGCAAAAACTTTTTTCTTGGGCTGAAGAGATGGCTTAGTGGTTAAGGTGCTTGCCTGCAAAGCCTAAGGGCCCAGGTTCAGTTCCCCAGTACCCACGTAAGTCAGCTGCATATGGTGATACATGCATCTGGAGTCTGTTTACAGTGGCTAGAGGACCTAGCATACCTATTTTCTCTCTCTCTCTGCCCTTTTCCCTCTCTCTAATAAATCATAAAAATAAGCCGGGTGTGGTGGCGCACGCCTTTAATCCCAGAACTCGGGAGGCATAGGTAGGAGGATCACTGAGAGTTCAAGGCCACCCTGAGACTACATAGTTAATTCCAGGTCAGCCTGGACCAGAGTGAGATCCTACCTCGAAAAACCAAAAATAAAATAAAATAAAATAAAAGTTTTTTCTTTCATTTTGGTATATAGTTATCAGTTTTCAACAGATAAATATCTTGGAACATGTTAACTGAAAAATTCAAATGCTTCCTTGTGAAATTTTGATACTCTAATTAAAATATCATATATTAATACTATATTAGCATATGCTACTTAATTAACAAGGAAATAGGCAAAAATCAAATCAAGATGGACAGCAAAGAACTAAGTTTAATGGTTGTCATAGCCTCTAAGAATAGAGCATAGGGAGAGTCACTGAGATCTTAGCCAAGTAAGCTTCTCTGATCCTGTCTCCCTCACTGTGGGGTTTGATTCAGGTGTCCCCCATAAACTCAGGTGTTCTGAACGCTAGGTCCCTAGCTGATGGAGATTTGGGAGTTAACACCTCCTGGAGGCAATGTATTGTTGGGGGCAGGCTTATGGGTATTACAGCCAGTTTCCCCTTGCCAGTGTTTGACACATTCTCCTGTTCCTGTTGTCCACCTGATGTTGGTCAGGAGGTGATGTCCACCTTCTGCTCAAGTCATTGTTTTCCCCTGCCATTAAGGGGCTTCCCCTTGAGTCTATAAGCCAAAATAAACCTTTTCCCCACAAGCTGCTTTGGGTCGGGTGTTTTCTGTCAGCAACATGATGTTTCAGTAACAGCTGTTCTGTCAAGTTTAGAAGGCTTTTGGGTGATCAAATGAGAAAACCTTGGCAACTAAGAACAATAGCAAAAATAAATAGTATTATTGTAAGCCAAAATGTCTTGTTTCTGATATTCTAATAATAAAATTATGACTTGATCCTTTGGTTTCACTTAAGAATTCCCAATTTTGATCAATCAAATAGTTATAGAATAAATGAAGCAAAAACTTATATAAAGAGAAAAATATCTGAGTTTCAGTTTCCATAATTTTACAAAGTACTGTTTTCTTTGAGTAGGGAATCACTGATTCATGGGCCTCAGGCTACCTCTTGATGTTTCCTAAAAATGAAGAGGGGGCCAGTGTGGTAGCACACACCTTTAATCCCAGGACTCCGGAGGCAGAGGTAGGAGGATCGCCATGAGTTCAAGGCCACCATTAGAATACAGAGTGAATTCCAGGTCAGCCTGGGCTAAAGTGAGACCCTACCTCAAAAAAAAAAAAAAAAAAAAAAAAAAAAAGAAGAAGAAGAAGAAGAAGGAAGAGGAGGAGAAGAAGAAGAAGAGGAGACATCCTGGCTTTGCTCTGCCTTCTCTACAAAGACCTCAATCTCCCTCACCATCTGTTACCAATACAACATACATAGTTCCACTTAAAGATTGCTATACACAATATCAAAGAATTTTAAGAGTAGATGGACATACAGTGAAGTTAATCTCAGATCACTTCCTTGGATTGGCAAAAATCCAAAATGGTTCACTGATCCCTGTGACACTTTTCTCTTTTGTTGTGTCCATTTCCTGTGAGAATATATGATTCTAAGACAGCTTTTTCTAATCTATGTGCTGAGGAGCCTTAGCTGTGAACATGTTGATGGGTGAAAAACAGATGACTATGTGGGATATCCAAGCTCGTGAGGTAACCTCTTCCTTTGATGTATTTATTGCACATTCTAAGGAGGGATGGAGTGCACAGCATTTGCCAAACTCATTTCACCACCAAATCCCTTTTTTTTAACACACACAAGGAAGGAAGGAAGGGAGGGAGGGAGGGAGGGAGGGAGGGAAGGAGGGAGGAGAGAAAAAGAAAGAAATCTAAGTGGTCTACCAGCTCTGATAATGTTCTTTTGGGAAATGAGAATTTATCCTGGTTCTAAACATCTCACAGCTAGATCTGGCCTTTTTAATTCCTGAAGAATCATTTTGCTTATAAGTAGTTAGCCTTGTGTTGGTGAGAATTATCTTTTAAGGATATCTCTATATTCTTCCTGCAAACATTCAAAATACAAGAATCTAACAAGAAAAAAAAGGAATCCGATTCTAGATCCTATGACCTAGAATCAGTCACTTTGGAGAGGAGTAGACTGTATCATTCTATCACTGTAATTAACTTGCCTATACTATTATTTAGTAGTAGTGATAGCAGAGGTAGAAGTATTGTTTAAGCACTTATTTTTTGCATCTTAATCCTTGTGTCACTTCTATGACTTGTCATTATACACATTTTAAAGGTGTTTACAATAGTTAACTGACTTGGCAAAGATCACAGAAAGGAGTAAGGGCAGAACCTCAAACTCATACCTGACCCTTCAACCCATGCTTTAACGCCATCCTACATACCAATGACCAAAAAAAGCATTTAGGTTAGACTCTGTTATGTAGGACATTTTCATTGTCTTTAGATAAATCCAACTTATTTAGAATTTTGTTTTAAATTTCCTTCTTATCAAACTCCTATTCTCTTGAAGAAAATACCTGAAGTTGTAAAATGGCACCAGAAAATAGATTGCTATTTACCAACGACCTGTTACAATTTTTACATAGGGAAGATTTTAAAAATCTGCATCCAAAGTGAAGACATTATCTGTGGTTTCTGTCATAACCGCAAAACGTTGATACTCTGAAACTCGTTTCTCAAAGAAATTTGTTTTTCCTTCTAAAGAAATGTTTTCCATAAAATCAAAGGGATTTTCTGCCTCAAAAACCTGAAAAGAAAAAAAAAATCATTAGACCTTCAAATTATATCCTATAAGAAGTATTTGTGTAGTCCCCTGACAGGGTCATATTATTCCTCTAAGATCCTGACAAATGTTCAGATGGCTAAGGTCACTTACTAACTCCTTAAGAAACTTTGGAAAAGACTTTTTTCATGACATTTTTAATACTGATAAGGAAGTTGCTTTTACATGCTGAGAAATCCAATATACCATAAAACCTATGACTTTTTTTTTTTTTTTTTTACAGTTATTACTATCATGTAGTCACCTACATGTGATCTGCAAAACACTGTTACCATTAATGCCCTGTTTTCCTAAATACACTTCTTAAAGGTTTATGAGAGAATAATCAAAAAATTGACATTAAAGGATCTTGATCAAGGAAGATAAATCACTTCTATCCACACTGACCAGGTGTCTGCAAACACACAGGTGGCCATGGTTTTTTACTGCTTCTGAATTCAAGAAGCAGAGCTGCAGGGCTGGGGCTGTAGCTCAGTTGCTAGAGTGCTAGCCTAGCATGTATGAAGCCCCACATTTGTTTCCCAGCACTGCACATGTGTGATGGCACATGTCTGTATTCCCAGCATTCAAAAGTTCAGTCATCCTCAGCTACACAGAGAGTTCAAGGGCAGCCTGGGATACTAAGACTACAAACAGTAACAAAGACAGTTGGAGGTGTAGCCTGATGGAAACTATGGTATACTTTAGTGATTTACAAGGCACAATAAAAGACAATTTCTGAATTTAAGAGTATTCTAACAGAAAAAAAAGAGTATCCTAACAGGTACTATCTAGATCACAGATAAGAACATATTCAAATACCCCATGAACATGTATGAAAATGCTATGATGAAACCTATTGCTTTTTTTTTTTTTCAAGTTAATGTTTCACTCTAGTCCAGGCTGACTTGGAATTCACAATGTAATCTCAGGGTGGCCTCGAACTCACAGTGATCCTCCTACCTCTGCCTCCTGAGTGCTGGAATTAAATGCATGCACCACCACACCCAGCTCAACCTATTACTTTTTATAATTTTTATTTATTTGCAAGGTTTTTTTTTGTGTTGGGGATGTGTGCAGGGCCTCTTGCCATTGCAAACATTGTCAAATCCCTGTGCCACTTTCTGCATTCAGCTTACATGAGTGGTTTAGGAACAGATCTCAAGCTGGCAGGCCTTGTATGCAAGCATCTTGAACTGCTGAGCCATCTTCCCAGCCCTGAAACTCATGACTTTGTATGCTAGATCATCAGGACATTAATCCCAGTACTCAGGAGGCTGAGGTAAGAGGATCACAGTGAATGTGACAGCCATCCTGGGCTAGAGTGAACTCCTGCCTCAAAAAAGAGAGAGAGAGAGAGAGAAAGAAGAAAGGAAAGAAGGAAGGAAGGAAGGAAGGAAGGAAGGAAGGAAGGAAGGAAGGAAGGAAGGAAGGAAGGAAGGAAGGGAAGAAAGAAAGAGACAGGAAGAAAGATAGAAAAAGAAAGAAGAAATAGATACATAGGTATTTCTTCAAAGATACAGAAAAGGCCATCAGGCATAGGAAAAGATCCTCACCACTGCTAGAGAAAAGCAAACCCAAACCACAAGGAAATACCATTCCACACCTTAAGTAGGCTGGCTAGATAAAAAAGACAGACAATGACTATTAGTGAAGATGAGGAGAAACTGGAAGCTTCATATGTCAGTGGGAATGTTAAATTATCCAGACACTATCGAAACCAGTCAGGCAGTCCTTCAATAATTAAACATGGAATTATCATATGATCTAGCAATTTCACCTCTAGGTATACACTCAAACTGATATAAAAATATACATCTACAAAAAAGGTATATGTGTGGCTGAGCGTGGTGGCACACGCCTTTAATTCCAGCACTCGGGGCAGAGGTAGGAGGATCGCTGTGAGTTCGAGGCCACCCTGAGACTACATAGTGAATTCCAGGTCAGCATGGTCCACAGTGAGACCCTGCTTCAAAAAAAAAAAAAGTTGTATGTGAATATTCATAGTAACATTATATAATAGCAAAAAAGGGGAAACACCCCAATTGTCGGTCAACTGATGAGTAGGTAAATAAAATTTAGTATATACATGTAATAGAATACTACTTGGCTATAAGTAGGAAGAAGTATCAATACATTCAGCCAGTCTGTCTATCTATACATAAACACACACACAATGTTTATTTTAGGTTTCCTTATCATATTTCCTTAAAGGAAATGCTTGAATTATAATCTTGTTTTCTCTCATTAATTATTAATAAATTTAGGGAGGCCCTAACAACCAAAGTAATAAATATATAAATTTTATCTTACCAAAAAAAATCCCTTTGTCCCACCTGACTCAATTAAGTACATCTGTGGTTACCATAATATAAATGTACTACCAAGAAAGTTAATAAATAGTTATCTCCAGTATCACAGATTTCATAAACTTCTAATTCAATATAATCTAAGCTTACAGTCTATGAATATTAAACTTGGGCTGACTGCAAAGTATCATTTATTGTCTACTTACTGTAATGTGTCTGACATTTAAAGTGCTTTGGGCAAACCAAATAATCAACAATCCTTTGTAGTATTATTTTTATAACCATTTACAGATAAGAAAATTTGAGGTTAAATAATTTGCCAAAGGTTATATAGCTTAAGAATGGTAGAACCCAAATTCATATGAAAACTGTATCTCTTATGAAATTCAGTTCTATTGTTTCTGATAAAATAACAGATATAACTTCAAAACATCTGCTAATTCAAACAAGATAACTAAGAGTCAAATCAGGGCTAAGGAGACAGCTCAGTGGTAAAGTACTTGTCGCAAATACACAAGGTCTTGAATTTGGTCCCCATCATGGCGCATGCACACACATACAGTCAAACTATGGCAGTTAATGTCTTCCTAATAACTGATCCCTGTCTGTATTATAAGCAAATGAGAATTTATATGAGGATAGGTATATAGGTATATGCAATACAACTGCTTGAAAATGAATAACCTAGAATAATTACAAAGTAATACCTTGAGCTTCTTTACCCTAATATTCACCAGCCTCTTACGGCTGTTGGCTCTCAGTTTATTTCAAAGAATTTTGCACAACTAACCTTTTCATAAAAACAAGTCTTTATTTATCTATCTGATTATTTGAGATGGGGTCCTGCTATGTATCCTAAGTTGATCTTAAACTTTAGATTTTCCTGCCTTAGCCTCCTAAGTATTAGGATTACCAAAGAATGCCACACAGCTGACTTGCCATAGACATTTTAAAAGTAAAATAGTATATTACAAATGTTCTTAGTAAATCACATTTTAGGGACCTTACAAGATTTTAATTGGTAGTAACATGTTTTAAAATGTCATTTACCTTTAAGAATCCAAGTTCTACAAGTAATCTGTCAGCTACAAACTCAATATATTGTTTCATCAAAACACAGTTCATTCCAATGAGACCAACTGGCAAGGCTTCTGTTAAAAACTCCTAGAATACAAACAAAACAGAATAAGGTGCAAAGAATACTATGTAAGTATGCATTTTCCAAACAGAGGATGTTAAGGTTTGACTCTGAAATGTGTCCCATGGACTTATGTGTTTGACCACCTTGTCCCCACTTGGTGGCACTGTTTTGGGAAGCTGTGAAACTTTTAATAAGGTCTGGCTGGTAGAAATAGGTCACTGAAGTGTAGTGTGGCCCCTTGAAGGCCTTCTTCCAGTCTTGGAAAAAGCAACTAACAAAGAGAGGTTTAGTTTTATTAATATTCTAAGACACTGATTTTGTTTAAGGTATGTATGCTAGGATAAACTCAACATAGTAAATGATGGACATTTTTAAAATAAATATTTTGACTAGTCATGCTTCACATTCTCAATGGGCCCAGAATAAAGAGAAACTACCAAAACACTGGCTCTTTTAAGGTAGTTTGTGTAGAATCTGGTTCACAGGTTTTTCTCAATAGAAACAAGAAGATTCTTTGTTCTGAAGTAATCTAGACACAGGCTCATCATGGGAGCTTGACTGTGAACAGGAGTGGGGAGAGAGGCAAACCAACAAAGAACATGAGGAAAACAAAAATGGATTTGAAGGTTTGGTGATCAACTGAATTCCCAACCACACTGAAACATAGTGTAAAGTGTTAATAGAGGAAAATAAAAGCATATTAATTGGGCTAGAGAGATGGCTTAGCTGTTAAAGGTGCAAAGCCTAATAGCTGGGTTCGATTCTCTAGTACCCACATAAAGCAAGATACAAAAACTGGTGCACATGTCTGGAGATCATCTGCACTGGCAGAAGGCCCTGGCATTTCCATGTACACTCTCTCTTTCAAATAAATAAAAATAAAAAAGCATATTAATCGCAAAATTCATTCTCAAAATGATTGACATCAAACATGTTTGCCTTTCCCCCCCAACATAAAAAATGCCTATTAAACTATGCAGTGTTAAAAAAAAAGTTAAGCAAATTTTGTTTTAAAATAGTTCTAGAGTGAAAAAACACATTCTAAATGGAATATAGGCTGGTGTGGTAGTGCATGTCTTTTATCCCAGCAGTTGGGAGGCTGAGGTAGGAGGACAGCTGTGAGTATGAGACCAACCTGAGGAATTCCAGGTCAGCCTGGGCTAGAGTGACACCCTACCTGAAAAAGCAAACAAACAAAAAATCCTAAGTGGAATAAAAAGATTTCTCTAGTCTTTGTCATACATTTTTCTCTTCACTAATTCATTTAGTGATTAATTTTATGAACATTTGGTTCATGCTTCAGTTAGGTACCCAGCTAGGTTATTAAACTATACAATAAACAAACTATCACTGCTCTCCAGTAGCTAAAGTCTTGTTTGTCATGGCATGAAATTTCATAGAAAAATGTCCTGAAACAGACTTTACTATAACAGAAAACTTTGGTATATAATAAAGACTGACTTAAAAACCAAAGTATAAAAAGAAATCATAAATGTACTATATCATGTGTTGGTACTGTCTAATTGACTATATAAATTTGCTAATTTTTTAAGACCTACAAAGTGACAATTTCATAGTCAAATATATCTGGATACAGTGGCATGATGACAGGAGGCTGAAATGGGAACATTGCTTTAGCCCAGGGATTCAAGGCCAGCCCAGGAAATACCATGAGACATCACCTCAAAATAAATTTAAAAAATAAAATAGGGGCTGCTACTGGGAGTAGAAAGGTATAAGTGGGGTCAGGGTAAGGGAGTAGAGGAGAGAGGTGGCAGGGAGAGGGTTAACCAAAACTAAAGATGATATCAATAAGCAATATATTGCTGGGAGATGTCTCAGTGGGTAGGAACGTTACACAAGCATGAGGTCTTGAGTTCAGTTCAGAGCACCCACATAAAAGCCAGGCATGAGGGAAGGAGAGATGACTCAGTGGTTAAGTGTGCTTCCTGTGTAAGCAGGAAGGCCACAGGGGCCCCGAGACTCCCCAAGTTCAACTCTCCAGAACCCATGTAAACAGCGGGTATGGCCATACAATAGATTCTGTAACCCTTGTCCAGAATTCGCAATCAGTAAGAGGCTCAGTCACAAGGAAAGGCAGGTGGCTAAGTGACAAAGGAGGATAGTTGATCTTTTATTCTGGCTGCCACAGGCGTGCATATGGGGCACCACAGGCAAGCACACTGGGTGCCATATGAGCACATACACATGCATATACCATACACCATACCACACACATCCTACACATATGCCAAAAAAAACCTTACCATGATCATGCATGCCTGCAACCCCCAGTTCTGAGGTGGGGGTGGTGACAGGAAAATCACTGGGGCTTACTGGGCAGCCAGTCCAATAAAAAAAAACCCCAGCAGCTCCAGATTTAGTGAGAGATTCCGTCTCAAGAAAACGCAGTGGAAGAGCGCTGGAGGACGTTCTCTGATGTTCTACTCTGGCTTCCACACATGTGCGTGAGGAACACACACATCTGCATACGTACATGCATACACTACACATAATACACTAAAAAAGGCAAAAACTAAAAGTAAGATGTAGTCATATAATAATGGCACAAATACCACAAATTGAGAGGTGGTAACTGTGGGGATGAACTATCAGAATAAACTGTGGGAATGAACTATAAGAATGAAATGTAGAAATGAACCATGGGAAAGAACTGTAGGAATATTCCTTATGGACTTTACATATAACTTTTCTGAGTTTACTACTGTGAGATGCTAGATTCTTTACGTGTAACTTGCCCTAAAGTTAATCTTACAACTATGTAATCCAGACGCTTAAAGTAATGTGACAAGGTTTCCTCTGCCTTGTCACATTACTTTAAGTGTTAATGTTACCTTTGGCCTGAACAGCACAGATGACCAATACTGACAAGCAGTGTGTAGGGATGCTGACTGATCTTAAGCTATGCTCTTGGCCCAATTTCCTCAGTGGCTGGTTGGACTCTCCACTCAGAGCAAACGTACATGATTAAGAAATGCTGACCATAGTGCTGAAAACAACAACAAGCTCAGTAACTGAGTTACTAAGCCCACAGATCTGCTGAAGACAACCGGTGGGCTTAGTGTGATTGCATTTGTGATCAAAGTGTATGTGTGTTCTGAAATAGCAGAGTCCAGCAGGTCATACCCCAAATCCCTTCCTTTAATAAACATTTAAAGATTATCCAAAGTCAAAAGTTCCTTACCCTTTGCTCATACAATGTACTACGTATTCACGTAGTCATCGTTTTTGGCTATTCAATAGAAGTGCCAATGAGTACCTGTATGCAGAGGAAGCTACAGTTGTAGTAAGATCAGAAGAACAGTGACAACAGATACAGCAGGTATACTATTGGCTAAAACTAAATTTCTCTTCAGTTTCTTGTTTTCCTCAAGCTGCTGCTAGAGGCAGCTAGCCCACTCCTGGGATGGGTGTACTGCTTCTAGAAGTAGTTTGCCCACTTCTGGATAGGAAAATTATAGGATTTAGTCTTCTACAGATTTAGAATAGTCATATTCTAATAGTCAAATAGGGCAGCTAACTACATTAAACTTCCCTACTTACCTGCTCAATTCTGACAGCATCAATTATGATCTCCTTGACCCTTTCTTCTGAAGGCTTGTTCACTAAGTATTGAAACATCAGGCAAGCAAAGTCACAGTGAAGTCCCTAAAATAGAAGACAAATGCTTTTAGGGTTAAACAAATTTTAATCGACTACTTGTCAAACACTGTATAAAGTAGGAAAATGAAACTTCCAGGAAATGGAAGATTAATAAGACCAGAGGCCTCTTTCCTTCAAATCTCATGGGATGCTAATTCAGTAACTTATAATGAAAAATTTAATGGCAGCAAAATTTAGTTCAACATTAAAGCATTAATTCACAAACAAACCAAAACACTGCATCAAAAGTATTGTGGAAAGGAAAATAAAAGGTGCTAACATGAAAATTCATTAATCTGTAAATGTCCAAAAAAAAATAAGAGATGATTAAAAAGTAGTAAGTGAATTTAAAGAACAGATGAAACTCACTTTAATAATGCAACATTTATATTAAGAATAACTCAAGGTAAAAGTGAATTTAGGTGCCTCTTCCACATAACTGATAGCTACCCCCATAAGGCAAGACCCACAATACCCATGTGGGGAGGACAGGGAGAAGGCTAACGATGGTACCATCATGGCTGTATATATACTATATGCATAACTAATAAAAAATAAAAATAAATTTTAAAAAAGAAAGAACAGTTTAAAAAAAGTGAATTTAGGGGGGCTAGAGAGATGGCTTAGTGGTTAAGGCACTTGCCTATGAAGCCAAAGGACCCAGGTTTGATTCCCCAGAATCCTCATAAGCCAGATGCACAAGGTGTCATAACATCTGAAGGCCCTGGTGTGCCCATTATCTCTATATGCCTCTCTCTCTCTGTCGCAAATAAAATAAAAGTTTAAAAAAAAAAAGTGAATTTATGGTTGGACAGATGGCTTAGTGGTTAAGGTGCTTGCCTGTGAAGTCTAAGGACCCAGGCTGGATTCCTCAGGACCTACATAAGTCAGATGCACAAGATGGCACATGCATCTGGAGTTTATTTGCAGTGGCTGAAGGTCCTGGTGCATCCATTCTCTCCCTCTATATCTGCCTTTTTCTGTCTCTCACTCTCTCTTAAATAAATAAATAAATAAATAAATAAATAAATAAATAAATAAATAAATAAAATATTTTAAAATATTAGATTGAAGAGACCTGAGGCAGATACCAGGAATAAACATCTAACATGCACCTGAATACATGGGTTTGGAATACAGGAAGAGTCTACCTGGTCCAGAGAAAGTGTGAGGAGCGTAGAGGGTGACTGATTCCATGGCAATGAATAACATCAGCCAAGACGTTTCACACAGTGAAGGAGTGATGCCAAAGCAAAAATCCAGAAGGACACTGATAATTAAGGACAAGCAGAGACTGGACAAGAATGGCAAGAGATACAGGAGGAAAGTGCAATGTCATTCAAGCCAAGGAAAAAATGAGTTCCTATTTTCATTTCATTGCCAGAATACTTGGGTCATCATAAGAATTTCCTAGGAGGGAAGAAAAATAAATGCCCACACCTATGAACACGAGTGTAAGTAGAAGAGCACTTCCTTCCTTACTTCATCTCTGCTGATCAGCTCATTGGAAAAAGTGAGTCCAGGCATGAGCCCTCTCTTCTTTAGCCAGAATATGGCAGCAAACGATCCTGAGAAGAAAATCCCTTCCACAGCAGCAAAGGCCACCACTCTTTCCCCTGGAAGACAGGGCAGTTACACTTCCTAAAGTATTATACACTGCAGACCTCTGCAAGTTCATAAAGATGTAGTTGGATTTTTTTAATAATATACAACTAATTTACCAAGAAATAAACAAATTAGTACTATACCTAAGGGTCTTCAGATGAATAAATATTCAACTTGTACCTGCTAAAATGGAAAGATGTGTTTTCTTCAAATCCTATATCAGATAGGGGACTTCTGTAGGTTTTGATGTCTGGACAAAGGACTGTCTCCACACTCCAAATAAATGAACAAACAGACAAACAAATGAAGAAGTGATTTGCTTGTACAGCAGATGTCACTATTAGTAAAGGCACACACATGTGACTGCAGCATGTGCAAATAAGTGTGCATACTGAATGGGAAGCACAAGTCAAACTGCCAAGTGTCTTTCTCTAGGAGGGAAGGCTGCTGGGATTTATACTTTTAGAACCTAGTGCTTAACAAATTTTATATGTAAACATTTCTAAAACATTATTATCCTTGTGAAATATTTAAAAAATAAACCCAGCTGAAATAATAAATGTGTCTACTGAATAACATGTTCTATTAAGTATATGAGTCAATTTACAAGTTTACTCACTGTTAGGCAAAGTCTTCATTCCTAAAATATCTTTAGTGGCATGGTATCTGTGACAACATCCCTAGAGGATGCTTATGGGTATAATCCAAAAGTCATTGGCAAATTCCTTCTGTCACCATAATATATATGCTTGAAAGAAGTATTTATATACTACAGGTCTGTCTGGGGAGAAAAGTTTGGCCTATCATATGTCATCAAGACAATGACTGCTTGAGAGAACTACTGACAGTTGACACAGATCAGTTTATACCACTTTGTTGCAGGACCAAACACATATCAGAGATTTAACAAAAGTGTCTAGAACTGAATTGATGAAAATTATGTAAGTGCTAAAAGATGAGACAGTAAGTGGTGCATGCATCTGGGGTATGTATGCAGTCGTAAGAGGCCCTGGTGTGCCCATTCCTCCCCCCTCATGTTCTCGCTCTGTCTCTCTCTGCTTACACATAAAATATTTTTTAAAATTCTAACACAAGCTGGGCATGGTGGCACACACCTTTAATCCCAGCACTCAGGAGGCAGAGGTAGGAGGATTGCTGTGAGTTTGAAGCTACCCTAGATTACATAATAAATTCCAGGTCAGTCTGAGCTAGAGTGAGATCCTACCTTGAAAATAAATAAATAAAAACTAATAATAATAATAAATAAATAAATAATAATAATAATAAATAAAAACTAATATAAAAATAACAGGGCCGGGCGTGGTGGTGCACGCCTTTAATCCCAGCACTTGGGAGGCACAGGTAGGAGGATTGCCGTGAGTTCGAGGCCACCCTGAGACTACATAGTTAATTCCAGGTCAGTCTGGACCAGAGTGAAACCCTACCTCAAAAAACCAAAAAAAAAATAATAATAAATAATAAATAATAATAATAATAATATAATAAAATAACAGATATAATACCATAAATCAAAGCATTTTGGAGTTCTCAATAATGAAAGGAAGGCTAGGTATGGTGGTGTGTGCCTTTTATCCCACCACTTGAGAGGCTGAGGTAGGAGGATCACTGTGAGTTTAAGAGTTCAAGGCCAGCCTGGAGCCACAGAATGAGTTCCAGGCCAACCTGAACTACAGTGAGACCCTACCTCAGGAAAAGAAAATAATAATAATCAAAGGAACTTGAGATTTTTTTTTTAAAAAAGACAGAGACCTACTTCCTCATATAATGAATAAAATCATAAATTAAGACATCAATTATGAAAAAGGCAATAATAAGATATTTACTTGGAGCTATATGAAATATATAAATTAAATGTAATTAGCAATTACTGAGCAACTATTATGCATAAGATACAATGTTAACTACTTCTTTTAAAAAATGTTATGAGCACCCTGGGGCTGTAGCTCAGTTGGTAGAGTGCTTGTCTAGCATGCACACAGCCCTAAGTTTGATCCCTAGCACTGCATAAAGCAAGTGCAGTTGCAGTCATCCTTGGCTACATATCAAATTTGAGGCCAACCTAGGCTAAAGACCCTGTTTCAAACCAAAAACATCCAAAAAACAAACAAAAAGAGTTATGGCCATGGTTGGTGGATATGCTCATAAATCCTAGCACTGAGAAGGCTGAGAAGGAGTGTGAGTTTGAGGATAGCATGGGATATACAGCAAGTTTCAGACCACTCTGGGCTACATACAGAGACCCTGCCTCAAAACAACAACAACCAAAAAACAAAAACAAAACAAACAAAACAAAAAACGGTTATAGAGCCTCAAGACACATCCACAAGTATGTTTTCATTTAACTTACCTGTTGCTGCAAACTGTTTCTTGCCCTTGTCCACCATAATCTTCAAATTTTCAGAAGCTAGATATTTGTTTTCCCTAAATTATTAAGATCTGACTTGTTTTAAAGCCCTAACATTCTTTAAAACAGATAAAAACTGCAGGTTGCTCTAATACTCCTATTGGATTTTGTGTGACTCTTGTTTACCTATTATTATGCACTGGAATCTTAACCTTCCAAGTTCTAACTTAATAAATTCTCTTACCACTGCTTCTAATTAATCACACAAATAATTATTTTAGTAAAGTCGATGTCAAGACTTTTGAATTCATTTTCCATGCTGTGACTTTGATTAGCACCACATAAGACAGCATCATATCATTCAAACCAAATTTGACTATTTTAAGTGAAAAATACATACCAAAAGTAGACTTTCTGTCTGCTATCCATCGCAAGGCCCAATCTGCTTTTTTCTTAACAGATGGCATTGTTTCAATTGCGTTAAATAAAAACTCTCTAAGAAAACAAAAAAATTCATGGAAAAGTTATTCACTTGCATTTCTTTTCTTTTTAAAATATTTTTAATTTATTTGCAAGCAGAGAGAGATAGAAGAGAGACAAACAGGGCTGGAGAGATGGCTTAGCAATTAAGATGCTTGCTTTCAAAGCCTAAGGACCCAGGTTCAGCTCCCCAGAACCCATGTAAGCCAGATACACAAGGTGGCACATGCATCTGGAGTTCGATTGCAGTGGCCAATTCTCTCTTGCTCTCATAAATAAAGCAAATAATTAAAAAAGATGAGAGACAAGCAGTCAGAATGTGCACCCCAGGGCCTCTAGCCACAACAAACAAACTCCAGACCCATGTGCCTTAATGTATCTGGCTTTGCATGAGTACTGGGAATCAAATCTGCGTTGTTAGGCTTTGCAAGCAAGCACCTTAACCACTGAGCAATCTCTCCAGCCCACTTGCTTTTCTTAATTGGACTACATTTTAATAGCTTAAGGAGAGATAGTAATTGTACGTCTTTGTCATAGTATCAAATTTGTAGTTTTTCTATATTTATTCAGGTTTATAATTATAAATAAAGTAAAACACAAATTAAGTGATTGGGATCTAGTCTGACACAAAATAATCAACTAAATGCAAATATTCCACTGTGAAAGCGATGGGCTAATGAAGTTTTTAAAAATATTGTGAACCATCTAAGTATTATCTGGTTTTATAAACTCATTTTAATCCAACACATTACTGATCAATAGAAAACATACTCATGAGCTTCCATATGCGAACAGTCTTTTCTTAATGTTTTAGTTTTGGAATAAGTTCAGCTGTTAACATAAGCAACATGCTAAGCCTTTGTAAATCCCAGCAGTAATACCTTTTCTTGGGATCTCTGATGTAAGTGTCTATCAGCAAGCTGTACATCTCTGAGTGAACATTCTCCATGAGAATCTGAAAGCCATAGAAACAGCGAGCCTCTGGAACCTGCACCTCCTGACTAAAGCGCTCCACCTAAGAAAGTAAGGGAGACGGATGGATTCAGTGCAGCAGGCGCTCGGGAATACTGACTAGTTAAACACTGCAACTCCAAATATAGACATCAGAGATAGCACTTAAAAAATGCTGTGTTCCGGAGCTGGAGAGATGGCTTAGTGGTTAAGGCATACGCCTGCGAAGCCTAAGGACCCTGGTTTGATTCTCCAGGTCCCATGTAAGCCAGACACACAAAGAAGCACATGTGTCTGGAGTTCATTTGCAGTGACTAGAGGCCCTGGTGTGCCCATTCTCCCCCTCTCTCTTTCCCTCTCTCTGTCTCTAACAAATTAATTAATTAATAAAATAAAATAAAAATAAAAACAATGTTGTGTTACCATCAAAGGGTACTGTCTATACTTGGTACTGCCAACAAAAAGTTAAAAAATAATTAAGAAATTTCAAACTAAACACATACACACACACAAATCCATTTTTCCCAGCATTTAGGAGGCTGGACAGAAGGATCATGAGTTCAGGACCAGCCTGGGCTACATAGCAACACCTTGTCTCAAAAAATAAAAATAAAAAAACTTGGGGCTGGAAAGATGGCTCTGCAGTTAAAGGCACTTCCTTGCAAAGCCCAAAGCCCGTCATCTTGGATTTGCTTCCCCGGCACCCACATAAAGCCAGCTGCACAAAATAGTGCATGCATCTGGAGTTCATTTGGAGTAGCAAGAGGCCCTAGTGTGCCTATGCATATTCTCTCATTCTCTCTCCCTCTAATGAATAAATATTTTAAAAAATACAAATTAGGGCTAGAGAGATTGCTCAGTGGTTGATGCATTGGCTTGTAGAGCCTAATGAACTGAGTTCAACTCTCCAGTACACACCTAAGGCCAGATTTACAAGATGGTACATGCATCTGGAGTTTGTTTGCAGTGGCTAGAATCCCCAGAGTGCTCATTCTCTCTACCTTGTATCTCTTGTATCTCTCTCTGCTTGGAAATAAATAAATAAAATTATTAAAAACTAAAAATTAAAAAAAAAATCCTTGCCTGTTAGGCAGCAAACAGGTCACAAAGACCTCATTATTTTTTTCCCTGTGATACTACAGATTAAACCTCAGGCCTGTGCATGCCAGGCAAGCACTCAACTACTGATCTATACCCCCATCCCTTGATGATTTTTTACAGCAGCATCTTAAGCAGTATTTTTCACTACCCCACCCTCCACAATAAAGTGCCTGTATATATCTTGTTTTTTTTTAAAGTTTTTATTTTTTATTTTTATAGAGAGACAGACAGAGAGAGAGGGAGAGGGAAACAGAGAATGGGTGCACCAGCAGTCTCTCAGCTGCTGTGAACAAAATCTAGATGTGTGCGCCCCCTTGTGGTCAAGTGCGGCATTGCACCCTTGTGTCACTTTGCATCTGGCTAAACGTGGGACCTGGAGATTGGAACCAGCATTCTTAGGCTTAGGAGGCAGGCGCCTTAACCGCTAAGCCATCTCTCCAGCCCATATCTTGTTTTTTTAGTGCTGGGGCTCCATCCCAGTGCCTTGGCCACTCAGCAATACCCACTGCCTCACATAATGTATTCCCAAGCACTTAAATGAATTTGATTTGTTAGCTGGAGATATTGCCCATAGAACATTCCAGATTTTTTTTCTAATAGTAGAAAGGCCAGTTGAAGTTTCTTCTAGTCTGTTTTAGAAGTTTATATCTCTATAAGAAACTATTCCTTCTAATTACCCACAATGCCAAATTTTTTAAGAGATGCCAGAATCTAGATTTACAGAGAGCTCCAGATGGTCAATAGGTGCAGGTTCTCCATTAAATTTACCATCAAGGGCAAGTTTGTGAATTCTATATAGTTTTTGTTGTTTGTTTGTGATGCTGGGGATAGAACCCAGGATCTTATGCATTCTCACCCCACACTGTATATAGTTTTAACTGGTACAATTTAAGCTTGGTTTAATATTTTGCTGGTCAAATAACAGTTATCTATCTTTTCCTCTGAAAGTTTGCGAAAAAAAAAACATTTTAAAGAAGTAAGCTTCATCTAGAACATTACTTTGACACCTTTTCTCAATGTCAGTAATTTATGATTATTTAATATTACCTTAATTGCTACAAGGAACAAAGAGAAAACTAAAATCTTACCAAATTTTCATTTACAATTCCATCACTGGCTGCAAAAAAGGCTAAGACATGGGAGATAAAATACTTCTCATCTGATTTAAGCTTGTTCCAGTGAGGGAGATCCTTTGATAAGTCAACCTAGAACAAAAACACAAATTTTTTCACTTGGAGTTAAAAGTATTTGAAAAACTAACATTGACTTTGAAGAGGGATGTGTCATTATCGATAATCTGTGGAAAAGGAAAAAAAAACCAAAGTCACAAAAAACATAAAGATCTATGTTAACAATAGATTATTATATTCAGAACATTTGCTAAATTAGATTATAACTGCTTTTGACACAGTGGGAAAATGAATAAGTATGTACATAAATAAATATGTTAATTTGCTTATAGGAGAGTAATCATATCTATCTGTATGTAAAACATCATGTTGTATACCTTAAACATATCCAGTAAAGACTATTAAGTATTAAAGAGCTTAAGAGTATGTTGGATTGATTCAGGTGTCCCCAGCTAGGACCCCAGCTGGTATCAATTTAGCAATGGGAGCCTCCTAGAAGCAGTGCACTGTTGGGGGAGGGCTTACCGGTGTTACAGCCAGCTTCCCCTTGCCAGTGTTTGGCACGCTCTCATGCTGCTATTGTCCACCTAATGTTGGCCAGAAGGTGATGTCCACCCTCTTCTCATGCCATGTTTTCCCTTGCCATAGTAGAGCTTCCCCTCAAGTCTGTAACCCAAAATAAACCCTTTCCTCCCAAAAACTGCTTTTGGTCAGGTACTTTCTGCCAGCAACGTGAAGCTAACTGCAACAAAGAGAAAACAAAATAATCCTATCAGGTTCAAGACCCAGGAGAAGGGTCTTATGAAAAAATCTGATTCTTAAATATGGAAAGTGGAGTTTCAAAAGGGAAAGTGGGGGTAGGGAGGGAAATACCATGGGATATTGTCTACAATTAAGGAAGTTGTCAATAAAAATAAAAATATATTAAAAAAGAGAGAAAAAAATATTACAATTAAGCCGGGCGTGGTGGCACACGCCTTTAATCCCAGCACTCGGGAGGCAGAGGTAGGAAGACCGTCATGAGTTCAAGGCCACCCTGAGACTACATAGTGAATTCCAGGTCAGCCTGGGCTAGAGTGAGACCCTGCCTCGAAAAAAAAAAAAAATACAACTACCTGGGTGTGGTGGCTCATGCCTTTAATCTCAGCACTCGGGAGGCAAAGGTAGGAGGAATGTCATAAATTCGAGGCCACTCTGAGACTATAGAGTGAATTCCAGGTCAGCCTGAGCTAGAACCAAGACCCTATCTTGAAAAAAAAATTAAAATTAGAAGCCAGGCATGGTGCATGCCTTTAATCACAGCATTTAGGAGGCAAAGGTGGGAGGATCACCGTGAGTTCAAGGCCATCCTGAGACTACATAGTGAATTCCAGGTCAGTCTGGGCTAGAGTAAGACCCTACCTCCAAAAAACCAAAAAAAAAAAAAAATTAAAATTAATATGTCTAGTGGCACTTCACCAAATGAAGGGAGGAGTAAAGGGAGAAAGATATAGTAAAAGTTAGCCAAGAAGTAAATGAAGTAGATTAGAAACTAATGACTTTCAGCAGCCATTGCTTTAGTATTTTGTGCAATATTTACTATGGGGTTAGACAGACAATTAGACACCTGCTCACCAACTGCAGCTGCTGTGTTAGTGCCAGCTACTCTGCTGTACTCAGAAGTGATGTCAGGAAGATAAAGCAGTTTATAGGTATGGCTTCTAGAAAGAGAAATACCTTTGAAAATGCCTGCTTGGAATTAAGAGACAAACACTAAAATTTGGCAGGAACTACAATTTTTTTTGTCTATGTCTGTGATGTATGTAAGGGATGTGCAGCATATACACATGGGCAAGCAGATGTGCACGCCCCATTTGGACCAGAGGAGAGCATCTGGTGTCCCCTTCCATAACTCATTAACATATTCATGAGTCTCTTCTTTGAACTCAGAACAGCCATTTTGACAAGCTCCATCAACTCTCCAGTCAGCTCCTGAAAGACTGAGGTGACAGGCAAATGGGACGAGCTGTTTGCATGGGTGCTAGAGAATCAAACTCAGATGTTCTCTCACGATCCCTCAGGCCCTCGCGCTTGCAGCAACTGCTCATACCCACTGAGCCATCTCCTCAGCCCCAAAATATACAATTTAAAAAGGACCTTTAAATGTGCCTTACATCTTAGTTAGCTGCTGCTGCTCTAACAAATCATAAATAAAGCGGTGACTTAAATAATAAACATTTATTTCTCATAATCTGGAGGCTGAAAATTCAAGATCAGTGTTCTACTGTGGTTGAATTCTTGAAAAAGGTTCTTTTTCATAGTTTATATTATAGATTGGTGCTTTCTTGTCATATCCTCACAAGGCAGAGAGAGAGAGAGAGAAAGAGAAAGAGAAAGAGGGAGAGAGAGAGAGATATGCCAGTAGCTCAGTTGATTAGCCAACTGAGCTGGTCATCCTGAGGGCGGATAGAGAAAGAAAAAGAAAACACCTCTCTCCTATTTCTTTTTTCTCTCTCTCTCTTTATTTCTCTTTCTTTCTTTTTTTTTTCTCTTTCTTTCTTTTTGGTTTGGTTTTGTTTTTGTAGGGTCTTGCTCTAGCCCAGGCTGACCTGGAATATACTATGTAGTCTCAGGCTGGCCTCGAACTCAGAGTGACCCTCCTACCTCTACCTTGGAATTGGGATTAAAGGTGTGCACTACCACACCTGGCTTCTTATTTCTTTTTATAAGGACACTAGTCCCATTCATGAGAATGCTACCCTCATTACCTAATTATCTCTCAGAGTCCTACTTCCAAATACAATAACATTAGGAATTACAAGTTTACCATGTGAATGTGAGGTAGACAAAACTTTAACCCACAGCTCTTATAGATTTCACTTTGTCTTAGAAAAATCTCTAATAATTATTTCATAATAACATCATAAAAATTTGAAATATGTAAATTGTCCTTTGCAAGATAAAATTATATCGTTTTGCCCTTCTTTCAATTATTTTAACAAAGTCTCAATTCTCTTTGACCTTTCCAAAAAAGGACTGATATTCTATCTTTTTCATCTACTTGTGTCCTTTTCTAAAATTTTTCCTCTATGTTTTAAGTATCTACAGAGCACTTAATACAGGCTAAACACTGGGCTAAGTGTTAGAGATATAATGGGATTAGGATGGTGCTACGGGGAGATGGTAGACACGGTAGGTGGAAAGAACTTAGGTCACTGGAACCTTGTCCTTGAGGAGAATGTTGGGATTTCCTCTCCATACCCACATCCTGGCTTCCTGGTCACCACGAGGTGAACAGGTATTCCATCATGCATTCCCCACAGCCTTAAAGAAACAGGGCCAAGTAACCATGACCTGAAATCATGAGCCAAACAAACCTTTTCCTTTATAACTTTGATTTTCTCAGGTATTTATTCTGTCAAAGTAACAGAAAGTTAACACAATTATTAATTGCCTGAGTGGCTTAAAAATAATCCCAAACTTAGACTTCTGTCTTCTAGTCAAGGTTTAGTATTTAATAATTAAGTGTTTTTTTTTTTAAGGACTATAAAGTTGCTTAACTGCCTTTACATTTGTTCAAATGAAAACTATATGGAACTACAAATGTCCTTGACAGCCTCAAAATATGTATTTGAATCTTACTTTAAAAAAAAAATCTGGGCCTGGAGAGACTACTTAGCGGTTAAGCATTTGCCTGTGAAGCCTCAGGACTCTAGTTTGAGGCTCATTCCCCAAAACCCACATAAGCCAGTTGCACAAGGTGGCACATGCATCTGGAGTTCGTTTGCAGTGGCTGGAGGCCCTAGTGCACCCATTCTCTCTATCTATCTGCCTCTTTCTCTGTCTGTCACTCTCAAATAAATAAATAAATAAATAAATAAATAAATAAATAAATCCATGTGTAATGGAGATGGCTCAGCAGTTAAGGTGCTTGCCTGAAAAGCCTGACAACCTAAGTTCAATTTCCCAATACCCATGTAAAGCCAGATGCACAAAGAGGTGCATGCATTTGAAGTTTGTATGCAGTGGCTAGAGGCACTGGCATGTCCATTCACTCTCTCTTCTCTTTCTCTGCTAGCAAATAAATAAATAAATAAAATATTTAAAATGTGAATTTTTTTTGTTTGTTTTTGTTTTTCAATATAGGGTTTCACTCTAGCTCAGGCTGACCTGGAATTCACTATGTAGTCTCAGGGTGGCCTTGAGCTCAAGATGATCCTCCTACCTCTGCCTCCCGAGTGCTGGGATTAAAGTGTGTGCCACCACGCCCAGCTTAAAATGTGAAAATTTTTTTTATTAAAAAAATCCAGGCTGGAGAGATTGCTTAGTGGCTAAGGCACTTGCCTGTAAAACCTAATGATCTGAGTTTGATTCCCCAGTACCTACATAAAACCAGATGCACAATAGAGGCACATGCACTTGGAGTTCATTTGCAGGGGCTAGAATCCCTGGCGTGCCCATTCTCTCTCTGTCTCCCTCTGTCTGTCTCTCTCTCTCTGCTTGCAAATAAATTAATTAAAAACAAAATCCATGGGCTGGAGAGGTGGCTTAGCGGTTAAGGTGCCTGCCTGCTAAGCCTAAGAATGCCAGTTCCAATCTCCAGGTCCCACGTTTAGCCAGATGCAAAGTGAGATGGGGCGCAATGCTGCACTTGCCCACAAGGGGGCGCACACATCTGGAATTCGTTTGCAGCAGCTGAGAGTCTGCTGGCGGGCCCATTCTCTATCTGTCTTCCTCTCCCTCTCTCTCTGTCTCTCTCTGTGTCTCTCTCCAAAAAAAAAAAAAAAAAAAAAAAATCCATGCCAGCCTGTTTTAAGTTAATGTTTTTCCACTGGCATAATAGCAGCATGAATGTTATAGGGATAACAAACCACTTTCTGATTAGACTTGAGGCCTGTTCCACAAGAAGGAAATCAGTGGTTGATATTGTAATCCTGGTACAAAGCCCATGGCTGGGGAGACTATAAGCTTAGGGGGAACCTACTACTATTGTTATGCTAAGTGGACACACTGTCAAACTGCCTTCTATGTTTATACTTGTAGATTAGTGCTGCTCTCAGCTTCAATCAGAGAGAGGCATATAACCAGTTAAAGTGCTGAGAATAAGTGGCCATAGTATGCTTAGCCTAAACAGGACATCTATATCACTCCCTTGAAGGCCCAAGGAATATTGTGTAAGAATGGACAGAAAGAACATAAAAGTGGGAAGATGGGGAGAATATTGTGGAACGCTGTCTCTTGGACACAATGTGCAGTTACACTCATGAACTCAGAGTAGCTGTGCTTTCCTGCACAGGTGACATTCCCTTGTGGAGGGTGGGAGTTGCCCACGAGGCTCTACCCCTCTTGAAGGAACTATTGAAAATTAACAGTTCTGAGAGAAGGAGAGTCATACTGTTCAGTGGTCTAGCTACTGGTAAGTTTCCCATGCTTCAGTTAATAATCCCCACCTATAATCAAGCAAGCCTAAGGGGAAAATATGTTCAAAATACATTATATACATGCATGAAATTTTCAAAATTATATTGAAATTAAAATTTTTATTTATGTTTATGCCCATATGTTAATGCTACTCTCACTTGGTTAGAGAAGCTTCTCTTTTCAGTTAGCAGTAACTACTGGGGAGACTCAAAACTCATCAAAGTGCCAAGAAGAAGTGACAGTTGAGTGTTCAGCACAGAGTAAGACATCTCGATCACAACTCCCAAGGTTCAGGGACCATTGCAGAAGAGATGGTGGAAAGAATGTAAGAGCCCGAGAAAGAGGAGTTCTTTGGAATGCTGTCTTATAGACACAATGTGGCAGTTGCATTTATAACCTACAGTGGCTGTCACTACCTGCACAAGACCTGCAGAATACAAGGGAAAATTAAAAAATAAATAAAAATAAAAAAGAAGACTAGTTGGAAAGAAGCAAAGGTTCAGTGAAGGGGAAAATAGGGGACAGAGGCCAAAGGAGGGTGGTAGAAGGGGATTATGAGCAGGGTACCTTGTGTATATGTATGGAGGTTGTACCTTTTTTAAAAGTACAAACAAAAAAATTAAATTGTTTAAAAAGTAAAACAAGCCGGGTGTGGTGGTGCATGCCTTTAATCCCAGCACTCAGGAGGCAGAGGTAGGAGGATCACTTAGAGTTCGAGGCCACCCTGAAATTACAAAGTGAATTCCAGGTCAGCCTGAGCTAGAGTGAGACCCTACCTTGGAAAACCAAAAAAAAAGGTAAAATAAAAACCAGTGTTTCTTAGCCATAGCACATTTTTTTCCATTTGTTAAAAGATGCAATTAAGAGCTGGAGAGATGGCTTAGTGGTTAAGGTGTTTGCCTGCAAAGCCAAAGGATCCCAGTTAGATTCTCCAGGACCCACATAAGACAGATACACAAGGGGTGCATGTATCTGGAGTTCTTTTGCAGTGGCTGGAGGCCCTGGTGCACCCATTCTCTCTCTCTCTCTCTCTGCTTCTTTCTCTCTTTCAAATAAATAAATAAATAAATGAAATACATTTTTTTAAAAAAAAATGCAATTAATTTCCCAAAACTCTAATATTGCCAAACACCTTTTTTAAAACATGATAAACGAAAAGGCCACCTGTGTACTTCACTTGTTCTCTGAACCATATCTAACAAAAACTTTCTAAAAACCACAGACGGTTGAGAGAGTCAGGTGTGCAAAGTATGTTTGTTTTGATTTGGTTTTTTGTTCCATATGTTAACTACAATATAACAGGATGTTGAGAATATAACAAAGATAGGTAAGTAGGTAAAACTGGCATGAAAGAAGCTTCAGACATCAATGCCTTTCTGAATTATACGTTAAAATATGTGTGAATAGTTATTTTACATTTATTTAGTATTAAGTAACAAGAACTATTTTAAATATCATATTGATCCTTGTAACAATGAGTCACATACTAATTTCTTTTTTAATATACTTATTTATTTAAGAGAGAGAGAATGGGTGTGCCAGGGCCTCTAGCCACTGCAAATGAACTTCAGATACATGCATCACCTTTTGCATCTGTATTTATGTGGGTCCTGGGGAACTGAACCTGGGTCCTTTGGCTTTGTCAGCAAGTGCCTTAAACACTAAGCCATCTCTCCAGCCCCTACTAGTCTAATTTCTAATGAGGATACAAAGTTAGTACATGGTACAGCAGCCTGATCTCAGTGCATTATTTGTAAGCTCTGTTCACATACACAGCTTATCTGTCCCTTAACAGATAGAAGGACAGATCCAAAGACATCTAGAATATATCTATGCTGATACATATCTATCTATACAGAGATGTTCATGTACACATATACAGCGCAAGAGTGTTATGCAGATACCATAAATAATAAGACATAATTAAATGATAAAGAATAATTATGTGTGTTTGGACTATATGGAAATCACTTGTATGATTAACTGCCCTTACTAAACCAGGAGGTATTTTTAATTTGTGTATTCAATTTAAGTCCAAGATGGGGAAAAAATCACACTCACAGTAAGCAGTCAACAATTGTCCTCTAAGGGGTAGTTGTTCAGGTTCACGGAGCTGAAATGGGGCCGGATTGGGAGAACCCGTGCATTCAGTCTGGCAGGCTCAAGCGCACTACAGGGATGGTCAAACTGTGTGCAAGTGCCTTCGTATGATCAGATATATCTCTCATTCACTCTTGGATTTTTTTAACTATAGCTGCGATTTTTATTCTTCTACTAACCATAAATACAAACTAGTCTTACTTAGCCATAGCAAACCAAGAATCTATTTGAAAATAGAAAATGTTCTCTAATATATTAGAAGTGAAAATCTGGCAAAAATGACTATTCTGGAGATTGAGGCAGGAGGCTACATAGCAACACTCAAAAACAGGCTGGGAGATAGCACAGTGGTTAACAGCACTTGCTTGCAAGGCCTGCTGGCCCAGGGTTCAATTCCTCAGCACCCACGTAAAGCCAGACGCACAAAGTGGTGCATGCATCTAGAGTTCGTTTGCAGTGGCAAGAGGGCATAATGTGCCCAAACCTTCCTCCCCTCCCTCTTCCTCTTCGCAAATAAATCAAAAAAAAAAATTTTTTTTTTTTTGGTTTTTTTGAGGTAGGGTCTCACTCTGGCCCAGGCTGACCTGGAATTAACTATGTAGTCTCAGGGTGGCCTTGAACTCAAGGCGATCCTCCTACCTCTGCCTCCCGAGTGCTGGGATTAAAGATGTGCGCCACCATGCCCAGCTCAAATCAAAATATTTTTAAAACTTCACAGTGACTGATGCTACCCACACAAGACCTGCATAAATGAAGAAAAAAATTGATGACATCAAAATAAAAGAGAGAAGAACCTGGCGTAGTGGCACACGCCTTTAATCCCAGCACTTGGGAGGCAGAGGTAGGAGGATCACCATGAGTTCGAGGCCAGCCTGAGAGTACATAGTGAATTCCAGGTCAGCCTTGGCTAGAACAAAACTCTGCCTCGCAAAACAAACCAACAACAACAAATGCAAGAAATTTGTTGGAAAGAAGAAGGGATTCAGTAGGTAGGGGATTCAGGAGGGAGAAAAGGGAGGGTGGTGAGAAGGAACTATAATCATGATATATTGTCTATATGTATAAAAACTGTCCATAAAAAGGTTTTAAAATTAAAACTTAAAAACATATTTTAAAATTTATAAAAAAGAAAAATCTAGCAGAGTGTGCTGTCATTTCTTTTGCAATAAACACTAGTCTAAATTAAAACAATAGAGAACGAAAAAGATGATGTCATCAAATTAAAAGAGAGACTAATGGAGAGAAGGAGGGGATATGGTGGAGACTGGAATTCTAAAGTGGAATGGGGGGAGGGGAGGGAAATATCAGGTGGGGTTTTTTTGTATGTAAGTATAAAAATCAATAAAAAAACAATAATTAAAAAAAACAATAGAGAACATTATATTTAGTCTCAGTTAATTCCAAACCATATCATATTCAGTTACAAGTAAAAACTTTTTTCAGTATATGTGCTGCTAAAGTGAGCACAGTAAATTTTTTAACTATCCTCTAAGGCAAGAGGTGAACACTGCAACCAGAACATAAACGCTGATGCAGGTGACGCCACGTACCTCCTCTGCTGTCCAGAAGGATGCCTGGGCTTGCTTATACATCTTCCAAATATCAGGGTACTGGATTGGAAAAATGACAAATCGGCGGGAGCTCTTTCGGAGGAGTGGCTCTTCGTTTGGCCTCGTTTCATTTTCACTGGTATCTGAAGATAACTGCTTTGAAACACAAAGTACAAATATCCAGAGGTAGGAGGATCTCCAAGTGTTCAAGGCCACCCTGAGACTACAAAGTGAATTCCAGGACAGACTGAGCTATAGTGAGACCCTACCTTGAAAAACCAAAGAAAGGCCTGGAGGGATGGCTTAGTGGTTAAGGTGCTTGCCTATAAAGGCTAAGGATCCAGGTTTGATTCTCTAGATCCCATGTAAGCTAGATACACAAGGGGGTACATACATCTGGAGTTCGTTTGTAGTGGCTAGAGGCCCTGGCACACCCATTCTCACTCTCTCTCTCCTTCTCTCTCTCTCTCTAGTAAATAAATAAACAATAAAATATTTTTAAAAAGAAAAACAACAAAAAAAAGCAGTATAAACTTCCTTTTCATATAGACATTTCTTTTTTTTCCATGCCTAAATATACATCTGAGGACGTTAGGGAGACAGCATAGGGTTAGGTTTGGGACCAGTGTGCTTGTGTGGAATCCTCAGATAACTGGATAGTTGGATAATAATGTTTGATGAGTTGCATGATTATAGAAAGTTGCTTAACTACTCTGAGCCTAACTTTCTGCAGCTTAAAAATAACACTTCACTAAGATTATTCTGAGTACTAAAAGTGCTTTACTGCTACTTTGAGGATAAATACACAACTAGATCAACAAGATGGTGGGAAAATCCCTGTGTTTGTGGACAAAATGTTTCCTCCTCAGTGCCACTCTAATAGAGTGCTGGTGTGACTAGGCCACTGCTGCAAGTTATCTTCTTTTTGTGTGTGTGTTTCATTTTTGTAGTTTTTTTTCTTTTATTATTATTTTTTTATTGACAACTTCTTTAATTGTAGACACTATCCCATGTTATTTCCCTCTCTCCCCTCACTTTCACAAGTTATCTTTTTAATGGCTTTTTTTTCTGCTCTTAACTGGAATGCCATAATACTTACCAGAAAACACCTCACCCTTCATTCATCTAAATGTTCCCATATACCAGATTGTCTAATCTATGCTTCAGAATGTTTGTTATAGTACAAAATTGTTTTCACCTATAAGGACACATTAATATTCATGTCCTCTGTTTTTGAGGCAGGGTTTCACTCTAGCCCAAGCTAACCTGGAATTCACAATGTAGTCTCAAGGTGGCCTCGAACTCACAGCAATTCTCCTACCTCTGCCTCCCAAGTGCGGGGATTAAAGATGTGTGCCACCGTGCCTGGCTTCATGTTCTCTGTTAACAACTGTCATTCTTATTTCTAAGGATTTTTAAAATATTTTATTTATTTGGGAGACACACATGAGTATGGGCACACTGGGGCATTCTGCCACTGTAAAGAAACTCCAGACACATGTACCACTATATGTACCTGGCTTTATATAGGTGGGGAATCAAACTCAGGCCACCAGGCTTTGCAAGCTAGCATCTTTAACCACTAAGCCATCTCCCCAGCCCTAAAAGGAATTTTATAACAGAGTTAATATAGGGGCTAGAGAGATGGCACTCTAAGAGTTAATATAAATAAAAGTACTTTACACATTCTCAAGGCTATATACTTTTTAAATTATGTTAATATTAATGATTGGAATGTTTTTGGTTATCCACTTAAAGGTTGTCTCTATATTCAAAGAATTATCAGTAGTTATTTGATCAATAACTACCTTCTATAAGTGATCTAAAGTAACTTTCACTCATGAAATAAGAGAATGCCTAGAGAGGCTTAACAAGTGATACACCTGGGTAGGCACAGTGGCACAGGCCTGTTATTGCAATACTCAGGAGGCAGTAGAGGCAGGAGGATGCTAGTCCAAGGCTAGCCTGGGCTACATAGTGAAATTTTGTCAGAAGAGAGAGAGATAAATACAACTAAAATTAGTTAAAACTGAGGCCCAAATGAAGAGACAGGCAGAGGCTTACAGTCAACAGGTATTCATAACCTGTTTTGACACACATTGTTCTTTTTTAATTCCTCCAGGTTATGTTTTGAGTGTATTTTGATACTACTCTGCGTTTTTCTTTGTGTAATGTATTATATCACCAGAGTCAGGGCTAGAAATCTCTACCTTCCCTCCATTTGCTAAATGGGGAATTCTGAAAGTTGGGAAACACAAACAGTAACCCATTGGCACAAAACGTGCTGATCCTGAATGGAGTTTTTACATACTGATAGATAATCCCAGAAAGAATCTATGAAACTGCTGAAGACGAACATCTTTAAATCTGAAGCCACATCTGAATATCAACTTTCCCAGTCTATCTTGATAAAAAAAATAAAGGCACATTAGTAGTCATAAAGAACTCTACTTATTTATGAAGGATTAAGAGAAGTTCAATTGAGAGGATATTATCAAGATTGGGCCATGTGAAAAGAGGGAGGTTAACCAACACAAACCTTTGAAGTGAGCCACAGCTGACATAGTTTTTATCACGATGAATATTTTATATAATTTGAGGAAGTTCACTTAGGGATCTCTAGGGTACCCTCAGTAGACTTGTAATAAGAGAATGTTTTTGCTGGGTGTGGGGGTACACACTGTTAATCCCAGAACTGATGGGGGGGGGCATTTTTTGTTTTGTTTTGAGACAGAGTCTCTCACGGGCCTGGAACTAGGCTGGTTGGCCAGCAAGCCCCAAGTGATCTCAGACTCTCTGGCACTGAGATCACAATCGTGCTATCATGCACATCTCTAAATTTGATCTAAAGTTAGGTTGGGTTTGTCTGTTTTGCATACTAAATGGAAACTAAGAAGTTAATTTCAAAAAACTTTAAAGAAGGTCAATGTGGCCACTTTGATAAACAACATCTTGGCATCTGGCATCTAACATGAAGATTACTGGAAGTATCTGAAGGGTTTTAATCAGGCAAGTAATATTATTGAATCTGTGCTCGAAGATCATTTGTAGGAAATAACAGGATTTGAAGAGAAATTGGAGGTAGAAAGAACAATCAAAAAATTAGTGTGAGTTTGAGGCCACCCTGAAACTACAGAGTGAATCTCAGGTCAGCCTGGGCTAGAGTGAGACCCTGCCTTGAAAAAAAAAAAAAGTGTGCTATTCATCTTTGCTTCCATTAGGGTGTGAGGAGTAGTAATATGCACAAAGGAAGACTGACCTAAGTGGTATTCAGAAGCAGAAACGTCCATTCTTGCTAAGACTGTCTAACCCTGGAAGGTACATGATTTTTAAAATGACAAGAGGTACACATAAAATGTTGTATATTTGGAAAATAACTGAAAACTGGGCAAAACCTCTTGCACTTCACAGAAAATGTTTGACAGAACTTGAATCAACTCTTCCTACCAACCCAAGCATCAATAACAAAAAGTTACAAATACAAAGTTAAATATAAATAATATATAAATAAATATAAATAATATATAAATAACCATAAATAAAATATAAATACAAATATAAAGTCAATTCTATTAATAACAAGGATAATTAACTCAGTTTCAGCTGAACATACATCACTATGGCATAGGAGTGATTGAGATCCTATTAGGGATTGCCAAGGGAATGGATATGGTTATCCAGGAAAACTTGTAGAGAGCAAGAATACAACTGAGGCCAGGTGTGGTGGCGCACGCCTTTGATCCCAGCACTTGGTAGGCAGAGGTAGGAGGATCACTGTGAGTTTGAGGCCAGCCTGACACTACATAGTGAATTCCAGGTCAGCCTGAGCTAGAGTGAGACCCTACCTCGAAAATATATATATATGACTGAGGACACAGACTTACACAATGTTAGAGACTGCTAACATTTAGGACTTGAGATGTAGTTCAGTTGGTAGAGTGGTTAGCATGCACTCTAGTACACTAGAGTGCACATATATACCCTAGTACCACATATATAGGCCAGGCACCTCTATAATCCCAGCACTTGGTAGATGGAAGCAGGAAGATCCGAAGTTCAAGGTTAAGCACATAAAGTTCAAAGCCAGCATGGAATGAGACAGAAACAGAAAGAGAGAGGCAGACAGTTTATGGGTATCCAGAGGCTCATACTCCAACTCTTCTAACTTGTTCTTGAACCTCAGATGCTGACATTCATAAGGATCATTACTACGGACAATAGAGGATTTAAGAACAGGCATTAACAGAAAAAGGTTGTAGTTGGAAGATTAATCAGATATTCATGTGTAGGCTGAACTAGAAAAGAAAAAAAGCTCTAGTCTACTTTTAACAAAAAATTTTAAAAAACAGACTGACAAGTATAAATTATGGATTACTGAGTTTATTTAAGGAGAAATTATGAATTAAGAGGTTTATTTAGGGAAAAATTAGTATCTAGGAAAAAGCTGGAACAGGTATAAACATGGAAGACAGGATCTAGAAGCCCATGCCAAAAGATTTAGAAAAAACGCTCACACACCTGCATGTGACCAAAGTATAAACGTGCCAGCCCTGTACCTCCACACAGAAGACCTCTCTCTCCTCTCTCCTCTCTTTCTCTCAAATAAATAAATAAATGGGCTGGAGAGATGGCTTAATGGTTAAGGTGCTTGCCTGCAAAGCCAAAGGACGAGCTTCTACTCTCTAGGACTCACATATGCCAGATGCAAAAGCCAGATGTGTCTGGAGTTCATTTGCAGTGGCTGAAGGCCCTGGCAGACCCATTCTCTCCTCTTTCTCTCTCAAATAAATAAATAAAAATAAAAAATTAAGAGATCAGGTAGTGGTGGACTCAGGGATTAAGGAAGATAACAGAGAGAAAGAACCAAAGCAGGGACAGGGGAAATCCTGATGCCTGGAAAACAAGCAGTAAAGAAAGTCATTGAGAGTTATTACACACATGGCAGACCCAGTGTTTGGAGAAACTGCACATGTGGCAGACTCAAAGTCTGGAGAAAGTATACACGTGGTAGACCCAGAGTGTGGAGGAATTACATACATGGTAGACCCACAGTTTAATCATAACAAAGGGAAACAGGTATCAGGAAACATAATACCTGTAAGGAATGGAGAAGAAACTACACAGGTAAGGAGAACACCCTCCCCGCACCCCGCCGCTGCAGGCTCAGAGAGGGGAGAAGTATTCACTATTCAGATGAAAGAAGCTCAGATCAATCAGGTCCCCAAAATGGAAGATGAGGAGAACATTAGCATGGACAAGACTTTATAGTTAATTAGGATGGATTTCTGTCATCAGACTCAGGCATTGAGGGGAAAGACCTGACTGGTTTGAGAAGTCAGGGGGTTGACCCCAAAGACTAGTCCACCTAGGTAGTGTGCTAGATTAAGGAAGCAGTAGTGGGTGCTCATCCATTGTGGATGAGGTTGGATCAGCCCTTCCAGTGCTGGCAAGGTCAGCTGGGTGACTTCTGGTTCTCTCTTTGGGCTTCTGTCCCTCAGTAACTGCCTGCAAGGAGCTATCTTTCTCCTGTCTTTTTCAGTTGGCTATTTTCTTGGTGGGAATTGAGAACTTTGGGGAATTTATATGTGGAGAAGTGCATGACAGCACTAAGTTAGTGAAAGATTGACTTGACAATGGCAAATAGGACTGGATGGCAGGGAAAACGAAAGGTAGAGAGACGTCCAAGTTGTTGCTAAGCAACTGTGGAGTAATGAGAACGTGAAATAAAGCTGGGTGGCAGGCATCATCCACCAACTGTTTCAAACTCATGCTTTTAGATTCTTCTGCCTTAGTTTCTGGTCATGTGGTTTCTGGTCTGAAGAGGTGCTCAAGCATGCCCAGAAAAGAAAAATCCCCAACAAGCACTTTCAGCAGCCTGATGTAGGCGGGCATTCTAGGTGTTCCAACCTCCCATCCAGCCCTACTTCTGCCTCTTCCACTCGTCTGCCTGGTAGCTTTCTCCTACTTCTCCTACAGAATATCTGCATGCTCTCATGATCACATCCTTTTTCATAGGTATTATTTTCTTTTTATTTTATTTATTTGAGAGAGAAATATAGAGGATGGGTGCACCAGGGCCTCTTGCCACTGCAAATGAACTCCAGACAAATGTGCCACTTTGTGCATTTGGCTTTACATAGGTACTGAAGAATTAAACACAGGCCATTAGGTTTTGCAAGCACCTTTAACCACTGAGTCATCTCTCCAGCCTAACAGGTATCATTTTTCATTCTTATATACCCACCAAACTTTAAAAGCTGATAAAATACTGGCCCAGGACAAAACCTAGTTCTACTACTGAGTCTAATGAATGCCATTTGGAGTGTTCCGGCCTAAGCTTTCTTACCTTAATTGTTTTCAGAAAATAAGGAAAGTTTATGGACCCTATTCTCCACAGATTCACACGTACACATACAAAATCTATATATGACCTTATGAGACTCATAAACTCCCACTCAAGGCTGTGTATGGACCCTTTAAGGCAATGTTTCTTAAAATAAATGCTTGGTATATGGACTCAGACCCATCCCAAGAGACACTGATTCACTAGGTCTGGAGTATGGGCCCAGTAATTTACATTTTTGACAAAGAACTCCAAATCATTTTGATGCAGACTGGCGCATGCTTCCCTACCACATCCAGAGAACCAAAGTGCTGACAGCATCCTTGCATCTCAGCTTAAAAACTTTTGGACTAAAGTACTCACTAAAGCTCATTCTAGATCTAAAATATCTGCACTTTGTATTAAGCCAGACAAGTGTCATTAAGCAAAGCAGAAAAGTCTGTTCATCTAAGTAGAGAAACTGGTATTAAGTGTACTTGTTTTGAAAAGAAAAAGGAAAAAAAAGATGGTAATTGCTATTTATTAAATGTTTTCAAACTAAAATATACTTGGAATTTACAACTTTGCAAAGAAATGTGCAGTAATGATGCAATTAAGCATCAATATCTGTGAGTTGAAACTTTTAGGATCCCTTCCAAGTGTCACAATATTAAATTCAAGAACCACACACAGATTTGAGTACCAACAGTACTTCTCTTATTTCAACCAGTTTTTAAATATTTGCAAAATAACAGGGCATGGAAATTGTTCAGCAATAATTTAAACTACCATAGAAACGCTACAATCTATTTTTTTAAAGAATAAATATTTATTATCTTATAGTTACACCGGAAAGTAGAAAGTTTTATGTTTTTTAAAATATATTTTATTTATTTGAAGGAGAGAAAGAGGCAGAGAGGAAGAGAGAGAATGGGCATACCAGGGCCTCCAGCCACTGCAAACGAACTCCAGATGCATGTACCCCCTTGTGATTCTGGCTTATGTGGGCCCTGGAGAATTGAACCTGGGTCCTTTGGCTTTGCAGGCAAACGCCTTAACCGCTAAACCATCTCTCCAGCCCTTGTTTTTTGGGTTTTCCGAGGTAGGATCTCACTCCAGCTCAGGCTGGCCTGGAATTCACTATGTAGTCTCAGGGTGGCCTGGAACTCACAGCGATCCTCCTATCTCTGCCTCCCGAGTGCTGGGATCAAAGGCATGCGCCACCACGCCCGGCTCTACAATCTAATTTTAAAGCCCCAGCTGACGCACTGTTATTACCCACTTCTATTAACTCCGAAACAAAGAGAATGAACAAGTTAGACTGCACAAGTCAGATTGGTTAGGTGCCTACGACTTTTGCGGCACTTTGCATGAAGCACTTCACTGAATTCTCTGCGCGGGAAGAGTCTCGTTGGCACTGCTTTAAGTGGAGAACCTGACGCCCCTGAAGTCTCGCAGTTTCGTTAGGTCTGAGCCACCAGAGGCCTCCTAAACCTGATTTTCTTCGTCGTTTCGTTTTCGAGTCTTTCCCCTCTCCACCTGTCATCCCCGCCCCACGCCCCTGCGTCCATCCCCACCACACTTTCCCCAACGCTTTGCAGCTATCCGAGGGGTGAGTGCTATGCATCATCTCCTGCAGATCCGCCACCGTCTTCGGCTCTCCATCCCAGCTACGAGGGTTCCAGCACCAGGAAAAGAGGGCAAGCAAGGGGCGGATAAACAAGGGGACAAGGGGGTGCGGCTCTCCCAGGTCTGGAGGTCTCTCAAAGCCCTGCCCATGGCCCGCCTGGAGGCCGAGCAATCGGCGGGGGGGGGGGGGGGGAGGGCCAGACGGCACCACCGAGCCGCGGAGAGCGCAACGTGGGGCCTGCGCCTTCGATAATAAAATACCCGACAGCCGCCAGCAAGGGCCCGCCGACACTGGTAATGACAAGGCCGGCGGCGGACGGATGAAGCGACCGCACTTATTTACCTCCTCCGGCTCGAGCCCAGCCGCTTCCGGCTTTTCCCGGTCGCCCATGGCGCAGACTCCGCCAGAGCGACGGGAGCTGAGGGAAGAACCAGACGCCGCAGGCCACTTCCGACTAGGACGCGATCCCGGCGGCCCGCGGAGACCTGGAGCCGTGACCCGCCTCCAGCTGCGGGAATCCGCCTGGCAGCATCCGCCGGGCTTTCTCTCCTACGCGGACACCGTCCTTGCAGGGGCCAGATTGGCCCCGCCCCCTCCAGAGGCCCCGCCCATCACCTCCCTCCGGCCCCGCCCCGCGCCTCAGAGAACCACCTTAGCCCTCCGATCCGATCCCGATTGGCCTCTCGCCTCGGGGAGCCGCCTACCTCGGCTGACCCCGCTCCACTCCACTGAACCGCTCCCCGCTCCGTGCCTGCGGCCCGAGGGCGGCTCCACTGCGTCAGGCCTGTCAGCCTAAGGCCCCGCCCACTTCCGCTACGACTCCCGCCTCCCGGCACAGGCCCCGCCTCCCACCTGCTCGCTGACAGACCCTGCATGCCCCGGCATGGCCACGCCCACTCTCCACAGGACGCCCCGCTAGACACGCCCCCGGGGGCGGAGCTTGCCCTGACCAGCGGTACCTTCTTCGCCTGAGGGAACTTGCGGAGCGCCTGGGCGGACCGTTCACCTGGAACGCGAGGTGCGCGGCGTTCGGGGCCAGCTTCCCCGCTTCCTTCGCGGGGCCCCGGGTACACGGTAGGTTTCATTAGTCTTTCCTCCTCCCTGAGAGACGACTCCGGTAGAACTGCCCGCAGCATGACGGGTGGAGGGGGAGCGGGGAGTGGGAGGACGCCATTAAAAAGTCAATGAGAGGGCTGGAGAGATGGCTTAGTGGTTAAGGCATTTGCCTGCAAAACCAAAGGACCCAGGTTCGACTCCCCAGGACCCACCCACGTAAGCCAGATGCACAAGGGGGTGCATGCACCTGGAGTTCATTTGCAGTGAGTAGGCCCTGGCGCGCCCATTTCTCTCTCCCTATCTCTGTATCTCTGTCTCCACCCTCCCCTCCCCCCCAAAAAAGTCAATGAGAGCCGGGCGTGGTGGTGCAAGGGACCCAGTACTCGGGAGGATCACTGTTCCAGGCCAGCCTGAGACTACATAGTGAATTCCAGGCCAGCCTGGGCTAGAGCGAAACTCTACCTCAATAAAAAACAAAACAAAAAGTCAATGAGAAGGACTGGAAAGATGGCTCAACGGTTAAGGCGCTTGCCTTTGAAGCCTGCGCAATCCACGTAAGCCAAGATACACAAGGTGGTGGAACATGGGTCTGGAGTTCGTTTGCAGTGTCTGGAGGCCCTGGCGTGTCCCTGGCGTGTCTCTCTCTCTCTATCTGCCTTTCTTTCTCTAATAAATAAATAAAAATATTCTTTAAAATTTTTTTTAAATTTGATGAGGAAAAGACCGGCTTGTTTTGTAATTCAGTGACCGAAAGGGGGGAAATGATTGAAGGGGCGGAAGATGTGTGAGTGTGTATGGGTGGGTGGGACTTGACAAGGGAAAATTGCTATTTTCAGGGAAATATCTTGAAACTCCTGTGACACTGTTTGAACAACTATTAGTAATGCTTATTGACCTTTCACAAAGTGCCAGTGTTTTTTTTTTATGTAAATTAGCTCATATCCTCTTTAGGACATTTCTGTGGAGTAGATAACTACAATTTTTCCTGTGTTGCAGATTAAGAAACTGAGCCTTAGGATAAATAAGGTTACCTGACCAAAAAAAAATAGTGGCACCCAGCCTGTCCTTACTATATGCTCATCTCAAATCCAAAAGTTAAGGGGTAGAAAGATGCCACACTCTCCTGTACTGTAATGGGAAAAGACGGTGGCTACAGATGGTGACAATAATTAAAGTCATCAGTTTTTTTAATGTCAAGAATAATGGGTAATAGGTCTAGAAAGATGTCCCGGTGGTCAAAGGCACTTGCTTGCAAAGTCTGATGGCCCAGGTTCACTGCCCCAGTACTAATGTAAAGTCAGATGCACAAGTGGTGCATGCATCTTGAGTTCATTTGCAGTGGCAGCAGGTGCTGGCACCCTCATACTCACTTTTTCTTTTTCTTTTTCTTTTTCTTTTTCTTTTTCTTTTTCTTTTTCTTTTTCTTTTCTTTTCTTTTCTTTTCTTTTTTTTTTTTTTTAGGTTTTTCAAGGTAGTGTTTTACCCTAGCTCAAGCTGACCTGGAATTCACTATGTACTCTCAGGATGACCTCGAACTCATAGTAATCCTCCTACCTCTGCCTCCCAAGTGCTGGGATTAAAGGTGTGCGCCACCACGCCCGGCTCCCATACTCACTTTTTCTGTTTGCCTTTCTCATTGAAATGTGAATGTGAACCTTGAAAGCATATCATTATGGGCATGAATTCCAATATTCTCATTTTTTGGCTGTGGGGGGCAACTTATACACTCTGAGACTCAGTTTCCTCATCTACAATGTAATTATATTCTCTCTCAAAAGATTGTATGGATTTAATATGGATTTTATAACACTCATGGGGATAGGAAATTACCTTGATGCAAAGGTAGCTTCCAAGTACCCTACTAGTCAGACCTTCCAGAGGTTATGGAATAGAAAGTCTTAGATCCAGGTGACATGTTGAATTATATAGTTTGTTTGTTTTTATTTTAAGTGAGTTAAATAGCAAGACATTTGATTTAAAGGGAAAACTTGGATTTGAGTAATTTATCCATATTTAAGGACAGATTTTTTTTCTCACATATAATAGCTGCATACAAAAAAGTTGGGCTAGCCAGGCGTGGTGGCGCACGCCTTTAATCCCAGCACTTGGGAGGCAGAGGTAGGAGAATCACCATGAGTTTGAGGCCACCCTGAGACTACATTGTGAATTCCAGGTCAGCCTAGACCAGAGTGAGACCCTACCTCAAAAAACCAAAAAGAAAAAAAAAAAAAAGTTGGGCTGGAGAGACGGCTTAATGGTTAAGGCTTTTGCCTGCAAAGCCAAAGGACCCAGTTTTGATTCTCCAGGACCCACATAAGCCAGATACACAAGGAGGCGCATGCAACTGAAGTTCGTCTATAGCCCTGGCACACCTATTCTCTCTCTCTTTCTCTCTCTTGCTCTCAAATAAATAAAATAAAAATAAATATTAAAAAAGAAAAAAACAAAAAGTTGTAAAATTGTTCTTGATTTTACAATAAAAAATTCTCTAATCAAAAAAGTTGTGCAAGGATTTAAAAAAAAATTTTTTTCAAGGTAGGGTCACCACACCTGCCAAGCAGCTTCTGGCTTTTTTAAAAAAAATCAATTTATGCTGGGCACGGTGGTGTCTGCCTTTAATCCCAGCACTCGGGATGCAGAGGTAGGAGGATCACCATGAGTTCAAGTCCACCCTGAGACTGCATAGTTAATTCCAGGTCAGCCTGGGCCAGAGTGAGAGAAAAACCAAAAAAAAAAAAAAAATCAATTTATTTGCAAGCAGAGAGGAGAGAGATAGAGAGAGAATGGGCATGCTAGGGCCTCTAGCCTCTGCAAACAAACTCCAGATGCATGTGCCCCTTGTGTAGCTGCCTTACATGAGTCCTGGGGAATCGAACCTGGGTCCTTTGGCTTTGTAGGCAAACACCTTAAACACTAAGCTACCTCTCCAGCCCTGTGCAAGGATTTTTGTGGGTTTGTTGTTAAAATAATAGAGTAGGGCTGGGATTGTGTAGGTCAGTGATAGAGCGCTTACCTAGCATGAACAAGGCCCGGAGTTCAATTCCCAGCATCAAAAAAACTGAGATGCCAAGCGTGGTGGCACACACCATTAATCCTAACACTCCAGAGGCTGACGCAGGAGGATCACTGTAAGTTTACAGCCAGCCTGCACTACAGAGTGAGTTCCAGATCAGTTATACTAGGGTGAGACCCTACCTCAAAAAAAAAAAAAAAAAAAGTGAGAATTAAAAAGTCACTGAAATGTATTTAGGTGATTAGACCATGACACGGTGCCCTTATCAATGGATTAAGCTATGTATGGATTTGTAGCTTAACAGATTTTCAAGGAGGTATTTGCTATAGAAGCAACTCCCCTTTTGCATCCTATTAGCCAAGAGGTGAGCAGATTTGCTAAATCATGCTGTTTGCCTTATGATGAGAGTCAAGTTCTACTTACCACAGGCTCAGGAGCAGTGGAACCAAGTTACCATGAACTGAAAAAACCACAGGCCAAAACTGATCATTCCTTCTTGTAGTGCTGAAGATAAAACCCAAGGGGTTGCAGTACCACTGAACTATATCCCCAGCCAAATCTTTCCTCCTGGTAAGTTGATTATCTCAGCTATTTTGTCACAGTGATGGAAAGCTAATACACACAGTCCCTTAGGTATATACAAACATAAGATCAGTCATAAAATCCTTATTTTTAAAGTTGTATACAACTAAAAATTAAAGTATCTAAGCTAAAATTATAGAAATAAAAATCAAATTTACCACCTTTTGCTTTGCTGATCTGTCATGCATCAGTGTGAACTTGGTAGTGACATGAATGAAACCATGTTCTTTTGTATTCTACCCATGGCATACTGAACTCTGCTTTTTCTTCAACAACTGCCTTTATATCAAAAACAAATGTTTCATTTGCATATTGAAGTTGCTTTCCCCCCCCCCCTTTAGTTACTAAAAATGTATTAACATCAGACCAGAAGCAGCTTATGGGAGGAAAGGGTCTGTTTTGGCTTATAGTTTCAAGAAGAAGTTTTATCATGGTGGGGAAGGCATGGCAGAGCAGGCAGCTGGGCCATCACACACATGTTGTCGTAGCAGCAGGAAGGAAGTAGTCCTCGTGAGCTAGCTCTCAATCCCCAGGGGCTAGAGGAATCAAGTCAAGGACTGCCTCTAAGCAACATCTCCTCCAGCAAGGCTCTACCTCCAATGGTTCTACTACCTTCCCAAATCACCACCAGCTGGGGAACAAGTATTCAAAACACATGATGTATGGGGAACATTGCACATTCAAGCCACCACAAAGGGCTTCTCTGACCAGTGCCATCACAATGTCATACAAGTGATGTGTTTTTTGCTCCCTTTTTCTAGGATAGCTGACTATAACAGGTAGTATCTTAAGTGTAGATGTGGCTTTTCTTTAAAATTTAGAATGATGAATAAATAAAGCACAAAATAGTTTGCAAAGAATAAGTAATGCATTAGGTGGCTTCAGAAGTACCAACTCTTAGGTGTAGGTAGTCATAATCAAACCTTCAACAGATGGTCTTTTCAGGAACATTAAACCATAATCTTACCATGGTCCTAACGACTCATCTTAGCTCACAATGCAGAATGCATTTAGTTGGAGCAAATCAAGACTGAAACCTAGTAGGGTAAACAGTAAATCCTGTCTATATACAGCTCCATATTCAGCATCCACAGTACATGATGCAGAATGTGTGTTCCCAAGGGCTTAGGCCAAACACCCCTATGGCCTTGCTGGCTGTGGCCCACGTAGCTTCCTCTTGACTGGCTCTCCTTGGTGCCTTTGACATTCTTTAGAAGACCTTCCTTGATCCCAGTGTATCTAACTTCCTGGCGTCTCCACTGCATATCTGATTTCACTCTTACAGGGTTGTGAATCAGAGGCACCCTACAGTGATCCTGACCCTTTCATATGCTGCCTTGACTCCCAGGCTTTTCTTTGAAATCTGAATAGTAGTCCACAACTCCATAACTCTTCCATTCTTTATGTGGACAAAACCAGCAACATGAGGACAATGCCAAAATCTGTCACTGTTGCGGTCCCCGCTAAGGCCAGCTCAGGAGGGACGGTAGGGTCTCTGCCGAGTTGGGGTGAGCTGCGCAGAGTCATGACACAGACCCCGGGAGTTGGGTGAAAGCGGGAAGCGAGCCTCCGCAAACTCGTTTATTGAGGAAGTGCACGTGGGTTTTAAGGGGCTTGGCTGGCTAATCGTTGTATGGGGTGGTCCCCTTTTTGTGAATAATGACAGCCTGTCTCTGGATAGGACATCTCGTAGCAGGCTTCTCGCAAGCATGGGGCTGTAGCTGTTGTCACGCCAAGCCTGCGCAGAACGCCATTTTCACAGAAGCCACTTCCTGTTTTCTTCTGCCATGCAGTCTGGCTAGGACCAGGCCTATATTGTGCCATACATGTCACCAGCTCAAACAATAGACATCCTACTTGGACCATGGGATAGTGGCCTCTGAGCACAGGAAGACAATTACTTATAGACAGAGAAGGGAACTCCAAGGGAATAGTTCCTTTTGTGGTCTTGTGAGTCCTGAGGCTCTCTACTCATGAAATCAAAATCCTTACATAAAAGTCACAAATCCCAAACTGTAAGTTTGAAAATCACTGAAATAGGTGGGTCTATATTTAACAAGTCATTCATTTACCATTCAAAAAGACCTCCAATAGGAAGGTTACAGTTCTATAGGCATAAAGACTAGAGCTAATTGGAATAGGCCAGGTGCAGAATAATGCGAGCTTGATATAAACAATGGGGGATAATCCAAGAGTAAGTTGAGTTGATGCATGAGTTAAGTACATGTTCTCAAGATGCCTTACATGCCTTGAAGACTGGTTATTTATGGAAAATATGGTGGAGGAAGTACTATACAATGACTACAAGTTTCTACTTGGAGGACTAGGAAGTTAGCAATGCCCTGTGTCAATGAAATCTCAATGGGAAGATTTCAAGTTTGGATTAGCTAGGTATCTTATACTGTAGCCCAGAAGTAACTGGCTCAGTCACAAACGTGATATAGCTCTGACCACCTCAGTCTTATCAAACCATACTTCTATTCATAACCAGGCATGGTAACACATGTCTTTAGTCCCAGTACTCAGGAGGCAAAGGTAGGAGGATCACTGTGAGTTCAAGGCCAGCCTGAGACTACATAGTGAATTCCAGGTCAGCCTGGGCCACAGCAAGACCCTACCTCAAAAAAAAACTTAAAAAAATTCTATATTTCATATTTATAATGAATCAAGCAGTTTCACAAAAGAATCAGCAAGCAAGCAATACATGTTTTCTGCTTTAAGGTTCATTGTACAAAGAACATTTCCCCTCTTACCTATTATAGACACTGACATGTTCAGGGCAAACAGAACAAAGGAAATGAGGGCACTTTTACTCATTTTTGTTAGTTGTGAGAGACTATGTAGGTTTTAGTCAGATAATACAATAGTAAATCAACATTTCAGAAGTGCAGTGAGGCACAGTTCTTACTTGTGAAGTAAGTAGAAGCTGGCCAGGTCAGGAACTGCTTCTTAATGATGTGACTTAACTAGATCTGAACTATGAATAGGAACTAACATCCCCAAATGAGAGACCAAAATAGGTATGATGGTTCACACCTGTAATCTCCACTAAGGAGACTAAGATGAGGATTCCAAGTTCAAGGCGAGCCTGGGCTACAGAGTGAGTCCCTGTCTCGACAAAACCAAAGAACCAAAATGAGGGAATCACAAAAGGCAGTAAAGTCAGACAGAGGTCTATATATGTAAGCCCCAATGTGATATGGCATAACCAACCAGGGCATTACAAGTTTATTTATTTGAAAGGGGCAGATAAAGAATAGGTGTGCTCTAGCCACTGCAAATGAACTCCAGATGCATGGGCCACCTTGTACATCTGGCATTATGTGGGTACTGGGGAATCGATCATGGGCTTTGCAGGTAAGCAAACGCCTTAATCACTGAGCATCTCTCCAGCACAGTTCTTTTTATTTTTTATTTTTCTTTTTTTTTGAGGTAAGGTCTCACTCTAGCCCAGGCTGACCTGGAATTCCCTATGTAGTCTCAGGGTGGCCTTGAACTCAAGGTGATCCTCCTACCTCTGCCTCCCAAGTGCTGGGGTTAAAGGTGTGCACCACCATGCCCGGCTCAGTTTTTTTTTTTTTTTTAAATATCTTTTTATTTGCTTGAGAGAGAGAAGGATCAATGAGAATATGGGCATGCCAGGGCCTCTTGCCACTGCAAATGAATTCCAGACACACATGCCACACTGTGCATCTGGCTTTTACATAGACATTAGGGAATCAAACCTGGGCCCACAGGCTTGTAAGTAAGCACTTTTAACTCTGAGACATTTCCCCAGCCCCTAAGTTTTTGAATGTACAAGTTAACAAGTACAAAGAAGGCTGTAAAATACAATTCCAAAAATAAAGAATCTAGTATCTAGTGTTGAGTCTGGACTTCATCTTAAATGCCCATGGAAAGTCAACCTATTTTAAAGAGGTGAGTGACATAATTTAAGAAAGCTTTACTTATGCACATTGAAGGAAGCAACACATTTAATGGAGAAGCTAATTAGTAGGTTGTTGGAGTAATCCAATGATGAAGGTTTGATTGTTAAATGCCCCCCTCCCAACACCAAACTTTGAAAGCTTAGCCTGTGGTGCCAGTGGAACCTTTAGAAAGTGGGGCATAGTGAAAGCTAGTTAGGATAGTGGGGATATACCCTTGATATTGTGACCTTGGCCCTTGTCTCTTCCATTTTGCTTCCTGGCCACTAGTAAAAAAGTCCCTTAGACCGGGCGTGGTGGCGCACACCTTTAATCCCAGCACTCGGGAGGCAGAGGTAGGAGGATAGCCATTAGTTTGAGGCCACCCTGAGACTACATAATGAATTCCAGGTCAGCCTGGGCTACAGTGAGACCCTACTTAAAAAAAAAAAAAAAAAAGTCCCTGGACTATGTGTGCCGGGAATTAAGCCTGTGCCTCTGAAGAAAAATAATTTGGTTCCACTATGCATTACTTGTTACGTCATCTCATCACTTGTCCAGAGTGACTGGTCAAGTGACCATGGACTGAACCCTCCAAAATGTGAGCCAACATCTTCCCTTCTTAGGAATTTTGTCACAGCAACAGAAAGCAATATATTAAATAATGGCATTGTAGGGAAAAGCAGATGAATTCAAGAGAAAAGGACTGTCCAGGAACAGTGGTACCTGCCTATAATCCCAGCATTAGGGAGGCTGGAGCAAGAGACTCTTGAGCTCAAACACAACCTGGGCAAGAACATCACTGAACCAGTCCAAGCAATAAGGATTGATAGTTAACAATAGGGCTTGGTGGCTAATTTGAAGATAGGGACAATGAAGACATTGAGTATGCCTTGGGATCTAATCAATTTCTGTATTTTCAAACATGCACGGTTTGTGTTAAGTATTGGGCTTACAGAAGTGAATGAGTTTCTAATGGCTTCTGCTCCTGTGAAGGATCAGCAGGAAAAAAAAAAAAAAAAGCAAACCAGTTTCATAGTACCTGGACCAGCTATGGCGGGAATTAAACTTAGGCTTTTGACGCTTTTAGGATAAAATTACAGAAGTGGGAGGGCAGGGATTTTTTTTAAATTTCATTACTTTCCATACTTTCCAAGAGTATAAAGGCACAATAGGAGTGGGGAAATACAGATAACAAGAAAATTATATGAAAATTCTGGTTTTTCTTTCATTCCTTTACTGAAAACTTGGCCATTTTTTATTTGCAGTGCCTCATGTATGTATGCAAGTAGGTATTCTACCAAATGAGTTATATCCCAAGCTCACCTACCTCACTTAAACCTTACATTGTACTTTAATATTGGCAAGTGTCTACTAAAGTTTTATTTTAATATTTATTAGAGAGAGAAAATGGGTGCACCAAGGCCTTCAGCAGCTGTAGACTCCTAACACCTGCACCACCTTGTGTATCTGGCTTTATATGGGTTCTGGGGAGTCTAACCCAGGTCCTTTAGTTTTGCAGGCAAGCGTCTTAACCACTAAGCCATCTCTCCAGCCTATTGTAACACACACACACACACACACACACACACACACACACACACGATTTTTTCAAGGTAGGGTTTCACTCTAGTCCAGGCTGACCTGGAATTTAAGGTGGCCTTGACCTCAGAGTGACTTTCCTATCTCTGCTTCCTGAGTGCTGGGATTAAAAGCATGCACCATTATGCCCAGCCTCTTTTAATATTTTAAAAAATAACTTTTTGGGCAGGAGGGATGGCTTAGCGGTTAAGTCACTTGCCTGCAAAGCCAAAGGATCCAGGTTCAATCCCCCTGGGACCCATGTAAACTAGATGCACAGGTAGCACGTGTGTCTGGAGCTCATTTGCAGTGGCTGGAGGTCTTGGCCTGCCCATTCTGTCTCTCTCAAATAAAAATAAATTAAAATAACTTTTTATTTATTTGATGGGGGGAGGAGAGAGAGAATGGGCACATATTCATGGCATTCCTGCTTTCAAGAGAATCTAGAACCATATTCAGTGAAGTAATTATCCTGAAGTAATACTAGTCTTGGGTGATTATTTTGAGTTATGTACAACTGCTGGTACATCAAACACGTTAATGTTCAAATTTGTAGACCTGGTACTATACTAAGCATGACATAAATACAGGTATTGACCCCATAAGCCTTTTATCATAGGCTGTAACCTATGATTCCATTATACAAACTGAAAATTTTTACATGTTGCTACTACTTAGGAGCACAAGATGACTCAATGGCGAAAGACTCAGTTGCGAAGTTTGTTGGCCAAGGTTTGATTCCCCAGTGCCCACATAAAGCCAGACATGCTCATGTCTGGAGTTTGGAGTTCATTGCAGTGGCAGGAGGCCCTGGCCTGCCCATACTCTGCCTCTAATTCATATTACCTTAAATCTCATCTGTAATGGTTAATTTAGGTTATCAACTTGATAGGATTTAGAATCACCATGCAAAGAAATTTCTGGACATGTCTGTGACAGCATTTCTAGTTCAGGTTAACTGTGTTGCAAAGATGCACCCTAAATATGTGTGGCACCATTCCATGGTCTTGAGTCCTGGGCTACACAAAAAGGAGAAAGCTGCAGGGCGAGGCGGCTCACGCCTTTTAATACCAGTCCTCTGGAGGCTGAGGTAAGAGGCCTGCTCGGAGTTGAGGCCAGCCTGAGACTACATAGTGAATTCCAAATCAGCCTGTACTGAGACCCTATCCCAAAAAAAGAGAGAGAGAGAGAGAGAGAGAGAGAGAGAGAGAGAGAGAGAGAGAGAGAGAAGCTAGGTGACCAACAGCCTTCATTTCCTTCTGCTTCTTGACTTACACTGAATGTGATCAGCTGATTCCTGTTTCTGCCATCATAACTTCTCTGCCACGATGGAATGGACCTTCTCGAACCAAAATAAACTCTTCCTTAAGTTGCTTTTGTCAGGTATATTGGCACCACAGGGAGAAAGGTAAATTTAATGACAAAAATATCTTTTAGAAATCTTTTTTTTTTTTTTTAATTTTATGTATTTATTTGAGAGAGGAAGAGGCAGATAGAATGGGCATGCCAAGGGCCTCCAGCCACTGCAAATGAACTCCTGACACATATGCTACCTTGTGCATCTGGCTTATGTGGATACTAGGGAATCAAACCTGGGTCCTTAGGCTTCATAGGCAAAAGCCTTAACCACTGAGCCATTAGCAAAAACTTATGAATCACTATTTGTTCAAAGTATCAGAATGACCAAGTGGTCTAAGTTACCAGATCAAAAGTACTGCAGAAAGCCTCTCATAAAATTTCATTATTCAATGCTGTACTAATTTGCATATGTCAAAGTGCCCTGCACATGGTAGGTACTCAGTAAAATAATGTTGTAATCAGCAGTCTGATAAGTCACATTTTAAATACATTTGTCCATCAATTGAATGGTATTTAAGAATTCATCTGTATTGACCTTTGTACCCAGGCAATCCTGAGGGCACTTCATCCAATCTTTAACAGAAAAAAGAATCAGGACTGATCAAAGGTTGCACTGTTCTGTAGATTCTATGTGGGGAAAGGTTTGTCTCTAAGGAACTTTCCAGCAGGGGGTTTATACTCATGAGTAAAACTGTGCTCTTTGGGATGGGTTTTAAAATCATATGGACACTGTTAGGATGGAAGATATCTGGCTGCTACCATTTACTGAATCACCAAAGTGAGAAAACAGCAATGCACAAGAAACTGCGTCAGATTACAAGTAACACACATAAATCAGGAGAGTTACTGCCAAGGGAAGATCTCAATTTTAGACTAAGCCTTGAAAATGCTGAGTATTGTCACACACATAAAAATAATCACATCTTTTATTTATTTATTTGAGACAGTCAGAAAGAGAGAGAATGGGTGTATCAGGGCCTTTAGCCACTGCAAACGAACTCCAGATGCATACACTACCTTGTGCATTTGGCTTACATGGGTCCTGGGAAAATAGAAGCTGGATCCCTTGGCTTCACAGGCAAGCACCTTAGCCACTAAGCCATCTCTCCAGCTCAATAATCATATCTTAATTAAACTAGTCAGTGGATCACATGCATACAAAAAAACGGACATCAAACAGAGTGAGAATACTTGGAAAGGAGGAGTTTAGCATGAGGGGGAAAGAAAGGCAATGGGAGGTAAATATGATCAAAGTACATCACATACATGAACAAAAACTTTAAATAAATTTTGAGAAAAAATGTGTATTAGCTGGGTGTGGTGGCGCAGGCCTTTAATCTCAGCACTCAGTAGGCAGAGGTAGGAGGATCACTAAGAGTTCAAGGCCACCCTGAGAATACAGAGTGAATTCCAGGTCAGCCTGGGCTAGAGTGAGACCCTACCTTGAAAAACAAAACAAAAAAATTATCTTTATAGAAGAGATATTTGGGAGCAAGTATTAAGTAGAAAAAAAAATCATTCTTTTGAAAAACTTCTCAAGCCTGCCCCAGTATGCCTGATATTCAGATAGTTTAGGAAAAAAAGAAAAGGTAGCAGGACTTTGAAAATTCTCAGTAAAGTTCATTCTTGGTCTTCTCTTAATTTTGTTTTGAGTTCTACCAAATTTAATCACTAAACAAGACCAAAAGAGAACTTTATTTGACATGACTTTATTTCACATTTAGAACCATTTTATGCTTTACTTAAAAAAAAAAAAAAAGACTCACTCTGCTTTTAATATTACTAAAGGCATTTTAACCAAATCTTGATTTAGGAAGACTTCAGACATTGTGCATTAAGTATCTTCATTCTTTCAAAAGCTATTAAAAATAATTTCACAATTAGGGTTCCAAGTGTTCTAGTCAGAGCTAGTTTGTTCTCATTTGATATTCTATCAAGTCCATCATGTGAATACAAGGGTTATTGTGACATGTATTTATTTTATCTCTCAAACACACCAATGCTAATCAGCTCTTCATCTAATTACTATTTCATTGTTTCAGAAATAGCATTTAGATTAAAACACCAATGTCATGTTGGCTAATTTATAAACATCTAATACAGCTTGGTTTTGTGTATGTTTTAAGAATATCATGAGCTTTACAACTATCCTTCCATTTTAAGTATCTGTAGTGTCAAAAGGATTGAGAATATCATGTGGTTGAGTCTTTTAAAGGAAGTTATATAATAAAATCAGTGTCTTTAAACATGATAATGATTTTCAAGGCCGAAGTCTTACACAGGAATTGGAAAGTACAAAGAATCTCTCTCATTTTAATATGTAAAGTGATAAGGTCCTAGTGAAGATTTAGTGAAGAAACATTTCCTCATTATGTCACTGAACAGCTGTTAAAAACACAATAATTTAAGGAGATGGTCCCTAGGCTACATAATCAATCATCAAAAAATAACCTGTCCTTTAGTTTTAGGTAAGTAAACTTTCTGTGCCAAGTAATGGTCACATGTCACTACTTCTTGTAAAAAGAAAAGGTGGCCTGGCCAGGTGCCATTCAGGATTCTCTGCTAACTGTAAAATGTGGACTGATTTTCTTCTCTCTCTTATAGTCCATGTGTGTATAACCGTTCAGTTCTTATAATAAAAAAAAATGTAGATAACCATGTCAACATATTGCCCTTTAGTTTAAAAATGTACAACTACATAAATAAAAACTATTTTTTCTTCAGTGTTACTTGACATTTCTTCTGTAATTTATTTAAAAAAGTAAATGTAACAAGATACTTAAAAAAGGCTAGATACAAAAGTAGTTAAGCTGCTCACGAACATTTAAAATTTTCCAAAATGTATTTTCAATAATCATGATCTTATACAACATTTTACAGTTATCAGAAAGTGCCCAGGCTGAGCATACAGAACTGAAACACCTCAGGACAAATGTCTACCTAGAACTGAAGTGCAGTAACCTCCTGACTGACTTGCCTTGAAATAGGGATACAAAGAAAAAAGGTGATTGTGATAAAGTCTTGTGCATTGGCCCCACCATATGTACAAAAAGTGCCCTCACTCAAGTGAACAAATTACATGCAAAATATTAATGATATCATTTCACACCCTAGAGCTCAATGCAGCTGAAATAAACCGCAATAAAAGTGGTTTTTATAGGTAAAAGTGATTTCATCTCTAAGATCTAAATGCCAAGAACTTTTTTTTACAAGTTCCATATACATAATACACAACTGCAGCCAACCACAAATTCAACACCATAAAAAAGTTAAAATGAAAACACAGAACATACTTAATTTTTTATTTTGAAATTCCCTATTCCCTCTATACAAGAACCTTTGCTGAAACACTTTCCACAAAGGCAGCAGTGAATTTTCAGAACATTTTACATTTTTCCCCCTCAGCAAAAAAGATAAATCACAGTGTAAATTATGTTCTGCTGTCATCTTTGGCTGGGGTTAGACCCAGAAGTTGTTGACTAGCAAACCATTTAGCCAAATGTTGCTAGTGCTTCTCAGGCCTTTTAGCTACAAACTCAGCAAGGAATGTTTGCATTTAAATCTCATTAAGTTATCACTAAGGGGATATGACAGCATTAACTTCCATAAACTTTATAGACAAATGGAAACAAAAAAATCTACAAAATTAGCTAGTAATATTACACAGCAATACACACTTTTTGTACTCTACACAAAACCAAAATTCTTGGTCTTAATGGCGAGTAGCAACTTCTGTTTGAGAATCTGTTTAGAGGAATAGAGTGGGACGTAAAGTCGAGAAATGCAAGTATTTGCAGTGGGAAGATGTTGGTCATCTGGTGGTCTTATTGTGATTGAGGGCATTGGCTGAAATCCTTCTTCACTGGCTGGCAATGATGGGCTTGATGTCCAAAAGTAAACCTAAACAGGAACATATAGTTACAATTTTGGCTTTTATAGGGTTAATATTCTACGCTTAGTTCTGACAAGATAAACACAGTATCATTCTCATATTTATACCCCTTCAGTTTTAAAACTTTCTTATATTAAAAAAAGAAGGGCTGGAGAGATGGTTTAGTGGTTAAGACACATGCCTGCAAAGCCTAAGGACCCCAGTTTGATTCTCCAGGTTCCACGTAAGCCAGATGCACAAGGAGGCACACGCATCTGGAGTTTGTATGCAGTGGCTAGAGGCCCTGGCACGCCCGTTCTCACTCTCTCTCCTTCTCTAATAAATAAAATCTTTAAAAAAAAAAAAAAAAAAAGATCAGTTATACCTCAATGAAACCAATTTCTTCCTAAAGTAGTATGTGCAAGGTTCAAGGAAAAAAAATACTCTGACATGAAGCTATTGGGCCAAATGGTCTCTAAAGGCCCTTTCTATAGGTAAACTCTCTAAGATATCTACTAATGAAAAAAGAGCCCTCATATAAAAAAGATAGGAGCCTAGGTTCAACATTCCCATGTATTGGTAATCTACTAACAAAATAATACAGTAACTAAATGTTGGGGAATATCCACTATATATATCACAATTGATGTAGGAAGTCATACCAAGTCACTATGCATCTATTTATTTTGCACACAGATATTAATCTTTAGTCTATCCACAATATACTGTTAACTTCTATTTTACTTTTGTTATGTAAATATACTAACGCCAAGCTTATGCTTCTCTGAAATAATTATTTCAGTGAATATAAAACGTTCTTCATTGATCCATCTTTCTGTATCTTCATTTATGTACCAACTTCAGTGACAGTGTTTTCCTCTCTTAAGGAAAACCATTTTTAAACCATGGCATTTATTCAACTAAACACTGGCATCATCCAACTTCCCAGAGTTAGTCAGAACCCTAAACATAATTACATTGAGAACTGTCATCTAGAATACTGGGCCGGGGGGGGGGTGGTGTGGCAGTGAACATGAATAAATGGGGCCGGGTGTGGTGGTGCACGCCTTTAATTCCAACACTTGGGAGGCAGGGGTAGGAGGATCACCGTGAGTTTGAGGCCACCCTGAGACTACATAGTAAATTCCAGGTCAGCCTAGGCTAGTGTGAGACCCTACTGTGAAAAAAAAAAAAAAAGAAAAAAAAAAATGAATGTGGTCAACTAAGGAGAAAGACTACAGCACTGGACCTTGAAGAAGTTAGAAGAGAAATACTGGTAGAGTTCCCTGAAATTTTATTAGTGAACTGTGCTCTCCAAGAGAACAATAAACTAGGTGGCTCTTACACAATAAGACTACTAATTCATAAGAGAACTATCTGGGAATGCCCTACTTTTATGTCCCTCAACCCCTTCTTTCCAATATACTAGGATAAAACAAATAATATGTGATGGATAATCTTTCAAAAGAGAAGGGCAAAGGGGATGGGCTGTATGTTGCTTAAACCCTAAAAGCAAACTTGCAACAGTTATTCAGAGTGGAGTGAGGCTCACAAATTAAAGCCACTGGATAGGATACTTTCTAAGTGTGAAGTGTCAGCAATATTTTCTTCTAGTAAGATTTAACCTGGCTGACTTGATTAAAGATGGAGTGGTTTAAAAATGCCAGAAAATTTAAAACAGGAGGATAGATTGAAGCCAACAGAGACACTTTTGAGGCCACAGGCTGGGAAAGTAAATGCTGACCAATTATATCAAACCTCATAAGTAACAACCTAAGTCAAATTGCCAGGATAGTTAAGCCAAGAACAGAAGCAAGGAGCAGACAAGACAGCCCTGCAGAACCACCTTTCTCACCATAGTGGAAATACTAGGATGTGTAAGCGTTCATGGATGCTGTAAGCAAGGACCCTCTCATCCCAATTATAAACTCCTGCCTTAAATGGCAATCTGTTATGTGCTTTCCTAAAATAGTAACCATTCCTGCTTTCAAATAAAATGGGGATGATTCCTAAAAATTAGATTATCCTTAAATATTTCATTAGTAATCTGGTCTATATTGGTAACAAGCATTATGCAGGTTGGCTCAAAAGGGGAAATATTCCAGGAAATAATGAGAAAGAGGTCTTCAGTAAGGAGTAACACTCAAAATTCTCCAACAATGTCTAGAGCAAACTGCCTTCCAAGATTAACGAGCAAGTTGATGATCTGGTGGGCATACTCAAGTTTAGTCATAGGTTTCACTAACTTTTGGAGAATTTCCATTAACATTAGGAAAGAAAGAGGGGAAATAAAAAAAAAAAACCACCCTTTTATTTCTGGCCTTCTATAATTTCCCTGCCCCAAATTAAAATGACCAACCATCATAAATTTCACATTGTTTTAAAATTAGAGGGTAACCCTGGGTTCAATCTCTAGTACCAAAATACATGTCCCCCTAACTTTAAAAAACCCTGCAACCCCTAAAAAAAAAAAAAACCTTGTGTTTTATTCTACAAGTTACGTGAATTTTTTTAACTTACAAGATCCTGTCGTTCTGTCATACTCATTTTCTCAACAATTGACCAGAACCAACGTTTGAACTGTAGGAGCTTCTCAGCATTTTCTCCTAAGAAAGAATGTAAATTCATTATACTCTATTAGATGTGATATCTTTGGAATACTGCTAAACTTATGCTAAAAATAAAATTAAGTGTTCTCATTCCTAGTACAAGACACTAGGGCCATCTGCATATGGTAAAACCTTTATAATAATTTAACCAATCCTGAAAAGACTCATCAAAATTAATAACTACATAACTTTAATCCCTTCTGCAAATCATGATCCTTCTGTGACGTTAAGCCAGTGCTTCTCAAATTATTGAGTTTATTAATTGCATGGGATCATCTTAAAATGTGTATTCTCAGGCCAGGCACGGTGGCACACATCTTTAATTGCAGCAGAGGTAGGAGGATCGCCATGAGTTTGGGCCACCCTGAGACTACATAGTGAATTCCAGGCCATCCTGGGATACAGTGAGACCCTACCTTGAAGAAAAAGAAAGTGTATTCTCATTTATTCATTGAGAATGGACAATGATAAGAAAAGATCTACAGATGATACATACACTGCTGATCTGAGCCTCTCTGGACATTTCTTTAGATAGTCTTTCCTATTTTGTTTTCTCTCCTAAATGTTTGTTTTGTAAATGAGACAAATTCTTCTATGAAATGAAAAAGTACATTAGAAAGTGGCACAAAAACTATTACAAATATATTTGCCAACTGCAAGGGCCAATAAAAGAAAATTTATTCTGCAAAGCAGAATAAATGGGAAAAATGGCATGTATGTAGTAATCTTGGACTATATTCACAATCCTTTTCTAGTGAACTTCTTATAGTTTTTTTTTTTTTTTTTTTTTGGTTTTTCGAGGTAGGGTCTCATTCTAGCTCAGGCTGACCTGGAATTAACTATGTAGTCTCAGGGTGGCCTTGAACTCTTGGCGATCCTCCTACCTCTGCCTCCCGAGTGCTGGGATTAAAGGCGTGCGCCACCACGCCCGGCTTGAACTTCTTATAGTTTTTCCTGTTATTATTATTATTTCAGAGAGACAGAGGAAGAGGCAGAGAGAATGGGTGTACCAGTGAACTCCACACGTGTGCGCCCCCTTGTGGGCAAGTGCAGCACTGCATGCTTGCGTCACTTTTGCATCTGGCTAAACATGGGACCTGGAGATGGAATGGGAGTCCTTAGGCTTGGCAGGCAGGCACCTTAACCACTAAGCCATCTCTCCAGCCCATTTCTTCTGTCTTAATGTATAGTCACTGCAAAAACCTTCCTGTCTCAAGGACTTTAAAAACAAAAATTACACAGGACTTGAGAGGTGGCTCAGTGGTTAAAGATGCTTGTTTGCAAAGCCTGACAGCTTGGGTTTGAGTCCCTAGTGCCTATGAAGAGCTAGATGCACTGAGTGACACAAGCATGTGGAGTTTGTTTGCAGTGACAGAAGGCCCTGGTATACCCATTCCCTCTCCTCTCATTCTTTCTACTTGCAAATAAATAAAAATATATAAAAAATTGCAGAGTAAATCAGACACTGTGATAAAGCTTATTCAAGAATATTGCCACTATTTTTTCTTCTAGATTCTGCATGGGTCCTTATGATGTTATGTCTTTTTAAGTAACTTAGGTCCGACTTTACAAAGCAAGCAACATGCAGTGACTTTCTTGAGTAGAGATAAATCATTTTCTTACCACAAATTTTACTTGTGTTCTTTAAACCGTGTGTGTGTGTGTGTGTGTGTGTGTGTGTGTGTTTTCACCATTGTTTTTGAGGTAGTCTCACTATGTATCTGAAGCTGTCCTCAAGCTTGGGATCCTTCTGCCTCAGCCTCCACAGTCCTAGGATTTCAAGCATGTGCCACTACACCCAGCTAAACTATATATTCTTTAAAACCTAAAATAGCAGGGCTAGAGAGATGGCTCAGTGGTTAAAGGGACTAGCTTCCAAAGCCTGATGGCCCAGGTTCAATTCCTCAATACCCACATAAAGCCACATGCAGAGTGGCACATGCATTTGGAATTTGTTTGCAGTGGCAAGAAGCTGTCGAACTCCCATACTCTCTCAAGTATGTAAATAGATGATAGATAAGAATTTTTTTGAGGTAGGGTCTCACTCTAGCCCAGGCTGAAAATATATTTTTAAGAGTAAATAAAACCTAAAAAAAAAAAAAAAAATCAAACTAACAAGAATTAATAATGTAATAATATCAAAATATTATTGAGTTCAATCATAGCTTTAAAGATAACATTGACATTTTCTTGAATGCCTGAGTGGGAAATGTACTTACTTTAGTACTGAACTTTAAAAAAACATTTTTTAAATTTCTTACCTGATTCGTCATTGAAAGAGGTGAAACTGATTAGCATTTGCACATTAACTTCACCACAGCCATTTACCAAAAGCCTAAAATCTTCTGCTGTTAAATCTTCTAATGAATTTTTTGGAAGCACATCTAGTAGACCTTTCCTCATTGCCTAGACAATTTGAAAATTGTTCCTTTTATTATAATTTTCCCCTTTTATTTGTTTCCACATAGCAAGTATTTATATTGTTAAAACCCAACATCCAATTTTAGTATTCTAAAAATGTTGTCTTCCATTTTAAACCACAGTAAAAAAGATGTTCTGTATTTTGAATTTCCTATTACAGATTTAAGACAGAAAAGGGGACCAAAAGTAGGAAAACACACAGTGAGTACTTGCAGTTTCAGAAGTAAAGTAGTATTTTTATATACCAGCATCTAACTGAAGTCATTAAGTGTAGCTTTAATTTGTCAAAAGTGGTATCCTGTTGGCATCCTAGAAAAAGTATGATACTGGAAACAACAAACTTTCTAGGTTCAACCTCCAAAATCCAGAAGCCTACTAAAAAAAATTACCTTATACCAAATATTGTTTCCATTGCCTTACATGCATTATTAGTTCCCTTTCATCTTATCCTCATTTGGCAGGAAGAAACCAAGTCACCTAGATCACAGTAATCAGCGAAAAGTTGGTGGTGTAATGAACACTTTGAACTCCGTTTGACCCCAGGTGCTTGCATAATTACTTCAGCATAAGGCTTACTATCATGCTAAATGTACAAAGCATTTTATTTTGGAAAGGGAAAGAACTAAATAGCAAACCTGATGCTGATTTTTAGAAAGACCTGATTATAGGATCAAGCTGTTAGCTGATGTCTGAGAACTTCATTTCTGGAATGTTCCTCCTTTACTGATAAAACTATTTTGAATGCCCAGGGAAATCCCTTTATTAACAGCTTGCCTCAACTACTTGTGTAAACAATGTGATGTAAACATGTAATTTTCTCTGAATTTTAAGTAATCATGGCTAATTATACAGGCAGGAAACACCTACAAGACTAGCCATCAGTAAAAATCTCTAAGCTCAGACAGGCTTCCCTAAGCAAACACTGTACACATAGAGGAAGTGTGTCACCTATGATAGCTCAAGCCCTGTTCTGCAGAGAACACTGGATATTTTCACCTGGATTCCTGCAGACTATGCCTAATATATCTGGGGCCTGGGGGTCTGTATAACTGACTTGAGTCCAGTGTCTCCTTCTAATATGAATGAGTTAGTATGCATGGTGATGGGTCCCTAAAAGAACTACATTTCAGCCCTATAAGCACCCTTTCAATTTTCTGTTCACCAAAGCTACTTTCTGATAATAAAAGAGTTTTTCAATAGTTTTAACCGAAAGAAAATGAGTGTACTATCTGGACTCTCAAACTTAATTATAATTTAATCTATTAAATGAATTCATTTTGGCTTGAGTTTTGTATGCACAATGAATACAGAACTAGTTTACCACAATGATTAGACAAAAATAGCTTCATCAAATGACACACACATTCTAGAAAATACTTACATGTAATGGTTGTTCTGCAACTACCAACATTCTGTGCTCTGCGTATTTCCTCACATACTCATACACATTCTGAGGAGTGACTGGTATATTTACACCATTTGGAATAAGTTCAACCTGAGAAAAATTCAGCAGTGCCATTTAAAAGAAATTTTGTCACAGCATTAATAATAGTTCACAAAAACTCACTTACTAAAATTTTAGAACTTGAATCTTTATCTGACAGATATCTAAAAGATAAACCTAGGTAAGTGCAAAAAAACTCTCTTACCCGGGCGTGGTGGCACACACCTCTAATCCCATACTTGGGAGGTAGGAGGATCGCCATGAGTTCGAGGCCACCCTGAGACTACATAGTTAATTCCAGGTCAGCCTGGACCAGAGTGAAACCCTATCTCGAAAAACAAAACAAAACAACAACAACAAAAACACCAACTCTCTTGTACCTCTCACATTTACTGTTTTTGGGTGTGTATGTATATGTGCATGTTCCATACACATGAAGGCCCAAAGGCTGAAGCCTGGTCTCTTCCTCAATCATTCTTCATTCTGTTTTCCAAGACAGGGTCTCTCAAGCCTGGAGATCACTGATTCAGCTACTCTAGCTAATCTGCTTGCCTGGATTTCCTGTCACTGCTTCTCAGGTGCTGGGTTAATACACAGGCTGCTATGCCCCCCTAGCAATTATGTGGGTGCTGGGGTCTCAACTCTGGTCCTCATGCTTTCACAAGTGTTATCCACTAAGCCTTCTCCCCAGTCCAGTGACCATATTATGAAATCTTTATCCATCTCCGTTAATTCTACCATGCTCATTTTTCTTATTCATACATGTATATTTGTCTCATTCTCTATCTTGGCCCCTAACTAAGCTGTTTCTATATAAAACAAGTACAACCCAATTTTCATTCCAGAACCAGAAAACTGCACATTTACCTGTCCTCCACCCTCTTCTTTACACAAGTCAATTGCAAATGCCAAGTCCATTGCTGAGAAAACAGCATCAGCATCGGAGCTCTGAGAGGCAAGGATAAGTTGCCTTAAACTCTCATACATTACAGGATCAAAGAAAGCAAAATCGTGCCAGTTGACCTAAGGAAAAAAAAAAATCATGATAATTTAAAAAGGAATACTTTTACTCATCCCACAAGTAAATTGCAATCTATAATTCATCTTTTATGGGTGAGGTGTAGTGCTGAGGATTGAACACAGGACCTCGTGCATGCTAGGCAAGTGCTTTACCACTGAGCTATATATCCCAACTGATTTTACCTATCTGAAGATACTCAAAAGATTTTGCTACCAAATAAGTAAAACTGCTTTAAAGAGTTTAAAAGAATCTTTGGCTCTAACAATAATTTTTAATTTTCAAAGTATAAAATGTTATGGGAGGCAACAGTATAACAGTTTTACTTAAACCTAAGTTTTAGAAATAATTTGAAAAGCCAGTACTGTTTATTGAGCATTGATTATGTACAGCAACTAGCTCTGAGTTAAATATATATACATCTCATTGTTCTAGATGATTATCACAAAATATAGATTATTAAACCCAAGTCATCAGGGATTGCTTGTGTAAGGTCACATCATGTAAATTAAACTAAAGTCTACCTGATTCCATAGGCTGTCATATAAAGATTCAATATATTAGCATTTTTGTTTTAAGTTTTGTTGAGTCAAGTTCTCTGCACAAAAGCATTTTAGCTGGAATGCTTTAAGAATTAAATGGGGCCACAGTTTTAAAAAATAGATATATCACATGATATCCTTGTAGTAACAAAAAACAATATTCAGTGGGTTTGATAATTAGAAGACTATAGCTTAACAATGCTAATTAATTTATATCACATATGTGGTATATCTATCTAGGAGAAATACTTTAGTTATATCACTTTGTTTCAAATACTTCCTTTTTTAGGCAAGTCCAACAGACTTGCCTTTTTTTAAAAAAAAAAAATTATTTTATGTGAGACCAAGAGTGTGAGAGAGAATTGGTATGCCAAGGCCTCAAGCCAATAAAGTATCTTTAGAAACAGTTTTGTTTTAGCCAAAAGCTGGATAACTTTAATTCTCCTCCTCTATCATGAAGAAATATGCCAGACTATCACTCTATCAATACATAAGAATAAGCTAGTTTCATCACCCAGAGGTAAATAGCAAGCATGCTGTGCTATATTTTCTTCCATTCCTCTTCCCCCTCATGTGAATCTTACATATATTTCTGAAGTTGGGATGTTATTTGCTAAACTATTTCTAGCCTCTACTGCCACCTGCAATAACTAATTATAGATTATTTTTACTGAGTATTATTTGCCAGGCACAATGCTGTTTCTTTGCTGCTTTTATTTATAAACAAACAGGATCCAGATCAGTCAGGCACCAACCATACATTTGTTACCCACATTATCATTTCCTCTTATATGAAGGTTTTATCTATGTCATTAACTATCTGACATAATGTTTTAAAATTTAATAGTGAGTGAATGCTATATAGTGTACTGATTTGTTTTAAAAGAAAATGTTTGTAATTATAAAAGTGGTTATATTCAAACTTACTTTTCTACCAAGCAACACTTTAATTACATGTCTATTCAATGTGATAGGACATAGTTCATTTTGCAACAGACATAGTCCAAGAATCCTAAAAATAGAAACAGAAATATGATTGAAATTCAAAACTAATTAGAGAATAGGTAGTCCCACATATACATACATAGTATACACATACTATTATTTTGAGAAATTCTCCACAGCCTCATTTATACGTACTATGAAATAGAACACATTACCCAATTTTAAACTAATACATTTAGGCAAGTGTGTAATCCCAGGCCTGGGAAGCTAAACAGGAGATCACGAATTTGAAGCTACCCTGGACTGTTTAGGGGCTGGGGTGGGGTGTAGCTCAGTGGTAGAGAGCATGTGACAAAGCCCTGGGCCCAATCCCCAGCACCCCATGCTCTCAGATTCAAGTATTAAGATTAGTTCTTTTACCTGCCAATGTTCCTGAAACAATTCAACCTTGCTTCTGTGTTTTTGCCAGGCCTTGGAGTATAAAACCCTCTTTTTCCAGGTTGATAAAACAAGGGTGCATTATCATCACCATCATCCGTATCGTCTAAGTCCATATCTACTACACTTCGACTGGAGCCATGACGCTTTCGGTTTTCCTAATAACAGAGAAACAGAGATGAAGCTCCTTCCTTCTTTCCTTCCTTCCTTTCCTTCCTTCCTTCATTTTTGGTTTTTCAAGGTAGGGTCTCACTCTGGTCCAGGCTAACCTGGAATTAACTATGTAGTCTCAGGGTGGCCTTGAACTCTCAGCGATCCTCCTACCTCTGCCTCCTGAGTGCTGGGATTAAAGGCATGCGCCACCACGCCCAGCTCCTATATTTATTTTTTAAATGAAATATACAAATTGTGTCTCTGAAATAATTCAAAGAAAAGTCATTAATGGCAAGTATATAATGATATTAAGATAAATTTTTAACTCACCTTTTCAGAACTATGATATATCCCTATACATATTAAGTCTTAACATATTACTTAAATAAAAGTCATTCAGTGATTTTATTATTATTATTCTTGCTACACAGTTTGGTGATGGAAAAGATTTGGTCAAGTTATGTGTAAAGCTTATTTTACACTAATTTGCATTTTCCCCCTTCAGTGGGACCCTTAAACATCAATTTATGTTTGGTGGTTGGTTCTAAAAAGTCTTTTGCTTCATTTGTTTTGGTTGCTAAAGTAAAAAGATCCATCTTTATCTAGGTGATTCAAAATTGTAATTCTCCTGTGGGCTGTTTAAATATTTGCCTTGCCAGCAGATGAGCTCAATTTAAAAAGGAAAGAAAAGTTACACCTACCTTGACAAGATCACCCAATGGTGCCTTACATCTAAAACAAGACGAACTTCTCACCCACTCATTTTCTATTCAAATCCTCCTTTATAAGAGGGTGAAAAGCTACCTGACCTCTTCTTTACCACAGTTTGACTATAATGTGTCTGGACAAAGTTTTCTTTCAGTTTAGTTTGCATAAAGCTCACTGACACCGAATTTATAAATCAACATTCAATACCAAATTCATTTTTCAGTCTTATTTCTTCAAAATTTTTTTCCTATAGCAACTTCTTCCTCCTATTCTTCTGAATACTACAAAGATAATGCTATTGTTAGATCTTATAACAATGTCCTAAGTCCTGTAACTGATAGTTGTTTGAATGGATGACCCCAATATATCCAGGATTTTATTAAAGTTTGTAAGCCACCTGGCTGGAGATGGTATCATTGTGGGTGAATCTTAGGGGCCAGCCCTAAGATATGGGGATGGATTGGGAATACCAGTCTAAAGATATGCAGAGTGTTGAGCTTTGTCTGGAGTTTCCTGAAGTGTGCATGCTTGGTTTTTGGTGGTGGCTTGTGGCTTTTCTTTCCTGGCACAGATCTATGAAAGCAGCCCAGCTTCTTCTGCCATTATGGAACTTCCCCTGCTTTCAATAAATCCCTTCCTTCCATAACTGTGCCTGGTCTGGAAGTTCATCCCAGCGACATGTGGCTGTCTCGTACAGGTTGTATGACATTACTATAAATTCGCCCTCTCATGGGGGAGAGCACTGCTTTGGCAGTACAGAAATTTCAGTGCCATTTAAGTTTCAAAGCCTTGAACTTGCTGTATGGGTATATCCTGCACTTGCGCACTCACATTATCTCAGATTTGGGCAGCATACACACACACTAGTTTAGTCTCAAAGGCTCAGCTATCTTAAGTAAGATGAAGTAACGTGGACCAGTTTAACCCTCCTGCCTGAGAAGATGCCACACATGTCATTTTTCCAAGTTCTGACTTGCCTTTTCAATCACTGTGTGGTAATTCTTACTGTATTTTTAAAATTTTGAGAGAGAGAGAGAGAGAGAGGGAGAGAGATAGGTAGATTACAAACATATGGGTGTGCCAAGGCCTCTCATTGCTACAAATGAACTCCAGACGCATGTGTCACTTTGTGCACCTGGCTTTATGTGGGTGTGAGGAACCCAGGCTGGCAGGCTTTATAAGCAAATGCCTTCATCAACTGAGCTATCTCCCCAGCCCCCTATTGTATTTGGGACAAGTTTTTAGATTTTATGTAGACAGTGAAAGAGAAGATTTTAGTGGATATGCTTCTTTTGGCTCACACTTGTAACTTCAGAATGAAACACATTATGCCCCAAAAAGGCTCCCTTACTATACCATCCTATAGATACGTTGTGTTTTCATTAAACACCTTTGGCACCAACTACTTCCTCGAGGAATGAGGCTGGAAGAATTGTCCTATATAGTACTGGTTTAACTGCCTCATGGAATCTCAAAACTAATTCAGTCTATACTCAAACAAGTAGTCAGTGGCCAGGCACACCGAGCTAAGCAATCTTATTATTTGATTCTTTGTATGATAGCCATATATCTTTTTTCTCTCTTTTAAAAAACTTTTTTTTTTTTAATTTACTTATGAGAGAGAGAGAGAGAGAGAGAAGGAGCAGAAGAGAGAATGGACACACCAGGGCCTCCAGCCACTGCAGACAACTCCAGATGCATGTGTCACCTTGTGCATCTGGCTTACATGGGTCTAGGGAATCAAACCTGGGTCCTTAGGCTTCACAGGTTAAGTGCTTTAACCACTAAGCCATCTCTCCAACCTGATAACCACATATCTTAACTTTGCTTCTCTTTCTGTACTGTAATCATTCATTCTATTTGCAAAGACAGCTCCTTCCCAAATCTTGCTTCCAGCCCCACTTTTTCGTCTTTCCTTATCATTTAAACTCTAAGTTCTTATAAATACTGTAACAAAAATCCCTTACCTGTACCTTTTCTGTGGAGTCTAATAATCCAAGATCCAAGATACTATCAGCGCCATTTTCCCTAAAAGAAAGAAAAAAAAAAAAACAAACCTTTCATTTTCCAGATAACTGAAATGTGTAGAATTTAGTATGAAAAACACATACTGATATTTAAATTTTAAGTCCTCAAATATTCAGGACGTGTACTAGTCCTAATTTAGTTCTGGGGAGCAGAGACATCAATAATGAGTATGTTTTAAAAATATTTTAACTTACTTGTAAGGAGAGAGAGAATGAAAATGTGGGGAGAGGGCAGTAAATAGGCACACCAGGGTCTCCTAGCACTGCAACTGAACTCCAGGTGCTTGTGCCACCTTTCTTTGGGCTTTTCGAGGCAGGGTTTCACTCTAGCCCAGGCTAACCTGGAAATTACTATGTAGTCTCAGGCTAGCCTTGAACTCAGTGATCCTTCTACCTCTGCCTCCCAAGTGCTAGGATTAAAGGTGTGCACCACCATGCCTGGCTGCATGCACCTCTTTTTGTGCCTATGGCTTTACATAGGTACTGGGGAATTGAATGTGGGTCACGGGCTTTGTAAGCAAATGCCTTTAACTACTGAGTCATCTCTTCACCCCAATAATTCATATATTTAAAGCCTACTAGCTAGGGATAGAGACACATGCCTATAATCCCAACACTTGGGAGCCTGCCCTAACTGAACCTGCAAGTTCAAAGGCAGCACAGGCTACATGAGACCTTATTTCAAAAATAAACAAAAGCACTCCACTACATACTGTATCTATAATTCAACTACTGCTAAAGGCTCCATGATTTAAGACAAAATATATGCAATCCTTATTGGGGTTCTAGCACTTCAGCTCAAAGGAAGAGGAATAGAAAAATCAAATCAAAACAAAACAAAACAAAAAAACCTCAGGAAGAAATTAACAGAAATCAAATTTTCTAGGGTAATTAATAATTCTATAATATTCACTAATAAAATTACAAAATTACTACTAAAAAGCATTTTATAGCATATGTTAGTTGCACTCAATAGCAAATACAACTAAATTAACAATATTTACATACAAAAATTTATCCAAAAACTTTCATTCATCTCAACTTTTTCTATAATAGGCTAAGCTGTATCATTGGAGTACATCAGTTCCAGAATCAATTCAGAGGAATAAAGGAAAACTACATGAAGGTCTAGAAAAGAATAGCAGTAGAAACAGCAAAGAAAATAAGCTATTAATACAATTAGTCTAATGTAGTTCTGGGGAGTAGACAAGCCAATAAGACACATTTGAACATTCACTGGCTGGGGATAATGGCATATGTCTGCAATTCCAGCAGCACTTAGGAGCCTGTACTACATTGCAAGTTCAAGTTCACTTCAAGTTCAAAGACTTGGCCCATTCAAAGACTTTGAAAGTAGCCATTTAGTTCCAAGTGTTCAGCCTACTTGCTCATACTACCTCCAGGACTACATCTAATCTCGTTTCCTATTCAAAATCATGATTAGGGTGCTCACTTTGGCAACACATATACTAAGACTGGAACAATGCAGAGAAGATTAGCATGGCCCCTGTGCAAAATTGTGGTTAGGAAGAAATAATAGAAAATTCTGTCTAAGGTCTCAGTGGTGGTATCTAGGCACATATGGGGTCCTCAGCACTGCAAAATTTTCATTTAAAATAGTCTGTATTTGGAGCTGGGGAGGTGGCTCAGCAATTAAGTGCTTGTTGCTCGAGCAAGAAAGCCTGAGACTGGCCAAGTTTGATTTCCTAGCACCCACGAAAACAGCTAGATGTGGCCACACATGTCTAACCCCAGGCCTGCAGGGTGGTGGAAACTGGAAAAATCGCTGGCCATGCTGACTGAAAAAAGCAGTGAAAATAGCAAGTCTGTGTTGAGTGAGAGACTGTCTCATCTCAAAGACACACACAGGCAAGCAAAAAGAGGACACTTAACCTTCTGCCCTAGCATCTGCACACATGTGCACATGGTTTGCACATCAATACACCCCCTGTGCATACATGACACACACATCACATTGCTTACCATATATACTCTACACCTCCCCCCCAAAAAAAACACCTTACACTTCAAAGTTGGCTCAAGATAAAAGCCATTAAGTATGGCTTATCTTTTCTTATTTCTTTTCTTAGTTTTTTGTTTGTTTGCAAGGTAGGGTCTTGCTCTAGCCCAGGCTGCCGTAGAATTCACTATATAGTCTCAGGGTGGCCTCAAACTCATGGCAATTCTACCTCAGCCTGGGATTAAAGGTGTGCACCACCACGCCCAGCCTTGGTATAGCTTATCTTTCTAATGTCACTTTTACCAGTCACTTTGACAAAAGGAGGGACTATTTGATATTTTTAGATTTTATAGTCAAACAAATACATTTTATGATACAAAAAGCAAAAACGAATCTGGAGGCCTAAAAGAAATTGCATACTTGTGGCAAGAAGTTAGGACAAATACCCACAAGATATTCTGAGTATTATGTGGCTTCTTGCCAAGGGTATTATGATGGGAAATTTGAGATCTGCTTTTATCACACAATTTCTAAGCCAGACTGGGCCTCATAGTAAGACCTTTCTTTTATAAGTAACTAATAAATCATGAACAATTTAGCTATCACACTTATGGATTTTAAGTCACCACTTTAAAAAACCACATAGGGGCTGGAGGGATGGCTCAGCAGTTAAGGTGACTGCTTGCAAAACCTAACAACCTAGCTGGGTGTGGTGGCGCACGCCTTTAATCCCAGCACTCGGGAGGCAGAGGTAGGAGGATTGCCATGAGTGCGAGGCCACCCTGAGACTACATAGCTAACTCCAGGTCAGCCTGGACCAGAATGAGACCCTACCTTGAACACCCCCCAAAAAAAAAAAACTAACGACCCTGGTTTGATTCCCAGTACCCATGTACAAATGGCGTATGCATATGGAGTTTGTTTGCAGCAGCTAGAGGCCCTGGTGCACCATTCTATCTCCCTTCTGCTTGTAAATAAATGAATAAAAATATCTTTAAAAAACCACTTGAAGTATTGTACTCTATGGTATAATCTTTAGGATACAGCAACACATAAAAACTGAAGGAAAAAAAAAGAAGCTAATGCTTAAACTGAAATATGGTCCCAGTTTTACACTTTACCGTCCATGTGCAATAATGAGTTCCATGGCCTCATCTACTCTTGCTCTTAAAGAATCTTCACTTGCTAGAAGGAGAAGCAGCTGAGCTGGGGATAATTCCAACAGCATACCAGTGATTTTACTTGCAAATGCCTATCAATGAAAAAACCAATAGTTACTTGCTTAATTCTCCTTGTCAAAAGCTACAAGCAAAAAGAAAAGAAAAAGAAGAATATAAGAAAAAATTCTTGGGTTGGACAGATGGTTTAGCAGTTAAAGTGCTTGCCTGCAAAGCCTAAGGACCCAGGTTTGACTCTCCAGGTCCCACATAAGCCAGATACACAAGATGGCGCATGTGTCTGGAGTTTGTTTGCAGTGGCTACAGGCTTTGGTGTGCCCATGCTCTATCTGCCTCTTTCTCAAATAAATAAATAAAATATTTTTCAAAAATTCTTCTGAATTAGTAAGTTTTTCTTTTAATTAAATGGGAAGCTATTACAGAGAACTTTTATAAGTAATAAGCAGTCCATGCATCACTGGGGTAGTCTTGTTTGGGATATAATATTTGTATGACAATTCTTTTTTTAAGTAAGGCTTTTTTGAATTCCAAGTAAGTATACATTCAATTATTTTTTATATTCTTTTCCTTCATCAGAGATCCAGAAAAAATCTTTTCATTTAGGGTAGGAAAGAGAGGGAGAGATATCTATTATTTAAGACTGTATTATTTATTCTAAGAAATAGAATTTATTTCCTGTTTTATTATCTTCCTACAAAGTATATATGTATACATAAAGGAAAAAAAGCTTATAGGTTTCACATTTTATGAAAAAAAAATCTAGCACCATATTCAAAGTAGGAATAATAACAAAAACGTCCAATACTTTATAACATTAAACTACTGCAATGTAATAGCTTGCTAACAGCACCTGTTCCAAAAAATAACAATGACAAAAGGACCTTACTAGGTTGAACCATCTTAACCTACATTAGATACGATGAAAAAACTTCAAGGTATTCAGACTACAGAAAACATTGCTTCATTCCTTCTGAAATTTCTTTTGACTACATAGCTAAACATAATGCCTACGGGTCAGGAGCTGCCAATTTTCTTAAAAAATTGGGCTGGAGAGATGGCTCAGGAGTTAAGGCACTTGCCTGAAAAGCCTAAGGACCTGTGTTCAATTCCCCAGCACCCACATAAGCCAGACGCATAAGGTGGCACATGCGTCTGAAGTTTGTTTGCAGTAGCTAGAGCCCATGTGCTCATTCTCTCACTCTCTCTATGTGCCTCTTTCTGTCTCTCTCAAATAAAGCTTAAAAATTAAAAAATAAAAAAATTTTTTTAATCATTTTAATTCAAAAGCAAAAAGCTGCCATCCAGCTGAGCAGTAGTTATGGTCATGGTACTCACGGGCTGCATTGCTTGTACTCGGGGATAAAGCCTCTCTCCAAGTGCCTGCCGGTGTGCTGGCAGAGGGTCAGGATCATCACTAGGATTCCCCTCCGAGGCAGGTCTGAAGGGTCGGGTGTCAATAGAAAGCTGTCTTCTGAAGTCTCTGTGACAGAAGAAAGCTTTTATGACTCCATTTCCTTTGACTAAAAAGTAAAAATAATCAGTACAACTAGAACCAAATTAGAAAACCAGATTGTGCTCGAAAGATATATCTAAATAAATGATGTTTGAGAGAAATAAAGGTTATCTAGATTGTGTCACTGAAAATCTGTAATGTATGTTTCAATTCTAGATAAACAAAAACTTAAAATATTGGAAACTAAGAGACTATCCAGGGCTAGAGAGATGGCTTAGTGGTTAAGGCACTTGCCAGCTACACCTAAGAACCCAGGTTCTATTCCCCAGTACCCATGTGAGCGAGATGCACAAGGTAGCACATGCATCTGGAGTTCGTTTACAGTGGCTACAGGCCCTGGCACAACCATTCTCACTAATAAGTAAAATATTTTTAAAAAGGAGATTACCCATAATTCCTGGACACTTTAGGCAAAATAAAATGTAACTCATTCAGACAAGAAAGTTTGCCAGAATTAAGATATTAAACAAATTATAAAAGACAGATGCATAAGGGGGCATATGCACCTGGAGTTTGTTTACAGCGATGCCCTGGCGTGCCCATTCTCTCTCTCTCTTTCCCTCTCTCTCTACCTGCCTATTTCTCTTTCTCCCTCAAATAAATAAAATATTAAAAAAATTTTTTTTTAAATTAGCCAGGTGTAGTGGCATATGCCTTTAATCCCAGCACTCAGGAGGCAGAGTTTAGGAGGATCATTATGAGTTCGAGGCCACCCTGAGACTACATAGCCTGGACTAGAGTGAAACCCTACCTTGAAAAACCAAAAAGAAGGGAAGGGGAAGGGAGGGAAGGGAAAAACATAATGGTAATAAAATGTCAATTAGGCCAGATGTAGTGGTGCATGCCTTTAATCCCAGCACTTGGGAGGTGGGGATAGGATGATAGCTGTGAGTCTGAGGTCAGCCTGCACTAGGAGACCCTGTTTCAAAAAACAAGTCAATTAGGAATTCAAGTGTATAAATAAAAGAGATAATGTAATTTCAGCTGCCCCTGGTTTGAAAAGCAGGACTTTTTTTTTAGTAATAGTTGTTTACACTATTTGTAATTGTCATACATAAGTCCAAATATTTTAACTTTCATTTCATCCAAAATAAGATTTTTTTTTTTTTAACAAACTTTCACCCAACTTGTCCAAATGCTGGTATTTGGTATAAAATACAATTTATCTTACCTATCTCGGTCTCTCCGAGAACCTGCTCGCAAGCCACTACTTCTCCTCATTTCCCTTTCTCTTTCCCTTTCTCGATCTCTCTCTCCTCGGTTCCTTAACCTCTGCATTAAATCTAAAAGAAAAGATTAAATACAGCTTACTTAGATAAATGCAAAGGTGACTACCTTTAAATTTCAGTCAATGTAAAGAAATGAGTCAGACACAACAGCTCAAGAGATTTTCCTCGTATCTGTGCTGCTTGCTCCATTCTCCCCTCCCTTTGGTTTAAGGACTGCCAATGATGTATAGATAGAATATACCAGACACATCACAGATTGTTCACTTTAATATTCCTCAAATGTATTTTCCCCCTGTCATGTTCAAACTATGAAATAATACACAGCAACTAGGGCTATTTAATGTTACTTTAAGTAATGCTGAGATTCCTTAAGTCGTTCAAATCATTTGCATACCTTCTCAATTCCTGTTATTGTTTTTTTCAGCTAGAGCCCATCTGACCTGGAACTCACTATGTATTCCCAGGATAGCCTCAAACTTACAGTGATCCTCCTACCTCTGCTTCCCAAGTGCTGGGGCCTTTTTTTCTTTTTTGTTTATATGTGTAGAGTATGTTTATACTGTGATGCATGTGCAGATGTGTGTGCCTTATATATATATATATATATGCATGTTGAGGCCAGGGAACTTTGGATGTCCTCCTGTTATCACTCATCCACATATTTCCTTGGGGCAGGGTCTTTCCCTCAACCTGTAACTAATGTCTGCCAGTAAGCTGCAGCAATTCTCTGGTCTCTGCTCACCATAGGCTGCAGTTACAGATGTTTGTGACCAACCCCAGCTTTCTACATGGGTTCTGAGGTGCCAAACTTGGTCTCCAGACCAAGAGGCCCTCATATTTTGCAGCAAGTGTTCTTAATCACTGAGACATGTCCTTATCCCCCTTCTCAATTATTAATTTTTGGAGATGAAGCATTATAGACCATCAGAATATTAGCTATTATATTTTAAAGTTCCTAGGCCCAAGTCTGCATATTGTACCTTAAAAGTGTTCAAGAAAGCTACTTCCTAAAATGTTATGGACTACTTAGATCTCCCCATTCAAATGTGCTAATATATTTTTATCACAAGATACAGGAAGCTAAGTGGTAAAGGTGAGGATCAGAGACTGAAGAACTTTCCACCAGGTTTTTAAAATTTCTATCTTTTCTGCAGCTCATTTAGCATCTGTGGTGGTTGTTTATAGAGCTTGAATAAAAGCAAAAGTGATGTTTAAATTTAAGTCAATGAAAAAGAAGTCTTAAGAGTGGCCTCGAACTCATGGTGATCCTCCTGCCTCTGCCTCCCGAGTACTGGGATTAAAGGCGTGTGCCACCACGCCCAGCAATTTAACTTTTTATTGACAACTTACACACTCGCACACACACGATGTGCCATGATCATAATCTCCTCCCACCATCTTCCTTTGTCCCCCCTCCTCTACCCCACCTCCACAAATCTCTATCATATGCCTTACAATCCATCACCTTCTAAACAAGTTAACAAGATGAGAAAAATACAAACATTTGTCAAAATAAATGTGATAGACAAAAGCAAACTTAAAACAATTAGAGTAGCCTAATCAGAATTAAATCACACTCTAAAGTAAAACCACATAAAAGTGTAAATGTATACTAGAGTTCTTCTACAATCATGATTATCATTTGTTTTGATGAACAAGACAATAACCTATGATTTTTGTTATGTGTAGAGTACTTACTGGTATGGGTACCTTTGTTGGCATTTTGGATACACTCGAGATTTGGCAATTTTTCATTTGACAAAAATGCTTGTGCAATGGCTGTATAAAAGCTTCTTGCTACACCACTACCCTCTCCTGGTTCATCCTTAAAAGTGACTTTTACTCTGTGTACAGCCATTGGTGTAGTAGCACATCTTCTGCCAAAATGATTATTAAGCTGCCTCATAGTCTGCTGAATGAGAAGATCCCGATCCCGATCGACCTATGAAAACAAAAATACATGAACAAGTAGGCAATCAGAGCTAAGAGCCATGGTGACTCTTTCTGCATAAAATCTACAAATAGAATTTTACCTTTTTCTTACTAGTTTAAACACTACTATAAAAGTGGGGGGGGTCTCAGAAGCTTATATAGCCTAAATATCCAACAGTCCAAGCAAAGAAGTCCCACATTTATTAAGCTGGGCCACAATTTAAATATTTTCTTTCAAAGCTCTACAGAAAATAATAATCCTATCCATTTGGAATACACCAGAATTATAAATGCATCAGAGATAGAAACTTCTTAATAGTTTATTTATTTATTTAGGAGACAGAGAGAGAATGAATGAATGAATGAATGAATGAATGAATGAATGAATGAATATATATGGGTGTGCCACCACTTCTAGCCACTTCAAACGAATTCCAGTTGCACGTGCCTCCTAGTGCATCTAGCTTTACGTGGGTCCTGGAGAATTGAACCTGGGTCCTTTGAGTTTGCAGGCAAGCACCTTAACAACTAAACCATCTCTCCAGCCCCAAACTTCTTTTCTTGCTCTTTTGAAAGATATTGTTACAGTAGTCCAGACTGGCCTGAAATTTATCTGTTGCCTAAGCAGGTTTGAAAATCATGATCTTCCTATACCATCAGGCCCAAGTACAAATAAAATAAAAGTGTAAAAAAATGACAAGCTAGGGAAAGTATTTCAGATTCTATCACAGACAAGAATAAGTGCACATCACCCACTTAAGGATGCTATCGGAACTTCTAAAACGCGTATAAAGAAACTTTATATGGGCATAATCTATTGCAAGTTCACTGGAAAATATAATGGATATTGCACCCACACTGGGCAGGGTGATACACATCTGTAAACCCAGTCCTGTGTGGAGTAGAGACTGGAGAAATTGCTGGTGCTCATTGGTCAGCCAGTATGACTGAAAACAACAGCTGCGAGTTCAGTGAGAAACTCAAGGAAACAAGTGGATGGACAAAAAGAGGAGGGCACTCAATATTATCTTCTGACCTCCATGTGCAGGCACACATCACATACATACACATGCAAAATAACCAAAAATTGTATACTAAAATGTCGTATCTAACCTATAAGACTAACCAAAATGTAAAAACTTGAGAAAAAATGGACAGCAACAACTATGAGGAAATCAGGCATTCTTATACTGATAGTGAGAAATATGCAAATGTACAAACAATACATAAAAATTGCAAATATCTATGTATATACTCTTTTATAAAGGGTAAACAAACAATTTTATTGAAGAAGAAAAACTCATTCCATTAGCAGAGAAGGAACCTGAACAGGTTGCCCACTAAAAACTGAAATTAACAAAAATAAAAAGCTCTCTTCAACAGACATGCTCTTTGACTCAGCAATACCATGTCTCAGAAATCTATCTTAAATATGAGAAATATACACAAGGCTGTTCATTACACTACTAGTTACAATAGCAAAATACAGGGAAAAAACAGTCAAAACTTGGTTGCCTAGTTAAAAGAGGATTTGCTTTACTTTAAAGGGCTGGGAGATGACAGTCAGTAAAGTGTCTGCTGTGCAAGCATGAGGACTTGAGTAAGTTAGAGAGCAATTGAGGAAGTACACACACATATTGCGTATGTACATGCACACACCAAATACACGCACCCCACAGATGTAAACAATACTATCAACAAGCATAAAATACAGTACACTAAGCATATATGAAAGGTGAAACTTCTTGTAACGCTGACTTGTATCTCTAGAATATACAATTTAATGAAGGAAAATAAAACAAAAATAAAACAAACAAAAGGGACATGCTTGTAGCTACTTTTAAAAATACTTGTTTGGGCTGGAGGGATGGCTTAGCGGTTAAGGTGTTTGCCTACAAAACCAAAGGACCCAGGTTCGATTCCCCAGGACCCACTTTAGCCAGGTGCACAAGGTGGCGAACACGTCTGGAATTCGTTTACAGTGGCTGGAGGGCCTGAAGCGCCCATTCTCTCTCTAACTCTCCCTCCCTCTTTCTCTCTGTCAAATAAATAAATAAATAAAAATAAAATATTTAAAAATACTTGTTTGTTTGTTTGTTTATTTATTTATTTATTTATTTAAGGAAGAGGCAGAAGGGGGGGGGAGAATGGGCATGCCAGGGCCTCTAGCCACTGCAAACGAACTCCAGATACATGTGTCCCCTTGTGCATCTGGCTTACATGGGTTCTGCAGAGTGGAACAGGGATCCTTTGGCTTTGCAAGCAAGCACCTTAACCACTAAGCCATCTCTCCAGCCCCTTGTAGCTACTTTTAAAGAGGTGGGAAATAAATGTTTTAACATGGCAAAATAAGTAGGAATGGAAATGAGGCTTTGCTGAATATACCTTATTCTGTAGAGTTGACATTGTAACACTGCATTTATTTTATAACTATAAAACCAAAAGAGGAAAATGCAGGCTGGAGAGAAGGCTTAGTGTTGAAGGTGCTTGCCTGCAACTTTTCAGATCCCAAGTAAGCCAGACACACAAGGTGACACACAAATCTGGAGTCTGATTACAGTGACAAGAGGCCCAGGTGTACCAATTCTGTCAGTCTCTCACACGTGTGCACATAAAAAAGGAGTGTGGTGGCCTTTAATCCCACCACTTGGGAGGACTACCATGAGTTTGAGGGCCACCCTAAGACTACAGAGTGAGTTCCAGGTCAACTTTGAATGAGACCCTACCTCAAAAAAAAGAGGCCAGTTTGTTGAGCTTGCCCCCCTCCCAAAAAGTAAGAAAGAGGAAACGTAATCTCTAAAAGCTCAAAGCAAAAGGCCTAAGTTGTAGCAAAACCAAACAGTGATCTTTAATCTACAGATAATTAAACTACAAATTAGCCTTAGGCTATTTTCAATAACCATTTTCATTCAGGTGTGGTGGCTTATGCTTATAATACCAGCATTTAGGAAGCTGAGGCACGAATGTCAAAAGTTCAAACTCAGGTGGGGCAGTGAGTTTCAGGCCAACCAAGGAAATGCACATGGAACATACCAGAAAATAACTAAGAAAATGATTGGGGATAATGTTTTGTTTTGTTTTGTTGAGGTAGAGTCTCACTCTAGCTCAGGCTGACCTGGAATTAGCTATGTAGTCTCAGGGTGGCCTTGAACTCATGGCGATCCTCCTACCTCTGCCTCCCAAGTGCTGGTATTAAAGGCGTGCACCACCATGCCTGGCTTACCTTGTAAGTGCTGGAAGTACAGTGGTGCACCACCACACCTGGTTTTATTCTTCAATTTAAAAAACAAATAGGGGCTTAGAGGTTAAACTACTCGCCCGGGATTAAAGGTGTGCACCACCACGCCCAGCTCGGGTAATGTTTTTAAAAAGGCCAAGGGGCCAAAAAGGACTCATAAACTAGTCAAAGAAGAAACAAACTGAGCATTAGTAATAATCTAAATGAAATGAAATATGTAAAAATGGTTAATTTAGGTACAGTGATTTATGTATAGTGAAACCTTGTTTTATAAAGAAATAGCTAACTAAAATTCTTGGTAATTTTTTTTTTTTTAATTTGACAGAGGCAGAGAGAAAGAGACAGAGAAAGAGGCAGAGAATGGGAGCACCAGGGCCTCTCAGCTACTGTAATTCCAGATGCGTGCACCCCTTCGTGCACTGTGCCACATTGCACACATGCGTCATTTTTGTGTCTGGCTAAACGTGGGACCTGGAGATTTGAACAAGTGTTCTTAGGCTTCAAAGACTGGTGCCTTAACTGCTAAGCCATCTCTCCAGCCCTCTTTGGTAATTTTTAAAGGATGCTAGGGAACTGTGATAAGTTAATATCTGATTGTCAGCATACAGGATGTACAATTACCATGGAAACAAATCTCTAGAAATATCTGTCAGGGATTTTCTAGATTAGGTTAAGTAAGGTGGACCCACTCTAACTATGGGTGGCTCCATTCCATGATGGGTTCCCAAGCTGCATAAAAAGGACAAAGTAAGTATTGATATCTTAAACTCCTGCTGCCATGACAGACTACAACTTTAACTGTCAACTGAAATAAACCCTCCCTTCCTTAAGTTGCTTTTGTAAAGTAGCTGATCACAGTAAAGTGAAAAGATACAGGAACCAACTGCCAGAGAAAAATCACCATTCTGAATTTTATGATTATCACTCTTAAATTTTTTAATAAGTGCATACTCCTTAGTAAATTTATTAATATTTTGCATGCTATGAAATTGGGATGAAAGATATAGATATAAGAAAAATTTAAATACCTTTACCTCTAGTGATAAATCTCTTGACTGCTGGTTTCTCAGTTTTTCCATTTCTCTACGGAATTTTGACTCTTTTACCTCAAAACCACCCAATTCGGTTAGAATCTTTGAAGAAGAAAAAAAGCATTACAAAAATTATTCATTGACATATATTCTATTAGGCCTAGTTGAATTTAAAGAACACAAACTACATACTGATCCAGGCTCTGCACCAACATCCTCCATGAATACCCTGCCAAACAGTTCTAAAGAAAGGCGCCAACGTCCCAGCAGCATATCATGGGAAATCACCATTCCCATGAAGCTACACTGTGGCCTGTAAGAAATTTAAAGGGGGGAAACAAGTCAGTCAATTCCCCAAATTCACAAGTCACTGGCCAGTAATATTAACTTACTTGGTCTTTTAATATCCTGAGACCTTGAGTGTTTCAAATCACATCTTCTCTTGTAAAAAAACATTCCTATAGCTACTTGCTTCTGATGTCCTCTACTTATGTGTTCAGTATATTCAGAGCACCTTCTACCTTCAATTCCCTCCTCAGAGTCCAATATCCATTTCCACTTATATACCCTCTAGCTTAAACTTTCACAATAAACCAGACTTTTATTTGCAAAACATATACTTATATCACTGATGTTTAATTCACTCAGTATGGATAAAACTTAATATGGCGCCAAGACAGTGATGTTTCCGCTTATTTTTTTTCATTAGTACCATTTATTTCTGTACTGCACAGAACTGAAGCAAATGTTATCTTCTTGGCTGGAGAGATGGGCCATCCGGAAAGAGGGGCTAGCCCAGATGGGTGTGGTGGCACACACCTTTAATCCCAGTACTCAGGAGGCAGAGGTAGAAGGATCAATCACCATGAGTTCGAGGCCACCCTGAGACTACATAGTGAATTGCAGGTCAGCCTGGACCAGAGTGAGACCCTACCTCGAAGAAAAAAAAAAAGAGAGAGTGGCTAGCCCTTTCAACAGATAAAAAAAACCAAGGCTGGGCTGGAGAGATGGCTTAGCAGTTAAGGCACTTGCCTATGAAGCCTAAGGACCTAGGTTTGATTCCCTAGTACCCATGTAAGCCAGATGCAAATGTTATCTTCTCCCTATTCCCCAGAATAATCAAGCCATCTTCTTTTACCTCACATGTCTTTTCAATCTCCAAGGCAAACTGCTACTTCATCTCTTTTCCTCATTAGCTGGAACTATTAAGGCTTTCTCATATGTCCTTCCTACCTGTAATTCTTCTTTTTACACATCTTAACCATCTAAACTCAATTATATTCCTTCTAGGAAGTCTAGACCACTCCAGCATACAAAGTATTCCTTCCCTTACATGGTTGTTAGGCAATGTACGTACAGTACATGCTAGCTGATTAACTCCTTCTGAGCATTTACTGTGTGTGCAAAAATAAATCTGGTACTTCTAGTGAGAGAGGGAGGGAGGGAGGAAGGAGGGAGGGAAAGAAAAAGTGTGTGTGTGTGTGTGTGTGGCGTGTGTGTGCGTGTAAGCAAGAGTCAACAAATCAGTACATGCTTGAAAATTTTGCCACAGCATTATTTGTGATCCAAGGAAAGGAGTCCAAGTTAAATATGAATCAAAAACCTAGAAAATTAGCAGGGTGTGGCAGTGCACACCTTTAATGCCAGCACTCCGGAGGCAGAGGTAGGATTGCATGAATTTGAGGCCAGCCCAGAATTACAGAAAGATCCAGGTCAGCCTGAACTAGAGTGAAACCCTACCTTGAAAAGAAGAAATCTAGGAAAATCTACTCTCTTTTTAATTTAAAGGGGAAGGGAAGGAAGGGAGGGAGGGACTAAGGTAAGGAAGGAGAAAGAACATAAATATGGGTGCACCAGGACCTCATGCCAATGGAAATGAACTCCAAACACATGCACCACTTTATGCAACTGGCTTTATCTGGGCACAATGGAATCAAAGTGGGGCCAGCAGGCCTTGCAAGTTTGCACTTTTAATCTATGAGCCATCTCCCCATCACAGATTCTACTCCTTATAGTATTTTATATGGTCACCTCAACTGAGGTGCTGATAATAAGTCTGTAAGCAGTTTGATATGGCTATATATTTTAAGTATGTATTAAACCTTAAAAATAGTCTTAGAAATTTAGTAAAGTAAAAAAGAATATAAATTAAAAGTCACAATACAGAAAATTCAATGTTAATATTTAAATATGTGATAATAAATTAGGAAATCATTCAATAGTAATATTTAATTGTATTATTTATATGCAAAATTTTAAACAAAAATTTATCTTAAAAGTATTAAGCCACTGAGTAATACAAGAAGAACACTACATTCCTTGAGTTCTTACCTGAAAGATGTAAGAGGTGGCCCTTCACTTTCAGTAAGTCCTATTTCTGCTAATAAACTACTTTTCAATTGTGCAGCAAGATCATGAGCAGATGGCCCTGGTTTTGAACTCTCAGCTTCTTCTGCCATCACATTCTGTTCTTCTCCATCCTTTTTTTGCCGATTTTGCATGTTCATTACATTTTTCAGATTGGCGGCGTAAGACATTTTAGTTGGAAGAACCTATGAATTTTTATGTTCAGAAGTTACATATTAAGGGAAAAAAATACACAGATTGTGTTTTCAATCTGTTAAGACTCCACAGAAGTAATATGGATGTTACATAACTTCCCTTCTGGAGCTGTCACTGTAGAGGTCACCCTGAGTTCCTTGCTGGCCAGAAACTCCATCAGATGATTTTTAAAGGGAACTTTATAGTACCTATGGTACTTAAGTCTTTTTCATATTTTCATTATTGTCAGTACTGCATTCGTCTTTACCACTGAACCTGAAGAATTCTATTCAATTACATTTCTCTTATGACTGCTTTTTCTAACATATTACTGCTCTCTTATGCATACGCCGCCACCTTGTGCATCTGGCTTACATGGGTCCTGGGCAATCGAGCCTCGAACGGGGGTCCTTAGGCTTCACAGGCAAGCGCTTAACCACTAAGCCATCTCTCCAGCCCACCTAAATGCTTCTTATTCAACATGTTTATAAAGATTGAGATATTAGCAAAGACACAGAATGTCTTAGGTATCAGTATTAATGTTATTTGTATAATTGATTGAAGCTAGTATCTTTAGCCATTGAGCCATTTTCCCAGCACCTTCTTGATGCAAATTAATTTAGCAAGTCAAAGAAAATCTTAAGGGAAAATTACATACACACACAGCATTCTTAAATATCTGAAAATTTACGTTTTCAATTGCAAATATCAATCAACTTTCTGAATAGATAAAAGCACTTGATAAGCAACTTTATGGATAAAAGTGGCTTGAAAAGCAAGTTAGGCCAACACTGGAGTTCCTTTTGTTATGTCTAATGAAACAATGTCTGACACTTATATTACTTGGGGAAATATTCTGAATTAATGTAGTGCTGAGAAAAGTTCTCATTAACAAACGTACTGCACAGACTTTTACTATCTTACCTCAAGGCAGTTTCTGTCCATTGTAACTTCTACTAAGCATTTCCCACTACTTGTAGATGAAGAATAAAGACCTTGACTTGGACGGCCAAAAAGATCCTCCTTTCTAGCATTTGGCTGGAATTTTAATAAACATATATTTTAGTTACATTCAATGCTTAAATAAAGTTAATTGGAAAGCAATATTAGACTTATTTAGTTCACCTGTAACAAATGTGGCTGATCAGCCAAGGGAATAGCTTCAGCCAGAGGCACTTCAAATGGATTTGGGGGAATACACCCAAGGAACGTCATAGAGTCTGAACGTCGGAAAAATGGATGATTTTGGCCAGTTTCTGCAGGAAGAGAGTCATCATCCTTATCATTCAAAGTAGCACCTAAACATAAAAAAAAAAAAAAAAAAAAAAAAATTAAAAATAAAAAAAAATAGGGAACAGTAACATAATAATAATCTGTTCAATTCAAGATTCTATCTCATAATCAACAAGGGATGGGATATAGCTCCAGTAGTTGAGTTTCTAGGCCCAGAGTTTGACTCACAGCACCTCAAAAGAAAAATTAGTAATCCAAATTTTGGTTATTGTTTGAAGTGGCAATTCAAAATGTAAGTACATATGTTATAATAATTAAGTTTTATATATATATATATATATATATATATATATATATATATATATATATATATATCTTACAATGATAAAAGTACAAAAAATAGCAGTAAAAAAATACTGTTCCATTCTATACTGGATAAAGATTTCTCATATCATTCTCTTTATATAGAAATTTAAGCCTGAATACAGCTCACTTCCTAGGTGTTATTTAGGACTCAACTCATTGGTAATTCCCAAAGTATATAACCAGAAGCTAAAATCTAAGCATGTGCTTGCCATGCTACTATAAACAAGGAGCTGTTTGTAGGCAGCATTCTAGCCCCAACTACTCCTTAAGAGAAGACAACTGGCAATACTTAGTGTGCTGTGGAACTAAGTGAACTATGGTTGGGTTCTCAAAAATGTAGCAGGTGAGCTGAGCTGTCTTTCCCTCAACAACAAAAGTGATTTGAGAATAAGAAATAGGAAAGTTGACTATTTAACTCAATATTAAAAATCTTTAAATTCCCAATTGAAATGATAGTGGAAAACTACAAGTTAGCTTTAGAAGACCGAAAATTGTGTGCTTTCCAAATTTAGGATGTAACTCTTTAGTTTGTTTTAATTGTCTATATTCAGGAACTATTGTCATTTTCTTTTCTTGTCTCCTCCACTTCCCCAAGGTAGAATCTCACTCCAGAACAGGCTGACCTAGAATTCACTATGTAGTCTCAGGGTGGCCTTGAACTCACAGAGATCCTCCTACCTCTGCCTCCCAAGTACTGGGATTAAAAAAGCATGCACCACCATACCTGGCTATTTTCTTAACTTAATCTATTTTGCATCAATATTAACAAGGTTTTACTAAGATTTACTTTTAAATGTATTACCTACATACTTCACTTAAAAGTAAAGGCAAAACCGGGCATGGTGGCGCACGCCTTTAATCCCAGCACTCGGGTGGCAGAGGTAGGAGGATCGCCGTGAGTTCAAGGCCACTCTGAGACTACATAGTTAATTCCAGATCAGCCTGGGCCAGAGTGAGACCCTAAAAAAAAAAAAAAAAAAAAAAAAGTAAAGGTAAATAAGCTGGGCGTGGTGGCGCACGCCTTTAATCCCAGCACTTGAGAGGCAGAGGTAGGAGGATCGCCATGAGTTCAAGGCCACCCTGAGATTATATAGTGAGTTCCAGATCAGCCTGAGCTAGAGTGAAACCCTACCTCGAAAAACAAAAACAAAAAAAAGTTAAATAAATATAGAGTTGAGAGAAATATAACAAAAGAGCAAAACAAGGATAAAAAATAAAACATTTCTTTAGTTATAATTATATATATAATATATATAATTATAAATATTTAATGTAAGGATGTATAAGGAAAAGGACAGAAAGAGTAAGAAATGGGACACAGAGAAAAGAGAAATTCCCACCCAGACAGAAAATAATGAAGCTAAAAAGCTTGAAGGGGAAATACTGAGGCAGCCATTTCTTGAAGTAGATTAGTAGATTTTCTGTGCACTAACTTTGATTGGTGTCATCATCATTTTCATGTTCTGAATCTTCATTGTCAATACCCAGTTCCAAAAGTTCTCGTGTCCTTTAAAAAAAAAAACAAGTCAATCACTTTATTTTACTCTATTTATTATTTATTTGTAGGAGGGGTAGGGTCTTACTCTACCCCAGGCTGGCCTCACAGTGATTCTCATACCTCAGCCTCTCAACTACTGGGATTCAAGGTATGTACCTCCAGCTCACCTGAGTCATTTTAAATGAAGTATTTGTACAATATGAGCAAGACCAGAGGTTAGATGAAATACAAGCAAAAGGTGAAAAGGTCACTTTGGTATCCAATCTATACCTAACACTACTATATAGTTAAGATACTGGGTAATGGTGAACTCATGCACCTAAAGCATTACCGTAACGAAATGGACTCAAGAGAAACAAACATCACTTAAATACTGAATGTCCACACAAATGCTAATACAAAATATGATTAATACATAAACACAACTATTTCAACTCTTTAGTTTAATTGGACGCTTGGATTTTCTGTTTTAAGCGAGAAGTCATAGCAGACAGGCTGGACATAAGTCAAGTCCATTTTCAAACATGAAATAAATGTCCTTCTTCTTCCTCCAAATTCTGAACATTTGTTCATAGAGACAAGCAAGTCTCTATGAAAAAATACATAGAAACAAGCAAGAATTTCTTAAACCAAATTCAAGGGAAGTGTGGAATACCTTTTGCGTTCCAGTTGAGGAGTGTCCAATGTTGTTTGTTGATTCATTGCTTTAATCCAATATATAAGGGCTTGAAAAACATATGCAACATGCTTCAATGAGCAAACATCCAAAACTGGAAGGACATCAGAATGCTCATCATTATGAGATCTCATTAAAGAGAGAGCATAATTAAGGAAGTCTCCTCGAGCAGACATCATTCCCTGACGGGCGCTAAGCAACGTGGCACGTCTATAGAAACAAAAAGAAATGGAATTGTTTACAAAATACAAAGTAAATTATCATAAATACTTAAGTGAGAACATTTATAAATACTCATTAAACCTATGGACTCTGCTTTAGAAACACAACTATTGCTTTGCAATTTACAGCCCTAGATTAAAGGGTCCTATTCCCACAGTTTAAATAGTTCTGGGGTAAGGCCCAAGAATCTGTTTCTAACAAGTTTCTACATTAGGTTGATGTTGCTGTTCCAGGAACCATTTTGAGAAACACTGCCTAAACTGACATCTAGTGCTGGGTGTGGGGGCTCATTCCTGTAACTGCAGCACTCAAGGTACAGGAAATGGAAGGATGATGAATTTTGGGATAGTCTGGGCTACATCCAGGCCAGTCTGCTACATGGCAAGACTCTGTTTCAAAAACAAATAAACCAAAAAAGGAGATGGGGAAAGGGGGGTGGGGGTGGGGAGAGGAAGCACCAACATCGCAAAGTGCAAATGCAAACAGATCAAAATTACAAATTACAAATTTTTGTACTTCAAAGTACATCAACAAGAAACTAACAAGAGCAGCCGAGTATGGTGGTGCACACCTTTAATCCCAGCACTCAGGAGGCAGAGGTAGGAGGATCTCAGAGGCCACCCTGAGAGTACATAGTGAATTCCAGGTCAGCAGGCTACAGTGAGACCCTACCTTGAAAAACAAAACAAAACAAAAAAAAAAAAAAAAAAAAAAAAAAGTAACAAGGGCACTATCCAGCACATACCAGTAGGAGGATGGCTGTGAGTTGGAGGCTACCCTGAGACTACACAGTAAATTCCAGGTCAGCCTGGACTAGAGTGAAACTCTACCTCAAACTAAACCCCCAAAAAAAGAAAGAAAAATAAAGTAAAATTAGTCAAGTCTTTGAAAATCATGATTATTAAGAGATTCATAACAAGAATATATACAAATTTATACCATTTACTTTAAAGACTAGCTAACTGAAATTGAGCAAAAAAATCTAAATAGATAAATCACCAATTTGCATGTGAAAGGATGATCCAGTATCAGTAGCCATTAGGAAAATGCAAATTAAAACCAGATGAAGGGCTGGAGAAATGGCTCAGCAGTAAAGGTGCTTGCCTGCAAAGTCTAATGAGCTAGGTTTCATTCCCCAGTGCCCACATAAAGTCAGATACACAAAGTAGTACATGCATTCATTTGCAGTGGCTAGAGGCTCTGGTGTGCCCATTCTCGTTCTATGTGCCTATCAGTCCTTGCAAATAAATATTTTCTAAAATTTTAAACCAGATGAAGCCTAGTACGGTGGCTCAAACCTGTACTGGAGGGAAGGTGAGGATGATTTTAAGATCAGGACCAGACCTTGCTGGCTGGCTGGCACAATTGAGATTATTATGCCATACCAACTAGAGTTGTTATAATCAAAAAAAAAAAAAAAAAAAAAAAAAAAAAAAAAAGGGCTGGAGAGATGGATTAGTGGTTAAGGTGTTTGCCTGCAAAGCCAAAGGACCCAGGTTCGATTCCCCAGGACCCGCATAAGCCAAATGCACAAGGTGGCTCATGTGTCTGGAGTTCATTTACAGCAGCTCAAGGCCCTGGTACGCCCATTCTCTTTCTCTCTCTCAAATAAATAAATAATAATAATAAAAACCATAACTACAGTAACACAACCTGAATCTGAACACTAAAAACAAAAAAAAGTGTTGGTAAAGATAGAAACTGTAAATCAAACACTGTTATTCAGAATATTTTTCCCTGTACAGAAGTCTGGCAGCTTCTCAAAGTTAAACAGACAATTACGATATGATTTACCAAGGTTATTTCTCAACTAGCTAATATACACAAGAGGACTGAAAATGTATGCCCCCACAAAACCCTGTACAGAAATGTGCATAGCAACATTAATACTGAAAAAGTGGAAGTGATCCAAATGTCCATCAGCTAGTGAATGATTAAGTAAAATGGTATGCCCAATATTAGGGGGGAAAAGAGACAATGAAGTTACTGATTGATAAATATGGATGAACCACAAAACCATTATGCTACGTGACTGAAGCCAGTCCTAAAAGATGACAAATTGATGATTCCATTTACATGAACTGTCCAAAATCTATGATAGAAACGAGTGTAGTTAGGAGGGAGGAGGAAATGGAGAATGATTACTAGGAGGTGTAAGATTTCTTGTAGAGATGAACACAGAAGGTGGTAACTGCCTGTGTTTAATCATTTGATAAGCTGCCAAACTAATTACCAAAACTGTTGATGTGTCAATGAATTGCACACTTTAAATGAGTAAATACAGCTGGGCGTGGTGGTACAGGCCTTTAATCCCAGCACTCTGGAAGGCAAAGGTAGGAGGATCCCAATGAGTTCAAGGCCACCCTGAGACTACATAGTGAATTCCAGGTCAGCCTGGGCTAGAAGGAGAGCCTACCTCAAAAAAAAAAAAAAAAAAAAAAAAAACAGTAAATATATACTATGTGATTTATGTCTCAAGAACAATGGCACATGGGGGGGTGGGAGGGATGATAAGACCACCACTAGTCAAGACCCCTTATCAGAATTCTGTGTTCTTTAGGGCAGCAGTATACATACAGCCCATGGGAGATAAGAAGTTTTTATCTCAGGATAAGAAAGTGCTGCCTCCTAAATCTTCATCTCTACTCCAGGTATCTCTACCTGTCTACCTAATTTGTTCCCAAATCCCAAATGTTCAAAAGAAAGTTTGTTCACTCTACTATTTGATTCCAAATAATTAAGAAAATTAAGAGAAAAAAAATCTCAGTCTAAATACAACCCTTTAACCTCCTGCTGTGTCCCTCAAAAGGCCCTAAATTGTTGATATGATTGTAATGCTCTTTCTCCCTCCTTAACCTTCACTGTCCTCCTTTAATAACTATTACCTCTCTTACAGTCTTGTTAAGTTTTCTAAGAATCTTGCCTTTCTTTACTTTAGTATCTCTTCTAAACAACAAGGTTCATTCCCCTAAGCAAAGAAGTAAATCTTTGGATTTCGACTTCAGATACAAGCACTTGCACTACATAGCATGGCTATTCCTCTTGAGTTCAGTGTTTGGGCTATTTCCTAGTCCTGAATAGGGTTACTTTATAGCTGAATAAAGTACTAAGTACATAACAAATACATGTGTGTATATATATATTTTTAGTTTTTCGAGGTAGGGTCTTACTCTAGCTCAGGCTGACCTGGAATTCACTATGTAGTCTCAGGGTGGCCTTGAACTCACGGTGATCCTCCTACCTCTGCCTCCCGAGTGCTGGGATTAAAGGCGTGCGCCACCACCCCGGCTCGAGATATATATTGGTTTTGCGAGGTAGGGTCTCACTCTGGTCCAGGCTGACCTGGAATTAACTATGTAGTCTCAGGGTGGCCTCGAACTCTCAGCGATCCTCCTACCTCTGCCTCCCGAGTGCTGGGATTAAAGGCGTGCGCCACCACGCCTGGCTCGAGATATATATTTTAACTATGACTTAAGAGGATGAGGAAGGTAGGGAAAAAGTAAGCTACGATACAAGAGGAGCTTTGACATTTACACATACTTCCTCCTGAGTATAGGCATATTAGTCACAGACAAAAACAAATCATCCCATAAAAAAAATTATACATGTATGTATACACATACATAAGTGTGCACCTTGAAAAGAGGAGGAGGGCTGGAGAGATGGCTTAGGGGTTAAGGCGCCTGCCTCCTAACCCTAAAAACACTGGTTCCAAACTCCAGCGGTTCCAATCTCCAGGTCCCACGTTTAGCCAGATGCAAAGTGACGCAAGGGCGCAATGCTGCAGTTGACCACAAAGGGGGCGCGCGCACTCATCTAGTTTTCGTTCACAGCAGCTGAGACTCTGCTCTTGCGCCCATCTCTGTCTTCCCATTACTCTCACTCTCTCTCTCTCTCTCCAAGAAAATAATAAATAATATTTTAAAAAAAAATGGGAGGAGGCAGAATGTGGTATTAATGAGACAAAAACAAATTTTAGCACTCGGGAGGCTGAGGTAGTTCAAGGCCACCCTAAGACTACACAGTGAATTCCTGCTCAGCTTGGACTTGAGAGATATCTTACCTTGGGGGGTGGGGAGGGGAAGTAGGGTGCTACTTTATTTAGTTCAACCTAAGAAGGGGAAGGAGAAGCTAGATTCCTATATGACATAAATGCATCTTAAAAACCTGGGATAACGTATTTTGCTTCAACTGCACATCAAAAGCAAGTAACACAGATATTTACTTCTTCTTTTACTATAAGTTGAGGTTAAATGTTCAGATGTAATAGGATATAAAGGCTTGTGTCTCAACACACAATTACATATAAAGAATGTCCTACCGTCTGCCTTCAAGTGTTCGTAAGCTAGCCTCTTCTCGTGCAGTCATCCTCTCTCTCCGGGCTGAATTCTGAGAGGCGTGAAGAGGATGATTTGGATGTCCCGGATCACCAGCAGATGCTAATGCAGAACCATAACGTAATTGAGCTTCAGTAGAATCCATAATACTGACCATCCAGTTCCACGTGGGAATAAGCTTTTCTTCTACATAGTTCTATGAAGATCAAACTAAAATAGTCAAAACTATCCAAACAAAGCTAAATTTGATATAGCACTAGCATGTTGTCAACATTTAAGCATTTGTAAAATCCCCATTATATTGGAAATCTCATGATTGATAGGCAAAATATATATAAATATACTTGAACAGTTAACTTTTCAATGGTTTCATACCTGTAAGTTTACTGCATCTTGGTAAGTCAGTTTCACAGCTGCTGGAATCTGAGAGTATACTAGGTGATTATACTTAGGGATAAGGCCCATCAAGTCCGAGATTTGTCTGATGACAATGCTGTAAGCCCTGGCTAAACTGCTTGCAGATGTTAAGTAGCTGCTGGCATTGCTAGCTTCCAAAGCAGCTGCTGCAGCTGCAGCACTTGTACTGATGGTACCACTCCGGCGTAAGTTTGAAGGATCAATATAAATCAAACCTGCAGAGCTTGCTACAACAAGGAGAAAGAACAATTACAATGAGCTAATGTCAGTTGCTAACTATGCCTCTGACTGTATATGCTTAACAAATCTAAATGGTAACACGTAAATGGGCAAAAAATCCTTTCCTTAACTACACTAATTTGGGGAGGGGCTAATTTGTTAGGGTGACCAAGAATTAATATAATATCAGCTAGGGGTAATTTTATGTTTCCCCTGCCCCTGACAATGCCTACAGACATTTTTTGATACAACCGTGGGAATACAAAAGAAAGAAGTAGCCGGGCATGATAGCACATGCCTTTAATCCCAGCACTCGGGAGGCAGAGGTAGGTGGACCACTGCAAGTTCAAGGACACCCAGAGAATAATTCCAGGTCAGCCTGGGCTAGAAAATGAGACCCTACCTTGAAAAATCAAAACAAAAAAAGAAAGAAGGAAGGAAGGGAGGGAGGGAGGGAGGGAGGGAGGGAGGGAGGGAGGAGGAAGGAAGGAAGGAAGGAGGAGAGGGGAGGGGAGGAGGGGGACTATAGATGCTATCCTTACAGTACACAAGGCAGCCCTCATTATTCATCCCAAAGAAGCAATAATGCAAAGATTCCAAAACCCTGCTATAATCACATGTACATAATTTTTATAACTGAAACTCAACAAATAGACCTATTATAAAACTAGACGAACATGCATAATTTAAAAGTACACAATACATATTGAAAGACTCCTAGTATACTTGAGTTTCAAGACTTGCCTGCCGGTGTAGATGTACTGGATGGGGCAGTGTTGGCTGCTCGCTGATGCTGGGTGTTACGAACAGCCCACTGCATGGAACGGGGAGCCTGGGCAGCACCACTGGCATGAGAGCTATTTGTGGTTCTTTCTAATGGTTCATCAAGCATGAAGGTCTCCTGTTCTATGTCGTCACTCTGACTACTACTGCTATCAGAGTCACTTGAGTCATTTGATTGAGAATCATCTTCAGAAAAGAACGCAGGAACACTGCTTGCTCCTAAATTTTTCAATTTTAAGACCAAAAACACTGTGAGTCTGTTGATAAAATTACAAGTACCCCCTCATTCAGGAAAACATATACATTAAAACACAATGCTAGGTTGGTATTATTCTGTGAAGCAACCATAAAAATAGTTTAGACAAGAACCCTTTTAAATTAATTTTAATATTAATCCATTACTAAAAAAAATAAGCCTGGGGAAAGTCATTAAATAATATTTTGTTCTCCAACATTTAAAGAAAAAAGAAATGAAGTTGAAAAACTATTATGTATATAATGCAATTACCAGTTCAAACTGAAAACAAGTAGCCTACACACACATATCTTCTTAGATAAGGCAACATACCTGCTTCGGAACCAGCAGTGGCTGCAGTGACAACACTTCGGCGACCACTAGCATTATCTTGGTTACTATGATTACTTTCACTGTCACTTTCTGTTTCAGCCGCAGCTAACAAGTCTAGCTCCATGTCACTCCCTAGAAAAATATTTAGATATCAAAAAGGGGAAAAGCACAAACACACTCTATATCAACAGAGTCTGACAAGGCAGAACATCCTGTCATGAGAAGGCATACAACAGGGATGACCACTACCCTTCACCGAGAGTAAGTGACTAGCAACCTTAGAGAAGTGGGGACACAATGGTAATCAGTGGGCTTTTGGATGGCAATTGGAATCTCCTGCAGAGTCTCAGGCAGCATTGATCCACTTGTTACATGTTCATGGTTTACATGTTGACCAAGAATTCACTAAGTAGTCTCAGGGTAGCCTCGAACTCCCAGTGATCCACCTACCCCTCCCTCCCCAGTGCTGGGATTAAAGGTGTGCGCTACCACACCTGGTCAAACACTGGACTTTCAAAGGAGGAGTTCAAGACATTTTTTTTTTTTTTATTTCACAGTAACATTATGTCAAAACATAAAATATAATGTAAAGGTACCCAATTTAATTATCTTAAAGTGAAAAGGCAAAGTCATAAACATTACAAGTCTTAAAAGAAATATGCATGGAGCCGGGCGTGGTGGTGCACACCTTTAATCCCAGCACTTAGGAGGCAGAGGCAGGAGGATCGCCGTGAGCTCGAGGGCACCCTGAGACTACAGAGCAAATTCCAGGTCAGCCTGAGCTAGAGTGAGACCCTAACTAGAAAAACCAAAAAAAAAAAAAAAAAAAAAAAAAAAAAGCATGGAAATATGCAAGGTAGGAGAGAGGACTGAACATAAAAATACAGACTGCTAATATCTAGTGTGGGATAAGGATGATTTGCTTTGCATTTTTCTATAGTATATATTTTTTAAATAAAGTTATAATTATTTAAGGGGGGGGAGGCAAATTCATGCTACATAGTAGCCTGAGGTGGCCTTAAACTCACAATCTTGCCTCAGCCTCCAGAATGCTAATTATTTTACATTTTAAATGTATTTTAAGGGGAAAAAAAGTCCCTAGATCGAAAAACAAAATGAAGGCAGAGATATTACCGTTACTTCCTACAATTTTCAAGCAAATGCTACAGACTCTCTTGGTAGAAAATAAAATTATCAATTCACTGTAAGTATCACATGTATGTTCTCTCTCTCTTCAAAGGATCTGATTTATTCATACTCAGTAATTGCTCAAATACCCTGCTGCATACCATCTTCATCATGCTCGTCATGTTGTCCTTCAGCCTCAGCATTCTCTTCCCCATGTTCTTCCTGCTCATCATGATGATCCTCTTCTCCAGCCACACCCTCCACCACCTCAACCTAAATCCAGAGTCTTATTTGTAAAAATTCAAAGGACACATTAACCCACATCTCTACCCATGTTCCTCCACAGAGCTACTAAACCAAAACACAAAGAACCCCATTATAGGAAACTGTCAATTAAACACTAAGGAGTTTTAAAAATCATTTGCTAGGGCTGGAGAGATGGCTTAGCGGTTAAGGCTCCTGCCTGCTAAGCCTAAGAACACCAGTTCCAATCTCCAGGTCCCACAGTTAGCCAGATGCAAAGTGACGCAAGGGCACAATACCGCACTTGCCCACAAGGGGGCGCACACATCTGGAGTTCGTTCACAGCAGCCCATTCTCTGTTTCCCTCTCTCTCCAAAAAAAAAAAAAAAAAAATCATTTGCTAGCAAAAATCATGCCAGGAATGGTAGCTCATGCATTTAATCCCAGCACTTGGGAGGCAGAGGTAGGAGGATCACCATGAGTTTGAGGCCACCCTGAGACTACATAGTGAATTCCAGGTCAGCCTGGGCTAAACTGAAACCCTGCCTTGGAAAAAAAAAAAAAAACAAAACAAACATACCAGCCAGGTGTGGTGGTGCATGCTTTAATCTCAGCACTTAGAAGACTGAGATAGGAGGCTCACTATGAATTCAAGGTCAGCCTGGGGCTACAGAGTGAGCTCCAGGTCAGCCTGCACTACAGTGAGACCCTGCCTTGAAAAAACAACAAAATAATCATACCAACATGATTTATGAATTTTGTACATATACAGAACCCTAAAATTAGAAGTACAGAAATTATTCTGGGGAGCAGGTTCATTTTAAAATATGTAAACCAAAATAAGACTATAAAACAAAAGTTCATAAGCTGTTTGTGGGCACACTGAGTAAGCTTAGGCTACAATTAATATAACATCCAGTAATGAATCCCCTAACCATTAAAAGACTTTTCATCTACCACACTGAAAACAATTCAAACCACCTCTTCCACATCTGCTGAAACAATATCATCCTGTTCTTCATCTCGGCCCCTGACAGGCTGCGACTGGCTAATGCGCCTCTGCTGTGGATTCCGGATGATGTAAGATGACTGAGACTGACTGGAGCTGAAAGGAATCGGGAGATGATGAGTAAACTGCAATCACATCTGGGACATACAGCAAGCACCCTTGGAGTTATCACATTAGACCCTTAGCTCATTTCTCAGACTTCTCCTTTTCTACCAACACCCATCCTTTAACAGTAAGTACGTTTATTACAACTGAGCTATCCATTTAGACACCTGACAAAATTGTCTTTTAGCCAGCTTACTAACCACTGATTTCTTAATGTGAAGTTTGGGGAGAGGGAATCAAACCAAATGTAAGATCTAAAACCAAAAGTGGCCAAAGTTTCACTTCTTTTAAAATTTGACTAGCAAATAAGTGTCTCTATATCAAAGGAAGGAGAGAATCCAAGAATGAAATTTTAAACCCGGCCCAAAAAATAGTATGGCAACTTCTTTCAAATATTCAGAAACAGGGACCAATTAGATCTAATTTAAAAGATTTTTTTTGGCGGGGGGTGGGGGGTGGGGTTCGAGGTAGGGTCTCACTCTGGCCCGGGATGACCTGGAATTAACTGTAGTCTCAAGGTGGCCTCAAACTCATGGTAATCCTCCTACCTCTGCCTCCCAAGTGCTGGGATTACAGGTGTGCGCCACCACGCCCAGCTTTTTAATTTAAAAGATTTTAAGGACTAAAAGGGAATAAGACTTTCAGTAGTGGCACTTTAAGGGTTCTTTCCTCATCTTGGTTGTTTTTTTTCTTTTTGAGAAATGGAATCAAAGCCAATTACATGTGAGAGCTATCTGAGATAACTGGGTAGTCTCAGGGTGGTACTTACCACTACAACTTTTGTAAATTAATTAGTAAGAAAATATGAATTACAAAGGTATGAGAAAGGCTAAAAGAAAAATCCGTGGACATGAAAAAGTTATCTCTAACAACTATATACAGTACTTTCAATATTTAAAAAAAAAAAACAAAACTAGAGCTAGGGAGATGACTCAGTAGCTAAAGGCACCTGCAAAGCCTGCTGACCTGGGTTCAATTCCCCAGCACTGATGTAAAGCCACATACATTTGATGTTTGTTCAATAGCCTGGTACACCCAGGCAGGTAGATAGGCAGGCAGTTCGATTTGAGGAGGATCCCCATCAGTTCAAAGCCAGCATGTGGTAGAGTAAAACTCTATCTCAATCAATAAATAAGCAAATAGTTTTGTATAAAATCACAAATACTATTTTTAAAAAATAAGCATCCTTAAATATTCAAAGGAACTGTACTTCCTCAGTGTGTGCTGCCATCTCCTCCTGGCCAGCAGTAGCGAGAGCTTTCTGGATTAGGTTTTAGGACTGTGGTCCTTTAGTGTGCTATCATGTCTGGTGAGGGGGAAAAAGGGAATCTCCATTTGTAAATTGTGGGAGTTTCATTTTAAGTATTGGTTTATATACCAATTAAGAAATGTGTATTGCTCTGAAAAAGCTAAATATAAGCAAATACATGCTGAAGATCTCTGCAGCGCTACTGCTCAAAAGCATGGAGACTTGATAAGCCAAAAGTGACACTTTAATAGAAGTAACTAATCACACTCTATTACTGGTACACATTTACCTGCTAGACTGATCCGATGATGGTCGTGGTGGTAGTGGTTCTACTGAAAACAGTTCTTCACTCCCTTGCATGGCATCTATACTAGTACTGGCCAGGGTAAACGGTGCAGTGGGGCGGGCAATTCCCATTCGAACAGGAACAATCAGAGACTCTGCTACATTGCACAATTCTTCTACAGCATAGGGGAGCAGTGCTTGGAATACACGTTTGCATTTTCCAATTGGTTGTGGAATAAAGTTGCTGCAGGAAAAAGAAAACAGTAATCTTTTATGAGTCTTCACATATATAATGTTAACACTCTAACAAAAAATATGTGCAAAACAATACCAAAAACAATATATAAAAAGGAAATCTTACTTTTTCTTTTTGGATGAAGCCATTTCCACGCTAAGAATGACAAACACTCTTGCCACTGAACGTAGAAACCGCATTGTGACAGCAATTGCTTCTTCTCGACGTCCAGGTGTATATTTGTTTTGAAGTTCTTTTACTAATGTGCCTAGTAGAGTATCTAAAAGCTTTAAAAAATTATAGCCGTTCTATTAATGCTAAGGTATTGCAAAATGTTTAAATTTTCACGAAATAAAAAGTTCTAACACTTTTCAATGTTAATATTTCATAATAAAATCTTGAAACAGGGCTGGAGTGATGTGCCTGCGAAGGCTAAGGAGCTAGATTCCATTTCCCAGTACCCCCGTAAGCCAGACGTACAAGGTGGTGCATGCATTTGGAGTTCATTTTTAGTGGCTGGAGGACCTGGCATGCTCACATGCTCTCTCTGCCTCTTTCTCTCTCCCTCTCTCAAATAAAAAAAATATTTAAAAAGAACATCTTGAAACAAATTTAACTAACACATTTACAAAGTCAGTGATTAAGCAAATACCTACCACACACCTGTCACTGTGTGCTTGATAATATAGTAAGTCTCAAAAGTATGCTTTTTTGTCCATAGTCCTGTGTATATTAATGAATACTGAGAAAGGCAGTATCAAATAGGTATCAGAAAATATAGTTAGTTCCCTTACTAGAGAATGCTTGCAAAACAGCAAAGTAGGATCAAGTGTTTATCTTAATGAATTTATAATCCCATCTTCACTAAACCATTTACTAGTTTCTATTCTATGAATAATTTTCACATAGGTATTATAAAAATATACAATTTTAGGTTTTATTTCTCATTTTTAACGTCACTTACAATAGCCTTTATTTTTATGAACAATCTGTTGCCTTTCCTTTCAGTAAATTGTTGGGCTTCAATTTATTCAACAGGCCACTATGGTTAGATTCACAACACATGCCTGTATTTTAATTTTACACTATTCTATGTCATGATTTTATCGTTCTGATGTTGTGAGTTACCTGCTGATCATGGATTTTGAGGGAAAGGATATTTTAGTATAACCTGACAATGACAACTTGTTTTCCAAAGGATGACACGCAGAGACACCACATCAGTTCTTTCTTGATAACCTCATCAACATTAGGACTTACAGTCAAAATTCTAATTTACAGCAAGGAAGAAAAAGTACTTAAAAAAAAAAAAAAAGTTAATGCAGGATGTAGTGACGCATACCTTTCTTTAATACTAGCATTCAGGAGGCTGGGATAGGAAGATTGCCTTAAGTTTAAGGCCAGCCTGGGTTACAGAGTGAAGTTACAGGTCAGACTGGGCTACAAAATGAGATCATCCTTCAAAATAACAAATTTTGAACACTATTCCATTTATTTATGTTTTTGGATCTTTTTAAATTTTTTAGGTAATTTTTAAAATTTTTTTTGGGGATGGCAGATAAGAGAATTGGCTCACTGGCGCCTCTAGCCACCTTGTGCATCTGGCTTTACATGGGTACTGGGGAATCAAACCTGGGTCCTTTGGCTTTGTAGGCAACTGCCTTAACCACTAATCCATCTCTCCTGACATGATTTTAGATTTTTAACATTTTAGTATTTTAATTTGAATAAAAGGAGTTTATGTTATTTAAATCATCCCCCAAATTTCATTCCCCTTAATGTAATCAGGTTATCAGACTTAGGGGTCTGAATTTTAAATACATGAAATGCTAAGTAAGAATAACATTCTTTTCATATATTTGTAATAAGTATTCAAAGGCTTACCAAAATATCTGCTGTGCACTTCACTATAAGGCAGTGAGTGAAACAGTCCAGCCGAATTGTGCCACTTTGTTGATTTAGGTACACTTGCTCTTCTGGCAAAAGATGGCCTATTCTACTGCTGGCACTCAGACTAGAGAGGCAAGGAGACACAGAATACACTGTAAAAACCAATACTAACTAGAAAATAAAAATGCTAAAAGCTGTAACCAGATACATACGGGTCTTTATTCTCCTGGGAACCAAACATAATCATAGACTTCAAGGCATTCCAGTCCTGTAGAACACGCTCTAATGCAAGCTGAGCAAACCTTGGAGGTTCTAAATCATGATCAGGCATATCTGAATCTAAACAAACAAACAAAAAAAAAAAAGGAAGAAAAAAGTACAAGTGGATATGACAAAATTAAAGTATATATTTTTAAATTTATTTTTATTTGAGACAGAGAAAGAGAGAATGGGCATGCTAGGGCCTCTAGTCACTGCAAACAAACTCGAGATGCGTGCACCACCCTGTGCATCTGGCTTACATGTGACTTGGAGAAAATCAAACCTGGATCTTTAGGCTTTACAGGCAAGCACCTTAACAGCTCTCTAGTCCTACTACTTTTTTTTAATTTAAATTTTATTTTTTATTGATTTGAGTGAGAGAGAGAATGGGTGCACCAAGGCCTTCAGCTGCTGTGCATAAACTCCAGATGCATGTGCCACCTTGTGCATCTGGCTTACATGGGTTCTTGGCTTCACAGGCAAGTGACTTAACTGCTAAGCCATCCCTACAACCTAGCCCTACTATTTTTTAATAAAGTCAGAAATGGGGCTGGAGAGATGGTTCAGCAGGTTAAGTGTGTTTCATGTGCAAGCATGAGATCCTAAGGGGGCCTGATTCTGCCACAGTTCAAATCTCCAGATCATAGGTAAACAAGAGAGGCTATGCATACCTATAACCTGAGTCCCTAAACAGGGAGCAGAGAGCAGGGAATCACTTGGGTTTGTGAAAAGCACCAAGCTCCAGTGTCAGAAAGAGATGATGGCTCAAACAAGAACAGGAAGAAAAGTGATGAGGCCAAACACCCACCATTCTGCTCCAGCCACCACGTGGGAATACATACATGTGCATACACCATACACACCCACAGCATTACAGACAATACACAACCAAAAATGTCAGAAATGAGTACTCACCTTCAGGACTAGCTGTTTTTCGGTTACGATCCTCCCTGATTCGAGGTGGCCTGTACTGGCAATGTTCCACTGTCTGCCTGGCTACTGTCTGTACTAAAAACAGCAAGAGGTGCTCTCCCCTGAAAAATAGGATAATGTGAAGACCAGAGAAAGCTACTACTAAATGCTACGCTCCTTTAATCTAATTATTTTGTGTTCTAAAAAATTCCTAGGGTTGGAGAGATGGCTTAGCAATTAAGGTATTTGACTGCAAAGCCTAAGATCTCATGTTCACATCTCCAGGTCCCACACAGCCAAATGCACATGTCTAGAGTTCATTCACAGTGGCTGAAGGCCCTGGCATGCTCATTCTCTCACTCTCAAAAATAAATAAAGTCCTACATGCCAGGGTACCCATTCTTTTGGGACTCCTCCCATTACAGGGAGCTTTCCTTTACATTCATTTTCAAACTTTGCTTACTCGCCCCTTCAAAAGCAAGAAAAGCTGGGCATGGTAGCACACACCTTTAATCCCAGCACTTGGGAAGCAGAGATAGGAGGACTGCCATGAGTTCCAGGCTACCTTGAGACTACATACTGAATTAACAGGTCAGTCTGAGCTAGAGTGAGACCCTACCTTGAAAAACCAAAAAAAGAGGGCTGGGGAAATGGCTCAGCAGTTAAAATGTTCCCTGCAAAGCCTAAGGATCCCAGTTCAATTCCCCAGGACCCATGTAAGCCAGATGCACAAGAGGGCGCATGCATCTGTAATTCGTTTGCAATGGCTTAGAGGCCCTGGCGCGCCCATTCTCTCTTTCTGCCTCTTCCTCTCCCCCCACCTCTCAAATAAATAAAATATTTTAAAAAAAGAAAAAGCAAGGGAAAAAAAACCACTACTTGCCTACTGTTTGGTAGAGTAACCAGATTAGTAGCAGTCAGCAGGCGATAAAGTAGATCAAGACGAGCAGATTTCTGTCCAGCAATTAGAGTTTTACATTTACATTTCTCCCAACAATCACAATATGCTGTTGGTGAAGTTCGCTTGAGTCTAGGAAGAATTCACAAAAAAGTAAAAAATACAGTGTTTAAACATACATATATATATTCACAGAGAGAGGCATAATTCATTGAAACCAGATAGAACCCTGGTTAATGTTAAAATGCAAAAATGAGAAGAGTTTAACTATTAAAGCTTAAATAGCAAGAATTATTTAATGGTAATGAAGTCTAGAAAACAACACAAAAAGTTCTCGTGAGAAATGCCCTGGAATAGCCCAGGTAGAGTAACTTCTATAATGTCTGTCTCATTCCCCACATCCAAAATCCAGTGTAAGAGGTCTTGCTATATGCACCTAATAATAAACACCGTAACCCTTATGGACATATATGTCCATATATGAGGACTGCAAATGCTGTCAGCACATGGACTATCTTATTCATGCTACCCTAGCAACCGATAGGAGACTATTATTTTAGATTCTTATTTTTTATTTATTTTTGGAGAGAGACACACAGAGAGAGAGACAGAGAGGGAGAAGGAGGCAGATAGAGATGGGCACGCCAGCAGTCTCTCAGCTGCTGTGAACGAAATCCAGATGCGTGCACCCCCTTGTGGGCAAGTGCAGCATTGCGCCCTTGCGTCACTTTGCATCTGGCTAAACGTGGGACCTGGAGATTGGAACCAGCGTTCTTAGGCTTAGGAGGCAGGCACCTTAACCGCTAAGCCATCTCTCCAGCCCTATTTTAGATTCTTAAAACACCTCTCTTTAAAAATATAATTAAGGAAGCCGGGCGTGGTGGCGCATGCCTTTAATCCCAGCACTTGGGAGGCAGAGGTAGGAGGATCGCCGAGAGTTCGAGGCCACCCTGAGCCAGGTCAGCCTGGACCAGAGTGAGACCCTACCTTGCAAAACCAAAAAAAAAATATATATATATATATATATATATATAATTAAGGCTGAGTATGGTGGCAAATGCCTTTAATCCTAGCACTTAGGAAGCAGAGGTAGGAGGATCAGCATGAGTTAAAAGAGACTACATAGTGAATTCCATAGTAGCTTGGGCTAGAGTAGGACCCTACCTCAAAACAAAAGAAAGAAAGAAAGAAAGAAAGAAAGAAAGAAAGAAAGAAAGAAAGAAAGAAAGAAAGAAGGAAGGAAGGAAGGAAGGAAGGAAGGAAGGAAGGAAGGAAGGAAGGAAGGAAGGAAGGAAGGAAGGAAGGAAGGAAGGAAGGAAGGAAGGAAGGAAGGAAGGAAAGAAGAGGAGGGAGGCAGAGGGAGGGGGAGAGGAGAGATAGAGAAAGATATATATATATGTGTGTGTGTGTGTGTGTGTGTGTGTGTGTGTGTGAATCAATGCAGTTATCTATAAAAATTTGAGTTGTCCTATGAAGTTACTATTTTCAAGGCACAGTGGCCAACTTTCATTTTATTTAAAAACTTTTTTTAAAGCTGAGCATGGCACACTCCTTTGTTTTATTTATTTATTTTTTAGAGACAGAGAGTTGAGCCCGGGCCTCTAGCTACTGCAAACAAACTCCAGACATATGTGCCATCTTATGCATCTGGTTTACATGGGACCTAGAGAATCGAACTTGGGTCCTTAGGCTTCACAGACAAGTACCTTAACCACTAAGCCATCTCTCCAGCCCAGATAGCCCAATTTTCTACATCTTATAACATCTATACATCAACAGCCATTTATACCTGATGTTTTTATTGATAATACCAAGACACTGCAGATGTTAAGTGCTACTAACAAAACTAGCTGGAGTAATACTATTGCTAGGATAAAAGACTACCACAGTTAAAAAGTAAATAAGGCCTAGTCCAAATATTCACCATGATTCATTTAATGATGCCTACAGCCATTTTTTACTAGCAGACCCTGGGTCAGGGTGGGTGACTAAGACTTTGGCTGCAGAATACAAATAAAAGCATTCTGTAAAGCCAGGTGGGGTGGCACAGCACTTTAATGCCAGCAAAGGTAGTAGGAGGATCGCCGTTGAGTTCAAGGCCACCCTGAGACCACAGAGTGATTTACAGGTCAGCCTGGGCCAGAGTGAGACCCCACCTTGGGGGAAAAAAAGAAAAACATTCTATAGACATGTTTTCTCAGAAGATTAATGTGATCCTAGTTATATGCTCCTTAGCCTATTCTATTTTATTGAAGGACAGCTATATTCTAAGTAACACAACACTAGCATCAGACAATATACTTTAAATCAAGAAGCACATTTATCTTTTTAATATGCATTTATTTATTTGCATACACACAGAGTGAAAGACAGGAAAGGGGGGGAGAGTATGGGCACACCAGGGCTTCTTGCCACTGCAAACAGAACTGCAGATGCATGTGCCAGTTTGTGCATCTTGTTTATGTGGGTACAGAGGAATCGAACCTACACCTTTAGGCTTTGTAAGTAAGTGTCTTTAATCACTGAGCCATCTCTGCAGCCCCACATTTTAATTTTTATTATTTATTTATTTTTATTTGAAGTGTGTGCGAGAGTGAAAGAGAGAGGGTGAGGAAGCAGTCAGAGAAAAAGTTGAGTATGGGAGTACCAGAGGCTCCTGCTAGAATACCACACACATGCACCACTTCCTGCGTCTGGCGTAGGTGAGTCCTGGGGAAATGAACCTGAACAGTTAGGCTTTGCAAAACAAGCACCTTTAACTACTAAGCCATCTCTCCAGCTCCCACATTTTTATATGTAAATTGAGCTATTGAGAGAAACTTGAGAAATCCTCATGATTTCTGAATTATGGAACAACTGAAGCATAATTTAGTACTGATTATAAGATTAAAGGAAGCCGGGCGTGGTGGCGCATGCCTTTAATCCCAGCACTCGGGAGGCAGGGGTAGGAGGATTGCCATGAGTTCGAGGCCACCCTGAGACTACATAGTGAATTCCAGGTCAGCCTGGGCTAGAGTGAAACCCTACCTTAACAAGCCAAAAAAAAAAAAAAAAAAAAAAAAAGATTGAAGGAAATGGGGCTGAAGAGACAGCCCAGTGGGTTAGAGTACTTGCTGCACAATGAGGACCAGAGTTTGATCTCCCATGTAAAAAGCCGGGCACAGCCGCACATGCTTGTGACCTCCACTGAGGAAACTCCAGGTTCAATGAGGAAGTTAAGTGGAAGATCAGAAGAGGACCCCACCCCACATCCCTCCCCCCACACACCATGTCTTCCCTCTGGCCTCTGCAGACATGTGCACAGAGAGACATATGTACAGGCACAAACATCACACACTATCAACAACTGGACTTACTTGCAATCATGTCCTTTATGACATACCCTTGCACATTCTGTACAACAACAAAGCGACTCCAGCAAACCACAAGTTCGACATTCAAAAATATCCTAAAATAAAAGGAGCATACTTTTAAAGAGGTAATTACATGTATGTCATATTGAATTACAATTAATAACAAAATCAACTTAAGGTGCTTTGGAAAAAAAGGAGTCATGACCCTAATTCTAACAACATGCCATAGCAACTGAGCATTCCACTCTTCTGCCTCATGTTTGGGAATCAAATCAAAATAGATTTTCCTTGGAAAATTTTGTAACTCATAATAAGAGGAAAATTTCAGACCATATTTATACACTTTTAACTCTAGTGATAGTCAAAGGAAAGCCTGAAGATAGCATAAATAGAGAGATGTAAGATAACTTGCCTGGTTAATGTGCTCAGCACCAGTCCATGTAAAACTGCAGGTGTCATTACAGCACAACACATATAAAGGAGAGTCATCAGGGTTGGTACCTGATGGGCAAACCATTCCCATAAATACATCTTCTTCTTTCTCACTTGAGGATATTTCAGCTAAAAAGATGCAGAACACAGCAGTTATCTATCAGAAAAGGACTTTAATCCCAATCTGCTCCAAATATATGTGCAATATAAATTAGACACTACTACACATAATTTAAAAATTTTAATATACAAAAGTCAACATGCGAAGAAATCCAGCCAACATTCTGAAACAAAGAATAGGCATTATTATATATATATCCTAACCAACTATGATGACAATAATTTCAGCCATTAGAATCAGTAGTACTGTGTCAAGTAGTTAAGATGCAACTCATAGCCAGGCATGGTGTTCACCTGGAGGCAAAGGTAGAAGTTGGGTGGGGGGGAGAGACATGGAAGGAAAGGAGACAGAGGAAAAGGGGGAGGGAAGAATTTGTAAGGGTGTGTTTTGTGTATGCGTATTTGTGTATGTGAAGGGGGTCAATGTCAGGTGTCACCCTCGGTTTTCCTCCACCTTACTCTTGGAGACAGGGTCCTTTGCTGAACCTAAACCTCAATGATTCAGCTACAGCAGCTAGCCAGTTACCCCCAGGAACCCTGATTCTACCTCCCCAGTGTTGGGACTATAGGCATGCCTGACATTTCATGAAGGTACTGGTGATCCAAACTCAGATCCTCATGCTTATGTGGCAAGCACTTACCAAATTAGCTATCTCCTCAGCCCCAGGATCATAATGTTGAGACCAGTCTGCTCTACATAACAAGACTGTCTCAAAAAACTAAAAGATTGAACTGAGTTGTAACTGGTAAATTATAGACCATATAATAAACTATAAATTACTTTTAAATTTTTTATTTAAAAATTTTTTTAATTTAAATTTTAAATAGTGGGTGGCAGGAAACTCATATTCCTTAATGCTACCACAACCATAAATTAAACATTAGCAGGTTCTATCAGTAATCCACTTGTAATTTTCACGATTTCATACTGTCAGTTATAAATGGAGTTGTTTGTTTTGTTCTTTGAGTTAGGATCTCACTGTACCCTAAGCTGACCTGGAATTCACTATGTAATCTTAGACTGCCCCTGAACTCACAGCTGTCCCTCTACCTCTACACTTCCTGAGTGCTGGGATTATAAGCATGTGTGACCACACATGTAATATTTTTGAAAATATTTGGGCATGAAAGAGAGAGAGAGCAAGCAAGCAGGAGGGAAGGAGGAAGAAGAAGAAAGAGAGGAAGTATAGTTATGTCAGAGCCTCCTTTCACTACAAATGAACTCCAGACAGATGTGCCACTTTTTCAGAGAAACTGAACCCAGACTATCAGGCTTTACCAGCAAGCACCTGTAAGCACTAAACTCTCTCTCTAACCCCTAAATGTAGTATTATTTTAAAGCCAAGAAATCAGTTCCCTTTTGAGAAAACTTGGAAAATATATTTTAGCAAAGTATAAATACATGGATCTTTACAAGTACACAAAATAATCTTGATAGCTTTAGTTATATAAGTTACATACAGACAAATAAAGTTTGAATAATCCTATTATGCACATAGGAAAGAATCTACTTAAATTGGAAAATAATTCACGTAGGTCTAAAAATACATTAATTACCTTTTGCAATCTTTTGTGCTGTTTCTAAGATGGTAATTGCAGCAGGATAAGCTCGGCCACTTACAGCTGACATAAACGGGGTCATCCCTCTTGCATCTCTAAAATGAGATACATGTGAAAATATATTGAAAATTATCTTACAATCTTCACACTAAATTGTGTTTCAATCACAGAAAGACTATTCTGTGAAGTTTAGTTTTGACTGTCTATTAGAAATGGGGTATGTTAGCCTAGGATGGCCTTGAACACATGATCCTCTGGCCTCACTCTCCCAAGTGCTGAGATGGTATACCACTATCCCTGGATTATACTGTGCGATCTCTCTTTTCTCCCCCCCCCTCAGGAAAGCCTAACAAACAGGCCTTTTTTTTTTTTTTTTTTTTTTTTATATTATTTGGGAGAGAGAGAATGGATGCAGCACCAGGGCCTTCAGCCACTGTAAACGAACTCCAGACGTGTGTACCCCTTATGAACATGTGCAAAATCGTGTGCTTTGCATGTGAATATGTGGGACCTGGAGATTCAAACATGAGTTCCTAGGCTTAACAGGCAAGTGCCTTAACCACTAAACCATCTCTCCAGCCCTGGCCTCTTTTTTTATGGGGATGGGGGGGAGAAAAAATTGGTGCACAAGAGCCTCCAGCCACTGCAATTGAACCCCAAACATGTCCACCCCCTTGTACAACATTGGTGCTTGCATCACTGCGCATCTGGCTTACATGGAACCTGGAGAGTTGAACATGAGTTCTTAGGCTTTGAAGGCAAGTGCCTTAACTGCTCAGCCATCTCTCCAGGCCTGTGCTCTCTCTCTTTAATTTGAGAGAGAGAGAGAATGGGCCAGGGCTTCTCAGCCACTGTGAATGAACTACAGACGTGTGCACCCCCTTGTACGCATGTGTGACATTGCACGCTTGCGTCACTTCTGTCTGGCTAAACGTGGGACCTGGAGATCCGAACAGGCGCTCTTAGGTTTCGCAGGCAGGCGCCTTAACTGCTAAGCCATCTCTCCAGCCCGTGTGCTCTCTTTTAAACAAAGAAACACACACTCTGATCCAGCTTACATAAACGCTGACTTAACTCATTTGGGGTTCTATTCTATGATGCTGAGAAGGCTTCTATCATTGAAGAGAGCTTAATAGCAGAGAAAATATAATGCTAAGCTAATGGTGATGTTTTAAATTCACATAAGACAACCACCCACACATTGCAGAATCAATTCAAACAGTAAGAGTCACTTTGTATGAGAAGATTAAGTATTCTCACTTGGCAGAAAGGAGTTCACGTAGATAGGGCTGCAGAACCACACTGTCACATAACAATTTTAATATAAAATGAGCATTCGCCTTTCGATCCTTGGACTCTACTACTGAAGGCTCAGTGGAAGGACCTGTAATTAAACAGAATTATTTGGTACAAAAGTAAATAATGGGCTGGAGAGATGACTTAGCAGTTAAAGCTCTTGCTTGTGAAGCCTGAGGACCCAGGTTAGATTCTACAGGTCCCACATAAGCCAGATGGCACATGCATTTGGAGTTCGTTTGCAGTGGCTAGAGGCCCTGGCATGCCCTTTCTCTCTCCCCATCTCTAATAAATATTTTAAAAAAACGTAATATAGATAAAACACTGTTACATAATAACATGTTACATAAACCACCAGAATATTCTAAAAGAAATAAATTAACTTCATTACACAACTCTAAACATATATATACATAAGCATCATATATATATATGAATAAAAGAAAAATAGTGCAAAGAATTAGGTGTTAAAGTCTCCTTAAGACAAAAGTATCAATTCAAGCTGGGCATGGTGGCACATGCATTTAATCCCAGCACTTGGGAGGCAGAGTAGGATCACCATGAGTTCGAGGCCTCCCTGAAACTACATAGTGAATTCCAGGTCAGCCTGACCTTGAGTGAGACCCTACCTGGAAAAATCAAAACTAAAAAAAAAAGTATCAATTTGTAGAACCCTGAATCCAATTTGTCCTTTTTAATTCAAAAACCCTAGGCAGACAGAGAGAGTTTGGAATGGTGGAAGTGCTTACCTGGAATGGTGGAAGTGCTTGGTCCTTGACCACTGCCAGTCGCTGCTGTGGTAAGAGATCCCACAGCGGGGGCCAGGATAAAATCAATGTCACCATCTTTCAGTAAACAGAATAGCAGGATGTATATCATTATAAGCAACATATTCCTAATTTGTTCTCTTAACTGACCTTAAGCCAAAGGTCAAATCCAACAAACATTTAAGTGGAAACTTCTTTTCCAGACTACAAGAGAGGAATCCACTAGGTTTATCTTGATGTATTACCAATCATTGTCTTCTAGTGTCTCACCAGCTTAGAAGTGTAAAATTTTCAGAAGAAAACCCTAAACTGCAAACCCCTTAATCAAGTTTTTACAACTAAAAATGCTATTATGTTCATCATGCTATTTTCAAGTATTTCAAAATTTTAAATATTTCATTAAAATGTACAATTATTTTTTTCCTTTTATGACCTTTCCTTTCTGTTAAACACTACATAAAACAAGAAATCTTACCAGGATCCATTGCAGGAGGGTCAGGAACCCAACTAGGGGGAGCTATCGGGGGTGAAACTGGATCCTGGTGGTCACTGGATGAAGCTCCAGCCTCGTGTCTACCCAAACCAGCTGCTCTCAATGAACGTCTCATCATTTCCCGTAATCTCAAACTGGAAGAACATGACAAAATCAGAATTCATTACCATGTCAAAACCTGTTGAGGTGTACAGAAGTTCTCATCTGCAAAGCTCAAAATATGTTCTCTAAGTAAACACTCCAGGCAAGAGAAGTGAAGTACAAATGCCAGTTCTGAAAATCACATAATAAATCGGTGAGGGACAGAAGTGAAGCTAGAGTATTCTAAAAACATTAGAGTAAAGCTCCCATACACACTTAGGCAAAGGGAACAAAAGTTGCAATAAAGTTAAATTAGCAGTAATCTTTCATACAGTTAGGATAAATGATCAGGTAAGTTTTTCTGTCCTGTTCCTCAGAAAATGTTGAAAGCACAAAACCAATACTGTTTCAGCATACTAAACTCCTTTTCTGTGATCTCAAAAGCTATTAAATTAATATCCACATGAGTTCAAAAACAAAGAATTTAGGGTTTGTTGGTTTGTTTGTTTGTTTGTTTGTTTGTTTGTTTGTTTGTTTGTTTGGGATAGGGCCTCACTCTAGCCCAGGCTAACCTCAAACTCACAGCGATCCTCATACCTCAGTCTCCCAAATGCTGGGATTAAAGGTGTGCGCCAAGCCTGGCAGAGAGTAAGAACGGGCACAACAAGGCCTCATTGCAAATGAACTCCAGACACACCACCACTTTGTGCATCTGGCTTTTACATAGGTACTAGGGAATTGAACTTAGGTGGTTAGGCTTTATAGGCAAGTGCCTTAACCACTGAGCCATCTCTCCAGCCTCAATTTAGACTTTTTAATACCAAAAATGTTTTTAACAGTACAATTTATATCCTAAAGAAATTAGTGAAACTAAATCTTGTAATAGGTATTGTTAATGTCTGCGCATGATTTTTTTCTCTTGTCATATAAAAAAATACTATACAGGCAATTACATCATTAAAAAAAACAATCATAAACACAGACCTCATTAGAGAAATGGGTATTACCTACCCCCAAATCTGTACTTTATCTATGAACAAGAGCTTACAAAAGCTATAAAATCAACATATTTAGGACTAGTAGTGATTAAGAGAGCACAAATACCTTCACTAGGATTCTAAATAAAGAGTAAAAACATAATTTTAGGGCAAGAACACATAAGGGACTTCATTTTCCCATGCACACTTAAATCCAAAGACATGACTTTTATGGTGTGAAAGACCTTATGAGGTAAGCACAATACATCTACAATAAGTAATACTGAACAATTCTTGTTAATGTTTGAATCATTTCCAATTGTAATTATTTAATTTCAGAGTAAATGCGTTTTTCATATCAACACATTTTTAAATATACTTTTTAGGACAGAAACACTGGATGATCTTGCAAAGCAAATTTTAGTGACCCTAATACTAGCTATTATAATATTTACTACTATAATACCTATAGTAGATTCTTTTATAAATGGGGGGGGGCATCAGGATCACTGCAAACAAACATCAGACTTTTTGCATCTGGCTTTACATGGGTGAGTACGGAATTGAACCTAGGCCAGCAGGGTTTATAAGCAAGCTCCCTTAACCACTGAGCCATCCCCTCATTTTTTCCCAATTTAGAAATTTGTGTTTAAGACTTTCTGTAATACAACAGGGAGCACAGTACAGTAATATTTCAGTCAAGGTCACTTTACTGTCGAAAGTCATCACCTAGAGAAAACAGCAAGCTTCTTATCAGCAGCAGAACACCCCATAGTGACTGTGCACTGTGATGCTCCTATACAATCAAGCTACACATAGGCACTGGGCATCCTAACATGTTGTATGTTGTACTCAAAGCACAGAGGGGAAAACAATTGTATTAATTGGGAGGTATTGTAAATAACCTGAACGGAAATGCCTATTTTGGGCTTATGTTGAGTGCTTACACCAGGATCACAACGAAGTGCCTACTGCAAATAAAATAAATGGGGGAAGGGAAGCCAGGTGTAAGAATAGGGAGTAATGGCAAACTGGAGGCAAACATGCTCATCTAAAGGTATTGAAATTTAAAAAAATGATGAAAATAAAAACATCACACAGGCCAAACGAAACAAATGTGGGCTATTCTCCAACTGCTAGGTTGGAGTAGATTAAGAGTAAATGAAGATTAAACTGAGACTATAGTCTCATCTTGAACTTGCAGTTGTTGTGATGTAGTCAGCTCAATATTAAGTGAGGGGATCATTCTTTGTCATGTTTAAAATTGTCCTTAACCTTTTTCTTCATTAATGTTCTTGGGAACATTTTTAAGTATATTGCCCAGCTCCTCATATAGATTCTTAAAAAAATAAAAAATAAAAATAAAAAAGAAATTATTCTTCAAGATGTTGTACACAATTCATGGAGATTCACCTGGATCCTCAGTGGCTGAGCACAATACTGAGGAGATACCACCTTGCTGCTAACATTCAGAGTTTTGACATTTCTTCATATAGGCTTGCCTGGAGTCATCGTATTTTCTGACAATATGGAAGAATTCAAGGATGATGTAATTTCCTCTTTGTAAGCACGTTATATCCATGCTACAGAAGCCTTAGAATCCAGTCATGTTCAAACATAACACTGTGACAAAAAAGCGAAGGTCATGTGTCTTCCAGATTATCAATCTCTAGAGTACATACACCTGCAATCAGATGCATCAACCAAGCTTTCCACTAAATCTGCCCTTTGTACTCAGGAGCTATGAAGTCACATAACAAAGTTCTGAGTCAAATCATCATCTGAAGGAACTTAACAGTACTTCATTCAATAGTGACACTGCATCAGTTTTGAGCTTACAGCTCAGGAATCCCAGCCTGCATACTCATCAAGGGGTATCGCCTAGAAAATCCAGTGTAGGCTAGAGGAGGGTTTCACTTCAATGAAGCAGTCTGTGGACTTCCTACTGCCCGGCGTGGATAATAAGACTCCTGTGCTTTCATCTGTTCAGCCGGCAGCCCTGAGTTTGCACTGGGTAAGAGCACTGCAGTGAAATCTTCGGCAAATTCCTCAAAGGAGCTTACTCTGCAAATTATTCTGTGAGCAACACATCACCCACTCTTGAAGCTCCTTTTAGTCTTTGCCTTCAAAATAATCCTTACATGAAAAAAGGATGGCAGCACTGGTATTGGACCAACCATATCAGAGTCCAACTTGATTGGCACCTGGAATTTCCCTGAGAAAATGAAATACCTGCAATAATTCAGACACTAATTTCTTCATGAAGAATTTAAGTTGCTTTCCATTTTAGATCCAACATTTTGTCTGCTTAATGTAAGTAAATAAGCTGGTGATAATTCCCATTCTGTTAGTCTACATGATGCTTTTATACTGTTTAAAATTATAATTTGGTCACCTAAATAGCACTTCTGGATGTTTTTGAATTCCAGGAAGCTATCAACCTGATAGCATTCCTGGTGCCATTTTAATTTTTGTTTTTCAAGGTAAGTAGGGGTATTGTTCTACCCCAGGCTGATCTGGAATTCACTATGAAGTCTCAGGCTGGCCTTGAACTCACAGCGATCCCACTACTTCAGCCTCCCAAGTGCTAGGATTAAAGGCGTGCACCACCACGCCTGGCAAAAAAAACCCTATTTTTTAAAGGGGAAGATGAATACAGACCAGAAAATAGGCCAGGAGTCTTCAAGTAGACTTTACCACTTATAACATTAACACCCACTGAGCAGAGTTTTCATCTGCCAAGAACTAAGAATTTTGGTTCTTTCATACCTAAAATAAATGTGGGGTTTTTATCTAAAGAAAGAAAACTATATATTGAATTCTTTATACTCATGTATGCAAACATCTAGTAACTTAATGTGCTATAAAGGTTTATCCATCCAACAACTCTGAAAACCTGAAAATTGAAAAGCGAACATTCATAATACACACCAGCCTTTCATTTCTCCCAGATCGTTAAGATGTCTTAGGGATGGACCTAAGAAGTACATATAAAAATTAAAAGACTGAGGGTTTTTTCAGTTACTATATCTTATTACCTGATTTTCAACTAGAGAATAACTGCCTATGAAGAATGATGAATTCAGAACACATTAAAAAACTGAAGGTGGAACCGTGTTTGTTAATTATCTGAAGTTTATAAAGAGATCCTATTGTCCTACACCTAAAATCTAATTAGCTATAGACATTTCCCCCAGAGAACAAAGGAAAGAATCAAAAGCAATCAAAAAAGAACCCACCAATTCATGCACACAATAGGTAAGAGATACACTGCTTTCTTTATTTGGATTTTCTTTCGCCCATTAAACTTTCCTTGTAAAAATCACATTACCTTCGACTACTCGAGGATCCAGCCCGATTACCTGGGCCATTACTGGAAACAACCGAGATCGCATTTGCAATGGCCTCCACAGCAGAAAGCCTTTCTGCAAATGTATTTCTTTCTGAGCGCTCTGCTTCTGAAACATAAAGTGAAAAATTAACATCAGTCTTTAAAATTGATGTCAAGTACAGACAAGGCCACCATCACTAGAAACTAATACTGCATGTTGTTTTCAATTAACACAGCATATTACCAATTCCTTATTTGAGTTGCCTTAGATCAACTTGTACTTGAGACAGGTTGGCTATGACCTTTAATATGATTTCTTTGCTATGCTTATCATCCAAAAAAATCAGAAGTAAACTTAAAGGCTTTTACCATTAAGGAATAAAAAGACCCATCATCAGTACCTCAGTATTAGTTTATATACTACTTATCCTCTAGGGATTTCACTAACAATGTTAAAGATGAAAACTGCAAACATAATTCAAAAATGGAGCTGCCAAAATATAATTAGCAGAATTCAAAACAATTACATACAGTTCCCTTCATTTAGTCAATTAAAAACTTCACTGCAAAAGAAAATTTATTTACTTTTCAAAGACATGCAACATGTAACAACTCACCTAATTTTCCCCCATCTATATTCTAAACATTGGAATAAATACTTCAAGTGGTCTAAAGCACTAAATAATTTCGATAGTAATAAAAGAAATTTGCAATTACCGTTAGTAAATTCCCTAAAGTTCTTAATCTTACCCTCCTCTTCCTTAGTTTCCTTATTGCTGGTTGGAAAGCAAACTGACACACAAGCATGCAGAATATTTCTATTCCCATCACATCTGTGGCTGATGAACGTCTGCAGCATTTGCAGGTTCTGCTCTAAAACAACCGCTTGCTCAAGATTCATGAGATACTGTCGACAGGCCTCATAGTCACAGCGTAGAATGTGTTGCATTAAGGTTTGTTTCTGTACTCAGGCAAATTAGAGAGAAAAATATCAGTGAAAGTGAGTAACAACTTATGTTACATATTTGAAAATTACATATTTCAAAAATGCCTCATGGACAGTACAATAACATATAATCAGATCTTCAAACAAAGAATTGAAGTTAGCCTGGCAGCAAGAGTTAAACTTATGCACATTCTGTAAGCAGAGCATACAACTGAGGAGGAAAAAAAAGTGAAAATATTCTATTAAAACAAGTAAATATTTTCAGCTTTCTCAGCTACCTCAACTTTGCAATTATAGTTGGATAGCAGCCATATACAATGCACAAATGAATGCAAATACCTAAATGTGAGCACCCAGACTGGGCCTGAGCATCAGTTAGATGATTCCTTGTATACATTATAAATATCAAATTAGGACACTATTAATATCGTTAAGTTGATCAAGCAAAGAATCTACATTTGCTCCAGACTTACCTTCACCTCCTTGTGTTCATTTTTGGTTTTTATATATGTAGTACGTATATGAGAAAGAAAGAGCTAGTTGAGTCTGGGCACATACCCCAGTGTGGCAGTCAGAGGACCACTTTGTTTGAGGCAGGATCTCTTGTTCTTACCTCCCATCTTGACATAAGAGTGCTGGGATTAGATGGGCACTACCTCATCCAGCCTTATATGAGTGCTGGGGATCCAAACTCTGGCCCTCGTGCTTATGCAGCAGAAAGTGCTTTACCCACTGAACTATGTCCCAGGCCCTTCTTACGTCTGTTAAGAGTTGTACTGTGTCTTCATACATGAAATAAAAAACCCTTATCTCCCTGGGAATCATAATAGGAACAATTTCCAAGGGCAACAACAGACATAATTAACAAAGACACAGTGGTACCAATAAAGCATAGAACATATCATTAACTTCCTGACAGTTTAAGTTCCAATGTGCTCTTTCCTTCAGAAGTGCATGGGGCACTTAATGAATACAACATAAAGCACTTGTTTCTTTTTCTTTTCTTTTCTATTTATTTGTAAGCAGAGAGATGGAGTGGGGAAGAATGAGAATAAGCACACTAGGGCCTCCAGCCACTGCAAACAAATTCCAGATGCATGCATCACTTTGTGCATCTGGCTTTACGTGGGTATACGGGAATTGAACCTGGGTTGTTAGGCTTTGCAGGCAAGAGCCTTAACCGCCAAGCCATCTCTCTAGCCCTCACTTATTTTATAAAGCAAACAAACATGTTCATTTTTAACTTCAACTATGAACATCTATAGCAACAAGCAAGTAAGAACAGAGTATGTGGGAATACACAGAGAAGAAAAAAAATGCACTTGAACACTTGCCAGAAAACTGCTAAACAATCTCTTCTCCAACTTTTGAAGGTAGAAGGTGGGAAGTTGTTTTTCACATTAAAAAAAACACACACAGGCTGGAGAGATAGCTTAGTGGTTAAGGCACCTGCTTCTTAAGCCTAAGAATGCCAATTCCAATCTCCAGGTCCCACATTTAGCCAGATGCAAAGTGACGCAAGGGCGCAATGCCACATGTGACCACAAGGGGGGGAGGGGGCGCATGCATCTGGATTTCGTTCACAGCAGCTGAGAGGCTGCTGGCGCGCCCATCTCTGTCTTCCTCTCCCTCTCTCTGCCTCTCTCCAAACAAAATTAAAAAATTTAAAACACACACACACAAAACATCTATTTCAATACTTACCTCATGTAAGATAGGGCATTTTTACTGTGGAATTAACTACTACTCTGAGAAATATTATGCACTAGTCAATATGTTCAGTGTCTCAAAAGGACATAAAGCACAGTGCTTTCAAAGGTAATTAAACCAAGGTGTTTTTCTACATACTGTTGACATAATGGTTTGAAGCAATCCACCCATCAGAGGAAGCAGCTTCTCTACAGGAAACACTCATTTCCAGCATGCTAGACTGAACATGGACTCTCACACTGAGACTATCAATATCATACTTGCTCTCTTTCACGAAATAAAAGCTTATTTTGCATTACAGTATTGTATTTGAGATTTATATAGCAAAAGGCACAGGAAGTTCAGTAAAGCTTTTCTGTGGCTCTGCTCTATGTCAAGCCCAAGTCACTGAGATGAAATTTAATTGGTGTGATTTTACATCTGCCCAAGATGCTGACGAAGAACACAGGTCAGAATTGACTGCTACACTCATGCAATATAAATGCATGAACAGTCGAAGAAAAGAGAGCAGAACTGCTGTAATAAACAGCAATTTGAATTGGAGCTCAGAAGCAAACAGCAGGTCACAAAGCTTACATACAGGTTCTAAAAGGCAGTCAATTGTTTATGACATAGATCATGGAGCTTTGCCAGTTCTCAATTTTTTTAAGAAATTTAAATTTGAAGGCTATTTCTGAAGATCAAGTTCAGCCCACAAGCTACTTCCTGATCCACACCATTATAGTTTATACCCACTTGTTTGAGTCAAAATTAAGGCTAAACTTAGATTTTTAGTCTCTCTCTACTCAAAAGCTTCCAGGAAGCTCTCAGGACCATTGGGGTTCACTTCCAAACAGTCTACCTATCACCTCTCAACTAATGAAGCTTAGTCCACAGATTAGACTCCATTTCCATCCTTTATAGAAAACTACCTCCAAGTTCTATGTATCTCCAGTTCCTCTGCTCTTTTCAAAGAGGCTTTCCTCCCTACAACAACCTACATGGAACCTCTCCTACAATGAAAATCTGATTACTGCATCCTGGTGGTACTTGCTATCCATTTGGCTTCCAGGATGCCAATCATTCTAATTTCCCCCAACCCTTCTGGGAGCTTCTTCTGTCTCCCATGGTAATTCTTCTCATGACCCAAGCATTTAAATAAGACTATTATGGCTTGGGCCTTGGATCTTTTCTCTTCTGCATAGCCATGGTGAGTTCATTTCAGTGTGATTTCTTTAAGTAAAAATTCTCATGCACATTAGGCTTGATCCCATCTCTATTAGTCTTCACACATTATTTTTATGCACTGTGGTATTAAAGCTTATAACTTGGTGTCACTGTGGGAGGAATGTAGGGACCACCCAGCCCTAAGGTGTGGGGGTGGACCTGGAATTCCAACCTAATATATGAAAAGTGCCTGAATTCTGCCTGTGGTCCCCTGCAGTTTGGCTGCCTGGATTTTGTTCTTGCTTTTGTTGGTGGTAGGTTTTCTCCTTTTTGCTATTATGGAACTTCCTCTGCATCTATAAGTTTCAAATAAATTCCCTTCCTTCCATAACTATACCACAGGTAGCAGTTCCCTCCTTGACCCCTATCTGATTATTCAAAGCTATGCCCAGGAATCACTTTCTCAAGGAAGCCTTGATCTGATCATCAGTCTGATTTTTATCCCTCCCTTTGTGCTCTCCATATATATGCCTTTCTTAAACAAAACCGCATGGTAACTACTGATTTACTTATCCTTGTTGTTTTAGGTCTTGTAGGGACACAAGAGTTAATGAATGATATATCCAAGGCTTTTCTCTAGAATCCAGGATATTCTTCTGAATGAAAATATCACAAAATTCCAAAAGTAAAATTACCTCTACAGCCATGATGATAACAGCAGCTTTCTTTTTGATTGTTGAATTAGCTGGAAGATTTATTAAAGAATGTACCCCCATTCCAAGACTACTAATTGGTGGAAGATCAAGCCAGTCGGGATCTCTTATTCCTCCCATGCAATCTTTTGCCATTGGGTAGATAGTACCATTTCCATCTCGAAGAATAATGGGAGATTCCTATAATTGAGGGGAAAAAGAAAACTTGGTTCCTAGTCAAAAATTATTTTATGAGCCTAGTGTTATGGTGCATGCCTATAATTCTAATATTTAGGAGGCTGAGTGAGGTAGGATGACCACAACTTTAACTGTACCCTGAGGTACACAGAGTATCCTATCTCAAAAGAAAAAGATGAAGCATCGAAAGATTGATTTTACAAATACATAAATTTTCAAATATTTTAAATAAATTTAGAGGCTGAAGAGGTGGCTCAACTGTTAAAGGCATTTGTTTTCAAAGCCTGTTGGCCGGAGTTCAATTTCCCAGTAAACACAAACTAGAGACACAAAGTGTCACATGCATCTGGAGATTGTTTGCAGTGGCAGGAGGCTCTGGCACATCCAGTCTTATTCATTCTCTCTCCCCTCAAAATAAACAGAAATATCTTTTTTAAAAAGAAAGAGTTAGCCAGGCTTGGTGGCACACACCTTTAATCCCAGCACTTGGGAGGCAGAAGTAGAAGGATCACCATGAGTTCAAGGCCAGTCTGAGACTACATAATGAATTCCAGGTCAGTCTGGGCTACAGTGAGACCTACCTTAAAAAACCCTAAAAAAATAAAATGAAAAGAGTTGAGGGCTGGAGAGATGGCTTAGCAGTTAAGGCGCTTGCCATGTGAAGCCTAAGGACCCAGGTTCAATTCCCCAGGACCCACGTAAGTCAGGTACACAGGTGGTACATGCATCTGGAGTTCTTTTGCAGTGGCTAGAGGCCCTGGCACACCCACTCTCTCTCTCTCTCTCTCTCTCTCTCTCTAATAAATAAATAAATCTTAAAAGAGTTGATAGCATAATAGAATACTTTATAAAATAAATACTTACAGCTGGAACCACCATCTTCTAGTAATTTGCCAAAATGACAAACACAAAGGGAAAGAGGAGAGGCACCTGACTAATGCATGCATGCGCTCTATGTCTTTTAGAAAACATGGAGTTTTTCCATGGGCCGCATACAATGTACAAGGTTGATCTTGTACATATCAAGGGAATGGGTACTGTTTACAAAGGAATGCCTTATAAGTGTCCACAATGTTACTCAGCATGCTGTTGGCCTTGTAAACACGCAAGTTAAGGGCAAGGTTATTGCCAAGAGTATTAATGTGCATACAGAGCTTATTAAGCATATAAAAGCCAACACAGTTTCCTGAAACAGGGGAAGGGAAATGATCAGAAGAAGAGAAAGGAACCTGGGTGCAACTGACATGTAATAGAAAAGAGCCTGAGCTGCTGGAGCCTAGCCCCTATGAGTTAAATAAATAAGACGTAGACTGCATGCATGTATAAATTAATTAACTGAAGGATTAGAAATAATGATCAAATTTTAAAGTCCACAAAACAGAGCATGCCAAATAAGTTCTCCACAGTGTTCTATTGGTATGTGTGTGGGCACATGGGCAAGAGTGTATACATGTATGTGGAAGCCAGATGTTAATGTTCTAATTGTCCTCTATCAATCGAAATATCATTTTCATGATACAGGGTCTCTCACTGAATCCAGAACTAACATATTCAGCTAGACAAACTAGCCCACAAGCCCTGGGGATTCTCCTGTTTCCACCTTCCCAGCATTGGGATTGCAGGTGCAAATCACCCTGCTGGGCTTTTTACATGAGTACTAGGGTTCTGAACTCAGGTCCTTATGCTTGCAAGGCAAGTATTTTATCTACTGAGCCATCTCCTGGGCCTGATGGCCACTTTTAAAGAGCAAAAATAGCTTCTTACTTGTCCAGCAGTAAATATAGCCACATTCTTCTCATTCTGACCAAGGAAAGCAATACTGCTTGTGGGAAAATTATTTTCTTGTTCAGCTTTTCCTGTAGCAAGATCAAAAATGCAATAGCGTACCCAGTTTCCAGTCTTCAAAACAGCATGTACACCTTTAAAAAGCACATAAATGAAAAGAAGGAGTGTTACAGATATTCAGAAACTTCTAATTAAAAATTTTCCAAATTTTGAACTCTCTGGTCATATATGTGAACAATTCAGCTACATTTCATTCCATTAATTTGCAAATTGGGAGTGAAAACTGTCAATACCCCATACTATCCTATTTCCATTTACTGGAATGTGCTAATGTGGTAAAGTAATGTGGTAAACTGAAAGAGGTAGAAAATCTTTACCTTTGGAATCTACATTCACTGCTAGTATTTCTGTTTTTTCAGGTATACAAAGCTTTTTAGGAGTTCTCTGAAAACAGTCAGGAACTTTGGGAGTTCCACCAGTTTTGACAACCTGCAAGAAAACAAAAGGTATCTTGCTCTCAAGCTGGAACATACTCAAGGAGTCAATCCCACAATTCACCTGCTGACAGACTCCTGTCCACTCTACCTGTAGCTCATCAATCCTAAGTAACCTGCAGTCTTGGAGGAGAGAGGAAGGATCGGCGTCTGGACCAGAGCTGCTGGGACAGTTTGTATTACTAGATGTTCCTGGAAACTTTACTGCGACATAGGCACCATCCACTTTGAGCACCTAGAAATACAGGCAAATACACTGAATATTAACAACAGTTTGCATGAGATCAGTATACAAATTATAATCACTGAACTATTTAATACTTAAGGAATTTAATTTCTTATGAGTGTGTTTCTTCAGTGATCATCAGGTGGTAAAATTAACTTGGACAGAATCACTAAAGCTTTCTTGTTAATATTAAAAAAAAACCTCATCCACAGTGAGTTTTAGCAATTAATCAAACAAAAATTATGTATAATCCTCTCATCTTCCCTCTTTATAGTTTTTAAGCAGCACTGTCTAACAGGTAGAAGGTGTTGTGTATGCATGGGCAGGGGGCGTTTTAAAACAGGGTCTTGTGTTGCCCACTGTTTACCTGAGGCTGACCTAGAACTCTTGATCTTCCTGCCTCCACCTCCAAGTGCTGCTAAAGGTGTCTGTAACCAGACTCAGACTAGCAGAACGTTCCTGATAAAGCTAACATGCTGCAGCAGCATGGTACAACCACTTTACGTGGCTAGATACTGAGAACCTGAGATGGAAATATGACTGTGGAAATGACTTTTATCATTATTTAAATTGTTACATATATAGATAGCATGGTACAAATAGTCAGCAATGGACAGAGACAAGCAAAAAGCAGGACACTGGAATCTCAGTTCTGCTGCTTAATACTCTGACTCTGAGACAGTGTAAGTGTCTCAAATAAAAGTACGTTAACTCATAAGCTAGTTAATCAAAGAAGCCTCTTAAGAAAGGCCTGCATAGCCGGGTGTGATGGTGCACTCCTACACCTTTAATCCCAGCACTCGGGCAGCAGAGGCAAGAGGATCACTGTGAGTTTGAAGCCAGCCTATGAGACACTACCTCAAAAAAGCCAAAAACCGAAGGGAGGGCAGAGGAAGAGAGCACCTGCATAAATTGTTGACCTTGATGTATCATACTCTTTCCTTTGAGTATAAATGAAAAGACTACCATATTTTGAAAACTAAAAACAATCAGAAAAACCTTCACTCTGCAGATATTCTATAGCTATAGCTATATTTAAGATATGTTGAGAGAGAAAAAAAATTAAATTAATGGCATTCAATCTGATGACCTCTACGGACTGGGCTTCTTAGAAGAGTTCTTCAGGGGAATAGAGGAAACGGTAAAAAGAAGCTGAGTGAGAGCACAAGATTTGTCAATGTTGAAGAAGAATTCTCAGCATTACAGAAGATCAGCTCCTTTGAACAATATAACAATTCCAATGAATGAAATGTATCAAAAATGATGTATCTCTGTATAACTTCTCTGTAAACCTAAAATTTCCCTAAAACAACATTTTTAAAGAAACACATCACAGTAGATGCTCAAGGAAATGTATCATCTCTTGACCATCAATGGAAACCCATGTGTATCAGCTTCAGAGATGAGAATGAAGGAAATGCTGAAGGTGACGGTTTGCAGGCTACAGTAGCCTTGGAGGGCTCTCAGACACCAATTATAACCTTTGATCACCACTGTCATGACAGTACTGCTGGTAACTGTAAGTCTTAAATGTTTTGAACAAACCTTGCCAACAGGAACATTCTTAACATCTTCTACAAAAACAACTTCCCGAAGAGACCACTGCTCTTCATTCACCTTTTCTTCTTCTTTTGGGGCAGGGGTTGACCGACGTCGTTCTTAGACAACAACAAAATGGTAAGTACCAAAAAGAAAATGTAAAAAGAAACTTTATAGATTTCATCTAAATATAATGAAAAATGATTATTATAAAATGATACATAACTTAAGTTTTAAAATATACTTCTACATAATGAAGAGCAGCTATAAATGATTGTGGCCTAACTACAGTAGCACTAATATGAACAATGATAAAATGAATGAATAATAAAAAGGAAGGTCTGCTGGGCTGTTCTTGAAACGAACAGTTAACTTCAGAATCTGCCTTTTTTGGAGTTTTTAGAAAATGCTATAAACAGGGCATGGTAGTACAGGGCGTGGTAGTACCTATACTCAGCATGTGTGAGGCTAAGACAGGAAGACTACCATATTGGAGGACAGCCTGGGCTAGACTAAGGTCCTGCCTCAAGGGAGGGGAGCTTCAAAATCCATGTTGCAGCATACAGCAGTAGAAAGTCTAAGTTTGCTAATTATATATATCCTAAGCAGAAGTGTGATCACGCAATAATGAATGTGCAGCATACTCTCTAGAGAAGTGATAAACTATTCCATTTGTAGCAAGCAATTCCTTTGATTACTACAATAAATTTTACATATTTTAAAAAATATTTATTTATTTATTTATTCATTCATTCATTCATTCATTCAAGAACAAGAGACATTGAGAAAGAATGAGTATTGGCCTCCGGCCACTGCAAACAAATCCCAGACACATGTACCACTTCATGCATTTGGCTTTATGTGGGTATTAGAGAATCAAATCTAGGCCTTTAGCAAGCACTCTTAACCATCTCTCCAGGCCAAATTTTACCTATTTTTAAAACTGTAATTCGCAAAAATAACCCAAGTAGTCAGTACTATAAATGTATAAACATTTTCTTCTTTCCATCTAATAAGGCTGGTGGGGGAAAAAATAATCAAGCTACAGAAAACACAGTTATAAAAAGGAACTTTGAGCCGGGCATGGTGGCGCACGCCTTTAATCCCAGCACTTGGGAGGCAGAGGTAGGAGGATCACCGAGAGTTCAAGGCCACTCTGAGACTACATAGTTAATTCCAGGTCAGCCTGGACCAGAGTGAGACCCTACCTCAAAACACCAAAAATAAAAATAAATAAAAAAGAACTTTGTAAATGGTCTGAGCTGGCTCTAGTGACCACCATCTATCTGGAACCTGCCTGTAACCAGGAAATACTACACATCAAACTTACTGTATGGCATTGATGCACTACTGGCAATTGAGGAGGCATCGCTGCAGGTGGATGCTGGAGATGGTGGAGGACCCATTTCTGTTTTGACTGGCTCTTGCTTACTTTCAGGCCTAAGATAAGAAATGAAAGTATCAATATTATAAGGAAAATGAAATAATAGAAACTTTTCCAAAAAATGTGTTGGGACAAGTTTATTATAAGGAAGTAGACTATTACTTTTTTTAATTACATGGCATAGTTTGGAGACACTGCCTACTAAAAAAGGTATACAATGTTTATTTACAATGGACATCTTAATATAACAAAGGAAAATAACATACAAAGCTACAGACAACTTGGGGCAATGACACAGACAAGCTTTCCCTAAGAGAAATAACAAACAAAAGTGCACTGAATTGCACTGCCTAATGAGCAAGCAAATTGCACATTGCAACATATTTGACTTAAACAAAGCAATTTAATAAGAAAAAATATGATAAAGGCAAATGAATAAAAAAAACACTAAAATCATCAGTTTCTTCATTCAAGAAAGTTACTCACAATGACTTTTGAAAATCTAGTCACACCAATTAATTAACAATAAGTTATCTCCTTTCAGTGAGACTGGTGTACTACTTCAGAAGTTAAGTATAGAGCTGAGTCCAGTGGCTCCCAGCACTCAGGAGGCTAAGGACTGCTTCAACTATTCAGAAACTGTTTTCTAGAGAAGAAAAGTAAAGGGAGGGAGGAACTACACAATATCCTACAGATGTGAAATCACACATATTTTTGCCTATTATACAGTAATACTGACTTCCAGTCACAAACACCACTAATCTGTTCAAACAAACCAAGCACAGTATTATTTTTACCAGTATCTTAACCAAGAGTGCTCAGCCCAGGAAGACAGTCAACACTACTGATTATTCTGCAAACATCCGCTACAGTACTGGAAGAAGTCAACACCCATTTACAGCTGAGTAAGTCCCTAATGCGGATGTCTCGATTACCAGCAGAGAAGAGTTGCCACTGATGTGAAATGACTACTCAGCTTCCTTCCAAACTTTGCTAACAAAAACTGCGAATTTCAATGAGGATCTTAAAAAACTTGTTGGATAGGGTTTAATATCAAATTCTATTCCAGTCATCTTGTTTGATAGTTTCTATCTTGTTATTTTTTTTGTTGTTTCTGAGATAGGAACTTAATGTGTAGCCTGGCTGGAACTTCCTCCCAAGTGCTAGGATTCCAGGTGTATACCATCACATGGGGCTACAGTTAATATTTGGGTATAAAAATACTTCAGGCAGCTGGAGGGATGTTTCACTCGTGAAGTATTTGCCTAACATGTGCAAGGGCATTAGGTTTCACTGCCAACATTAAAAAAAGAAAGAAGCCAGGCATGGTGGCACATGCCTTTAATCCCAGCATTCAGAAGGCAGAGGTAGGAGGAATGCTGAGAGTTCAAGTCCACCCTGAGACTACAGAGTGAATTGCAGCTCATCCTGAGTTAGAGCGAGACCCTACCTCAGAAAACGAAAAAAAGAAAGGGAGGGAGGGAAGGAGGGAGGGAGATGTGTGTGCATGTGACCTTGTACACCTGGCTTACATGGGTTCCTCAGGCTTTGCAGGGAAGTGCCTTAATGGCTAAGCCATCTCTCTAGCCCTTCAGTTCAGATTTTTAACATTAAGAGAAATAACAGTGACATAGCTAATTAAGTTATTATCATTACATTTGTGTGTACACCAACAGAAAGCACACTTAAAACTTTCAGAACTTTAAACATTTATATCCTTAGTATCATTTTTGAATGTGCCCTATGGGAAAAAAAAGTGAATGGAATTTCTCTTCCACAATATAAAGACTGTTATATATGTTCTAAGTTTGAAATAGGTGGGGCTGAAGAGATGGCTTAGCAGTTAAGGCACTTGCCTGTAAAGCCGAAGGACCCCGGGTTCAATACACCAGTACCCACATAAACCAGATGCAAAAGGTGGCACATGCATCTGATACTTGTTTGCAGTGGCTAAAGGCCCTGGCATGCCCATTCTTTCTCTATCTTAAATAAAAATATATATTAAAAAAAAAAAAAGAAAGAAAAACTTACTTAAAAGTATTTTATAAGGGCTGGAGAGATGGCTTAGTGGTTAAGTGCTTGCATGTGAAGCCTAAGAACCACGGTTCAAGCTGATTCCCCAGTATCCACATAAGCTAGATGACGCACAAGGTGGCGCATGTATCTGGAGTTCGTTTGCAGTAGCTGGAGGCCCTGGTACACCTATTTTCTCTCTCTCTCTCTCTCTCTCTCTCTCTCTCTGTCACCCTCAAATAAATAAATAAATTTTAAAATCTTTTAAATTCATAAACAAAATAACCCTATTATAATACATTCATTTTTAAATATTCCTATATGGTGTTTTTTTGTTGTTGTTGTTTTTGTTTTTCTCAAAATAGGGTCTCACTCTACACCAGGCTGACCTGGAATTCACTATGTAGTCCCAGGGTGGCCTTGAACTCACAGCGATCCTCCTACCTCTGCCTCCCGAGTGCTGAAATTAAAGACATGCACCAGCGCCTATGTTTTTTAAAATCATGTTTTAAAAATCACTATTCCTGCCTTATTCAGTGGTGATTCAGTCACTTTACTCCAAACCCTCCAAAAGTTTACAAATCTTTTGTACAATTTCTCTCCTCAGTACATTAACCTATAAAAACCTTTCCTATGATAATGATATGGGTAAAATACTAGAATTGAGAGGAGAATGTCAGCTTCATAGTAAGGTTGATATGGCCAAATAACACCTACAAAAAACACAGCCTAGGGCTGGAGGGATTGCTTAGTGGTTAAAGCATTTGCCTGCAAAGCCAAAGGACCCAGGTTCAATTCCCCAGGACCCACGTAAGCCAGCTTCACAAGGTAGCACATATATCTGGAGTTCGTTTGCAGTGGCTGAAGACCCTGGTGCTCCCATTCTCTCCCCTCCCTCAAATAAAAAAAAAAAAGAAACCAGAGCCCAAACCAGGTGTGGTGTGCATGCCTTTAATCCCAGGACTGTGGATACAGAGGTAGGACTGACATGAGTTTGAGGCCACCCTGAGACTACATAATAAATTCTAGATCAGGGCTGGAGAGATGGCTTAGCGGTTAAAACGCTTGCCTGTGAAGCCTAAGGACCCCGGTTCAAGGCTCGATTCTTCAGGACCCACGTAAGCCAGATGCACAAGGGGGTGCATGCATCTAGAGTTCGTTTGCAGTGGCTGGAGGCCCTGGAGCACCCATTCTTTCTCTCTCTCTCTCTCTCCCTCCCTCCCTATTTCTGTATCTCTCTCTCAAATAAATAAATAAATAAATAAATAAATAAATAAATAAATAAATAAATAAAATATTTAAAAAAAAAAATTCTAGATCAGACTGGGCTAGAACAAGACCCTACCTAAGGGAAAGGAAAAAAAAAAAAAAAAAAAAAAAAAAACATGATGAAAGAGAGGAGGGCATCAATAAAACATAGGGGTTGGAGAGATGGTTTAGCAGATAAGGCACTTACCTGTAAAGCCTAAGGATCCAGGTTTGATTCCCTAGTACCCATGTAAAGCCAGATGCACAAAGTAGTCAATGAATATGGAGTGCATATGCAGCTGCTAAAGGCCCCGATGCACCCATTCTCTCTCACACGTGCATGCTCACATTCACATTGTCTCTCTCTCTCTCTTTCACTGCTTGCAGATAAAAATTAGAAAGAAAAAAAAGGCAAGAAAACATAGAACCAAGAAGATAACTCAGTCAAGTTCTTGCTTTGCAAGCATGAGGACCTGAATTTGATCCCCAGTACCCACACTAGGCTAGGTGTGGTAATACATGGCTATCTATAATCCTGGCCACTGGGGAGGCAGAAATAGGCAGATTCCTTTGCTTGCTAGTAAGCCAGTCTAGCCTAATTGGTGAGGTCTATTAAGCCAACTGGAGATCCTTTCTCAAAGTATGGCCTCTACATGCACAGGACACATGTCCATCTATGCACATCTGCACACCAAGTGTGCTCACACATGCACCAGCAAAAAAAAAAAAAAAAAAAAAAGAGAGAGAGAGAGAGAGAGAGAGACAAACTTCCAGGTAAGATGGCAGCATAGTAGACACACCAAAGCAGTCTAAGAAGAAAATAAGCAGAAAAACAGCAAAATACACTCTTCTACTGAAAAAAATGAAGGTGTGTAATAAATTAACATAGCAGAGAAGCAGAAGAGACTCAATCTTCCAGAAAGAAGGAATCCGGCCAAGGTACCAGCAGCCCTTGTCCGTGCATAACAGCCTGGCCTACACAGAGCTGCAGGCACAGACACCAGGTGGAGGGATTTTCCACTCATATTAACCTCCTCACAAAGTCAAGAAACCTGAAGGGGAAGATGGGCAGGGACCAGCTGAGCAGCTCTGATACAACTCCAGGCATCTTGTACAGCTCCCCACCCCTCAACCGTCAGTGCTGTGAACCTCCGGAGAACCCACTCAACCCTGCCACATGAGAGCACACTTGATCAGAACACCAGATCCACAGCACAACAGACAGGGATCAGGGTGAGTACTCAGCATTGGTGAGATTGGAAGCCATTCCATAAGGGAGCAGGGCCTTCTTACACAAAGGCAGGTACATAGGCCTGCACTGCAAGTGCTGATCGCTCTCTCCAGATCAGGGCAGGTTGTGTGTTACATATTCTTGGTTGGCTTTTCCATTCTCAATTAAGCTGTATTTTAGGGTTGACTATTGTTGTCTTTGATGTTTACTGATTCATAGGGCCTTTGTCTTTTTCTTCTGTTGTTATTATTTATTTATTTATTTATTTATTTATTTATTTATTTATTTATTTATTTATGAGAGAGAGGGAGAGAGAAAAAGAGACAGACATATATAGAGAGAATGGGCTCGCCAGGGCCTCTAGCCACCCAAATGAATTACAGACACATGTGCCCTCTTATCCATCTGGCTTATGTGGGTCCTGGGGAATCAAACCAGAGTCCTTAGACTTCACAGGCAAACGCCTTAACTGCTAAGCTGTTTCCCCAGCCCTCTTTTGTTATTAATGAGTGCAGAATCTGACTCAGACCCAGGCTAACCTGGAACTCATTTCAGACCAGAAATCATAACCTCCCAGCTGACAGGATTAAGGGTGTGGGACAAAATATACCCTTAGGGTACTGGAGAGATGGCTTAGTGGTTAAACACTTGCCTGTGAAGCCTAAGGACCCCGGTTCGAGGCTCAATTCCCCAGGACCCACGTAAGCCAGATGCACAAGGTGGCGGCATATGCATCTGGAGTTCGTTTGCAGTGGCTGGAGGCCCTGGCGTGCCCATTCTCTCTACCTGCCTCTTTCTCTCTCTGTTACTCTAAAAAGAAAAATACCCTTAGGGACGTTGGCTTTATTAGATTATCTGTTTGTTTTAAATCCCCACTGCTGCATAAATACTCTGTGCTGGTTTGGATTGAATGTATATACTGCTCAGTTTAATTTTAGAATTTGCCAGTGAATTGCTCTACCCAGTATACTAGAATACTTGAATAGTGAGCAACCTCAACACCTAGGTTCACTTCTGCTATTTTCTGGGACTATAAGAGCTACACTTGGCACCTTAAACTCCTACCCTGAAGATATATAAAGTCAAATTTACACAGCTAAGAACACTGCAGATAATTAGAAAACCCAAGCATCAAATTAACTCAACATGCAAAAATCTGTAATTATGCCGGGCGTGGTGGCGCATGCCTTTAATCCCAGCACTCGGGAGGCAGAGATAGGAGGATCGCCGAGAGTTCGAGACTACCCTGAGATTGCATAGTTAATTCCAGGTCAGCCTGGGCCAGAGTGAGACCCTACCTCGAAAAACCAAAAAAAAAAAAAAAAAAAAAAATCTGTAATTATAATACAAGAAACACACACAAGGGCTGGAGAGATGGCTTAGTGGTTAAGGTGCCTGCCTGCTAAGCCTAAGAACCAGGTTCCAATCTCAAGGTCCCACGTTTAGCCAGATGCAAAGTGACGCAAGGGTGCAATGCCACACTTGCCCACAAGGGGGTGCACACATCTGGATTTCATTCACAGCAGCTGAGAGACTGCTGGCGTGCCCATTCTCTGTCTCCCTCTCCCTCTCTGTCTCTCTCCAAAAAAATAAAAAATAAAAATGATTACATCTGTATTCAAAGAAAACAAAGGAATCAAAGAAGAACACAAATTCCTGAAGGAGAACCCAGGAAACCAACTTAATGAAAAAAGATGGTCAATACAAGACATGAGTAAAGATATACAAATAATGAAAAAAATACCAATTAGAAATACTAAAAATGAAGAACAGACAAAGTCAAATAGAAAACACTGAACAAAGTCTCACTAGTAGAATAGATCAAGGAGGACAGAATGTCTAAACTAGAAGACCAGGAGGCAGATCTAATACACGTCAACAAAGAAAAAGACAAACTAATAGAAAGGCATGAATGGGAATTTCAAGACATTTAGGGACACTATGAAGAAATTAAACATAAGAATTAAGAGCATAGTAGAAAGAGAAGAATTTCACTCCAAAGGCATAACAGGTATTTTCAAACAAGATCATAGAAGAAAACTACCCTCAGATAGAGGAAGCCTACAGAACACCAAGTAGACAAAATCAGGAAGAATCTCTCACCATCATATTACAACTAAGCTACAAAACACATAAATCAAAGAAAACATATTGAAAGCAGTTAGAGAGAAAAATCAAGTCATGTGCAAAGGCAAGCCCATCAAGATCACAGCAGATTACTCAACACAAACTGTAAAAGCTAGAAGGGCTTGGAATACTGTATTCCACATTCCAAAAGATAACTACTGTCAAACAATATTACTTTATCCTGCAAAGCTATCCATCTAAATAGACAGAGAAATAAGGACATTCCACAACAAAAGTAAGATAAAGGAAAATATGACCACTAAACCAGTCTACAGAAAATACTTGAAAGGATCCTCTATGCTGAAGAAAAAGAAAAGTACACACATAAGGAAACAGGAAAAAATAAACCACACTCAAATAATAGCTGATACAAGAGAGTAAAGGAAAATCCAGAAGAACTACAAAATAAGAATAGCAAAAAAAAAAATACACCTTTCATTTCAATAATACCTCTTAATAGCAACAGCCTCAACGCCCCAACCAGAAGATAAAGGTTTTCAGGATGGGTTAAAAAGCAGGATCCTTGTACTTGTTGCCTCCAAGAAACCCACATTTCCATAAAATATGGACACTATCTTAGAATGACAGGTTGGAAAACTGTATTTCAAGCAAATGGGCCTAGGAAACAAGCAGGTGTCACTATCCTATTACCTGACCAGCTTGATTTCAAACCAACATTATTTAGGAAAAAGATAAGGAAGGTCACTTTATACTGATTAAAGGAACACTCCAACAGGAGGACATTACAATCCTAAACATATATACACCTAACATGGGGGCTCTCAATTTCAAACACTATTAGAATTAAGGTTACAGATAACACCAAAACAGTTGTAGTGGGTGACTTCAACAGCCCACTCTCATCAATTGACAGGTCATCCTGGTAAAAAATAAACAAGAGATGCATCTGGTTTAAATGAGGTCATAGAAAAAATGGACCTAACAGCTACCTATAGAACATTTTGCCCAAATGTTGCAGAATACACATTCTTTTCAGCAGCACATGAAACATTCTCTAATATAGACCATGTGTTAGGACACAAAGCAAACCTTACCAAATACAGGAAAACTGAAATAATTCCTTGCACTCCATCTGATCACAATGAGATTAAACTACAAATCAACAGCAAGAAAAGCTATATAGCATACATAAAATCATGGAAATCAATGCAGAAATCAAGAAGGAAATCAAAAAAATTCATAGAATTAAATGATAATGAGAACACAACATACCATAACCTTTGGGACACAATGAAGGCAGTTCTAAGAGGGAAATGTATAGCTTTAAGTACCTATATTAAGAAATTAGAAAAGCCACAAGTAAAACACTTAATGCTTCACCTTAAGACCTTGGAAAAAAAAGAAAAAGGCAAGCCAAAAATCAGTACAAGGGAAAAAGTAATAAAGATCAGAGCAGAAATTAATGAAATAGAAACAACAACAACAAAAAAAAATCCAAAGAATCAATGGAACAAAGAGTTGGTTCTTTGAAAGGATAAACAAGATTGATAAACCCTTAGCAAATCTGACCAAAAGAAAGAGAAGAGACACAAATTGATAAAATTAGAGATGAAAAAGACACCATTACAACAGATACCAGAAAAATTCACAAAATCATAGGGACATACTTTAAGAACATATACTCTACTAGTTTGAAAATCTGAAAGAAATGGATGATTTCCTTACCTGGCATACCAAAATTAAATCAAGATGAGATTATCCACTTCAATAGACCCATAACAAGTACAGAGATCCAAGCAGTTACAAAAAAAAAAAAAAATTTCCAACTAAAAAAAGTCAAGGCCCAGATGGATTCACAGGTGAATTTTAATAGACCTTCATGGAAGAACTAACACCAATGCTTCTAAAACTTTCCCATGAACAGAAAAGGAAGGAACTCTACCAAACTCCTTCTACAAAGCCAGCATTACCCCAATACCAGACCAACCCAAAAAAGACAGAACAGAAAAAGAAAACTACAGACCAAACTCCATCATGAATATACATGTAAAAATTCTCAACAAAATATTGGCAAACAGAATACAAGAATATATCAAAAAGATCATTCACCCTGACCAAGTAGGTTTCAATATACACACATCAATAAATATAACACAGCACATAAATGGCCTGGCTCTTGCCAAGGCTCTTGGGTTCCCACCAGAAATAGATGGTAAGACCCTATTGCTGAAGACTCCACATGCTCAGGCTGCAAAGTCACTGAGAAATCCTGCTGGAGTTGAGCTGAAAACATCATCCCTGTAGACCAGCTGACAGAAAGCTGGAAAAAGCCTACATGGCATGCAGCTCCATGGGAGAAAGAAAAGTCAATAGTGGAGAGAAACAACAGTGGATACTGCGAGCCTTAAATTGGGCCAGCCAGGCCAACTGAGCCAACGGGTGCAATAATGGCATGTCTATTAAGGGGGCTAGAGGCCTGCTCCACAGGAGGGAATACATGACTGGTACTGAAAAACCTACTGCAGGGGAAGCCATGAGCCCTAGGGGTGTAATGCCTGCTGGTGTCTGGCTAAATGCATACATTATGCTCAACAAACTGCCTAGTAAGCATTTTGCTTATAACCATATATTAATGCTAATTCTCACTTTTGGTTAGAGAAGCTTCTGTTTTCAGATGGCAGTGACCTGTGGGATGACTAAAAAGGCACCATAGTACTGAGAAAAAGTGACAAAGGATTGCTCAACACTGAAACATTTATGTCACCCCTTCCAAGGCTCAGGGTCTATTGCGGAAGAAGTGGCAGAAAGAATGTAAGAGCCAAAGGAAGGGTAGGACTCTATACAATGCACTCTTCCAGACACAAAATGGCCTGGATATCCATGACCTCGCAGTGAGTGGCACTACCTACACAAGACTGTCATTAATAGGAGGAAAAGATGATGACATCAAACTGAAAAGAGAGACTAATTGAGAGAAGGAAGGGATATAATGGGGAGTGGAGTTGTGAAGTGGAGGAGGGGGGAGACAGGGAATTAACTGCCATGGTTTATGGTCTATAATTATGGAAGGTATCAATAATAAAAATTTTTATATAAAGCGATGAACAGAGACCACTAATTTGCCATTCTGACACCATCACAAGCTATAACCTAACTGTAATCATTAAACAAGTTGCAAACAGCAAAATGTAAGAAATCTTGATTTCTGCATCAAAGCTGCCCTAGAACACCCCTATTCACACATGCAGAAATAAGAGACTGACGTAAAAACATACAGTTGAGTACTTACTTAGTTTCAGTAGCTTTGCTAGCTTTTTCCATGCTTTTCAGGCTCTCAGGAGATCTAAGCTGAAATCTACAGCTATCATTCATATTCCAAACTGACTCCAGTAAGACACCAACTTTAGGAATCCCCGCGCTAATTGAAAATGCAACTGCTCCAGCATGGTACAGCGGATTATTTCGTAAGCATACCTAGCAAACAAAAGAAAACCAGCTTTAAACAAACCAGAATTATTTCACATGTATGAAAATGCAGAATATAAAGGCAGTGCTTCCTAGGTTTTCCAACACAATATTACACAATCAATACAGCTGACAAAAATATTAACTTCTCCCTTGGGACTACAGAGTACATTCCAGGTCAGCCTGGGCTAGAGTGAGCCACAACCTCAAAAATCCACACCCCTCAAAAACAAAACTTTTTCCTGAAAGTAACACCCACATGTTTGCCAAAACTTTAGCATTAACTTTTAAAAATTCATGTATCAACCATTCCACTAATGAGAAACTAGACACAAGGGGCTGCTGATCCCATCTGCTTCTGACTCAAAAAGCAGACCCTAGCCAGGCGTGGTGGCGCACGCCTTTAATCCCAGCACTTGGGAGGCAGAGGTAGGAGGATCGCTATGAGTTCGAGGCCACCCTGAGACTGCATAGTTAATTCCAGGTCAGCCTGGACCAGAGTGAGACCCTACCTCAAAAAAAAAAAAAAAAAAAAAAAAAAAAAAAAGCAGAGCCTTTCCTTTTCCCCATTCTATCCTTTCTGGGATATTGGCCAATATCCTAAGATTGTCTGGACACTCTGGACTGTAGGCTATTTTTGCTATTTTCTCAATCTCCTTTGCTTTACGAAACTAAACACTAAACAGAGAAAGCAAAGAAGAAAATCACTACAATTTCCTCTGTGGCCTTATTTTAAAATTATTCTCGGGGGCTGGGGAAATGGCTTAGCGGTTAAGGCATTTGCCTGCGAAGCCTAAGGACCCCAGTTAGATTCCCCAGGACCCACATAAGCCAGATGCACAAAGGGATGCATGCGTCGAGAGTTTATTTGTAGTGGCTAGAGGCCCTGGTGTACCTATTCTCTCTTTCTCTCTGCCTCTTCCTCCCTCTCTCTCAGATAACCCCGGTTTGATTCCCAAGGACCCATGTAGGCCAGATGCACAAGGTGGCACATGAATCTGGAGTTTGTCTGCAGTGGCTGAAGGTCCTGGCATGCCCATTCTCTCCCTCCCTGCCCTCAAATAAATAAAATAAATTTTAAAAATATTTAAAATTATTCTTTTCATTCACAATGCTACATAAGCTCTAATACTTCACCTCTATGGATATTTCCCACAAAAGACAGCTATTTTCTGCTACCCAGAAGCTTAGCTGCACACTGTAATGTTTCTTCTAAATTTAAAAAGAGTCAGTGTGGTGTGTCCTAACCTAGAATCCCAGCACTCCCATGGCCAGGAGTATGAAACCAGACTGGGCTACACAGTAAGATTCTGTCTCAAATGAATGAATGAACGAATGAAGAAACGATGAACAAATGAACAAACACTGTTGTCAGGAGTCAATAACTTATGTGATTCTCACTGTTAACAACTAACCTTCAATAAGCCGAAAGCCAATGGCTTATGAAATGGCAATTTCAAATTACTACCAATAGCTGCAAATGGGATATGAGCATTATCTCTAAAGATCTCGATATTTAATAGACAAATCTTACTGACATCCTAATTAGTTGTCCACTAACTAAATAGTATGTTAAACTTGACCAATGGCATATATAAAGACCACGGAATTTGATGTCATATAATTGAATATAAGAAACACAAGGTGCCGGGCATAGTGGCGCACACCTTTAATCCCAGCATTCGTGAGACAGAGTTAAGAGGATCACTGTGAGTTCAAGGCCAGCCTGAGACTACAGAGTGAATTCCTGGTCAGCCTGGATGTGAGTCAGACCCAACCTGGAAAAACAAAAAGAAACCCAGAATATCGTGGTGCATCAGTGAAGTATAAATATTGACTTAAGAGTTATGGTTCTACTAAAGAATATTTGGGTGTTACCATAAACGAATAGTCCCTGAAAGAAAGTCTTCCTGGGAAAGTTATATACTGCACAGCCTTAAGGTGAAAGCATGTTTCACCCAGAAATATTCTGAAAACACTGGATAAGATGACTCTTCCCATAAACCCCCTCAACTCAACCCACACGCACTAAGGACTACTACCTACTGTCTTTGCCTTACATGCCTTTTCCCCTTCCCTGTTAATTCCTAAATTCTTAAAATTGTATTAAAACCTTTTCTTGTGCTAGAGAAATGGCTTAGCAGTTAAGGTGCTTGCCTACAAAGCCAAAGGACCCAGGTTCAATTCTCCAGGACCCACGTAAGCCAGATGAACACGGTGGCACATGCATCTGGGGTTCATTTGTGCACCCATTCTCTCTCTCAAGCAAATAAATAAATAAAAATATAAATATAAACAAAATACAAACTGGGGCTGGAGAGATGGCTTAGTGATTCAGGCGCCTGCTGCGAAGCCTAAGAATGCTGATACAATTCACCAGGTCCCACATTTAGCCAGACCCAAAAGTGACGCAAGGGTGCAGTGCCGCACTTGCCCACAAGGGGGCACAAGCGTCTGGAATTCATTCACAGTGGATGAGAGGCTGCTGGCAAGCCCATTCTCTCTCTGCCTCTCTCAAATTAAAAAAAAAAAAAAACTTTTCTTGTCTCTCTTCATTTATTTATTTATTTATTTATTTATTTATTTATTTATTTATTTATTTATGACAGAGAGAAAGAAAGAGACAGAAAAGGAGAGAGAATGGGCGTGCCAGGCCTCTAGCCACTGCAAACGCTCCAGACGCATGCGCCACCATGTGCATCTGGCTTACGTGAGACCTGGAGAATCAAACTGGGGTCCTTAGGCTTCACAGGCAAGAGCCTGAACCGCTAAGCCATCTCTCCAGCCCAAATAAATACCTTTTCTTGATAAATTCTTACTGTGTAAATACATACATGTAATAGCTTACAGCCCAAAAGATGTTCAATAAGATGGCTTTGATTAAAAGAAATATGGGGGCTGGAGAGATGGCTTAGCGGTTCAGGCTCCTGCCTGAGAAGCCGAAGAACTCCTGTTCGAATATCCAGGTCCCACGTAAGCCAGACACACAGTGACACAAGCACGCAATGTCACACATGCACACAAAAAAAGAGTGTATAAGTCTGGAGTTCATTTGCAGGGGCTGAAGGCCCTGACCTGTCCATTCTCTCCTGCCCCCCCCTCACAAAACTGTGGCATGCTTTCAAAGTTCCTTATTAATGCCTTCTTACAAAAATAAATGTACTTGGCTCCCCATTTTCTGGAAAACCTCTCTTGCCCCTCATTGGGCATGATCTTTCAATCAATCCCATCTTTTTTTTTCTTGTTTGTTTTTTCGAGGAAGGGGGTCTTGCTCTAGTCAAGGCTGACTTGAATTCACTCTGTAGTCTCCAGATGGCCTCGAACTCATAGCAATCCTCTTACCTTGCTTGCCCTCTCAAGTGCTGGGATTAAAGGTGCTCTCCACCATGCCCAGTTGAATTGTTCCTTTCTGAAGCACTCCTTTTCTTAAAGTTCACCCTCCTAAAGCCCTAAACTAGAATAAAATCTTTCTAAACCTTAAAAATAAATGTACCTTACAGGCAAATCCAGGTCTAACATAACAGCACATGCAATGAGTATCTGGTAAATACCTAACTTTCACCTATTGTGAATGTAGGTGTAGCTGATAAATAGTGTGAGTGGGTGGTAACAAACGAATGGCTGCCATAAACCTTTAGTTTTCTAACATTTTAAAATAAAATCTTAGTTCAATATGTTCTGCTATGCCACAGTATAGTACTACTCCTTTTCAAGTTTCCTTTCTTCAGAGCCTCTTTATTTTTCTCCCTCCTTATCTACAGTACTGCCATCCTATCTGCTAATAAGGCACCTGCTATACCTTTGTATTATGTGAATCCAGTTGAAAAGAAAAGCTGAAACATAAAATGTAGATATTTGAGGGCTCGAAAGATGGCTTAGCAGTTAAGGCCCTTGCCTGAAAAGCCTAAGGACCCAGATACACAAGGTGGCATATGCATCTGGAGTTCGTGTGCAGTGACTACAGGCCCTGGAGTACCCATTCTCTCTCTCTCTCCATCTGCCTTTCTTTCTTTCTTTCTTCCTCTCATAAATAAATAAATAAATAAATAAACAAACAAACAAACAAACAATTATTTTTAGGTAGATAGTTGAATGGAACAGGAAATGAGAGACTCCTATGGGGGAGACACTACCAAAAGCAACTTCCATAAATAATGAAAACTGACTAAGCATGTCCAAAACACAGCTTGTAAGAAAGTAAGAACTGGGGCTGGAGAAATGGCTTAGTGGTTAAGGTGTTAGCCTGCAAAGCCAAAGGATCCTGGTTCGATTCTCCAGGACCCACATAAGCCAGATGCACGAGGGGCACATGCATCTGGAGTTCATTTGCAGTGGCTGGAGGCACTGGCATTACCATTCTCTCTGTGTGTGCCTCTCTCTCTCTCTCTCTCTCTCTGCGCTTGCAAATAAATAAATAAATAAATAAATAAATAAATAAATAAATAAATAAATAAATAAATAAAAAAAAACTCTTAAAAAAAAAGAAAGTAAGAACTTTCTATTTGGAGGGCCAACAAAAGTCAGAACAGAATTCTTAGATTGAAAAAAAAAAAAACTGGGTTGAGGAAAAAATAATAATAATTCAAAGCCAGGTATGGTGGCACACACCTTTAATCCCAGCACTCGGGAGGCAGACGTAGAAGGATTGCTGTGAGTTTGAGGCCAGCCTGGGATTAGAGAGTGGGTTTCAGGCCAGCCTAGGCTAGAGTGAGATGCTATCTTGGGGGGAAAAAAACTTCAAATAGTGATTATTTCCTAAGACATAGAGAATAAGGTGATAATACCTTTAATGACGAGAAAACACTTGAAAAAAAAAGGTAGATGAGGAAATAAGTACTATACTTGAGATGAAACCCACCTACTGCCTAAGCTTCAAGGACTGTCAAGCTCTTAAAGCATTCATAACAACACTTGCTATAATATACACTGAGTTTATCATGAAGACAAGTTTTTACCAGTCTCTAAAAGGTGTGGGGCTATGGAGATGACTCAGCCATTAAAGGTACTCGCTTACAAAGCCTTCAGACCCAGGTTCAATTCCCTAGCACCCAAGTAAAGATGGCTGCATAAGGTGACACATGGGTCTGGTATCTGCAGTGACAAGAGATCCTGGCGTGCTCATACACACAAATACATACACATGCAAATTATTAAAATGTAAATAAAAATAAAATATAAGTATGTAGTGGGACCCTTCTGTTCCAAGACCCTTTTTCACTATTGTTACCAAGTATCCTAAAAACCTTATTTCTGTAGACCATATCTTGTTGTAATAATGAATAAATGAAAATATATTACTAGTTATAATTGAAAATTAAAAAAAAATATTTAAATAATAATTAAACTATGTTAATATGAACAATATTATAAAAAGTAAATAAATTTTCAAAAATATTAGTGAAAACTGTGGTAATATTCAGTTTTGCTAATCTCTTAATGTCAGATTTAACAGAAAATAGCAAAGTTCTTCTGTCTGCTTCTGCTTTAAAATTGCTATATTCTGACTTAAACATATGCAGACAGTTCAGCTTCACACAGATAAGTAAGTGGAACATGAAAGACTGTAAAGTCTCTCTGAAAGAGACAAAGAACCAGCAGGAGAACAAACTTGGAGACCCACTGAGGCATTAGAACGTTATTATCCTCAATAAGACATCTATGAGCCTAAAATCATCTCACAGGAAGGAAAACAAAACAAAAAAAAAAAGCGGTGGCAATGCAAAGATTTGACGAGGGTCCTGTTAACAATATTCCCCAGAGCTGTATTTTTCACACTGCTCAGTCATGAGACGCTCTCTCTCAGGCTGTGTGTTCAACACAATGATGGCTGGCCATGCCACAAGGACAACCTCAACTAATAGGCTTGGTATGAGTGGATCCAAGCTGTGCAGTTTATAAGTACTAAGTAATTCTTAAAACCAGGCCAAGCCGGGCATGGTGGCGCACGCCTTTAATCCCAGCACTCAAGAGGCAGAGGTAAGAGGATTGCCAAGAGCTCGAGGCCACCCTGAGACTGCAAAGTAAATTCCAGGACAGCCTGAGCTAGAGTGAGACCCTACCTCAGAAAAAAAAAAAAAAAAACAGGCCAATAAAGGAACCCTGCTTTGTAGGAAAAACTACTGATAAAGGGCCATAATCTATAAAATATTAACTACTGAATGAAGGAGGATGGGACATTCACATGCTACTGGAATGTGGTCCTTTCAAATGACACTCTCTATAAATATTCTTCTAGACTAATTGCTTAGGGAAACAAAGTGATTTTTAAGAGAAATAATGTCTCATAGGACAGGCTCACATATGCACAAAGCAGTACATGCCACTGAGTGCATTTGCAATGGCAAGAGGCCCTGGCATGTCTGTGCTCTCCTTCATTGCTAGATAAGATGATAGACAGATAGATAGACAGATAATGCAGAGGGGAGCAGGCTTGATTCTAATCACTTACCTGAGTACCGACAGTGATGTTTGGCATGGAGGAAATACCAGCACTAGATTTGGGCTTTTTATTTTTTGCTCTAGCTTTCTCTAGCATTTTCTTCCTTTGACTAAAGGGAACTACACCCCTGAAAAGTAACAACCATAAATTAGTCAAGCATGCAGCAAAGAAGTCCATCAATAATCATTGAAGCATTTCTGATGTATAGCGTCTCTGTTATTTTTGTCTGAGAATAATAGTAATGTACTATTAGGTAAAATTTGTTAATAACTTTAAGCCAGATGCACATGGTGGCACATGAGTATCAAGTTTGTTTGCAGTGGCAAGAGGCCCTGGTACACCCATTTTCTCTCCTTCCCTCCCTCCTATAAAGAAATAAATAAGTAAAAACAATATATTAAAAAGATTTCCTTTCTTTAAAGAAACTTTTAGGATTAAATTCTATAGAAAACTCATCAATCAACATTTTTCTTACAAATAGTTACATGAGGAGACGGTCCTATATATTACTGACTGTGCAAATTTACCAATTACTCCTTAATAGACAATAAAAAATAATTTAGACATCTACTAACAGTAAAACTATAGCTAATAATGAAGAAAAAACACTTTGTAATGAAATAAAATTATATCCTACAACTTCCTAACATTAAAAACAAGGTATTTATGTGTATGCAAGAAGAAATACCTTAAATTCTAGCAGTAGTTATCTTGTGTAGTAGGATTATATATAATTTATTCTCCTTTGTACATTTATAAAATTTACTAATATAGTTGCTAAGTATATACTGCATTACTTACATTAATTAATCTCATTTTTCTCAGATAAAATTTCTCTCAACAAAGCACTGTGTTTTGATTCTCCGTCTACTCTATGCACACAAAAGAAATTCCTCTTCCTTACTGACTTACCACCAATATAAATTATTCTCCAGCTGGGCACAGGTATAAAGGGCACAACAATGTAAAGAAACTATCCGTTCTCCTTGAAGTTCTGAGTAAGTCTGTGCAGTGTGCTCTAATTTAGAAGCCACAGAACTTAAAGTTTCATCCACCCATGTAGCAACCTAGACACAATAATAGAGGTTTAAACAGAAACAAGTTAATCTTTCCAAAAGAATTGTGGTCAAAACTAGGGTACGGGGTCTGGAGTAATGGCTCAGCAGTTAAGACACTTACCTACAAAGCCTAACAACCCAGGTTCAAGTCTCCAGTATCCCCATAAAGCCAGATGCACAAATTGGCACATGTGTCTGGAGTTCATTTGCAGTGGCCGGAGGCTCTGGCACAGACATATTCTCTCTCTTCCCCACCCTCTTTCTGTCCTCTCTGTATCTCTCTGCTTGCAAATAAATAAATAAATAAAAATTAAAAAAAAAAACTTAAAAACTAGGGTACAAGGGCTGGAGCAATTAAGGTGTTTGCCTCCAAAGCTTAAGGACTCAGGTTCAATTCCCCATGACCCATGTAAGCCAGATGGACAAGGTGATGCATGTGTCTGGACTTTGTCTGGAGCAACTGGAGACCCTGGCGATCCCATTCCATTCCCTCTCTCTCTTCCTCTTCCATCCCTACCTCCCTTTCCACCTTCCTCTCTCAAATAATTAAAAAAAAAAAAAAAAAAAAAAACCTAGGGTTACATGTATAACTCAAATCTAAAATGCTTTAGCTAAATACTATAAAATTAAGCATTTCAGGTAAAACTGTATTGAGGTTCATTTTTGAGGAGGATAACAGAACAATACAACGTCGTGCTATATAGCACAGACTGACTACAAATTTAGTATTCTCCTGCCTCAGCCTTCCAAGTGCCATCAGTATAGGCATTCACCACTAGGCCTGGTATGATCCAAGTATATTTAATAGAATTTAGTGACTGTAAAACCAAGCTGACCATTGGCAGGATAATGCCAACATATTTTCAATGTATCTTTCATAGCTTTACAACATATCTGCTTTTCTCTTGAAATATTTCTCCTTTCTCTCACTTTTCTTGATTATTTTCTCTTTTCCTTAAAAGTAGAAAGCTACTCTTAAAGATAAATTATAAAGTAGCCAGCAAAAGAATAAAAAATTAAGACATTAGGAGAGGCTTGAAAGATTTGGGTTTATGGACCAAGTTAAACAAAAAGATAGAAAATAATGGGCTAGAAAAATGGCTCAGTGATTAAAGGCACTTGGCTGGTAAGACCTAACAACCTAGGCTCAATTCCCCATTACCCATGTCAAGACAGATGCATAGTGACCCACGCATTTAGAATTTGTTTACAGGAGCAGGAGGCCCTGGCAAACCCATGCTTTCTTTCAAATAAATAATTTTTTAATAAGATAGATGAAAAGGGACGAGAAAGAAAGCCAAAAATTTAAGCAAAAAAATGTTAATGCAAAGTGACTCCTACCTTGTTGTTTTCTGTAGCTACAGTTGCTCTTATGCTATTTGCAGACAGGAGTACTATCTTTTCATTGGTTAACCCCAAAAATGTTGCTCGTGGATGATGTAATGAAGGATTCTTTGAGAGCGTAAGAAAAACAATTAGTTTCTACATTGATAGTAGAGCTATTCACTGCAATATTAACATAACAAAATACCTGGGCATTTCTGTAAGGCTCAGATTCACTCCATTTCCACTGATACAGTTCTCCTTTACTGCTGACAGCTAAAAGTTCAGAATAGAGAGCCCCAATACAGATGAATTTTGTTCCATCCTATGAAGGAAAAAATAAAAACAAAATTATGAACATAAAAATGGCCAAATCGGGCTGGAGAGATGGCTTAGCGGTTAAGCGCTTGCCTGTGAAGCCTAAGGACCCCGGTTTGAGGCTCAATTCCCCAGTACCCACATAAGCCAGATGCACAAGGTGGCACCTGTGTCTGGAGTTCATTTGCAGTGGCTGGAGGCCCTGACGCACCCATTCATTCTCTCTCTCTCTTTCTCTGTCACTCTCAAATAAATACATAAAAATAAACAAAAATAATTTTTTTTTTAAAAATGGCCAAATCAGGCTAGAGAGACAGCTTAGCAATTATGGCGCCAAAGAACCCAGGTTCAATTCCCCAATACAGATGCACAAGATGGTACATGTGTCTGGAGTTCACTAAGGAAGCATTCAATAAATGTGTGTAATGAGTGAAGTAAAGGCAAAATAATAGTAATAATGAGCTGTTAATGAGGGCAAGTTAGGGGTGGCTCAGTGGATAAAGTACTCATAGGATAAGTATAAGGACCAGAGTTCTGGTCCCCAGCACCCACATGAAATCTGGGCATGGCAGCAAGAACCTTGTAATTCCAGTGCTAGAGAGACAGAGACAGAAGGATTCCAAGGACTTGCTAGCTAAGCTAGTAGAGCCAAATTGGTAAGGTTCAATTTCAGTGATTTTTGTGTATGATGTTGAGAGTTCAATTCCATTCTTTTGCATGTTGAAATGCAAGTTTCCCAGACCAATTACTGAAGAACTGAATATTTGCCCTACTGTGTCCTCTAGGCACCCTTGTCAAAAAGATGCATACATTTTTGTATTTACATATGTGTTCTTGCTTACATGCCACTGATCTGTCTGTATACCAATTCCATATTGTTTTGATCACTACAGTTTTATAATACAGTGTTAAATCAGAAAGTGTGCTTCCAATTTTTATTTTTCTTCCTCAGTAGTGTGTTGACTTCAATTCTTTTCTTGTTGTTGTTCATATGAGATATTGGCCTACAGCTTCCAGGCTTTGCAAAACATGTGTCCTTTAAATTCTTAGGTTAGTAAAAACTACAACTTACATATAGATTTTTTTTTTTTGAGAGAGAGACACAGAGAGAAAGGTAGAGGAAGACAGAGATCCAACATCTCAGCCAGGCGTTGTGGCACACGCCTTTAATCCCAGCACTTGGAAGGCAGAGGTAGGAGGATCACCATGAATTCCAGGCCACCCTGAGACTACAGAATGAATTCTAGGTCAGCCTGGGCTAGGTTAAGACCTTACCTCGAAAAACAAAAACAAAAACAAAAAAAATCAACATCTCCATCAGAATTTCCAAGTATATATTTTTATCAGAACAGTTTCAGTAAATACTAACAGGTTGTGATTATCTCAAATATTTTTAACAAGATAAAACAATAAAAGCTTAAAGAGAACATCCCATCATTAAAGAAATTGTATTAGGCTGCAAAATGGTAAAATTTGAAAGTAGTACCTGATCCTAAGAGAGTGGTGGGACAATAATGTTAATCCACCTGACAAAAAAAGAATTTCCTTAGGTTAGTAAAAACTACAACTTACATATAGATTTTTTTTTTTGAGAGAGAGACACAGAGAGAAAGGTAGAGGAAGACAGAGATCCAACATCTCAGCCAGGCGTTGTGGCACACGCCTTTAATCCCAGCACTTGGAAGGCAGAGGTAGGAGGATCACCATGAATTCCAGGCCACCCTGAGACTACAGAATGAATTCTAGGTCAGCCTGGGCTAGGTTAAGACCTTACCTCGAAAAACAAAAACAAAAACAAAAAAATCAACATCTCCATCAGAATTTCCAAGTATATATTTTTATCAGAACAGTTTCAGTAAATACTAACAGGTTGTGATTATCTCAAATATTTTTAACAAGATAAAACAATAAAAGCTTAAAGAGAACATCCCATCATTAAAGAAATTGTATTAGGCTGCAAAATGGTAAAATTTGAAAGTAGTACCTGATCCTAAGAGAGTGGTGGGACAATAATGTTAATCCACCTGACAAAAAAAAAAGAATTTCTTGGGCTGGAGAGATGGCTTAGCGGTAAAGGCACCTGCCTGCAAAGCCTAAGAACGCCCATTCAAAACTCCAGGTCCCTGCCGGGCATGGTGGCGCATGGTAGGAGGATCACCATGAGGCCACCCTGAGACTACACAGTGAATTCCGGGTCAGCCTGAGCTAGAGTCAGACCCTACCTCGGAAAAAAAAAAAAAAAAAAAAAAACTCCAGGTCCCACGTTTAGCCAGACACAAAAGTGACACAAGCGGCAATGTTGCACATGCACACAAGAGGGCGCACACATCTGGAGTTCATTTGTAGTGGCTGGAGGCCTTGGCATGCCCTTTCTCTCTCTCTCTCTCTCTCTCTCTCTCTCTCTCTCTCTCTCTCTCTTTCTCTCTCTCAAATAATTTAATTAATAAATTAATAAAATATATTTTAAAAACAAAAGAATTTCTCTTGTACCCTAAAGAAAAAGTAGAATGGAACATAAAATAAATGCTACCTTTACTTAAAGAATGAAAATCAGGTGTGGTGATGCACACCTTTAATCCTAACGTTCAGAGGCCTGAGGTAGAAGAATCACTGTGAGTTCAGGCCAGACTGAGCTACAGGGGGACCCTGCCTTTAAAAAAAAAAAAAAAATCCAGGGCAAAGCCAAAATAGTTTCCCAGGACCCATGTTAGCCAGATGCACAAGGTGGCTTATGTGTCTGGAGTTCATCTGGAGGCCCTGGTGCACCCATTCTCTATCTGCCTTTCTCACAAATGAATAAATATGTATTTTAAAAAAAACCCATATTTCGAGAAGACTAATTTGTACAACTGGTTACAATCTGTCTCCTACATTAGACTTCAAATTCCATGAGGAACAACAGGGATACAATGGTGGGTATATGCGCTCTGTGTGCTCTACTTTCCAATTACAGTTACTTTACTTGTTGCTGTGACCATATACATAACCAGAAACAGTTTAAGGAAGGATAAGCATAGTCCCTCACAAGAGGGAAGGAAGGATCTGCAGAAATGGGAAGCAGGGAGTGAACACAATGTAGGACTGAGATGTAAAACCTCAAACCCCTCCCCCCAGTAACCCACTTCCTCCTGCAAAGCTCTACCTCTTAAAAACTTCCCAACCTTCACTAACAGTGCCACCAGCTGGGGACTTAGTGTACAAACACATAGGCCTATGAAGGAATTTCACAACACCAAGTTGGTAACTTAAACGTGAAGTCAAACCGTCCTGAGTTGGGAATTCTTTTTAAAAAAATATTTTTATAGATTGATTTGAGAGACAGAGAAAGAAGCAGACAAGAGTGTGAGTATGGGCGCACCAGGGCCTCATGCTACTCTGACTAAGCCATCGATCCAGCTCTGGGAATTCATTAGAACCCTCTGCTTTTTTGTTGTTGTTATTGTTTTGCTTTTATTTTTCAAGGTAGGGTCTCCCTGTAGCCTAGGCTAACCTGGAGTTCACTATGCAGTCCCAGGCTGGCCTCAAACTCATGATGATCCTATCTCTGCCTCCAAGTGCTGGGATTAAAGGCGTGGGTTACCACACCCAACAGAGACAGAAAGAATGGGCATGCCAGGACCTCTAGTGGATGCAAATAAACTCCAAACACATAGATCATTCTGTACATATGGCTTTATGTAGGTACTGTGGTGGCTGGACTTTGCTGGCAAGTGCCTCAACTGCTGAGCCATCATCTCTCCAGCCTGAACCCTCTGCCTCTTAGTAAACCAATCTCTTAGGTGCTTAGCAGATACCAAGTGCATCCTGATTGCCACTATTATCCTGTATTTTTCCACCTACTGCTTCATCTTCTGTCAAGTGTTCCCTTCAAATCTTTACTCCTTAGCGATCACTACCCTCAAACACTATAATTCTCCATATACTACCTGTGTCTCTTGTACTAAAATTACTATCTAAAGGCTTTTAATTAATAAATCATTTCAATAGCACTGTACATTCTCATTCTAGTATAACATTAAGCTCTGGTAAGCATGCATCTAATGGTATTTGTTAAACAACTGTGACAATAATTAATAGCTTAAATACTTTTAGCTGTTCTCTTCCTATGAACTGAAATTTATGAATAGGGCTAGATTTCAATCATAAGCTGATGATGAAGTGTTTCTTTTTCAAAGATGCCACTTTAAATAAGGTGTATAAGCCAGGCATAATGGTGCACGCCTTTAATCCCAGCACTCAGGAAGCTGAGGTAGGAAGTCTGCTGTGAGTTCAAGGCCACCCTGAGACTACATAGTGAATTCCAGGTCAGCCAGGGCTAGAGTGAAATCCTACCTCAAAAAAAAATCCTACCTCAAAAAAAAAAAAACCATAAATAAAGCGTTTAATAGAAAAAAAGATAAGGATAGGATATATTTTAACGTGTAGCTCTCTTCCACTCATTCCAAGTTTAAACAAACCAAAAAAATAACATATTTTAATCCCATATCAAGATTTCATAATATAATTTATTGCTGTCTCTGAAAACACACAAAGGCCTAAAAAACTCGTAGGGTAAAAAGTCCCCTTTAAAAACTCTTAGATTAACAAAGGGGATACATGACAAAGAAGCTGAAATGAATCACATGCCAACATGAGAGGTCTAAGGTGATCCAGACAAAAGTAGGAAATCTAGAACAATGTTACCACACCCCACCAAAAAAACAAAAAACAAACAAACAAAAAAAGACACTAAAAGCCTAATGGCTTAAATCACTATCTCCCACATGAAATCAAAGTTCAACTTGGGATGTTTCCAGTTTTATGGAAATAATGAAGAGAGCACAATTGCGGGAAAGCTTGGCAGCTACCAACAAAAACAACTTTTTAACACTCATGTTCTCTCTTGCATTCAAGTTTTCCACATGAGCTGAATGCAGAGGAAAACAATTTAACTACACCAAGACTCACAGTAACTATAGAAACAAAAATCTGGAAAGCTAAGTATCTTCCCAAATTTGAGTTCAAAGAAGAAGAAAAACAAATCCATGTCGGAACCTCCAAGTTCTCTATCTATTACTATCATTATTAATTTGTTGCTGCTGTCTCCTATAGTCCAGACTGGCCTGGAATTCACTCCTCATCCTCCTGCCTCAGCTTCCCACGTATTCCATTTGCAGGTGTGAACCAAAAGTTTGTCTTCTTTTAGTTTGTATATGTTTAAGAAAATGACCTACACAACTAACTGGAAATAAAAAAGGGGGGGCATATTTTCAAAATGAGTAAAAATTGTACGGCTTTCTAGAAAAGCCTATGAAGAGGAATCACTGCCTGCATAAGAGAATGAAAAGCACACCATCAGTAGATGCAATGCCTGCATTTTAAAAATTTAGATCAACAAATGCTGGCTGGATGCCTGCTGGAATCTACTAACTACTATTTTGCAGGGTGCTCAATAGAGCTCCTATAATCCATTCCCATTTAGCACCCAAAGCAAAGGGTCTTTCAGAATTCACTGTCCAGAAATGGGACCACTAACTAGCCAGAGAAACACAATTCTGTTGTCTTCTCCTGACATGCATGCTGGATCAATGAGCAAAGCTTGCCCTGTAGAAACTGGCACCCACTTGACACCTCAAATTCCTAACACCCTACCAAGGATTGTTAACAATTATTAGAATAATCACTACCAGAAATGAAGTCATAAAGCAAAATAATGATATGTTATTGGTAATTACAACTTCTCTGATTGAATTCATCAAGTAGGAAGAAAACTAGCATAATGGAACATAGCCTACTTAGATGCTCAGATAACAAATGAAGATGCTCTATGGTCTATTAAAACAAAAGTTCCATTTATGTTCATTTCTTCTTTGAAAAGTCCTACAAAAATCTGGAAAATCAAAAAACAGAAACCTTTTCATAAGGAGAAGGGAATTATTAGTTGTCTATTTAAATCTATCTCATTGGAAAGGGCATGAAAGTTTTCCAAATACCTTCTCAGGCCACCACTGCAAGTCTTCTCCTAGAGACACTGGACTCTGAGCAGGTGTGGTCTTCTTATCCAGGTTTGGCTCTCCTTCCTTGCTGGTGGAGCCCCTTTCATTATCAAATGAGGCTCCGTCAAGCCACCTTCGCTCCCGTAAACGTAAAACGGATTCACGTTCACGCAACAGCTCAGAGTCTCTCTCTAAGGGAAGAAGGAGAACTGGTATGCAATTGGGTCACACCAGTGGGATAAAAGTAAGCCACTCTCTAGTAAATACCCTTCAGGATGCAACTAACAGCAGTTTATCCACTCACAAAAAGTTATAAGATTGTATCTCTAATAAGGTTGACATGCAACATTCAAAACATTAACCCTTTCCAAGTGATTGGATTTTTTTAACTACACAAGCATGTTTTAAGAGCAGAACTGCCATATTTTAAGCTTGACTTGGGTGTTTTTAATGGACTTAAAAATTCTGTGTTTCATTATAAATGTTTAGTATAAGCTTGTTTATAAATTAGAAAAAGTGCAAAATTGAGAATCTCAATACATTACACATATAAACAATCCAAGAGTAATTATTACAAATCTTGAAGCTTTGGTAATGAAGCAAGAAAAAAAACTTGAATAAACTGAATATGTTAATCAAAAAACAATTTTGATAATTCAAGCCCTAAATACGGGCAACTTTATAGGTTTAGTTTTTATGGAAAATCTTATTTAAATTTTTGTTTGTTTGGTTTTTTTTGAAGCAGGGTCTCTCGCTCTCGTCCAAGCTGACCTGGAACTCACTCTATAGCCCTGGCTGGCTTTGAACTTATGGCTAACCTCTTCCCGAGTGCCTGGATTAAAGGCGTGCGTCACCATGCCGGGCCCTTGTTTAAAAGTTTTTTGAGGACCAAGACAGGCTTTTTTTATCTTAAATTAAAGAAACTTTAAAAAGTTTAAAGAATTAGTCTGTAAATTATCTAAAGCCACAGTTGCTACATTTTTTTCAGTATGTTCAGATACTGCTTTTTAAAAATAATCAAAATAAAGATCTAGATAATAAGGATTAGAGACAATATATAGCTAAGCCATATAAAATTACCACATATGGGGCTAAGGATATTGTCAAGTTAAATTGCTTGCCTATCATGTATGAGGCCCTGGTTCCAGTCCCCCAACACCATGGATAAAAGAAAGCTATCATACACAGGTCACAAACATGGTCAAGGACCTGCTATTTCACATGCTTCAAACTAAAAGGGACGCCTACACAGAATAAACTCAGGAAAAGAAAAAGAGAGATTTAGGTGTTACCTGTATACATACTAAGTCTCTGAAAGCTCAATTCATTTAAAGTATGTGTTTATCTTAAAATTTTTAAGCTACTACATATGGTTTAAAGATCACCCATGGAGCTGTTATTTTAAAAATTCTACTTTTAAGTACTAGGTATGTATCTGTAGAAAGGCCTTAAAATAACATGGCATATTTTCCACTTTATAAATGATCAGTTATTATAATTATTTGGATCAATTATTTAAAAATTCTGCAACCTAAAGCTTCTACCAACACACTAGAAAGGCTGCCTTATTCATTTCCTAATCTTTTAATACCTACTATGTACTACACCTTTGAAGAACTTCAAACTTACAAATAGTACTTTAATAAGCCAAACATGAGTACAGATGTAATACTGGCCAACTCCATCCTAATAACTGGTTTTCTTGTTTTACTCTCCATCTAACCAGGATTTAAAATGAACATGATAATCATGTTCTTGGAATCAAGTAAACTAAAGAGATTTGTTTTCTGAATGCTGCATGTCACTGTAAAGTAGAATTCTGCTTTTAGTTCAGAATCCTTATTCCTAATTAAAAATACAGTTAAGTCACAACCCTTGATATGTATTATATAATGTAGATAAGACCACTGTGGCTCCTCAATATAACTAGCATTAATGCCAAAGTACCCCAAAACTCTGATAACTAATGATTTCATCTACTATAATACTCCAAGTTCAACACAATTGAATCTATTACTACCTTTCTATATAGCCAGCCCATGATTCAAAAAAAAAAGAAAAAAAAAAAAAAAGCAAAATTACCTCGAGATGAGCCTAGCCTAGAAAGTGAAGAACGACGAAAAGAAGGGTAACCAAAATAGCTAATGTCCTCGGAAAACATGGCATCCGCATCAATAATGACACTTGGGTGGGCAGAATGAATATCAGCATCAAGAAGAGACATGAGATCCTCTACAAATAAAACCAAACAAATATAAATGAAGGACCTACAAATACTAAAAGATCTCTCAAAATTAAAATACATTAAAATCAGGGCCTGAAAATCCCTGAGTTTAAAAAAAAAAAAAAAACAAGGATCTAGGAAGTAATTATAATTAACATTATAAACACAGATTTTTAAGGACCATTAGATGCTTAGATGCACAATTGTTGCATGCTCTACTTATTAAATTATCACAATATTACCATGTTTTAAAAAATACTTATGACATCATAGGGATAATACAGTCAATATCTAAATGTTCACTAATTACTTATTGTCAGTAATAAAGCCATCAAAAAATAACATAATAGTCACCCAACCATAGGGATAAATCTACGTGCATATAATCGTGTCTTTACTAAGACCATGCACAAATCTACTGAGTAAAAATATTTTCTCACTTTCCTTAAAAGGAATTTTACCATCAAAGCAAGTCCTTGTAGAGTGAGAAATATCTACCACCTCTTAAAAGAATGGTCAGAATTTCATTCCTCAGCCAAAAAAAGCATTTCAGAAATGAGAAAACCATGGCGGTGGTCCACCAACCTCCAGGCAAATAAGATTCACTGGCTGTATCATCACCATCATCTCCATCTTCATCATCCCGGCTAAGTAAATTATTTACAGCAAGGTTTACATCAAGATTGGTTCGTTGAAGTTCTCGAATAATGACATTTCTGGATTTGCCTTGTAAAACAACTTGGGCCTGAAATAAACAAAGGACAGTGCTATGCTAGCTTTCTTTTGATTTATTTACTAGAGTCAGCTTTCTAGGGCAATTAAAAAAAAAAAAACCATGTTTTACAATTCCTATGAGTCATGACTGTGGCCCTCCACATTCAGTTAGGCCTCAGCTTGTCCATTAAATGTTCTGAAGAGCCACACCTGTGAAATCAGCTCCTCAGGAATGACAGAAGCTGGGATAACTGGCTGGGGCTGGCTGCCCAAAAGTCCAGACCCACGATCCCGTCCTGTCCGAATGACTCTCGTCTGTCGCCGGGAATCTCGAGCTCCAGCTGATGAGCGACCAGAGGATCCTCCTCCACTTCCACCCACTCCAGAACTCCAGCGGCTTCTAAATGTTGGAGAATTTGTAAAGTAAGCATTCCTAAATAACACATTCTTAATCTAAAATAAAGTTATTGGTCTGTCATTTTAAAAGACAAGAAGGGTTGGAGAGATGGCTTAGCAGTTAAGTTGCTTGCGGGCAAAGCCAAAGCACAGAGGTTCAGTTCCCCAGTACCTACATAAAGCCGGATGAACAAGTTGGCACATGTGTTTGCAGTTCATTTGCAGTAGCTAGAGGCCCTGACACACCCATTCTCTCTGTCAACCTCTTTCTCTTTCCCTCTCTCAAATAAATAAATATTTAAAAGGGCTAGGAAAGGAAAAAGGCAGGAGAGAAAACAAAAAAAGGATAGAAAAAGAGGAGGAAGAAGGGGAAGACCCACAAATACAACCTTGAAATAAACACGACTCATTGTAGAAAAAAAAATTCAGATTTGAATTACCAACTTTCAAGTCTCAATAAAAAGTAAAAAACCAGTTTACTATCTAAAGTACACTTCTTGGAATGAAATATTTGCTTGCAGAGACAGCATCTTGCTAATATTTAGAATTATTAACAACCCTGACCCAGGAAAAGCTCCTATTTAGAAGATACTCATTAATGTTTTTGCAAAGTATAGAGAAAACAACTTAGAAAAGAAACAACATCGACATTACCCATTACTCTATGCATGAAAATGAAGCAAATGAAATGATCTAGGTAAGGGTAAAAATATTCCTTTGGGGGCTAGGGATGTGGTTCAGTAGTTAAAGGTGCTCGCTTACAAAGCCTGCCAGCGCAGGTTCAATGTCCCAGTGCCCACATAAAGCTTGATTCACAAAGTGGTTCATGTGTCTAAATTTTGTTTGCAGCAGCAAGTGGCCCTGGCATACATACCCTTACATTCCCTCTTTCTCGCTCTCTCTCAACTAAATGAAAATGTTTAAATACATATTTCTTTTGACAACATTAACCAATAATAATTATCAAGACAATATACATCAAGCTTCCTGGGTTTCTCTTTTCAATTACATGAAAAGCCTAATCTCTACCTAAAGAAACACGTTTCCTTTGGTGTTAAACACACACACACACACACACACACACACACGCATACACACACACACACAACTAGTGAGGTTTTTTGTTGTTGTTGTCATTGTTTGTTTTGGCTATAGGATCTTAGTACATAGCCATGTATGGCCTTAGCGTTGAACTCCTAATCTTGACTCAGCTCCCAAATGCTGTGATTACAAGCATACATCACCACATCTAACAGTGACATAGTTTTTGAAGATTTTTCTGTTCTTGTTGATGCACACTAGCAATTTCTGTTTATGTATTCCATTTCTGGAGACTGGGAACTGCCCAAAGTAATTTTGGAGAAAAAGCAGAAGCACAGCATGAAATTGTACAGTGTGAAACACCACATTTCAATAATGGTTTTTACAAGTGCCATGTTCAACACCATATTGGCAAGTCAGAAAAAAGCTAAATCACCTGCATTCAAAGTACATTTACATTACATTAAGGAAGAGAAGAAATTCCACTTAGGATCAAAAACCATAAAATATTTAGAAATAGCCTTAACCATAGCCAAATCAAAGACATGCACAAGTACAAAATACTGTTCAAAGAGACTGAAGATACAGGCAAGATGTCTATGTATGTAGACATGTATGTAGATGAACTGCAATACTTAATACTACTAAGAAGTCCACACTGCCCAAAGCAATCTACAGATTCAACATAATACAACAGCTCTTTTTTTTTTTAAACTGGAAAAGTTCACATAGACTGCCCGGGGACCCAAAGAAGCCTAAAACAATTTTGGAAAAGAGCAAAGTAACAAAGTTGGAGGATTTATACCCTCATTTCCAAAGTATACAACAAGCTACAGAAATCAAAGTGTGGTGCTAGCAGAAACAAAGACCAGTGGAACAGAATAAAGGACCCAAAATTAACCCCACGAGCATACCAATTATCTTAGACATGGTACTAAGGACCACCAAATGGAAAAGGACAGTGTAAGTAAGCGGTGCTAGGAAAACCGGGTATCCACACACAAAAGAATGAAATTGGACCCTTATACTATATACAAAAAACTAACACAAAATAGACCAAAGACCCAAACGTGAGACCCACGACTATTAGCTCAAATACAAAACCTGGGGGAAACCCTTATGACAATGGACTTGGCAGTGACACCAAAGGCAAAGGCAACAACAAATGGTACAAGCAGAACTCTTTTCTGCAGAGGAAACAGCACAAGGAAAGGGCAATCTAGAAAATGGGACAAAACAACTCAAATCGTCTATATGATCTCAGAATATATAGAGAACTCCTACAATTTAACAACAAAAACCCAAGCAACTTGATTGTAAAATGGGCAAAAGACAAAGTTATGCAAAAATCATATGTAAATGGCTAAAAGCATTCAACAACAAAAATTAAAAGTATAATGAGTTGTCACATGATACTTATTAGGATGTCCACAACATAGAGGTTCCAATGGGCAATGATGACACATCTTTCCTATGGCACTATCACTTTATCAACTTCTTCCTTTAAAGAGCTAACATACTGCCTGGAGACATGGCTGAAAGGTTAAGGTGCTTGTCTGTGAAGCCTAAGGACCCTGGTTCAGTTCCCCAGTACCCATATAAGCCAGATGCACAAAGTAGCGCATGCATCTGGAGTTCATTTGCAGTAGCTTGGAGGCCCTGGTGCACCCCCATTCTCTCTATCTGCCTCTCCCCCCTCAAATAAATAAATAATTTTTTATAGATAAAACATCCAATTTGTCAAGAGTCCTATCATCTTACTAGCTTTAATAATTTACAATTTCCAAGTACCTGCTTGATTTTTACAAATACTGTACTAAATAATTAGCTCAAATTAGATCATAAAGGATTGTGAAGCTCAAAACAATGGAAAGCAGCTTATACCCATCTCATATGCCCAGTTATGAAGAACAGAGAATTTTGATAGTAATAGCTCCCTTTTAACCGTAAACACAAAACTCCCTTCTCCTCCCCTAAATAAATCAGGTGCTCTTATCCTTAACCTTGTTTCAAATAAGTTAACAAAAACACGTATGAAATTTTTGAAATATCTCCCAGGATAAATATGAAATAACTATTAAAGGGGGAAAACAGTGGCAGCTGGAAATCTTTAGCCCACAAAACTGCCTGTCAGCAAAGACACCAAAGGAAAACATCAAAAGAACTACTAGGGCTGGAGAGATAGATGGCTTAGCTGTTAAGGCGCATACCTGCTAAGCCTAAGAACACTGGTTCCAATCTCCAGGTTCCACGTTTAGCCAGATGCAAAGTGACGCAAGGGCGCAATGCCGCACTTGCCCACAAGGGGGCACACACATCTGGATTTTGTTCACAGCAGCTGAGAGACTGCTGGCACACCCATCTCTATCTGTCTTCCTCTCCCTCTCTGTTTCTCTCTGTTTATCTCTCCAAAAATAAATAAAATAATTAAAAAAGGACTACTATACAGTCTTAAGAATGATCAGTCAAAATAAATGACCACCTCTCAATTATTCATGGTGATGGAAAGAAAAATACTGCGGTTTTCCCAAGGTCACATAGAGCTCCCAAATAAAGACTCCTTACTCCAAAGTGAGCCAACCTGAATGCTACAGGAAGAGGGTAGGAAGCAAGAGCAGCCTCTTTCACACTGGTTTATATTTGGTGCACTTTTGGTTATTGAGGCCTCTTTGAAGCCTGCCATACGTTCTCTAGTAAATGTTACAAATTTACAAATTTCAAGCTTCTTTAAAGTTCACTATAATTAAAGCAAAATTTGGACAAAAGTACGAAAAATTATTATGAAAATATTTCTGGCATTAAACTTCTTACAAAGTAATCTGATCACAATTTATTTCACCAAACTAGAAATTTTCATACAAACCAAGAAAAATAAACACCTGAACTGCTTACACTTAATAGGTGTCAGGTGATCTCATCCCCAGACATGAGCCATATCTGCATTATGTATGTGGCCACCTTGACATGATGCACTAAAGAAGGACTCATCAGCACTTTTAAATATTCCTGCCAAAAATGCATTACCTAGATTAAAATCACGAAAAAACAAAGTACAAATCCAAACATAGCCACCAACTTTTCAAACTCATCAGAGTGTACAAAAACAAAAGAACTGTCCTGGCATGAACTGGTGCATTCATAAACCTCGATGGTTAACAATAACCCCACCCAAGACCAGCATGGTTCTGAGTCCATCAACATTTTGCCATGAAGGAAGGAGGAAGACAAAAGGAACTAAAAAAACCGAAAGAGGAGGGGAAAGAAGAATAAAAAAAGGATAATTTTATACTCAAGTTCCCAATTAAAAAAAAAAAAAAAAAAAAAAAAGGACTAAGCAGCTGTCACAGATTAGAGGAAACTAAAAACCACATGACAGCTAAATGCAATTGGGTCTTTACTGAATCCTCAACCAGAGAAAGGATATTAGTGTCACAACTGGAAGAGCCTAAGTGCTGTGGACTACTTATCAATACTTATTTCAAAACTATGACTTATGTAAGATCCTAACATTTGGGGAAGCTAAGTGAAAGGGATACACAAAAATTCTTTACAATTTATCTGCAAGATTTTTAAAAATATTTTATTTTTTATTGGAGGGAGGGAAGGAGGGAAGAAAGGATGAAGGACAGGAAGGAGGGAAAAAGGGAGGGAGAGAGGAAGGGAAGACAGGAAGGAGAGAGGGAAGGAGGAGAAAGAGGAAGGAATAAGAGGAAAAGGGGAAGGGAGGGGGAGGGAAAAAAGGAAGGGGAAGGTAAAGGGAAGGGAGAGGACAAGGGACACACACCAGGGCCTCTTGATGCTGCAAACAAACTCTAGATGCACGCACCAATTTGTTCATCTGGCTTTACATGGGTACTGTGCAATTTAACTCAGCCTAGACCTTATCTGCCAAGCCATCTCCCTAGCCCTTTTTTTTTCTTTTTGAGTCAAGGTCTTGCTACATAGCCTAGGTGGGCCTCTAAAATAGGATCCTCCTACCTCAGCTTTCCAAGTGCTGGGATTGCAAAATCGGTGGGTTTTTTTTTTTTTTTTTTTTTGGCATTTTTTCTTCCTAATTTGTAAGCAGAGAGAGAGAGAGAAGACAGACAGAGGGAGAATGGGCATGCCAGGGCCTCAAGCCACTGCAAACGAACTCCAGATGCATGCACCCCTTGTGCATCTGGCTCATGTGGGTACTGGGGAATTGAACCTGGGTCCTTTGGCTTTGCAGGCTAAGCCATCTATCCAGCCCGAGATTGTTTTTTTAAAGCAGTGTTTCAATCTAGCACAGGCTGACGTGGAACTCAATCTGTGGCTCAGGTTAAAGGTGTGTACCACCCTTAACACCCAGCTCAGAATTTTTTTAAACATCAAATATTTAAATCAGAATCAGCAATTAATGTCAGTAAGATGCATGGGAATTTTTAAAATAATTTTTTGTTGTTTTGTTTTGTTTTGTTTTGTTTTTTGAGGTATGGTCTTGCCGAGGCTGATCTGGAGTCAGGGTGGCCTCAAACTCATGGCAATCCTCCTACCTCTGCTTCCAAAGTGCTGGGATTAAAGGTGCATGCCACCACACCAGGCCATTGAAATTTTTTTGACCCAAGAAAATTCACAACAGATGGCCAAATACATAATCACTTAAATTTTTTAAGTGGCATAAATGTCATTTTAGTGAACTTTCAAACAGACATAAGCATATGTGCTTAAAAGGTCAAGAACCTAGGTTACTTTTAATTAGTCTGTGTAGGCTATTTTTATCATGTTGGCAACATGAGCTCCTGCTTCAAGGTCAGAAGTGTCTTCTCTCCATTGCTAGATATACTGGCATGATCCATCACAATGAGAACACTCACAGGATAATGGCACCAGTGGGTACCTTCAACTAACCACAGCTTACCCCAGAGTGTTGCCTGCCAGCCTGCCCAGAGTCTCAGAACCCGAGAGAAACCATGGAGAGTCACTTGTCCTACCAGGCCTGGAAGTTCTCCCTGCCCCCGAGTTGCTGTTCAACTTTGACCTAGGAAAAAACAAGAGATGAATAATAACAGAATAGTCCCAAACTGCTAAGAAAGTACCTCCAACTCCAATAACCCTGAACTTACTGTAGTATAGTGCCTGCCTAACAATTCTCTGATTATTTCTACTAAAATTTGTACATCTCGGGCTGGAGAGATGGCTTAGCGGTTAAGGTGCATGCCTGTGAAGCCTAAGGACCCCGGTTTGATTCTCCAGGTCCCACATAAGCCAGATGCACATGGTGGTGCATGCGCCTGGAGTTCGTTTGCAGTGGCTGGAGGCCCTGGCGCACCCATTCTCACTCTTTCTCTCTCTCTTTCTCTGTCCCTCTCTCTGTCTCTAATAAATAAATAAATAAAAATAAAATATTTTAAAAAATAAAATAAAATTTGTACATCTCATTCATGAACAAACCTAACAACTTGTGACATCCAGTATTCTTTCCAACTTCAAACTATTTTCACACTTTCAACTGTAAATCAAACAGACTGTTCTTTACTGTTCTTTCCTAAGAAGCAACTACGTAAAACTCATTAGAATTTAGCAAACATCCTTTTTTATAAAAACTCATTTTGAAAGACCAAATTTAAATCAGAAAAAAAAAAAAAACTATTTCTTTCCAATTGAGTTAGTTCATTTGTAAATATTCAAAGGAGAAACATTATATGCAAAGTCATTTCAGCCAATGAGTATGGCAGCACATGCCTGCACTACCAGACTACTCTGGAAGCTGACACAGCAGAGGAAACATTGAACTCACAAGCTCAAGGTCAGCCTGGAAAGAACAATAAAACACTGTGCCCGCCCACCCCCCACCAAAGCATTTCAGTGAACGATTAAATTTCATAGGGGACCTAAAAAATATGTCATATCATTATTCTTAAATCTATTCCTGTTCAAGGATAATGAACAACTCTGCTCCCGATAAGTGTTAGCATTTTGGCTCTAAGCCATTGCTTGCTTGTATTAAAATCAAACTACAAACTAACCATTTTATTATATTTGAATATATGAATTTTCTGCAATACCTTTTTTCCATTTAAAAGTAACCAAGCCAAGTGTGATGGCACACACCTTTAATCCCAACACTCACGAGGCAGAGGCAAGAGGATTGCCATGAGTTCAAGGCTACAAAGTTAATTCCAGCTCAGCCTGGGCCAGAGTGAGACTCTACCTCGAAAAACCAAAAAAAAAAAAAAAAAAAAAAAAAAAAAAAAAAAAAAAAAAGTACCAAAATCAATACTACCTTCAAATAATGCCCAATAATAATACCAACACCACCTTCTAAGAGCTTAAAACTTACTGTGTTAAATACAAAATACAGGGTAAGGGTATCACTTCATGTAAAGCACTTGTCTAGCATTATGCACCAGGCACTGGGTTTAATCCCCAACAGCGCGCACACACACGCAAACAAAAGGCATAATACTGTCTTACCCATCATTATTATCAGGTTTTCCCAATTCCAATCTATCTGGTTGTACTGAAAACCCAATCCTGCAAACTCTTCCATCCTAAAAGCAAAGAAAATAAAAATTCTCAAAGTAAAACATTAAAGTTTTAATTTACTCAACCAATTCAAAATACAACAATAAGTTTCCTTCCAGATGGTGCCCACACATGGACTGTGGAACAGTCTCAAAGTAACTTAAAATAACATAACAGCAGATTTCAGAGTAAGAAATTAGCTATATTTCAGAAGCGTCCCCATTTGGTGATTAACTCGTTACAAATCCTAGTAAATCATTCAAGTCTTCTCTGAACAAGAGAATTTATACAAAAAAGCCAACAAACAAGGTGATCTTCGAAGTGGCTCTCCCAGTACTAACTACTGCTTTCTTTGAAAAGAAAGAAGTGGTACACAGTTGTAGATTAACTGTTTTTCCATTTCTCTGCCTTACAGTGGATGAGTTACCTCAAGAAGAAAGGCAGCATGATTTGGTCCCACAACACACTGTTTAATAGTAGCCTGCTCCAATACATTCAAAGGGGGGTGGCTAGGGAACAACAAAAGGAAAATAATAAAACATTTTAGGTTTTTTCAAAAGCTATTATCTACATATTTTAAAACAATAACTAAAAAATACCCCCATAATCACTATTGTTTCTTAATATACCAGAATGCTTAAAAGTAAATATTAATGGAAACTACAGCTCAAATGAACCCAACACATAAGACTTGATAGAACCTAATCAAAGTCATATTAATCTTATTCACATTAGGCTATGGCCTAAATAACAATTCTTTTCCCTAAGGAAGAAAATCCTGTAGTTAAGAGGTAAAGCATTTGCCTCGCATGTCCAAAGGTCTGAATTCAAATCCCCCCAAAATACAAAAAAAAAAAAAAAAGGTCTGAATTTAAAATATTTTAAAATTCTTACCTATTTAAATTATACTTGTTCAGTTTCTCTGAAACTTCCCGTAACCTAAAAAAATAAACAAGCAAAACATTAATAAACCTGTGTAAACCCTTCATCCACAATACAGCTCTCATTAGAACCAGACTAGTACAGGTTATTTCTAGAGTAACATACAAACCGGGCATGGTGGCACACACCTTTAATCCTAGCACTTGAGAGGCAGAGGTAGGAGGATCGCCATGAGTTTGAGGCCACCCTGAGAATACAGAGTGAATTCCAAGTCAGCCTGGGCTAGAGTGAGACCCTACCTCAAAAAGCGTAACATACAGAAAAAATTGCTATGTACACTGCATGCAGTTCAATGGGAGAGAGAAATCACCAGTGAAGACACTCAACAGTGGACACTGAAAACCTTAAGTTTGGCCAGCCAAGCCAAATGAGCCAATGGGTGCAATACTGGCAAGTCTGTGATGGGAGAAACCAACTGCTCTCTAATTGGAATGGAGGCCTGCTCCATGAGAGGGAATACATCCCTGATACTGAAAACCTACGACAGGGGTAGTCATGAGCCCTAAGGTGTGATGTCTGCTGGTGTCTTGCTAAATGCATATACTACGCTCACCAAACTGCCCAGAGTAAGCACTTCTCTTAATGTCCACACCCATATATTAATGCTACTCTCACTTTTGTTTAGAGAAGCTTCTCTTTTCAGATGGTGGCAACCTTGGGACAACTCAGAAGGCACCATGGTGCTGAGAGGAGTGCTCAGCACTGAAACATCTCAAACCCACCTTCCAAGGCTCAGGGTCCAATGCAGAAGAGGGGGTGAAAAGAATGTAAGAGCCAAAGGAAGAGTAGGACTCCTTACAACGTGCTCCTCCAGACACAAAATGGCCTGGATATCCATGACCTCACAGTGCCTGACACTACCTACACAGATCATCATAATAGGAGGAAAAGATCATGACATCAAACTGAAAAGAGAGACTGATTGAGAGGGGGAGGGGATATGGTGGAGAGTAAAGTTTCAAAGGGGAAAGTGGGAGGGAGGGGAGGAAGGGAAGAACCATGGGATATTATCTACAATTAAAGAAGTTGTCAATAAAAAAATAAATAAATAAATAATTTTAAAAGCCTGCTATGGCTATAAGCCACCACGCCCAGCTAAGGATGTTCTGTCAGTTTCCTTTGGAAAGTATTACAACAAGCAGACTTTACAATTCCCTTCCTTTTCTAAGTCCTTCCCAACTTCGGAACATAAGTTCATTTCATTTACAGGATGGAGAAACTAAGGCCTGTACAATTTAAATTTACAAACAATGGCAACAAAGCTGATCCCTGACTAAACGCCTGAATGAGTTCAGGGCCACCCAGAGACTATAGTGAATTCCAGGTCAGCCTGGGCTAGAGCAAAGCCCTACCTTGAAAACTCAAAACAAACAAACAAGAACAGAAAAACTGCTTTAGGGGCTAAAAAAATAAATGGCTCAACAATTAAGGTGCTTCCTTGCAAAGCCTGATAGCCTGGGTTCATTCAATTCCCCAGTACCCACATAAAGCCAGATGCACAAGGTGGCACAAATGTCTGAAGTTTGTTTGCTGTGGCTAGAGGCCCTGGTGTGCCCATCCCCCCACCCCGTAATAAGTATATAAATAAAAATAATATTCTTCAAAAACCGCCAAAAGTCATTTATAATCTACAGGTGAATGATCTAGTCATTTCAGTATTTCAATAATAAAGTCTAAGTAGGAGTCATGTGACCTTTAAATGTATCCTGTCAAATTCTGTCCTCTGCTCACCACTATGGCACACCTTTTCCAAACATGTACAATACCTATGAAACACCAACAAAATCTTATTTGGAAATAGAACCTTCAGATGATGCCGTGTTTCATTTCTTTCCCCCAAAACAGATAGATACTCAATGATTACCAGTCTCACCAGCAAAACCTGGAGTGACGTGGCCCCAAATTAAAAACAAAACCAAAAATAAAAACCTCCCAAGTCTAGTGTTTACTTTAACAAAACACATTTAATTGGTCCCAACTGTTTACTTAACAAGTCTGATGCAAAACAAGACTAAACACCGTAAGAGTAATGTAATGCATTGCAGAGTTCATGGGCTCTGATAGAAGGTCGACTAGAAAATGACAAGAAAATAAAGTGAGGACTACTGCAGAGAATGACAGCAGCCTAGATCTTGAGCAGGAGTCAGGAACTCTGGCTCTCATGGGCCCACACAAGCTTTACACCAGACTACTCTGAGTGTGAGAAAGGGCTAGTATTTTATTTCCTGAAACCCACAGTAGTGACTCTAAGAAGATGCTTGCTCACTAGCATACAAAACTAGTGCTATTCATTCCATGCCTTTTTTTTATTAGTCTGAGATTGTCTCCAGAGCTTTCAAAGCATACACAGACTGGAAGGGAGGGGTAGGAGCTTTTTTTGAAACTAGACAATAACTGAGGTTAAAAATGAAATGCTGGGCTGGAGAGATGGCTTAGCGGTTACAGCGCCTGCCTGCTAAGCCTAAGAAGGCTGGTTCCAATCTCCAGGTCCCACGTTTAGCCAGATTCAAAGTGATGCAAGGGCGCAATGCCGCACTTGCCCACAAGGGGGGGGGCGCACACATCTGGAGTTCATTCACAGCTGCTGAGAGACTGCTGGCACGCCCATCTGTCTCCCTGTCTGTCTCTCTTTGTCTCTCTCCAAAAATAAATAAAATAATTTTAAAAATTTTTAATTAAATGCTATTTCCTTGGTTTCAAATAGCATTTTAGATAGATATTTATAAAACTAATCTAAGCTCTGAGGTTATCAAATACTAGAAAATAATTTAATAAAGCTAACTCAAGAACAAATTGCAGGATGCTAGGGAGAAAGAGAAAATGGTTCCTGTTACCAATTCAATTTTTAATCTTAACAATCATAGTTAGACCTAAGTGTGGCAATGTAATCCCAGCACTTGGGAGGCAAGGACAGGACTACTATAAGCTCAAGGCTGACTTGTCTAAAGAAGAAATCATAAAGACTAGAGAGATGGATTAACAGTTAAGGCACTTGCCTACAAAGCCAAAGGACACAGGTTCAATTCCCCAGTATCCACACAAAGGCAAATGCACAAGATGACACATATGTCTGGAATTCGTTTGCAGTGGCCAGAGGCCCTGCCAATTCTCTATCTATATCTCTATCTATCTGCTTCTTTCTTTCTCTCTCTCTCTCTCTCTCTCTCTCTCTCAAAAAAAAAATTTATTAAAAAAAGAAATCGGGCCTGGAGAGATGGCTTAGCAGTTAAGTGCTTGTCTGTGAAGCCTAAGGATCCCGGTTCAAGGCTGAATTCCCCAGGACCCACGTAAGCCATGGACAAGGTGGCACATGCATCTGGAGTTCATTTGCATTGGCTAGAGGCCCTGGTGTGCCCGTTCTCTATCTATCTGCCTCTTTCTCTCTGTCTGTTGCTCTCAAATAAATAAACAAACAACAAAAAAAAAATTTAAAAAAGAAATCATAGAGCCGGGTGTGGTGGCTCACGCCTTTAATCCCAGCACTAGGGAGGCAGAGGTAGGAGGATCGCCGTGAGTTCAAGGCCACCCTGAGAAAACAGAGTGAATTCCAGGTCAGCCTGGACTAGAGTGAAACCCTAACTCAAAAAAAAAAAGAAATCATAGGGGCTGGAGAGATGGCTTAGCAATTAAGGCATTTGCCTGCAAAGCCAAAGGATCCCAGTTCAGTTCTCCAGGACCCACATAAGCCAGATGCCCAAGGGGGCACATGCATCTGGAGTTCATTTGCAGTGGCTGGAGGCCTTGGTGCGTCCATTCTTTATACATACACACACACACACTTTTATAAAAGAAGAAATCATAAACTATACCTGATGTCCTCTGAAATGACAATGATTTGTACTGGCAGCAGTATATACTCAATAGCAGCCTGGGGTCTCGCCTAGTTCACCTACTATTTAGGTTCTCATTCTCATCTATGAGAAGAAGGACTTAAGTCATCTCTGATCCTTTTCAGTCTCAGAATCTTACGAATTCATGAAAAACCAATGTGTAAGTGGAGTATGCACATGTGATGTATATGAAGAAATAGCATTAACTACTAGTCACAATTTGACCTCTCTGAAATTTTCATTTCTTTTCTTTTAATATTACTTATTTGCAAGCAGAGAGAGAGAGAAGACAAGATATGCCAGGCATGGTGATGCATGCCTTTAATCCCAGCAGAGAGATTAAAGGGCAGAGGTAGGAGGATCACCATGAGTTCAAGGACAGCCTGAAACTACATAGTGAATTCCTGGCCAGCCAGAGCTAGAGGTAGACCCTACTTCATAAAAACAAAAAAGGGTGGGCTGGAGAGATGGCTTAGCATTTAAGGCGCCTGCCTGCTAAGCCTAAGAACCCAGTTCCAATCTCCAGGTCCCACGTTTAGCCAGATGCAAAGTGACGCAAGGGCGCAATGCCGCACTTGACCACAAGGGGGTGCACACATCGGGATTTCGTTCACAGCAGCTGAGAGACTGCTGGCACGACCATCTCTATCTGTCTCCCTCTCCCTCTGTCTATCTCTCTCTGTGTCTCTCTCCAAAAATAAATACAATAATATAAAAAAATTAAAACAAAAAACAAAAAAGGACAGAATGGGTACATCAGGGCCTCAAGTGACTGTAAACAAACTTCAGAGGCATGTACCACTTTGTGCACCTGGCTTCACATGGGTACTGGGGAACAGAACATGGACCACTAGGCTTTGCAGGCAAGTGCCTTAACCTCTAAACCATCTTTCGAGTCCATGAAATTTTCATATGCAAACAGACTTTATGGACACGCAAGAGTAATTCCCCAAATATTAAGTTTTTACTTCTCAAAATCAATCCTAAAATTTATTTAAAATGTATTGTTCTTTCTAATCTCAAAAGTTCTAACTATGGGGCTGGAGAGATAGCTTAGCGTTGAAGGTACTTGCCTGTGAAGCCTAAGGACCCATGTTCAACTCTCCAAATCCCATGTAAGCCAAATGCACAAAGGTGAGGCAAGCGCAAGGTCACACATGCCCAGTATGTAGTGCCAACATCTGTAGTGCAACCGCAATGACTCAGGCTTGGGCACAACAATTCAGACCCCCACCCCCAGTCAGTGTGTGTGTGTGTGTGTGTGTGTGTGTGTGTGTGTCTGTGTCTTTAAAAAATTTTTAATTCTAACTAAACTGGCCCTCTACAAACTAGTTTATACAGATTCTGGAATAGTGGCCACAAAACCCTCAAGCACAAAGAGTGAACAACATTTAGGGAGCATTTGCTCCTCCTTTGCATAGCAGAATACAAACCACATGTTCTCCACAGGCCAGTGAGCACATGAACTTCAATGCACTGTGGTGACATGTCATTATATAATCTACCTTAAAGTTTCCAATGCTTAAAGTTATTAATCATTAACTTCTCAAAGCAATGATAACAATGTGTTCCTTCTTTTTCAAGTAAAAAGGAAACTGTGCCCAGGCTCATCAAATTTCAATAAGGTTTCAAAATAGCCTCAAAAAACGGGCTGGAGAGATGGCCCAGCAGTTAAGGCGCTTGCCTGCAAAGCCTGATGGCCCAGTTTCGACTCCCCAGTAGCAATATAAAACCAGATGTACAAAGTGTCACATGTGTCTAGAGTTTGTCTGCAGGGGTTGGAGGCCCTGGAGTGACCATATCCTCTCTCCTTCACAACCTCCATCTGTCTGTGGATCTCTCTTTCTCTCTCTGCTTACAAATAAATTTTAAAAAGATATATTTAAAAAAAAAAAACTCAAAACATAGAAACAAGCCAGGCATAGTGGCTCATGCCTAAAATTCCAGCAATGAAAAGGCTGAGATAGGAGAATTACCATGAGTTTGAAGAAAACCTAAGCTACAGAGTAAGTTCCATATCAGCCTGGGCTATAGCAAGACCCTGTCTCATAAAAGCTTGGGGGTGGGGGGAGACAGGGCACTTAGCTATAGCCAGACATACAATGGGCAGGGTAGCAAGAAGCTGCAATCCTTACCATTCCAATACCAAAGACTTACTTAATCTACCTCCCTACTGAATGGCCTATTTTGTTCCTGTAAACTCATAAGCTATTTTACAGATCCGAAACTAAAATCTCATTCTTTAAGACAAAAACCAGCAAACAAACCAAGGGTGGTGGTGCACACTTTTAATCCTAGCACTCAGGAGGCAGAGTTAGGAGGATCACATGAGCTCTTGGCCACCCTGAGACTACCTAATGAATTCCAGGTCAGCCTGAGCTAGAGTGAGACCCTACCTTGCTGGGTGGGGGGGGGGGGGGGGACAGAAAACTGATGTGGGCACAGAAACAAGTGTAACTGAGTTTGCTATGAGTGCTCCTCTTGTGAACCTAATTTATGTCATTTTCCTCAAATTTACTACTACAATTTCAAAGATAATTCACTATAACTGATCCTCAATTGACACAAGCACTTAGTTCAGGAGGATCTTCTTTTTTGCTTTCTCCTTTCTCCATCCCTTCCATTCTCTGCCACCTCCTGCATCATGACATATACCCAAACTGAATTAAACTTCATTGGTCTTCTTGTTAAATTTCTAAAACATCAACAAAAAAACTTAGCATCAACAAAGCAAAGTTCCATCCCTAGCACCAAAATAACAATAATAATAATGAGGTACATGAAAAAAACTAGGCCTATGTAATTTATTAGAAGAATATACTGGGGCTGGAGAGATTGGCTAAGGTGCATGCCTGAGAAACTTAAGGACTCAGGTTGGATTCTCCAGGTCCAACATAAGCCAGATGCACATGTATCTGGAGATCCTTTGCAGTGGCTAGAGGCCCTGGCATGCCCATTTTCACTCTCTCACCCTCTCCCTCCCTCCGTCTCTAACAATAAAAACAACAAAAAAAATTTTTTTAACTTAAAAAAAAAGAATATATTTTTTGAGGAGGAGCATTTCATTAAGTTGCTCAGGCTAGCCTTGAACTCCTGTCTCAGTCTCCCAAGTAGCTAAGACTGTAAGTATGCACCACAGGAGATTTCTTGCTCTTTGATATTACATCAAAACTCAGTTAAGTTTCTAAGCAATATGGAATTTGAAACCAACTGATGAACTGTGAATAAATCTTTTACATGATTCCATCTGTTAACAGCAGAAACTGGTCATTTAGAAAATACTGATTTACTGACTCTAGCAGCAGCAACTATCAACCTACAAGGTCAAAAATCACAGTAAGAACGTAAATTTGGGATGGAGGAATGGATTAGCGGTTAAGGCATTTGCCTGCAAAGCCAAAGGACCTAGGTTTGATTCCCCAGGACCCGCATTAGCCAAATGCACAAGGGGGCACGTGCATCTGGAGTTTATTTGCAGTGGCTGGAGGCCCTGATGCGCCCATTCTCTCTCTCCCTCTTTCTCTGTCAAATAAATAAAAATAAAATATTTTTTAAAAAGAACGTAAATGTCTCAAAAATAACTGCGTCTGTATTAACTCTTCCATGTCTACAAACAAAAGCAGCTGGCAAGCCTCACAGATAAAACCAGCCTTATTAGAATGCCATTCATTAATACTGCCTGACAGAGAGTTCAATTCCCCATTACCTACATAGAGCCACATGCACAAGGTGGCACATGTGAGTTCATTCATCCAAGGACATTACAATTGATTTGTCCCAGATTAAATTCTTTGTATCTCCTTCTCTACTAAGCCTGGTGTATACCATTATGCCATAGTTGTGGGTGGTGGGTGCTGTGAGCTCCACTTTCTCTCTCTTCAAAATTAAGATAGGTAAAGAAGTAAAAACAACCTGAGGGAAGCAAAATGTATAAATGCTCATCATTTAACAAATGTATTGAATAATTCATGGCAGATCTGCAAACAGAAGGGAGGAAGAATGATGGAATAGATAGTTCACTTGTTAAAAGCTCTTCTGCCCTGAAACTATGAGAGAGAACTGTACAACAGAAAACCAAAAGACAAGTGGTGACTCAACAAAAGATAAGCAGCTCCACAGGAGGGAAAGACAGTCTTGGACTTTAGACCAGAGCTGAGTTCATCCTGGAACTGGACAACAGCTTTGTTAGAAGCTAAAAACAATGACAACCATTGAAAGACTACAAACGCAATCTATCACTAGGCATGGTGGTGCACATGCGTCAGGGGGAGTAGCTACAAATAAAGGTGAAGGAAAGCAGAAGAGGAGGGGGAAAGAAAGAAATGACAGGCTGGAGAGATGGCTCAGTGGTTAAGAAACCTGCCCACAAAGCCAAAGGACCTCTGTTCAATTCCCCAGTACCCACGTAAGCCAGATAGTTCATTTGCAGTGGCTGGAGGCCCTCGCACACCCATTCATTCTCTCGCTAGTTCTGTCTCTCATAAATAAAAAAAGAAAATAAAGAAATGCAATATCCAACTCCCAAATTAACTATGGGAGGGGAAAGTGAAAAGAAAAAAGAAAACTAGCAAAACCGGGAGGGGGGGAATTAAAGAAAAACTGATTAGAAACATGAATTTCAGATAGAATTTTTTTCCCCCAAATGGATTCATCTCACACACTAGAAAACAAAGATCAAAGCTGGGAAGATGCCTCAGCAGTCAAAGGAGCTTGCAGTCCTGGGGTTCAATATCCAAGCCATACATGAGTCAGACACAAAAAGTGATGTAAGTTTGCAGCGGCATGAGGCCCTAGCACACCCGCCCCCCCCACCCATATGTACAAATAAATATAAATTTTAAAAGATAAAACCAAAGATAGGGGGCTGGAGAGGTGACTTAGCAGTTAAGACACTTGCCAGCACAGCCAAAGGACCTACATCCGATTCCCCAGTACCCACATAAAACCAGATGCACAAAGTGGCACTTGCATCTGGAGTTCATTTGCAGTGGCTGGAGGCCCTAGAGCGCCCATTCTGTGTCTAGCTGCTTCTTTGCTTCTCTCTCTCTCTCAATAAAATATTTTAAAAACATATATAATCAGAATGGAGAAAAATAGCAGTAACAGGTATTAAAAGGGCACAACACAACAAAGAGAACCTTCAACCTAGAACACTCTTGAATTTGAACATTCCTAAACACCAAAGCCTCAAATACATAACAAGGAAAAATGACCACCAATAAGTATTATCAATTCCAAGGGAATTTAACATGATTCCTATCAAAGCCAGATAGTTCAAGAAAAAAAACTTTTTCAAGTGAAGATATAAATTTATCTAACAAAGGAGGCTGTCCCCAAAACAGAGACAAAGGTTTCTTTTAAAGAATGCTGTCTCTGTCAGGTGTGGTAGCACACACCTTTAATCCCATCACTCGGGAGGCAGAGGTAGGGGGATCACCATGAGTTCAAGGCCACCCTGAGACTACATAGTGAATTCCAGGTCAGCCAGGGCTAGAGTGAAACCCTACCTCAAAAAAACAAAAACAAAAAAAAAGAATGCTATCTTTGACTTCTGGAGTTGAGAGAGCAAAACTTCCTTCAAATTATAAAGCTAAAGCTGGGCGTGGTGGCGTAACGCCTTTAATCCCAGCACTCCGGAGGCAGAGGTAGGAGGATCTGCTGTGAGTTCAAGGCCACCCTGAGAATTCCAGGTCAGCCTGGGCCAGAGTGGTGAGACCCTACCTTGAAAATCAAAAAAAAAAAAAAAAAAAAAAAAAAAAAAAAAGACAAATTATAAAGCTAAATATAAGGTTGCTGGAGAGATGGCTTAGTGGTTAAAGTGATGGCCTGCAAAGCCAAAGGACCAGGTTCAATTCCCCAGGACCCACATAAAGCCAGAGGCACAACATGGCACATACATTGGGAGTTTGTAGCACTCATTCTCTCTCTCTCTCGCAAACAAGTAAATAAAATAACAATATTAAAAATATAGCTAGGTGTGGTGGCACACACCTTTAATCCCAGCACTCAGGAGGCAGAGGTATGAGGATTGCCGTAAGTTCAAGGCCACCCTGAGCTAGAGTAAGACCCTACCTTGAAAACAAATTAAAAAAAAATTTATATAAGATTGCCAATTTTCCATTGTGCCAAAATTTAGAAAACAGAACTAACAGTATTAATGTTTTATGAAATCAAAATGTAAGGAAACATTTTTCACAGGCACCAACCTCATTTTCAGAGAGACAGGGGACAGACAAGAGGCAGAACAGCACAGATCCACTTGCTACCTGTAGTGCAGATACGGAATCAGGCAAAACAAACTCTGTATTCACCGTGAAGAAGTTGAGTGCTCTGAGGAGAATCTCTACAGATGGGAAAACCTTCTACCCCATCCCAGATATAGAGAAAATGAGGCTGAAGATAACAAGCAAGGACAAATTCAATCCTGAGTACAAATTGAGCTTATTTTGAAGTCACTAAACCTTAACATGCTGGGATATTCATTCCTGAAGGAAAATGTAGGCTTACTAAGCAACCAAGAGAAGGGTCCAATCCCCTCCTGATTCAATACCAAGAACCGTGCAGCTTAATAAGCAAGGATTACTCAAAAAAAATATAATCTACAAAGAAAAAGAGTCACTGCTTTGTCTTTAATTTTTTTAATTTATTTATTTGCAAGCAGGGTACAGGAGGGTCAAGAGAGAGAGAGAATGAGAATATAGGCATGCCAGGGCCTCCAGCCACTGTAAATAAACTCCAGATGCATGCACCACTTTCTGCATTGAGTTTTATGTGGGTACTGGGGAATCAAACCCAGATCATTAGACTTTTCAGCCCTTTTCTTGATTTTTATATTCACACTGGATATGGAAAATTGGTTTATTTGGAGAAAACAAGAATAAATTTCATGTACAGAACAATTTCCAATTATATGTGTTTATCTCTACTGCTTCCTACAAGTCCACTAAAATGACAACTAATTTTTAGAGACAAATGAATTATAAAGTTACAAGAGAAAAAGAGTCAAAAATATTCAAGCAAGACATGTCAACCAAAATTCTGTAAACTAGAGAGCAGGAAGAAATATACTAATCTTTGGGATCATAAATCACATCAAACTTCAGTAGTATGTCCTAGAGGAGTGCTCAGCACTGACACATCTCTATCACATTTTGCCAGGCTCAGGGTCCGTTGTGGAAGAGGTGGCAAAAAGAATATAAGAGCCAAAGGAAGGGTAGGACTCCTTACAATGCGCTCCCCCAGGCACAAAATGGCCTGGATATCCATGACCTCTTAGTGCCTGACACTACCTATGCAAGACCATTATAATAGGAGGAAAACATCATGACATCAAAATAAAAGAGACATTGAAAGATGGAGGGGATATGATGAAGAGTAGAGTTTCAAAGGGGGGATTATCATGGGTTACTGTCTACAACTATGGAAATTGTCAATAAAAAATAAAAGTCGGGCGTGGTGGCACACACCTTTAATCCCAGCACTCGGGAGGCAGAGGTAGGAGGATCGCAGTGAGTTCAAGGCTACCCTGAGACTACATAGTTAATTCCAGGTCAGCCTGGACCAGAGTGATACTCTACCTCGAAAAACCAAAAATAAAATAAAATATAATATAATACAATATAATATAATACAATAAAATATAATAAAATAAAAATAAAATAAAATAAAAATAAAGGCTTATGTCTTGCTAGACATGGTGGCACATATCTATAATCCCAGCATTAAGAAGGCTGAGGCAGATCAAGTTCAAGGCCAGCCTAAGCTATCTATAGCAAGATGTAACCTCAAAAAAAAAAAAAAAAAAAAAAAAAGAAAAAAACAGGGCTAAAGAGAGAGTTTAGTGATTAAAGGCGCTTGTATGCAAAGCCTACTGGCCAGAGTTCAATTCCACAGGATCCACATAAAGCCAGAAGCACAAAATGGCGCATGTGTCTGGAGCTCATTTTCAGTGGCAAGAGGCCATGGCATGCTCATTTTTTCTGTTGGCTCTCTCTCTCTCTCTCTCTCTCTCTCTCTCTCTCTTTTCTAAATAATATAATCATTTCATGCAACTTTGAATATTCCAAATAATAAACATCAACAGGAAAACCTAAAAGACTGCCTTTTAAAATCTGACCTGTGAGTAAGGTGTGGTGGCATGCCTTTAATCCCAGCACTCGGGAGGCAGCAGTAGGAGGATCACCGTGAGTTCAAGACCACCCTAAGACTACATAGTGAATTCCAGGTCAGCCTGGACTAGATTTGAGACCCTACCTCAAAAAACCAAGAAAAGAAAAGAAAAAAGAAAGGAAGGAAGGAAGGAAGGAAGGAAGGAAGGAAGGAAGGAGGGAGAGAGGGAAGAAAAGAAAAGAGAAGAGAAGAGAAGAGAAGAGAAAAGAAAAGAAAAGAAAAGAAAAGAAAAGAAAAGAAAAGAAAAGAAAAGAAAAGAAAAGAAAAGAAAAGAAAAGATCTGACCTGTGTACGTTAGTAGGTAAGCATAGAAAACCCATCATTACAGTATCTCCACTGAAGCCAAGAATAGCACCTTGTAAGACAGCACAAAAATGTAACACCCAGAATGCTCAAACTGAGATTGAAAGAGATGGCTACCGAGCAGAGGGACATGAGTTTGAGGTACTGCAGAGAAAAAAATATCAAAGACCAAAACACACACACACACACACACACACACACACACACGACAAAGGTCTCTTTTGGGGAGAAAAACAAAGGGGGCTGGAGAGATGGCTTAGTGGTTAAGGCACTTGCCTGCAAAGCCAAAGGATCCAGGTTCAATTCCCCGGGACCCACGTAAGCCAGATGCACAAGAGGCAATGCATCTGGAGTTTGTTTGCAATAGCTGGAGACCCCAACTGTGCCCATTCTCTGCCTCTCTTGGTCTATCTTTCAAATAAATAAATAAAAATATATTTTAAAATAAAAATAAAACAGAAAGGAATTCTGCTGAGCTTGCAAAGGTGTTCCTTGCAACTTCTACTTGAAACCAGCAACTCTAAAGGGCTTTGGCCTTCTCTAAACTCTTATTCATTTCTCTCAAGTTACTGGCTTGGCCAGACTCTAAAAAAGTAGACAAGCCGGATACGCTAACCACAACAACCAAGACTTAAAAGTCTAACCTTTAAACTAAAGTACAAGTCTTGATCTCAAAAACTCAAAGCAGAAATGATGGACTCCCTCCTCACATACCAAAAATAATTGGAACACAATTGCTATTATGGCAAAGTTTAGACATTTGAACCAAGGGGGTACTGTCACACATAACGTACTTATTTCAAGCCCTGGCTATTTCTACTTTACCACTTCTGACTGAATGAAAGGAGAGAAAAGGATATGCTAAATAGGAACGGGTTTTAAAAAAGGAAGGGTGACAGAGAATTGCTGTTATTTTTGGTTGGTACTACTTTAGATGAAGCAAACACACGGTAACTCCAAATATCCACAAGTATATGACAATTAAAAATAAGCACTAGCAGACATTTGAAACTCACAAATAACAAATGTAGTAAGGTTTGTAGATTAACTGTACTTCATTTAGCACTGTAAAAATAATGTGAAACAAATAACATCTATCAAAATCCTGGTCATCTCATGTTCTCCAACTTACATGCCCCATTACCCCTTCCCTATTCAAATAACAGATTTATAAAAACTATAAGTTGGATACTACAGCCCAGTAGCACTTCCTCCTCAGTCCTCCTCTACAACTTCCTAACAATACTGCTCGACTCTGCAATTAATCACTGACTGATCTGAACTATTTCTGACATTCCTACCTCTTAGTTTCCCAACTGTATGGTGAGCTCTTCAAGGATAAGGCCTACAGAGTGAATTCTTTGCACATATGGGTATTTTAGTACATAGTAAAAACATATGTACAGCCAAGAACTAAATATTCACAGCCTATCTCACCGAAAAACAAAGAATAGAAACATTCAGGGTCACCATGATCATCATTCAAGAATTCTCCACAATCAACACTGGACAAGTAGCATTTAAAGTGGGAGAAGAGAGCCAGGCATGGTGACACATGCCTTTAATCCCAGCACTCAGGAGGCAGAGGTAGGAGGATTGCTGTGACTTCAAGGCTATCCTGCGACTACATAAAGAGGGAGACGAACTTCAAAACTAGGCCAGGGAATACTGGCTTCATGAAGGGACAATGAACCTGTTTCATGAAAACTGTCACTGTATACATGATCCCTCTCTCCAGAAAACCAGGGAAGAGGAGCTGCAGCTTCAGCCCTGTCCTCTGCAAACAAATCAGAACTTTTAAAGCAACTTTTAAAACACAGTCATATAGACACATGGTGACAGTTAATGCGCAACCTTTAAAAGCATGAGCAGTCTCGCTGCGACACTGTTTCATCTACAAATGTTTCAAAGGGGAGAACACACAAAGGTGACCATAAGCGTCAGTAACAGAGCCTGTTGAAGTGACGTAATGACTAAGAGCATGTGCTCCAAGACTCACCATTCCACAACTCGATAAGCACACTTGTGTCTCCTTTCCTTTCAAGTCTCCTCCCCAGCAATGACACCAGGGAAGAAAATAGAATCTAAAAACCTCAGTGTTCCATATATAAAAGGCACAATGCTAATAAAATAAAATAAAATAAGATGTTGGGCTGGAGAGATGGCTCAGCAGTTAAAGGTGCTTGCTTGTAAAGTCTGACAATGCAGGTCTGATTCCCCAGTACCCACATAAGCCAGATGGACAAAGTGCCGCATGCATCTGGAGTTCATCTGCAGTGTCAAGAAGCCCTGGTGCACCCATGCTCTCCCTCCCTCTCTCTTTCTCTCTGCTGAAAAATAAATGTTTTTAAAAACCGAAGTGCTACTGGGCATGGTGGCACACGCCTTTAATCCCAGCAGCACTCGGGAGGCAGAGGTAGGAGGATTGCTGTGAGTTTGAGGCCACCCTGAGACTGCACAGTAAATTCCAGGTCAGCCTGGGCCAGAGTGAGGCCCTACCACGAAAAACAAACAAACAAAAAAAACTAAAATGCTATCAGGTGCGGTGGTGCACGCCTTTAATTTCAGCACTCAGGAAGCAGAGGTAGGAGGATTGCTGTGAGTTTGAGGCTAGCCTGAGACTACATGGCCAATTCCAAGTCAGCCTGGACTAGAGCGAGACCCTACCTTGAAAAACCAAAAAAAAAGAATGATGGAGTATGTGGATCATTTAATTGCATCCTTTATGATCATGCACATGGAAAAAAAAAAAAAGTAAATGTGGACATGGTGGTATATCCCTGTAATCCCGCACTCGGGAAGCAGCAGGACGGTCAAGTTCGAGGCCAGCCTGAACCATATAGGAAAACTCTGTCAAGAATGGAGAGAAAGAGCTGGGCATGGTTGCTCACGCCTTTAATCCAACACTTGGGAGGCAGAGGTAGGAGGATTGCCGTGAATTCGAGGCCACCCTGAGACTAATTCCAGGTCAGCCTGGGCTAAAGCAAGACCCTACCTTGAAAAAAAAGAAAAAGGAAAGGAAAAGAAATGAAAAGAAAATATAAGAAAAGAAAGATTAAGAACGAGAAGAAGAAAGTAAAAAAGAACAAACCATATGACCTGATCAGCTTCTATACACGTAATTCTGTCCCAAAAATGGACAGCCAGAAAACACAGATATGGGGCTGGAGGCTTAGCAGTTAAGGTGCTTGCCTGAGAAGCCAAAGGACCCAGGTTCAATTCCCCAGGACCCATATAAACCAGATGCACAAGGGGGCACATGCATCTGGACTTTGTTTGCAGTAGCTGGAAGCCTTGATGCGTCCATTCTCTCTATACATCTGCCTCTTTCTCTCTCAAACAAACAAACAAACAAATAAATAAATAAATAAATAAATAAATAAATAAATCTCTTTTTAAAAACCCACAGATATGTGTGTGTGTGTGTGTGTGTGTTAGTTTGAATATAAAATGTCCTCCATGGACTCAAGTGTTTGTGATTCAGCTTCCTGTTTGATGTCGAGCTGGTGGAGCCTCTGGAAGGAGTGTCACTGAGAAGCCCCTGAGGTCCAGCCCTACTGAGTGCTGAGAACTGACTCACTCAGACTTAAGACTCACTGTCTGCTTCATGCAGAGTTGTGATGCCCTAGATGCCTGCTCAGCCACTTTTCTCCGCTCAAAACTTCAAGCCTGAAACAAACCCTTTCTTCCCATAAACTGCTTCTGTCCCAGCAACGAGAAGGTAACTGCGGCAGTGTGTATATGCCTGCCATGGCATTGTCTGAATTGTCTAAGCTCTTCTCTCAGTCCACCTTCTTTGAGAGAGGATAGGTTGCCACTGCAAATGAACAGCAGTCTAGCTTTGGGTGCCAAAAAGGATCAAACTCAGATCAGCAGGCTTGGCAAGCAAGCGTCTAAGCCATCTTCCCAACCCCAGGATGTTTCCTAATTTCAATTTTTACCCAGTGCTCAATACAGTCACATACACAAAAGTTCTGTATTGACTATCAAAAACTCTCCATTGGGTTTTGAAGTACCTCTAATGTAAAAAAGATCAACTAAAACTACCTCAAACCATGATTAAGAAAAAGGTTTCTCTGGGCTGGAGAGTGGTTAAAGGTACTTGCTTGCAAAAAGTCTGAAGGCTTGGGTTCAATTCCTCAGTACCCATATAAAACCAGATGAACAAAGTGGTACGTGCATCTGGAGGTGGTTTGCAGTGGCTAGAGACTCTAGCATGCCCATTCTGTCTCTCTCAAATAAATAAGGAAGAAAGGAAAAGGGCTGGCATGGTGGCACACACCTTTAATCCCAGGACTTGGGAGTTGAGGTAGGAGGATCTCTCTGAGTTCAAGGCCAGCCTGAGACTACATAGTGAATATTCCAGGCCACCCTGGGCTACATACAATGAGACCCTACCTCAAAAAAAAAATATATCCAGAAAAAAATTTCACATACAATATTACTTTTAAAATGACCACATATAAGAACAAAATAGCCCCTTAAGCAAAGTTATGAAATAAGATCTACTTAAACTTTTTCTTGCTGTAGTAAGGATTGAACATGGAACCTCATACATCATGGACAAGTATTCTCCCACTGAGCTACATCCCCAGACCTAGCTCCAAGAAGCTTTATATGCAAACAGATGTCTTCTTTGTAGTTATCACACTAGCAAACTAAATCACTTTCCATAGTAAAAGCCACACCCAAAAAGATTTCTGAGACTTCTTTTGGAGCCTTCCTGAAAGTTTGTTTTGAATGCCACCGTATAGCTAGCTAACACTAGTACAATGCCTGGTACAGAGCTGGCATGCAAATCATTAAGTAACTGTGCACAGTAGCAGAACACCCATCATTTCAAATCAGATGTAAAATTCAGTCATGAAACATTGGCTGCATGAGTAATACCAGTGATGTCAAAGGAGTACATTCATATACATTGCCCTTGGGATTCTGACCTGACCTAGAGGCTTTGGGGGGTCTCTGTAATGTTAAATTATCCAACTGTCAAGTTCAATACTGCCATGTGGAAATATTATGTCCATTATAAATGACACTTTCATAAAATGATCATGTCTAATGCCATTAATATCAAGCCTTCGATGTTTTTATTTTCAAATATATGTTATCAATCTTTTTGGGATACCCAAACCTTTCTGAATAATTATATTTTACTATTATTAGTTTATTTTTTGTCTTAATGGTGCTTTAAAAAAGTTACTAATTCTAAGCCAGGCGTGGTGGCGCACACTTTTAATCCCAGCACTTGGGAGACAGAGGTAGGAGGAATGCCGTGAGTTCAAGGCCACCCTGAGACTATATAGTTAATTCCAGGTCAGCCTGGACCAGAGTGAAACCCTACCTCGAAAAACCAAAAAAAAAAAAAAACAAAACTAATTCTAGCCAGGCGTGGTGCCACATGCCTTTAATCCCAGCACTTGGGAGGCAGAGAGATAGGAGGATCACCATGAGTTCAAGGCCACCGTGAAAATACACAGTGAATTCCAGGTCAGCCTGGGTTAGAAAGCGAGACCCTACCTCGAAAAACAAAACAAAATACTAATTCTGGAATGGAGAGATGGCTTAGCAGTTGAGGCACTTGCCTGTGAAGCCTAAGTACCCAGGTTTGATTCCCCAGTACCCACCTAAGACAGATGCACATGGCAGCACATACAGCTGCAGTTCATTTGCAGTGGCTGGAGGCCCTGGCACACCTATTCTCTCTGTGTCAAATAAATAAATAAAGTTATACAAAATTACTAATTCTTTGGCATTGTTCCCAACAAGAGGGAGAATGCAATTTCTCTCCCCTAGAATAAGGACTAGACTTAGGATTTGCTTCCCCAAAAGATGAGACAGAAATTATATTGCACGCCTCCAAAGGCTAGGTTATAAAAAGGCCTTACAGCCTGGCTCTTTTCATGCGCCTTCAAAACTGAGCTGCCATGTGAGTCCAGTTGCCCTGAAGTGTCCATACTGAAGAGACAGTACACACATATCAAGATGCCTAGAACCCCCAGCAGTTCTAGAGTCTTCAGGAAGTTTTCTAAATCACTCCAGCTACCATAACAAAACCACATAAATGAATGAATGGTGGTATGAATCACCTACCTAAGCACTGTACATCACCAGGAGAGAGAATTATAATGATATATACATTTAATTTGGGATGGTTTATTGCCCAGCAATAAAGCAAATCAAGATGATGATCAAAGAGAACCTCATCATTTCCTTTGCCCCTTGGTTCCATTGCTTATTAATAAAGCCTCAGCTATGCTGTTGCTTTGATACCTTCCTTATTAGCTTCCTTTAAAAACCAGCCTGGCATGAAGCACGCATCCAGAATCCCTGCACTTAGCAGGCTGGGGTAGGTAGGAGTATCATCATGAGTTCAAAGTCAGCCTGAGACTACAGAGTAAATTCCAAGTCAGCCTGGGCTAGAGTGAGACCCTACCTCAAAAATAAAAACAATATATAGCCTGGCGTGGTGGCACACGCCTTTAATCCCAGCACTCGGGAGGCAGAAGTAGGAGGATTGCCAAGAGTTCGAGGCTACCCTGAGACTACATAGTTAATTCCAGGTCAGCCTGGACCAGAATGAGACCCTACCTCGCAAAACCAAAATATATATATATATATATTCCTTATGTAACAACAACAATAACAACAAAAAGTTCTACTTTTACACAGTGTGGTGGTTTGATTCAGGTGTCCCCCATAAACTTAGGTATTCTGAATGCTAGTCTCCCCAGCTAATGGCAATTGGAAAGCCTCCTGGAGGTGGCCCTGGCACACTCATACATTCTCTATCTGCCTCTTTATCTCTTTCTCTCTCCTCCTCTTTTCAAAAAATATTTTAAAACAGACGATCTTATCTGACAAAACAAGGTAGTCCAATGCAAATATTTATAACATGAAACTCATCATGCAAACATTACAAGATTTTAGAAGATGTAGGGAAATTTATGAAAATACACACACCACTGACAATCAAGATTTCATTATAGATCTATTAAGTTAATGAGATCAGTGCCTAGTGGCACCGCAATAATCCCAGTACTAGGGAGGCTAAGCCAAAAGGATCACTTGAGCTCAGGAGTTCAAGACCAGCTAGGCAGCATAGTGAGGCCCAGTCTTAAAAAGCGTGAGAAAGCCGGGTGTGGTGGCACACACCTTTAATCTCTGCCCTTGGAAGGCAGAGATAGGAGGATCGCCAGGAGTTCAAGGCCAGCCTGAGACTCCATAGTGATTTCCAGGTCAGCCTGAGCTAGAGTGTGACCCTACATCAAAAAACAAAAACAAACAAAAAAAAAAAAAAAAGGAAGAGTCAGGTATGGTGACTCATGCCTTTAATCCCAGCACTAGGCTGAGGTAGGAGCAAAGGACCATGAGTTTGACGCCAGCCTGAGTTACAGAGGTTAGACTGAGCTAGGAGATCTGGGAAGATGGCTCTGTAGTTAAAGGCACTTGCTTGCAAAATCTGTAAGTTAAGATTCAATCCTCCCCAGCACCCATGACACAAAGAGACACCTACCTGTCTGTGACCCTAGCACACCTATGACAATGGGAGGCAGAACCAAGAGAATCCAATACTTGTTGTGGGACAGACTCACTTCAAAGCAGCAGCAAAAGGCCCTACCTCATAGAAAGTGGAGCACAGACACCTGAGGTGGTCCTCTGGGGCACATGTATGCTTCCCACCAAACAACACCCACACAAAATTAAAATTAAAAATTAAGTTGTTGAAAATAGAAAAGTCCTGGGTTGGGGAAATAGCTCAGTGATTAAAAGTGCATGCTTGTAAAGCCTACCAGCTCAGGTTAGATTCCTCAGTAACCATAAAGCCAGACACAAAAAAGTAGCGTGTTTCAGTTTGCAGTGGTCAAAAGCCCTGGAAATGCGCGCATGCGCGCGCGCACACACACACACACACATTTTTTTAATTTAATTGAAAATGTTGTTGTATGAATTTAATGATCTTAATATAGAATGTTTTTGTGGGACCCTTGAAAAAGTCACTATTTTTGCAAAAATGATTTCATGATAAAATTCAAATTACACCAAATTCTAGTTTGAAAAACCCCACTTTAAAATTAAGGCCAGGCCTGTAGGGCAGGCCTGTAAACTCAGCTACTCAGGAGTCTGAGACAAGAGGATCACAAATTCAAAGCCTTCCTGGAATAGAGTGAGTTCAAGACCACTCTGGGCAACTTAGTGATACCCTGACTCATGCCTTTAATCCCAGAGGCAGGAGGATCGCCTTGAGCTCGAGGCCACCCTGAGACTACAGAGTGAATTCCAGGTCAGCCTGGGCTAGAGTGAAACCCTACCTCGAAAAACCAAAAAAATAAATAAATAAATTTAAAAATTACAAAAAAATAAAAAGTATAAGAGGGAGCCGGGCATGGGACTACATAGTGAATTCCAGGTCAGCCTGAACTGCGAAGCTTAAGGACCCCAGTTCGATTCTCTAGGTCCCACGTAAGCCAGATGCACATGGTGGCGCATGTGTCTGGAGTTCATCTGCAGTAGCTAGAGAACCTGGCATGCCCATTCTCTCTCTCCTCTAATAAATAAACAAATAAAAAATTAAAAAGGGATATAAATAAAAACTTTAAAAAATATTAAAAGGGGATATAAATAATTTTTTTAATTTTAAAAACTTTTATTAAAAAGTGTAAGAGGGCTACAGATATAGCTGAGCAGAACAGCAATTGCTTAGCATGGGTTCAATTGCCAGTACCAAGAAAGAAAAAATGAAAAGAAAAAAAAAAACACTATTTGTTGCAGCTATCTTGTTACTGGGACAAAATACCAAAAGCAACTGATGGCAGGGGAAAAAATTATTTTGACTTACAGTCTTGAGGGGAAGCTTCATAATGGTAGGAGAAAGTATGAAATGAACATAGGCTGGACATCATCTAGGCAACAGCAGGTAGAAAGAGAATAAGCCAAGCTTTAGCATAGATCACCTCAAAACCCACTCTCAACACACTTCCTCCAGTAAGGCTCCACCTCCCCAACTGCCAGACTAGAAGACCTCAATCTCTGGACTACACACATATGTGCATATACACCTGTGCATATGAGCATACATACCAACCGGTATACACACACACACACACATGCAAAACAAAAATAATAGTACAGTTGGTCATGGTGGCACACGTCTTTAATGCCAGGACTCGGGAGGCAAGAGGTAGGAGGATCACCATGAGTTCGAGGCCACCCTGAGACTACATAGTGAATTCCAGGTCAGCCTGAGCTACAGGATGACCCTGTCTCAAAAAACAAAAATAAAAATAAACAGATAGAAATTAATCTTACCAAAAATATACAAACACACATAGAAGGAGGATCACACATGGAGAATGCCTTCCACATTTTATTAAATGTAGAAGAGCAAAAAGTTTCTAAAGAAATCAAACTACTGAATCCATTCTTTATGAGAAGCCAAGCGTGAAAACTCACACTTGTAATCCTAATACTTGGGAGGCCAAAGCTGGTGGCCAGCCTGGGATACAGTGAGTTGTAGGCCAGCCTGAACTACTAAGTTCTATTAAAATTTTGTGTATTTTTGGAGCAAACATGTGTACTATTAGTGCTACTAACAATGCAAAGACTTAAGTAAAGAGCCTAACTTCTCAGCTCTCTTGGATTGCACAAATAACTGAAATGGAAGAATGAGCAAGTTTAAGTGGAACTCTACAAGAACTAGGGAGGTAGCTCAGTTGGGACAGCGCTAGCCTAGCATGCATGAAGCCCTGGGATGCATCTCCAGTACCACATGAACTGGGTGTGGTGGTGTCTCTCCTATAACCTCAACACAGAAAAGGTACAGACAGAAGAATCAGGAGTTCAAGGTTATCCTCAGCTATATGGCACATTTGAGGCCAGCCTGGGTTACATAAAACCTTGTACTCCATACACACAAAGAAAAAAAGTACTTTGTAGATATTACAATCAATAGCTAACTTTCCCATAATTTGTATAATATTTTACAATGTATTTCAAATAGATAAAAACTATGAAAATTAGGACTGGAGAGATGGCTTAGTGGTTAAGGCATTTGCCTACAAAGCCTAAAGATCTAGGTTCGATTCTCTAGGTCCCACGTAAGCCAGATGCACAAGATGGCAAACGAGTCTGGAGTTCGTTTGCAGTGGTGCGCCATTCTCACTCCCCCAGCCCCATCTCTCTCTAATAAATAAAAATAAATCTTAAAAAAAATGTAGCTTCTTTAAAAAAAACAATGAAAATTAAACACCACTTATTTCAAAAGTGCTCTGTGCAAACAAAAAAAAAAAGGTGTTAATAGAATGTTAAACCTACCAGGTAAGAATTTTTGCATTTTTACAAAATATCCAAGAGTCTGAAAACCCTTACTCATATGCTAATAATGTCAAAATTTAAAAATGCTGTATGAGGGACTGACTGGGTAGGTGACACAGTAGTCAAAGGCACTTGCTTACAAAAAGCCTTCCAGCTTGGGTTTGCTTCCCTAGTACCCACATAAAGACAAATGCACAAGGTGGCACATGCTTCTTCTGGAGTTCGTTTACAGTGGCAAAAGGCCATGGTGTACTCATTCATACCCCCTCCTCTCTGCCTACATTAAGTAAAATCTTTTATGTTTTCTGAGAGTCTTCATTTATATTTGTAATCATGGTAAAAATTTTGGCAACTTCATTTATTTATTCATTTATTTATTTATTTATTGGCTTTTCGAGATAGGATCTCGCTCTAGCCCAGGGTGACCTGCAATTCACTATGTAGTCTCAGGGTGGCCTAGAACTCATGGCGATACTCCTACCTCTGCCTCCCCAGTGGTGGTATTAAAGGCGTGTGCCACCACACCTGGCTTCAAATATCACGACAATGTTCTCATCAACTTGTCTTCTCCCTTAGTGAATTCTGAATACAAAACCGAAATCCTAAGCCAGGCGTGGTGGTGCACACCTTTAATCCCAGCACTCTGGTGGCAGAGGTAGGAGGATTACCATGAGTTCCAGGCCACCCTGAGACTACACAGTGAATTTCAGGTCAGCCTGAGCTAGAGTGAGACCCTACCTCAAAAAAAAAAAAAAAAAAAAAAAAAAAAAAACCACCTGAAATCCTGGGTGTGACATTAGGGAGATGGTTCAGTGGACAAAGCACTTGCTGCCCAAGCATAAGTACCCTGGTTCAGAACCTGAGCTCCCACATAGGAAGCCTGACACTATGGCAGGCATGTATAGTCCCAGCCATGCCTTACTGACAAGAAAGGAGGGAGACAGCAGAATCTAAGGGAAGCTGATATCTGACCTCCATTTAAAAACAAAAACAAACAACAACAACAACAACAAAAAAAAATGGGACCGGAGAGATGGCATGGTGGTTAAGGCACTTGCCTGCAAAACCAAACGACCTAGGTTTTATTCCCCAGGACCCATGTAAGCCAGGTGGTACATGCATCTGAGTTCATTGCAGTGGCTAGAGGCAGACCTTGGTGTACTCAGTCTCTCTCCCCTCTCTCTCTCTCTTTCTCTCTCTTTCTGATAAATAAAAATAAAAAATATTTTTAAAAACAGAAAAAAAATGGAAACACTAAATTACTCTGGAGCCAGGGATGGAAACAAATGTCATCTATAACCACAAGTCAGAAATTGTGCTCATATATCTTTTTTTTTTTTTTTTTTTTTTAAGGTAGGCTCTCACTCTAGCCCAGGCTGACCTAGAATTCACTATGTAGTTAGTCTCAGGGTGGCCTCAAACTCACAGCGATCCTCCTACCTCTGTTACTTCTGCAAGTGCTGGGACTAAAGGTGTGCATCACCATGCCTGGCTGTGCCCATATATTTGACCCCAGTAAGAAGTGTCAGATATCCAAATTCAAAATTTTTTTATTTTTATTTTTAATTTACTTGAGAGAATGATGTAGATAGAGAATGGGCACTCCGGGGCTTTCGGCTGCTGTAAACAAACTCCAGACACGTGCACCACCTTGTACATCTAGCTTACGTGGTCTTGGGGAATCGAACGGTGTCCTCTGCCTTCGTAGGCAAATGCCTTAACTGCAAAGCCATCTCTCCAGCCCTGTTGTTTTATTCTTTTTAATATTTTTTTTTTCGAGGCAGGGTCTCCCTCTAGGTTCAAGCTGACCTGGAATTCACTATGTTGTCTCAGACTGGCCTCGAACTCACAGCAAAATCTTCCTACCTCTGCCTCCCAAGTGCTGGGATTAAAGATGTGCGCCACCACACCTGGCTTAATATTATTTGTTTGAGAGAGAGGGAGAGAGGGAGAAAGAGAGGAAGAGGCTCAGAGAATGAGAGAAAGAGAGAATGGGCACACCAGGGCCTCCAGACACTGCAAATGAACTCCCAGATGCATGCACTCCCTTGTGCATCTGGCTTACGTGGGTCCTGAAGAATCAAACCAGGATCCTTAGGCTTCACAGGCAAACACCTTAACCGCTAAGCCATTTCCCCAGACCCTGTTGTTTTATTTTTGAGACAGGTTCTTGCTACTCTATAGCCCAGGCTGGCTTGCTTCAGCTTCCCAAGTGTGAGTATTACAAACATGTGGCACCATGCCCAACTTCAAAATAGACTTTGATTCACTTGCATGTAGGGGTAGGGATGCCAGGGCCCCTTGCTATATACCCATACTCAAAACAAATAAATAAAAACATTTCAAATAGGGCTGAACCTTCAACCCCAGCACTCAGGACACATTGCCCTGAGTTCGAGGCCAACCTGAGAATACACAATGAATTCCAGGTCAGCCTGAACTAGAATGAGACCTTGCCTTGAAAAACCAAAAACAATAAAATAAATAAATAATAAAATAGGGCTGGAGAGATGGCTTAGTGGTAAAGGCACTTGCCTGGAAAGCCAGAGTTCCCAGGTTGGATTCCCCAGGATCCATGGAGGCCAGATGCACAAGATGGAGCATGCAACTAGAATTCATTTGCAGCAGCTGGAGGCTGTGGCATGCCCATTCTCTCCTCCCACCATATATCTGTTTCTCAAATAAATAAAAATAAAATATAAAAAAGTTTAGAATATTTAAAATAAATTGGGCATGGTTGCACAAGCCTTTAATCCAAGCACTCAGGAGGCAGAAGGATCACTGTGAGTTCAAGACCACCCTGAGACTACATAATGAATTCCAGGTCAGCCTTCCTTGAAAAACAAAAACAAAAAAAATTAAATAGTGCTGGAGAGATGGCTTAGCGGTTAAGGTTCTTGCCTGTGAAGTCTAAGGACCCAAATTCAATACCCTAGTACCCAGATGCACAAGGTGGCGCATGTTTCGGGAGTTTATTTCCAGTAGCTAGAGGGCCTGGTGAATAAATCTATAGAATCATCTCCAGATTAGTCTTATACAAACAATCATATTTCTATGATTGAGGAGATGGCTCAATGATTGAAGAAACTTGCTTGCAAAGCCTACAGGCCCAGGTTGGGTTCCCTAGTACCCACAAAAAATCAGATGCATCTAGAATTCATTTGCAGAAGAAGCCCTCATGTGCCTATTTCTTTCAAATGAACATAAAAATATTTCTAAATAAGAATTGTAAGCCAGGCGTAGTGGTGCAAGCCTTTAATCCCAGCACTTGGGAGGCAGAGGTAGGAGGATCACTGTGAGTTTGAAGCTACCCTGAGACTACATAGCTAATTCCAGGTCAGCCTCGGCCAGAGTGAGACCCTACCTTGAAAAACCAAATAAATAAATAAATAAATCGGAATTGTATTTCTTATGAGGAAAAAAAAATTTTATTCACTTAACTTCTTGTGGTAATGTATACTGAAGCCAGGGTCTTGTGCGATAGGAAAGGGATATATGCCTAACTGAAGGCTGCGGAGAACTTGGAAGAAAGGGAGACTTTACAAAAAATTAAATATTTGGTCATTTGTTTGTAGAAGACAGAGTCTAATCATATAGCCCAGACTGGGCTGGAACTCCCAACCCTCCCTCCTGCTTCGGCATTGCAAAATGGAGGCAAAGTCTGCATGTCCAACACACCTGGTTGAATATTCTCTCCTCAATGCTCTTTAGGCTCTTCATTTTGGTAAATCACTAACTAAACCACTTTCCTAGGAATTTATTCTTTTTCCATGGTAACAATACCCATGCTTAGTATAGAAGCAACACTTGGGAGGCAGGAGGATCCCTGCTAAATTTGAAGCCAGCCTAGGCTACATACACAGAGCAGCACCAGACCACAGGGCTACATAGCAAGAACCTGCCTCAAATAAAACCGATATCCATACATAAGTATAGAAAAAACTTAAACATATCAAGAGATATCAAAAGTAACGGGGGAGGGGGAACAGGATATAGTCTAGTGGCAGAGCACTTTCCAAGGAAGGGTTAGGCCCTTATCCCCAGCACCACAAAAATGGTATTTTTTTAATGGTTTTTCAAGTTAGGGTCTTACTCTAGCCCAGGCTGACCTAGAAATTCACTCTATTCTCAGGGTGGCCTCGAACTCATGGCAATCCTCCTACCTCTGCCTCCCGAGTGCTGGGATTAAAAGGCATGCGCCACCACACCAGGCTGTTTTTTTTTTTTTTTTGGTTTTTCGAGGTAGGGTTTCACTTTGGCTCAGGCTGACCTGGTGGAGTGCTGGTCTAGTGAAAGGGGCTACCAAAAAGGAAGCTACTCTAAAGACACACATGTGCCCTTAGCTGTGGCTATCAGATTATTAAAACAAAAGACCCCAAGAAAGTCATTTTTTAAATATTTATTCATATTTACCCAGGCATCTCTAATGCTGGAAAAATGAAAAGCTAAAGCCTGGTGCCAACCAGAGGAGGAAGGGGCTTGCGTCAGGGACAAGCCTGCAGGAGAGGCTGGAGGTGAGCTTACCTCTTGCTTTCGATTTAAACCCAAACGTCATTTCAGGACACTAAATGGGTTGGGGGTGGGGGGGCTCTTTATTCTTCCCAATGTGATCACATTTTTGAATAAAATTTTTTTCTGCTTTTCACTATTAATTTGGCTTGTTTTGTCTTGAAACAGGGTCCAAGCTAACCTGAAACTCAAAGCACTCCTACCTCAGTGTCCCAAACTGGGATTGTAGGCATGAGCCACCTCATACAGAGAATTTGACTTTGACTTTGTTTTTTTGTTTTATTTTTTTGTTTCTATTTTGGAGGGAGAGGGGTTTTCAGATAGGGTCTTCCTCTAGCCCAGGCTGACCTGTAATCCACTATGTAGTTCCAGGCTGGCCTTGAGCTCACAGCAATCCTACTGCTGGGATTAAAGGCATGCACCACCACACCGGGCTTCTTTTTGAGGCAGTTTCACTCTAGTCCAGGCTGTCCTCAGCTTCACTCTGTAGCCCAGGCTGGCCTTAAACTCTTTTTTTTTTTTTTTTTTTTTTTTTTTTTTTTTTTTTTTTTTTTTTTGGTTTTTTGAGATAGGGTTTCACTCTAGTCCAGGCTGACCTGGAATTCACTATGTATTCTCAGGCTGGCCTCAACCTCTCAGCAATCCTCCCACCTCTGCCTCCCAAGTGCTGGGATTAAAGGTGTGCACCACCACACCCAACTCTCTCTCTCTCTCTTTTTTTTAATATATTTTATTTATTTGAGAGAAAGAGGCAGAGAGAGAGAGAATGGGTATGCCAGGGCCTCCAGCCACCACTGCAAATGAACTCCAGACGCATTCACCCCCTTGTGCATCTGGCTTACGTGGGTTCTGGGGAATCAAACTGAGATCCTTTGGCTTTGCAGGCAAAAAACAGCTTAACCGCTAAGCCATTTCTCCAGCCCCTGGTCTTGAACTCTTGACAATCCTCCTTACCTCAGCTTCCTAACTGTTGAGATTAAAGTCACACCCTGCTAATTGGGCTTGGTAAAGACAGGTGGTCAAATCTGGGTTTTGTATTTTGTTTTGTTTTGCTGGGGCAGGGGGACACTAGGATTTATGAGGACCTACGTTCAATTCTCCAAAAAATAAAAAAAAAATGGTAATCTTCTATGACACAGAATCAAGTACACCATCATTTTACTTCAGCACTTCTTGGGAAACTAGTATCTTTAATACAATGAATACCAGAAACTCTTTACTCTCTTAGATAATACACGTTTATTCATTCTAGCGAAAACATTGGCCCATCTGCAGGGTTTCCACTGTTCCCAACAATTTGAACTGAAGCTTCTTTCCAAGTTTGTTTGTCCTGATTTACAAAGAACACCAACACTTGTCTGAACAGAGGTGAAGAATGTCATGAAATTTTTAGCCATGACATTAAACAACTGGCCTAGAATGGTAAGAAACCATTACTACCGTCATGTCTAACCAGCTGCACTGACCACTGGCAGCCTACTTCTTCCAATCTTTAGCACATCAAGTGTACTTGAGCATGATAACACAGTCAGCACTCAAGACAGTTAACAGTGTCTCTTGGACTGTTCTTACAGTCCTGGGCTTCTTTTACTTCAAGCCTAGGCTAGTGCCCCTAGTGATGAATCCCGAACATCCACTTCACCAGAACTTACCACACTGCCTTGTCATTCTTGTGCACTAAACTCCCGCAGAACATCCAGGACTAGAATTAATATATAGCAGAAGCCCACCCCCCAAATCTTGCTGAATAACTAATGAGTTCACTTAGATGTAGACACATATACCAAGTGTGTACAAATAGCTATAGAATGACATTTACATAAATATATCACTGAATGTATAATCTTCACCATTTGACTCATCTAAGCACTGTGGCCATCAATTCCCTTAGCTGTAAAATAAAATCCTAAAATTCTCCTTGGTATGAAACTCTGAAGAACAAAGTATTACTTTCTACTCAGCAGAATCAAGTCACAGGTATCTATTATCACACAGTAACCGGTATCCTGAAAAACAGGTAAAAAGTTTGTCACTGGGCGCACTACATTAAGATGACCACTGCCAGCTTCCCCAAGAAGCCCCACCGGAAATCAAAGGTAAGCAAGCATCCCCAACCAGGAGCTATCCCACTGGGTAGGTAGTTTTGTTGCATTACACCTTACCTGAGGGAAACTTGCCACACAGAACCTTCCCCACTGAACTTAAGTATAATTAAAAAATATATAACTAGACTAATGTATCCTTGTCAAATTAAATGCACCAGCCCTAGTAGCTTATAAGAGGAAACAAAACAACATGGGAAGAGCTGGGATTGCTTTTCATAAGCTCTCCTCACCATAAACTAGAAGGTGAGAAGGATTTAGAAAGCTCTCCTTTTTTTTTTTTTTTTTTATTAAGTAGAAACTTTGCATGGACACTTCATGTGTGGTACTATCCTTTCCCTTCTCCCTGCCCCCATTCTGCTGAGGGCCCTCCTTAGTGGGATTGCTGTATAACCCACAGAGTTGTGGGTTATGAGTTGTGAGAGCAGCAGTCAGTCATGGTTGGGGCAATGCCTCTGGATATTCCCTCCCCTCCCACCCTGTAGCTCTTACAGCCTTTCCACTACCTCTTAAGCAAAATTCCCTGAGGCGTGGTGGGTGTGCTTTTAAGTCTACTTTAGTGTTGTTTCTCAGCAGCTTCTGGATTTCTGCTTTGGTGCGTTTTGAGTATCCTCAAGTGTTTGCCTCCATCACCCTGAACCACATTGTCAGGTTTTCAGTGGAAGCAGCACTCTTGATCATCTCCCCAATTCCTCTGTGGTTTCCCCTGGGCCCTAGCTGCTGTGCCAGGGGTGGTTCATCTCCTACCAGGGAGTCAGCTATCTATTCTTGTCTTGTTGATAGATTTTTGTTGGTCCTTGGTTCTCACTGCCTTCTGATTTCACCCCCGGAGTTCTAGTGTGGTGATAAGTCCGCCATCAGAAAGCTCTCCACTAATCCTGAATACCGATGAGAGCAAATACAAAATGGACAGAAGAGCAGGTCTTGGATGGTGGAAGAAATCAAGCCTTGAAAATGACAAGGCCAGCCATGTGTGTTGACACATGCCTTTATTGGGAGGCAGAGGTAGGAGGATCATTGTGAGTTCAAGGGCAGCCTACAGAGTGAGTTCCAGGTCAGCTTGGAACTGGACAGAGTGAGACCCTACCTAAAATAAAAGTCGGGCGTGGTAGTGCACACCTTTAATCCCAGCACCAGGAAGCAGAGGTAGGAGGATTGCCATGAGTTCGAGGCCACTCTGAGACTGTATAGTGAATTTCAGGTTAGCCTTGACTACAGTGAGAACCTACCTTGAAAAACAAAACAAACAAAAAATTAATTTAATTTAAAAAATTAAGCTGGGGGCTGGAGAGATGGCTTAGCGGTTAAGGCGCCTGCCTCCTAAGCCTAAGAATGCTGGTTCCAATCTCCAGAGGTTCCAATCTCCAGGTCCCACATTTAGCCAGATGCAAAGTGACACAAAGGCGCAATGCCGCACTTGACCACAAGGGGCGCACCCATCCCTATCTGTCTTCCTCTCCCTCTTTGTCTCTCTCCACAAAAAAAAAAAAAAAAAAAAAAAAAAAAATTAAGCTGGGCATGGTGGTTCCTGCCTTTAATTCCAATACTTGGGTAGGAGAATCACCCAAAAGTTCAAGGCCAGCCTAGATAGGCTACAGAGTGAGCACCAGGTCAGCCTGGACTAGAGTGAGACCCTACTTCAAAAAAAAAATTAAATAAATACATGAATTAAAACTAATTCATAGCCAGGTGTGGTGGTGCACGCCTTTAATCCCAGTACTCAGAAGGCAGAGGTAAGAGGAAAACCATGAGATTGAGGCCACCCACCCTGAGAATACACCCAGAGTGAATTCCAGGTCAGTCTGGGCTAGAGTGAGACCCTATCTCAAAAAACCAAAAAAAATAATAATAATAATTCATGTATTTTTTGCTATTTTTTCTCTTCTCAGAATCTTCAAAAACTAAGTATAATATAAAATTCTCTATCTTTCAAGCACTATCTAATGAATATATGCCCACAAATAACCTTTAAATATTGCTGAAACTTAAATACTGCTGAAATATTACAGTATTTGAAATTAAGATAGTATGAATATAAGAGTCAGATGAGGGTTGGGGAATGGCTCAGTGGTTAAAGGCACTTGCTTACAAGGCCTGATGACCTGGGTTCAATTCACCAGCATCCACATAGGCCAGATGCAAGGTGGCGCAGGCATCTTGAGTTCATTTGCAATGGCAAGAGGCCCTGGTGCACCCATCTCCACCTCTGCTTACAAATAAATAAATAAATAAATTTTTAAAAGAAAAGAGCAGCCAGGCATGGAAATACATGTCTTTATTGGGAGGCAGAGGTAGGTGGATCATTGTGAGTTCAAGGCCACCCTGAGACCACATAGTGAATTCCAGGTCAGGCTGGGCTAGAGTGAGGCCTTACCTTGAACTCCCCACCACCACCACCCTGCCAAAAAAAGAAATGAGGAAGTCACATGAGTCTGGGTCTCACTTTAGACGTATCTGTGCAACATCACCATTCTACCAGCAGCATCTTAAGAGGCTACCAAGCCAATCCTCCACAGCCATCCAGCTAACAGAAAGGAGCCACTGCAGAAGTCCAAGGATTCCCCCTCCTCCTCCTAGTGGAAGGTCAAGAGGAAACAAACAAAACCACTGTCTCTATGTAGAGGAAGTGTTCTGTTATCAGTATTAAATATGGGCTGACAATACCTTCTGTCTCTATAGTACAAAATTCATTAGGCTCAAGAAAACTGAAGAGAATGAACCAAGCCACACACTCTGCAGCCCTCTCCCTCAAGCCATGGTCAACTGAGACTTCTTCCAGATCACTTACGATCCTGTCTCCACGCCAAACAAACCTCCATGGGGGCAGAAGCCAATCATCTCTGTAGCCCAGTATATAGAACTTTGTGGACAAAATATTTATTGAACAAAGGAAAATATATATAAAATCTCATTTTCCTTATTCATTTTGTTTTTCACTAATCAGTATCATTAATCATGGACGAAGATTCAGTACTTTCTCTCCAAGCCATTCTACATAATTTTTCTGACAATCCCAAGAGCAAAGAAAATAATCCTATCAAACACACCTTATTTTTACTTGTAAATTTTATCATTCTAGATTACACAGCCACTTCAAGGTCACATGGCCAGTTAGGTACCAGATACAAAAACAAATCCCCAATCTTGTTTACTCCAATTTGCATTCTACCCACTATATCAAAGGCAGACTGAGTGAACACATAACTACTTCACTGTATGTTACCAATTTTTATCTACTTATTTGTGAGCAGAAAGAGACAGAGAAAAAGAGAATGAATGAGCTGCACCAAACTCCAGGTGCATGTTCCTCTTTGTGCATTTGGCTTTACATGGGTACTAGGGAATCAAACCCAGGAGCATTGGGCTTTGTAGGTAAGGTCTTAACTGCTGAGCCCCCCTCCCTATCCCTATGTTACTAATTTAAAATCACCACCTAAAACTGCCTCTAGTTGCACATAGTAGCACAGGCCTGTGACCCCAGCAATCCAGAAACAGAAGATCTTGAATTTTACTATTACTTTAGTGAGACACTCTCTAAAAAAATAAATATTTTTCTAGCCAGTAAACACAGGACAAATGGTTCTTTAACATGCATAAAGAGAGCCAGGCACAGTGGCTCATACCTTTAATCCCAGTACTGGGGAAGCTGAGGATCTCTATGAGTTCAACATCAGCCTAGGCCATAGACCGAATCAACACAAAACAAAATACATATAAAGTGTTCCTTTCTATCTCTAGTACCTGGATAAGTATACCAAAAATACCTGGCATAATTAAGATGTTGCCAATAGGGGAAGATGGGTAGTGGATGCATGGGAACCCTGTCTTTGCCACTTTTTTTGAGTCTGTAATTGTTTTAAAGAAAAAAACACCACCACATGCACAGCTCCCTGCAACCCTTTGACCTTAAGCTCATTCTTCTCTACTGTTTCTCAGTGAGCCAGATAAAGTTCCAAATACTTCAATGGAAGTTCAAGAAAAAGCTGGTGCAGCAAGCGAGCACAGCAGTGAACCATGGCAGAACACGTGTGCACACATTGTTACAGACACTCGCATGTGCACACACACACGCTAGCCCACACTGTTCTCCAACTCCATGCAAGCAACAGCACAGCAAGTATTGACACAGGCCAGGTGCCACTACCTCTTTCACAATGTGCAAGTAAACTGTCACCTTATGAGCATGACATGGTTTTTAAATGCCTTTGAGTGTCGTATTGGTTCTGGGGAGGACTATTATCTATGTTCCTTAATCAGAATTCTCCTGTTAACTTTAGGATAAAAATTAACAAGTTGAGCCAGGCATGGTGGTGCAGGCCTTTAAGCCCAGCATTCTGGCGGCTGAGTTAGGAGGATCACCATGAGTTTGAGGCCACCTTGAGACTACAGAGTGAATTCCAGGTCAGCCTGAACTAGAGTGAGAACCTACCTCAAAACATCAAAAAAACAAGTAAAATAATCAAGTTGCCTAAGTCAACTACAGATGATGTGCACCATGCACACCACCTTGGACCTGAACAGCTAGCTGATCATCCGAGTTCTCAAACTGCAGATTCACACTAGAGCAGAGCCACTCACCACTACTGCTTCCTGTACCACAGAATATGGCCTGAACGAATGAGGAATAAAAATCTCCTGATTCACTCATACAAGTTAGAACCACAGACTTGAACACTGGTATGTGCACACAGTGAATGCCAGCACAGAAGGGACAAAAGAGTGCTACAACACAAGGCATCACAAAAGTAGTGTGCGAAGCAGAAAGCTCAGGGTTATTTTGCTTTTATGAAATGTGGAAAAACAACAAGCAGCAACATGGTTGTCAGGAACAGCAGCTAGGCAGAAAATTTGAAAATACAAAATGTAACTTTGGGGGAAAATGAAATGTTCCATATCTTGTATTTTTGTGTTCGGTGTTTGTAATGTGTGTACACGCAGATGCACACGCACTGTGTGCACACATGCCAAGGTCAAAGGAGAATGTTAGGACGCCCTCCATTATTCTTCTGTGATAATTCCTTGAGACAAGTCTCACTGAACTTGGAGCTCCTGTTTTTCAACCAGACTGGGTGACCAGCAATTCTCAATTCTCCTGTCTCTACCTTCCTCAGCACTGGGGTTACAGGCATGGGTAGTCATATCTGGCTTTTTACATGGGTGCTGGATCAAACTTGGGTCATCATGCCTGTGCAGCAAGTAATCTTACTTGCTAAGCCACCTCTCCAACACCTAATGTCCTAGATCCTATGGTGGCAGATACTCAATTGCTATAGTGTTCAAAATCCAAACTGTAGCCGGGCGTGGTAGCACGCACACCTTTAATCCCAGCACTCAGGAGGCGGAGGTTAGGAGGATCACTGTGAGTTGGAGTCACCCTGAGACTACACAGTGAATTCCAGGTCAGCCTGGGAGACAATGAAATGCTACCTCGAAAAAAAATCCAAACTGTATATTGGACATGAGCAAACTGTTCTGTGTGGGACATACAACTCAATCAAGATGAAATCAAAAGTAAATATGAAATTGGAAATGTTTTATTACAGTGACTTATCAGAAACTTAATACATTTCTGCTATGCAAATAAACTATGTTTACAAGTGAGATAACATTAAATGTTAACACTTCACTATCATGGCAAAAATGCAAATGCTACAAAACATAGTTATCGGAGGATTTACTACAATTCTTATTTGGGAGTTTACTGCCACTACACTGTTAACAATGAAAGATCTTATTACAGAGTAATTTCTAGCACCCAAATTTAATTTACTCTCACCTCTAATAACTTAGGAGACTGTTTACAAACATTTCCCATTACTTTATCTTATTATTTGTACTTCCATAAGAAATCACTGAAAATTAAGAATCTCATTCATCTTACGGCCAGGCATGGTGGCACACACCTTTAATCACAGCACTCGGGAGGCAGAGGTAGGAGGATCACTGTGAGTTCGGGGCCACCCTGAGACTACATAGTTAATTCCAGGTCAGCCTGGGCCAGAGTGAAACCCTACCTTGAACCCCCCCACAAAAAAATCTCACGTTACTATCACTAATTATGTAACAATTACAAATGACTGGATCCAACGCTAGCATGCGGAGGTGAGGGAATAGCCCTGGAGCTGGAGATGTAGCCTAGTAATAGAACTGAGGGAGGCCCTGGCTCCACCCTTAGCACTGAGCTCTGAGAAACCTTAACACTGCCAGTATGGAACATGGAGTGTTGGCTCAAGTCTGTAATCCTAGAATCAGATTGAGGCAGGAGGGTGACTTTGAGTAAGACCCTGTCTCAAAAACAAACAAAGAAAAAATACCAAAACAAACCAAAAGGCACACACCTTTAATCCTAGCACTCAAGAGGCCAAGGTAGGAGGATCACTTTGAGTTGAGGCCAGCCTGAGACTACAAAGTGAATTCTAGGTCAGCCTGGGCTAGAGTGAGACCTTACCTTTAAAAAAAAAAATGGAGTGGGGCGTGGTAGCTCACGCCTTTAATCCCAGCACTTGGGAGGCAGAGGTAGGAGGATCACCATGAGTTGGAGGCCACCCTGAAAAATAGAGTGAATTCCAGGTCAGCCTGGACTAGAATGAAACCCTACTTTAAAAAAAAAAAAAAAGGCCTTTGATTCCAGCACTCGGGAGGCAGAGGATCTCTGTGAGTTCAAGGCCACCCTAAGACTACCATAGTGAATGCCAGGTTAGCCTGGGCCAAAGTGAGACTCTACCTCGAAAAAACAAAAACAAACAAACAAACAAACAAAAAACCCAAAAGGCTTATTTAAAACTCAGTGACGGGCTGGAGAGATGGCTCAATTCTCCAAGGACCCCGTAAGCCAGATGCACAAGGGGTGCATGCATCTGGAGTTCGTTTGCAGTGGCTGGAGGCCCTGGTGCACCCATTCTCTCTCTCTCTCTACCTGCCTATTTCTGTATCTCTCTCTCTCAAATAAATAAGTAAATAATAAAATATTAAAAAAAAAAAACCTCAGTGACATCAGGTGTAGTGAGTTCAAGGCCAGCCAGAGACTACATAGAGACCCTACCTCGAAAGACAAAGACAAAAAAAGTGACAAAAATAAATGAACAATTCCTAATTACAAGGAACTTGGGAGAAAAATCTATCTTCACTTAATCAGTATGGCAAGGCACCAAAACTACCAAAACACGAGTAGTAACGAGTCTTTCCTTAATTAGATGTCTGATAAAATGAAGAAAAAGTCACCTACAACCCCCTCCTGCAACACATGCTCCCCACGCCCTTCCATATGCCCTGTAAGATGTAAGGAGACTGGGGATGTTGCTCAGTTGGTCATGGTGTTTGCCTAGCATACTGGAACCCAGGGGCTTAGTTAGAACCCCAGCATTACATAAACCAAGCATGGAAGGAGCCATAAGAAATTCAAGGTCATCCTTGGCTATATAATGAGCTCGGAGGACAGCCTGGGCACTACATGAAATTTTTTTTTTTTTTTGAGGTAGGGTTTCACTCTAGTCCAGGCTAACCTGGAATTCACTGTTGTCTCAGGGTGGCCTCGAACTCATGGTGATCCTCTCACCTCTGCTCTGAATGCTGGGGGATTAAAGGTGTGCGCCATCACACCCAGCACTACATGAGATCTTGACTCAAAAAAAATATAAAGCCGGGCGTGGTGGCGCACGCCTTTAATCCCAGCACTCGGGAGGCAGAGGTAGGAGGATCGCTGAGAGTTTGAGGCCACCCTGAGACTACAGAGTTAATTCCAGGTCAGCCTGGACCAGAGTGAGACCCTACCTCGAAAAACAAAAAAAAAAAAAAAAAGAGATCTTGGGTTGGAGAGATGGCTTAGCAGTTAAGGCACATGCCTGCAAAGCCTAAGGACCCCAGTTCAATTCTCCAGGTCCCAAATAAGCCAAATGCACATGGTGATGCATGCATCTGGAGTTCGTTTGCAGTGGCTAGAGGCCCTGGCACGCCTATTCTCACTCTTTCTCTGTCTTTAATATGTAAATAAAATAAAAATAAAAATAAAATCAGGGCCTGGAGAGATGGCTTAGTGGTTAAGCACTTGCCTATGAAGGACCCCAGTTCGAGGCTTGATTCCCCAGGACCCATGTAAGCCAGATGCACAAGATGGTGCATGCATCTGGAGTTCGTTTGCAGTGGCTGGAGGATCTGGCACGCCTATTCGCTCTGTATCTATCTGCCTCTTTCTCTCCCTGTCACTCTCAAATAAGTAAAAATAAACAAAAAAACGTTTAAATCAAAATATGAGATCGTGACTCAAAAAAATATATAAATAAATAAATAAATAAAAACCAGGTGTGGTGGTAGAACCCTATAATCCCAGCACTCAGGCAACAGACAAAAGAATTGTTCAAGGCCAGCCTAGGCTACATGGTGACACTGTTTCAAAACAAACAAAAATGTACAAGTATAATTTGACAGTGTTCAGTGATTACATTTTCCATTAGAGACATATCCTAAATAACATAATTGTTAGGGAAAACAACCTGCCCTTTCCTAACTCCACTGGAACATTCCAAATCTACCCTGCATATCATGTTCCTGTGTATTACCATGTAATTTCCCTTCACTAGTATCTGTTTACTTCTCGGTGTATGATTTAGTAACAGATTTCTTGATTTGTAAATTTGATCTGTTCATTTGTTTTTACTTTCATCCCCCCCCCCCCGCCCCAAGGCAGGGTCTCACTCTAGCCCAGGCTAACAGAAACTCTGTAGCCCCAAACTGGCCTCAAACTCATGAGGATCCTTATACCTCAGCCTCCCAAGTCCTGGTTAAAGGCTTGTGCCACTATACCAGGTCATAGTTTCAATTTTTTGTTGGGCTATTTATACCATTTCTACAACTTTACTGAATTAATTTTATTAAGCACTAACAATCTCAGTAGTCAAACAGTAAGAATCCCACTAATTATGCGATGCTCTATCACACATAGCCTAATACTCAGGTTGTTCTGGGTAAAGTTTTGTTTTTTTGGGTTTTGTAGGGAGGAATTGTTTTAGGTACAGCCCACTGATATTTCAGGCAGCTTTAATTATTATAATCTCGACCCTCCATAACCTTTGTTCAGATCAGTACAATCCCTGCCATGTCTTCTGGCTCCTACTAAGAGGGCAAAGATATGTTCTAGATTTTAAAACCCAACACTTCTAGCAGGGCATGGTGGCGCACACATTTAATCCCAGCACTAGGGAGGCACTCAGGAGGTAGGACAATTGCTGTGAGTTTGAGGACGGCCTGAGACTACATATGAATTTCAGATCAGCCTGGGCTAAAGTGAGATTCTACCTCAAAAAAAAAAAAAAAAACAGTTCTAATGATGAATGCTTACCATATACCCTTCCAATGCTCTCCACCTGACCCTCAAAAGACAGCAATGTTCTCTTATTTGCACTGTCCCAAAAGGTACTGAAACTATATGTGGCCTCCAGTCAACTGAAATGTGTCTAGTTACTGAAGGACTAATTTAAAACTTTAATTTCAATTAATTTTAAATGGCTCAGTGGTTGCCACAGCCTAACTTAAGGCTTAATATTTTTTAAACTGTCCTTCATAAGAAATTATTTCCACTTATTTTTACAACTATGGGCACTGAAGACAATCTAGACCCAGGTATCCCCAAGCTGAGGCCAAGATAGTGCTATGCTGTAGGTTGCTGCCCTTCACACTGAGGAATTTAAGTAGCATTTCTGGCCTCTATCCACTAGGGGCCAAAAGCAATGTGTCAGCCATGGGCTGAAGACAGCACAGTAGATAGGTAAAATGCTTGCCTTGCAAGAGTTTGATCCCCAGAACCCACCTAAAACTACCAGACAGGGAGACACACTTGTAATCCCAGTGCTGGGTAGGCAGAGACAGAAAGATCACTGTAGCCCTCTAAGATTCCAGTCCAACCTAACTAGCACACTCCAGGCCAATCTGAGATCCTGTCTCAATTTTTTAAAAAAGGACAGGGGCTGGAGAGATGGCTCAGTGGTTAAGGCACTCATCTTCAATGCCTAATAACCTGGGTCTGATTCCCAAGTATCCATGTAAAGCCAGATGAACAAAGTGGTGCATGTATCTGGAATTCATTTTAGTGGCTAGAGGCCCTGGCACACCCTTTTTGTCATCCCCACCCCCAAAAATAAATATTTAAAAACAAAAACACAGGACGGCCTTCCTGAAGAACAATATCCAAAGTTTCTCCTCTGGTGTCTACTCGTACACAGACACACACATACCTGCACACATTTTTTTATTAAAATTTGTCCAGGTTTAGGGCTTCAGAGATGGCTTAGCAGTTAAGGCACTTGCCTGCAAAGCCAAAGGACCCAGGTTTGATTTCCCAGGATCCACAGAAGCCAGAAGTACAAGGTGGCGCATGTGTCTGGAGGTCCTGACACAGTCATTCTCTTTATCTATATCTCTCACAAAAAAAAAAAAAAAAAAAAAGTCCAGGTTTAGGGCACAGCACATTGTCATAGCATGGCCAAGGCCCTAAGTTCAACCCTTAGCACTAAAAATAAAATTAGCCAGGCGTGGTGATGCATGCCTTTAATCCCAGCACTTGGGAGGCAGAGGTAGAATGATTACCATGAGTTCAAGGCCACCTTGAGACTACCTAGTGAATTCCAGGTCAGCCTGAGATAGAGTGAGACCCTACCTCGAAAAACCAAAATAAATAAATAAATAAATTAATTAATTTAATGTAAAATGTAGCCCAGGGTTGAGGATTTAGTTCAGTGGATGAGCACTTGCCTAGCAAGCACAAGGCCCAGGGTTCAGTCCTCAGCACCAAAAATAAGTAAATAAATAAATAAATAAAAATAAAAAATGTAGCCAGGTGTGGTGGTGCACGCCTTTACTCCTACCACTCAGGAGGCAGAGTTAAAAGGACTGCAGTTTCAGGCTGTCCTGGAACACACAGGGATCCTCCTACCTCTGCCTCCTAAATGCTGGGATTAAAGGCATTTTTTTAAGTCTTTTATAGAATTCACAATATTTGTGTTTTCCCATTTACTATCTCAACTGTTCCTCCCTAACCTTGAGGCAGGTACTTTGCCAACCAGTTCCAAATTCTCTTACCTTGTAGCCTTATAGCACCCTAAGGGAGAAACAGAAGGAGAAAATCTTTTGATATGACAATCAAGTCTCTTTATGATTTCACAACATTATAATGCCAAAAGGCAAAGCTCACAGGAAAATTCCACAGACATAGTCAAACAATGGGCACTGGTTTGTACTGTTACCAAGTACAGTCTTGAGGAGCAATTTGGAGACAATCCACACCAAGCCCAAAACTCTTTATAAAAAGACCTCCTAATCTAGCTCTAGAAAAGGGTTAAGAAAACCTGGGTGTGGTGAAACACATCGTGAATCCCAGGTAGGAAGATCACTGTGAGTTCAAAGCCAGCCTGAGACTACATAGTAAATTCCAGATCAGCCTGGGCTAGAAAGACCCTACCTTGGGAGAGAAAAAAAAAATAAAAGGAAAATAAAGAAAGGTTAAGAAAATATAAAGGCTCCTTGACAAAAGCAAAAGTTAATGTGGGATTGGAGGGATGGCTTAGCAGTTAAAACATTTGCCTGCAAAGCCAAAGGACCTACGTTTGATTCTCCAGGACCCACATTAGCCAGATGCGCAAGGGGGTGCATGCGCCTGGAGTTCATTTGCAGTGCCTGGAGGCCTTGGCACGCCCATTCATTCTCTCTCTGTCAAATAAATAAATTTTTTTAAATAAGATAAAATAAAAAAGTTAATGTGTCCTCCAGACACAAAATGGCCTGAATATCCATGACCTCACAGTGCCTGACACTACCTAAGACCATCATAATAGGAGGAACATGACATCAAACTGAAAAGAGAGACTGATTGAGGGGGAGGGGATATGGAGAGTGAAGTTTCAAAGGGGAAAGTAGGGGGAGGGAGGGAAATAACATGGGATATTGTCTACAATTAAAGAAGTTGTCAATAGAAATATTAATAATTAAAAAAGTTAATGTAGCAGAGCATGGTGGTACATGCCTTTAATCCCAGCACTTGGGAGGCAGAGGTAGGAGGATCGCCATAAATATGAGGCTAGCCTGAGACTACATAGTGAATTCCAGGTCAGCCTGGGCTAGAACAAGACCCTGCCTTGAAATAAAAAGTTAATGTGGAACACCGGAGAGAGGTTGAGGGGAGGAGCAATCCAAACTGCAGGCAGATGGCTGTTCTAAGGCCAGGGAGACAGTCAAAATTTTCTCAAATACAGGCCACACGGACTAGTGAGGAAAGTCCTAGACATAGGAAAAAAAAAAAAAAAGAGTCAGAAGATAGATCACATGTATCTGGGCAGGAGCTCATTGTGCATCCCTGGATAAAGTCCACAAGCCTGAGCTGGGTTCGTCAGCTCATTAAAGAATGGTCCGCATGACTTCTCCCTTCCCAGGCACTTTGCAGCATTGGTGGTAAGGCACTTGAAAACTCCCTGAGCATAGAGCCAGGTTCTTAGTAGATCTCATGCAAGCTAGGCAAGCACCGACAGTTTTCTTTTTTGTGCAGTTCCATACACCTTATCTAGTCTTATGGCTGTAACTGTGAAGAATAAAATCCACCCATTTATACACTTTTTCCTCCATATATACGTATATAGTTTTGTGACTTTCTTCTTAAATTATTTATAAGGGAGGGCACTAGGGTCTTCTGACTCTGCAGATGAACTCTAGACACATGCATCACTTTGTGTATCTGGCTTTATGTGGACAATGGAGAATCAAACACAGACTCTCTCAGACTTTGCAAGCAAGAGGTCTATAACCACTGAGCCATCTCCCCAAGCATTTCATGGGAAACAGTTCTCATATCAAAATGAAGACACAATGGTAGCACACTCTTTTCTAATTCCAACTTGATGGAAAGTATTCTTTCAGTAGTACAGGCTGTTGACTGTAATCCTAGCACTTGGAAGGTAGAGGTAGGAGGTTCCCTAGTTCAAGATCAGCCTACATAAAACTGTCTCAAAAAGCCACAAAAGAAGCTGGGCCTGGTGGGGCATACCTTTAATCCCAGCACTCAGGAAGCAAACGTAGGAGGATCACTGAGTGCAAGGCCAGCCTGGAACTACAGAATGAGTTCCAGATCAGCCTGGGCTAGAGTGAGACCCTACCTGGGGGGGAGGGGGACTCAGAAGAGAAAGAAAGAAGACAAAGAAAAAATATTCTAGCCAGGCATGGTGATGCATGCCTTTAATCCTAGCACTCAGGAGGCAGAGGCAGGCAGATGACTGTGGGTTGGAGGCCAGCCTGGGCTAGAGCAAAACCCTACTCAATGGAGTTGGAGAGATGGATTAGCCGTTAAGCACTTGCCTATGAAGCCTAAGGACCCCAGTTCAAGGCTCATGTATCTGGAGTTCATTTGCAGTGGCTGGAGGCCCTGTTGCGCCTCCTCTCGCTCTCAAATAAATAAAATAAAATAATTTTTTAAAAAAACCTATTCTCGCTCTCGCCTTTAATAAATAAAATAAAATAATTTTTTAAAAAAACCTATTCTAGGCTACTTGTTTCAGTTATTCAGTAATCTCCAAAACAAAATCTCTTGAAAAAGATTTTCCCTAAACAATAGGCTGGTCTATACTTTGCCACCAGGTACAAAAGAGGAGCTTTCGCAGGGCGTGGTGGCACATGCCTTTAATCCCAGCACTCAGGAGGCAGAGGTAGGAGAATCACCATGAGTTCAAGGCCACCCTGAGACTACAGAGTGAAATCCAGGTCAGCCTGGGCTAGAGAGAGGTAGTTTAAAAAAAGAGGTATGTGTAAGTAAACTTCTCGGGAGGCTGACATATAAGAAATAGTAAAAAATGAATTAAAGTGCCCAACATAGCTCAACTAGTTGAATGCACGCTTGGCATTTACCAGGCCCTGGGTTCCAGCCCCAGCACCACATACGCTGGTGGGTGTGGTAGAGCCTCAGAAGTGCAAGGTCATCCTTGGCTACAAAGAATTTGGAAGCCAGTCTGGATACCTAAAACCCTGTTCTCAAAAAAAAAAAAAAAAAAAAAGTGGGCGCGGAAGAGATGGCTTGGCGGTTAAGCCCTTGCCTGTGAAGCCTAAGGACCCGGGTTGATTCCCCAATACCCACGTAAACCAGATGCACAAGGTGGCACATGCATCTGGAATTCCTTTGCAGTGGCTGGAGGCCCTGGTGCGCCCATTCTCAAACTAGCTCTCTCTTTCTGTCTCTGTCGCTCTCAAATATATAAATAAAAAATAAACTTTAAAAAAAAAAGTGCCTAACACAACTGAAAAATGTCTCTTGGCATGCAGAACCTAGTTAGGGTTCTTATAAAGTCAGGACTAGTAAAATATGCCCTACTACGTCCACTCTGAAGCACTTTTCTCAGTTACACAACAAACACCAACATATTACCAGCATGTTACAAGACTTTTATGTTGAAGTCTTTAAAACTACCTCTAATGAAACAGTGAGGACCATATAACAAAGTGTTAAGATAACTTTCATGTTATTTCCGAATTTAAATGAACTTTTACAACACAACTCCAACTATTTAGTGTTTTCAAAAAGCACTCCATGTTTCACAAACGTGTACTTAAACAATATGGCTACAGTAAAGATTAGACAAATCCGCACCCAAAGCTGAAAACGACACCACCAGCTCAGATTTAACAGCCATCTGCCCCACCTAGGGTGGTTTCTTCCTTCAAGACAGAAGGCCAATATCTCAGCAAGTTGGGTTTCTCCTTTCCCCGGGAAGCACAGTACTAACTAGGTGTCAGGCAACTTAAGTCATCCAGTTGGTCACTTAGCAAAAATTACACCTCATTTTCTAAGCTTGGGACACCGACTGCCTTCTATACTCAAAAGATATATGGGCAGCAGGGACGCATTCGGGTGGAAAAAGGAGGCTTAAAATGCCCCACTTTCTGACCTGTAAACATTTGGCCCATCATTAGATCAGAGTCCTAGATTCTAAGACAAGCTTTAATGGAGGCCTCCCTCCAGCTCCCAATCTCTTCTGCAACAGTGAAGGAACTTTTTCCTGTTTTATCTCAGCTCGGGAGAGCATGTGGCCTTGCAATTCAATATCCCTAACTGGCAAGGAACAGGGGTTGATGGAAAGGGAAGAAGAATCCAAACCAATGCCTTATGAAAAAAAAAAATTAATCAAAATTCCTCCTACGTCCAGAGGCAAAAACCCAACCCAGAAATTTAAAGCAGGTTAAGAAAAAGCAGCATTGCAAACTGCCAACGTAAGAGTTTTCCTTTGACACTGCACGCACGGTTTTCAGCTGTCAAATTACAACTCAGGAAAACACTATCATTAGAATAAAAAAAGGAAACAAAAAAAAAAAAAAAGGCTCACCCATCATGGGGGCCCGGGAGCTGGACCTCCCAACACCATCTCCAAGGAAGGCGAGCAAAGTAGATCCAATCCACTTCCCCACCCCCGCCTCGCCCCATCCCTCTCTCCCGGGACAGACGAACCTCACTGCAGGGGTTCACATTTAATAATAATAATAAATAACAATAACAACAACAATAATAATCATGGCGCTGCCTGCCTCTCTCCCTCCCCCACGCCCGCGATCTGCTGGGAATCGCCTCCCCCACCCCGCCCGGGATGGCCCGGGGTTGAGACCACCCCCACGAGACACACAGCTCACCCGGGAGCTCCGGGGCGAACCAGGCCCAGCCAGTCTGCCCGGGGAGGGCGGGTGGGTGGTTGGGGGGGTACCCTCGCCCTCGCCCCGCTTCTCTTCTTCCCTCTCTTTTTACCTCCACCATCCCCCATCCGCATTGTCTGTCTCAATTCAACTTTGACTAATATGGATTCCTCGGGCCTGGGCCGGGTGGTGATTACAAGCGCGGGCCCTGGGGGAGCCCGAGCCCGAGCTCCCCCCACCACCATCCCCGGGGCCCCGGCCCAGGAGGCTTTCTCCACGGCCGCCCCACCCCCCCACACCCCATCCCGCAACCCCCGATTGGGATAAGGGTTGTGCGGCGTGCCCGGCCGTCTCCACCACCTCGGGCTCCCCGCACCCCACGACCACAAGTTCGCCCCGGAAGGGGCCTACAGGGGGCAGTAAGGGTTCCCCCAGCCCCGCCGGCGGGTAAACAGCAGCGCTGGCCCGGGGCCCCGGCGCGGCCCGTGGGGGAGGGGACGGGTCGGGACGGGAGGGGAGGGGAGGGGAGAAGCCGGGGCAGGGCGCCCCTCCTCCGCACCCGGCCGCCAGCACGGTTACCTGTCATTGAGCTGGTCCTCCGTGCCGGGCAGCGGGTGAACCACGAAATGGATGGACGTCATGGTGCTTGCCGCACGTCCTCGTCCCGGGGACGAGCCCCTCCCGATCTCGCCCGTCCCCCCGACTCCCTGGGCCTCGTCGGAGCCCACGGCCGCCGCCACCACCACCTCTTGCCGGTGGTCCCCGATGGAGGGAAGCGAATGCGCAGGGGCCGCCGCCGCCTCGTCCGCGTCGTCGTCCCTGCCCGGCGTGTGTCCGCGACCCGGGGCGCGGACGGACGGATCAACGCGCCACCCCGCTCGCCCGGCGCCGGCAGCCCCGGGGCGTCGCGGGCAGAGGACGACGGGCGGAAGAAGAGAGGGAGGAGACGGGCGCGGGCTGCGACGCGAATCGAGGTTTGGGGAGGTGGGGGTGGTGGTGGTGATGGTGGTGGTGGTGGTGATGATGGTGGTGGGGGGAGGTCCCGGCGGCGGACGGGACGACCGAGGGGACGCGGGCAGGGAGCGTCACTGGCGAGGAGCCGCCGCCTGCGCCGCCGCCGCCATCTTCACTTCTGCCCCAGTTTCTCCGTCTCGCAGGCTCGGCGCCGGGGGAGGGAGGGACGGACGAGGGAGGGAAGGAGGGAGGGGCGGGCGGGCGGAGGGAGGGAGAGAGGGAGGGAGGAGACCGGCCGGCGGGCGGGCAGGCAGGCGAGCGAGCGGGCGGGTGGGCGGGGACAAGGCCGCGAGGGGCGGGGCTCCGGGAAACGGGCGGTCAGGCCCCGGCGATTGGGCGGCTTAACGATGTCGGGCCACGGCGCTGTAAGGCGCGCGCTCATTGGCGCGTGCGGACCTCGAGCCCGGCCCCTCGGGGGGCGCTCCCGAGAGCACGTGTCCGGGAAGGAGGGAGGGAGGGAGAGCGGGAGGGAGGGAGAGCGGGAGGGTCGGAGGGGCGAGCCCGTGGGCGGGGAACCCGGAGAGGAAGCGGGGCTCCCCGGAGCTCTCTCGGGCACCCCTGTTGAGCTTGCAGACAACCCTAAAGGGCTTTTCGTGTGTTGCGTCTCGTGCTGCATCCGCAGCCCCCGGCGGTGTTGGAAGTGTAAAATCGGCTAATGCACAGCTTTGTGTTGCAATTATGTAAGGGGGCCTCGGCGAAAGGTGATGGGAGGGTCCTGGAATTACTTTGCAGCAACTTTTTTTTTTTTTTTTTCCCTAGGTAGGTCTTGCTCTAGCCCAGGCTGACCTGGAATTCACTCTGTAGTCTCAGGGTGGCCTCGAACTCATGATGATCCTCCTACCTCTGCCTCCTGAGTGTAGGGATTAAAGGAGTGTGCCGCAAAGCCCGGCTTTTTTTTTTTTTTTTTTTTTTTTTTTGTTTATTTGAGAGAGACCGAAAGAGGTAGACAGAATGGGCGCGCCAGGGCCTCCAGATACTGCAAACGAACTCCAGCCGCATGCGCCACCTTGTGCATCTGGCTTACGTGGGTTCTGAGAAATCAAACCGGGGTCCTTTGGTTTTGCAGGCAAACGCCTTAACCACATCTTTCCAGCCCTTACCTTTTTTTTTTTTTTTTTTTTTTTTTTTTTTTTTTTTTTTGCATGGTAGGGTCTCACTCTGGTCCAGGCTGACCTGGAATTAACTACGTAGTCTCAGGGTGGCCTCGAACTCTCAGCGATCCTCCTACCTCTACCTCCCGAGTGCTGGGATTAAAGGCGTGCGCCACCACGCCCGGCAACTTTTTTTTAAATTATTTATTTATTGAGAAAGAGAGAGACAGGCAGATAGAGAATGGGCACATCAGAGCCTCTAGCAACTGCAATTGCACTCCAGATGCAGGTTCCACCAGCCCTTAACTTAAAAAAAAAAAAAAAAAATCTTATTTTTATTTATTTAGCGACAGAGAGAGAATGGGTTTACCAGGACTTGCAGACACCACAAGCGAACTCCAGATGGATAGACCACCATGTGCATCTGGCTTATGTGGGTTCTGGGTAGTCTACCCTGGGCTAAGGCTTCTCAGGCAAGCACCTAAACTGCTAAGCCATCTTTCCAGCCCTTCAGCAACTTCTTTAATCCTAGTCTCTTCAGATTCCTACCACCATCAGTTAACTACAGAGTGGAAATTGCCACCAATTTCCTGATTCAAGAGATTCACGATTTTTTATAGTGATTAAATGAAAGATAATAAGAACGAGGTTCTGTAACTCATAATCAGTGGATCAGAACAGCAAATTCTTCAACAAATCAATCTTATCTTTTTTTTTAAAGATTTTACTTTTATTTATTTATTAGAGACAGATTGAGAGAGGGAGAGTGAGAATGGGCATGCCAGGGCCTCTAGCCACTACAAAGGAAGTCCTGATGCATGCGCCCCCTTGCACATCTGGCTTATGTGGGACCTAGAGACTCAACCAGGCTCCTTAGGCTTCGCAGGCATGTGCCTTTACCACTAAGCCATGTCTCCAGCCTTTTTTTTTTGGGGGGGGGGAATCCGTACATAGTTTTCTTCTCAAAGTTTCCTGTAATCTCTTCAAAAAAAGAAATAAAGTACTGATTTGAAACAAAAACTAAAATCTTGACACCTCTTTTCCAGTCCACCAGATATGTTCATTAAATCAAGAATTATGTACAACCATCTTAAGGATTCATAGTGCTTTTCCTCTGTTAATGCATTACACTTTGGCTTAGTAAATTCTTATAGTTTGTTAAAAGCTATAAAAATGTATAAAACAAGATAGGCTCAGTACCTCTTAACAGATAAGGAAATCCTTTAGTAGGTCACCATCTCCATCATTGGCCCAGATTAGTATATACTAAAAAGTGGTTCCAAGGCTGCTGAAACTGACTAGGTAGTGTACAACTGGCTTCCTATATCTTTTTGTATTTACAGAGAGAGAGATACAGCCACTGCAAATGAACTCCAAATGCATGCCACTTTCTGCAGCCAACTTTATGTGGGTACTGGTAAATCAAACCCATATCGTTGGGCTTTGCAGGCAAGTACCTTTTCTCCGACCCCCTGCCTTTTTTTTTTTTTTTTTTTTTCCTTTTGGAGGTAGGGTCTCACTGTAGTCCAGGCTGACCTGAAATTCACTATGTAGACTCAGGGTAGCGTCAAACTCACGGTGATCCTCCTACCTCTGCCTCCTGAGTGCTGGGATTAAAGGCATGTGTCACCACACCGGGCCAGCCCCCTACTTTTATTTAGACATCCATGTGTGTACTTGAGAAGCACAGATCAGTGAGCACTGCTAGTTTTAGAGCCAGACAAACCTAGATTTGGGTCTTGCTTCTGCTATTTAACCATAAGGCCTTGATTGTTTATCCTGTCATAGCATCTTTTTTTCATGTGTTTAATATTTCATAGTAATATTTATGCACAAGGTACCCGGTGAGGACTGAATAATGTATGCTGAGCAAAACAAGAACTGTGTGTTGAGGTTTATCAAGCACAAAGAGCAGTTCATACATACAGTAAGCTCAACTAATATTCACTACACACAACTTTATGTGCCTGATATCTGTCTCATAATACTGAAATTACACTGTGAAGTAAATAATATTATCCTCATTGAACATATGAGAACACAAAGCATCCAGACATCTTAGGTAAGCGCCAAGGCTGGGAGTAAAACTGCCTATCTTCTGACTGATTCCATTGCTCTTCCCACCCCACCACAGCTGTCATTTGAAGGTTAATAATTTAGAAGGAACAGACTATACAAAACCAATAGAAAAGTATGATATGAGAAATGCAATGAGAGGACTAGAAAAGTTAAAGGAGGACGTGATTCCTGCCAAGGGAATTAAGAAAAGTCATTTGAGCTGAACTTTCAAGAATGTGCTGAGCAAATAGAGCATCTGGCTGTTGCCTTTAGGTTTGCTCCTGAACAGACTATACCTTGCCATATTGCTTTTGATTTTATTTTTTATCTTGCTCTATTTCTCCCAAACCTGCCTTTCTTCATCTCTTCATTATGCTTCCATTCTGCACTCAACCATTTATTCAGTCTTTGTTCCCTAGACCTGCAATTCTCTCCAGGTTGAAGTTCTGGTCTCCTCACTCTAGGCAAACCACTGGAACTGCCTAGGTAGTCTTTGATTGGCACCTATGTTGGCACTGCCTTTTTTTTTTTCTTTTTTTATTCCCAGGTGACACGTGAGGGGGACTTTTATTTTCCTTTTTTTTTTTCTTTTTTTGGTTTTCTGAGGTAGGGTTTCACTCTAGTCCAGACTGACCTGGAATTCGCTATGTATTCTCAGGGTAGCCTTGAATTCACGGTCATCCTTCTACCTCTGCCTTCCGAGCGCTGGGATTAAAGGCGTGCGATACCACGCCTGGCTTTAAGGAGGATTTTCATCTAGGAAGGGAACAAGTAAAGGCATGGAGTTATGAAAGTCTATCACATGAAGAAAATAAGCTCTGAAAATGGGGGTTACCACTGTTGACACAGAAGTCTTTTGAAGAGTAAAGTGTAGTGCTAGCCTTGAAAAGGAAGCTGAGGGCTGGAGAGATGGTTTAGCAGTTAAGGTGTTTGCCTGCAAACGCCTAAGGACCCAGGTTGAATTCCCCAGTACACACATAAGCCAGATGCACAAGGTGGCACGTGCGTCTGGCGTTCATTTGCAGTGGCTTGAGGCCCTGGCATGACCATTCTATGTGTGTCTCTCACGCCCAAATAAATAAATAAAATATTTTGGGGGAAAAAAAGGAAGTTGAGTGTGATGGCATACACCTGTAGTCCCAAGTACTCAAGAAGGTGAGGCAGGAAGATCACTTAAATCCAGGAAATTCAGGGCCAGCCTGTTCTCACACAATGAGGCTTTGAAACGTTTAAAACAAGGAGGTACAGTACACTTGCCTAACAGACATGAGGCCATGGGCTCATTGCCCAGCAATGCAAAGGAAGTATATGTATGAAAAAAACGGACTTCTTTTTGGTTTTTAATTTTTATTTATTCATTTGCACGTGATTGTGCATGTGTATAGGCATGCTATCCAACTTTACTAGAAATTGAACCCTAGGCCAGCAGGCTTTGTAAGCAATCACCTTTAACCACTGAGCCAACTCCCCTGCCCTATTCCTTTCTAATAATGTCACTGATTCTCCCCTTGAGAACAACTAGAAAGTTTAGACAAAATTATTTCTTTAGGGGCTGGGAAGATGGTTCCATGGTTAAAGGTGCCCGTTTGCAAAGCCTGCTGACCTGGGTCCAATTCCCAAGCCACCACATGAACTGTGCAAGTTGTGCAAGTGTCCATTTATATAGAAAGTGATTGCTGTAAGTACCATGTGGGAATGAAGAAGTAGGAGAGGGAGGGAGAAAACCTGGAAAAAGTGGGTCAATGAATGTTTTGCTCTCTTGGGCAAGTGGACTCATTCCACTTGAAGTCCTCTGAGAGAGTGTGGACCACACCTCACAATTCGCTCTCAGAGGAGAGAGGAAGCCAGGGTATTTAGCCATCAACTCCATCTTGCAGGGATTGAAGTCATTCTGCCAGTGTTAACCTGCTACTACATCATGCCTTTCCCACACACAAGTCACACTCACATAGCCAAAGACTATCCTCAAGAATATATACATAGGGCTGGAGAGATGGCTTAGAGGTTAAGGCACTTGCCTGCAAAGCCAAAGGACCCAGGTTCGACTCTCCAGGACCCACATAAGCCAAATGCACATGGTGGTGCATGCATCTGGAGTTCATTTACAGCTACTGGAGGCCCTGGTGCTCCCATTCTTTCTCACCCCCCCTTTCTCTCAAGTAAAAATAAAATATCTTTAAAAATACATGGGGCTGGAGAGATGGCTTAGCAGTTAAGGCACTTGCCTGCAAATCCAAAGGACCCAGATTCAATTTCAATTCCCCAGGACCCACATAAGCCAGATGCACAAGGGTGCACATGTGTCTGGAGTTTGTTTGCAGTGGCTGGAGGTCCTGGTGTGCCCATTCTCCTTCTGTCTGTCTCCTCTCTCTGTGCTTTCACATAAATTTTTTAGAAAATTCATTATAAATCAGGCATGGTGGCACACGTCTTTAATCCCAGCACTTGGGAGGCAGAGTTAAGAGGATCGCCATGAGTTTGAAGCCACCCTGAGATTACATAGTGAATTCCAGGTCAGCTAGAGTGAGACCCTACCTCGAAAAAAAAAAAAAAAAAAAAAAAATATATATATATATATATATATATATATATATATATATATATATATATATACACACACACACACACACACACACACACATACATACATACATATATATGTATCATTTGTCAACTTATAATTAAAAATGAAAATAAGGGCTGGAGATATGGCTTAGCAGTGCAGGCACATAACCACATAACCCAGATGCAAAAGGTGGCTCATGTGTCTGGAGTTCATTTGCAATGACTGGAGGCCCTGGTGCACCCATTCTGTCTCCCTCTCTATATGGCTTATTATTTCTTTCTCTCTCTCTCAAATAAAATATAAAATAAAAAAATTTAAAAATAAAGAATGAAAGTAGACTCCAGGCATGGTGGCACACACCTTTAATCACAGCCAAGGTAGGAGGATCACTGTGAGCTCAAGGCCAGCCTAGGGCTACAAGTCAATTCTAGGTCAGCCTGGGCTATGAGACCCTACCTAAAAAAAAAAAAAAATGAAAGCCAGGTGTGGTGGCGCACACCTTTAATCCAGCACTCGGGAGGCAGAGGTAGGAGGATGGCCAAGAGTTCGAGGCCACCCTGAGACTACATAGTTAATTCCAGGTCAGCCTGGACCAGAGTGAGAACTTACCTTGAAAAACCAAAAAAAAAAAAAAAAAAAAGAAAGAAAGAAAAAAAAAAAGAAAAAAAAAAAGTATAATAAAGACATTTTTAAAAAATATTTATTTATTTATTTATTTATTTTTGGTTTTTCGAGGTAGGGTTTCACTCTGGCCCAGGCTGACCTGGAATTAACTATGTAGTCTCAGGGTGGCCTTGAACTCACAGCGATCCTCCTACCTCTGCCTCCCTAGTGCTGGGATTAAAGGCGTGCGCCACCACGCCTGGCTATAAAGACATTTTTTAAAAGAAATAAAAAAGAACCAGCCATGGTACATGCTCTTAATCTCAGTACTAGGGGAGCTAAAGCAGGATGATTGGGAGTTCCAGGAAAGCCTTGGCAAGACCTATACCAGACCAGTTCAGCCTACATAGTGAGACCCTATCTTAAAAAAAAAAAAAAAAAAAAAAGGAGCCCAGTGTGGTGGCACAGGCCTTTAATCCCAGCACTTGGGAGGCAGAGGTAGGTGGATCACCATGAGATCAAGGCCAGGTCAAGGCTACCCTGAGACTACATAGTAAATTCCAGGTCAGCCAGAGCTAGAGTGAGACCCTACCTTAAAGAGAAAAAAAAAAAGCCGGGCATGATGGCATATACCTTTAATCACAGCACTTGGGAGGCAGAGTTAGAAGGATCACCGTGAGTTCCAGGCCACCCTGAGACTACATAGTTCATTCCAGGTCAGCCTGGGCTACAGTGAGATCCTACCTCAAAAAAAAAGAAAAGAAAGAGAGAGAGAGAGAGAGGGAGAGGGAGAAAGAAAGAAGGAAGGAAGGAAGGAAGGAAGGGAGGAAGGAAAGAAAGAAAAAGGCATGGTGACACATGTCTTTAATCCCATCACTCAAGAGGCAGGAGTACTAAGATCATTATGATTTCAAGGCCAGTCTGAGAACACTGAGTGAGTCCCAGATTACCCTGGGCTAGAATGCAACCCTACCTTGAAACAAACAAAAACTGTTCATGGTGGCTCATGCCTATAATATAGTACTATTCAAAAGGCTACAATAGAAGGCATCAAGAAATAAAGAATATGGTTGAAGACTCCACATGCTTGGGCTGCAATGTCACTCAGAAGTCCTGCTGGGGCTGAACTAAAACTTCCTCCATGTAGACCAGCTGACAAAAAGCTGGAAAAAGCTACACTGCATGCAGCCCTATGGGAGACAGAAGTCATCAGTGGTGATAAACAACAGTGGACATTGCAAACCTTAAGTTTGGCCAGCCAGGCCAAATGAACCAACAGGTGCAATAGTGGCATGTCTGTTATGGGAGAAACCAACGACTGTATAGTTGGACTGGAGGCCCACTCCACAGGAGGGAATACATACTGGGTACTGAAAACCTAGTCAAAAGCCTATGGCAAGGGAAGTCATGAGTCCTAGGGGTGTAATGCCTGCTGGTATCTGGCTAAATGCATATATTATGCTCACCAAACTGTCCGGTAAGCACTTCTTTTAATGTTCATACCCATATATTAATGCTACTCTCACTTTTGGTTAGAGAAGCTTCTCTTTTCAGATGGCAGTGACCTTGAGATGACTCAGAAGACACCATGGTGTTGAGAAGTGACAGAGGAGTGCTCAGCACTGAAATATCTCTATCATACCTTCCAAGGCTCAGGGTCCGTTGCAGAAGAGGTGGCAGAAAGAATGTAAGAGCCAAAAGAAGGGCAGGACTTTTACAATGTGCTCCTCCAGACACATGGCCTGGATATCCATGACCTCACAGTGCTTGGCACTACCTACACAAGACCATCATAATAGGAGGAAAAGATGATGACAACAAAAATAAGAGACTGATTGAGAGAGGGAGGGGATATGATGGAGAGAGTGGAGATGTGAAGGGGAAAATGGGGGGAGGGGGAATTACCATGGTTTATTTTCTATAATTATGGAAGTTGTCAATAAAAAATAAAGAAAAAAGCCGGGCGTGGTGGTGCACACCTTTAATCCAGCACTCAGAGGCAGAAGTAGGAGGATTGCCACCCTGAGACTACATAGTGAATTCCAGGTCAGCCTGAGCTAGAGTGAAACCCTACCTCAGAAAACAAAAAAAAAAAAAAAACTTTTAAATAAAGAAAAAAGAAAAATTCCTTACTGCCTAAAAATACTTTAGGTAGTTTTAAGCTAGTTTAGACACAAAAGAAATAAAGAAGAATGGGCAGGCATGTTGGCTCACGCCTTTAATCCCAGCACTCAGGAGGCAGAGGTAGGAGGATTGCTGTGAGTTTGAGGCTACCCTGAGGCTACATAGTGAATTCCAGGTCAGCCTGGGCTAGAGCAAGACTCTACCTCTAAAACACACACAAAGCTGGGTGTGGTGGCACATGCCTTTAATCTCAGCAGAGGTAGGAGAATTGCCATGAGTTTGAGGCCACCCTGAAACTACATATCGAATTCCAGGTCAGCCTGGGCTAGAGTGAAACCCTACCTAGAAAAAAAAACCCACACATGGTGGTGCACGCCTTTAGTCTGCACTAGGGAGGCTGAGGTAGGAGGATCACCATGAGTTCAAGGCCACCCTGAGAATAGATAGTGAATTCCAGGTCAGCCTGAGCTACAGTGAGACCATACCTCAAAAAAAAAAAAAAAAAAAAAAAAAAAAAAAATGGTGGTGCCTTTAGTCTGCACTAGGGAGGCTGGATCTGCCATGAGTTCAAACCTTTAGTCTGCACAGAGGCTGGAGAGATGGTTCAAGGCCACCCTGAGAATTAGTGCAGTTGAACAGTGAGACCATACCTGCAAAGCCAAAGACACAGGTTCGAATCCCCAGGACCCACATTAGCCAGATGCATAAGGGGCGCACACATCTGGAGTTCATTTATAGTGGCTGGAGGCCCTGGCACGTGCATTCTCTCTCCCTCTTTCTCTGTCAAATAAATAAAAATTTAAAAAAATAAAAAGGGCTTGGAGAGAGGGCTTAGTAGTTAAGGTGCTTGCCTGCAAAGCCAAAGGACCCAGGTTCTATTCTCCAGTACCCACATAAAAGCCAGATTCAAAAGGTGGTGCAAGTGTCTGGAGTTTGTATTTTTTAAAGGCCCTGATGCATCCATTCTCCCTACCTGCTTCCTTTCTCTCTCTCAAATAAATAAATAAAAAGAAAAAATTTAAAAGTATATACCACTTAATTCATTTCATGAAACTAGCATGTTCTTGCTATCAAAATCTAACAAAGCCAGGCGTGGTGGCGCACACCTTTAATCCCAGCACTCGGGAGGCAGAGGTAGGAGGATCACCATGAGTTCGAGGCCGCCCTGAGACTACATAGGTCAGCCTGAGTTAGAGTGAGACCCTACTTCAAAAAGCCAAAAAAAATCTAACGGAGACATTAGGGGAAGGAAAATTACATGAACATAAACATAAAAATCCTAGACAACAGCTGGAGAGATGGATGATTCAGCAGCTAAAGACACTTTTATGCAAAGCCTGATAGCCTGGGTTCAGTTTCCCAGTACCCATATAAAGTCAGATGCACAAAGTGGTGCATGCATGTGGAGTTCATTTGCAATGACAGAAGACCCTGGCACACCATTCCTTCCCTCCCTCCTTTCTCCCCTCCATCCCTCCTTCTTTCTCTTGTTCTCTGTCTTCCTATAAATAATAAAAATGTTTAAATATTTTATTTTTATTTATTTATTATTAGAGAGAGAGAGAATGAGTTGTGGGGTATCAAATCTGGGTCCTTAGGCTTCACAGGCAAGTGCCTTAACCACTAAGCCATCTCTCCAGCCGCCCACTGACCCCCCTTGCTGGATTAAAAAAAATATTTTTATTGGCCTGGAGAGATGGCTTAGTGGTTAAGCATTTTCTTGTGAAGCTTAAAGGACCCGGTTTGAGGCTCGATTCCCCCAGTAACTACATAAGCCAGATGCACAAAGGTGGTGCATGGATCTGGAGTTTGTTTGTAGTGGCTGGAGGCCCTGGTGTGCCCATTCTCTCTGTCTCTCTCTCTCTCTCTCTGTCTCTCTCTGCCTCCTTCTCTCTCTGTTGCTCTCAAATAAATAAATAAATAATAAGCAAAAAAATTTTTAAAATCCAGCTGGGCATGGTGGTTCACGCCTTTAATCCCAGCACTAGAGAGGCAGAGGTAGGAGGATTGCCATGAGTTTAAGGCCACTCTGAGACTACATAGTGAGGTCAGTCTGGGCTACAGTGAAACCCTACCTCAAAAACAACAACCAAAAAAAAAAAAATCCTAATGGGGTGGGAGAGATGGCGCAGCAGTTTAAGGAGCTTGACTGTGAAGCCTAAGGACCAGGGTTCGGTTCATCAGTACCCATGTAAGCCAGATGCACAAGGTGGTGCATGCATCTGGTGTTTATATGGAGTGGGTAAAGGCCCTGGCATGCCAATTCTCTCTAGCTGCCTCTCTCTCTTTCTCTCGATTTCAAATTAAGTAAATAAATAAAATCCTAATCAAATATTAGCAAAACAAATTTATCAATATATAACAAGGATAATAGACCATAAACACAAGTTGGATGCTTAACCTATGAAAACTCAACGATTATAACTTAACTATATTAACAGAGTAAAGGAAAAAAATCATTAAAATATTATTTTTATAGTTTTTCAAAAATATATTTGTTGATTTATTCATTTGGATGTGTATGTATGACATGAATGGACCACGGCACTCATGTGGAAGGAAGTCAGAGGACAACCTTGAGGCATCTGGGCTCTTTCTCCACCTTCCTTGAAAGTGGTCTCTGGCCACTCCAAAGGAATGCCAGACCAGCTGGCCCATACCTTTATATTCTCCTGATTCCACCTCCTACTGCTCTAGGTGCCCTGGGACTGCAGATGTGTGTACCACTCTGCATCCAGCTTGACATGGATACTAGGGAGGATAAAACTCGTGGCGATAGGTTTTGCGAGTGAGTACCTTTGACCACTGAGTTCTCTCTGTAGCACCAAAAATACCTTTTTTGATCATTCATTCGTTTGTTTGTTTGTTTTTTTGGTTTTTTCGAGGTAGGGTTCTCACTCTGGCCCAGGCTGACCTGGAATTACCTATGTAGTCTCAGGGTGGCCTTGAACTCACACGGCGATCCTCCTACCTCTGCCTCCCGAGTGCTGGGATTAAAGGCGTGCGCCGCCACACCCGGCTTCGTTTGTTTGTTTTGAGGCAGAGTCTCACTTTAACCCAGATTGACCTGGCACTTACTCTGTACCCCAGGCTGACCTCAAATTCATGGGACTCTCCTACTTCTGCCTCCCAAGTGCTGGGATTCACACCTGTAATGCCAGCTCTTAAGTGGCAGAGGAAGGAAGATTTCCACAAGCCTCTGTACAGAAAGGTTTAAAAACATTTTTGAAAAAAAAACCATAAAAGTTCTAAATAAATGGAGGAATATATCATGTCCGTGGACAAAAATATTTTTATGGAATTCTTAAGATTCCCTATCTGGGGCTGGAGAGATGGCTCAGTTTTCTAGATCAAGAGAGCAACAAGCCATTTCACAGGTCGGCTCAGGCCACTTTCAGGAGGAGGGAAGAGCTTTGTTGTTTTTGCTGTAGTTGGTTTTGAGACAAGATCTTGGTATGTAGCCCAGGTTACCCAGAACTCAGTAGATAACCCAGGATAGCTTCAAACTTGTGATCCTTCTCAACTTCCCAAATGCTGGGATTATAGGCCTGCCTAGCTCTGGGAATCCTTATTTTTTAAGATTAAAAATAGCCGGGCATGGTGGCCCACACCTTTAATCTCAGCACTCAGGAGGCAGAGGTAGGATAATCGCTGTGAGTTGGAGGCCACCCAGAGAGTACATAGTGAATTCCAGATCAGCCTGGGCGGAGTGAAACCGTACTTTGAAAAAAAAGAAAAAGAAAAAAGAAAAACCTTACTTACATCATGAGCTCAAAGTTCCAGGTAGATTGTAAATGCAACAGACAAATAATAAAATCTCTAAAATATAGGATATCTATGTGACTTTAGGATATGGAAAATTGCTCAACTGGACATACAACCACTATGAATGAGAATTTCTGTTCACCAAAAATACATCATTAGAGCCGGGTGTGGTGGTGCACGCCTTTAATTCTAGCACTCGGGAGGTGGAGGTAGAAGGATCACCATGAGTTCGAGGCCACCCTAAGACTACCAAGTGAATTCCAGGTCAGTCTGGCCTAGACTGAGACCCTACTTCCAAAAACCAAAACAAAACAAATAAAATAAAACATCATTATGATATTTAAAAAGAAACCACAGACTGGAAGAAGGTATTTGTCATACATGTTAATATCAAGTGACTCATAACCTAGACTATATTCTTTAAATTCTAGAAATTACAAAGTAAAAGGAACCCAAAAGTTTTAATGAACAAAAGACTATAATAGATATGGCACCAAAATACATCCAAATATACCAACACTTTAAAGATGAGTGTGGCAATTTGATTCAGGTGTCCCCCATAAACTTAAGTGTTCTGAATGCTAGGTTCCCAGCTGATGGAGATTTAGGAATTAACGCCTCCTGGAGGCAGTGTATTGTTGGGGGCAGGCTTACGTATATTATAGCCAGTTTTCCCTTGTCAGTGTTTGGCACACTCTCCTGTTCCTGTTGTCCACCTGATGCTGGCTGGGAGGTGGTGTCCACCCTCTGCTCATGCCATCGTTTTCCCCTGCCATCATGGAGCTTCCCCTCCAGTCTGTAAGCCAAAATAAACCTTTTTTTCCCAAAAGCTGCTCTTGGTCAGGTGATTTCTACCAGTACTGTGAACCTGACTGCAACAGTGATGAACGTCATTATTCATCAGGGACATGATGAGATATTCCTCCAGGGTGGCTGGAATTAGAACATTACAGAGGGAGGATGGTAAGCACCAGCGAGACGGGGAACTGGAACTCACATTACATTTGCTAAGAAGCTAAACTTATACCGTGTCTTCGAAAAAGTTTGGAACTTCTACTTAAATGAAGACACACAATTCTATTCCAAAGTATATACCAAGTAGATGTGCATGTAGTGTACCAAGAGAGAAGAAAAGGAACATTCACAGCACCGCTATTTGTCAAAGCCCCTAACTGGGAATAATTCAGATGGCCACCTTATGAGTCAGAGTTCTCCAGAGAGGCAGAGCGGATAGGACATGAACATTGATATATGATAGGGGTCTTAATCATGGCTACAGAAATCCCATAGAGTAGTCTGGAGGCCTGGCATCCTGGGTGGCTCAGTTGAAGTCCAGGGCCTCAGAACCAGGGATGCTGCTGGTGTGACTCTCAGTGCCATGGCCTGTGAACCCAGGAGGTACTGGAACAGAGGCTGGACAGATTGGAGTTCTAATGTTCAAGGTTCTCAGGCTCTTGGGGAAGAGACCATATGCCCTGGAATCTTCTCTAGAGGCCACCCATCCTTGCCCGCATTGGGTGGTACCTTCACACACTGAGGGCACATCTTCCCCACCTAAGCACTAAGACTCACATACTAATCATCCTGGAAATAATGTCAAGCGACAGCCAAAGACTGTTAGGCAGGTGTCTAGATATGCCTCAGGGTAGTCGATTGACATCAAGAGTTACAACCATCAGCCAGGTGTGGTAGCGCACGCCTTTAATCCCAGCACTTGGGAGGCAGAGGTAGGAGGATCCCCGTGAGTTCCAGGCCACCCTGAGACTACATAGTTAATTCCAGGTCAGCCTGAGCTAGAGTAAGACCCTACCTCGAAAAAAAAAAAAAAAAAGAAAAAGAAAAGAATTACAACCAGCCTGGTGTGGTGGCACATGCCTTTAATCCCAACACTCAGGAGGCAGAGGTAGAAGGGTTGCCATGAGTTCGAGGCCACTCTGAAACTGCATAGTGAATTCCAGGTCAGCCTGAGCTAGAGTGAGACTTTACCTCGGAAAACCAAAAAAAAAAAAAAAAGTTAATCATTACAACTACCTAAAAAGAGAATAGAATGGTGTTTTCATGCAATATAATACAGCAATAAATATGAATGAATTACAACTTGCAGAAACAGAATAAAAAGATTTTTAGAAAAAAAGACTGGCTATACCTAACACCGTATAGAAATATTAACTCATAGTGAATTATAGACCACAATATGAGGCTGGAGAGATGGCTTAGCAGTTAAGACACTTGCCTGCAAAGCCAAAGCACCCAAGTTCAATTCCCTAGGACCCATGTAAGCCAAATGCACAAGGTGGCACATGCATCTGGAGTTTGTTTACAGCAGCTGTAGGCCCTGGCATACCCATTCTCTCTATCTATCTATCTGCCTCTTTCTTTCTCAAATAAATTAAATAAATAAATATTAGACCACAATATGAAAATTGGAACTCTTAAGAAAGCATAAGGGAGTTGGGTGTGGTGGTTAAGAAAGCATATGTGGGATGGAGAGATGGCTTAGCAGTTAAGGCGCATGCCTGTGAGGCCTAAGGACCCTGGTTGGCACATCGTCTGGAGTTTTTTTGCAGTGGCACCCTGGTGTGCCCATTCTCTCTAGGCTCCCTCTCTCTCTTAAATAAATAAATATTAAGAAAGCAGATGGGCACATGGTGGCACACCCAACCCTGAGACTGATTTTTTCATGTGGCTAAAGACCCTGGTGAGGGAACCCATTCAATGGAAATTGACCATTATCTACTCATACCTCTCAATTCTGTTTTAAAAAAAAATAAGATAAAAAAAAAAAAAAAAGAAAGCATATGGAAGCCGGTTGTGGTGGTGCACACTTTTATTTTTTTATTATTATTATTTTTGGTTTTTCTAGGTAGGGTCTCACTCTGGTCCAGGCTGACCTGGAATTAACTATGTAGTCTCATATGAACTCTCTGCCTCCCAAGTGCTGGGATTGGTGGCCACCATGCCCAGCTTTGGTGCACACTTTTAATCCCAGCACTTGGGAGACAGAAGTGGGAGAATTGCCATGAGTTTGAGGCTACTCTGAGACTACAGGGTGAATTCCAGGTCAGCCTTGGCTATAGCAAGACCCTACCTCAAAAAAAAAAAAAAAAAAAAAAAGGGAAACATATGGGACAATTTTTTGTGGCCTTAGACGAAACAATGATTTCTTAGATACAAAAGCAAAGAGTTAAAATAAATGTATAAATAAATAATATAAATTTTATTTTATCAAAACATAACACTTTTATGCTTTCAAAGGACACCATCAATAAAATAAAAAGGCAATACTTGGAATGAGAGAAAGTATTTGCAAATTGTATCTGATAACAAAATAGGGCTGGGGAGATGATTCAGTGGTTGAAGACACTTATGTGAAAAACCTGAAGGCACATCAGCATCTCTAGCCATTGCAAATGAACTCCAGATGCATGCACCACTTTGTGCATCTAACTTTACATGGGCACTGGGGAATTGAGCCAGAGTCATTAGGCTTTGGAGACAAGCACCTTAACCACTAAGCCATCTCTCCAGCCCAGGAGGTTTCTCTTTAATGAGGCTCACCTCTTCAACAGTTCCAGCCTCTTTCTAGCTTTGTGTGCAGCTCTAAACTTACAGTCTTTTCCTTACCAAATGGCATAGTTTTTTTTTTTTTAATTTTTATTTTATTTTTATTTATTTATTTTTTTTGGTTTTGCAAGATAGGGTCTCACTCTGGTCCAGGCTGACCTGGAATTAACTATGTAGTCTCAGGGTGGCCTCAAACTCTGGGCGATCCTCCTACCTCTGCCTCCCAAGTGCTGGGATTAAAGGCGTGCGCCACCATGCCCGGCCAAATGGCACAGTTTTTAATATCTTCTGTCCCACTTTTGCTTTTTTTTTTCACTAGAGGTCTTGGTAAGAATGGTGGGCAGTAAACTATTCCTCAGTTTGAATGCCATCCTCACTTAAACACGTCAGTCCATTACTTTCAAATTCAGCCTTACTTCTGTTCTGAGGACACAGGCAGAATGCAGCCAGATGCTTTGTCAGAATGTTACAGGAACAGTCCCTAGGCCAGTTTTTCTCCTCTGAAACCTCTTGAGTTGTACCTCTACTGTTTGCATTTCTCTTGACATTCCGGTCTTCCAAATTCCCACTAGAGGGGACTGGGAAGATGACTCTGCAATAAAAGATGCTTGCTTGCAAAGCCTGCTAGCCCGGGGTTTAATTCCCCAACCATCCATGTAAAGTCAGATTCAAAAAGTGTCACAAGCTGGGGATGGTGGCACATGCCTTTAATCCCAGTGCTTAGGAGACAGAGATAGGAGGAACACTGTGAGTTCAAGGCCACTCTAAGATGACATAGTGAATTCAGTGAATTCCAGGTGAGGCCTGGGCTAGAGTGAGACCCTACCTCAAAAAACAAAAACATAACAAACAACAATAAAAAACAAAAAATCAAGTTTCCAAACTCCCACCAGAATTGCTCATTTAGTTCTGCTTACTGCATTGTAGGGCTTTTCTGGACCTACAATACATCCATGTGCACACACACACGCACATGTGTGCACACATACACACATAAAAATTAAAACTCAAAAGCCAGGCATGGTGGTGCATGTTTTTAATTCCAGTACTCAAGAGGCAGAAGTAGAAGGATTGCCATGAGTTTGAGGTTAGCCTGAGACTACATAGTAAGTTCCAGGTCAGCCTGGGCTAGAGAGAGACCCTACCTTAGAAAACCAACAAAACAAAATTAAAAAATCAAATATCTAGGGGCCAACCAGATGGATCAGTTATGAAAGGCACTTGCTTGCAAAGCCTGACAGTCCAGGCTAAATTCTTCAGTACCCACATAATATCCGAATGCACAAAGTGGTACATAATGTCTGGAATTTGTAGTGGCAGGAGGCCTGGCACACCTACTGTCTCTCTTTACATCCCCCCTCTCCAATAAAAAAAAATAGTTAAATCATTTAACATTGTAGAGCTATTCTAGGCAAACATTACAAACTCTTTCACAGTCTTCCTACAAACCAGTTCCAAAGACCTAAGAATCATATGGTCCGCTTTCTCCTAGCAGTAGCCTCACTTCTCAGGATCAGTTTTCTGGTCTGGTTACTTTCTTTATTGCTGTGACAACATGATGACAAGAAGAAGCAATTTAAGGGAGGAGGAGTCTATCTTGGCTTACAGTTCAAGGGGATATAGTCCCTCATGGCAACAGGAACATGAGACAGTTGGTGCCACTCAAATGGCAGGCAGAAGGCAGAGGATAATGGAAGCTGGTGTGCAGCTCACTCTCTCCATTTTTGGGGGGCAGGGTTGAGGTAGGGTCTCACTCTAGCCCAGGCTCACCTAGAATTCACTCTGTAGTCTCAGGGTGGCCTCGAACTCATGACAATCATCCTGCCTCTGCCTCCCGAGTGCTGGGATTAAAGGAGTGCGCCACCACGCCCAGCACTCTCCATTTTTCTATAGTCCAGAACCCCAGCCAATGGAATGGTGCTGCCCACCTCAACCTGTTCCAGAAACTTCCTCACAGACACATGCAGAGGCTTGTCTTCTAGGAGATCCTAGAGTCTATCAAGTTGACAATCAACATTAACTATCCCAGTCAGTTTTCTCTCACTGGCAAAGGAACTGAGCGAAACAATTTAAAAGGAGAAAAGGTTTATTTTAGCTCCTGGATCCAGAGTCTTGAATTCATGATCCACTGGCTCTATTGCTTTGGGTTGGTGGTGGCATGGCATCATGGCAGGCATGCTTGGTGGAAGAGCTACTCAACGCACAGTGGCTGAGAAGCAAAGAGGGAAACAAACTTAGAACCCCAACATCCCCTTCAAGGGCTTGCCTTCAGTGACCTAACGTCATTCCACTAGGCTTCATCTCCAAAAGGTGAAACTAGCTCCCAGTAGCACAAGGGACTGAGGACCTTGCCTTTAACTTGTTGGCCTTTGGGAGACACCCAAACCATTACAAAAATATTAATTCTAGAGGTAGATAATGGTTGAATACACTCTAAATTGAATGTGCTATAAATCAATGATGTCTACACTTTAAGTGAGCTAATTTCATGGCGTATGAATTATATATCAATTTGTTAAAAAGGAAAAATGGCCAGGTGTGGTGATGCACGCCTTTAATCCCAGCACTCGGGAGGCAGATGTAGGAGGATTGCCGTGAGTTCAAGGCCACCCTGAGACTCCTGGGAGTCCTCAGCCTGAGCTAGAGCAAGACCCTACCTGGAAAACCAAAAAAAAAAAAAAAAAGACAGAGAAAAGAAAAAATGGTTGTATGATTTTATGAATCCCACTCACAGTGTATGAAGTTCAAATTGAACCTTAGTTTTCTGTTTTTTTTAGCCCAGGCTGACCTGGAATTCTCTATAGTCTCAGGCTGGCCTCGGACTCTCCGTGACCCTCCAACATGTGGCTCCTGAGACTGGGAAACCCAGAATTTGTTAACTTCTTGTTCTTCCAAGGTAGGGTCTCACTCTGGTCCAGGCTGACCTGGAATTAACCTGGAGTTGATCAGGAGAGACCTACCTCTGCAATCGCCACCACGCCCAGCTAAATTAGCTTTTACATGAATTTTTCCAACCATCAAATGACTTGTGGGTTGCTGCTCACCAGTACAATGAAACAGGTAAGGTTTCTGCCCTCCAATGGCTGACAATCTAGTGGTGAGAGATGGCAGGAGTGTAGTAATGGCTTTCAACAAGAGGAGGTCAAGACAGCTGCCTACAGTCCTAGAGTAAGTGGTAGAGTCCTCAAGTAAAGGTCAGGTCCTGTAGGACCCTACTGGTCATTAAGCCCAATGGCTTTGGGAATCTGAGGAGGGCAATGACAGTTGTTCCACACTGCTCAAATTGACAAGTGACTCACCAGCACACCTAGAGAAGAACGTCAAGGGCAAATTTTTTTTTATTTATTTGAACGAGCCTTTAATCCTAGCACTCAGGAGGCAGAAAGGAACCAGTTCAAACCCTGAGAACCCAGGTCCAAAGCCTTACAAAAAAATTTTTTTTAATTTATTTGCGAAAAGAGGGAAAAGAAAGGAATGGTAGGCGCCACTGCAAATAAAGGGAGCATGTGGAATGATGGGTTTTGAATCATGGAATGCTGTCAGCATTTGCTAAGCCATCTCTCCAACCCAGGGTTGTTTTTTTTTTTGTTTGTTTGGATTGACAGGCAGCTTAAGATACCCTCAGAAATGGTAAAGACCTCCAAGATGTGGTAACAGCTATTCATTCCTGTCTTCCAGAAGCAGCTACCTGGCAGTGACAAGGCTGGAGCCCAGTGGTTCCCTCTCAGGATGGGCCATGATGGGGGCTTGGGGGACTGGGAGTCCTCTGGTGTTTGTGGAATTGCGGTTTAGAACCCTCTGCACAGGCCGTTCAGGCCAACAGCCAAGACTGGGAAACCCACAACGTGGCTCCTGGAGTTGATCAGGAGAGACTTAGCAATGCTCCGAACAGATCACATCTTTTCAACCATCAGCGTTTGCTGTTCACCAGACAGACACACGGTGAGCTCCCCCCACCTCCGGGCAGTGTGCTGGGCGCCGGGGGACCCCGAGGAGGGCAGGGCAGTTCCTACTCTCACCTTCCACGTGGTGAACGAGCTAGCCGAGAAAGAACCAGAAAGAACAGGTAAAACTGCCGAGACGGGAACAAAGGAAATGGGTTTTGAATCTGGGCTGTCAGCCCCTTGGGATTCATCATGTGGGGAAGAACACCAGAAAGGCTGAGTGCTTTCTCTCAGGATGGGAGGGAGGCGGACTCCATGGGGGCCTTGGACGGAAGCAGGGGAGGACAGGCGGACAGACGAGCTCAGCTCGCCGACTAGTGTGAGGGTGCAGGGGGGGGAGGTTCACCGACGACCAGCGAACAGGTAAACCACACAAGGAAAGACAACTGGTCCCCATCATCTGGGAAATTCACCACACGGGCTTCCCACGGTGCGGTGGGCCAGGGTGGGAGGGGGAGTTCTTGAAGAGTCTGAGCCCTGTTCCCCCTCCCCTCCCACTTCCCCCCTACCATTCTGGCCATGGTAACCCTGGGATTCAGCGACTGCCTCCTGGGATAATAAGTGATTATACCTCTGGGCTGGGCTAAAAAAAAAAAAAAAAAAAAAAAAAAAGGTCATCTGGGCTGGAGAAATGGCTTAGCGGTTAAACGCTTGCCTATGAAGCCTAAGGACCCCGGTTTGAGGCTCGATTGTCCAGGACCCACATAAGCCAGATGCACAAGGGGGTGCATGCATCTGGAGTTCATCTGCAGTGGCTGGAGGCCCTGGCGCACCCATTCTTTCTCTCTCTCTCTCTCTCTACCTGCTTATTGCTGTCTCTCTCTCTCTCTCTCTCAAATAAATAAATAAATAAATAATAAAATTAAAAAAAAAAGGTCACCTTCCCCCAGCCTCCACCTCTGCAGGACACCCCAGGTGCATCCCTCATAGAGCATTTCTCCCCTCTTCCAGAAAACCCACTCTTTGGCCCACTCCTCACCTGCTACAGGTGTGTGCATTTCTTCCCTTCCCTCCTCCCTCTGATGTACACTCCCCATTTCTTCTCCTTTTCTTTAAAAAATTTTTTTAATTTCTATTATTTATTTGAGAGAGAAAAAAATCAGAAAGAATGTGCCCACCAGGGCCTCTAGCCACTGCAGAGGAACTGATGCATCTGCTCACGTGGGTCCTGGAGAATCAAACCTGGGTCCTTTGGCTTTGCAGGCAAATGCTTTAACTTCTAATCCATCCCTCCCAACCTTTTCTCCCTTCTTTCTCTTCTCTCTCTTCCTTTTTCCTTCTCCCCTATTACAATAAAATCTTAGATCCAAGAAGCTGTCTATCTTGGTCTTCCATTGTGAACCCCAAAATCTTAACAGTATCCTTTAATACCTACTCCAACCTAGAGTGAGTAGCCTGTAATAATGAAGGAGAAACAGGAGAAGGAAAGCTTTTCATAGACAGTCATCCAGGGACAAAGGCCCAAAGACAACTGTGGAAGCCACTTTGCCTGCCCAGGCAAGACTAGAACCTGCATCTGATCCAGTCTCACCCAAGATGGCCACAAGCAACATTCCCTGCCTCAACTTGGTCCTCTTTCCTCATCGCAGCATACCTGGGTGGGCTGGCCCTTCCTGAGTCAGTGCTGGAGTCTACCAACCAATGAGGTCTCTCCCTTACACATCTGAATCTGCCCTCAAGGCTCATCCTAATTGGATGCCTGGCCCATGTAAATGGACCTGCCACATGTGTAAATCTGTCTCTCTTGATTATTCTGGCACCACACTCTCCTGGTCCCTGTTTTGGTAAGTTCTTCCCCATTCCACGCCTGACTGGGAAAGGTTCAGAGAGGATTTCTTCGTGTCTGGGCCCTTTTTCTCATTTTAGGATGTTTTCCTTTTTCACTGCATGTGTACTTTTTTCTGTAAACTCTGAGCTCTTTACTTTCCAATCTCTTAGGCTTTTCTGGCCCCTTATATGAAGGTGAAGGACTTGTGATCATACTTTGCTCTCTGTCTCTGTCTCTGTCTCTGTCTCTCTCTCCTCTCTTGAGGCTTCTTCGCTGGAGACTTCTCTATCTCCCGGTCAAGCTGGGCAAGGAGGAGAATTCCCTTCTGGATAGTCTTTCAGCTAGTCTTTCCCTGTATCCTAAAAGAAACCTCATACTTTACCCTTAAAAAAAAAAAAAAATGTTATGGGGTCCAGTGTCGCACAAGTAAGACCATCGACTCACCAAATGTGAGACAAAGCTTTATAGGGTAAAAAAAGAAAGACGCCAGGCGTGGTGGCGCACGCCTTTAATCCCAGCACTTGGGAGGGCAGAGGTAGGAGGATTGCCGTGAGTTCAAGGCCACCCTGAGACTACATAGTTAATTCCAGGTCAGCCTGGGCCAGAGTGAGACCCTACCTCAAAAACCAAAAAAAAAAAAAAAAAAAAAAAAAAAAAAAAAAAGAAAGAGAAGAAAGGCTGGTGCACTAGGCTACACCCCAGATTTCGGGATCTCAGGATGCAGCCCTGAACTGTTTGGAGGGTCAGTTTTTATTGGAAATAATCACATGATGTTTATAGAAAAAAACAGGATGGGAGTTAAACCATAAAGTTACTGTTAAACAGGGCGGGGCTATTACAAGAAGTCACAAGGTATTCATTACATAGGTCACACAGGCGGAACGGAGGCAAGAAACATTCTATGCTATATAATCACAAAGATATTTAGAAACAAAGAGCTACAGGAAGGTCATGGCGCATTTACACAGAGGGGTCATCCCTTTCTCAGGTAACAGAAACACCTGCATTTTGCAATAAAGCCTGTGATAAGGATTCCTGGAACTTCTTTATCTCTCAGGAAGATCAATTTGGGTGGTGGCCTCCATTATGTGTGCCTAAAGGCAAGGGCTGCACAGGAGGATGTTTAACCAGGTCTATTGAGTCCCTTTACATTCCATTTTCCAAAAGAAGGGGAGGGAGCCTCACAAGACAGGTACGACTTGAACATTAGAATGACAGACAAAAGCCTAAAAGCAGAGTTTGGTTGAACCATTTCTGAGGAGGGATTGTGGAAGGAAAGTAGGAAAGAAGAGATATGTAGGGACTTTCAGATAACTTCATAGAACGCCACACGCTCGGCTTACAAATATAATTTTAAAAAATTAAAAAGATAGAAGCCGGCTTACAAATATAATTTTAAAAAATTAAAAAGATAGAAGCTGGGCGTGGTGGTGCACGCCTTTAATCCCAGCACTTGGGAGGCAGAGGTAGGAGGATGACTGAGAGTCCGAGGCCACCCTGAGACTACATAGTGAATGCCAGGTCAGCCTGAGCAAGAGCCAGACCCTACCTGGAAAAAAAAATTATATTTGTGTGTGTGTGTGTGTGTGTGTGTGTGTGTGTATTGATGCACCAGGGTCAATTGCCACTGCAAATAAACACCAGACACATGTACCACTTTGTGTTTGGCTTTACATGGGTGCTGGGGAATTGAATCCAGACCGGTTTTTCTACAAGTGTGTTGCTATCACTTATACTGGATCAACAGGCTGGTTTAGTGATTTATTTTGTTAATGTTGTTCTGAAGCAGGTTCTCACCCTAGCTCAGGCTGTTTTGGAACTCACTATGTAGTCCAAGCTGGCCTCAACTCATGGCAACCCTGCTACCTCAGCTTCCAGAGTACAGAGATTAAAGGTGTGAGCCACCACATCTGGCTTTCAACAGACTTTTGTTTTTTTCTTTAAAAAATTTTTTTGTTTGTTTTTGTTTTTGTTTTTTGAGGTAGGGTCTCACTCTAGCTCAGGCTGACCTGGAATTCACTCTGTAATCTCAGGGTGGCCTCGAACTCATGGTGATCCTCCTACCTCTGCCTCCTGAGTGCTGGGATTAAAGGGGTGCACCACCATGTCCGGCTTAATTTTGATTATTTGTATTTATTTATTTATTTATTTGAGAGCAACAGTTTGAGAGAAAGGGAGAGAAAATGGATACACCAGGGCCTCCATCCATGGCAAACTAACTCCAGATGCATGCACCACCTTGTGCATCTAGCTTATGTGGGTACTGGAGAAGCAAGCCTCAACTGGGGTTCTCGGGCTTCTCAGGCAAGCACTTAACTGCTAAGGCCCCATGTTTTGTTTTATTCAAGATAGGGTCTAGTCTAGGCTGACCTAGAATTTATAGCAATCCACTATCTCTGCCTCCCCAGTGCTGGGATTAAAGGTGTGTGGCACCATGTGTGGCTCAACAGACTTTTAATTTTATTTTTAAATGTATTTGTTTCTAAGGAGAAAGAGAAAAAGAGGATGGGCTTTCCAGGGCCTCTAACCACTGCAAATGAACTCCAGATACATATGTTACTTTGCACATATGGCTTTATGTTAGTGCTGGGGAATTGAACCTTGGTCATTAGGCTTTGCTGGCAAGTGCCTTAACCACTGAACTATCTCTCCAGCCCCTCAACAGACTTTAAAAAAATGAAAGCATGAATGATAACTCTCTCAGAATTCTGTTTTAGGGCTGGAGGGATGACTTCGTGGTTAATGTGTTCGTTTGGAAAGCCAAAGGTCCCAGGTTTGATTCCCCAGGACCCACATAAACCATATGCATAAGGTGGTTCATGCATCTGGAGCTCATTTGCAGCGGCTGGAGGTCCTAATGCGCCCATTCTCTCTGTGTGTGTATCTCTGTCTCTCTATCTCAAATAAGTAAATAAAACAAAAAAGTATTTTAAAAAAAGAATTCTGTTTTACATTTAGGTGCATGTAGTCTGTTTGGGGTGGGCTAAATGCCAAAGTAAGTACCTTTTTTTTTTTTGGGGGGGTTCAAGGTAGGGTCTCACTCTAGCTCAGGCTGACCTGGAATTCACTAACCTAGTCTCAGGGTGGCCTCAAACTCATGATGATCCTTCTACCTCTGCCTCCCGAGTTCTGGGATTAAAGGCATATGCCATCACACCTGGCCCTTGGTATCTATTAGTACCATTTTACAAAGATGACACTTTCACTGCCAGGGGTCAGCCTATTCTGGGCTTGACTAACCTTCCCTTCGTCAAGGTCGACAAGTGCCCTTTGGCTGAACGCAAAACCAGGTGGGTCACAGCAACTCTGGCCTTGGCTTCAGTCTGCCCCAGTGCTCCATGCTCCAAAAACTTTCCAACCTATTCCAACAAACACACCCTCCTCCAGCCACCTGTAGGTACTGTTTTCTGGGGAAATGGAACTCAGCTGCTTGTCAAATTCCCCAGGATTGTCCTGGGCGGCCTTGAAAGTCATTGGATCCCTCTTGTCTGTCGTTTTCCGTCCGGGAAGTAATCCCTCCGGCTTTCCTCGCAGTCCCATTCTCCATCCACAGAAGTGGCTATACGAGCTGTATGTCAGGCCCTGCCTCGTGATGTCTGTGATTTAGGAGCTGGTTATTCCAGTTTGTGACTTCCTGGGGCTCTTTCCCCTTCTCACTCACTCTGCATCTGCTTTTTATGTGTAAGGAAGCATCTCCCTCAGTGTCTGGGAGGAATAGTAATACTGTTTGTTTAGTGCTTTGCAGTGTACAGAATGACATTACCTATACAAACTTGTTTGAGCCTCCTCAAAGTCCTGCAGAGTAGATTTCATTATTTCCTTTCTCTAGCTAAGGGATGATAAATGACTTGTCTGCGATCACATGGTCAGAATGGGGCCCTGAAGCTAGCTTCAGATTCCAGTCCAGGGTCATTACTATTAACCTTGTTGAAGAATGCAAATTTCCCAACCTTGCTACCCATTAGAAGTCATAGGAAGAGCTGTTTGCAGAGTGGTTGCCTAATACATACAATATAGAGTTACTTACTGTGTCAATTTGATCTGTTTAGGAATCCACAGACATTCCTCCTAAGTGTGTCTCTGAGGTTGCCTCTAGGAAGGATTACCTAAAGGAAGAATCCTTCCCCCAGGGTGAGCCCTTCCCCCAGAGTGGGCAGGCCCCTCTCCGAGGAGGGGGCTGGTTTATCTAAAGAAGCTCTGGGAAGAAAAGTATTCCCTCCTCCCACCTGACTGCCCTTGCTGCTCGCTGTTCTCTGCTTGGTGCTTGCTGCTTTCCAGCATGGACTGAAGAGCAGCGTCTCTCCAGGACGCCTCCAGGCCTCCAGTGCCGGATTGGGACTACTGAGGCATCCAGCCTCGTGGACTAAGCAGCTCCTGGGTTCCTTGACTTTCCGGCCTGCAACCTGCTATTGCTGGACTGTTGTAAGCTAATCCAATAAATTTCCTTTTTTTTTTTTTTTTTGGTTTTCCAAGGTAGTGTCTCACTCTAGCTCAGGCTGACCTAGAATTCACTATGTAGTCTCAGGGTGGCCTCAAACTCTCAGCCATCCTCCTACCTCTGCTTCCCAAGTGCTAGGATTAAAGGCATGTGCCACTACGCCCGGCAATAAATTCCCCCCCCCGTTTCTTTTGTTTATTTTTATTTATTGGCAACAGACAGAGAGAGAAAGAGGCAGAGAGAGAGAGAGAGAGAGAATGGGCATGCCAGGGCCTCCAGCCACTGTAAACAAACTCCAGATGCATGCGCTACCTTGTGCATCTGGCTTACGTGGGTCCTGGGGAATCGAGCCTCGAATCAGGGTCCTTAGGCTTCACAGGCAAGTGCTTAACCGCTAAGCCATCTCTCCAGGCCCCAAATTCCCTTTTAATACAATTCATTCTATCAGTTGTGTTCCTCTAGAGAAACCTGATGTACACTCCATCAACCTGCATACCCTCTAGCCCATGGCTTAGGCCCCACCCAGCAGGATAGATAGCTTTCCACACCTCCAGATGGGCTCTGCTGCCTTCTCCATGGGGCTCTAGGCCTGGGATGGTGATGTCTTTGGATCGCATCAATGGGACTCGCTTGCCCTCTGGCTTCCAGTCCAATGTGAGCTGGGGCCGGGGAGGAAGGAGGCCTGGTATTCTTTTATTTATAGTTTCCTGTCTCCTTGTGCCACAAGGCTCATGGTAAGTCCACAGCTGTGGTTCCTGTTGTCTACCTGATGTTGGCCAGGAAGTTATGTCCACCCTCTGCTCATGCCATTGTTTTCCCATGCCATCATGGAGCTTCCCCTCGAGTTTGTAAGCCAAAATAAACCTTCTTTTCCCAAAAGCTGCTCTTGGTCAGGCGATTTCTGCCAACAATGCAAACCTGACTGCCACAGTAATGTTGGTACCGAGAGTGGGGTCATTTCCTGCTAGACACTTGACTGTGTGGCTTTGGCCTTTTGGAGCTGATTTTCAAGAGGAATGTGGAAGGATTTGAATCCTTGGCCTAAGAGACATTTTGCAGTGCTGTAAGTACAGCTTGATGGACTAGTCTGGTCAGAGTTGAAAGACCTGAATGCAGTAAGAACTATGGACTGTGAGGTTTGGCTTAGGAGGGTGAAAAAGAGCTTTGTCTTGACTGGGCTAGAAGCAGTTTGTGTGAGAGGCTTGCTATTATGTCTGTGTCCTGAGAACTTGTGCAGGGTTGCAGCCAAGCCTAATGACCCGAGTTCAATTTCCCAATACCCACATAAAGCCAAATGCACAAGGTGCTGCATGAGTCTGGAGTTTGTTTGCAGCAGTTGGAGGCACTGACACAGCTATTGTCTATGTCTCTCACTGTCTCTCTGTCTGTCTCTGCTGGGTGTGGTGGCTCATGCCTTTAATCCCAGCACAGGGGAGGTAGAGGTAAGAAGGTTGCTGTGAGTTGGAGGCCAGCCCGAGATTATGTAGTGAATTCCAGGTCAGCCTAGGCCAGAGCAAGGCCCTACCTCAAAACAAAACAAAGGATAAGATGGGCTGGAGGGATGGCTTAGCAGTTAAGATGTCTGCCTACAAAGCCAAAGGACCCAGGTTTGATTCCCTAAGATCCACGTTGGCCAGATGCACAAGGGAGTGCACGTGTCTGGAGTTAGTTTGCAGTGGCTAGAGGCCCTGGTGCACCCATTCTCTCTCTCTCCCCCTCTTTTTCTGTCAAATAAATAAATAAATAAATAAAGGATAAGACGGGAGGCAAAGGTAGGAGGATCACTGTGAGTTCAAGACCATCCTGAGACTACACAGTGAGTTCCAGGTCAGCCTGGGCTAGAGAGAGACTCTACAAAAAAAGAAAGAAAGAAAAAAGAGGGAGGGAGGGAAGAAGGGAGGGAGGGAAGAAAGAAGGACGGAAGGAAGCAAGGAAAGAGCCGGGTATGGTGGGGCATGCCTTTAATCCCAGCACTCGGGAGGCAGAGGTAGGAGGATTGCCATGAGTTCAAGGCCACCCTGAAACTACATAGCTAATTCCAGGTTAGCCTGGACCAGAGTGAGACACTACCTCGAAAAACCAAAAAAAAAAAAAAAAAGAAAGAAAGAAAGAAAGAAAGAAAGAAAGAAAGAAAGAAAGAAAAAGGGTGGGAGAGATGGCTTAGCAGTTAAGGCGTTTGGCCTGTCTGCAAAGCCAAAGGCTCCCAGTTTGATTCTCCAGGACCCACATAAGCCAGATGCACAAGGTGGTGCATGTGTATGGAGTTTGTTTGCAGTGGCTGAAGGCCCTGGCATGCCCATTCTCTCTTGCTCACATAAATAAATAAAAAATATTTTTTTAAAAAAGGATAAGAGTAAAATATGCCTGATATTCTTAGGTGAAATTATATAGCAATTTACTTTCAAGAGTTTATTTCATCTATACAACAGTATCTTTCGAATCAGGGTATCATGTAGCCCAGGCTGGCCTTAAACTCACTCTGTACTCAAGGATGACCTTAAACTCCTGATTCTTCTTCTTCACTGCTGCAGTTATAGGCACCACTACATCTTACATCTGGCCTGTAAAAGTGGTTTCAATTTTTTTTTTTGGTTTTCCGAGGCAGGGTCTCACTCTAGCTGGAATTCATTATGTAGTCTCAGGGTGGCCTCGAACTCATGGCAATCCTCCTACCTCTGCCTCCCAAGTGCTGGGATTAAAGGTGTGCACCATCACACCTGGCTATTAAAAGTGGGTTTTAAGAGTCCACAAATTGACTTATAAACATAGATATATAAATTCATAGTCACTGGAATGATAAAGACAGAATAGTTGTAAAATGTTAAGATCATTTTCCTCAGCCTGTTCAATACTATCTTCAACAAGTTTTATAGCACAGAGAAAAAAATCACTATTGATTTATTCTTTTTTTAGTATTTTTTTGCATGTGACATTGTGTGTGGGGTGCATGCAGGTCCACATGCATGTGTGTGGGGGCAGAGGTTGACACTGGGTGACTTCCTCTGTTGCTCCCCCCTTTATTTATCGAGACAGGGTCTCAAGCCTAGAGCTCTCTAATTTGACCAGTCTAGCTAGCGAGCTTGTCCTGGGGATCCACTGCCTCTGCATCCCCAGTGGGTTGCCACACCCATTAAAAACCAGATGTGGGGGACTAGAGAGATGGCTAAGTGGTTAAGGCACTTGTATGCAAACCTAATGACCTGAGTTTGATTCCCCAGTACCCACACAAAACCAGATGTTCAAAGGGGCACATGGATGTGGAGTTTGTTTGCAGCAGCTAGAGGCCCCGGCGTGTCCATTCACTCTCCTTTTTTCTCTCTGTGTCTTTCTCTCTCTGATGGGAAATAAATACATAAAACTATATTTTAAAAAATAAAAGAAAGGGCTGGTCAGACGTCTTAATGGTGAAGGAGCTTGCCTACAAAGCCAAAGGACCCAGGTTCGATTCCCCAGGACCCTAGTCTTCTATGGTGAGATGATACAAGGTGGAGGTAGGAGAATCCCCCCTGACGCTCAGGGTATGCTACCTGCTGAACACAGTGGTGAACAATGAGAGACCCTGCCTCAAACAAGGTGGTAGAAAGCCAGGCATGGTGTTGCACACCTCTAATCCCAGCTCTTTGGAGGCTGAGGTAGGAGGATTGCAGTGAGTTAGAGGCCAGCCTGGGGCTACAAAGTGAGTTCCACATCAGCCTGGGCTAGAGTCAGACTCTTTCTCAGAAAAACAAAACAAAACAAAACAAAACAAAACAGAAAAGGTTGAAGGCAAGGACCAACACCCAAGATTGTCCTCCATGCACATGCAGTGGTATATGTGTGCCCACAGTTGCACACACACACACCCCAAAACCTTTCAATTCTTTGCATTCTACTACTTCCATAACTGAAAAAGTGGGCAACAGAAAATCATTTATAGTGCTGGAGAAAAGGCACTTGCTTGCAAAGCCTGCTGCCCTGGGTTCTATTCCCTAGGACCCATTTAAAACCAGATACACAAAGTGGTGCATGCATCTGGAGTTTGTTTGCAGTGGCAAGAGGCCCTGGTATGTCCATATATCCTCTCTCATTCACTGTCTTTCTGTGTGCAAATAAATAAATATTTTTTAAAAAGAAAATCATGGGCTGGAGAGATGGCTTAGCAGTTAAAGCACTTGCCTGCAAAGCCTAAGAACTCATGTTCAAATCTCCAGGTCCCATGTAGCCAGATGCAGTGCGGCAAGGGTGCAATGTTGCACATGTGCACAAGGGGGAGCATGCATCTGGAGTTTGTTCATAGTGGCTGAAAGCCCTGGTGTGCCCATTCTCTCTCTCTCTAAGTGTGGTTGAAAATGTAACAAACTGGAAGGTACACTACCCTTTTAAACCTATAAAAGTAATCATCATATTCATTTCAGTAATAAAGGACTTTGAGAGATTGCTGGGAGACTCCAGAGCTTTTGCAATCATTTCTTCAATGATCCAGGGGACTGGTGAATGGAGCAGTGTGCTGGTGGAGATTTCCACATTTGACTTTCTGCCTAGATGGTCTTTACCACATGATAGGTATGTAGTTAGGCAATATATAATTGGTATTTTTAGAATTCTAAGAAAAACTGCCACTGGATAAGATTTAAAGTATACTCAATCTTTTGGAATTTCTGGCCTAAATTAGAAAACTGTTGAAAGACAAAATTTCAAGCCTCATTGTTGATTGAGATTGGAAAGGATTGAGAATCTAGTTCAGTAGGTATAGTGCTGGGCCAGCAAGGCCCTGATTCAATTTCCAGCACACAAAAAAATAAAAATAAAATAAAATGGAAAGAAAGGAACTTGGTATCTGTCCTTTAAAAAGCTAGGCAGGTGACATATCTGTTATGGGAAAAACCAACCACCCTCTAATTGAACTGCAGGCCCACTCCATGGGTGGGAATTCATGCCTGGTACTAAAAACCTAGTCAAAAGCCTATGGCTAGGGAGGTCATAAGCCTTAGGGAGTAACAACTACTGTTGATTTGGGAAAGGGATATATTATGTCCACCAAACTGCTCTCCAAACACTTATGTTTCTGCACATATATTAATGCTACTCTCATTTTTTGGTTAGAGAAGCTTCTCTTTTCAGATGGTGGTGACCACTGAGGTGATTCAAAATTCACCACAGGGGCTGGGGAGATGGCTTAGTGGTTAAGGCGTTTGCCTGCGAAGTCAAAAGATCCCAGTTCGATTCTCCAGGACCCATGTATGCCAGATGCACAAGGGGCACATGCATCTGGAGTTGGTTTGTAGTGGCTGGAGGCCCTGGCGTGCCCATTTTCTCCCTCTCTCTCTCTCTTTCTCTGCTTCTTTCCCTCTCTCAAATAAATAAATAAATAAATAAATAAATAAATAAATAAATAAATATATTTTAAAATTTTTACCATAGGGGCTGGAAAGATGGGTTAGCAGTTAAACACTTGCCTGTGAAGCCTAAGGACGCTGGTTCAAGGCTCAATTCTCCAGGACCCATATAAGCCAGAAGCACAATGGGGTGCACACATCTGGAGTTCGTTTGCAGTGACTGGAGGCCCTGGCACTCCCATTATCTCTCTCTACCTGCCTATTTCTGTATTTCTCTCTCTCTCTTTCAAATAAATAAATAAATAAATAATAAAATAAAATAAAATAAAAATTTACCATAGAGGCTGGGGAGATGGCTTAGTGGTTAAGGCGTTGGCCTGCGAAGCTTAACCACCTGGGTTTGGTACTCTAGTACCCACATAAAGCCAATGCACAAAGTGGCACATGTATCTAGTGTTTGTTTGCAGTGGCTAGAGGGCCTGATGCACCCATTTTTTCTCTCTCTACTTGTAAATAAATAATATTTTTTTGAGGAAGGGCCTTACTCTAGCTCAGGCTGGCCTGGAATTTACTATGTAGTCTCAGGGTGGCCTTGAACTCACAGCGATCCTCCTAACTCTAGCTCCCAAGTGCTGGGATTAAAGTCATACGCCACCATGTCCGGCTTTATAATTAAAAACAAAAACAAAACAAACAAAAAAAACACCATAGCTGGGTGTGGTGGTGCATGCCTTTAGTCCTAGCACTTGGGAGGCAGAGGTAGGAGGATTGCTGTGAGTTCAAGGCCACCCTGAGACTACATAGTGAATTCCAGGTCAGCCTGAGCTACAGTGGGACCCTACTTTGAAAAACCAAAAAAAAAAAAAAAAAAAGTGACAGTGGAGTGCTCAGCAGAGACATCTCTATCACACTTTCCAAGGCTCAAGGTCTATTGCGGGAAAGGTGGTGGAAAGAATGTAAGAGCAAAAGGAAGGGTAGGACTGCTTATAATTCTGTCTTCCAGACACAAAATGGCCTGGATATACATGACCTTACAGCATTGATGCTAGGTATGCAAGATCTGCATAATAGCGTAGAAAAAAATCATGCCATCAAATTAGAAGAGAGACTAATTGGAAAGGAGAAGGGATTCAGTGGAAGGTGGATTTGTGAGGGAGAAAATGATGATGGTGGGAGGGAATTATCCAGGTTTATTGTCTATACTTATGGACGTTGTCAATAAGAAGGTGGTTTTTTTTTTTTTTTTTTTTTTTTTTTCAGGTATGGTCTCACTCTAGCCAAGGCTGACCTGGAATTCACTATGTAATCTCAGGGTGGCCTCAAGCTCATGGCCATCCTCCTACCTCTGCCTCCCAAGTGCTAGGATTAAAGGCGTGTGTCACCATTCCCAGCTGAATAAAAAGTTTATAAAAGAATAAAATCCAGCCATGGTGGCATATGCCCGCAATCTCAACACGCAGGAGGCTGAGGTAGGAGGATCATGAGTGTGAGGCCATCCTAGAATAAATAAGTTCCAAGTTATTCTGGCCTACACAGGGTTGCCATGTCTTAAAAGAAAGAGAAAGGAAGAAAGAAAGAAAGAAAGAAAGAAAGAAAGAAAGAAAGAAAGAAAGAAAGAAAGAAAGCGAAAAGAAAAGAAAAAAAGAAAGAAGGAAGAAAGAGACAAAGAAAGAGGGCTGGACAGATAGTTCAGCAGTTAAGGTGCTTGCTTGCAAAGTATAATGGCCCAAGTTCAGTTTCCTAGGACCCACGTAAAGCCAGATGCACAAGGTAATGCATGCATCTAGAGTTCATTTGCAGTGGCTAGAGGCCCTGGCACACCCATTCTCTCCCTCTCTCTCTCTCTCCTTCAAAATAAATAAATAAATAAAAATATTTAAAAGACAGCAAGCCTTGGTGCTTGTGGTGAGAAGGACTCTGCTGCTGCTGATGTGAGCCTGAGGCAGACACGATGAAGAGCGCTTTACATCTCCATGTCCTAGACCACATCTCAAACAATGCGGAGTCACAAGGACACTCAGTGTGGCAAGACTAGAATGTTGTCAGATGGACTCTCCAACCAAGAGCCTTATTGTGAAGCATATTCTGCTGCACTGCTCATCCCACTGCCAAGCCCAGCCTTCTCCATGTGATTGGAGAGACCACGGTGGAGCCGTGTGTACTGATATTGGTCCATCTTCTGACTTGAGGCTGGGCCGAGTATTCCAGCTGATGTCACTCACTCTGGAATGTGTACTCGTCTGTCCTGTGGTTTATCTTTTCAGTAGATCTTCAAATAATTGAAATTGAGGCCAATTCCTTTCTCATGAGATAGAATGGAAGTACAAACATTTTTTCTATAACCTTCTGGAACTCATGCATTTTTTGTGTATTGGCAAATGCCTTAAAATGTTTTCTGGAAGGTCAGGTGTAGTGGTGCACTCCTTTAAGCCTAGCAGTTTTTATAAAAGAATAAAATCCAGCCATGGTGGCATATGCCCGCAATCTCAACACGCAGGAGGCTGAGGTAGGAGGATCATGAGTGTGAGGCCATCCTAGAATAAATAAGTTCCAAGTTATTCTGGCCTACACAGGGTTGCCATGTCTTAAAAGAAAGAGAAAGGAAGAAAGAAAGAAAGAAAGAAAGAAAGAAAGAAAGAAAGAAAGAAAGCGAAAAGAAAAGAAAAAAAGAAAGAAGGAAGAAAGAGACAAAGAAAGAGGGCTGGACAGATAGTTCAGCAGTTAAGGTGCTTGCTTGCAAAGTATAATGGCCCAAGTTCAGTTTCCTAGGACCCACGTAAAGCCAGATGCACAAGGTAATGCATGCATCTAGAGTTCATTTGCAGTGGCTAGAGGCCCTGGCACACCCATTCTCTCCCTCTCTCTCTCTCTCCTTCAAAATAAATAAATAAATAAAAATATTTAAAAAGACAGCAAGCCTTGGTGCTTGTGGTGAGAAGGGACTCTGCTGCTGCTGATGTGAGCCTGAGGCAGACACGATGAAGAGCGCTTTACATCTCCATGTCCTAGACCACATCTCAAACAATGCGGAGTCACAAGGACACTCAGTGTGGCAAGACTAGAATGTTGTCAGATGGACTCTCCAACCAAGAGCCTTATTGTGAAGCATATTCTGCTGCACTGCTCATCCCACTGCCAAGCCCAGCCTTCTCCATGTGATTGGAGAGACCACGGTGGAGCCGTGTGTACTGATATTGGTCCATCTTCTGACTTGAGGCTGGGCCGAGTATTCCAGCTGATGTCACTCACTCTGGAATGTGTACTCGTCTGTCCTGTGGTTTATCTTTTCAGTAGATCTTCAAATAATTGAAATTGAGGCCAATTCCTTTCTCATGAGATAGAATGGAAGTACAAACATTTTTTCTATAACCTTCTGGAACTCATGCATTTTTTGTGTATTGGCAAATGCCTTAAAATGTTTTCTGGAAGGTCAGGTGTAGTGGTGCACTCCTTTAATGCCTAGCAGTTGGGAGGCAGAGGTAGGAGGATCACCACTGAGTTCAAGGCCACCCTGAGACTACATAGTGAATTCCAGGTCAGCCTGAGCCTACAGTGAAACTACCTCAAAACCACCCCCCCACGAAAAATGTTGTCTGGAGGCTGGAGTGTGGCATTGCACTTGTCTAGCATGCATGAGGCCCTGGGTTTTCATTTGTAGCACTGGAGGAAAAATTAAAAAAAAAAAAAAAAAAAAGAAAAGAAAAGAAATAAAGATGGGATGAAGGAAGGGATGGAGGGAGGAAAAAACTTTTCTGAGCTTTTTGTTTGTTTGTTTTTTCAAGATAGGGTCTCACTCTGAAATTCACTATGTAGTCTCAGGGTGGCCTTGAACTCATGGCGATCCTCCTACCTCTGCCTCCCGAGTGGTGGGATTAAAGATGTGTGCACCACGCCTGGCTCTGAGCTTGTTTTTGAAACTATAGATAGGCTAACTTCTTCAAAGTATGTAGTCTTTGCCAAGCAACTTGGATGAGAAGAACATTCCCAGCTAGGACCGAGAGGCACCCTGCAGAATTGGCAGCCCGTCTGGTCGTGTTGACTTTTAGAGGAAGATAGCTCCGCATGTTGGCCAGCCTGCACCCGTGCCAAAGTCCTTGTCAACTGCCCTGTCTACTGCTGTGAATGCCTTCAACTTCCTCCAAGCCAGGACCCATCTTTTCAAGAGGTCTTATCAAATAATTTGTGTGTGTGTATGGTGTGTATGTGTGTGTGTGTGCAGGTGTATGTGGAGGCCAGAAATCAACATTGAACAACTATCTTCCTCAATCTCTAGCTTGTTTTGTTTTGTTTTGTTTTGTTTTGTTGAGGTAGGGTCTTGCTCTAGCCCAGGGTGACCTGGAATTCACTCTGTAGTCTCAGGGTGGCTTCAAACTCATGGTGACCCTCCTACCTAGTGCTGGGATTTAATCCCAAATGCTGGGATTAAAGGCATGTGCCATCACGCCTGGCTTTCCAGTTTGTTTTTTGTTGTTACATATGTATGTGTGTGATGTGAGTGTGTGTGTGTAAGCACATGTATGTATGTGGTCATGTACACCTGTGTGCATGGATGTGGATGCCAGATGTTGAGTGCATTCCTCAGTTGCTCTCTATATTATTGTGGTGGTTTGATTCAGGTGTCCTCCATAAACTTAGGTGTTCTGAAAGCTGGGTTCCCAGCTGAAGGAGATTTGGGAATTAACGCCTTCTGGAGGGAGTATATTGTTGGGGATGGGCTTATGGGTATTATAGCCAGTGTTCCCTTGCCAGTGTTTGGCATACTCTCCTGATCCTGTTGTCCACCTGATGTTGGCCAGGGGGTGATGTTCACCCTCTGCTCATGCCATTGTTTTCCCCTGCCATTGTGGCGCTTCCCCCTTGAGCTTATAAGCCAAAATAAACTTTTTCCCCCCACAAGCTGCTCTTGGTCAGATGATTTCTATCAGCAGTATGAACCTGACTGAAACAGTATAGTTGGTACTGAGAGTGGGGTTGTTGCTGGACACCTGACTGTGTGGCTTTGGCCTTTTGGAGCTGATTTTCAAGAGGAATGTGGAGGGATTTGAAAACTTGGCCTAAGAGATGCGGGTGAGAAAGAGCTTTGCCTGGACTGGGCTAGAAGCAGTTTGTGTAGGAGGCTTTTTGTTATGCCTGTGTCCTGAGAACTTGTGCAGGGTTGCAGTGTGTAGAAATGGACTGATGTGTTCAGAGGGATATGGCACAGAAAAAATGAAATCTTCGGGTGAAACTGCCACTCATTCAGCTACAACTGAGAGATTACAACCATTGAGATTGGGCCAGTTGACCTGCATTTGGACAACAGAAAGAATGTAGACTCAGCCGGGCATGGTGGTGCATACCTTTAATCCCAGCACTTGGGAGGCAGAGATAGGAGGATGGCTGAGAGTTTGAGGCCACCCTGAGACTATAGTGAATTCCAGGTCAGCCTGAGCTAGAGTGAGACCCTAACTCGAAAAACCAAAAAAAAAAAAAAAAAAAAAAAAAAAGTAGACTCTTTTGAAGGGACCTGAATGTTCAAGGAATGTCCTGTTCTTCAAAGTCTGCTTTATTCCCCCTGTATTAACAAATTGGCACCCTGCCTGGTATTGTGGAGTATAACAAATGCAGGAAAGAGAGGGTCATTGAGTTTGCAATGCAGTCTTGTGTTTTGTAAACGGCCATGGGCAGTGTGAAGTAGGTTTGCTGGATGCCTGCATGGAGACCCGATGGAGCTGTGAGGATGGACTGTGGGTTGCAGTGGAGACTTAGTGGAGACACTGGGACCATGAGATGGCTGCTTAAGGAGAGCTGCTAGCCCGGGATGAAGTTTTCCAGGATTGTGAATAGTTTAGCTGGATTGGGCAGAACTTGCTGGTTGGAGACTTGTCATTGACAGAACTTGTTGCTGCCCTGGCCCTGGTTGTTTTTTTTTTGGGGTCTCACTGGTCCAGGCTGACCTGGAATTAATTAGTCTCAGAGTTGCTGGACTTCCTGAGTGCTGGGACAGAGTTTGATGTGTGCCCTGGTTGTTTTAAATCTTGTAGTGGTTGAATATTTCTTTGCTATGCCTACTGCCATCTTTTGCAGTATGAGTTCTGTGCCATTATGGGTTTTTAAGGGATTTTTTAGTATTATGGCTCAGTTAAAAGACCTTGGATTATGGGGATGTTTGAACATCATTGGGATTGATAAAAACTATGGGGAGTTTTAAAGTTGGATGAATGCATTGCATTTTACGTCATGTATGGTCATCAGTTTATGGGGTCATCAGTTTGATTCAGGGGTCCCATAAACTTAGGTGGGACAGCCAGCTGATGTGTTTTGGTATGATTCAGGTGTCTCCCATAAACTTAGGTGTTCTGAATGTGTTGTCCACCTTATGTTGGCCAGGGGATGATGTCCACCCTCTGCTCATGCCATCCTCTTCCCTGTGGACCATCCCCTTGAGTCTGTAAGCCAAAATAAACCTCCTCCCCCCCCCCACAAGCTGCTCTTTGTTGGGTGATTTCTTTCAGCAATGCAAACCTGACTGCAACAATTATTATCATAATTTTTTTTCGACGAAGGATCTCGCTCTAGCCCAGGCTGATCTGGAGTTCACTATGTAGTATCAGGCTGGTTTCCAACCTAGGCCTCCAGAGTGCCACCATGCCAGGTATTACCTTATTTTTTTGAGACAGTATCTCTTATTGAACATGGAGCTCACCTAGTCAGCTAGACTAGCTAGCCAGAGAGTCCCAGAGATTCTCTTGTTGTCACCTTCCCAGCGCTGGGATTATAGGCATGTGCCTCAATACCTGGCTTTTCATATAGGTCTAGGGGTCAAACTGAAGTCCTCCAAGCATGTTGCCAGCCGAGCCATTTTCGTGACCCCTGCTCATTTTTGTTGTCGTTGTTTTTTGGTTTTCTTATTTATTTATTTATTTACTTGCAAGCAAAGAGAGAGAAGAGATAGATAGGGAGAGAATGGGCATGCCAGGGCCTCTAGCCACTGCAAACAAACTCCAGACACATGTGCCCCTTGTACATCTGGCTTACGTGGGTACTAGGGAATTAAACCTGGGTCCTTTGGCTTTGCAGGAACGTGCCTTAACCGCTAAGCCATCCCTCCAGCCCCTGTTTTCTCGGTTTTCAAGGCAGGGTCTCACTCTAGCCCAGGCTGACCAGGAATTCATTATGTAGTCTCAGGGTGGCCTCAAACTCACGGCAATCCTCCTCCGAGTGCTGGGATTAAAGGCGTGCGCCACCACGCCTGGCCTGACCTCTGCTTTCTTTTGTTTGCTTTTCTAAGTGCTGGGGGTCAAAGTCAGAGCCTCATATATGCTACACTACTGAAATCCCCACTTGAGGCGTGATAGGTTGTTCTCAACCTCAGAATAGGACAGGTCAGGGCGTGCTTGTTGAACGGGGAGAGAAAGTTAGCGTATACTTAAAGGAAAAGGAAAGATAGTTCTCTTGGGTGGATCCCACTCAATGTGGGGACTTGGAGACAACTAGTTGGGTGACAGTGAATGAGGTGCAACTTCAGTTCAAGGCCTGACAGTTACCACCATAGTTCTGCTGGGATAACAACCGAACAAACCAAACTGCAAGTTGTTTTGGCCAAGTGTGTCCGTCTTCTTGGAAGAGTTACTTGGAGGGATGAAGATCCAAACGTTCCGTTGTGAAAGCAAATGCTTCACTTGCTGGAATCGAGAGCCACAGAGACGCTGTCTCCATTTCTCAGCAGTCAGAAAACCTTAAGAGTCCCAAAGCCCTGAGAATGTTTTTAAGTGTAACTTCTGTTTGATAGCCTCGGAGAGGAAAGTGAGTTCTGCCGTTGTTAACAAAGGTGGCAGCAGCAGCAGCAGTGAGGTGGACCTTGCCAGAGAGGAGCTCACTGGCTTGGGAACAAAAGAATTTGAACTCAGCTTAAAGAGCCGTAGAGAATCCTGATGCTCTTGGTCCAAGCCCACCCGCTAACTGGCCCCAGAAACACTGATTCCATTCGCTAACAGTCCTCAGTGAGGAAGGCTTTCAGCATTCCCTTCATCAAAGCACAAGTGAACATTAAATGTATGATAATGATACTGTTTGACAGTGCTGTAGTCTTTCCAGACTGGATTTCTTTCATCAATCTACACTGTCCGAGATGTGTTTAAGGATGTGATTTATTTATTTATTCAGAGACAGAATCCCACTACATAGTCTAGGTTAGCCTCAAACCAGGATCCTCCTGTCTCAGCCGCCAAATGCTGGGAACACAGTGGCTGTCAACACCATGATGCCAATTCTGTTGAATTTTTTATTTTTATTTGAAATATAAAAATATTTTACTTATTTATTTGACAGAGAAAGAGGGAGAGAGAGAGAGAGAGAGAGAGAGAATGGGTGCGCCAGGGCCTCTAGCCACTGCAAACAAACTCCAGATGCATGGGCCCCCTTGTGCATCTGGCTAATGTGGGTCCTGGGGAATCAGACCTGGGTCCTTTGGCTTTGCAGGCAAATGCCTTAACCACTAAACCATCCCTCCAGCCCTATTTTTTTTGAGGTATGGTCTTGCTGTAGCCTAGGCTGATCTGGAATTTCCTGTATAGTCTCAGGATGGCCTCAAACTCACAGCAATCCTCCTACTTCTGTCTCCCAAGTGCTGGGATTAAAGGTGTGTGCCACCGTGTCCAGCTTCTTTCTTTTTCTTTCTTTCTTTCTTTCTTTCTTTCTTTCTTTCTTTCTTTCTTTCTTTCTTTCTTTATTTCTATGAGAGAAAGGCAGAGAGAAAGAGAGAGACAGAGAGAGAGAGGGAGAATGGGCACTCCAGGGCCTCCAGCCACTGCAAACGAACTCCAGATGCATGTGCCACTTTGTGCATCTGGCTTACATGGGTCCTGGGGGTGTCGAACCGAGGTCCTTTGGCTTTGCAGGTAAGCACCTTAACCACTAAGCCATTTCTCCAGCCCTTCTTTCTTTTTAAAAATATTTTTATTTTTATTTATTTATTTGACTGAGAGAAAGAGGCAGAGAGAGAGAGAGAGAGAGAGAATGGGTGTGCCAGGGCCTCCAGCCACTACAAACGAACTCCAGATACATGTGCCACCTTGTGCATCTGCCTTATGTGGGTCCTGGGGAGTCAAACCTGAGTCCTTTGGCTTTGCAAGCAAGTGCCTTAACTGCTAAGCCATCCCTCCAGCCCAGATTTAGTTTTTTTCTGCCAGGCTTGGTGGTGCATATCTTTAAAATCCCAGCACTCAGGAGGCAGAGGTAGGAGGATTGCTGTGAGTTCCAGGCCAGCCTGAGAGTACATAGTGAATTCCAGGTCAGCCTATGTGCTAGAGTGAGATCCTACCTCAAAAAATCACCACCAAGCCGGGCGTGGTGGCGCACGCCTTTAATCCCAGCACTTGGAAGGCAGAGGTAGGAGGATCGCCGTGAGTTCAAGGCCACCCTGAGAATACATAGTTAATTCCAGGTCAGCCTGGGCCAGAGTGAGACCCTACCTCGAAAAAAAAAAATTTTTTTTCTTAATTTTCCAGTATCCTTGGCTGTCTGTCCCAGCAGCCATCCCAGGAACCACTTCTACCACATTGCATTTAACAGAGAGGTCACTTCCAGCAGGCTAGGTTTTTTCTTTTGTTCTTTAATAAAACATAAAGCAGTTGCAACCACTCACACGGGCTGACGTCAAAGCATATGAAAATGATACCTGTGGATAGCAAAATAGGACCTTGGGACTTTGTGAATCGCTGAAAGCCAGTATTTCCAGTGAACTCCTTATAAAGACTTTAAGCAGTTCAGCATGGACTGTGTTAGCCACAAAATTATGATGTTACTGAAAATGTCAGTCTCCTCTGCTCACCCGTACCATGACTTGGATAATCAACCTTGAAGCATACATACCTCCTTCAGGGTTGAAGGAGGAAATCACGGTGGCTCTGGTTATACAGTTTGACTTTACATTTGTTGGAGAAACCCGTGATGGGTGCATTGTGTACATGTCAGAGCCAGTTCACATACAGGGAGAAACTCCAGGGGCACATGTTTCAAGTCCATCACCTTAACCACTGGGCCATGACCACCTTGGGGCACATGTTTCATCAGCCCTTGTATGTTTCATCAGAATGTAACATACTTACCCCACACACATGCACTTCATAGTTATAACTCTTCAAGTCTTGTGCAATGGATGCACCGCAGACACCTGTGGTCTGAAACAGGAAGGCTCCAGCCCCAGAGTCTCACAGACAAACCAGGGACTGCATGTGCACACCACAGGAGTTTAGCATAGCAAAGATAATATACTATGTATTATTTTTAAAATTAAATTAAATTAATTAATTTATTTGAGAGTGAAGCAGAGAGAGAGAGAAATAGAGAGAGATAGAGAGAGAAAGAGAGAGAGAGAGAGAGAAAGAGAGAGAGAGTATGGGCATGCCAGGGCCTCCAGCCACTGCAAACGAACTCCAGACGCAGGCACCACCTTGTGTATCTGGCTTACGTAGGTCCTGTGGAACTGAACCTGGGTCCTTTGGCTTTGCAGGCAAGCATTTTAACTACAATGCCATCTTTCCAGCCCTATATTATGTATTCTTTTTTATTTTAATTAAATTAATTATTTATGTTTTTTAAAAAATATCCTTTTTATTTTTATTTATTTATTTCATTAGAGAGAGAGAGAGAGAATGGGCATGCCAGGGCCTCTAGCCACTGCAAACGAACTCCAGACACATGCACCACCATGTGCATCTGGCTTACGTGGGTCCTGGGGAATTGAGCCTTGAACCGGGGTCCTTAGGCTTCACAGGCAAGCGCTTAACCACTAAGCCATCTCTCCAGCCCTATTTTTGGTTTTTTGAGGTAAGTTCTCACTCTAGCTCAGGCTGACCTGGAATTTACTGTGTTGTCTCAGGGTGGCCTTGAACTCTTGGCAAGCCTCCTGCCTCTGCCTCTCAAGTGCTGGGATTAAAGGCGTGTGTCACTGTGCCCAGCCCCTTTTATTTTATTTTTATTTGAGAGAGAGAGAGAAAGAATGGGCACACTAGGGCCTCCAGCCACAACAAACAGACTCCAGATGTATGTGCCACCTTGCGCATCTGGCTTATGTGGGTCCTGGGGAATAGAACCTGGGTCCTTTGGCTTTGCAGGCAAGTACCTAAACTGTGAAGCCATCTCTCCAGCCCTGTATTATGTATTCTTACTTATTTAGAATCATGATGGTCAATCTCACCAGTCTGTAGTGCCTTGCACTGTTCATCCTGACAGCGCTGAGGTACTAGGTCCACAGGGTAGATTTTAGACCCCTTCTATCTTGTGACTCTGCCACCCAGAAATGGCTTGCAGGCCATCCCTTGCAAAAATGATCAGTCCAGCTGGGCGTGGTAGCGCACACCTTTAATCCCAGCACTTGGGAGGCAGAGGTAGGAGTATCGCTGTGAGTTCGAGGCCACCCTGAGACTACAAAGTTAATTCCAGGTCAGCCTGGGCCAGAGTGGTGAGACCCTACCTCGAAAAACCAAAAAAAAAAAAAGACCAGTCCAAAATCCCACTAAAGAGTAGGATCTGCCATTATTCAAAAAAGTAGGTTTACATAATTCTTATTCAGAATATCTTGAATTTTGATTGACCCTCTCCCCTGCCCTTCTTTTACACATTCTCTTCCCCTGGCTTCACTTAGGCCTTCCCCCTTCCTGTAATCTGTTCTTCTACTTTCATGTATACAATACCATCCCCTTAAGTCCTTCCCTCTCCTTCCTCCCTTATAGCCTTTTTCTAGCCTACTGGCCTCTGCTATTGGTTTTTGGTTCCAGTTCACACATAAGTCTATACATTTGTAGCTAGGATCTACATATGAGAGAGAATAGGCAACGTTTGGCTTTCTGGGCCTGGGTTACCTCACTTAGTATAATCCTTCTCAGATCCATCCATTTCCCTGCAAATTTCATAATTTCATTTTTCTTTACTGCTGAATAGAACTCCATTGTGTAAATGTACCACATCTTTATTATACATTCATCTGTGGAGGGACACCTTTTTTGAATAATGGCACATCCAGAAGCCATAGATTGTTACTAGAAAATTTTCAGTGCCAGGGATGAGATATCGTCCAGTGAGTTGTTGGCCAGGGAGGTCCCTGTTGCCTACAAAATATTATAGGCTATTGCCAAGGCCCTTGGTTTCCCTTGAGAACAGATGGTAAGACCCTATTGCTGAAGACTTCACTTGCCTGAGTGGCAAGGTCACTGAGAAATCGAGCTGGTGCTGAGCAGAAAACCTTCTCCCTGTAGACCAGCCAACTGAAAGCTGGAAAAAGCTGCACTGCATGCAGCCATATGGGAGACAGAAACTATTAGCAGTGAAAATAGTGGATTCTGGAAACCTCAAGTTTGGCCAGACAGGCCGAATGACTGAACGGGTACAATAGTGGCATGTCTGCTCTGGGGGAAACCAACTGCTTTCTAAGTGGACTGAAGGTCTACTCTATGGGAAAAAATACATGCCTGGTACTGAAAAACCTAATCAAAAGCCTATGGCAGGGGAGGTCATGAGCCTTAGGGGTATAAAGCCTGCTCTTGTCTGGCTAAATGTATATATTATTCTCACCAAACTGCCCTGAAAGCACTATACTTAATGTTCATATTCATATATTAATGCTTTTACTTCTGGTTAGAGAAGCTTCTCTTTTCAGATGGCGATGACCACTGGGATGACCCAAAAGGCAACATAGTGCTGAGAAGAAGGGATAGAGTAGTGCCCAGCACTGAAACATCTCTATCACACCCTCCAAGGCTTAGGGTCCATTGCAGAAGAGGTGGCAGAAAGAATGTAAGAGCCAAAGGAAGGGTACCACTCCTTACAATGTAACTGTCCAGACAGAAATTGGCCTCCATATCCATGACCTCGCAGTGCCTAGCAATACCTTCACAAGACACTCATAATAGGAGAAAAAGATGATGACATCAAATTAAAAGAGAGACTAATGGAGAGAGGGAGGGGATATGATGGAGAATGGAGTTCTAAAGGGGAAAGGGGGAGGGGAGGGAAATATCATAGTTTATTGTCTGTAAGTATAGAAGTTGTCAATAAAAATTTTTAAAAAATATTTATTTATTTATTTATTTAAGAGATATAAAAATAGGCAGGTAGAGAGAGAGAGAGAGAGAGAGAGAGAGAATGGGCACTCCAAGGCCTCCAGGCACTGCTAAAGAACTCCAGATGCTTGTGCCCCCTTGTACACCTGGTTTTTGTGGGTCCTGGAGAATCCAGCCTTGAACTGGGGTCCTTAGGCTTCACCGGCAAGCGTTTAACCACTAAGTCATCTCCCAAGCCCCTAAAAATAAATTTTTTTAGAAGATTCAATGCAATTCCCCCCCCACAAAAAAAGAGTAGGATCTGCAAAGACAAGTGTACTGCAGTCATCTGGATGTGGCTCCCTGTGTGCAGTCAGCACCTACCAGGTCCTGAGGGAGTCTGCAAGCTCCATGCCCCAGCCCTGCCTCCTGCAGTACTGTTATAAAGTGGTAGAACACAGTGTCACTACATTGACGCTCATATTTGGAAGCAAGAACCTTTAACCCCTGAGAAATCTCTTCAGCCTAGCCATTCGTATTTGGAAGAGAAAAACAGAAGACACACAATACTCTCAGGTCAATAGCAAATTTGAAATCTTTTAGTCATTCACCCCTTCAATTGAGTCATAATTTTACTCTGGAAGGATTTTTCTATTGTGTTCTGTGGTCCCTGGATCCATCCTCTGACGTGGTCTTCATTGAACACCTTGGCTATGACAAGTAATTTGAGAGGATGCCCTCTGTGGTGGTTTGAATAGATGTCCCCCAATATATTCAGTGCTTTATTAGTTTGTTGTTTGTATCTGCAGCCACCTGGCTGGAGGCAGTGTCACTGGGAGGTGTGGTGGTGGGTTTGAGATTTCAATCTAAAGATATGCAAAGTGTGCCTAGTTGGAGTTCCTGAGGTGTGCTGTGCTGTGTGGCTTTTGGCTTTTGGTTTTGCTCTCTGTGTTTGGTCCTATGAAAGCAGGCCAGCTTCTTCTGCCATTATGGAACTTCCCCTGGATCTGTAAGCTTTAATAAATATCTCTTTGCCTGGTCTGGAAGTTCATCTCAGCGAATTTGAAGCTGTCTGCTACACCCTCCTTTAGCGCAAGATTGGGGCTCAAAGTATGAGCAGGTGAAATTTTCTTTTAACCTGTATTCAACTTTGTGGGCTTCTCGTCTCTTTACTTCTAGTCACTTCCATATTGTTTTTTAATCTTTTATTTATTGATTTGAACCAGGGCCTCTAGCCACTGCAAGCGAATTCCAGGTGTGCATTTGGCTTATGTGGGTACTAGAAAATCGAACCCAGGCCTTGGGCTTCTCAGGCAAGTGCGTTAACCACTAAACCATCTCCCCAGCCCCCACATTTTATATTTTCAAATTATTTATTTATTATTTATTTGAGAGAGAGAGAAAAAAGGAGGGAGAGAATGGGCTTGCTAGGGCCTATAGCCACTGCAAAAAAATTCCAGACACATGTGCTATTTTGTGCATCTGGCTTTACATGGGTACCTGGGAATTGAACCTGGGTCCTTTGGCTTTGCTGCCAAGTGCCTTAACCGCTAAACCATCTCTCCAGTCCTCAGATTTCTTTTGAAACAAGGTCTCAACAAGGCTAGCTTGATGCTCTATGTAGCCCAGGTTGGCCTCAGAATCATGGTGATCTTCCTGCCACAACCCCAAGGCCTGTGATTATAGGCATATGCCCCCATACTTGGCTTAGTTTCCATTTTTCTTTCTCCTTCCCTCCCTCCCTCTCTTCCTCCCTTTCTTCTTCCCTCCCTCCCTCCCTTCCTCCCTTCCTTCCTTCTTTCCTCCCTCCCTTTCTTCCTTCTTTCCTCCCTCCCTCCCTCCTTCCTCCCTCCCTCCCTCCCTTCCTTCCTTCCTTCCTTCCTTCTTCTCTCTCCCTCCCTCCCTTACTTGTTTCAAGCGAGGTTTTGCTCTAGCCCAGGCTGACCTGGCACTTACTCTGTAGCCCAGGCTGGCCTTGAACTCACAGAGATCCTCCCACCTCAGCCTCCTGAGAACCTGAGATTACAAACACACACCATTTTACCTGATTCTAGGCATAGTTTTCTCTTTTAACTTCCTTTTTGTTTCTTTTTTCAAGTAGGGTCTCACTCTAGCCTAGGCTGACATGGGGCTCCAGGCTGGCCTCAAACTCACAATGATCCTCCTACCTCTGCCTCCTGAGCACTGGGATTGAAGACGTGCCACTACGCCTGTCTCTTTTATCTTAATGGGGGTGGCGGCCTTCCAGCTCTCAGATGTCGGTTGAGGATCATGTCCTTAATGTGGTCTTTAATGAGCAAAGCTCAGTCAGTTCGTTCTACTAGAAATTTTCTTGGGATTGTGTTAAACAAAATCTTGTTTATTCTCATATCTTCCAGCTCAGAGTCTAATGAAAGTTGCTTTTCCAACTTTGCTCAACTCTGAATTTCTGGATGACCTCTGTTCCTTTTCCCAGCAGCCAAATGCTTTTCCACTGAGCCATCCCCGCTCTATTCTCTTTCCCTCTTTCTCCTGTGCAAATTTCCTGTCTAATGCAGCCAGTAGTGACCAATGCACACTTACACATACGTTGGTTTCCAGTTTCCTCCACAGAGCCACAAGTTCAATAAGCACAGGTGACAATAGAAGCTTTTCTTTTTCTTTTTAGCCACTGTATTACATTGGGCCTCCAGCCTCCCACTGTGCCATGCCTGTTGCCTTGTTGCCAGCTACTTGATGTGCGGATTTCATCATCTTGTCCTTTGTTTCTGGAGAGCGCTTTCATCTTAATTGCTGTATTCATTGGAATGAAAAGGTCTGGTGAATGTTACAAACCACAGTGCTTGCTTTGACCCCACTAGGTATTTCTTGCTGCCATCAGAGTCCCAGGACAGTCAGTAGAACCACGGGACCAGCTTCCCTCTACGTGAGCCTCTGCCATCTTCTCAGGCTGCAGACTTCCTCTCTGCCCTGGAGGACAGATGAGAGAGCGTGAATCATTTTGTAAGAATTTTTAAAGACGCCATCTCAATGCAGGGCATAACACATTTATCTATATTCCACTCGCCACGAGGTAGCCCAATTCAAGCGAGAGGTATTACACAAATGCTGGATGGAGACTGGAACATCAGCCAGTGCTTGCTAAGGGCTGCGCCTCTGTCCTTCCGCTAGAGAGCTACCGGATCATGTTTGCTGGATTCCTCTGGGTAGGTTTCTGTCCCCTCCTTTGTGCTCAGGTAAACAGTTATTACTTCCTGTTGCTGTTTTTGTTTTGTTTTGTTTGTGAGACAGGATCTCATGTATCCCAGCCTGGCCTTGAACTGCAACTCATTATGTAGCCACACATGACTGAACTTTCTGATCCTCTTGCCTGCCAGTTACCAAGGGCTGGAATCATGCGGCGCTGGGGACTGAAACCTGGGCTTGTAGGCAATCTCTATACTAACTGAGCTACATCTCCAGCAACTCAGCAGGAGGGTTTTTTTTTCCCTATGTCTCATTAAAAAAATATTTTATTATATTTATTTATTAGAGACACAGAGAGAGGGGAGAAGAGAGAGAGAGAGAGTGAGAATGGGCACGCCAGGCCTCTAACCACTGCAAACGAACTCCAAACACATTCACCACCATGTGCATCTGGCTTACGTGGGACCTGGAGAATGAAACTAGGGTCCTTAGGCTTCGCAGGTATATGCCTTAACCGCTAAGCCATCTCTCCAGCCTCTGTGTCTCATTTTTTAAAAATTTTTTGTTTATTTTTATTTATTTATTAGCAATAGACAGAGCGAGACAGAAAGAGAGAGAGAGAGACAGAGAGAGAGGATGGGTGCACTAGGGCCTCCAGCCACTGCAAACGAACTCCAGATGCATGCACCACCTTGTACATCTGGCTTACGTGGGTACTGGGGAATTGAGCCTCGAACTGGGGCCCTTAGGATTCATAGGCAAGCGCTTAACCACTAAGCCATCTCTCCAGCCCCTGTGTCTCATTTTTAAAAGACAACTTCTATACTCACAGACAATAAACCATGATAATTCCCTGCGCTCCCCCTTTCCCCTTCAGAACTCCACTCTCCATCATATCCCCTCCCTCTCTCCATCAGTCTCTCTTTTATTTTGATGTCATCGTCTTTTTCTCCTATTATGAGGGTCTTGTGAAGGATTGCTAGGCACTGTGAGGTCATGGATATCGAGGCCAATTTCTGTCTGGACAGTTACATTGTAAGGAGTGGTACCCATTCTTTCTGCCACCTCTTCCGCAATGGACTCTGAGCCTTGGAGGGTGTGACAGAGATGCTTCAGTGCTGGACACTCCTCTGTCACTTCTAGGAGGTTTTTGCTTTTGGGTAAATTTCAGAGACACTTACCTAGTCCTTAGTTCCCAGGTGCCATGGCCTGCAGGTGCAATAAAATTATGAACATTTTTAATTGTTTTACGTGGTTATCACATTACATGCCTATAACCAACCCAGATTTTAGAATTAGCCTCCCCATGTTATTTCTCCATCTTCTCAGGGAAAATGAAGAAAAGGGCAGATTGGACATTTGGATCTCTGCTAACTTCAGGGAGATTGGGGCTGCCTGCCGTTTTAATCCGGCACCCTGGCAAAGTGGATGGGCTTTGTTTTAACATTTACATTTTCCCTGCTCAGGGCATGCTATTTGCTTGTACTTCTGGTCTCTTTGCTTTGATATTTATTCTGTATTATTCCACGGACTCCATGGTGGAGTTAATCCTTTTGAAACCTGAATTGAACATAAGCCTGATGGTGCTAGAGGCCCAAAGCACACTCATTTGGAGCTAGTACAAGAGAACCAGCTTTCTTTTTCTTTTCTTTTTAATTTCTTTCTTTGATTTTTCAAGGTAGGGTCTCACTGTAGCCCAGGCTGACCTGGAATTCACTGTTTTGTAGGCTGGCCTCAAACTCACAGCGCTCCTCCTACCTCTGCTTTCTGAGTTCAAGTGCTTGGGATTAAAGGTGTGAACCACCACACCCAGTGAGAACCAGCTTTCTAATGGGCCAACTTTCTTTGTTTTTCTCATTCATTCATTCTTTTAAAACTTTAAAAAAATATTTATTTTTATTTATGAAAGAGAGAGAGAAAGAGGCAAAGAGAGAATGGGCATGCCACGGCCTTTAACCACTGCAAACGAACTCCAGATGCATGTGCCACCTTGTGCATCTGGCTTATGTAGGCACTGGAGAATCAAACCTGGGTCCTTAGGCTTTGTAGGCAAGCGCCTTAACTGCTAAGATATCTCTCCAGCCCTCTTTTTAAACTTTTTATTGACAACTCCCATAAATTTAAACAATATACCATGATCATAATTCCCTGCCAACACCCTCCCTCCCTCCTAAGTGCCCCCTCCACTGAATACCTTTATCTTTCCGATTAGTCTTCTATTTTGATGTCATTTTCCCCTTATATTTTATTTTATTTTTTTAAATTTATTTATTTGACAGAGAAAGAGGGAGAGAGAGAGAGAATGGGTGCACTAGGGCCTCCAGCCACTGCAAACAAACTCCAGACACTTGCGTCCCCTTGTGCATTTGGCTAACATGGGTCCTGAGGAATCAAATCTGGGTCCTTTGGCTTTGCAGGCAAATGCCTTAACTGATAAGCCATCCCTCCAGCCCATTTCCCCCTTATATTATGCAGGTTTTGTGTAACACCAGCACTGTGAGGCTATGAGTATAAAGGCCACCTTGTGACTGGAAGACAGTATTGTAAGCACTCCTCCCCTTTTGTTGGCTCTTACATTCTCTCTCTCTCTCTCTGTCTTTTGGCTTTTCAAAGGGTAGGATGTTACTCTAGCCCAAGTTGATCTGTAATTCACTATGTAGTCTCAGGATGGCCTTGAACTCATGGCAATCCTCCTACCTCTGTCTACCAAGTGCTGAGTTTAAAGGCATGAGCCACTACACCTGGCTTCTTACATTCTTTTTGCCACCTCTTCCACAGTGGTCCCTCACCCTTGTAGGGTGTGGTAGAGATGTCTCATTTAGTGCTGAACACTCCACTGTCACTTCTCAGCACTTTGGTGAGTTCTGAGTCATCCCAATGGTCACCTCCATCTGAAAAAAGAAGCTTCTCTAACCAAAAGTGAGAGTAGCATTAATATATGGGCATAAACGTAAGTATTTAGAGGGTAGAGTCCCACCTAGGGTTTATGACCTCCCAAGCCGTAGGCTTTTCATTAGGCTTTATTTTAAATATTTTATTTATTTATTTTAGAGAAAGAGAGACAAAGAGAGAGGAGATAGAGAAAGAATGGGTACACCAGGTCCTCCAGCCACTGCAGAAGAACTCTAGATGCATGTGATACTTTGTGCATCTGGCTTACGTGGGTTCTGGGGAATCAAACCTGGGTTCTTAGGCTTTGCAGGCAAGTGCCATAACTGCTAAGCCATCCCTCCAGCCTCTTCATTAGGTTTTTAGTCCCAGGCAGAAATTCTCTCCCATGGAATAGGCCTCAAGTCCAATCAGATAGCACTTAGTCTCCCCCATAACAGACATGCCACCATTGCACTAGTTGGTACGTTTGGTCTGGTTGGACATCTATAAGGCTTTCAGGGACCACTTCTGGTTAAGATTCTTGATGACTTTTCTCTCTGCAACAGGCTGCCCAGATGTTGCTAGCATCCTGACAGGGAGGAGGTTTCCAGCTCAGCTCCCACTTGATTTCTCAGAGACCTGCAGCCCAGACATGTGGGGTGTTCAGCAACAGTGTCTTATACTCTATTTCTGCTGGGCCACCAAGAGCCTTGGCAATGGCCTGTAATGTTTTGAGGGCATCAGGGACCTCCTGGCCAATAACTTGCTGGAAGGTATCCCGTCCCTGGCACTGAAATTTTTCTAATAACAATTTTCTGGGTACATTATCCACCTCCACAAGATACTTCTGCCCAAACTCATTCTCTCTCTCTTTTTTGAGGTAGGGTTTCACTCTGGCCCAGGCTAACTTAGAATTCACTATGTACTCTTAGGGTGGCCTTGAACTCCCAGCAACCCTCCTACCCCTGCCTGTCTATTGTTGCGATTAAAGGTGTATACCATCACACCCAGCTTCAAACTCTCTCTCTCTCTCTCTCTCTCTTTTTTTTTTTTTTGGTTTTTTCGAGGTAGGGTCTCACTCTGGCCCAGGCTGACCTGGAATTACCTATGTAGTCTCAGGGTGGCCTTGAACTCACGGCGATCCTCCTACCTCTGCCTCCCGAGTGCTGGGATTAAAGGAGTGCGCCACCACGCCCGGCTCCAAACTCTCTCTTTTTAAGCATTATATATATGTATGTATGGACTAGTGAAGAATTAGTTTTCCATATGGCTTATCCATAAATCTTAAATTTTGATCAACTCTCTTTCCACTCCCTCCTCTCCTCCATCTTCTCCCCTTAGACCATTTGCCCCTAGTATTCTGCCTCTATACTTACATATCTATTACAGCTTCCCCTCTCTGCCCTCTCCCATAGCCTTTCCTTTCCCTTCCCACCTCTCCTTTCCTTCCTTCCTTTCTCTCTCCCTTCCTTCCTTTTGTAGAGAAAGAATGGGTACACCAGGTCCTCCAGCCACTAACTCTAGATGGTGAGCTTTGTGCATCTGGCTTACGTGGGTTCTGGGAATCAAACCTGGGTTCTTAGGCTTTGCAGGCAAGTGCCATAACTAGCCTCTTCATTAGGTTTTTAGTCCCAGGCAGAAATTCTCTTCCATGGAATAGGCCCCAAGTCTAATCAGATAGCACTTAGTCTCCCCCATAACAGACATGCCACCATTGCACTAGTTGGTACGTTTGGTCTGGTTGGACATCTATAAAGCTTTCAGGGACCACTTCTGGTTAAGATTCTTGATGACTTTTCTCTCTGCAACAGGCTGCACAGATGTTGCTAGCATCCTGACAGGGAGGAGGTTTCCAGCTCAGCTCCCACTTGATTTCTCAGAGACCTGCAGCCCAGACATGTGGGGTGTTCAGCAACAGTGTCTTATACTCTATTTCTGCTGGGCCACCAAGAGCCTTGGCAATGGCCTGTAATGTTTTGAGGGTATCAGGGACCTCCTGGCCAATAGCTTGCTGGAAGGTATCCCGTCCCTGGCACTGAAATTTTTCTTTTCTTTTCTTTTCTTTTTTTTTTGGTTTTTCAAGGTAGGGTTTCACTCTGGTCCAAGCTGAAATTTTTCTAATAACAATTTTCTGGGTACATTATCCACCTCCACAAGATACTTCTGCCCAAACTCATTCTCTCTCTCTTTTTTGAGGTAGGGTCTCACTCTGGCCCAGGCTAACTTAGAATTCACTATGTACTCTTAGGGTGGCCTCGAACTCCCAGCAACCCTCCTACCCCTGCCTGTCTACTGTTGCGATTAAAGGTGTATACCGTCACAGCCAGCTTCAAACTCTCTCTCTCTCTTTTTTTTTTTTTTTGGTTTTTTCGAGGTAGGGTTTCACTCTGGCCCAGGCTGACCTGGAATTCACTATGTAGTCTCAGGGTGGCCTTGAACTCACGGCGATCCTCCTACCTCTGCCTCCCGAGTGCTGGGATTAAAGGAGTGCGCCACCACGCCCGGCTCCAAACTCTCTCTTTTTAAGCATTATATATATGTATGTATGGACTAGTGAAGAAGTAGTTTTCCATATGGCTTATCCATAAATCTTAAATTTTGATCAACTCTCTTTCCACTCTCTCCTCTCCTCCATCTTCTCCCCTTAGACCATTTGCCCCCCCCCCGTATTCTGCCTCTATACTTACATATCTATTACAGCTTTCCCTCTCTGCCCTCTCCCATAGCCTTTCCTTTCCCTTCCCACCTCTCCTTTCCTTCCTTCCTTTCTCTCTCCCTTCCTTCCTTTTGTTTTCTTTCTTTTTAAAAAAATATTTTATTTTTATTTATTTGTGTATTTGACAGAGAGACAGGGAGAGAGAGAATGGGCATGCCAGGGCCTCCAGCCACTGCACATGAACTCCAGACACATGCGCCACCTTGTGCATCTGGCTAATGTGGGTCTTGGGGAATTGAACCTGGGTCCTTTGGCTTTGCAGGCAAACACGTTAACTGCTAAGCTGTCCCTCCAGCCCTCTTTTTCTTTATTGACAAGATCTTATGTAGCCCAGGCTGGCCTTCAACTCATTATGTTGTGTGGTGCTTTGAATGTGAATGTAAAGCCAGAAGGGATGGCACATGCCTTTAATCCCAGCACTTGGGAGGCAGAGGTAGGAGGATTGCCATGAGTTTGAGGCCACCCTGAGACTACATAGTGAATTCCAGGCCAGCCTGGGCTAGAGCGAGACCCTACCTTGAAAAAAACAAAAAAAAAAAAGAGAAAAGAAAAAGAATGAGAATGTATGTACCCCGATAGCCTCAGGGATTTTTTTGATTAAGGTTAATCTTCCTACATAAGTCTCCAGCAACCTGCTTGAGGAGGTGTCACTGGAGGCAGACCTTGTAGTCAAGCCCTGCTAGGTGTGTGGCAGCAGCAGTTTGAGCTCTGGCTGTTGGTGCTTGCTGTTGTTGGTTTTTCTCTCTGTCTCCTGTGGATAAATGCAGGAGTGAGCCAGCTCCTTCTACCCTGCTGGAACTTCTGGATTCTGTAAGCCTGAAATAAACTCTTTTCTCTCATAAGCTCTTTCTGGTTGGGTGTTTGTCCCAGCAATGTGAAAGTAACTGAAATATGTTGCTATATAGCCAAGGCTGGCCTTGAACTCTTGGTCCTCCTGCTTTAATCTCCCAAGTGCTGGGATCACAGGTATATGCCACCATATTTAGGCTCTATTTGTAAAACAGGGTCCAATAGAAAGATACTCAAGGGACTGGAGAGATGGCTTAGCAGTTAAGGTGTTTACCTGTAAAGCCAAAAGATCCCGGTTCGATTCTTCAGGACCCAAGTAAGCCAGCTGCACAAGGTGGCGCATGCATCTGGAGCTCCTTTGCAGTGGCTGGAGGCCCTGGCATGCCCATTCTCTCCTTTTCTCTCTCTTTCTGCATCTTTCTCTCTCTCAAATAAATAAGTAAGTAAGTAAGTAAATAAATAAATAAAATATATTAAAAAGGAAAGATACTGAACATACTCATGGTACACATGAAGGTATTAGGGGATTTGGTGGCCGCTCCATATCTAATCCACCATTTTATTATTATTATTTACTTGACAGAGAAAGAGGGAGGGAGAGAGAGAGAGAAAAAGAGGGAGAGAGAGAGAATGGATGCGCCAGAGCCTCCAGCCACTGCAAACAAACTCCAGACATGTGTGCCCCTTGTGCATCTGGCTAACGTGGGTCCTGGGGAATCGAACCTGGGTCCTTTAGCTTTGCAGCTTCTGTCCACTCTTCAAAATGGTCATGTCAACCTGTGCTTCTGGGAAGAGGAGTAGACCTGCTTTCTTTGGTTGTCTTACTAACTCCAACTGAAGCCTGAGAATGTTATGTAGAAGCCAGCACATTGGGCTGGCAATGTAGCTTCCCGAGCACGCATAAGGCTTGAGTCCCATCATGAGAAAAAAAAAAAAACAACAACAACAACAAAACCAAAATAGGGGACTGGAGAGATGGTTCAGCGGTCAAAGGCACTTACTTGCAAAGTCTGACAGTCTGGGTTCGAGTCCCCAGTACTCACGTAAAGGCAGATGTACAAAAAAAAAAAAAAAAATGGTGCATGCATGTGGGGTTTGTTTGTAGTAATAAGAGGTTCTGGTGTGCCCATTCTCTCAAATGAATAAATAAAATATTTTTAAAAAACTCAAAACAGAAAACACTGAGAGGTGGAGATGAGGCATATCAGCTGGGGACACTGTGACCAAAGGGCAGCATGGTGGCGAGTTCCCTGGGTTTGCATTTTGCCTAATGCATCCTGGATTTGGAAGGAAACAAGCCAGCAACATAGAAATGCCAACAAGCTAAGAAAAAAAAAAAGGGGGCTCCCACAAAGGCCCGTTCTCGCCAGCCAAAGACCTAAATAAAAGGAGCGGCCTGGCAAGAATGGAGCACTCTGGGTTGAAAACTGCTCAACTGTAGCCAAACACCACACTCTACTCCACCCGTGCCACAAAGGCTGAGCGGAAGCCCAGGTGCCCCTCCCTGGACTGTGATATAAACTGCAAGTGTAAAGTGTCAATAGAAAACCTGCTACCAGGGCGGAATGAGGCGGATGAGCCATGGAGGGGCTGAGAGTTTTGTCCCTGATAGGAGGGAATGAGTTCCTCCTTGCCCTGAGTCCACCCAGGAAGCCTGACCTTCCATGAGCTAATCCCTCACCCAGTAATGAGGCGCTGCTTTGCTTCACGCTGGAGTGGTGTCAGAGCAGGACTTGCCCCTCTGCCCAGCAGTAACACAGTGCCTCCCACCCTGTGATGTGAGGGGAAGCCCCATGGAGTGCAGTAATGAGGCACTTCTATCCCTCCCAGCCAATGAGGAGTCAGTCCAGGCCTAGTAGAAAGCTGGCATCCTCACTCTCACCCTCACCCTCACCCAGAAGTTGTGCTGAGCACTTTGTGCATCAGTAGAGCCAATGGAAAAATCTGGATCTCTACTTCCATTTAGCAGTAAAGGTGCAGCAGCCCCTTCCCCTGCCAGAAGCATCTTGGAGGAAACGAAAGGTTTTACTAAGACCCAAAGCCTCATAACAAAAGGCTTCAGAATCCCTTATTTATTTATTTATTTATTTATTTATTTATTTACTTATTTATTGTTTTTCAAGGCAGGGTCTCACTGTAGCTTAGGCTGACCTGGAATTCACTAGGTAGTCTCAGGGTTTCCTCGAACTCATGGCAATCCTCCTACCTCTGCCTCCTGAGTGCTGGGATTAAAGGCGTGCGCCACCATACCTGGCTTCAGAATCCCATATTTAAATTAAACAACCACTTATTATATCCAATCCCCTGAAGATGTTAAACACAAGGGAAAAGTTCAGTAGTTTGACACCAAGAAGATGTTGCAATGCTGGGCGTGATGGCACACACTGGTAATCCCAGCATTTGGGAAGCTGAGGTAGGAGGTTTGCTGTGAGTTCAAGGTCATCTTGAGACTATATAGTTAATGAATTCTAGGTCAGCCTGGGCTTCTGCATCTTTCTCTCTCTCTCAAATAAATAAGTAAGTAAGTAAGTAAGTAAATAAATAAAAAATATTAATAAGGAAAGATACTGAAAGATACTGAACATACTCATGGTACACATGAAGGTATTAGGGGATTTGGTGGCGCTCCATATCTAATCCACCATTTTATTATTATTATTTACTTGACAGAGAAAGGGAGGGGAGGAGAGAGAGAGAAAAAGAGGGAGAGAGAGAGAATGGATGCGCCAGAGCCTCCAGCCACTGCAAACAAACTCCAGACATGTGTGCCCCTTGTGCATCTGGCTAACGTGGGTCCTGGGGAATCGAACCTGGGTCCTTTAGCTTTGCAGCTTCTGTCCACTCTTCAAAATGGTCATGTCAACCTGTGCTTCTGGGAAGAGGAGTAGACCTGCTTTCCTTGGTTGTCTTACTAACTCCAACTGAAGCCTGAGAATGTTATGTAGAAGCCAGCACATTGGGCTGGCAATGTAGCTTCCCGAGCACGCATAAGGCTTGAGTCCCATCACGAGAAAAAAAAAAAAAACAACAACAACAAAAAAAAAAATAGGGGGACTGGAGAGATGGTTCAGCGGTCAAAGGCACTTACTTGCAAAGTCTGACAGTCTGGGTTCGATTCCCCAGTACTCACGTAAAGGCAGATGTACAAAAAAAAAAAAATGGTGCATGCATGTGGGGTTTGTTTGTAGTAATAAGAGGTTCTGGTGTGCCCATTCTCTCAAATGAATAAATAAAATATTTTTAAAAAACTCAAAACAGAAAACACTGAGAGGTGGAGATGAGGCATATCAGCTGGGGACACTGTGACCAAGGGGCAGCATGGTGGCGAGTTCCCTGGGTTTGCATTTTGCCTAATGCATCCTGGATTTGGAAGGAAACAAGCCAGCAACATAGAAATGCCAACAAGCTAAGAAAAAAAAAGGGGGGGGGGCTCCCACAAAGGCCCGTTCTCGCCAGCCAAAGACCTAAATAAAAGGAGCGGCCTGGCAAGAATGGAGCACTCTGGGTTGAAAACTGCTCAACTGTAGCCAAACACCACACTCTACTCCACCCGTGCCACAAAGGCTGAGCGGAAGCCCAGGTGCCCCTCCCTGGACTGTGATATAAACTGCAAGTGTAAAGTGTCAATAGAAAACCTGCTACCAGGGCGGAATGAGGCGGATGAGCCATGGAGGGGCTGAGAGTTTTGTCCCTGATAAGAGAGAATGAGTTCCTCCTTGCCCCGAGTCCACCCAGGAAGCCTGGCCTTCCACGAGCTAATCCTTCACCCAGTAATGAGGCGCTGCTTTGCTTCACGCTGGAGTGGTGTCAGAGCAGGACTTGCCCCTCTGCCCAGCAGTAACACAGTGCCTCCCACCCTGTGATGTGAGGGGAAGCCCCATGGAGTGCAGTAATGAGGCACTTCTATCCCTCCCAGCCAATGAGGAGTCAGTCCAGGCCTAGTAGAAAGCTGGCATCCTCCCTCTCACCCTCACCCTCACCCAGCAGTTGTGCTGAGCACTTTGTGCACCAGTAGAGCCAATGGAAAAATCTGGATCTCTACTTCCATTTAGCAGTAAAGGTGCAGCAGCCCCTTCCCCTGCCAGAAGCATCTTGGAGGAAACGAAAAGTTTTACTAAGACCCAAAGCCTCATAACAAAAGGCTTCAGAATCCCGTATTTATTTATTTATTTACTTATTTATTGTTTTTCAAGGCAGGGTCTCACTGTAGCTTAGGCTGACCTGGAATTCACTAGGTAGTCTCAGGGTTTCCTCGAACTCATGGCAATCCTCCTACCTCTGCCTCCTGAGTGCTGGGATTAAAGGCGTGCGCCACCACACCTGGCTTCAGAATCCCATATTTAAATTAAACAACCACTTATTATATCCAATCCCCTGAAGATGTTAAACACAAGGGAAAAGTTCAGTAGTTTGACACCAAGAAGATGTTGCAATGCTGGGCGTGATGGCATTTGGGAAGCTGAGGTAGGAGGTTTGCTGTGAGTTCAAGGTCATCTTGAGACTATATAGTTAATGAATTCTAGGTCAGCCTGGGCTAGAACAAGACCCAATCTCAAAAAAACCAAAACCAGCCAGGCATGGTGGTGCACGCCTTTAATCCCAGCACTCGGGAGAAAGAGGTAGGAGGATCACCATGAGTTTGAAGCCACCCTGAGACTACATAGTGAATTCTAGGTCAGCCTGGGCTAGAGTGAGACCCTACCTCGAAAAACAAACAAACAAACAAACCCAAACAAACAAACAAAAATCCAAAAACGATGTTGCAATGATCTCACAAAGATTTTTATTTATTATTTTGAAAGAGAAGGAAAAAAGCAGAGAGAGAAAGAGAATGGGCACACCAGAGGCTCTAGCCATTGCAAACAAACTCCAGACCTGTGTGCCACCCTATGTAGGTCCTTGGGGAATCGAACCTGGGTCCTTTGGCTTTGCAGGCCAGTGCCTTAACTGCTAAGCCATTCCTCCAGCCCTCTTGCAAAGATTTAAAGTAGCTGTGATGAAAATGCTTCCATGAGACACTAAGCACAAGTTAACAAACAGGCAAACAAAAGTATTTGAAAAAGAAAAAGCTGGGCATGGTAGCTCATGCCTATAATCCCAGGAATCCAAGAGTCTGAGGTTAGAGGATCACCATGAGAATACAGAGTGAGTTTCATATCAGGCTGGAATAGAGTGAGACTTTTCCTCAAAAAGAACATTGCAGCAAAGAAGTGAAATATACAAAAAAGAAACAAAAATTCGAATTAAGAAAGAGATGGCTGGGGAGATGGCTCAGCTGTTAAAGATGCTTGCTTGCAAAGCCTGCAGGTCCTGGTTCAAATCCCCAGTATCCATGTAAAACTAGGTGTACAAATTGGTGGCATGCATCTGGAGTTTGTTTGCAGTGGCAGGAAGCCCTGGCTTGCCCATTCATTCATTCATTCTTTCTTTCTCACATAATTAAATAAAATAAGTTTTTAAAAAATACAAATATAGGTCTGGTGTGATGGCACATGCCTATAATCACATTTGGCTGGCTGAGGCAGGAGATCATGAGTTCAAGGTTTGACTACATAGAGAGACCCTGTCTCAAACAACTAAAAAGAAAAAAAGTTATACAAATACTGAAGTTTGTTTGCAGTAGCCCTGATGCGCCCATTCTCCCCCCACCCTTCTCTCTTTCTCTGCGGGGCATGGTGGTGGACACCTTTAATCCCAGCACTTGGGAGGCAGAGGTAGGAGGATTGCTGAGTGTTCCAGGCCACCCTGAGACTACATAGTGAATTCCAGGTCAGCCTGGGCTACAGTGAGACCCTACCTCAAAAAAAAAAAAAAAAAAAGGCTCTTTGACCTGCCTGGTCAGAGCCCTTCTCAATAGGAATAAAGTCTATGGTTGAGCTGGCTCTTCCCTCTTCTTTCTTTCCAAGCTTTTTTGTCTAAGAGATGGTGCTGAAACTTGGGCATGTGCTCAAAGGGGACACCCTTTGCAACCCAGGGAGCAACAGGCAATGGCAGCTCACCTAAGGCTCACCCCTGGATCCTGATGTGTCCTTGATCTCCACCCTGTTCCCTCTCTTTCTTTTTCTCTCTGTCTCTCTCTTTAACAGGGTGAATTGTGTGAGAATTGCAATTCCACTGGGCAGTACTATGAGACTGGGTAGGGTAATTCACTTACCTAAAAGCTTCTCCCTTCCCCCTTCCAGCTCCAGCCATGGAAAGGCCATTTGCCATATCCACTGGATCATCCAGCACCAGATCATCTTTAGCCCAAGGAAACGGTAAGTCAGCCTCCATCTCTCTTCCTAAGATACCTGAGAGAGAGAGACAGAACAGGCTCCTTTGTCTTGTCCTCTGAAGGCAGCCCTCAGGCCAGAAACAATTGTTCAGGGATGCCTGACACCCCTGGCACTTCTACCCTCCGTGGGTTCTCAAATTTCCAAAACTTCACTGGCCTTCATGCTGGACTGCCTCTATGGTCAATTCTAATAAAATTTTAGATCCAAGGGCTGGAGAGATGGCTTAGCAGTTAAGGTGCATGCCTGTGAAGCCTAAGGACCCAGGTTCAATTCTCCAGGTCCCATGTAAGCCAGATGCACACAGTGGCATATGCATCTGGAGTTTGTTTGCAATGGCTAGACACCCTGGCATGCCCATTCTCACACACTCTCTCTGTCTCAAATATATAAATGAAAATAAAAATTTTTAAAAATGTTTAAAAATTTAGATCCAAAAAGCTATCTGAGCTGAGCATGGTGGCTCATGCCTTTAATACTAGCACTTGGGAGGCAGAGGTAAGAGGATCTCTGGGAGTTCAAAGTCACCCTGAGACTATATAGTAAATTCCAGGCCAGCCTGGGCTAGAGTGAGACCCCACAAAAAAATAATAATAATAATTACCCGAGGGATCTGTAGGACTTTAAAAAAAGATCCAATAAGGGAAGGAGATATGAAACAGTACAATGTTCAAAAATACTGGAAAAGGATAGTGGGTAAAACTCCAAATTTTACAGAAGACAAAAAAAAAACCTACATCAGATTCAAGAGGCACGGTATGCTTAGCATGTGTGAAACCTGATCCAGCCCCCAGCAGTCCCTCTCCCAGATACTAGAGCCAACTCCAAACAGAGTAACATCCTGCCAAAATTCAGCCAGCACAAATAAAAATAAAACTTCTATATAACTAAAGACAAAGAAAAAATTTTTTTGAAAGCGGAAAGAGGAGACAAATGCATTGCCTAGTAGAGAAAAAAATTATTCTTAATGACAACTGATTTTGTATCAGAAACCAGAGGCCACAGGAAGTGACACAATATTTTTCACATACTGAAAGAAAAGAAGTATCAACATGGACTCTTCCCCCTCCCCGCAAGGTAGGTTCTCACTGTGGCCCAGGCTGACCTGGAACTCACTCTGGAGTCCCAGGCTAGCCTCAAACTCACAGTCATCCTTCTACCTCTGCCTCCTGAGGGCTGGGATTACAGGTGTGCGTCACACACCCAGCTAATGTGGACTGTCGTCAGAGTGAAAAATCACTCCTCAGGAATGAAGAGGAAGCCAAAGCATTCTGAGATGAAGGGAAAATTAATGAATCCATTTGGGCTGGGAAGACAGCTCAGTTTGTAAAGTGCTAACCTCACAAGCAGGAGCATTTACCTGTGTAAAAATCCCCGGTGTGATGGCATGTGCCTGTAATCCCAAAGCTAGGGAGGCAGAGACAAGGTGGATCCTCATACCCACTGGTCAGCCAATCTGGCCTAAGTGATGAGCTGCAGGCTAATGAAACACCCTGCCTCAAAAGGACATGGACAGCTTTTCTAAGGATGACATTCACGGTTGTCTTCTGGCCTCTACCTGCATGCATATGCACACATATATATATTTGTACCTGCACTGCACACTCATGAACATGCACACGCACACACACACATTAAAAAATAATAAGCTAGGCATGGTAGCACATGCCTTTAACCCCAGTGCTTGGGAGGCTAAGGTAGGAAGATTGCCATGGACTTGAGGCCAGCCTGGGGCCACAGAGTAAGTTCCAGGTCAGCCTGGGCTAAAGTGAGACTCTGCCTCTAAAAAAAAAAGAAAAAGAAGAAGAAGAAGAATCTATCACCAGCATTTTAAAATGAATTGTAAATGAATAGCTAGAGAAAGTTCTTGAAAAATAAAAAAAGGGCTGGAGAGATGGCTTACTTGTAAAGCCTGACAGCCTAGGTTCGATTCCCCAGTACCTATATAAAGCCAGAAGCACAAAGTAGCACACGCTTCTGGAATTCATTTGCAGTGGCAGAAGGATCTGGTATGCCCATACTACTCTCTCTCAAATAAACAAATAAAATATTTGGGCTAGAGAGATGGCTTAGTGGTTAAGGCTCTTGCCTGCAAAGCCAAAGGACCCAGGTTCAATTCCCAAGGACCCACGTAAAGCCAGATGCACAAGGTGGTGCATGCATCTGGAGTTTGTTTGCAGTGACTAGAGGCCCTGGCATGCCCATTCTTTCTCTCTGTCTCTTTCAAATAAATCAATCAAAATAAATATTTATAAAAAGAAAAGCAAAAGAAAAGTTTATAAGAAGGAATCTGGGAATATCAGGGAGAAACAGAGAGAAAAAAGCAGAGCACAGAGAGAATGGGTACTTTAGGGTCTCCATCCACTGTAAACAAACTCCAGGTGCATGCACCACTTTGTGCATCTGGCTTGACATGGGTGCTGGGGAATCAAAGCCAGGCCATCAGGCTTCGCAAGCCAGAGCCCTTAACCCCTGAGCCATCTCTCCAGACCTCAGCCAATAGTTTTGAGAGGAATTGTGCATTATGGCAGGAAGGCATGGCAGACCTGAGTAGGAAGCCCATGTCACATCTTCATATCATAATGGAGAAGAAGGACGGCAGCAAGTGGAGCTGAGCTATAACACCTCCAGGTCCACTCCAGGGACACACTTCCTCCAGCAAGGCTTCACCTCCTAAAGGTTCCCCAACAGTACCATCTTACTGGGAATCAAGTGTTCAAACACGAGTCTGTGGGGTGCAGCATTTTACATTCAAACCAGCACAGATAGTAATGGATGTCATATTTGGAGGACTGGGAGCTTCAGTGGTGCAATCGGTTAGCGCATGCACGGCACTTATATAGGTGGATGATTGCATTCTGCAACAAGTTCCATGACCAAGTAGGTTTGTGCCAGGAATGGAATGCTGGTTCCGAATTCAAAACATCTGAGTGCGGTGGCAAATGCCTGTAGTCTCTGCCCTTTAGGAGGCTGAGACAGAAGGGTTGCTTGGATATGGTACTTTGAGACTCTAAGCAACAGAATGAGACCTTTTCTTGAAAAAATGAAATCAGGCTGGAGAGATAGCTGACTGGTTAAGGCGTTTGCCTGCAAAGCCAAAGGATCCCGGTTCAACTCTCCAGGACCCACGTAGGCCAGATGCACAAGGGGGCACATGCATCTGGAGTTTGTTTACAGTGGCTAGAGGCCCTGGCGTGCCCATTCCCTCTCTCTCTCTCTCTCTCCTTCTCTCCCTCAAATAAATAAATAAAAATATTTTAAAAAATGAAATCAATGTACCTACCGTGTTAATGGGCCGAAGAAGAAAAAGAAAGAAAAAGACAAATCTTTGCATAACAAAACATTTGAAGCCAGGGATGGTGGTGTACAGCTGCCTTGACCCCCAGCACTTGGAGGCTGAAGGAGAAGGACTGAGAGTTCAATGTCACCCTGAGCTACATAGCAAGTTACTAGAGTGAAACCCTTTCTCAACTCACCCCCACCCCAAAAGCATTTGATAAAGTTCAACACCCATTCATCATATAGATTTCTGGGGAAAAAACAGGAATAGAAAAGATTATTTCCTCAAGTTGGGAGAAAAATGTTGACTACAATCTACCATCAACATTATTCTTACCTGTGGAAGACTGAATATTTTCCTTTTAAGAAAAGGAACCAAGGTGCCAGGCACCACAGTGCATGCCTGGAATCCTAGTACTTGGGAAGTGGAAACAGAAGGATCAGGAATTCAAGGTCGTTCTTGGCTACTTATGGAGGTCGAGGCAAGGGTGTTATAAGCACACTATGTCAGGAACAGACCAACATGTTTGTAACATTGTATCCACAATGCCGTAATTTATTGAATACTAATAAATCCACAAGGTTCAAGGCCACCCTGAGACCACATAGTGAATTGAATGTCAGCCTGGACTAGAGTGAGACCCTACCTCAAAAAACAAAACAAAACAACAACAACAAAAAAACAATCCACAAGGTATAGAGTTTTCAGTGGCAACAATTTGTCAGATACTCCTGTTTTGCTTGTTAGCCCCGGGCCAAGGCAATTACAGCTTCTTTTATTCCAATCTTAAATTACTAATGTTGACTCTCAAATCACACACAACACATCGCACTTCACAAATATATAACTATATCGAAATATGCATACATGTAGGATACAGAAAGACTGCAAAGGGGTTAAAAAGGTAGAATTCCAAAGAGGCCTACGAGGTCAGAGCTGAGAAACTGAGAAATGAACAAGTCCCATTACTGGTAAAATGATCACCTGCTGGAGGAGAGGCTGGGTCAACTGCAGCGTCTGCTGGCTGCTGGCTGCTGGCAGTGGAGTCAGGGCTAAGCTGCAGGAGAAAGGCTAAATGAAATGCATAACAGGGTCCAGACAAACAGACCAGTGGACAGCAGGTTAACATGGATAGGTAGAGGACTGTTGAAGTCAGGTTCACATTGCTGGTGGAAATCACCTGACCAAGAGCAGCTTTTTGGGGGGAAAAAAGGGGTTATTTTGGCTTACAGACTCAAGGGGAAGCTCCATGATGGCAGGGGGAAATGATGGCATGAGCAGAGGGTGGACATCACCCCCTGACCAACATAAGGTGGACAATAGCAACAGGGAAGTGTGTCAAACACTGGCAAGGGGACACTGGCTATAACACCCATAAACCCGCTCCCAACAATACGCTGCCTCCAGGAAGCTTTAATTCCCAATTGCCATCAGCTGGGGAAACTAGCATTCAGAACAACTAAGTTTATAGAGGACACCTGAATCAAACCACCACAAGGACATTGAGTAGGCAGCATCAAAGAGTTGGACAGAGCCAAGTTGGAGCTCCTGGAATAGTCAGGAGTTCTTGGATACACACATCGGGTGGTCAGATGACTGTGGGGGCCCTCGTCATCACAGTGCCACATGACAGAGTCGCACCCTTTCCTTAGTCTAACGTGTCTGATGAGTTCCAATATGCCCATGTGCTCCAACAGTCCCAGGTCACAGGGATAAATGTACAGAGTGACACTCGCAGGGAACAAGTCATTTATAAGTCTGTGCCATGGGGGTGGTAACGGACAGATGTACCATTCGTGTGTCCAGCCAAGTGGAAGAGTCATCCTCATCCCTCAAAATGGCATCAGAAGCCGCTTATAAAATAAGAGTTTCTCAGGGCAAGGCATAATCTGAAAAGACACTGTCTTGCACAATACATGAAATAACTGATCAGGACACAGTCTGATCTCTGCACTGGATCACATGAGACCTGCCCCAAAACAAGAAAAGAAAAGAAAAGAAAAACAAAGGAAGATAAGGGAGAAAGATAGAAGGCACAAGGAAACAATGTCTGTATTCACCAATACATGTTCAATATGTTTTCAACATGACGCTGGAAGGGCTAGACAGGGCAGCAAAGCTAGAAAAAGAAATAATAATCCCAGCACTCGGGAGGCAGAGGTAGGAGGATCGCCGAGAGTTCGAGGCCACCCTGAGATTACATAGTTAATTCCAGGTCAGCCTGGGCCAGAGTGAGACCCTACCTCGCAAAACAAAACAAAACAAAACAAAACAAAACAAAACAAAACAAAAAAAGAAATAAAAGGCAAACAGGTTGAAAACTGCCCCTATTTGTCAAGTAGATGGTTGTTTAGGAAAATGAATAAATAAAACAAATCTACAAATATTTAGTTCAAAGGTTGCCAGATGGAAGATCACATATAATAATCTAATACTATGTACAAGCAACGGATGCATGAATACCAAAATTTTAAGGTACAATGGAGGCTGCAGAGATTACTTAGTGGCTAAAGGCTCTTGCTGGCCTGGGTTTGATTCCCCAGTACCCATGTAAAGGCAGATGCCCAAAGTAGTGCATCCATCTGGATGTTCCTTTGTAATGGCAGGAAGCTCTAGTGCACTCATTCATTCATTCTGCCTCTCTCCTTACAAATAAATAAATATTTTTTAAAAAGTATAAAATTGCCAGGCGTGGTGGCGCACGCCTTTAATCCCAGCACTCGGGAGGCAGAGGTAGGAGGATTGCTGTGAGTTCAAGGCCACCCTGAGACTACATAGTTAATTCCAGGTCAGCCTGGGCCAGAGTGAGACCCTACCTCGAAAAACCAAAAAAAAAAAAAAAAAAAAAAAAAAGTATAAAATTGCTCAAAAATGAAGTTATTCAGTGTAAATCTATCAGAATCTGTATAGCACTTGAATACAGAAAACGATAATATGCAAATTAGCGGAATCACAGAATCTAGATAGATGGAGAGCTACCCTGTGTTGGTGGACGAACGACTTCAGATGGTAAACACGGTACTTCTCACCACACTGATATGCAGGCTGAATGCAACTCCTAGCCTAATCCCAGAACGGTTTTTAGGTAGGGTTTCACTCACCAGGCACTGATATGTCTCAGGCTGAATCACAGCAACCTCTGCCTCCCAGTGCTAGCCACCACCTAATCCCAGAACAATTTTATAGATAACACTCTTCTAAAATAACAAAGATCCAGGCTTAGTGGTGCACACCTTTAATCCTAGCACTCGGGAGGCAGAGGCAGGAGGATTTCTGTGAGTTTGAGGCCAGCCTGGGACTATAGCACGAGTTCCAGGTCAGCCTGAGCTATAGTGAGACCCTACCTCAACAAAACAAAACTTAAAAAAAAAATCCAACATTTAGGGCTGGAGAGATGGTTCAGTGGTTAAGGCAACTGGGCTGCAAAGCTGGACAACCGGGGTTCAATTCCCCTATACCCATGTAAAGCCAGATGCACAAAGTGGCACATGCATCTGGAATTCGTTTGCAGTGGCTGGAGGCCCTAGTGTGTCCATTCTTTCTCTCTCATACCTGTCTTTCTCTGTGTGTGCAAATTCATAAAATATATTTTAAAACCCAACATTTGGTCAAGCATGGTGGTGCACATCTTTAATCCCAGCAATCAGGAGGCAGGGGTAGGAGGATCGCCCTGAGTTCCAGGACAACCTGAGACTACATAGTGAATTGCAGGTCAGCCTGGGCTAGATCAACACCCTACCCTGAAAAACCAAAAACCAAACCAAAACAAACCAAAACAAACAATAACACAAACAAAAAAAAAAAAACAGATTTAAAAATCCAACATTCTAACACAATACAATCCAAAGATATACTTATCTGGCACATGCTGAGGTATATATATTGTCTCTTTTCCATAACTAATTCAGTCTGTGTCTGTAAGAGTGGGAAACTTTGTATGGATAATAAAAACGCTGTAATTCATAACATACAGTAGTCTCACATCTGAGCCAAGGTATTTCAAGCAGCATTTATTGGCATTGTATGGTAGGACAGCGTTCCCAGTGCAGTATTTGTGTTTTCAGACTCAAGACAGCACTGAGGAATGGCCTAAGCGAGGCCATGGGAAGAGAATGCATACAAAAAGGGCAGGGGAAGGGACAATCTAAACTCAAGATATTATCAATAAGACATATGTAAAACTACTTTTTTGATTAAGGTCACGTCTAGAAGATGTAGACTGTTACTAGAAAATTTTCAGTACCGGGATGGAACTCCTTCCAGTGAGATGTTGGCCAAGGAGGTTAGCCTCCAAAACATTAAGGCTTTTGCCAAAGCCCTTGGTTTTAGAGAAATAGATAGTAAGACCCTATTGCTGAAGACATCTCATGCCTGAGTGGCAAGGACACTGAGAAAGCAAGCTGGTGCTGAGCAGTTTCCCAGACCAGCCAACTGAAAGCTGAAAAAGCTGCACTGCACGCAGCGTATGGGAGACAGAAGCCATCAACAGTGAAAATAGTGGATGCTGAATATTCAAGCTTGGCCAGACAGGCCCAATGACTGAAGTGGTGCAATAGTGGCGTGTCTACTCTTGGGGTAACCAACTGCTCCATAATTGGACTGAAGGCCCTCTCTCGGGAGGGAATACATACCGGTACTGAAAAACCTAAGTAAAAGTCTATGGTAGGTGAGGTTTTGGGGTATAAGCCTGCTCATGTCTGACTAAATGTATATATTATTCCCACCAAGCTGCCCTGGGGACACTACACTAAATGTTCATGTCCACATATTGCTATTCTCACTTCTGGCTAGAGAAGCTTCTCTTTTCAGATGGTGATGACCACTGGGATGACACAAAAGGCAACATAGTGCTGAGAAGAAGGGATGGAGGGTGCCCAGCACTGAAACACCTCTGTCACATCCTCCAGTGGCTCAGGGACCATTGCGGAAGAGGGGCGGATAGAATGGAAGAGCCAAAGGAAGGATATGACCTCTTATCTATGCAGCTGCCCAGACAGAAATTGGCCTCGATATCCATGATCTTGCAGTGCCTAGCAATACCTTTGCAAGACCCTCAAAATAGAAGAGAAAGATGATGTCATCAAATTAGGAGAGAGACTAATGGAGAAAGGGAGGGGATATGATGGAGACTGGAGTTCTAAAGTGGAATGGGGGGAGGAGGAAATATCAGGTGGGGTTTTTTTGGTATGTAAGATTAAAAATCAAATCAATAAAAAAATTTAAAAATAAATAAATAAATAAATAAAATAAATAGGTGACAGCCAGGCATGATATAACACAGGTGAGTGCTGCAAGGCAGGCCCCTCATTTGTTACACTTTTTATTTATTTAGGTTTTTAGGGGTTCACCCAGCCCAGGCTGACCTGGAAGTCACTCAGTCTCAGGGTGGGAAGGACCTCTGCCTCCCGAGTGCTGGGATTAAAGGCGTGCGCCACCCTGACAATACATAGTTTTTTTTTTTTTTTTTTTTTTTTTGGTTTCAGGTAGGGGTCTCACTCTGGCTCAGGCTGGCCTGGAATTCACATGTAGTCTCAGGGTGGCCTCGAACTCTCGGCGATCCTCCTACCTCTGCCTCCCGAGTGCTGGGATTAAAGGCGTGCGCCCTACCCGGCTAACAATACACAATTTTTTAAAACCAAAAAAATAAAATAAAATAAAATAAAATAAAATAAAATAAAATAAAATAAAATAAAATAAAATAAAATAAAATTAAAATAAATTAAAATAAAATAAAATAAAATAAATAAAATTGTGTATTGTTGTCTTTGAGGTTGGGTTTCACTTTGAGGTTGGGCTGACCTGGAACTCACTCTGTAGACCCACGTTGGCCTAGCTGAGTACTGGAATTAAAGGTATACATGGCCCACCATGCCCAACCTGCACATTTGAATTTCAATTAATCTTTGGTCATTGTGTGTCCAGAAACCATTTTCACATTCCCCACATTCAGTTATACTACCCCTTGGGTCTGTGATACCCAGTTTAAGAAGCTGTTCCAGGGGCTGGGGGATTGGCTAGGCACTTGCTGGCAAAGCCTGTCAGCCCAGGTTCAATTTCTACCACCCACATGAAGCCAAATGTTAGAAGTGGCACACAAGTATGTGGCATTTGTTTGCAGTGGCATGAGACCCTGATGCACCCATACATACACACACATCATGCACGTGAATAAAGAGGTTTTTGTTTTTGTTTCTGTTTTTTCGAGGTAGGGTCTCACTCTAGCCCAGGCTGACCTGGAGCTCAATCTGTACTTCCAGGCTGTCCTTGAATTTACAGTGATTCTCCTACCTCTGCCTCCCGAGTGCTGGGATTAAAGGCATGTGCCACCATGCTTGGCTGATTTTTAAATTTTTAATTAATTAATTAATTAATTTATTTATTTATTTATTATTGGTTTTTTGAGGTAGGATTTCACTTTAACTCAGGCTGACCTGGAATTCACTATGTAGTCTCAGGCTGGCCTTGAACTCACAGCGCTCCTCCTACTTCTGCCTCCCAAGTGCTGGATTAAAGGCGTGCACTACCACGCCTGGCAGATTTTTTTTTTTTCGAGGTAGGGTCTTACTCTAGTTCAGGCTGACCTGGAATTTACTATGTAGTCTCAGGGTGGCCTCGAACTCTTGGCGATCCTCCTACCTCTGCCTCCTGAGTGCTGGGATTAAAGGCATGTGCCACCATGCCCAGCTCTGGCATATATTTTTTTTTTAATAAAAAGATGTTCCTGGGCTGGAGAAATGGCTTAGCGATTAAGGTGTTTGCCTGCCAAGCCACAGGATCCCAGTTCAATTCTCTAGGACCCATGTTAGCCAGATGCACAAGGGGCACATGCATCTGAAGTTTGTTTGCAGTGGCTAGAGGCCCTGGTGTGCCCATTCTCTCTGTGTCTGCCTCTCTCTCTCTCTCTCTCTATATATATATCTGCTTGCAAATAAATAAATAAAATATATTTTTTAAAAAAAGATGTTCCTTAGGTCACCCGAGAGTCAGGGCAGGAATGGTCTCTTGACAGAGCAGCTTTTCTCCAATAGGATAAGATAGGACGTTGTTTTGGTCTTTCCTTTAGACTTAGACATAGGTCATGATAAAAAAAAAATTTTTTTTTAGCACTTTTGGGTCAGCTGCATAATGACTTCCCGTGATAGCAGACTGAAAAGATAAGCATCTTTCAAGTAGATGATGCATACAAATTTGTCATCACAATATAGGAGTGGTTTTGATCTTGATGTCTAACAATAGCCAAAAGCAACTGTTCTAGGCCAACCATTCAAAAGCCAAATCCACTGTTCAAGGCAGATGTCTCACAACTCTATACTGGCTTGTTGAGTGACTATTCCCAGAGAGAGGCCAACAAACATTTATTCACCCCAGACAGAGCACCAATGATAGACCAAGGAACTATTTCTGCCTAGGTGTAACGGTGAGCCAGTGAGTTTATTGGGGTACTTACAAGACCATAGGTAAGAGATTTACAGGGGCATGGATGACTCAACGACCACTGCATCACCAGGAAGCCCAGGCCAGCATGGGTGAGCACTCAGGAAACATGCACCCTTAGAGTCCTGGCACAACTTGCAGGCAGCTCCAACCCTCTGGCGTCCCTTCCCAAGCAATTGTTACTTAGATGACCTTGGAGAGGGGCCTTGGGAGGGGCCTTGTGAATCTTGTAAGTTTCAGGAGTTTCTTGAGCTCTGTAAGTTTTGTTTACTTCCTGAGTCTTGTTTTTTTTTTAAAGAAAGAGTTGGATTTCTCAATCTTTAATTTAATTAATTAATTTATTTGAGAGAGTGAGAGAGGGAAAGAAGCAAAGAGAGAGAGAGAATGGGCGTGCCAGGACCTCCAGCCACTGCAAACGGACTCCAGATACAGATGCCACGTTGTGCATATGGCTTATGTGGGTCCTGGGGAATCAAACCAAGGTTCTTTGGCTTTGCAGGCAAACACCTTAACCGCTAAGCCATCTCCCCAGCCCTACTTCCTGAGTCTTATATGCCTCTCTCTTTTCCTCTAGGAAGGAATGTTTCAATTTAGAGGAATAGCTACACAATAGACTGTCTCAAATAGCCTATAACATCAGTCAATTTGGTCATGGTCTTTGACTTGGGAAGGAAAAAGAGGAAAGCACAGCCAGCCTGGAGACAAAGCCATGATCCACTGGGTAGTCGCTGGTCTCACACACTTGGAAACCTAGTTTTGTAAGTTACATTCATCTTACCCAGGCAAATGGGATTGGATGTAAAACTGAAACACACTGTAGCAATGCATAAGCACCAATGCATTACCGAGAGACATAGTCCATATGTGCTTTGCTGAATACTTTGAGACCAGGAAAAAATGCATTAAATTTTTTATTTATTTGCAAGCAAAGAGATACAGACAGAGAAAGAGAGACAGAGAGAAGTATGGGCGTTCCAGGGCCTCTATCCACTGCAAATGAACTCTAGATGCGTGCACCACTTTGTGCATCTGGCTTTAAGTATGTGCTAGGGAATTCAACCTGGGTCATCAGTCTTTGCAGATAAGTGCCTTAACCACTGAGCCATCTCTCCAGTTCAAAGAAAACATTCTTTTAAGACAGGAAGTTAAGGAGCCCACTGAAATTTACCATTCAATATCAAAACAACAAAAGCCGACCTGGAGAGATGGCTTAGCAGCTAAGGTGCCTGCCTGCAAAGCCTAAGGACTCATATTCGACTCTCCAGGTCTCACATAAGCCAGACGCTCTAGGTGATGCAAGTGAACAAGGTGGTACATGCACACAAGGTGGCACACATGTCTGGAGTTTGATTACAGTGGCTGGAGGCCCTGGCGTGACAATTCTCTCCTCTCTCACTCTCCTGCATTAAAAAAAGGACAGGGCTGGTGAGATTGCTTAGTGGTTAAGGCACTTGCCTGTGAAGCCTAAGGACCCATGTTGGACTCTCCAGATCCCACATTAGCCAGATGCACAAAGGTGAGGCAAGTGCAAGGTTACACATGCCCACTAGGTGGCACAAGCATCTGGAGCTCGATTGCAGTGGCTGAGGTCCTGGTAGGCCTTCTCTCTCTCTCTTTCTGTCTGTCTGTCTGTCATTCTCTCTCTGTCTAAAAAAAAAAAAAAAAAAATCAATGCCATAGGAATACCTGAGTGGGCATGTGGGTTCATTTCCTCCCTGTAGTCAAGTTGCATAGGAAGTTAAAGTATAAGCTGAATAGCAATTAAGTTCATTTACAATGTCAAAGATAATTGTTATGAAGATGAGATTACATGACATCCCTATTCTCCTCATAGAATGTCCCTGTAGGGACACTGACACCAGAAGCTAGAGCGTTCAGGAGATTGTTTATAAACACAGAACAAGAGCAAGAGGAGTTACATTACTTGAATGTTAAGTGGCATTAGGCACCCATGGTGGGATACATGCAGCTCATATGAGGGAAGGTCTTATCTGTGTGATCTGACCATTTATAATTATTTAGTCTATGGCCATACTACCCTGAACATGTCCAAACCCGGCTGAACATTTATAGTTATTTAGTGACAATCCCTTATTTCTACTCACACATTAGAAATGGCTGTTGTGGGCTGGGGGAAATGGCTTAGCAGTTAAGGCATTTGCCTGTGAAGCCTAAGGAACCAGGTTTGATTCCCCAGGAGTCACGTAATTCAGATGCACAAGAGGGCACATGCATCTGGAGTTTGTTTGCAGTGGCTAGAGACCCTGGCTTGCTCATTCTCTCTTTCTATCTGCCTCTTTCTCTCTCTCTCTCAAATAAATAAATAAGATATTTTTAAAAAGAAATGGCTGTTGTTTCGGGCAAAAATAAATTTTATTAATAAAAAATTAATAATTTTAAAGAATTATTTATTTGCAAGCAGAGAGAGACAAAGCAAGAAAGAGAGAGAGAGAGAGAATGTGTGCACCAGGGCCTCTAGCCACTACAGAGAAACTCCAGATGCATGCAGCACTTTGTACATATGGTTTTATGTGGGTACTGGGGAATTGGACCTAGGTTGTTAGGCTTTGCAGGCAAGTGCCTTAACAGCTTAGCCACCTCTCCAGCCCCCCAAACAAATAAATATTTAAAATCAGCCCTGTCTGGGTAGCATTCTATTTCTTTAAGGAAATTTTGAGTATTTTGTCCTATTATGCTTTGATTTTACAGTTTAGCACTCAGAGGACCATCTTATTTCCAGCTCTTGGGATACTGCTCTGTAGCCTGCAAACACTGATAAGCAAATATTTTGCAACTTGTTTATCTTGGAAGCCATCCCAAGAAGCTGTATGGTGGAAATCAATAAAGGTTTTTCTTCTATTGACTCAGGTGCTCATTGGTACAACTACTCTAAATCCTTTCAAGGTCAAAGTGATTCCTACCTTGTTATGGGATTGGGGATTCTGGACTTTTTATCCTCATGGTGTATAACTGACCAGGCTTGCATCATTTATTTTTATTTTTATTTATGTATTTGAGAGCAACAGACAAAGAGAGAAAGAGACAAAGAGAGAGAGAGAGAAAATGGGTGCACCAGGGCCTTTAGCCACTGCAAACAAACTCCAAATACATGCACCACCTTGTGCACCTGGCTTACGTGGGTCCTGGGGAAATTGAGCCTCGAACTGGGGTCCTTAGGCTTCACAGGCAAGCGCTTAACTGCTGAGCCATCTCTCCAGCCCATCATTTCTAATTAATCATTCATGCTCATAGGAGAAGTGAACAGGGCTGGAGAGATGGCTCAGTGATTAAGTGCACTTTCTGGGCAAGCATGAGGGCCTGAAGGGGCCTGAAACCATCTGAGCTTGAATCTACAGACAGGCATGGCCGCTTGCACCTGTAACCTCAGTCTCATAAAGGGGAGCAGAGTATTTCCCAGGTTTGTGAAAAGCAGCAAGCCCCAGTATCAGTGAGAGACTCTGACAAGGATGGGCGGAAGAGTGATGGAGCAGGACACTCCACATTCTGCTCTGGCCACCATAGGCAAGCACTATCCCCACTTCCCACCTCCACCACAGGTGAACACACAAGATGCCACAGCGCACATATGCATGCATACTCCACACACAAGCAAAAAAATGTAAGTAAGCAATATAACATAACATTGAGCCTTCACGTATAGATCACTAAGCTACATGTTATTTCAAATATATATATTTGGGCTGGAGAGATGGCTTGGCTGTTAAGTCCCTTCCCTGTGAAGCCTAAGAACATTGTTTGAATCTCCAGGTCCTACATATAGCCAGACACAAAAGTGATGTAAGCATGCAATGTCGCACATACGCACAAGGGGATGCAAGCGTCTGGAGTTTGTTCATAACGGCTGAAAGGTCCTGGCACGCCCATTCTCTCTCACTCTGCCTCCTTCTCCCTCTTTCTGTCTCTTTCTCAAAAATAAAATAAAAGCTGGGCATGGTGGCGCACGCCTTTAATCCCAGCACTTGGGAAGCAGAGGTAGGAGGATCGCCATGAGTTCTAGGCCACCCTGAGACTACATAGTGAATTCCAGGTCAGCCTGAGCTAGAGTGAGACCCTACCTTGAAAAACCAAAATAAATAAATAAATAAATAAATAAATAAATAAATAAATAAATAAAATAAGGGCTGGAGAGATGGCTTAGTGGTTAGCGCTTGCCTAAGAAGCCTAAGGACTCCGGTTCGAGACTTGATTCCCCAGGACCCACATAAACCAGGTGCACAAGGGATGCATGCATCTGGAGTTCATTTGCAGTGGCTTGAGGCCCTGGCGTGCTCATTCTCTCTCTATCTATTTACCTCTTTCTCTCTCTGTCTGTTGCTCTCAAATAAATAAATAAATAAATGAATAAACAAAAAAATTAAAAAATAAAATAAATAAAATAAATTAGGGCTGGAGAGATGGCTTAGCAGTTAAGGTGCATGCCTGCGAAGCCTAAGGACCCAGATTTGATTTTCCAGGTCCCATGTAATCCAGATGCACATGGTGGCAAATACATCTCTAGTTTGTTTGCAGACTAGAGGCCCTGGCATGCCTATTCTTCCCCTCTCTCTCTCTCTCTACCTGTCTGTAATAAATAAATAAATAAATAAATAAAATAAAATAGGGCTGGAGAGATGGCTTAGTGGTTAAGGCATTTGCCTGCAAAGCCAAAGGACCTCAGTTCGATTCCCTAGGATGTACATAAGCCAGATGCATATGGTGGCACATGCGTCTGGAATCTGTTTGCCATGGCTGGAGGCCCTGGCATGCCCATTCTCTCTTTCTCTCTTACTCTGCCTCTTTCTCTCTCGTTCTCTCACATAAATAAATAAATAAAATTTTTTAAGTTGTTTAAAAAATAAAATAAAGGTTTCTTTGCCTTAAAAATTAAAAAATACATATTTAACCTTTATTTTATAAGGACTGCTATGTGTATATGAAAATAATTTTTATTTCCCCTTTCGAAGAATCAGGATTTGTCTGCTTTCTAGCAGTTCTGGATGTCTCACTTCTGTCATGAAGTGACATCATGTGATAAGACACTCATCTGCCTGAAAGAAGTATGAATGCCTTTCTGTGGTTGGGTTCCTCAGCTTGATCTTTGAATGCTTCTAACACTAATTCCTCCTTTCAGCTTTGACTTTGTTAGGGAAACGTGCTTACCTGCACTGGGGAACTTCAGCACTGTCTTTCTCTGAGTGGAATGACGATGCCTCTTTGTTGTACATCCTAATGGTCAGGTAGCCGCACTCAGGGCTTCCTTGCCCTGGATTCCCCTTCAGTGCTGGAAGGACAACTTGTCTTTGCAGCCACATTCTTCTTCTTCTTTTTAAAAACTTTTTATTGACAGCTTCCATAAGTATAGACAATAAACCATGATAACTCCATCCTACCATCCTCATTTTCCCATCTCAAATCCACCTTCCATTGAATTTCTTCTTTCCAATCAGTCTCTCTTTTATTTTGATGTCATCATCTTTTCCTCCTATTATGATGGTCTTGTGTAGGTAGTGTCAGGCACTGCGAGGTCATGGATATCAAGCCCATTTTGTGTCTGGAAGGCTGCACTGTAAGCAGCCCTCCTCTTCCTTTGGCTCTTACATTCCGCCCCCTCTTCCTCAATGGACCCTGAGCCTTGGAGGGTGTGATAGAGATGTCTCAGTACTGAACACTCCTCTGTCACTTCTTCTCAGCACTATGAGTTTTGAGTCATCTCAGTGGTTGCCACCATCTGAAAAGAGAAGCTTCTCTTACCAAAAGTGAGAATAGCATTAATATTTTGGTATAAACATTAAGAAAAGTACTTACAGGGCAGTTTGGTGAACATAATATATGCATTTAGCCAGACAACCGCAGTTGTTACTCCCCTAGGGCTCATGACCTCCCCAGCCATAGGCTTTTGCCTAGGTTTTCAGTTCTAGTCATGTATTCCCTCCCATGGAGCAGGCCTCCAGTCCAGTTAGACAGCAGTTGGTTTCTCCCATAACAGACATGCCACTATTGCACCCATTGGCACATTTGGCCTCACTAATAGCCACATTCTTTTTTTTTTTGTTTAGTTTTGTTTTTTTCAAGGTAGGGTCTCACTTTAGCCCAGGCTAACCTGGAATTCACTATGTAGTCTCAGGGTGACCTTGAACTCATGGCAATCCTCCTACCTCTGCCTCTGGAGTGCCAGGATTAAAGGCGTGCACCACCACGCCCGGCTTCACATTGTTTATAGTTGTCATCAGGTGAAAGAACTTGGACCATGAATTCAAGCCTAGATGCCCTTGTCAGCAGAAGCCAGAGCATCTGAGTTGAGAATCGAATTAGAAAGAGCCTCAAGCAAGTATTTCCTGCCCAGGGTTGAGTTCCAGGGCCATGCTCACATGGAGAACTTGGGAGTCCTGAGCTGCACAGATTTCCAGTGTGCCCGGCAGAGTCTGTCACTGCAAAGAAAACCCTGAGGTTAAACATGTACAACAATGACCTTGCCTCCTCCCTTCCTTCCCTGGTGCTCGTTGACTGTCATCACAACAGCCTATCTTGAGAAGCCATGCCAGCCTCAGCTGTGTCTCTGAAGACCTTCTTCCAGTGCCCAGCACTGCTGGTAGGGAACCCTGGGAAAGCGGACAGCACTTACCACTACCTAGCCCCTGACCTCGGGCAAAGGCTTTGACTGAAGTAGTTCTGTATGCCTTGGGGTTGGGACAAGAAGGCAGGCAATGCTCATGTCTGACTAAATGTATATATTATTCCCACCAAGCTGCCCTGGGGACACTACACTAAATGTTCATGTTCACATATTAATGCTACTCTCACTTCTGGCTAGAGAAGCTTCTCTTTTCAGATGGTGATGACCACTGGGATGACCCAAAAGGCAACATAGTGCTGAGAAGAAGGGATGGAGGAGTGCCTAGCACTGAAACATCTCTGTCACACCCTCCAATGGCTCAGGGACCATTGCGGAAGAGGGGGCGGATAGAATGGAAGAGCCAAAGGAAGGATATGACCTCTTACAATGCAACTGCTCAGACAGAAATTGGCCTCGATATCCATGATCTTGCAGTGCCTAGCAATACCTTTGCAAGACCCTCAAAATAGAAGAGAAAGATGATGTCACCAAATTAGGAGAGAGACTAATGGAGAGAGGGAGTGGATATGATGGAGACTGGAGTTCTAAAGTGGAATGGGGGAGGGGAGGGAAATATCAGGTGGGGTTTTTTTGGTATGTAAGATTAAAAGTCAATAAAAAATAATAAAAAAAAAAAAAAAAAAAGAAGGCAGGCAAGGCCAGATGGCAGGGCCCTGTTGGTGACCCTCAGGAGCTGGGTTGAGTGCTGAGGGAACAGGAGCCATTTGGGAGAGGGGCAGGAGGCTGAATGTGAGGGGAGGCCAAAAGTAGGAGCGTGTGGGCTGGATGCTTCTCTTTAAAGAAAAGATTTTCTTTATAGAGCACGGTGGGGTCAAGGGGTGAGATGATACCTGGGTCCCTGGTGAGGAATTCGCAGAAATTAAAAGCTGCTAGGCAGGTGTGTTGGCCCACGCCTTTAATCCCAGCACTCAGGAGACTGAGGTAGGAGGATCGCTGTGAGTTTGAAGCCACCCTGAGACTACATGGTTTTTGGTTTTTCAAGGTAGGGTCTCGCTCTAGCCCAGGCTGACCTGGAATTCACTATGCAGTCTCAGGGTGGCCTTGAACTCATGGCAATCCTCCTATGTCTTCCTCTGGAGTGCTGGGATTAAAGGCGTGCACCATCACGTCCAGCTCATTTCAGTGGTTTGAGTTCTGTTCTAAGTATTTTACGTATATTAACAAATTTATAGATGTTATTATCTCCATTTAATAATGAAGGAAACTGAGGCACAGAAAGATTAGCTAGCTTGAAGGCAGCCAAAGTTACAAATACATCAAAAGAGAAGTATTTTTCTTAAGCAGTGTTTTTTGGATTAGGCTATAAAAATGATGCATGCCTATAGTTTAAAAAGAAGTTTTCATAATACTGAGAATTACAATGAAGAAATGGAAAGAGACAAAGGAAGTTGCACCAAATTCTACCATCAGAGATAACCACTACTAATACTTAAGTCAACTTCCTACAAACTTCTCGTTATGCATTTAGGGACATACTGATTTGTGATTATTATAATATAAATGGAATCAGGCACACAATGCTTTTCTATAATCTACTTTTTCTGCTCCATTATATGCCCTGGGCATCCGCAGGCCTTTTGCACACTGCAAAGTGCTACATAAATCTCTCTGGTTATTAGAACAATTGGGGCCGAGGGGAATCTTCCAGTGCCATTGGAAGGGGCCCTTGTGATTCATTTGTGTCCTGTCTCTGAAGAAGGCTTGCCTTACTTCACAGCAGGTTTTTATTTCAGTTTAATTTTTAATGCAGAAGAAGGCTATGAAAGCTATTTATTTATTTATTTATAGGGACAGAGAGAGGGAAAGAGTGAGAGGGAGAGTGAGAGTGAGATTGGGTGCACCAGGGCCTCTAGCCACTGCACACGAACTCCAGACGCGTGCACCACCATGTGCATCTGGCTTACGTGGGACCTGGAGAATCAAACTGGGGTCCTTAGGCTTCACAGTATGTGCCTTAACCGCTAAGCCATCTCTCCAACCCCAAAACCTATTTTTGACATGCATCTGTATGCGTGGGTATGTACACATGTGTGCACATGTGTGTGTAGTGTATTTTGCATGTGTGTGCACGTATTTGTGTGTGTGTGTGTGTACACACTTGTGAACATGCATGTGGAGCGGAAATCAGAGATTGACATTGGATATCTTCCTTGTTCATTCTCCACATTTACCGAGGCAAATTCTCTTGTTTGAACCCAGGGCTCATGGATTCATCTAGTCTAGCCAGCCAGCTTGACTGGGTATCCCCTTTCCCTGCCTCCCAAACACTGGGTTATGATGGGCCCACCACACCCATCTGGCATTTACATGGGTACTGGGGATCGCATCATGCCCGCACAGTCAGTGTTTGCCCACTGAGCCATTTCTCCATCCCACAAAAACCCTTTCTACAATGCAAGCCTTGAAAGGCTCGCTGGCCAGTGACTCTGACCAGAGGACCCAGTCCCCAGCTCTTTGCAGACTTAGGTCCTGTGCTCTGGCCTGGTGATTGGTTGGGTGGCGTCTGAGGTCACATGGCAACTGGCACTAAGGACACTCAAGTGGTGAAGCTGTGGGCTTCACTGGGCTGTGTTATTTTAGCAATGCAATGACACGTGAGCTAGTAAGAGAAGCTGAAACCACCCCTGGAAGCCACGTAAGTGTTGTGGTGATGCTATTCATATCATCATCTATGTGAGTGACACACCTGAGTTGTGCAGGGCGCAGCAGGAGTAGTCATGACTGACAGATACATTGTAGACTGGCAGAGGCTGGTCATGCAAGACAAGGCTACATCCTGTTTGAGTTTTTCACTGACCTATACAGCGGTATCATACCAATTTAACAATGAGAAAAAGACAGCACAGAAAGCTTGGTCCAGTCTCATAGCTAGTAACTGGTAGCGCAAGCATGCCCCAGCCCTGAACCCTGAGCCTCTGTGTGTTTATCTACTGTTGTAGACAGCTTCAGGTTCGCTGAGATGAACTTCCAGACCAGGCACAGTTATGGAGGAAGGGATATTATTTATTGAAGCTTACAGATCCAGGGGAAGTTCCATAATGGCAGAAGTGGCCTGCTCTCCACAGGACCAGGCAAGAGAGCAGAGAAAACCAACCAGCCACCACAGCACACAGAGCAAAACAAACTACAGCCAAAAGGTCACACAGCAGACTTCAGAACTCCACATTTGCATATCTTTACAATGAATCTCAAACCCACACCTTAAGACCAGAGTGACATTGCCCCTAGCAAGGTGATTGTGGATGTTTATACCTAGTAAAACACTGAATATATTGGGGACATATATTCAAACTACCACATCTACCTTCTCTGATGCCTCCAGGGAAAGAAGGCAAATATTAGCCAGGCATGGTGGTGCACACCTTTAGTCCCAGCACTTGGGAGGCAGAAGTAGGAGGATCACCATGAGTTGAGGCCACCCTGAGCTAGAGTGAGACCCTACCTCGAAAAGCCAAAAAAAAAAAAAAAAAAAAAAAAAAAAAAAAAGCCACGTGTGGTGGTGCATGCCTTCAATCCCAGCACTCGGGAGGCAGAGGTAGGAGGATCACCATGAGTTCAAGGCCACCCTGAGACTACATAGTTAATTCCAGGTCAGCCTGGGCCAGAGTAAGACCCTATCTCAAAAAAAAAAAAAAAAAAAAAAGGCAGATATTTATGGTTCCCGACTGTTCTAGTAAAATCTCTGGACACTCATGCTGGGAAAGTGGTTGCGTGTGGTGGTTCAGACTCAGACCTGACACTTGAAATTGGTGTCTTCAATAAGTCACTTCCCTTCTGTAAGCCTTGGTTTTTAAATATTTTTATTTATTTATTTTTAATATATTTATTTATTTATTTATTTATTTAAGAGAAAGAGGTAGAGAGAGAGTGAGAATGGGCATGCCAGGGCCTCCAGCCACTGCAAACGAACTCCAGATGCATGCGCCTTCTTATGCATCTTGTTTATGTGGGTCCTGGGGAATTTGAACTGGGGTCCTTTAGCTTTGAAGGCAAACACCTTAACCTCTAAGTCATCTTTTCCAGCCCAATATTTTTATTTTTATTTTTATTTTTATTTTTATTTATTTATTAGCAAGAGAGAGAGAGAGAGAATGGGCACTCCAGGGCCTCCAGGGTCTCCAGCCAGTGCAAACAAACTCCAGACATATTCACCATGTTGTGTATTTGGCTTATGTGTGTCCTGGGGAATCGAACCTGGGCCCTTAGGCTTTACAGGCAAGCACCTTAACTGCTAAGCCATCCCTCCAGTCCAGCTTTGGTTTTTTTTTTTTTTTTTTTTTTGGTTTTTCGAGGTAGGGTCTCACTCTAGCTCAGGCTGACCTGGAATTCACTATGTAGTCTCAGGGTGGCCTTGAATTCATGGAGATCCTCCTACCTCTGTCTCCCAAGTGCTGGGATTAAAGGCATGTACCACCACGCCCCTAGCTAACTTTTTTTTTTTTTTTTTTTTTTTTTTGATCTGTTGAATGGAGCTAGCCACTCTTTCCTCATGGCCCGTGGTGGAGACTTTCAGAGCCTGACATGCATTGTAGCTATGGTGAGGGGTTGGCAGGGCTTTGGTGGGAATAAGCCACAAAAGGCAAACGGGTTTTCAACAACAGTCTATCACAGGGCAGAGATGACTACAAAGCCAAATCACACTCTTCGTCTCTGAAATGTACCAGTTACAGAAAACCAAAGGCAGCCAAGCCATAGAAAGTGGAAAGGGAACATTGATTGCACCAGAGCTATGCAAGCTTCCAGATGAGTTCTGAAGAATGCCTGGCCTTTGGACCACCTCCTGTGGGCCAGGAAGTCTGACGCATTGCCTTTGTCTGGACGCCTCACCTGACCTGGGGCTTCTGCCTTAAATTCGCTTGCTATTTCCTCCAGGACCTGTCCCCAGCCTGGGGCTCTGGCCTCATCACTTGCGCTTGGTTAGACCTGACTTCAGTAACTTGGTGACTAGGGCTTAGTTAACAGGATCTGGGCCTTTCCTCCCCTTGAACCTGAAGCTTTTGGGTATTTCTGCCCTGGCTGGTCCATCTCACTTACTCTCTCAGTTAATTGGTTGTTAGTCTTTGCTTGATTGGAGGAGCCTGGTCTTTATCCTTAATCCTGAAAAGGATTCCTTCCTTTCCTTCCTTCCTTCCTCCCTCCCTTCCTTCCTTCCCTCCCTCCTTCCTCCCTCCCTTCCTTCCTTCCTTCCTTCCTTCCTTCCTTCCTTCCTTCCTTCCTTCCTTCCTTTTCTTTCAATTTTTGGTTTGTCAAGTCTCACTCTAGCTCAGGCTGACCTGGAATTCACTATGTGGTCTCAGGGTGGCCTCGAACTCATGGCAATCCTCCTACCTCTGCCTCCTGAGTGCTGGGATTAAAAGCGTGCGCCACAACGCCCAGCTGAAAAGGCTTTTTCTAGGGCACTTATGACGGTATGATGTTATAGATTTGCAATATCCCCCCAGTCCCTGCAGAGACCAGTGTATTAAAGACTTGCCCTCACTTTGAAGTTATCGGGAGGTGGTGGAAACTTTAAGAGGTAATAAGCCTTTATGGCCTAATGAGAGGTCTTCAGGCCAATGGAGGCATGCCCTCAAGGGGTGTTTGGGGTTGCCCATCTCTTTTCCCCTCTCTCTTTACTTCCAGTTGTCATGAGTAGTTGGCTCCATCATGCTTTCCCTGCCATGGGGAATTTGCTACCTTGCCACAGGCCAAAAGGCAACATTGTTAACTAGCTTTAGACTGACACCTCCAAAACAGTGAGCCCAAAGACACCTCTGTTTTTTTGTTTTTTGTTTTTTGAGGTAGGGTCTCATTCTAGCTCAGGCTGACCTGGAATTCACTCTGTAGTCTCAGGGTGGCCTTGAACTCACAGCAATCCTCCTACCTCTGCCTCCCGAGTGCTGGGATTAAAGGCGTGTGTCGCCACTCCAGGCTTTGATTTTTTGATGTAGGGTCTTGCTGTAGCTTAAGCTGACCTGGAATTCACTATATAGTCTTAGGCTGACCTCGAACTCACAGTGATCCTCCTATCTTGGTCTCCCAAGCCTCTTTTTCTTTTTTAAAAAATTATTTATTTATTTGAAAGCAGAGCTAGATAGAGAGTAGAGAGACAGATGGACAGAGAGAATGGGTACACCAGGACCTCTAGCCACTACAAATGAAATCCAGATGCATGTGCCACCTTCTGCATCTGGCTTACATGGGTCCTAGGGAATCGACCCTGGGTCCTTAGGCATCGTTGGTAGGCACCCTAACCACTAAGCCATCTCTCCAGCCCTAGAAGCTTCTTCTTATGATCTGATTGTATCAGGTAGTTGTTACAGTAATGAAAAGCAAACATGCATGAGTCCTGTGGAAACCAAACAAGAGGCAGAGCTTGGGTTGGCAAGCAAGCACTTTTAACTGCTGAGCCATCTCTCCAGCTCTTAGGTTTGAATCCTTGTTGAGAGGCACAGTCATAGAGCTGCAGAAACAAGAAGAGGGACCCAAGCGAGGCAAGGAAGGAGGAAAACAAGCACAAGCTAGTGCATTGCTGAGCCAGCCTTTGCTACGTGGGAAAGCCCAGCCGTGGTGCTGAGGTTGCTGGGTATGACATATTGTACCAGTCCACTGAGGGGAGAAATGGCAAGGGATTTTTCTGCCAGCTCTTTCTTGACCCCTGAATCTCAGTCAGATTTCTCTCGCGCTAAGTCAGGCCCCATGCTGTATGGGACTTCATTTGAGTCAAAGTGTCAGGGCCTTAAGCCTGGTGGAGGCAGCACTGTAGTCAGATTCCCTCAGGGAAGGTCCAGACTTCCGGTGGCGTCTCAAGAGAGGTGATAGGGGCTGTTGGGAAGACAGCAGCACTGGGGAGACAGAGGGCTCACTTGCTAGCTAGTCTAACCCTGTTGATGAGCTCCAGATTCAGTGAGAGACCCTGTCTTAAGAAATAAGATGAGGGAGCTGGAGAGATGGCTTAACAGTTAAGTGCTTGCCTGTGAAGCTTCAGGACACATGTTCAACTCTCCAGGTCCCACGTTAGCCAGACACACTAAGTGATGCAAGTGTGCAGGGTTGCACATGCACACAAGATGGCACATGTGTCTGGAGTTACATTGCAGTGGCTGGAGGACCTGGCATGCAAATTCTCTCTCTCTCTTTCTCTCTCTCTCTCTCCCTTTCACTGTCACACATTAAAAAAGTCCATTCTGTTAGGCTTGCCTCAAAAACAACAACAACAACAACAACAAAACAAACAAAAAAAATAAGATGAAGGAGAGGAAGATGGTTTAGTGGTTAAGAATGCTTGTCACTTAAACATGAAGGTCTCTTTGGTACCGAGACCGCCAAGTTTGGCTCTCCATGTTGTAATTATCTTTTTGTTTGTTGGGACAAAACATCCAATTAAAAGCTGCTGACGAGGGTTGGAATGATGGCTTAGTGGTAAAGGCGCTTGACTGCAAAGCCTAAAGGTCCGGGTTCGATTACCCAGTACCCACGTAAAGCCAGATGCATAGAGTGGCATGTGCATCTGGAGTTTGCTTAAGTGGCTAGAGGCCCTGGCATGCACATTCTCTTCCCTCCCCTTTCTTCTGTGTCTGTCTGTTTGCAAATAAATTAATAATTTTTTAAAGCAGCTGATGGGAGGAAAATTGTTTATTTTGGCTTACAGTCTAGAGGGGAAGCTCCATGATGGCAAGGGAAAGCATGGCATGAGCAGAGGGTGGACATCCCCTCCTTACCAACAGCAGGTGGCAAACGGCAGCGGAGAGTGCGCTGGACGATCACTGGCGAGCCAGGGCTGATAAACCGCCAAGGTTCACCCTCAACATCCCTCCTCCTGCATGTCTCCATCTTCCAAATTGTCATCAGCTGGGGATCAAGCATTCAGAACACAAGATTATGGGGAACACCTAATTCAAACCAGCACCCCTCAGAACACACGTGAAAAGCTCGGTGTGGCCACGCACATCTGTAACCCCAGTTACAGGGGGTTGGAGTCTGGAGAATCACTGGGGCTCACTGACAGCGGCTCCAGGCTGAGGGAAAGATCCTATCGTAAGGAAAGAAGCGTCAGACGAGCAGCACGAGAAGAACAGACACTCCCCTCTGGCCTCTGCTAACACACGCATGGAGTACCCACATCTGCACAGTGTGCATGCGCCACATATCACACAGGCCACACACACATACACACATCTGCAAAAAGCAGATAAATGAAAAATAAGGTGAAAAGCAACTGAGGATTATGCCTGACATTCACCTCTGGCTTCCACATGAACATGCACACACATGTACCTGCATATGTACACGTGCCCACAAGCAAGTGCGTAAACACAGAACAAGGATGCAGGATATTTCATTATGATTTAGTCTGCTTTGTGCTTCCCCAACCTACAGTTTTCTTCCAGAGCTTGGCCCTTCAGAACCTCCTCTGAGTCACCCCAGCCTGGCCCTTAGGGAGAGCAAGCATTGGTGCAGTAAGCTCTCAAAAGGGAGGCACAGGGAGGGTAGGAGGTAGAAATCAGCAATCCTGGAAGAATAATGTTGTCAGAGGAGGCAATGGAAACAGGGAGGCCATTGGGTTTTCATTGTATGAGGAATGGGAGTTTGAAGGATCTTTTTGTGTGATTTATTTATTTAATAGAAAGAGGAAGATATAGAGAGAATATGGGAGCACCAGGGCCTCCAGCCACTGCAAATGAACTCCAGATGCATGCATCACCTTGTGCATCTGGCTTACGTGGGTCCTGGGGAATCGAACCTGGGTCCCTTGGCTTTGCAGGCAAACACCTTAACCGCTAAGCTATCTCTCTAGCTCCCTGAAGAATCTTTAATGATAAGAACTGAGTGGCCATAGCATTCTGTAGGACTTTGTTGTTAAATCGACATCTGATCTGAATCAAATTAAGACATGTGATTGTTTGGTTATGCATTCATTCCTTTGGTCATTGCAACAACCACATGAAAGTCATTGCTCTGTCAACGTTCTGTGAGGACAGGGCCATTGTACCCAGGGCCTCACATGCTAGGAAAGTGCTCTACCACAAGCCACACTCCAGCCCCATTATCCCTCATGTCTTGTCTCACAAATGATAGCGTACCCTACATGCACGTGGCTCGGCTCCTGCTTTGTGCACTTAATATAAAGGAGAAATAAGCCGGGCGTGGTGGCGCACGCCTTTAATCCCAGCACTCGGGAGGCAGAGGTAGGAGGATCGCCGTGAGTTCGAGGCCACCCTGAGACTACATAGTTAATTCCAGGTCAGCCTGGACCAGAGTGAGACCCTACCTCAAAAAAAAAAAAAAAAAAAAAAAAAAAAAAAAAAGGAGAAATAGACTCTAGTTGCTAAGAGCTCAGCATTTGGGAGCCAGACTTCTTGGGTTTAAATCCCAGTGAAACCCTGTGTTTTTGGGACAATTACTGAATTTCTCTGTGCTTCAGTTTTCTTGGCTGCCAAATTGCGCGAATCATGTTACCTTCATTAAGTCCTTACATGGTATTATGGGTTGAATTGTATTCCCTCCAAAAGATGGGTTAAAATCTTAACTTCCACAATCTTAGAATTGAACTTTATTTCTAAATAGGGTTGTTAAAGAAGTAATGGAATCTCATGAGGTGGTTAGGGTTGGATCTAATTCACTGTCTGGTCTCATTAAAAAAAAAAAAAAAAAAGCAGGGCGTGGTGGTGCAGGCCTTTAATCCCAGCACTCGGGAGGCAGAGGTAGGAGGATCACCATGAGTTCAAGACCACCCTGAGACTACCTAGTGAATTCCAGGTCAGCCTGAGCTAGAGTGAGACCCTACCTCGAAAAACCAAAAATAAATAAATAAATAAAAAGGAGAAATGGGACATAGAGACATAGACATGCCTTCAGCAAGAATTCCTTGTAAGATTGGAGTTACGCTGCTACAAGGTTAGGAACTTCTAGGATAGCCAGAAGCCAGAAGAAGTCAGGGAGACCAGAGGGAGTACAGTCTTGTCCACAGCCGGATTTCTGACTTCCAGCTTGCAGAACTGAGACAGTTAACTTCCTTTTCTGCTAAGTCACTGAATTGGTACTTTTGTCACAGCAGCTCTAGGAAATTAATACACATGAGTTGAATAAGTTAATAGACCCAGAATTTAAGACAATGAGTGAGACACATCAAATACTGGATAGTGGTAGCTATCATTACTACACAGATCTGCCTCTTTTGGTGGGGGTGAGGGTGGGGATAAGGGTCCTAGAACTTGACCCCTAGGGCCTCAGATATGCTAAGTAGGTACTCTGCCCTGAGCTACATACCAGCCCCTTCCTCATTCTTTTTACTAACTGTATACTATTTTATTTGTGGTACTGGAAAACTTATCATTTAAATATCTGTAGGTATGTATGTACATATGTATTTGGTTTTTTGAGGTAGTCTCCCTCTAATCCAGGCTGACCTGGAATTCACTATGTACTCTCAGGCTGGCCTTGAACTCACAGTGATCCTCCTTCCTCTGCCTTCCGAGTGCTGGGATCAAAGGCATGTACCACCATGCTCGACTAAATATTTATAATAATTAAAACATTACAGGGCTGAGCCGGGCATGGTGGCGCATGCTTTTAATCCCAGCACTCGGGAGGCAGAGGTAGGAGAATTGCCATGAGTTCGAGGCCACCTTGAGACTACATAGTTAATTCCAGGACAGCCTGGGCCAGAGTGAGACCCTACCTCGGAAACAACAACAACAAAAAAACATTACAGGGCTGGAGAAATGGTTCAGTTGTTAACTGTACTTCCTGTGCAAGCATGAGAGCCAGAGGGCACCCGGGATTGCCATTTTGAATCTCCAGATCCCACATAAACAACTAACTGGGTTGCGGCCATGAGCAGCTTGTAACCTCAGTACAGCAGGGGAGCAGAGACTCGAGACTCATTGGAGTTCCGGAATCAGGGAAGAGACTCTGGCTCAAAACATGAGACCAGGCAGAAGAGCCATGGAGCAGGACACCCAGTGTTCTGTTTGGGCTTCCCTAGGCAAGTCCCCTCTGTTGCGTGTAAGCATACGAGGGGCCACACCACATCACACCATAACACACTCTTTTCTCTCTCTCTCACACACACACACACACACACAAATAAAAAATAAAATAAACATTTTCTTCAACTCATCTTCAGATCCCCACTCTCACTTCAAAAGGCAATGTGTTCAGTTATCTGACCGCCACTGCTGGCATTTGCCTCCATATACCTAAGTGGCATGCTTGCACTGCTGCTTGTTGGGTTTTCAGTTTTAGATGATCTCTTCCTCCTCTCTGTTAGGGTACCTGAGGATTTTGGTTTATGGCACCCCTACCCTCCACATGTACATTTTCATGATATAATTATATAAGCATTTTTAGTTAGGCAATAAATTATTAAGATAGATCTTAAAGTCTCTGAAATTCAATTGACTCCAAACCAGAGAACAATAGGTATAAAGAACTCTCATGTTCTAAATAAAGATCCTAGACAATCCACGTACAGTTTGAAAACGAGACGGCTCCAAAGAGATTCTTGCAGCCTTAGGCATTAACAGCCCATAAAGACAGAAGGCCAAGAATGAACTGGAATTGAAGAGGACCTGTGATGGGATTGCTTTGGACGGAATTATCAGCATTCCATCCCCGCCCTACCTCCAATGCTGGATGGGAGAGGAACTCCTCCCATGTATCCTAGACCAGTGAGAGGACTCTCCTCCAACAATACATGGGGAACGGTGAAAAGTGACCTCAAAAAAAAAACCCAGACCAGCCGGGCGTGGTGGCGCACGCCTTTAATCCCAGCACTCGGGAGGCAGAGGTAGGAGGATCGCTGTGAGTTCGAGGCCACCCTGAGACTACATAGTGAATTCCAGGTCAGCCTGAGCTAGAGTGAGACCCTACCTCAAAAAAAAAAAAAAAAAAAAAAACCAGACCATGGGCTGGAGAGATGGCTTAGAGGTTAAACGCTTGCCTATGAAGCTTAAGGATCCCAGTTCGAGGCTCAATTCTCCAGGACCCACGTAAGCCAGATGCACAAGGGGGAGCACGCATCTGGAGTTCGTTTACAGTGGCTGGAGGCCCTGGTGCTCCCATTCTCTCTCTACCTGCTTATTTCTGTATCTCTTTCTCTAATAAATAAATAAAATATTAAAAAAAAAAAGACCAAAAGCCAGGGGCTGAGGGGACAGATGAGGACTTTCCCAGGCCCGTACATCTCAACTCTCCCCCACCATAGGCCTGGTCCTGTGATTCAGCCTTGGACGTCTGAGACTCCAAAAAGGAGCCCATGGCAGAGGATGCTGTTCAGGTCAAGAGCTTTTCTTCCTTTTGTTTCTACCCTTTCTGTGTCTTCTACCCCAAAGGAGCAGAGCCAGCACAATGAGGGGATGAGCAGTGACGTCTACCCTGTACCTAGGGTTGACAGATTTAGCACATAAAAATCACTGGAGGCCCAGATAAATTTGAATGTTAAGCAATGATTTGTTTTCTTTTTTCTTTGGTTTTGCAAAGTAGGGTCTCACTCTAGCCCAGGATGACCTGGAATTCACTCTGTAGTCTTAGGCTGGCCTCGAACTCACAGGGATGGTCCTACCCCCAGAGTGCTGGAGTTAAAGGCATGCACCACCATGCTCAGGGCAATGAATGTTTGTTAAGTGTAAGTCTGGTCCCATGCATTATTTGGGACACGATTCTACTGCAAGTATGTGTTGCTTTCTGGAATTCACATTTAGCTGGGCATTCTGTATTTGATTTGGCAACCCTGCCCAGATTTCTTGCCCATTACAAACTTCAAGCCTATGTCAGGACCAAGCTGTAGGATAAATTGGATAAGAGCTGGCTGTTATATCAGACTAAATAGGACTTGGGGTTATCCAGAGGGTGTGTGTATGGGGAGGGACAACGACTATTCATTAATAACACAAGAGTGCTTGGAAAAGCTATAGAAATTGTCTAATATTTCACCCAGGGAGCTGAAAAAGTGAGGTGACAGAGGGGTTTACAGCTGGAACATTCCAAGTCCATTCTGTTCAGTGAGCTAGTTACATTTAGGGGATTAAATATTACATAAATATTTGTGGCTGAGCCAGATTGTGGATCAGATTGCAGTTCTTATACAATTTTTCCTATGACAATAGCCTAGTTGAAGCAGTTTTCACTTGTAAAAGCCATTCACGTCTTTTTTTCTGGCAATTGTTTATTCAGGCTCAGTTGCATTACTGAGTTGCCTCTTACTAATTTATAAAAGTTTCTGTCTATGTTCAAAAACCCCTGAAAGAGGGCTCTTCTACTGGAGAATTAATGAGGTCATTACTAGGTCTCTTCTGACAGATGTTAGTTGTGGCAAGTGACATTGTGCAGGTCAAGAGCTTCTCTTCCCTAATTCTGATCTTCCTGTGTCTGCCTCTACTGAAGGAGAGCTCGTCACAGTGCCCCCCCATAGCAGACTTTCTCAAACCAACAGTTCCTTTACAGATGCCTCTCAAGGGGTGGAGTTTGTGGAGGAAGGTGGCTGCAAGGGGCATGTCCCAAAGGCCAGGGTGCCAGAGCCTCATGTCCACCATTCGCTGGTGTAAGGGCTGCCGGGGTCTCTCTCTAGTCTTCTATAGCTAGGTTGGTAGGTCGTGCTCCTGGAGGACTGCTGCAGGCAGAGACTTCTGGAAATGACCGAAGGGTCAGGCTCCAAGTGGAGTGAAGTGGATGTTCTGGATTACGATACGAATTATCACTGGATAGTTATTAACAGGGTGTTTGACCAGGGAGGGGCAAGAGTGCTGGTTGGCTGTGATGGCTTGATCTTGGTGAAAGGGGGCCTGGCAGACTACACCTAAAGCTGATTGGAAGCTCCATTCAAGTGTTGAACAACCTGCAGACACAGCAAGGCTGCTCCTGTGGGTCGTCCTTCTCCATCAAACTTGGGCGCAATGACAGGAGACCCCGAGCCTGCCATCAGCTGTACCAGTTCGAAGAACGTGGGATTTAGCAGAATTCTAGGAGTTTCCTTTTTATCATGCTCCTCTTTCAATTTTATCTTATCTTTTTCCTTTCTGTGTTGTATTTATGCATCTGCAAGAAAGGAGGGAGGAAAAAAGGGAGAGAGAATATGAATGAGAATAGGCGCACCAGGGCATCTTGCTCCTGCAAACGAACTCCAGATGCACTCACCACTCTATGCATTTGGCTTTACATGAGTACAGAGAATCAAACCCAGGCAGTCAGGCTTTCAAGCAAGCACTTTTAGCCACTGAGCCATCTCTCCAGCCCAACTTTATTGTCTCTATTCAAGTATGCTGTGTTTTGCTGCTATTGTCAGAATGTGAAGCTTTATTTGTGTGTGTGTGTGTGTGTGTGTGTGTGTGTGTGTGTGTGTGTGTTTGAGGTAGGATCTCACTTTAGTCCAGGCTGACCTGGAACTCACTTTGTAGCCCAGCTAGCTTCTAATTTGAATTCCCAGAGATCTTCCTACCTCAGCCTCCACAGTGCTTGGATTAAAGGCATGAGCTACCATGCCTGGCCAGAATGTGAAACTTTTAGTGTTGGCCTAAATGCAATCCCCTTCCCCAATACAGAGCTACAGCCAAGTTTGCAGGTGCCGTGACCTCATATTTAATCACTGGTTGGAACCCAGTAGTAACTCCAAGACTCCTGAATTTGTAGTTCCCTCTCTGGCCTGCAAACATGCTTGTATATATGTACATAAAACTTCATTTTAGGGCTGGAGAGATGGCTCAGTGATTAAAAGCACTTGCTTGTGGGTTGGAGAGGTGGCTTACCAGTTAAGGTGCTTGCCTAAGGACCCAGATTCAATTCCCCAGTACCCACGTAAGTCAGATGCACAAGGTGGCACATGTGTGTGGAGTTCGTTTGCAGTGGCTAAAGGCCCTGATGTGCTCTCTTTCTCTCTCTCTCCCTCTCTCTGCCTCTTTATCTTTATCTTTATATATCTTTCTCTCTCTGCCTCTTTATCTTTCAAATAAATAAATAAAATATCTTTTTTAAAAAGCACTTGCTTGCAGGGCTGGAGAAATGGCTTAGCTGTTAAGGCACATGCCTGCAAAGCCTATGGACCCCAGTTTGATTCTCCTGGTCCCACGTAAGCCAGATGCACATGGAGGCACACACGTCTGGAGTTCGTTTGCGGTGGCTAGAGGCCCTGACATGCCCATTCTCACTCTTTCTCTCCACCCCCCGTCTCTAATAAATAAATTAAAAAATTTTAAAAAGCACTTGCTTGCAAATCCTGACAGTCTGGATTCAAATCCCTGGTACCCACATAAGCCTGATGCATAAAGTGGTGCATGCATCTAGAGTCCATTTGCAGCAGCAAGAGGCCCTGGAGTGCCCATCCCCCCGCTTTTCTCCCTTTCTCTCTCTGCTTGCAAATAAGTAAATAAAAATATATTGGGTGAAGGGCTGGAGAGATGGCTCAGAAATTAAGGTGCTTGCCTACAGAACCTAACGACCTGAGGTTGGTTGTCCAGTACCCCAGAAAGTAAGATGCACAAAGTGGCGCATGCATCTGGAGTCCATTTGCAACAGCTGTAGGCCATGGTGTGCCCTTTCTCTCTGCTTTCAAATAATTAATATATTAATAATATTAATAATATTATATATATTATATATATACATATATATTATCTATATAAAGCTTCAGTTTAAAGAAAAAGGTATTCTTCTCATGATTACATGTTCATTTCTTGGCTAAAAAATTTCTCTGGAGGATATATATGATTAATGCTTATCAGCTTTTTTCCCTTTTAAATATAATCATTCATCCTTGAGACTTAGTTCCATGAAATTAGCCCATGAAATAGCTGGAATGAGTATCTCATGGAGACTATGGGAAATTTCTCTCGAGATCCTATTACTCTGTTGTACCTGTGTAGTTGGAACATGGATCATGAACACTGGAATCTCAGAGCTTTTCCCTCAGTCTGTTCACGAGCTTATGCTTCTGATTTGATAACAAATCTCATTGCAGTGTTGAGTTTTTCATAAGAATATCACAACCTTCCTCTTTTCCTTGCTGGTGAGATTTGGTGTCTAAGGCACCTCGGAAGTAATGGGAATCGTAGGTCAGTGTTACATTTTAGCTGACTGTCACTGCATATAAATTTCCATTATAAATGGTTGCAAACTATTCAACTGATCTTCACATATAATTCCTTTCCAAAAAAATCCCTTTGTTCTTGTGGGAAATAAAAGATTCCAAAAAAAAAAAAAAACAACCCAAAAACCCAAATATATTAAAATGCGAATTCAGAAATGATTTCAGAGAACAATGGAGAGCAAAATCGCATTTCAGCTTAGCTGTCAATTGAGTTCCCCATTTGTCAGTAATGTCTCAGAAGAGGCCAAGATGTACTCCGTTTCTTATTTTTATTTAGAAATTCGAGTTTAAGACTGCAGCGAGACAGACTGATTCTCCTGTTTCGCTGTCTAATTCACTTACTTCTCTAGAATAAATGACATGGAGGAAGGGCTGGATTCCACAATCCCAGGGCCCTAAATAAAAAGGCTTTGCATGTCTTGCAAATGCCCGAGCTCTGTTTAGTCTCTGCGATGTCATCCTCAGCATATACAATATCCTGCATTTGTGGTCTGCTTTTGTCTCTCTCTGTTCAATGGGAAGCTAGCTTCCTGGACAGCTCTGTCTTAAAAATCAACAAATGTTTCCCATCTTGTTTGCTCTGCAGCACACACGTCCCTATCTGTGGTTTCATGCATATCAGACAGAGAGATGATAAGATAAAAATCTGATTAATGTCCATCTCTGTCCATGAACTGTGATGTAGGATGCCCAAAGCACTGTGAGGAAGGAACATTAGTGTCACATTCCCGGCACGGAGTTAGGTGTTTTGTTGAACTCTTGTGATGGTGTTGGTAAGGTAGAAGAGAAGGCTGGAAAGACGGGAAAAATTGGAGTAACTTGCAGATGGAGAATGTCCGTTTTCCCTCTGCTCCCTGCCTTACACCTGATGTCAGCATACGGAATTGGAGCAGATCTTCCCGCGCGGTGCGATATCATGAAACATGCTCAGTTCTTCAAGTTGGATGGATTCCACAAGCCTCTCATACATGGTTTGTGCTGGTGACATAGTTCAATTGGTAAGCTAGGTATGGCGACATGTGCCTATAATCCCAGTGCGGGAGACAGGAGGATCCCTGGATCTAGCCTAATTGGTGATCCCCAGGCTAATGAGAGACCGTTTCTCAAAATGTGGTTGGTATTCCTGAAGAATGACACCCAAGGTTGTCCTCTGGCCAACCTCCCTCATAATATAACAATCTGATAACCAACTTGGAGCTGGCTGACTTATTGAGCGTGGAACTACTAGATACGATCCATGCCCCAGGGCTGGGAGGATAGCTCAGTGGTTAAAGGCACTTACTTGCCAAATCTGCCAGTCCATGTTCAATTCCCCAGCCATCCATGTAAAGCTAGACAGGCATTTATTTGCAGCAGCAAGAGACCCTGGTATACTCATATGCGCACATGCAAGTGTGCTCATGTGCACGCGCGCGCACATACACACACACACACACACACACACACACACACACACTCTTCTTTAAAAGATGACAAGACGTCGTCACAGCATTCAGAAGAGCGTGCAATTTTAGAGTCATGACTTATTCTGAAATTTTCCATTTGATGTTTTGGGACTATTGCTGACTACAGGTAACTGAAACCATGGAAAACGAAGCCTCCAATAAGAGGGAATGATGGTGCGGCCCAGCAGATAATGTCAGCTGCAAGGGCTGGAGCTGGAGCCCAGTGGTAGTGTCTTGCTGTACAGTTTTATGCTGCTGGGATGAACATCCAGCCAAACACCGTTTATGGGAGGGAGGGGTTTATTACAAGCTTACAGAACCAGGAGGAAGCTGCTTCCATACATCCAAGCAGAGAGAAAAGCTGTAGCAAGCGGGACACCAGCACCAGCACCCACCCAAAAAGCAGCGAACACAAAGCCCACAGCAAGCAGGGACCCCCAGAGCTCAAACCTCTCTGCACACCTATGGGCTGGAATTCTGATCTGCCCCCAATCAGTCTATGGGGGGACATACATTCAAACTACCACACGTGTCAAGGCCCTGGGTTCTCTCCCCAGTGCTGGGGGAAGGGAATTAATGTTTTCCTCACTGAAGTAGGTGTACTCTCCCAAGAACCAGTAGTGGGTCATTAAAAAGAAAATATAAGCCGGGCGTGGTGGTGCACGCCTTTAATCCCAGCACTTGGGAGGCAGAGGTAGGAGGATTGCCGTGAGTTCGAGGCTACCCTGAGTCTACATAGCTAATTCCAGGTCAGCCTGGACCAGAGTGAGACCCTACCTCGAAAATCCAAAAAAAAAAAAAAAAAAAAAGAAAAACCTTTTCTAGGGTGTGGTGGCACACGCCTTTAATCCCAGCACTTGGGAGGCAGAGGTAGGAGGATTGCCGTGAGTTCGAGGCCACCCTGAGACTACACAGTGAATTCCAGGTCAGCCTGGGCCAGAGTGAGACCCTACCTCAGGGAAAAAAAAAAAAAGAAAGAAAGAAAATATAATTTGCCAGGCATGAATGGTGCATGCCTGTAATCCCAGTACTTGGGAGGCAGAAGTAGGAGGATTGCCATGAGTTCGAGGCCAGTCTGGTACTACAGAATGAGATCCTACCTTGAAAAAACAAAACATACACACACACACACAAAAAAAAAAAGAAAGAAAGAAAAGAAAAGAAAACACAATTCACAAATGAAATAACGACTTACTGGATGCTGAGGGATTGTTTTTCACAAATTCAAGTAGCAGTTCTCTTGGAGTGAAACCTAACCTTAATTACTTGGTAGCTATGTAACATGAGGTAAGTTATCCACCCCTTCTGGGCCTAATATGTTGCCTTGGCTAAAAGAGAACCTACCTCAAAGTCCTTCTAAGGATTCGATGAGATATTGCATGCCTGAGATTTAGAACAGTAGTTAACATGTAGAAAGGTCTTAATAAATATTGCTTTTTGCTCTTCTCAGCACAGGCTGCTATAGAGGAAAAGACCCAAAGACTCCACCTAGAGGCCCTCCTTCTCCTTCTGCCTTGATTTAGAATCCAGGGCATTGGTCCCTAGCCATACAAGACTCTTGACCTTGGACTAGTTCAATAAAAGAAAACCAGTCTATCATCCATATCAGCCACATTTCCCATGCTTGCTAGCCCATATGGCTAGTGGCCGGCATATTGATCATCATAGATGTGAACATTTCCGCCAACATAGAAGGTTCTTTTGGACAGCTATAAAACTTACTTGTGACAGCATGGGCAAAAGATTAAAAAGTAATCAGGAAACACACAAAAGAGCAATTCCATTTTCTTTCTGTTGTCTTTTTTTTTTTTTTTTTTTTTTTTTTTTTTTTTTTGAGGTAGGGTCTCACTCCAGCTCAGGTTGTTGTCATTAGAATGATTGTGTGATTATGTTGAGGAACAACACAGTTACTGTGGTCGTAAGGTCTTCCATCTATCATATAGATGTCTATATGATCTTTAAGTCCCAACAGAAGTCGTACACATTCTACCAAACCTTCACATGCTCCTTCAGCCGGGACGAATCACTTAGATCACTTACCCTTCCGTTTCTCTTTCTTTTTTGGGGGGGAGGGGTTTGAGGTGGGGTCTTGCCCTAGCCTAGGCCGACCTAGAATGCACTATGTAGTCTCAGGGTGGCTTTGAACTCACGGCAATCCTCCTACCTCTGCCTCCCTAGTGCTGGGATTAAACGTGTGCGCCACCATGCCCGGCATCCTTCATTTCTCATGTCTTATATCTTCTGTAAATCTATCTTTTTTTTTTTTTTTTTTTTTTTTTTTTTTTGAGGAAGAGTCTTGCTCTAGTCCAGGCTAACCTGGAATTCACTATGTAGTCTCAGGGTGGCCTTGAACTCATGGTGATCCTCCTACCTCTGCCTCCCGAGTGCTGGGACTAAAGGTGTGCACCACCATACCCAGCAGTTAAATCAATTTTCTTTTTGAGTCAGGATTTGTGGCGATTTGAATGTAAATAACCCCCATGGCCTTAGGGATTTTTACTAAGTATTTTATTTATTTTCAAGGAGCAAGAGGGAATGGGTGCACCATGGCCTCTAGCCACTGTAAATGAACTCCAGATGCGGGCATCACTTTGTGCATCTGGCTTTACATTTGTACAGGAGAATCAAACCCCAGATTGTTAGGCATTACAGGCAAGTGCCTTAATTGCTGAGCCATCTCTCCATCCAGCCCACCTCAGAGATTTTTTTTTTTTTTGGTTTTGCGAGGTAGGGTCTCACTCTGGCCCAGGCTGGCCTGGAATTAACTATGTAGTCTCAGGCTGGCCTCAAACTCACGGCGATCCTCCTACCTCTGCCTCCCGAGTGCTGGGATTAAAGGCGTGCGCCACCACACTTGGCCTCAGAGATTTTTGATTGAGCTCTGACTTAGTCCCCAACAGGACTTTGGGAGGTGGGGTTTTGCTACAGGAGGTGCGTTTCTAGAAGCAGGCGTTGGGATTGAGGAGCCTAGCCTGCTATATGTTCGGAGTCAGCTTGCTCTTGCTGTTCTCTGTGCTGTGGATGTATGATGGAGTGAGTAAGCTTCCTCGGCCACGATGAAGCTTCCCCTTGAAACTGTGAGCCTGAGATGAACTCTTTCCTCCCATAAGCTGCCTCTGGTTGGGGGCTTTGTCCAAATAAGAAGAGGGCAACTGCTACAGCGTCTCACTCACTACATAGTGCACAATGTCCTCAAACTCCTGAGTTTTCTGATTACAGCTATGCCCCATCACGCCAGAGAAATGACCCTTGAGTTGACTAGAGTAGGAATTAGCTAGGACTGTGTGCTTAAAGGGTAGGGGTGGGACTGTGGATTGTGGATTGGTTTTGGGAGTCTTAGGAAGAAGGACTGTAAGCAAAGAGAACCTGAAGACTAGAAACACAGACACCTCACCACACCCTGAAGTGGAAACAAATGCATGGGTGTTGTTATGCCTGCATTGTGTGTGTACGTGTGTGTGTGTGTGTGTGTGTGTGTGTGTGTGTGTGTGTATAAAACCTCCTGAATGTAAATTAAGAACAAAAGTAAAGGGCTGGAGAGATGGCTTAGTGGTTAAGACACTTGCCTGCAAAGCCAAAGAACCCAGGTTCAATTCCCCAGGACCCACATAAGCCAGATGCACAAAATGGCACATGTGTCCAGAGTTCATTTGCAATGGCTGGAGGCCCTGGCACATCCACTCTCTCTCTCTCCCCCTCTTTCTCTCTGTCTCTCAAATAAATAAGTAAATAAAAATAAAAATAAAAACCTGGGCTGGAGAGATGGCTTAGCTGTTAAGGCGTTTGCCTGCAAACCCAAAGGACCCAAGTTCGATTCCCTAGGACCCATGTAAGCCAGATGCACAAGGGGCACATGTATCTGGAGTTTGTTTGCAGTTAGAGGCCCTGGCATTCCCATTCTCTATCTGTCTCTCTTCTCTCTATCTCCATCTCTCTCTCTGCTTGCAAATAAATAAAAAATTAGAAAAAAGGACCTTTTTTAAAAAAAAAAATGAAAGAACCAGAGTCAAGACCAGGCATGGTGGTGGACGCCTTTAATCCCAGCACTCGGGCGGCAGAGGCAGGAGGATCACTGTGAGTTCGAGGCCAGTCTGAGGGGCTACATAGTGACTTCCAGGTCAGCCTGAGCTAGCGTGAGACCCTGCCTCCAAAAAAAAAAGAACCAGAGTGAATAGATTCTCTGGTTCTACTCGGTCAGGGTGATGAGAAGGAACAGTGTATCTTCGGGTTTCTATCAGCAGAAACTAATGTTCCTTATTTTCAGTGTTTGTTCATTTCATACTTATCACGTGTCAAGTGGTGGTAAGAATTCCATTAAGAAACTCACTGAGTGCCCCAAATAGACTGGAGATGTTACATAATAAATGGAGGTTCATGATCTTTCAATAGTCAGAAAATTGTGTTCCAGTGGAACTCACATCTTATTGATGGACAGGGTAATTATGAGTAGAATATCAGATTTCAGTTTCCAGAACAGTGTGTCCAAAATGTGGTATTTCAGAACTCCTGGTGGTACCAAAAATGCATCTCGTTTTCTCCATGCACTCAGGAGCATTTAAGATGCAACTAGGAGGCAGAGATAGGAGGATCACTGTGAGTTCAAGGCCACCCTGAGACTACAGGGTGAATTCCAGGTCAGCCTGGACTAGAGCGAGACCCTACCTCAAAAAACAAACCAACAAACAAAAAAAGATGCAACTATGGGGTTGGAGAGATGGCTCAGCGGTTACGGCATTTGCCTACAAAGCCAAAGGATCCAGGTTCGATTCCCTAGGACCCACGTAAAGCCAGATGCACAAGGTGGCACACACATGTGGAGTTCATTTGCAGTGACTGGAGGGCCTGGTGTGCCTATTCTCTATCTATCTATCATCTATCTATCTATCTATCTATCTATCTATCTATCTATCTATCTATCTCTTTCTCTCTGTCAAATAAATAAATAAATATAAATAAATAAATGAATAAAAGATTTTTTTTTTTTAAAAAAAGGTGCAACTGTGCCTGGAACACCCAGTCATGGCAGACGAAGGTTGCTGGAGGTCTTGGGCATTAATGCTACTGTCCCAGAGGTGCTAGGGATCACCCTCATCAAGAAAGGCCTAGCATGTGGACTTCTCCAAGCTTCCAGACTTACACAGTGCCAGGCCTTTCTTTATGTGCACTCATCTTGCTATGGTGGCTATGTGTATCATATTGGTGGAGGTCCTTTTTACTGGACACCAAACTGAACTAATTAGGGTTGGTAATAGCAAGAAACTGGGGACTGGGTAAGCCTCTGAAACCGACAGAAGGAAAACATGTGATACAGTGGATGGCTACAGTTACGTGGTAGCTAAGGATTCTGGTAGTCTTAGGCCAAGAATGTCATCAAAAAGTACATACCTTAGGGCTGGAGAGATGGCTTAGCGGTTAAGGCGCCTGCCTCCTAAGCCTAAGGACGCTGGTTCCAATCTCCAGGTCCCACGTTTAGCCAGATGCAAAGTGACGCAAGGGCGCAATGCCTCACTTGCCCACAAGGGGGAGCACACATCTGGAGTTCTTTCACAGCAGCTGAGAGACTGCTGATGCGCCCATCTCTGTCTCCCTCTCCCTCTCTGTCTGTCTCTCTCTCTCTGTCTCTCTCCAAAAATAAATAAAACAATAAATTTTTTTTTAAAAAAAGTACATACTTCAAATGCAGGAGATGAATAGATGGAAATTGTGGCTCTTATTAAGAAATCAGGGCTGGGGCTAGAGGGATGGCTTGACAGTTAAGGAACTTACCTGCAAAGCCAAAGGACCCAGGTTCGATTCCCCAGGATCCACGTTAGCCAGATGAACAAGGAGATGCACACATCTGGAGTTTGTTTGCAGTGGCTGGAGGCCCTGGCACACCCATTCTCTCTCTCTCTCTCTCTCTTGCTGTCAAATAAATAAATAAAATATTTTTTAACAAAAGAAATCAAATCAGGGCTGGAGAGATGGCTCAGCAGTTAAGACACTTGCCTGCAAAGCCTAATGACCAGGGTTTCATTCCCTAGTGTCCACATAAAGCCAGATACACAAAGTGGCATATGCATCTGGAGTTCCGTTGCAGCTGCTAGAGGCCCTGATGTGCCCATGCTTTCTATGTGCTACTTCTGTCTGTTTCTCTCTGCTTGTAAATAAATACATAAATAAAAATAGGGCTGGATAAATGGCTTCGCTGTTACGGCACTTGCCTGGGAAGCCTAAGGACCCAGATTCGATTCCCCAGTGCCCACATAAACCAGATGCACATGGTGGCACATGCATCTGGAGTTCGTTTGCAGTGGCTGGAGGCCATGTTACACTCATTCTCTCTTGTACTCTCTCTCTTACAAATAAATAAATTAAAATATTTTAAAAAATAAAGAAATCAAAGCATAGGGCTAGGGACATAGGTCAGTTGTAGAGTAATTGCCTAGTCTCCATGCAGCCCTGGTCCCTCATAAATTGTAATTCCAGCACTGGGAAGGTGGAGGCAGGAGAATCAATTCAAGGTCATCCTCAGCTACTTAATGATTTCAAGGCCAGCTTGGGCTATAGGAGAACTTGTCTCAAGAAAAGAAAGAAAGAAAGAAAGAAAGAACCTATCCTTAATCCCACCATAGGCTGATTTACTTAGCATCTTCCCAGGAGGACCTATCAGCTGGCAGTCCCCGAGGGGTTCCACTGTGCACCAGAGTTGGAGAGCAGAGTACCACCCTGTTGAAGTGGTTCTAAAGGGTTTCAATGGCAACGGGGAGCCACACTGGCTATGCAAGAACGTCTGGAAGCTCTGCTTCTGTTTATCATGATTAACTAAACTCGATGCTCATTTGGATTTCACTCCTTCTTCCCCTAATTTCCTTTCCCTGTGCCAGGAGCTCTTCCAGAACAGCGCATTCCATTTAGCCACTGTCTCTTTGGTTTCCTCCGGTCGGTGATACTTTAGTGAGTTTCCTTATTTTTCACAACCTTGACAGTTCGTGAAGAGTTCTCGCTATGTATCATGCAGAATATTTCTCAGTTTGAGTTTTTCTTATGGTCAGTCTGAGGGGCTGGATAGGGATTAGGTAGCCTCCTTGTCACATTCCAGAGCACACACCACTGACATTGCTGATGCTAACCTTGGTCACCAAGTGTCTCCACTTTAAAGTCACCCTGTCCTCTTCCCTAACACTGTAATTTTTGGGGGAGCAAGTCAGGAAGCAAAACCCACAGTTTATAGGGAAGGTGGAAATTAAGCCTTGCTTCCTGGAGAAGGGAGCATCTTGAAATTTTTGGGATTCTTTTGTAATGGAGATATATCTTTCTTTCTCCACTTATTTATTTCTTAAATCATTTATTTATATCAATGTGGGCTGGTAGACAGTTATCTGAAATTCAGGATTGTAATCCAGTACTATGTTATTCACATTTTTTGCCCAAATGTTCCAGCTTGGGCCTTTGGAAGTCCTTTTAGATTGACTCCTGTGTCCCTGTAACACACCACATCACTTTTTGTTTTGTTTTGTTTTGTTTTTTTTGTTTTTTTGAGGTAAGGTCTCGCTCTAGCCCAGGCTGGCCTCAAACTCATAGCGATCTTCCTACCTCTGCCTCCCGAGTGCTGGGATCAAAGGTGTGCATAACCACGCCTGGCTCTCACATCAGTTGTTTTAAAAATCATTTTATTACTTTTGGCAATGCAAGATGTTCTAGGCTCATCCTGTACATCCATGTCCTGGCCCCAGAACCAGTCATTCCTTGGATAATGATTATTATTATTTGTTTTTTCAAGGTAGGGTCTCACTCTAGCCCTGGTTGACCTGAAATTCACTATGGAGCCTCAGGGTGGCCTCGAACTCACGGCGATTCTCCTACCTCTGCCTCCTGAGTGCTGGGATTAAAGGCGTGCGCCACCACGCCTGGCCATTCCTTCGATTTTTATTTATTTTATATTTGTTTTCAATTTTTCTTTATTTTCAGACAGTCTCTGCCTGTAGCCTTGGCTCTCCTGGAACTCACCATGTAGACCAGGCTGGCTCAAATCTGTGACCTTCTTGTCTCAACCTCCCCAGTGCTGGGATTATAGGCAAGATACTTACACCAGGACCAGCTCAGAGTTCTCTCTTTTTTTTTTTTTTTTTTTTTTTTGGTTTTTTGAGGTAGGGTCTCACTTTAGCTCAGGCTGACCTGGAATTCACTATGTAGTCTCAGGGTGGCCTCGAACTCACAGCGATCCTCCTACCTCTGCCTCCCGAGTGCTGGGATTAAAGGCGTGCGCCACCACGCCCGGCTTTTAGAGTTCTCTTTTAAAACATAAATTCCTGCCTTCCATTCTGTGGTGATTTCAACGTGAGTGTCCCCCCCCAACCCCTGTCAAATAGCCTCACCTGTTGGAGATGAAGCCTCATCGTCAGACCCCAGCTGGTGGAGACTTTGGGAGGTGGAGTCTTGCTGGAGGAGGTGTGTCACAGGGGCAGCCCTTGAGATCCGTCTCTGCTGGGAGTTCACTAGCTAGCTAGCTTACTCTTTTTTTTTTTTTTTGGTTTTTCGAGGTAGGGTCTCACTCTGGTCCAGGCTGACCTGGAAACTATGTAGTCTCAGGGTGACCTCGAACTCTCAGCGATCCTCCTACCTCTGCCTCCCAAGTGCTGTGATTAAAGGCGTGCGCCACCACACCTGGCTCAGCTAGCTTACTCTTGCTGTTCCTGCCTGGCTGTGGGTGTATGAAGATATGGGCCACTTGCCTGATCCACCATGATAAAATTTCCTCTTAAGATTGTAAACTGAAACAAACCCTTTCCTTCCATGTACCACTTTTGGTCAAGTTTTTTTTGTTTGTTTGTTTTTTTTCTGGTCTTTCAAGTAGGGTCTATCCCAGAGGCTGACCTGGGATTCTCTATGTATTCTCAGAGCAGCCTCAAACTCACAGGATCCTCCTACCTCCACCTCCCAGGTGCTGGGATTAAAGGCATGTGCCACCACGAAAAGCTTTGGTCAGGTGTTTTGTCTTAGGAACGAGAAGGTGGCTGCTGTACATCCCAAGAGACTCAGAACCAATTCGTTTAGAAAATGGTTTTATTGTTGTTTTTAAAAATATTTTATTTTTATTTATTTATTTGACAGAGAAAGGGAGAAAGAGAGAGAATGGGCATGCTAGGGCCTCCAGCCACTGCAAAAAAAAAAAAAAAAAAAAACTCCAGACACGTCGCCCCCTTGTGTATCTGGCTAACCTGGGTCCTGGGGAATCGAACTTTGGCTTTGTAGGCAAACGCCTTAACCACTAATCCATCCCTCCAGCCCTTATTGTTGTTGTTTTTTGTTGTTTTTGTTGTTGTTTTTTGTTTTTGGAGGTAGGATTTACTCTCTAGTTCAGGCTGACCTGGAATTCACTGTGTAGTCTCAGGGTGGCCTCGAACTCACGGTGATCCTCCTACCTCTGACTCCCCAGTGCTACGATTAAAGGCATGTGCCACCATGCCCGGTGCTTATTGATGTTTTTAATTAAGTGAAATAGAACCAAGAGTGTAGCTCAGTCGTAGAACCCTTGATGAGTTAATATGTGCAAGGCCCTGGGTTCAGCCCCCAACTCAAAACAACAACAACAACAACAACAAATAAAGTAGTACATTCTCATGATAAAGATAAACTCAAACAAAGCAAACCATGTAAAACTAAGGGAACGTCTTCCTGCCCCAACGAAGGCAACCTACTGCCAGTTCTTAGGACTCCTTAGAATTGTCAACAAACTTGTCAGAGAAAGCATGCCAACATGTACTTCCATCTACAATGTATGACAGTATCTCTCTCTCTCTCTCTCTCTACCTGCTTCACTCTCTCTCAAATGAAAAAAATTAAAAATATAAAATAATAAAAACAAAAAAAAATCCAGATGCATAAAGTGTGTCTGGAGTTTGAAAAAAAAAAAAAAGTCCTGCCGGGCGTGGTGGCGCATGCCTTTAATCCCAGCACTTGGGAGGCAGAGGTGGGAGGATCGCCGTGAGTTCAAGGCCACCCTGAGACTACATAGTTAATTCCAGGTCAGCCTGGGCCAGAGTGAGACCCTACCTCGAAAAAAAAAAAAAAAAAAAAAAAAAAAAAAAAAAAAGTCCTGATCATCTAGCAAGCACCACATCTTGAGGGTAGACAAGGGAAGGCCCGTGTTCCCCTATTCTATCTTTCACACTTCAGGTCCTGAGGCTGTAGAGAAAGGAAACAAAAGGCAGGATGGAGTGGAGTGGGGACAGGAGGACAGGATTGTATTTGCAGATGGGAAAGCTCTTCCTCCAAAGGAAGGAGCCGCCACTTGGGCGCTAGAGGGTCACCATGCAGGCCTATCTAGTTGGTGGGAAAACCCAAGAAGGGCAAGCTGGTAGGTGAGGAGAAAGGAGCAACTTCAGATGCGTGGCCTCTTGATGCTCTCTAGAATGGGTTAGAGGGCTGGGGTAAGTTTTTCCGTGGTACGGGCCTGCCTAGGATACACAAGGGTGGGTCACCTTCACCATACACACATGTTAGAAGGGCCGACAGTACTGTGCTCTATACAAGACAGCAGGAGAGTTTATATATAACTTTGGCCGCAGTGCATTTTATTGACTGAACTGCTTGACCATCTGTCTTGCACCTTTCTCCAATAGCAGCTGTCCAGGAGGGTTGTGTTGAGGTTATACTTTGAGATTGGATGCACCCTGAGCACTTAGGGCACTCTGCACTAAAAGAGTGATTCTCAGAGTGTCATCCCTGAGCCGGCAGTGTTAGAATCAACAGAGAAATTGTTAGAAATACACCTTTGGGGACCACAGAGAAAATAAGAAAAAATTTAAATGTATTTTTATTTATTTATTTGAGAAAGAGAGACAAAAATTTTTATTAATTTAGGCAAAGGTAGGAGGATCCCTGAGAGTTCAAGGCCAGACAGAAGTTAATTCCAGGTCAGCCTGGACCAGAGGGTAGACAGAATGAGTATGAACACATCAGGGCCTCCTGCCACTGCAAATGAACTCCAGATACATGTGTCACTTTTTGCTTCTAGTATTATGTGAGTTCTGGGGAATCATACTTGGGCCATCAGACTTGGCAAGCAAGTGCCTTTAACCACTGAGCCATCTCTCCAGCACCATGTTTTTATTTGTTTGTTTGGTTTTTCAAAGTAGAGTCTCACTCTAGCCCAGGCAGACCTGAAATTCCCTAATTCAATATGTAGTCTCAGGGTAGCTCAAATTCATGGTAATCCTCCTACCTCTGCCTCCCACGTGCTATTATTAAAGTAGGCCCAGCAGAAACTGTTTTTTTAAAAAAATATATATTTTATTTATTTATTTATTTGAGAGGGAGAGAGAGAGAATGGGTGTTCCAGGGCCTCTAGCCACTGCAAACAAACTCCAGATGCATGCACCCCCTTGTGCAGCTGGCTTATGTGGGTCCTGGAGAATTGAACCAGGATCCTTCGGCTTTGCAGGCAGATGCCTTAACCACTAAGCCATCTCTCCAGCTTTTTTTTTTTTTTTTTTTTTTTTCCCAAAGGGAAAGGCAAGCATATCTATCCAACGCCAAAACAGACCATGAAGGTCAAGTCTGAGAATGACTGCTCTATGGTGGAGCCATTGATTCCTGCTCCAGCATCCAAATTCAGCAGAATGAAGTCAGTAAGTGAAGCAAAGACGAGTCCTGATGAACACCAGTGCCACGTACCATGGACATATATGCCAATAAGGAAAAAAGTTATTCTATTTTTAAAAATAGAGGCAGGTGCAAGGCGTAGTGGCGCACACCTTTAATCCCCATACTCAGGAGGTAGAGGTAGGAGAATCACTGTGAGTTCTGGCCATTCTGAGACTATATAGTGAATTCCAAGTCAGCCTGGGCTAAAGCCAGACCCTACCTCAAAAAGCCAATCAACCAAGCAAACAAAAAAATGGAGGCAGGGCTGGGGAGATTGCTCAAAATGCTTAGTTTACAAGCATGAGGACTTGAGTTTTATCCCCAGAACCTGCACAAGATAGCCGCGCACATGTGATCACAGCAGCTGGAGAGATGGAGACGGGCGGATACCTGGGGATCTCTGACCAGCCAATCTAGCCTAATAGGTGAGCTTCAGGACATGGAGAGAACCTGTCTCAAAAAAAGGTGGGTGGTGGGCTGGAGGGATGGCTTAGCCATTAAGTCACTTGCCTGCAAAGCCAAAGGACCTAGGTTCAGTTCCCCAGGACCCATGTAACCAGATGTACAAGGTGACACATGCATCTGGAGTTCTTTGCAGTGCCTGGAGGTCCTGGCGTGCCCATTCTCTCTCTCTTAAATAAATAAATGAAAACAAAATGAAGATTTAAAAAAAAAAAGGTGGGTGGTAGCTGAGATTGTCCTCTGGCCTCCCTACACACCTTCCCACTCATGTATCCACTGACACACACAGACATAAAATGAAGGCCAGGTGAGGGACAATCAGGATATTCTCTTGGAGGACAGGAATATGGGCACACAGTTGCCATCTTGTCCTTGAAACTTCTGAGTGTGTTTGTTGGGGCAAAAAAAAAAAAAGGTTCTCACCAGAACGTAGGCACCAGAGCACTGTGTGCAATTTCCAGACAGGATTCACACAGGAGGTGTCAGGAGGCCCAGGACAGAGCCTGTCTACAGACAAGGAAATAAAGTGCAATATTTAAAGAGGTGCAGCAGTAACTGGAGAGATGGCTCAGCAGTGCTTGTCTGCAAAGCCTAGTGACCTGGGTTTGATTCCCAGTAACCATGTAAAGCCAGATGCACAAGGTGGTGCACGCATCTGGATTTCGTTTGCAGTGGCTTGCCCATTCTTTCTCTTTCTCTCTCTCTCTCTGTTTCTCTCTGCTTGCAAATAAATAAATGAAATAGAGTTGCAGTTAAGGGCAGGGGTGGGATACGTTCCTTCCCATATAAGCTCAGGGAGGACACTACGTCTTTCCCCATTTAGAGTTGAGCCAAGGGCAGTTCTACCCAAGCCCCTAAACCATTCCTCTCGGCAAAATCATAGAACAGATTATTATTTTTATTTATTTATTTTTTTAGTTTTTTGAGGTAGGGTCTCACTCTAGTTCAGGCTGACCTGGAGTTCACTCTGTATTCTCAGGGTGGCCTCGAACTCATGACGATCCTCCTCTGCCTCCCAAGTGCTGGTATTAAAGGCGTGTGCCACCATGCCCAGCTCAGACTTTTTTTTAAAAATCTCAATAGGTTTTCCATGACTTGAAAATAACTTGGGGACTAGGTCATTATTTCACTTGCCCCTGTCAGCAAGTGACTTAATGAGTCCCATCCTGTGATTTATTGCCAAGTCACATCTTTTGTAAATGTTTTTGTATAAAATATTTAAGGCCATATCTGACTTTGGGTCATTGGAAGGGATGATGTTGTCTCTAAATGTCTATCTAATGCATTCTCTAGGGTTTGGGCCCCTTGGCATTCTGAGATGCTGGCAGCTTGTCATCACAACTCAAAAGAACTTGGCATTGACCTGAAAAGATCCAGCAGCTCTACAGATTTTCAGAATTAGTTTCTAATGAAATGGCTTCCTTTTTCCTTCCTTTGCTAAACATCAAATTCAAAAGCGCCAAGTACCAGAATGACTTTTTTAAAGAAAATTTAGTGAAAGAACCTATCTTATTCTAAACCTGATATCAGAAGACAACAGGGGGAACTACATGAGCCATGGTGAGAAGGCTTTGCCCCCAGTAGGAATGTTGGGTGAAACCCTAAGGTCTTCCAGCAAGGGGCGACAGAGGCTACCCCGGCAGTGGGCAAGCTGGACTCTTCAGCTACAGTCTGCCCATCCCACGGTCCCAGCAGGAAAACAGAGCAATCCTTCTGCAAGTCCAAACCTGGTTTCTGTCCACTTCCTGCTCTAGGCTGAGAGAGGCTAATTGTAAGAACAGGATGCTGGCATTTATGCCGACAGAAGCTGGGCTTTCTAAGTCTCAGCATTCCCAGGATGATCTCACTTACTTATATTACAGAGCAGGCTACAAGCTGAGGGCCCTTGAGACACTATGATTATTGTTTTAGGAGTCAGCAGCTTACACACACACACACACAGAGAAAGAATTCGTATATTTTCAAGGACAGCACTGTATTTATGTCTAAATAACAAGCCATTTTAGTCTTTGTGCCATACTTTTTGTTCCATTCTTTTCTTGTAGTGCTGGGGTACAAATCCAGGGGTCTCATAGATGTGAGGCAATTGCTCTCACCATTGAGCTACACCCCAGCATTCTGCCATACATTTCTTTTTTTCCGTTCTGAAGGTCAAGAAAAGGCCAATTACATACAGAAGCGGGACTTACTCATGAGATTATGAGCCCTGTGAAACTGTGCATGTACGTTTCCGTCTAGAGGACACGGCTCTCATTGCTGGGCCAAAGGTGGCCTTAGGGGCTAAAGAACCTTGGCCAACTGCTCAACTCTAAAAGCCATGGCAATAATTAATTTCTGTTGCCTGCACATGGATATTCTGAAGGCTCGTGATTAAAGTTGTTCTTGCTAATTCTTCTCTGCCCATGCTGCTCAACAGACAATACAGACATCTAAACCACACTTCAGAGGCCATATTTTTGTGTAACATGGAAAACAACTCACCTTTTAAGATGGAAAGCATGCTCATATTCCCATGTATTCTAAATGCAGTTGTTAATATTTGTCCTTTAAAGTTTGAAGCCTGTTCTTTTCTTCTTACCATGAGGAAGGGTCTTATTATGTAGCCCAAGTGCCATGGCCTGGCACTCTCTACCCTCAGCCTCTTGAGTGCTGGAATTATAGGCATGCCCTAATATACCTGGATCAGAGAAAATTCTGGTTCTTAGTTGAATTCCCTTTTCCAAAAGTAACTTCAGTGATGAATTTAGCATGTATCCTTTCAACCTGTGGTTTAAAGCTTGTACAAATATGTAACCCTGAAAAATATGTGGGAGTATCTTTTAGTGGTGGCTTGTATGTAAATGTATGACCCTCATAGCCTGAGGTAATCTTTGTTTTGTTTTGTTTTGTTTTGTTTTGTTTTGTTTTGTTTTGTTTTGTTTTCCTTCAAGGTAGGGTTTCACTCTAGCCCAGGCTGACTTGGAATTCACTATGCAGTCTCAGTGTGACCTTGAACTCAGGGCAATCCTCCTACCTCTGCCTCCCGAGTCCTGTGTTTAAAGGCATGTGCCACCACACCCGGCCTAAGGTAGTTTTGATTAAGATTGAGCTTCCTACTTGCCCTCAGCAGGCAAAGCCCTGTTGGAGATGTGTCTCTGGGGCAGACTTTGAGTGCAGCTCTAAGAAATGTGTAGCGAGCCAGCTTGGGCTGGGGTTCTTTATGTTCTCTGGTGCTGGCAGTTGTCTGGTGATGGCTCTGCTATGGATATACGATAAAGTAAGCCAGCTTGTTCCTCCCTCATGAAGCTTCCCCTGGATTCTATAAACCTGAAAGAAACCCTTTCCTCCCCAAAGCTGCTTCTGGTTGGGTGTTTGTCCCAGCAACAAGAAGGTAACTGCAACATTTTTCTAATGCTAGCATGGTGAATGTATTACTCTATAATCTGCTTTCTTCGTCCTTCAGATAATAATTCTGAAATCTGTTCACATGCATATATGCAAATCTAGTTCATGGGGAGGAGTGAACAAAGCCCCACACCTCCCCAAAGAGCTACTGACAGGTAGCTAATGGCTGCTAGGATGGGGAGTCGTGCTCTCAGTAATGTTGCCACTGGTAACTTGTCCACACTCCGGTAAATAATTCCTCACCCATGCCATGTAAGCAATCCTAATTAAATCAGTGGGTCACACAAAAGAAGACTTGAAAGCTGGAAGAGGGATACTTGGGAAGAAGAAGGGGTTTCATGGAAGGGGGATAAGAGAGGGTAAAGTTGTCAGAACACATTGTTTACACGTATGAACTTGTCAAAAGTAAATAAAAATAATCATTTATTTATTTTTAGTATATTTTATTTTTATTTATTTATTTGACAGAGAGAAAAAGGGAGAGAGAGAGAGAGAGAATGGGTGTGCCAAACTCCAGACAAGTGTGCTTTCTTGTGTATCTGGCTAACATGGGTCCTGGGGTATCAAACCTGGGTCCTTTGGCTTTGCAGGCAAATGCCTTAACTGTTAAGCCATTCCTCCAGCCCTGATCATTTATTTTAATTTTTAATTTTGAGCTCTCATTAAAAATCTAGCTTTAGGCCAGGCATGGTGGCGCATGCCTGTAATCACAACCCTTGAGAGACTGAGTTAGGAGGATTTCTGTGAGTTCAAGGCCAGCCTGAGACTACATAGTGAATTCCAGGTCAGTCTGGGCTAAAGTGAGACCCTGCCTTGAAAAAAAAAATCTAGTCCTAATTAAAAATCAAAATCTAGGGGAAGTAGCTCAGTGCTAAAGCACTTACCTTGCAGGTGGGAGACTCTGGATTTCATTCTCAGAACTAAAAAGTAAATAAAATAAAATCTAGTTCATTCCTTTGTACTTGCTATTTTATGTTTTATCATTTATGCATTTCACATTTATTCATCATTAATAGAGTTCTTGATTTTATAAACAATGCAGCAATATGTCTCCTTGCACAGTCTCCTGTGATAACATCTTTCTAGAGTGGAAACCCAAAAGGTATATGCAGTTCCAGGTCAGCCTGGGCTACAGAGAGACCTTGCCTCAAAAAAAAAGGAAAGAAAGAAAAAAGTGGGACTGGAAAGATGGTTTAGTGGCTAAGGTGCTTGCCTGTAAAGCCAAAGGACCCAGGTTTGATTCCCCAGGACCCATATAAGCCAGATACACAAGGTGGTGCATGCATATGGAGTTCGTTTACAGGGGCTGGAGGCCCCGGAGTACCCATTTTCTCTTTCTCTGCCCTCTCTCCCTTCCTCTCTCTCTCAAATAAATAAAATATTTTTAGAAAGCAGGGGTGGGTGGGGGATGACTTTCAGTTAGGTTGGCCGTGTAGTAGCTACATCAAAGCAACCTGGGGAGAAAAAGAACAGAAAAACAGCACAATACATTCTTCTACTGAAAATTGAAGGTGTATAAGGAATTATTAACCCCAGCAGAGAAGCAGGAGAAATGCAGAGCTTCTAGCAACCACACAATCAGCCAGTATCAGCTCCAGCCTCAGCTCTAGCAGTCCTCTGGGAAGAGCTACATACCCAGTCTTGCCTGAGCCTGCAGGAGCAGAGCCACAGTGAAGGGACTCTCTGCTCCTACCAGCCTCACAAAGTCAAAACACCTGAAGGAGAAGATGACAGGGACCAGCTCCAGGACGAACAACCTCAGGCATTCTTCACAGCCTCCCTCTCCCAATCACCAGCGTCAGCAAACACTGGCAATCTGGGATCTCAGGCACACAGCATCCAGCCCAGCCAATCCACTGACCAACCAGCCTAGCCGAACCCATAGCACAGCAAAGATTGAACCAGGCAGGCGTTCAGCATAGGTAAGACCAGAAGCCATCGCAAAAGGTATCAGGGCCTTCTTACACTGGGACAATATCTACCCCAAAGCCAGGAACATAGGCCTGCACTGGAAGTGCTAATTGCTTCTTAGATGTCAGTGCAGGTTATGGGTTAAACTTGATTGATGTATTTTGGGTCAGCTTTGCCATTCTTAAATTAGCTGTGTTTTGGGGTTCACTTTTGTTGCTTTTGATGTTTCCTGATGTAGAGTGCTTTTTTGTCTTTTTCTTCTGTCCTTCTTGGGGCACGGTCTCACTCGGAATCAGGCTGACCTGGACTCCATTACAGATGAGGAATCTCAGCATCTCTCAGTTGACAGGATTAAAGGTATGAGCTAAAGGACCCAGGTTCAATTCCCAAGGACCCATGTAAGCCAGGTATACAATGTGGCACATGCATCTGGAGCTTGTTTGCAGTGGCTCGAGGCCCTGGTATGTCCATTCTCTCTTCTTTGCCTCTTTTTCTCTCTCTCTCTGAAATAATGAAATATTAGAAAATTAAAAAAAAATAAATTAGGGGCTTGAAAAACGGCTCAATGGTAAGGCACTTGCCTGCAATGTCTAACAACCCAGGTTCAGTTCCCTAGTACCCATGTAAAGCCAGATGCACAAAGTAGTACATGTATCTGGAGTTCATTTACAGTGGCTAGAGGTCACGGTGCACCATTCTCTCTCTCTCTCTCTCTCTCTCCTCTGCCTTTCTGTTTTTTTTTTTTTTAAAGAAAGAAATTAGTAAGGTCACAAGTAAACAACTTAATGCTTCACCTTAAGACCTTAGAAAAAGAAGAACAAGGCAAACCAAAAATCAGTAAACAGAAAGAAATAATAAAGAGCAGGGCCGAAATTAATGAAATAAAAACCAAAAATGATACAAAGAATCAATGAAATAAAGAGTTGGTTCTTTGAAAGGATAAGTAAGATTGATAGATCCTTAGCAAATCTGACCAAAAGAAAGAGAGAAGAAACACAAATTAGTACAATTAGAAAAAAATACAATTAGAGGGCTGGAGAGATGGCTTAGCAGTTAAGGCATTTGCCTGCAAAGTCAAAGGACTCAGGTTCGATTTCCCAGGACCCATATAAGGCAGTTGCACAAGGTGCAGATGTATCTGGAATTCATTTATAGTGGCCAGAGGCCCTGGCACTCTCTCTCTTTCTTTTAATCTGTCTGCCTCTTTCTCTCTCTCAAGTACATAAATAAAATTCTTTTTAAAAAGCAATCCTAAAATTCATTTGGAAGCACAAAAATCCTTGACTAGCCAAAATAATCTGAGCAACAAAAATAAAGCTGGTGGCATCACCATACCTGATTTTAAGATATATTATGGGGTCATAGTAACAAAAACAGCCTAATACTGCCATGAAAACAGACACATAGATCAATGGAACAGAATAGAAGACCCAGATATAATTCCAGGCAACTACAGCCATCTGATTTCTTTTTTCTTTTCTTTTTTTTTTTTTTTTTTTTTTTTTTGAGGTAGGATTTCACTCAGGCTGACCTGGAATTCACTATGTAGTCTCAGAGTGGCCTTGAACTCACAGTGATCCTCCTACTTGTGCCTCCCAAGTGCTGGGATTAAAGATGTGTGCCATGACACCCAGCTCAGCCATCTGAGTTTTGACAAAAATGCCAAAAATATTCACTGGAGGAAAGACAACCTCTTTAACAAATGCTGCTGGGAAACTGGATATCTGTATGTAGAAGGATGAAATTAGATCCTTATCTCTCACCATGCACAAGAATCAAGGCCAAGTGGATCAAAGATCTTACTATAAAACCTGAAACTCTGAAACTCCTAGAGGAAAAAGTCCTGGAAACACTTCAACATATTGGCACAGGCAATAACTTTCTGAATATAATCCCAGTTGCTCAGGAAATGAAACCACTAATCAACCACTGGGACCTCATGAAATTAAAAAGCTTTTGTACAGCAAAGGACACTGTGAATAGAGCAAAGAGCCAACCTACAGAATGGGAAAAAATCTTTGCCAGCTAAACATCTGACAGAGGATTAATATCCAGAATATACAAATAACTCAAAAAATGAAATAAAAAACATCAAACAGCCCAATCAAAAAACAGACTATGGGGCTGGAGAGATGGCTTAGCAATTAAGGCGCTTGCTTGCAAAGCCTATGGAGCCAGATTTAATTCCCCAGTACCCACATAAGGCCAAATGCCCAAGGTGATTCATGGGTCTGGAGTTGGTTTGCAGTGGCTTGAGGCCTTGGAGTGCCCATTCTCTCTCTATCTGCCTCTCTCTCATAAATAAATAAATATTTCTTTGAAATGGGCTATGGAACTGAACAGAGAATTCTCAAAAGAAGAAATACAAATGGCCTATAAACATCTAAAAACATGTTTTAGATGCTTAGCTATCAAGGAAATGCAATTAAAACTACTTTGAGATTCTATCTCACTCCTGTCAGAATGGCTATCATCAAGACAACAAAAGAACACATGCTGGTGAAGATGTGGAAAAAGCAGAACCCTTCTACACTGTTGGTGGGAATATAAACTGGCAGAGCCATTGTGGAAATCAGTGTGAAGGTTCCTGAGATAACTAAAAATAGATTTACCATATGACCCCACTATATCACTTCTAGGCACATACCCTAAGACTTCTAATCATGGGCTGGAGAAATGGCTTAGCAGCTAAGGGACTTGCCTAGAAAGCCAAAGGACCTAGGTTCAATTCCCCAGGACTCATGTAAACCAAATGCACAAGGTGGCCAATGTGTCTGGAGTTTCTTTGCATTGGGTGGAAGCCCTGGCACGCCCATTCTCTCTTTCTCTCTATCTGCCTCTTTCTAACTCCCCCTCTCTCCCAAATAAATAAATATTGTTTTAAAAAGTCAGATTAAAAAAAAATTCTAATCACGATCTTAGAGATGCTTGCTCATCCAGGTTTATTGTAGCACTATTTACAATAGCTAGGAAATGGAACCAGCCTAGATGTCCCTCAACTGATGAGTGGATAATGAAGATATGGCACTTTTATACAATGGAGTTCTATTCAATGGTAAAGAAAAATGAAGTTTGCAGGGAAATGGATGGATCTGGAAAGGAGTATACTAAGTGTGGTAACCCAGGCCCAGAAAGTCAAATGCCGAACGCACTCTCATATGTGGATCTTAGCTACAAATGTTTAATTTTGTATGTAAATTAGAGTACAAGTCAGTATCAGATACCAGTAAGCTAGAAAGGGACTTTAAGGGAGGGAGGAGAGGGGAGGACTTAAGGAGAGGGTATTGTATATATGTAAGTATATGAACAGATTACTGGGGGTGCAATGGCTTTTGGAAGATAAGGGGAAGGGATTGAGTAGAGGAAGGGTGGGAGGAATATTAATCAAAATTTAAGATGTTATTTATTAATAAGCTGTATGGAAACCTACTTCTTTGTATAATGATACACCACGAAGCCATAAATTATTATTAGAAAAATTTCAGTGCCAGGAATGGGGTACCTTCCAGTGAGTGAGTTGTTGGACAGGGAGGTCCCTGATGCTCCCAAAACATTACAGACCATTGCCAGTGCTCTTGGTTGCCCACCAAACTAGATGGTAAGACCCTATTGCTGCAGACTCCACATGCTTGGCCTATAGGTCACTGAGAAATTAAGCTGGAGCTCAACAGAAAACCTCCTCCTGTGGACAGGTTAATAGAAAGCTAGAAAAAGCTATGCTGCATGCAGCCCTGTGGGGGAGAGAAGTCATCAGTGATGGTAAACAGCAGTGGACAATGCAAGCCTTAAGATTGGCCGGCCAGGCCAAATTACCAACTGTTCTCTAATTGGACTGGAGGCCTGCTCCATGGGAGGGAATACATGCCTGGTACTGAAAACCTAGTCTAAAGCCTACGGTGAGGGAAGTCATGAGCCCTAGGGGGTAACAACTGCTGTTGTCTGGCTAAATGCATATATTATGCCCACCAAACTGCCCTTTAAGTACTTTTCTTAATGTTTATACCCATATATTAACGCTACTTTCACTTTTGATTAGAGAAGCTTCTCGTTTCAGATGGCAGTGACCACTGGGGTGACTTAAAGGCACCATAATCTGAGAAGTGACAGTGGAGTGTTCAGCACTGAGATATCTCTATCACACCTTCCAAGTTTCAGGTTCCATTGTAGAAGAGGGGGCAGAAAAAATGTGAGAGCCAAAGGAAGGGTAGGACTCCTTACAATGCACTCTTCCAGATACAAAGTGGCCTGGATATCCATGACCTCACATTGCCTGGCACTACCTTCACAAGACCTTCATAATAGGGGAAAAGATGATGACATCAAAATAAAAGAGAGGGGAATGGCTTAAGCGAGGCCATGGGAAGAGAAAGCATAAAAGAAGGGCAGGGAGAGGGTCAATCAAAATTCAAGATAGTGTGAATAAGACTTATGTAAAATTACTTTTTTGAATAATGGCACATCCAAAAGCTGTAGACTATAACTAGAAAATTTTCAGTACCTGGGATGGGATACCTCCCAGTGAGTTGTTGGCCAAGGAGGTCCCGGTAGCCTCCAAAACATTAAATGCTATTGCCAAAGCCCTTGGTTTCCCTTGAGAAACAGATGGTAAGACCCTATTGCTGAAGACATCTCTTGCCTGAGAGGCAAGATCACTGAGAAAGCAAGCTGGTGCTGAGCAGAAAACCTTCTCCCTGTAGACCAGCCAACTGAAAGCTGGAAAAAGCTGCAGCACATGCAGCCGCATGGGAGACAGAAGTCATCAATAATGAAAACAGTAGACACTGAATATTCAAGTTTGGCCATACAGGCCCAATGACTGAACAGGTGCAATAGTGGCATATCTACTCTTGGGGTAACCAACTGCTCCATAATTGGACTGAAGGCCCTCTCTATGGGAGGGAATACATACCTGGTACTGAAAAACCTAAGCAAAAGTCTATGGCAGGGGAGGTCATGAGCCTTAAGGGTATAAAGCCTGCTCTTGTCTGGCTAAATGTATATATTATTCCCACTAAGCTGCCCTGAAAGCACTACCCTTAATGTTCATATTCACATATTAATGCTACTCTCACTTCTCGTTAGAGAAGCTTCTCTTTTCAGATGGTGATGACCACTGGGATGACCCAAAAGGCAACATAGTGCTGAGAAGAAGGGATGGAGGAGTGTCTAGCACTGAAACATCTCTGTCACACTCTCCAAGGCTCAGAGCCCATTGCAGAAGAGGGGGCGAATAGAATGTAAGAGCCAAAGGAAGGGTACGACTCCTTACAATGCAACTGTCTAGACAGAAATTGGCCTTGATATCCATGACCTTGCAGTGCCTAGCAATACCTTCGCAAAACCCTCATAATAGAAGAAAAAGATGATGACATCAAATTAAAAGAGAGACTAATGGAGAGAAGGAGGGGATATGATGAATATTAGAGTTCTAAAGGGGAATGTGGGGAGGGGAGGGAAATATCATGTGTTTTTTGTATGTAAGTATAGAAGTTGTCAATAAAAAAATAAAAATAAAAAAGAAAAGAGAGACTAGCTGGGCATGGTGGCACATGCCTTTAATCCCAGCACTTGGGAGGTTTAGGTAGAAGGATCACTGTGAGTTTGAGGAAAGCCTGATCTAGAGAAAGACCCTACCTCAAAAAACAAACAAACAAATAAATAAATAAAACAGGCTGGACATTTGGCTTAGCAGTTAAGGTACTTGCCTGCAAAGCCAAGGGACCCAGGTTCAATTTCCCAGGATCCACATAAGCCAGATGCACAAGGTGGTGCATGCATCTGGAGATCATTTGCAGTGGCTGGAGGCCTTGCACACCCATTCTGTCTCTCTCTGCCTCTCTCTCTCTCTCTCTCTCTCTCTCTCTCTCTCAAATAAATTTAAAAAAACTAAAAAATTCAAAAAATTTTTTAAAGATTGTAGCATTATAAGTAAATAAATAAAATAAAAGAACAACTAATTGAGAGGGGAGGGAATGTGATAAAGGGTCGATGTGTGAGGGGGAAAGTGGTGCTGGGGAGGGAATTATCATGGTTTATTGTCTATAATTATGGAAACTGTTAATTAAAAAGGTTTCCAAAGGGGGGGTGGTATGTGCACCTTCCCTTTAGTCAATGCTGCCAAGTGAGTCTCCAAACAGAATGTGACACTTTTCCCTACTCTAGCAGCATCCGTATAGTGGGCTTAGATAAGAATGAACCTGACCAGAGACCTCCTGCCTCCTTCACCTTTTCTCTGGGCATGGTAATGGGGTCTCACCTTTCTCCAGCTGGTATCTGTTGTTATTATTGTCATTGTCATTTTTTTCCCCCAAGAGAGTCTCACTCTAGCCCAGGCTGACCTGGAACTCCCTCTGCAGCGCCAGGCTGGCCTCAAACTCACTGCAATCCTCCTAGCTCAACCTCCTGAGTATTGGGACTAAAGATGAGCACCTCCACACCTGGCCCAAACTATTTTGATTCATGAGACCCTGGTGACTTGCTGGGGCCTGCACTGTGGATGTGTCCTAGACCTCTTGCTAAGCCTCTTAGCTGGTTTTTCTTTTTTTCTTCAGACTTGATAAAACACGTAGAAATTGTATCTGCTCATGCCTGTGTTCTAATCGGATCCCCTCTACTCCCCCAAGCTGTTTCTCAGCAGGGATCCACATCACCTTTGCTTCACCATGAGTTACCTAACATCATGACTGCTGTGCGGTTCAGCACGTCCATTCAGGAATAAGTACAAGTTACTGAGCACCTGGGGAGGAGGCGCAAAGGTGAAGAGACCACACTCACAGCCCGCTGTCTGCGGAAGGCGTGCACTAGCGGCATCTCTCCACCAGCCCTTCCAGCCTGCCCATGAAGTAGGTACTGTATTCTGTACATTCTGCAGCAGGAAACTACGAAGAGGTCTGTCTTAGCCAGCCACAGCTAGGACTGCAGCCCACCTCTTTTTGTCTCTAAACACATCTGAATGACTGAAGTTGTCCTTGATATCCCTGAAGGACAGGATCCATGTCTCTCTCTGAATACCAAAATTCTCAGATGCTCAAATCTCTTTTATATAAAATGGAAGAATGCCGGGCGTGGTGGCGCATGCCTTTAATCCCAGCACTCGGGAGGCAGAGGTAGAAGGATCACTGAGAGTTCGAGGCCACCCTGAGACTACATAGTGAATTCCAGGTCAGCCTGGACTAGAGTGAAACCCTGCCTCTAGGAAATAAAAAAAAAAAAAAAAAAAAAAAAAAAAAAAGGAATAGTACTTTCATGTAAGCTATGCATGTCTTCCCAAATACTTTAAACCATCTCTAGATATAATACCTAAAATAACGTAAATACTATGGATAAACTTGTGATATTACTGTCTAAGAAATAGTGACAAGGTAAGAAAAAAGTGTCTGTACACGTTCAACAAATCCAGTTTTCGGTGCTCTGTCAAGTGTTGTTCATCTTGTGGATGTGAGGTGGCCCTCACAGATGAGGGCTTTACTGTACCTGGTGCTCTGGGGTGTGGCAGGAGGAGTTCTGTCTGTGGGGGAGCAGGGACAAGAGGACCCTTTGGTTGACAGTGTTAGAGGAACTAGGTCTTGAAGGCTGTTTGTTTTTTAACATGAAATGATGGCTGTGGTAGTTTGAATAGATGGCCCCCAATATATTCAGAGTTTTATTAGTTTCTAGTTAGCATCTGCAGCCACCTGGCTGGAGGCAGTGTCTCTGGGTGGATCTTAAGGTGTGGTGGTGGGTTTAGGATTTCAATCTAAAGATATGCAAAGTGCGCCTAGCTGGATTTCCAGGAGGTGTACTGTGCTGTGTGGTTTTTGGCTTGTGGCTTCTGCTCTCTGTGTTTGGTCCTGTGAAAGCAGGTCAGCTTTTTCTGCCATTATGGATCTTCCCTGGATCTGAAAGCTTCAATAAATATCCCTTCCTCCATAAGTGCCTGGTCTGGAAGTTCATCTCAGCGAACCTGAAGCTGTCTGCTGCAGTGGCTGAAGCACAAAGGCCTGAGATGAGAGAGAACAGACTATGTTTGGGGAAAGATGAACATGTGGTGCACAGCAAATCGCAGGGGTAGAGTCCAATAGAACCAAGGAGAACGAGCTGGGATGTGATCACAGAGGGCCTGCAGTGGCAGGCAATGGGATTTAACTTGATTCAGAGGGGAGGAAGAATCATCACAGGCTTTTGAGGGGAATAAGCTGTGCAATCTGAGTCCGCAGCAAGAATGAAATTGAAACGGGGCAAAAAGAAAGGGGGTGGGGGACCTGTCGGTGGGACTGTGCTCTAAAAAAGTTTTTGGTGAGACGTGGAGAGACAGACCCAGACATGCCAACAGGTTCCAGTTGGCCCTTGTTCTTCCCACTCTTGGCCCAGCTGTCCTTCCTGTCTGCCCTGTCAACCGCAGCATCCCGGGTCTGCCAGTAGATGCCGGGCCGTGAACCCAAAGAGGCAGCAGTCATAGAGAGCCAACAGCTCTCTGGAGACTGGGCGGGATGTGCCTGAGCTCCAGATTTCCCTGCAAGCCAGGGTTGGCTAGTGACTTTTCTCTGACTCTTCAGTTCCCTTCTCCCGACCTTTCCTTCCCCACTTTCCTCCTCATATTATATAAGATCCATTTTCTAACATAGAATCCTTATCTAATAATTTGCAGTGGATCTGTCTCTTTGAACGAGCTTTGACTGATACACACATTGAAATAACGTCCATGAAACAAAAGATACAAGGTTCAAAGGAACCTGATAAAAGTGCAATCTGAAGCCAGGCATGGTGGCACATGCTTGTAATCCCAGCACTTGGGAGGCAGAAGTAAGAGGACTGCAGAGAATTCGAGGCCACCCTAGAATATAGAGTGAATTCCAGGTCAGCCTGAGCTAGAGTGAGACCCTACCTCAAAAACAACAACAACAACAAAAAAAAGTGCAATCTGTGAACAAGTACCTGGAGAATTGCCTAATGCTCTTCTGGGCTGACAGCATTCACAACACTGATTTTAAGTTAAGACCTTGAGGTTGGCTAGGTAATGCCTCTCTTCTCCTCCTTCCTTCACTCCTTTCCTGGCTCATTCCCTTGTCTGTACACCCATTTCCCTTTCCCTCCAGAACAGAAACTCGTTTAGGTGTTGTCTTACCTTTACATTCCTTTTTGCCAAAAGGAAGTGTGAACACAGTACCAGAATTCCCAGAGGGGGTGATTAGTTCTGACCGGCTTCAAGAGCTCACAGAGTCTCAGTGGGGGGTGCTAGCACCTTGCCAGCACCTAGATGTCTGGACAGGACGTCAATGAGCAGAAAGAGTAAACAAGCATGCCCAGGTAACTCTGATCTGCGTAGTGTGTGCCGAGCCCTGTGCTAAGGGCTGTGGGTGTCAGTTTGTTCTCTCATCAGTTCTAAGAGGCAGATGCTATTTATATCCTCACCTCATAGGTGGGAACACTGGAAGTGTGTAAGGAGAAAGCTAATCCATCAATACAGGCTTCTAGAAACATCCAGGCAAAGACTAGAGTTTAAGAATGTAGGAGCCCCTCCTTTGGAATGGTCATTTCTACTCCAGCCTGGTTCTCCAATATGAAGGAAGAACAAATGTGTATGGATGAAAAATAATAGGTACGGAAAGCATGGGGGAAAATGGGAGGAGTGTGTGTTGTGTGTGTGTGAGAGATAGAGAGGGTGATGATACTAGTAGTTTTTATATTGCTTGGTTTTTCTCCTGAGAGAAAGGAAAAGAGGCAAGACATGAAGAGGAAGCAACACTAGAGACTCTTACATAACCTTGAACGGTGCAAAAAGCTCATGTTCGCTTACAAGTTGCTGGATTTTTCTGCCACATAAATTCCCCTATCTTTCTGAACTTTAGTAAAAATGAAGTCTATCACAAACACAAAGATGTGTCAATGTGAATTTATAGAAAACAAGGAAATGGCTCAGTCTTGTGGGTTTTTTTTTTTTTTGAGACAGGATTTTTTAATGTATGCTGTGGTAGTTTGAATATATGGCCCCCAATATATTCAATGCTTTATTACTTTATAGTTTGCATCTGCAATCACCTTCCTAGAGGCAATGTCACTGGGGGCTGGTCTTAAGGTGTTAATGGTGGGTTTAAGATTCCATTGTAAAGATATGCAAAGTGTGCCCAGTAGGAGTTCCTGTAAGTGTGCTGTGTGACCTTTTGGCTGTAGTTTTTGCTCTGTGTGCTGTGTGTGGCTGGGGTCTTTGCTCTCTCTGCTTGGCCCTGTGAGAGCAGGTCGCTTCTTCTGCCATTATGGAATTTCCCTGGATCTGTAAGCTTCAATAAATAATATCCCTTCCTCCATAACTGTGCCTGGTCTGGAAGTTCATCTCAGTGAATCCTCTCTTTTTACCCATGTGACTTAAAATTGAAATTTAATTGAGTTTTAGTTTTTTTTATTGAAATTTAAAACAACTGTTTTTGTTTGTTTGTAAGAAGCTGTCTGCTACATATGCCAATTCACTAGGTGTCAAGGATGTCCTTGAACTCCTTGATCTTCCTGCCTTCACCTCCCAAGTGCTGGGATTACAAGGTCACGTCACCACCTCTGGTAGTTATCCATTCAGCAAGTCGAGCCTTGACAGGCATTATTCTACGGACACAGATCAGAACAAAAGATGACCAGAACTTAGGGCTTGTGGGAACTCACAGGAAATCTCAGAGAGGGGTTTCCATTGTGTGTGGAATAGTGTGATAATTTAAACGCTGTAAAAGCATGGTTCATAGACTCAGGTGTCTTATTAAAGCTGACCTTGCAACGTGATCCCGTAGCAGATAGGTCCCTGCTGCAAGGGGCCGTGTCACTGAGGCCAGGTCCTGGAGCCCAACCCAAAGCTGTGTCTGGAGTCCAGCCTGAAGGCGTGTTTGGGGCCTGCCACAGTCATCCTCATGTTGCTAGGATGAACTTCCAAACCAGGCACAGTTATGAAGGAAGGGATTTATTGAAGCTTATGGACAGAAGGAAAGTTCCATAATGGCAGTAGAAGCTGACCCACCTTCACAGGTCTACAGAGAGAGAGAAAAAGAGAGTCCACCACCACCACCACCACCACCACAAGCAAGCACACTCCAGGAGCACCGGCAGAACTGAGGCACTTTGCATGTCTTAGGCTGGAATCCAGATCCACCCCCCATGACACCTCCTCTAGCCAGGTAGCTAGAAATCCAAGAAGATTTATTAAAACTCCTGACTCTATTGGAGTGCATCCATTCAAACCACCGCAGGGGTGGATCTGAGTCCAGCCCTAGTAGGTTTGTTCCAAGCAGTTTGAGCTTTCGTGGTTCATGTCTTTGTGGCGCTGGCTGTTGGTGGTGTCTCTCTGCTTGTAGCTATGAAAGGAAGCTAGCTTCTTCCACTACTGGTAGAACATCCCTGGATCTTTGAGCCTGAAATAAACCCCTTCCTCCCATCAACTGTATCTAGTTGGATGTGTCATCCCAGCAATGTGGAGTTGGTCAGTCCAGTTTCCATACCAGGTGCTCAGACCCTGTGTAATCATATTCATGTCTTCCTATCAGACTTCTAGAGAAGGGAACTCCTTTAGGAAGAAGATATAAGGAAAAATCAGGTCTCATACCTTTTTTGTTTTGTTTTGTTTTTTTAGGGTCTCTCTCTAGCTCAGGCTGACCTGGAATTCACTATGTAGTCTCGGGGTGGCCTCGCACTCCTCCTACCTCTGCCTCCCAAGTGCTGGGATTAAAGGTGTGTGCCACCATGCCCGGCTGCCATATCATATTTTTTAAGCACTTAATACTTTTATTCACATCCTCCTATCAGGTTTTAGGGGAAAGAGATAAGGAAACAACCAGACTTCCATATAGGCTAAAGGGCATTTCCCACTTCTAGCCAAGAACAAAACTATTCACTTTTGGGGGAGGGAAGTTCTATCACCCTCAGCTGCCTAGCCAATCTATCTTCTCATCCCCCCCCCCCAAAGCGGTCACCGTAACTACCTCAACACAGGAAGGATAAGGAGCCCCTCACCCTAGAGTGTGGTTAGAAGTTTCTGGCTAGCTGAGAGTCAAGAGCAAAATTTGCTGTGAAAGGCCAGGCATGGTGTCGCATACCTTTAATCCCAGAACTCGGGAGGCAGAGGTAGGAGGATGGCTGTGAGTTCTAGGCCACCCTGAGAATGCAGAGTGAATTCCAGGTCAGCCTGGGCTAGAATGAGACCCTACCTCGAAAAACAAAAACAAAACAAAACAAAATTGCTGTGAAGATTGCCCCATAGGGACAAGATTTCTTTTATATAAAGGTATCTCAAGTCAGTATGTTAAAATAGCAGTGAACCATGCTTAAGGTCTAAGTGTATATGCCCTTTTAGCATGATCTGACTCCTCTCCTGCTGTACACCCACAGCTTTCTAGGAATCTCACAAGCAAGACTGCAAACTCCACCAATAGTAAAGAACATGTCTTCACCCTGGGGCAAGCTCTATAACCCACAGTTTTACCTTAACAGGCTGTAATTCCATCCAAGCCACCTTGGGAACACCCTATGGTTTCATTTTGTAAAGAAAGCAAAATGTTATTATTTCTTTACATCGAGCTTAGAGAAACACTTGCTTGAACAGGTGGGGATGATAAATAAACAGGAGGCTCTGCTGGTCTGAATAGCATTACCCTGAGCCTGCATTGTTAAGCAAAATCCTTAAGGGTTTTTTAAGGGCGCTTCTGTAACTGACTAACAGACCTATTCACGGGTTTGTTTAATCTTCTAAGAATGGAATGCTCCTCCTGTAATGCACCAAATTCCCATATATATATTTGGTTTTTTGAGATAGGGTCTCACTCTAGCCCAGGCTGACCTGGAATTCATTATGTAGTCTCAGGGTGGCCTCGAGTTCATGGTGATCCTCCTACCTCTGCCTCCCGAGCGCTGGGATCAAAGGCCACCACGCCCGGCCTCCCCTTTATGTTTAAAGTTGCTTTTATGGCTGTAACTGCAACATGTGAATTGTGATTTATGGTTTAACTCCCATCCTGTTTTGACAATAAACATTGTATGATTTTTTTTTTGTCCAGTAAAAGCTGACGCTCCAAACAATTCAATGCTGCATCCTGACTGTGGATGTAGCCCTGGTGTGCACCAGCTTTTCTTCTTTTTCTTTTCTTTCTTTTTTACCCAATAATACTTTGCCTCACATTCCGTGAGTTGATGGTCTTACTTGTGTGACACCGGACCCCATAACAATTTACTGAAAAGAGAATAACAACAATGAATGTCCTTTTGAAACCCTTTGAGTTTAACTTCAGAAGCTTCTAAAATCATACTGCTAATATATGTTGATATTTATTTATTTATTTAATTGAAGAGAGAGAGGGAGAGAGAGGGAATGGATGCACCAGGGCCTCTCGCCACTGCAAAACAAAATACATGTGCATCTGGCTTTTTGTGGGTCCTGAGGAATCAAACCGGGGTCCAAGCAGTTAAGGCAAGCGCTGTAACTGCTGAGCTATCGTTCTAGCCCTCTTGCTGAGATATATAAACACGCTCTCTCTTGGGAAGTCTATACCAATGTTTACGTATGTTCTATCTTTCCCTGAGTACTTCTCTTTCTATTAATGGCTGTGGTAGTTTGATTCAGGTGTCCCCCATAAACTTAGGTGTTCTGAATGCTAGGCTCCCAGCTGATGGAGATTTGGGAATTAACACCTCCTGGAGGCAGTGTATTGTTGGGGGCGGGCTTATGGGTATTATAGCCAGTTTCCCCTTGCCAGCGTTTGGCACACTCTCCTGTTGCTATTGTCCACTTTATGTTGGCCAGGGGGTGATGTCCACCCTCTGCTCATGCCATCGTTTTGCCCTGCCATCCTGGAGCTTCCCCTTGAGTCTGTAAATCAAAATAAACTTTTTTTTTTTTCCCACAAGCTGCTCTTAGTCGGGTGATTTCTGCCAGCAATGTGAACCTGACGGCAACAATGGCTATGCTTAAATCTGCATTAAAATCTCTTTTTAATAAACTCCAACTCTGCTCCATACTGGCTCATCCTGAAGTTCTTCTGAGGCACAGTTGAGAACCTAGTTTTATCCAAGTAGAAGACTCTGAAAAGAACTCGGGCTGATGTAGGTGGGGGTGTGGAGCTGTGTACCCAACCCACATCCCACTGCTGCTGACATGTGGAGGCAATCTACCTTCTCATACCCATTCAGGAAGGCCCTGTAGTGGATACAGCTGGAGTTTGAGGGGCCAAAGAGGAGTACTGGAGGGGTTGAGATGGGAAAGTGCTGCTGTACTCACGGAATTCACCCTCTACTTGGGAGCACAAAATATACAGATCAAAGGAGGGGAGAACAATACAGGAAGGTCTCTAATTCAGTGTCCAACAGAAGGTTTAATGTAGGTGGGTCTCTTTTGAAGTCTACTTACCATTGTAGATATTTTTCAGTGGCATTTGGTAATAATAGAAAACAGACCATAGGCTGTGACACAACATGGACAAATATAATCAGCCACCTGCCACCTTCCCCCACTTCCCCTCAAATCCCACCACAGGAGCTGCCCTCTTTGCCCTTAGGAATGCCAATCTAAATTAGAAAGGAACAAGAAAAGATAGTCCCATCTGATCAGGAACTTCATAGTGACTTCCGAAATATTTTGATCTCTGGGAATTTTCTAGAACTGGTTCCTAATTAATCTCCAAATGTTAATGGTCAAGTCAAGAAAGTTTTACTGTGTCCAGACCATGACAGATACTGGAGGTCACAGACAGGTAAATAAGAATTACAAGAGGCCACTGTTTCAGATTATACTCCTGCATGAGGCCCCCAAAGACATATCAAAATAAAAAAGGCATCACGATGAAACTAAGCTGTTTATCTGACTTGCTGAGAAATCAGGATTAGAGAGAGAATTTCCCCAACAGGCCCATTTCAATGACAGGATAATGAAATTCCCTCTGCCTCAATAATGTAACCCAAAATAACCCGATGTAACCCATCAGTTCTTTTCTTATTGCTTGGTGTCCCTGTTCTATATGAAAAGTTACTGTGAGTGACCAGTCCACTTTTTCTGACCAATTTTTTTCTTTTTTTGGTTTTTTGAGGTAGGGTCTTACTCTAGCCCAGACTGACCTGGAACTCACTATGTAGTCTCAGAGTGTCCTTGAACTCACAGCTATCCTCCTACCTCTGCCTCCTGAGTGCTGAGATTAAAGGCATGCACCACCACACCTGGCTTGACCAAATATTTTTTAATTGACAACTTCCATAATTATAGACAATAACTGTGATAATTCCCTCCCCCCCATTTTCCCCTTCACATATTCATGCTCCATCATATCCCCTCCCTCTTTCAATTAGTCTCTCTTTTATTTTGATGTCATCATCTTTTCCTCCCATTATGATGGTCTTCTGTAGGTAGTGTCAGGCACTGTGAGGTCAGGGGTATCCAGGTCATTTTGTGTCTGGAGGAGCACGTTGTAAGGAATCGTACCCTTCCTTTGACTCTTACATTCTTTCTGCCACCTCTTCCACAATGGACCCTGAGCCTTGGAAGGTGTGATAGAGATATCTTAGTGCTGAGCACTCCTCTGTCACGTCTTCTTAGTCCCATAGTGCCTTCTGAGTCATCCAAGGTCACTGCCATCTGAAAAGAGAAGCTTCTCTAACCAAAAGTGAGAGTAGCATTAATATATGGATATCAACATTAAGAGAAGTGTTTACTGGGCAGTTTGGTGAGCACAGTATATACATTTAGCCAGACACCAGAAGACGTTACACCCCTAGAGCACATGACTACCCCTGTTGTAGGTTTTCAGTATCAGGGATGTATTCCCTCCCATGGAGTGGGCCTCCAGTCAAATTAGAGAGCCATTTGTTTCCCCCATAACAGATATGCCACTACTGCAGCTGTTGGCTCATTTGGCCTGCCTGGCCAAATTTAAGGCTTGCAGTGTCCACTGTTGAATATCTCCATTGGTGATTTCTCTCACTCTCTCCCTTGATCTACATGCAGTGTAGCTTTTTCCAGCTTTCTGTCAGCTGGTCTACACAGAGGAGGTTTTCAGCTCAGCTCCAGCAGGATTTCTCAGTGACCTTGCAACCCAAGTATGTGGAATCTTCAGCAATAGGGTCTTACCATCTATTGCTGGTGGGAAACCAAAAGCCTTGGCAATGGCCTATAATGTTTTGGGGCCAAGTTTTGAATACTGAGCTAACCAGCCACAATGCCAGGTTCAAGTTTAATCCTTCTAGGAATTTTTTTTTTTTTTTTTTTTTTTTTTTTTAACATTTTAAGGGCCGGAGAGATGGCTTACCGGATAAGGCGTTTGCCTGCAAAGCGAAAGGATACTGGTTTGACTCTCCAGGACCCACGTAAGCCAGATGCACAAGGGGCACATGCATCTGGAGTTCGTTTGCAGTGGCTGCAGGCCCTGACACGCCCATTCTCTCTCTCTTTCTGCCTCTTTCTCTCTCTCAAATAAATAAATAAATAAATAATATTTTAAAAAAATTATTTATTGTGAGCAGGACTGAGTCTCGCCTTCTTGAAGGTGCTCCGGGGATGGCCGTGGCTCCAGATAGGAGAAGGAGTGTGGAGACCTGCACCCTGAGGTTAAGAACAGCAAAAAGATTCACCTGCACTTTCCCCCGGAGCCCTCAGGGATGTGTTTCTAAGCATCAGGTGGAGTTGGGGGTTCTGGCTGTGAGCTGAGCTTGCTTTTTTGAAACAAGTCACTCTGGCCTGGGCGTGGTGGCGCACACCTTTAATCCCAGCACTCTGGAAGCAGAGGTAGGAGGATCACTGTGAGTTTGAGGCCACCCTGAGACTACATAGTGAATTCCAGGTCAGCCTGAGCTAGAGTGAGACCCTACCTTGAAAAACCAAAAGAAAAAAAAAAAAAAAAGACAGGGAAAACATGGGGCCTGGGTTCATAGAGGTGTTCAAGTCACCAAGTCACATAGAACAGAGATGGATTGGGTGTTAAAGCACAGCGGTCCAAACAGCACCGACAGTGCCAACGATGGCTTTGTAAGGATTCGGGGACTCCCATTTGGATGTACAAGGGAAGAAATTGTTCAGTTCTTCTCAGGGTTAGAAATTGTGCCAAATGGGATCACATTACCTGTAGACCCAGAGGGCAAGATTACAGGGGAGGCCTTCGGTTTGCCTCAGAGGAGTTAGCTGAGAAGGCTCTAGGGAAGCACAAGGAGAGACTAGGACACAGGGCTGGAGACATGGCTTAGCGGTTAAGGCGCATACCTGCAAAGCCTAAGGACACTGGTTCAATTCTCCAGGTCCCACGTAAAGCCAGATGCACATGATGGCGCATGCGTCTGGAGTTCATTTGCAGTGGCTAGAGGCCCTGGTGTGCCCATTCTTACTCTCTCTCTCCCTCTCTCTGTCTCAAATAAATAAAATAAATAAATAAATAAAATATTAAAAAAATTATTCTTCAGTGTTTCTCATGCAAACTTTCCTTCAACATGTAATAATTGAGTAAACTCAAATATTTTCTTTGCTTTTCTCAATTAACATTTTGGTAGTATACTTCAAGGTGATGTTACCTGAGTTAAAAGTAGTTTTTTTGTGTGTGTGTGTGATTTTTTTTTTTCCTTGGTGCTGAGGATCGAACCCAGGGCTTGTGCTTGCTAGGCAAACACTCATACACTGAGCTAAATCCCCAACCCCAAAAGTAGTTTTTAAGTGTATGAAGTGTGGATCTTGCCAGCACACCACAGTGAACACACTGGGGAGATGTACTTTGGAGAACTCAAAGGTGCTAGATCCCTGATTAAAGGGACGCATTTCTCATGTTCATTCTAGTTTATATTTTCATTTAAATCTTTTAGGTTCCATTTTAAGCTTTTTAAAAATTAGTTTTGAGAATTGAGACACAATACTAATACTGTAGGAATTGGTGAGGCCTTGACTTAAAGCTTTCTTTTTTTAAGTCTCTTTTTTATATTTTTAATTTTTATTTATTTATCTATTTGACAGAGAAAGAGGGAGACAGAGAGAGAATGGGTGCACCAGGGCCTCTAGCCACTGCAAATGAACTCCAGACTCATGTGCCACCTTGTGCATCTGGCTAACATGGGTGCTGAGAAATCAAACCTGGGTCCTTTGGCTTTGCAGGCAAACACCTTAACCACTAAGCCATCCCTCCAGCCCCTAAAGCTTTCTTTGTGCTGTGATTTCCTTTGGGTGTATCTTGCTAAGTGAAGCTTGTTACATCTTTTTGTTAACTAAATTTTTTTTTCTTAAAATAAAGACTATCACAATGAAAAAATAAACAAATAGAAATTTATTTATTTAGAGGGATGGGGGAGAATGGATGTTCCATTCCTCTAGCCACTGCAAACCACCCTATGCATCTGGCTTATATGGATTCTGGGGAATTGAACCTTGAAGTCATTAGGCCTCACAGGCGAGGGCCTTCCAGGAATCTTATTTCTAGGAAAGGGGAACTCCTTCCTAGGGAGGGACTGTGGTTGAGTTTATGGAACAATATATCTAGGGAACTCCTTTAAGAGGAGGCGATAACCCAGCATTCGGGAGGAAGAGGTAGGAGGATCGCCGAGAGTTGGAGGCCACCCTGAGACTACATAGTTAATTCCAGGTCAGCCTGGACCAGAGTGAGACCCTACCTTGCAAAACCAAAAAAAAAAAAAAAAAAAAAAGAGAGAGAGGAGGAGATAAGAAAAAGCTCTTTCTCTGACTTCTAGCAAAGTGGAGACTGCAAGGGGCAGGCTCAGGGACTGCCCCTGCTTCTATTTTTTGGGCCCTGTTACCCCTAAACTGCCTTAAAACCTATAATCCCAGCATTTGGGAGGTGGAGGCAGGAGGATCAGGAATTTAAAGTTACACTTGGCTATACCGTGAGTTCCAGGCCTGGGCTCCGTGAAAGCCTGAAGAAAGAGAAAGGAAGGAGGAGGAAGAGGAAGGGAGGGAGAGAAGAGAGAGAGAAGGAAGGAAGGAATGAAGAAAGGAAGGGAGGGAGGAGGGAAGAAAAGAAAGAAAAGAGGAACAATTTGTTCATTCTGGCTTTATGCAAAGAACCATCTTATGCTAGCTGCACATGAATCTATTGAGTGCTCACAAGAGAAAAATGATCAGGAGCCAAAACAAGACAATTAGGACAAATGTGTAGCTCCAGGTTTCCACCAGAGAGAGGAACATAAGCCCACATCATTTCACTTAATGTGCAACTCTGCACAAATACCAGAGCGCGCTTAATTAGGTCAGGAGAAACTCTCTTCCAAAGAGAAAGCTAGCAAAACAATGGAACCCTGGTCACATTGAAAAACAGCTCAGCTCCACCCTCCGTGAAAGAGACCAGGCCAGACCAGCCTGAGCCAGCCCCAAAGACCAAGGACTTACACTCCTGGGAGACTTTGAGCAGATTAAAGTAATAGAGCAATTAGGGACAGGAAGCAGGCTAAGCCTCTTGAAATCTGGGAATGGGAGGAAAATTTTCAGTACAATTGGTTTGTTGGAAGGAGTGGAGTCGTGCACTTTAAGTTGTCTTTGTTTAGTGTATCTTGAAGATGCTGAAATGGCAGTGTGAAGACGGCAACTAACCACAGGTTTCTGCCAGCTGCAGACAACGGGGAATCATTAATTCTTAAGGCCCTCCCATTTCCCAGGTAACCCTGGGTGGTCTTGGGGGGCTAATCAACTCACAGAGTGCAGGGATAGTATTTTCCTAACCTACACCGTTATCTTGAGCCTTCAGTTGCATTTCTTTTTCAGGGAAAAAAAAATGCACTTTTCCACAGTTGCATAATAACAAATACAAAATTTAGAAGACTTGAAAATAAAACACACACACACACACAAAAAAACCCCACTATCTCTAACTCTGGTATTTTCAAAGATATTCATCTGATGGTTTAGAGATAAGAGGAAAAATTTATACCATAGGAAGAGAAAAAAGAATTTATATAGAACATGTGACATGACTTAAAACCAAACTAACAGTTGCACGTGGCAGCACACACCTGTAATCCAAGCATATGAGAGGTAGAGGCAGGAGAATTAGGCAAAGTCATTCTTGGCTACACAACAAGTTCTTGGTCAGGCTGGGAGACATGGCACTCTCTCAAAAATGAAACCAAAAATAAACCCAAACTGACTATAGTTTTTCCTACATGTTCATGAGAGGGATGTGGCTAGGGGTGTGATTCATATTTGTGAGGAAAAAAAAGTAACACTCAACAGTTTGTACTTTGTGCTAAACATTATTCTAGGGACTTCATACATATCAACTTTAAGAACTCATGGGATTGAGAGATGGCTCAGCCATTAAGGCACTTCCCTGCAATGCCTAATGATCCAGGTTCAATTCCCTAGTATCCATAGAAAGCCAGATGAACAAAGTGGCTCATGCATCTGGAGTTCATTTGCAGTGGCTAGAGGCCCTGGCATACCACCCATCACCTCACCTCCCACTGAAAGGGAGTCAGATAGCTCTTTCAGGCAGTTAGGGTGACTGGGCCCCTGAAAGTATCCTAGCAGTCTGTACTTGCTACAGATCAAAGGATGATCTGGATTCTTATCTCTTACCTAGATCTGTTTTTCCACAAACAACCTGGTCCCCTCCTGGGAAGGAGGTCTTTCCTAGGATTTAAGCATTGTGGTTGGTCAAGTTCAGTCTCCGGAACTTGTTGTCATGGCTGGCCTCTTCCTGAGACAGCCCCTAGCCATAATCAACCAGCTGTCCTGTTGGGCATTGCTAAACACGGGCTGGGACTGTGAGGAAGCTGGCCTGGGCTGTTGGACATGGCTGAGGACCTTGGGCTGTTGGGGGCGTTGCAGCTGACCTTATGGTCAGGAATCCACTCTGGCGACAGTGACTGGCCTTCCCTACCCTCGGGCAAGGTTGTAGTGTGCCCTGTCATGGCCCAGAGTGGGCAGAACTGTCGAGGCCCTCCCTGCTTGATCCCAAAAAGCATCTAACCATTCCATAAGTCAGTCTTTGCCTGCCCCCCACAGTTCCTGACCTTGTGGCTAGCTGCCCAAGAGACCCTTATGTGGCTGAAGTCACGTAGCTTTTCCCGCCATTCCTGTTATCTCTCTTACAGCTCCTCCCTCACAACTCTGAAGTCACATAGCTTTCCCTGCCTCTATCTCCCTTGCACTTCTGCCTTTCAACCAATTAGATAGCAGCCCATAAACTATGTATCCAATCGCCATATAGTCTGTATGTGCTATCCATCAGATTGCCTCCCAGGTATTCATTGTCCATCGTGCTCACCTGCTCCAGGACCCTGTTTCTTCCCCCCCAACTCCTCCTGCACCCCAGACATTGGTGGCCAACGACCCCCAGGAACAGCGAGGACCCACACTGCTCACCTGAGCTGGAAGGTAGGGCCCACCACCATAAGGTCATAAATATGTCTGTGAGGGGAGGGCATGGTCTCTGTACTGCCTGAACTCTCCTGAACTTCCAGCTGATGGTGATTCCTCCTCAGTTCAGCCCAATTGGGCCAAGTAGAGAGGACAGACCTCCAGCCCTTACTCTCCACATGGGCTCTTTATCCCCTCCAGCTCCCTACATGAGTTTCCCCAGGCCCTCCATGTGGACTCTCAAGGCACGTGGGTGCCTTTCCTTGGCTCTGTACCTCCTTCAATAAATATAATATTTTAATAATTATCCTTTACAGTCTTTTTTTTTAATTCAATTCTTTGATTAAAATTAGAACCAAACCTAGAGTTTGGGGTGCAAGGACTTTCCTAAACCCCTAGCATCCTGTTACACCACAAAGTTCACAGAAGTTCTTCTATATCTAACTCATTTCACTCCCAGCAACCCCATCAATGGTGAATGCCCCTCCCATTGTGGAGATAAGGAAACTGAAGTATATGAGATGAGCCATCTGTTGGGTTGTTTTCCCAACTATTTCAGTAGATTTCTGTGTCTTTCTTTTTAAGGTAGGATCTCACCCTAGCCCAGGCTGACCAGGAATTCACTCTGTAGTCTCAGGCTGGCCTCAAACTCAGAGATCCACCTACCTCTACCTCACAAGTGCCAGAACCAAAGGTGTGCGCCGCCACACCCAGCTACACAAGCATATTATGAATCATTGCATATCTTGATCTGTGACCTTCCATTATGGTTTCAAGTATGAAGTGTGACTGCTTTTATGGGGGCTAAGGATTGAACTCAGGCTAGGCAAGAGTCCTAGCACTTAGCTATACCCTTAGTCCAGGTTTTAAAAAAAAATTAATTTATTTTTATTTATTTATTTGAAAGCAGAGAGAATGGAAAAAAGAGAATGGGTGCACAAGGGCCTCTAGCCGCTGCCATCAAACTCCAGATGCATGCACCACTTTGTGCATCTGTTCTTAATTGGGTACTGGGCAATTGAACCCAGATTGTTAGGCTTTGCAGGCCAATTCCTTAACTGCTGAGCCATCTCTCCAGCCCCCCTGACCTGGAATTCACTTTGTATTGTCAGGGTGGCCTCAAACTCATGGCGATCCTCCTACCTCTGCCTCCTCAGCGCTGGGATGCATGTGCCACCACGCCCATCTCCCTGTATTATTTTTTTTAATTGAATTCAGTTATGATACTTTCTGTGTATAGTTGGTGTCAGAACCACAGGTTAAGGGCCCAGTCCCTCAAGACACCCCCACTTCAGATGTTAATCACAAGCCCAAGTTTCCTATACTCCTGCTCAGCTGCCTGTGAATCACAGGTTCCCACAAAACCCTCCTCAGATTCCACATGTGCTAGAATGGCTCAGAGATCTCATGAAAAAAAGAATCAGGTTTACTGATGCTACCTACACAAGACCTGCATAATAGGAGGGGGAAAATGATGACATCAAAATAGAAGAGAGACTAACTAGAATGAAGGAGGGATTCAGTGGAGGAGAGGGTTTATGAGGAGAGAAGGGAAAAGTGGCAAGAAGGGATTATGATCATGGTAATTGTCTATATATATAAAGGTTGTCAATAGAAAGTTTAAAAGTAGGTCTGAAGAGAGAGCTCAGTAGTTGAAAGCACTTGCTTGCAAATCCTGATGGTCTGAGTTCAATAACCAGAACCCACATAAAGCCAGATTCATAAAGTGGCACATGTGTCTGGAGTACATATGCAGTGGCAAGGGGTCCTGATGTGCCCATTCTCTCATTCTCATTCTCTTTCTTCCCTGCTTCCCATTAAATTAAATAAATAAATAAATAAATAATTTTTTAAGTTAAAAAAATAACTTGAAAGCCGGGCGTGGTGGCGCACGCCTTTAATCCCAGCACTCGGGAGGCAGAGGTAGGAGGATCGACATGAGTTCAAGGCCACCCTGAGACTACATAGTTAATTCCAGGTCAGCCTGGACCAGAGTGAGACCCTACCTTGCAAAAAAAAAAAAAATAAAAATAAAAAAAAATAACTTGACATGGTGGCACATACCATTAATCCCAGCATTTGGGAGCCAGAAGTAGGAGGATGGCTATGAGTTCTAGGCCACTGTGAGGCTACATATTGAATTCCAGGTCAGCCTGGGCTAGAGTGAGACCCTACCTTGAAACACCACAAAAAAAAAAAAATAATAATAATGATAATGATAATAATAATAATTTTTTAAGTTAAAAAATAAAGTACCTTAGTTATCAAAAATTAGGTTTAACAGTTTATTATAAAGCATATTATAAAGAATATAAAATAAAGTAGAATCCATAAATGGCAGCCAAGCAATGAATAGGTTTAGTTAAAATTATTCAGTGATAGCCGGGCATGGTGGCACATGCCTTTAATCCCAGCACTCGGGAGGCAGAAGTAGGAGGATCGCTATAAGTTTGAAGCCACCCCGAGAATACACAGTGCATTCCAAGTCAGCCTGACCCTACCTCAAAAAACCAAAAAAAATAAAAATAAAAATTATTCGGTGATCCCATGGTGTCCAAGGAGTAACAATTCCAGGAAACTACAGATACCAAAATACCACATATTTTGCACAAGCCCTGGATAAAGATAGTGCAGTATTTGTATGCAACTTACACAATCTTCCCAAGCTCTTTAAATCATATAGAGGTTACTTATTCTACCTAACACAATGTAAATTCTATGTTAATAGTTGTTGCATTTTATTGCTTAGGGAATAATGACAAGCAAAAAGTATGTACATGTTCAATATAGACACAATTTTTACCCCCAAATTTAAAACATTTTCTTTGTGGCCCTGAGGTCTGAACCAAGGATCTCAGGCTGCATGCTAGGCGAGTGCTCTGGTGCTGAACTGTGCCCTCAGCCCCTCAGGTATTTTTGTATCTGGATGGAGAACCTGTGGCTAGAGAGGACCTACTGTGCGCTGCAGTACTGACTGCTATCAGTGTCTGGTGCTTTCAATTTGAAAGGCATTTTCAGAGACGAGATCTCATAGGAGGGAAGTATTAACAAATGGCTATTGCCATAGATTTTGTTGATGGACATACTAGCTCTGAACCTCATTTAGACAAGGTGTTATCCTCTCTAAAAATCTCATTCCTCTTATTAGATCTCTACTACAAAATTGTATTTATTATTGCATTTTGAATTTTGTCAATACAAACTATGCAGAAATATGACTAGTTTGTTACATAAGTACCTACACAATAACCTCAACCTGCCTCATACAAAACTGCAATAGTTGCTATCTGGCTTTTAACAGACTTTGGACCTAGAGGCATGAGGCGGTTTGATTCATGTGTCCCCCCATAAACCAGGTGTTCTGAATTCTAAGTTCCCAGCTGATGGAGATGTGGAAATGAACGCCTCCTGGAGGCATTGTATTGTTGGGGGGCGGGCTTATGGGTGTTATAGCCAGTTTCCTCTTGCCAGTGTTTGGCACACTCTCCTGTTGCTGTTGTCCATGTGATGTTGCCCAGGAAGTGATGTCCACTCTCTGCTCATGCCATCGTTTTCCCTTGCCATCATGGACTTCCCCTCCAGTCTGTAAGCCAAAATAACCCTTTTTGCCCACAAGCTGCTCTTGGTCATGTGTTTTCTGCCAAAAATGTGAACCTGACTGCAAAAAGGATGTACAGCAAAATGTGACTGGGATGATTGATCTGACTGTCAACTTGACAGGATTTAGTTTCACGTCTGGGTGTGTCTGTGAAGGCATTTCCAGAGAGGATTAATTGAGAAAATGGGGAAGATTTACCATCAGTATAGGCACCTTCCAATGAGCAACTTAGATATAAAGAAGTCCAAGGAACGCCAGGTGTGCACACCTTTAATCCCAGCACTTGGGAAGCAGTGGTAGGAAGATTGCCATGAGTTCAAGGCCACCCTGAGACTATACAGTGAATTCCAGGTCGGCTTGAGCTAGAGTGACACCCTATCCCCCAAAAAAAGAAGTCCAAAGAAAAAGTAGTGCATGCCCACCTGCCTTTAATTCTTCCTGAGTGAGTGTACTTGGCTGCGGCAGCTACTGCCTAGTCAGTAAAGTACTTGTGTAGTATGCATGAAATCCCTGGGTTTGATCCCAGCACTTCAGAGACAGTAAGACTGAGGCAGTAAGATCACAAGTTCAAGGCCAGTCTGGGCTTCAGAGCAAGACCAGCTCAAAATAAATAAATAAATAAATAAATAAATAAATAAATAAATAAATAAATAAATAAATTTTAATAAACCGGGCATGGTGGTACACGCCTTTAACTCCAGCACTCTGGAGGCAGAGGTAGGAGGATCACCGTGAGTTCGGGGCCACCTTGAGAGTGCATAGTGAATTCTAGGTCAGCCTGGGCTAGAGTGAGACATTACCTTGAGAAACCAAAATAATAATAATAACAAAGTCCAGGGTATGGCTCAGTGGTAGATTGCTTGCCTCGTGTGACATCCTGTGTCAGGAGAATGCTCTGTGGCTGGCTGCACATCTGCTTAGAAGACACCATCCCGGAGCTCACCACAACGCAGAGATGTGGGTGACAATTTAGCTCTGTCAGTTTTGCCTACTGACAGTCTGAGCCCACTGAGACTTGTTTTGGTGTTTTGTAAACTTTTGTCTTTTTTTTTTTAATTTTACACATAATCTCAATTTGTATAAATCCAGTATTTATCTATATGAGTTGATTTTATAATGTCAACTGGGAATATTTATCATTTATGATAACCAAACAATAAAGTAAATGAGGCTGTTGTAATAAAAACAAAAAGATTTAAATTAGGTTTATCCCCAGCCTCCACATCAAATGTGTCCTCCTATATTATGTTTCTGTGGCATGGGAGTGATAAAATCCTGTTCCCATATATATGCAATTATAAATGGTAACCGCCTTTTTTTTGTGTGTGTGTGTTTTTGTTTTTGTTTTTCGAGGTAGGGTTTCACTCTGGTCCAGGCTGACCTGGAATTAACTATTTAGTCTCAGGGTGGCCTCGAACTCTCAGTGATCCTCCTACCTCTGCCTCCCGAGTGCTGGGATTAAAGGCGTGCACCACCACGCCCAGCTTTTCTTTTTTTTTTTTTGGTTGGTAACCGCCTTTAATGACTGGCTTCGCAGTCTCAGGATCCCCTTCAATTAGACTTATCTCAATACGTGAAGGAGAAGTCATAGAAAATTTGGTTTCAAAAAAAAAAAAAAAAAAAAACAAAAACAAGAAAAGAAAATTTGGTTTCAGGGACTGAACCACTTAGGACTAGGGGTGTAGTTTAGTGGTAGAGGGCCAGCTTAGCATATGTGTCCAGTTACTTTCTCAGTGCTGTAAACAAGTACCTTCTTGGGTTTTCAAGGGGAAGTTTCATGGTGGGGAAGGCAGAGTGGCAGGAGTGAGTGCCAGCTCATCGCATTGTCACATTGGCAGGCAGGACTAAACAGCAAGTGGGACGGGGCCCTAACACCTCAAGGCCCACCCTCAATGACCCTTCCTCCAGCAAGGCTTCCCTCCTAGAGGTTCCACAACCTTCCTGTTACAGTCAGCTCCACATTGCTGGCAGAAAACACCCGACCAAGAGCAGCTTGTGGGAGGAGAGGGTTTATTTTGTCTTACAGACTCGAGGGGAAGCTCCATGATGGCAGGGGAAAATGATGGCATGAGCAGAGGGTGGACATCACCTCTTAGACAACATCAGGTGGACAATAGCAGCAGTGTGCCAAACACTGGCAAGGGGAAGCTGGTTATAATACCCATGAGTCTGCCCCCAACAATACATCACCTCCAACAGGCTCCAGTTTCCAAATTGGCACCAAATGGGGACTTAATATTCAGAACACATAAGTTTATGGGGACACTTGAATCAAACCACCATGCTTCCCAAACAGTACCAGCATCCAGGGACCAACTATTCAAATACATGAGCCTATGAGGGGTCATTTCACATCCAAACCACAATGATATGCAAGGCCCTGGGTCTGATCCTCAGGACAGGCAAAAACAAGAAGATAAATAAATGACAACAACCCTGAACCACTAGTATTCTCTTCTGACAGCTAAATAGTTCTTCCCATAAGTACAAAAATCAATTATTACTCAAATTACAATAAACCTCAGAGAGTCAATATGCACTCACTAGCTATTATAAAACTACCAAACAGCCATTGATTTTAAGTGACTGTATGTACAACATGAATTCTTTTGAAAAAGAGTGTGGAGCTGTGATGTTCCAAACCATATTGTTATAGGAAGGGTCTAGAAGCATGTAGTACATATTCAATAAACATTTTCTAGGGCTGGAGAGATGGCTTAGCAGTTAAGGCTCTTGACTACAAAGCCAAAGGACCTTGGTTTGATTCCCCAGGACCCACGTAAGCCAGATGCACAAGGTGGCACATGCGTCTGGAGTTTGTTTGCAGTGGCTGGAGGCCCTGGTGTGCCCATTCTCTCTCTCTCTGTCTCTTTCTCTCTCTCTGCCTCTTTCCCTCTCTCTTAAATAAATAAATAAAATTAAAACAAATTCTAATTGAATGAATGAAGTTTTCTCTTAAAAAATGTTTAGTTTGATAGCACATTTATGCTGTGACAATCTCCATCATGTTAAAATCTCAAATGGGGCGACTGGAGAGATGGCTTAAAGGGCTTTCTGGCAAAGCCAAAGGATCCAGGTTCAATTGCCCAGTACCCATATAAGCCAGATGCACAGGGTGGCACATACATCTGGAGTTTGTTTGTAGTGGCTGGAGGCCCTGATGTGCCCATTTTCTCTCTAGCTGCCTCTTCCTCTCTCTCTCTCTCCCTCTCTCTCAAATAAATAAATAAAATATTTTTTTAAAAATCTCAAATGAGAGCCAGGCATGGTGGCACATGCCTTTAATCCCAGCACTCGGGAGGCAGAGGTAGGAGGATCGCTGTGAGTCCGAGGCCACCCTAAGACTACATAGTGAATTCTAGGTCAGCCTGGGCTCGTAAAACCAAAAATAAATTTTAAAAAAAATCTCAAATTGAACATCTGAGTGAGTATATTTGTGTTTGTTCTAGTTTTAAAGATAATATTAGTTCTAGAGTTTGATGTTTTGGGGCTTAACCCCAGCTGTATTATTTAATTAGCTGTGTGACCATGAGAAAACTGTGTAAATTCTCTGTGCCTTGGTTTCCTCTTCTGTAACTTGAGTATCACAACAGCACCCACTTTGTAGGATGGCTCTGAGGAGTAAACTAACTGTGCATGCTGTTGAAGTTTCCTTCTCATTGCTGGGACAAACACCCGACCAGGAGCAGCTTATGGGAGGAAAGAGTTTACTTCCGGCTTACAGATTCCAGGGAAGGTTCATCGTAGTGAAGGAAGCTGGCTCACTTCATCACACAGCAGAGGAAACAAGAACAGTCAGCATTCAAGATGGCTCAGGACACACCTTAGGGCTGAACTCCACCCCGAGGTCTGGTGACACACCTCCTCCAGCAAGACTCTACCTCCCACAGGGTCTACTAGGTGGAGATCAAGTGGGAAGCTTAATCACAAGCACCTGAGGCCATGCAGGCATTTGTATTCCAAACCACCACACGTGCAAATAATGTTGGCTCCTTGTTTAGACCTGACCTAAGTTATTTGAAACTCAGTTACCTGTCACCTTTTGCTTCCTTTTCCTGCACACTTGTCCCGGATCCCATTGAACCAAGACTCAAAACTCCCCAAAAGTGGTTAAGCACAAGAAAACCTCATGGTGAACTGGACCTTGTGACACATGCCTATAATCCAGGCAAAATCCCAGTCCTTGGGAGAGTCTTGAGTTGAAGACCAGCATGGGCCACACAGTGAGACTGACTCACAAAACACAACCCTGTCAGTTCCTGCGACATGTAATAAGTTGCTCGTGTGTGTGTGTGTGTGTGTGTGTGTGTGTGTGTGACTTATTAGCCAATGCACACCTCTAGTGAAAGCCTCAAAGGTAAGGCCCACAACCCTCCCTCTCTGCCTCCAGGCCACCCGCTAACCTCCTTTTTGTAAAAAAAAAATTATTTATTTATTTATTTATTTGGCAGAGAGAAAGAGGGAGAGAGAGGAAGAGAGAGAGAGAATGGGCATGCCAGGGCCTCCAGCCACTGCAAATAAACTCCAGACACATACGCTCCTTTGTGCTTCTGGCTAACATGGGTCCTGGGGAATCAAACCTGGGTCCTTTGGCTTTGCAAACAAATGCCTTAACTGCTAAACCATCCCTGCAGCCCTAGCCTCCTTCTTTTAGCACCCTTGGCCTCCGGTTTGTAGGTAATCAACTTCTCTTGTTTCAGGTATTTTGGTTTCACTTTTCCTCTGCATCACTTGAAACACACCTAAACCCAAGGTCACCCCCACAGCTCCCAGGGCCCTCCTAGAGTGGACATCTTATCTTAAGACCACTCTTAAGAAACCTTAAGACGACATTAGGAAAAATTTCAACATAACTCGACAAAGGCTTGCTATTCAAAGCTGGCATGGTAATTGACCTATCCAAAAGACTATAAATTGAAAGCACAGATGTGTGCACAGCATCCCGAGACTGCAGTGAACACTTTAAGAAGTACTGGTTACAGAGAAAATGAGTACGTGTGCATTTCAGGGCAAACCATTCTCCTTTGGTTGGTTGCTGGGTGACCCTGAGGGTTCCCATACCATGCTTTGAATAATTGCCAAAGCTTCATTTCTGTTCTGCTACGAGTAAGTTTTCTCTTGAAGGAAGAGAATGTGTGGATTTCCTGGAACTAGGGTGACAAAGTGGTGATGCAGATGGCTTGAAAACAATAGGATCTGATTTGCTCCAAGTTTTGGAGGTCAGAAACCTGAGATCAAGATTTAGGATTTAGGTAAGGCTAAGATCTCTTTTTTCTCTTTTTTTGTTTGTTTTTTTTTTCATGGTAGGGTCTCACTCTATTCCAGGCTGACCTGGAATTCAGTATGTAGTCTCAGGGTGGCCTCAAACTCATGGCTATCCTCCACCTCTGCCTCTGCCTCTGCCTCCCAAGTGCGCTGCCACACCCAGCTCCCTTCTTCTTCTTTTTTAGAAAATTATTTATTTGCAAGCAGAGAGAAGAGACAGAGAGACAAAGAGAGAGAGAGGGTATAGCAGGCCTCTTTCACTGTAAATGATCTCCAGATGCATGCGCCACCTTGTGCATCTGGCTTTGCATGGGTACTGGGGAATTGAACCCAGGTGAACAGGTTTTGTAAGCAAGCTCCTTCAACCACTGAGTCAACTCCACAGTCTTAAGCTCTCTTCTGATTCCACAAGGGAAACCCTCCCTAGCATCCTGCCTCTCTCACTTTTGGTTAGCTGGCTATCTTTGGCATTCCTTGGCTGGTAGAGCACTATTTTGGAAATAACCCCAGCATTCTCCTGACGTAGTGTAGCTAATGAATTTTTTCTTCACTCTTTCATGTTCTGATTGTACTTTCTGGTTTTGCAATCCCTAAATGGGCCACTCCTGATCAATTATATAGATCAAGCAAGCTGTGGCACCAGCTGTGGTGCAGGTGTTATTGTGGCCATTCTACATGTGAGGAAGCTGAGGTCCCATGAGGTCAGCAGATGAACCACTGGGTCACCTTGTTTATTTGAATTTAACCATGATCACCATATGAAAGCAGAACTGAGGCTTTTTGGCCTTTTGTCCAAAGAGTTTTATGACTCATCACTGAATTGAAAAATGCTGCTTTCCAGGAGCCCAACAGTTGTTGAGAGGCCTTTTTTTTTTTTTTTTCTCAAGGTAGGGTCCCACTCTAGCTCAGGCTGACTTGGAATTCACTATGTAGTCTCAGGGTGGCCTCGAACTCACAGCGATCCTCCTACCTCTGCCTCCCTGAATGCTGGGATTAAAGGCATGCGCCACTGTGCCTGGCTTGAAAGGCCTTATTAATCGATGAATACTCTGGAAACCACACCACTGCACTGTCAGAGAAAGCAACAACCCCCAGGGCATACTCCATGACAGCCTCCCCCCCCCCCAGTCTGAGCATGTACTTAAATTCTCTCATTTAATTCTCAGACAGTGCCCAATACATTTCAATACTTCCACTGTACTTCTAACTGCATCTCATGTAGGGGACAGGTTGGAGAGGCCATGCCAGGCATCACCAGTGCCTCCCAACCACACACAACAGCAACACACACTCTGGAGAGTTCAAGTTTGGAAAAATATAAAGACCTTCACTTTAAAAAAAAAATTATTTTAACTTTTTATTTATTTATTTATTTGCAAGCAGAGAGGAGAGACAGAAGAGAGGCAGACAGAGAGCGAATGGGCACGTCAGGGCCTCTAGCTACTGCAAACAAACTCCAGATGCATGTGTCCTTTGTGCATTTGGCTTACGTGGGTCCTGGAGAATTGAACTGGGATCCTTTGGTTTGCAGGCAAATGCTTAACTGCTAAGCCATTTCTCCAACTCCAAGACCTTCACTTTGAGAAGATTAGCCCCAAACTCTCCAGACCCCTGGAGCCTTGCCTCACCCAAGTGACTCTAGAGGAATGGCTCATCTGCCCAGGACCCTTTCCTGCTAGCCAGTGGCCGATTCCCACTGAAAGTCAAGTCATTCAAACTGAGCTCTCTCTCCAGGCTGCATTCCCTTTGCCCCTCCTCCACCCCCACCCTCTTGCCTGGTACTTACCTATGGCTGGCTTACCCAGCACCTTTTATTTTTAGGATCTCAGAATGTTCAGAACAAGACATTTTTTAAAAAAATTATTTTCATATATTCATGACTTGGGAAATGGAAATCGCCAAGATTTTTATGATCGTGACTCCAAGGATTATGCAACAAACAATGGAAGATAGAGTCAGAGAAGAGAGGTCCCACCAGCTCCAGGGTGTCGGGGAGGAATCTGGCCCAGAACCAGGAATGGAACACAGCTGCACCTCAGCTTTTGAAACCTGCTGACCTGGCTCTGGACTCTTGTCCATTTGCCTGCAAATGTCTTGTCCATTTGCCTGCAAACAGCCTCTTCCTAGCAGGGCACGAATGACAGGCTGGGAGGCGACAGCTGGACAGCCTCGACATGAAGCACACCCGAGTTAGCCATTTCAACAGTAATTTAAAATGCATTTCAAATACTAGGAATAACAGTTTGTCACTTTGTGGTTGGGTTTTTTTTTTTCTTTCAGAAACATATTAATATGGATGTGGCTAGCAGGTTCCAAGCTTTGAATTGTGCTCATTAAGTCACAGCTGGCTGGGAATATGTGTCAATCCAGTGCCTTGATTTGTCAAGCCGGGTTTGATAATGAAATTAAAATGGACTCTTCTAGATACCCCCTTCCCTGGAAGCAAGCAGCTCCGTCCTCTGGGGGAGTGGATACTGTGTTCTGAGCAATGCTCTACTCTGAAAAGAAATGCATATGCAATTTCAGTAATTAAAACATTAAATTTGATGATTACCCTCTAAAAAAAAAAAAGAAAGAAAGAAAAGAAAGAAACTGCCGGAATTACCCTGGTGGGGGAACGATCTATCCAGCTGTTACAAGTGGGGTTTTTCTGCTCCCTCCATGCTCCCCTGCCCCACCCCACCCCACCCCACCCCTGTTTGGGACGTTGCCTTGTCACTCACCATGCCCAGGTTTTCTGAGCGGAAGTGTGGTTGGCCACATGCCCTCCAGCCTTACTAACACTTTCCTGTGCTGAAACGCATGCTTTTTTTTTTTTTTCCTGAGACACAGGCTTGATTTTTTTTTTTTTTGAAAGAGCTAAGGAAAGAACTGATTCACTGTTCCTCCTGAGGAATTCCTTCAGGAAAGAAAATATCCTGGTGGAGAGCAGACATTTTGGAAAAAAAAAAAAAAAAAAAAACTTTGTGTTTAAGTGACATCAAGTAAATTCACCTGGGGAGCTTGTTCTCTGAGGGGATCCCTAGACTCCACGGTGGACCTACTGCATCTGCCAGGGAGCCCAGCAGGGGCTCAGAAGCTTGACTTTTTAACAAGCTCCCCTGGTGAGTCATTTGCACCCTGGAGTTTGGGAGCCACATCCACGCATCATCAGTGCCAAGTCGGGGTGTTAACCCTGAGTCACTCAGGGAACGATGGTGCCCCACCTTTGATGCGGGGAGGGGGCAGCTGAGCCTACCTAGTAGTCTCTGTGCTTTATTTGGAAACGATAAATTAGAAAATGATGTGCAATTAAGCTTTTCACAAGGCAGCTAATCAGCTCGTCCCCGCTTGTTCCTCAGAGCTAGCCTTTGTGTCTGTCCCCGGATAGTGAGGAAGGCGATGAGACTCTTTATGCTCTGTGGGCTGGAGGGTGATGGGACGGGGCCCCCAGATACTGCCCCTGTCAGCCCCAGAACAGAAAGCGCCAGTGGGTTCTGCAGCCTCAGCTTTGCTGGGTTCAGACTCTCAGAAGCCGTGGAGGAAGAGCCTGGCATATTTGCTGATTTTTTTTTTTTTTTTTTTTTTTGTAATACATTCCAAATGCCAGCTCAACAGGACCTGGAGCTGGGCTGGCTATACTATAGCCTCCTGGGGAACTGAGTAAAAATAATATCGCTATCTGCAGCAGTGTTGAGCAACTTAGGAGGCTGTTTTCTAAAATCTGTGTATGTAGCAATCCTGGGGTTTTGGGAACCACTGTGAACAGATAACACTGCTTGTTGAATTGTGAAGTCATTAGCAATGAACAGAGATGGGCTGGAGTGATGGCTCAGCGGTTAAAGCACTTGCCTCCGAAGCCTCCCTTCCTCCCTCTTTTATGTGTATGCCAGGGCCTTCACCATGCTAAGTAAGCATCCACTTTACACTGGGCTACACCTGGGCCCCTCTTTGGCAGATTTGAAATCCCCATCATGTCAGGTGGATCTGAAAAGAGATGGCACACAGTTACCTCTGCTGGTACCTGTGCACCTCCTCCACCTTGTCTCTGGGTAGCTCCATACTCCAGAAAGGTCTTCCTGCAATTATCTAGCATCTGCAGCAGCACCATCAATATGCAGCCACAGAGGAGTCCCGGAGGGATGGGATGGGAATAGGCAGAGTAGTGGGGCCCAGGGTTTACCGCCTGCGCCTGAAAGCTGGCTTCGCTCCAGGTTTGCAGAGTGGAGTGTGTATTTCTCAGCAGGCTCCTGTAATGGCCAATCTCTCACTTCTGGCTAAAACCAGCAGCCTAATTTCCTAAGGACGTGGGGACATACGGAGGAAGCAGTAATTACAAATTTATAGGGGAGAGGTTAGGTGTAGGGGCATATACCTTCAATCCTCACACTTGGAAGGCCGAAGCAGGAAGATTGCCCTTAGTTTGAGACCAGCCTGAGCTACATAGCAAGCTGGGACTACATAGCAAAACCAGGTGTCAAAAACACAAACAGAACCCCAAACAGGGCTGGGAGATAGCTCCATGGGTGAAGCGTTTGCATTGCAAGCATTTGGCCCTGATTTTAATGCTCAGTACTCATGCAAAAACGTGCGTAGTGGCGCACACCCATAACCTCAGCATTAAGGAGAGAGAAATAGGTGGATCCCCAGGAGTCCCTAACCAGCCAGGCTAGGCTAATTTGTGAGCTCCATGCCAATGAAAAACCCTGTTTCAAAGGAGGGGAACTGTGTTCCTGAGGACAACCTAGTTTATCTTCTAGCCTTCACACACGCTCGCACACATGCATGCATGTCTTCATGTGCACACAAGTGCACACATTCACACACACTCTCACACGTGTGCCCCCCCAAACAAAAACAAAAGTGTTTTGAGTGGTAGAAGGAGCTCTTGTGAATTCTACTCTGTTTCAGACACTCAGTAACAACAAAGAGAATAGAAATACATCCACCATCCTCAGACACAGAAAGAACATTCTTCAGTACAGCCCAAGGCAGATGAGGGAGAGACAGGTACCACAATACTGCACAACCTGAGTTAGACTGGAATGGAAAAGGAAAAAAAAATCTCCAATTAATCATTCAAATTTGTGCCTGAGGAACCAGGATTCTCAGTTATGAATTTCAAGTACCTTAAAACTGCTCTGGGGAGAGATGGGAAACCTGTGATGGATATGAAATTAACACATATTTTCCCAAGTAGATTACAGTGTGATAGGTAAATAACAGGAAAGAAAGAACAGGTTGCTGGGGAAATAGCTCATTTGCATGAGTGAAGAAACAGTGGGGGAACATGAAAAATGCAGGTCTCCAATTTGGTAGGCGATAGCTTTTTTCTTTCTGGCCCTCATGGGGAGCTAGCTATTTGGCTCTGAAACAAAAGCCAGACACTTCATACAACTCTTGCTATGTTTCATTAGTGTGTCAAACTGATTTAGAACTGAAAAATAAGGCGGCCAGGAAAACTCGTGAACTACTATATTTTCACGTTCCTTGTTCTTGAGAACCCCAGCCCGTGGTATGTAGCTACCCATGAGTGTATGTGTTTGGGATGAGATGAGAGCAAGCTAGAAAAATACCATTTTATCAATAAAACAATAGTCAGGCATGGTAGCACCTGCCTTTAATCACAGCTCTTGAGAGGCATAGATAGGAGGATCACCATGAGTTTGAGGCCACCCTGAGACTACACAGTGAATTCCAGGTTAACCTGAGATACAGCGAGACCCTACCTGGAAAAAAAAAGAAAAGAAAAAGGAAAAAAAAAATACCCCCCAAACAAGTGAGATCCTATCATGTGGGGTGGTGTGCTACTAAAAGCATTTGTTTCTAGAACAGCTGAACCAGTCAGGTGGGTTGGAGCCAGCTGACACAGGCTGGCAAAAGGCAGTGGTTTGCGTCTCTTCCCAACCTGGTGTGCAGTGATATCACACTATTAGCTTGACATCAGTCCTGTGGGACTAGTGCACCATAGTAATTGGCAAATCCTACCAATCAGCCTGCTTGTCCCTAGAGAGTTGGTTGTTAACAATCTCTCACCACCCAGCTGCCGGCAAGTTATCCTGCTGAGAGGCTGGACCATGACCAGCTATGTGGATTAGTCTAACTGGCCGCTGTCACCAGATACGAGACACCACAGACCGAGTGGCTGCAACAAAGGAAATTTATTTCTTATAGTTGTGGAAACTTGAAGTCCAAGGTCAAGGTGTTAGCAAATTTAGTTTCTCCTGAGGCCGCTCTCCTTGGCTTGCAAGTATCTGTCTTTTTTTTCTTTTTTTTTTTTTTTTTTTTTTTGGTGGGCAGCAGGGGACAGGGGGCATGTGTGGTTTCCAGGTAGGCTCACTTTAGCTTAGGCTGACCTGGAATTCATTATGTAGTCTAAGGGTGTCCTCGAACTCTCGGCGATCCTGCTACCTCTGCATCCCAAATGCTGGGATTAAAGGTGTGTGTCACCATGCCTGGCTCTCTCTCTCTTTTAATTTTTTTAATTTTTTTTTTTTTTTTTGGAGAGAGACACAGAGAGAGACAGACAGAGGGAGAGGGAGAGGGAGACAGATAGAGAATGGGTGCGCCAGCAGTCTCTCAGCTGCTGTGAACGAAATCCAGATGCATGCATCCCCTTGTGGGCAAGTGCAGAATTGTGCCCTTGCGTCACTTTGCATCTGGCTAAATATGGGACCTGGAGATTGGAACCAGGTTCTTAGGCTTAGCAGGCAGGCACCTTAACCGCTAAGCCATCTCTCCAGCCTGCTCTCTCTCTTTTTAACATTATTTATTTATTTGAGAGAGAGGGACAAAGAGAGAGAGAGAATAGGTGCACCAGGGCCTCCAGCTGCTGCAAACAAACTCTACACTTATGTGTCATGTTGTGCACCCAGCCTTCATGGGTATTGGGGAATTGAACCTGGATCCTTAGGTTTACAGGCAAGCACCTTAACCACTAAGCAGTTCCTCCAGCCCTGTATCTGACTTTCACTGTGTCATGTGGACTGTTCTTGGTGCACACTCATCCTCGGTGTCTCTTCCTTTTCATTTTTTAACATTTATTTATTTATGAGAGTGAGAGGGAGGGAGGGAACGGGTGTGACAGGGCCTCTAGCCACTGCAAACAAATTCTAGATGCATACGCCACCATGTTGATCTGACTTACATAGGTTCTGGGGAATCGAACTTGGGTCCTTGGGCTTTGTGGGCAAACACCTTAACCACTAAGCCACCTCTCTAGCCCTCTTTTTTTTTTTTTTTAACATTTTATTTATTTATTTATTTGAGAGAGAGAGAGAAATAGGCAGGTAGAGAGAAAGAGAACGAGCATGCCAGGGCCTCCAGCCACTGCAAACGAACTCCAGATGCATGTGCCCCCTTGTGTATCTGGCTTATTGTAGGTCCTAGGGAGTCAAACAGGGTCCTTTGGCTTTGCAGGCAAGCGCCTTAACCACTAATCCATCCATCCAGCCCCTCTTTTCTTTTTTTTAAATTAATTTATTTGACAGTGAGAGAGAGAGAGAGAGAGAGAGAGAGCAAGAGAGAGAATGGGTGCACCAGGGCCTGTAGCCACTGCAAATGAACTTAGACATATGCACCACCCTGTGCATCTGGCTCCACTGGGGAATTGAATTCAAGTCTTTAGGCTTTGCAGACAAGTGCCTTAACCATTGAGCCATCTCTCCAGCCCTCTCTTCCTTTTCTTATTATCACATCAGCCATTGTCGTCAGCTCCATACTGCTGGGATGAATCTCCAATCCAGACAGAGTTTATGGGAGGAATGGATTTATTTCAGGCTTACAGATCCAAGGGCAGTTCCATTGATGGCAGAAGAAGACCCCCTTTCACAGGACCACATAGAGAGAAAAACTACCATCAGCACCACAAATAAAAGCGGGGAAACTGGCAGCCAAACAGGGAGCTCCAAGCAGCACTCAAGCATTCTGCATACCTTTGGGCTAGAAATCAGATCTGCCCCCAGTGACACCTCCTCCTGCTAGGTGGCAGGAGACAAGCTTTTTATAAAAATTCCTAGTCTGGCTACTGGGCCATTCAAACTACTACAGCCATATTGAATTAGTGTCACATCCTATGACCTCATTTGACTTTAATTACCTATCTGTTTGTTTGTTGATTAGTTTTGTTTGTTGAGACAGAGTCTCACTATGTAGACTAAGCTGGCCTTGAATTTATTGTGAGCTGCCTGCCTCTGCTTCCTGAGTGCTGGCATTATAGGTGTGAGTCACCACACCTGACTAATTATCTTTTGAAAGGTCCAATCTCCTAATACAGTTACATGAAGGGTTGGAGCATCAAGTTATGCATTTTAAGGAACACAATTCAGCCCATAGCTCCTTGTGTTATGGTTTAAATATGACATGTCTTCTATAGGATATGTATTTGAACAGTTGGTCCCGGCTGGTGGTGCTGTTTCAGAAGGTGATGGAACCCTTGAAGCAGGAGGCCTGGCTGGTAGAGGTATGTCACTACGAATGGGTCTTTAAGATTATCGGCTAGCCTTGCTTCCTGTCTGAGCTCTCTGCTTCTTGGTCACCTGCCAGATGACAAACCGCATTACAAGTTTCTGCCACTATGGACAGAGCCGCCCCGGCTACTATAATGCTCTTCAACTGCAAGCCAAACAAAGCCTGCCTCCCTTCAGTTGCTTTTGTCAGGTATTTTGTCACAGCAAAAAGAAAAGTAACTAATTTAACATGTAGAAAATACTTGGGGAAGATGCATTTTATGTTCAGATGAACTTGAATTTAAACTCTCAAGGAAAAGAGAATTTTAAGAAATTTCAGGCCTCCTAGTCCAATGAAACATGGGGGGTCTTGGTTCTGGTGGTAACTACATAGTGGTGAGGCAGCCATCATGTGCCAGGGAGCCCTGAAGGCATGGACTGGAGCCTGTGTCCCTTAAGACTTGGCAAAATAGACTAGAAAAAGAGGGGCCGATTTCATCAGATTTGCCCTCAAAAATAGAACCAAGCTTGACATGGTGATGTATGCCTTTAATCCGAGCACTTAGGAGGCAGAGGTAGGCGGATCACTGTGAGTTTGAGGACAGCCTGGGACTACAGAGTGAGTTCCAGGTCAGACTGTGTTAGAGTGAGACTCTACTTTGAAAAAACAAACAAACATCAACAATTAAAAAAAAAAACATGGGCTGGAGAGATGGCTTAGCAGTTAAGAACTTGCCTGTGAAGCCTAAGAACCCCATTTGAGGCTTGATTCCCCAGTACCCATGTAAGCCAGATGCACAAGGGGACGAATGAATCTGGAGTTCGTTTGCAGTGGCTGGAGGCCCTGGTGCACCCATTCTCTCTCTCTTTCTCTCTACCTCTTTTGCTTTCTGAATCTCTCTTTCTCATATAAATAAATAAATAAATAAATAAATAAATAAATAAATAAAATCTTTAAAAACCACCACAAAACCACAGGGAGTATTTACATAGGACCTGCTGAGCACTGTGATAATAGTAATGAGACCTTGTGCAGCCGCGAGTGAGCATGTGACATTAGTTGCTGCAATTAGGACTCTTTTTTTTTTTTTTTTTTTGAGGCAGATTCTCACTCTAGCTGGGCTAACCTGGAACTCACTCTGTACTGTAGCTAGCCTTGAACTCCTGGCAATCCTCCTACCTCAGCCTTCCAATTGCTAGGATTACAAGAGTGAGCCACCACACTCAGATATTTTTTCTTTTCTTCTTCTATTTTTTTTTTGAGACAAGATCTTCCTATGTAGCCAACTCAACTTTTTTAAAACTTTTTCTTTCAGAAAAAATGGAACGCTTCACAAATTTCTGTGTCATCCCTGTGCAGGGTCTCTGCTAACCTTCTCTGTATCATTCCCATTTTAGTATATGTGCTGTTGAAGTGAGCACTTTTCTAAAAACCGTTTTATTGACAGCTTGTATAAGTATAGACAATAAACCACGATAATTCCCACCCATCATGCACATTTCCCCTCCCAAATCCACCTTCCATTGAATCCCTTCTTCTTTCCAATTATTTGTTTCCCTTCTATTTTTAAAAAATATTTTATTTATTTAATAAATTTATTTATGAGAGAGAAAGAAAGAGAGAGAGAGAGAGAGAGAATGGGCTCCAGGGCCTCCAACCACTGCAAATGAACTCCAGATGCATGTATCCCCTTGTGCATCTGGCTTACATGGGTACTGGGGAATTGAACCGGGATCCTTTGGCTTTGCAGGCAAAGGCCTTAACTGCTAGGCCATCTCTCCATCCCACCCTTCTATTTTGATGTCATTGTTTCCCCTTTCTATTATGTGGGTCTTATAGGTAGTGTAGCATTAATATAAGGGCAGGAACATTAAAAGAAAGTGTTTAGAGGGCAGTTTGGTGAGCATAACATAGGCATTTAGCCAGACAACAGCAATTGTTACTGCCCTGGGGCTTATGATCTCCCCAGCCATAGGCTTTTGACTAGGTTTTCAGTACCAGGCCTGTATTCCCTCCCATGGAGTGGGCTTCCAGTGTAGTCAGAAAGTAGTTGGTTTCCCTTAAAATAGACATATGGCCTTCAACTCTTTTTTTAAAAAAAATTTAATTAATTAATTTATTTATTTGAGAGAGAAAGAGGCAGGTAGAGTGAGAAAGAATGGGTGCCACTGCAAACAAACTCCAGATGCATGTGCACCCTTGTGCATCTGGCTTACATGGATACTGGGGAATCAAACTTGGGTCCTTTGGCTTCACATGCAAGTGCCTTAACCACTAAGCCATTTCTCCAGCCCGGCCGCCAACTCTTGATCCTCCTGCCTCAGCCTTTAGAGTGCTGAGATTACTGGGTGCACCACCACTCTTGAAAAGACTCTATTGGTCATTGCATGATAGATCCTGTCTCTCATCCAGGTATAACTTAGGAAACATGTAATGGTGGTTATTACCATTAGCTATATATGACCACGAAGGAAGCCCAAGCACAGAGCCAACATTCTGAGGAAGGCAGATCAAGGAAGCTAAAGTCTTGATCAAACAATGCCTGCAGTGCTGATGTATAGACAAGTGGGTTATGTGTTATCTGTGTAAGCTAATGGTGTGTTTAGGATATTGCTTGAATGCATTCTTTGAGATTGCAACTCTATTGTGAGGTCTCAAAGAGTAGAAACTCAATGTACATGTGGTGTTCAGAAATGGGACCTTTGAGATGTTATTAGAATCAGCTACATCACCAGGCCCCCATGATCTAATTTTCTTGGTTCATAAAGAGGAGAGAGCAGAGGAGACACACAAACACAGGCACTCTCCCTGGCTCTCTCCTTGTGACGCTCTGTGTGACATCAGGATTCTGCCAGCAGGAAAGAGGGCCCTCCACTTCTGCCCCAGGACGGTGAGCCCAACTGAATCTGTTTTCTTCATGACATACGCAGGCTGTGTTATGGTGCTTTTATTTATTTTTTAATTTTTATTCAGTTATTTAATTTTGGAGATAGGGTCTCGCTCCAGCCCAGGCTGACCTGGAATTCACTATGTAGTCTTAGGCTGGCCTCGAACTCACAGCGATCCTCCTACTTCAGCCTCCCCAGTGCTGGGATTAAAGGCATGTGCCACCACACCTGGCAGAGACAGAGAGAAAGAGAGATAGAATGAGCACATCAGGGCCTCAAGTTGCTGCAGACAAACTCCAGATGCACATGCCACTTTGTGCATCTGTTTGTACATGGGTACTGGGGAATCGAACTTGGGTCATTAGGTTTTATGAGCAAGTGCCTTAACCACTGAGCCATCTCTCCAGCCTTGTTATGGTGTTTTTAGCAACAGCAAATAAACTGAAAAACACTTAGTAAGCTTCTTCTATAGTGTAGTCCATTTTTTTCATTGGGTTTTCTGTTTCTAGAATCATCTTAGTAGGACTTGGTGGTGCACGCCTATAATCCTAGCACTTAGGAGGCAGAGGCAGGAGGATTGCTGCAAGTACAAGGCCAGCCTGGTTTGCAGATCAAGTTCAAGCCATCCAGGGTTACATAGTGAGAACTTGTAAAAGAAAGAAAAAGGAAAGACAAGAAGAATCATCTCCTTGGTGATGTGTGCTTTATGTGTGCATATGGGTATGCGTGGGGCAGAGCTCGTGTGTCCTTCCTGCACTAGTTCAGTGTGTCAGTGATATCATCACACGTCCAAAGGACCTTCTATTTCTTTTTTTTTTAATTAAAAATTTTTATTTATTTATTTGAGAGAGAGAGAGAGAGAGGCAGATAGAGAATGGGCACACCAGGGCCTTTAGCTACTACAAACAAACTACAGATGCATGCACCCCTTACGTGGGTACTGGAGAAATGAACCTGGGCCCTTAAGATTTGCAGGCTAATACCTTAACCGCTAAGCCATTTCTCCAGCCCAGGATCTTCCATTTCTATTTCACCACCTCACAGTCACGCATGAACAGAGAGGTGAGGATGGTGTTAGGACCAGGGGAATCCTGCCCAGGATAGGACTGGCCACATACTGGAGAAAGAGCTCCACAGGATGTGTTCCCACACAGAGGCAGGTGAGGCGGGGTGCCAACTCCAGGCAGGAGGTCAGGGGCTGCAGTGAGCAGCATAGGGGAACAGAGGGCAGGAGGAGGATCGCAGGAACTGGAGACTTCCTGGGCTCTGCCTCACAGCCCATCTGTTACCAGCAGCACAGCCTCTGGCCTTCTTTTATCCATCCGTTCACCCCAGTGAGGCTTGCTGAGCCTAGTACCGTGTGTGCTAAGTGCTATGGGCAGGGACCTCATATGTCCTGGTCTCCGACTTGGGTAAGTCAGCCACACAGACAGATCATTACTGTCCGTAGTTTGGGAGACAGAGGCAGGAGGTATAGCTCTCCGCTGACACAGAAGCTTGAGGAGTTCCCCTAGACTTTTAGGGACCTTGACTCAGGCCAAACCTGGATTCATGTCTTTGATTCAGAAAAGAATTTCAGGACTAGCCAGTTTATGAAGCACAGTTGGGGTGTAACAGGGGTTATGTTAATATAGACTTATGCATGAGGGTTCAGAAAAAGGCATTCAGAAAAAAATTGACACCCAAAAACATGGGTGTGGGCTTCTCTAAGAGAGAGTAGCACATCACTGGGTTTATAATTGTCATGTATAGAGTGAAGTTACTATCTTCAAAGGGTTACTAAGGAATCCAAATGAGATCACTGGGTGGTTCCTGAGGGACACCTGACAGGATTACAATTGATAAGATTACCAGGATCCTGAAAGGTAGGATATCTTTACTGCAAACACAGTCAATAGTCTTGTTGGAGATTCCCAGAAAATGTCTGCATAAAGGGAGGCTACCCCACGGCCTCAAGGTGGCTTCATTCCCGTTTTAACAGAACATAATTATATATGGAGGAATATCATTTCCATGTCAGCAACCTTCACAGCAAATGTTAGTTGCACTGGAAGTCTTCTTCTTATCTGGCAAGTGGCTTCAATCACACTCCAAGTTGAGGAGCTCCTTTCCCTTCTGATGTTCCCATAATTTTCCCTGTCTTTCCTGCCTCTTTACTGATGCAGTATTGTGGGGTTCATAAGGGTGTCTCCCAAAGTTGTGAACCCCAATTTTGGGTCATTATACTATTTTGTTGTTGTTGTTTCTTCAAGATAAGATCTCTCTCTAGCCCAGATAGACTTGGAACTCACAGTGGTTCTCCTACCTCAGCCTCCTGAATTAAAGGTGTGGGATTAAAGGTGCTGGGATTAAAGGTGTGCCCCACCACACCAGGCTCCTTATCCGATTTTTAAATGTTTCAATGTTGCTCTGTTCTGAGGTCAAAATTTCTCTTTTTTAAAAATATATTTTATTTACTTAGTTATTTGAGAGAGAGAAAGAGGCAAAAAGAGAGAGGGAAGGAGGGAGAGAGTGGGCACACCAGGGTATCCAGCCACTGCAAATGAACTCCAGATGCATGCACCCACTTGTGCATCTGGCTTATCTGGGTCCTGGAGAATCAAATGGGTTCTTTGGTTTTGCAGGCAAATGCCTTAATCGCTAAGCCATCTCTCCAGCCCCTCGTCCTATTTTTGACAAATAATAAAATCGACTAGATAAGGATAAATTATGAATTACTGAAGTTTGTTTAGGGCAGGAACCACAACTTGTGAGGTTTATTTAGAGGAAATTAGTATCTAGGGAAAGGCTGTGGCAGTTCCACACACATAGGAAATCAAGTATAGAAGCCCCTTCAACTAACAGACCAGAAAGGATTAAGAAATAGTGAAGGGAGCCGGGTGTGGTGGCGCATGCCCTTAATCCTAGCACTCAGGAGGCAGAGGTAGGAGCATCACCGAGAGTTCAAGGCCACCCTGAGACTACATAGTGAATTCCAGGTCAGCCTGGGCTAGAGCGAGACCTTACCTCGAAAAACCAAAAAAAAAAAAAAAAGAAATAGTGAAGGGGCTGGAGAGATGGCTCAGCAGTTAAGGCACTTGCCTGCAATGCCTAATGACCCAGATTCAATTCTCCAGTGTACATGTAAAACCAGATGCACAAAGAAGTACATGTATCCAGAGTTTGTTTGCAGTGGCTAGATGCTCTGGCACACCCATTCTCTCTCTCTCTCTTTCCACCTCTCTCCTTGCAAATAAAAAAATAGGAAATACTGAAGGACTCAGAGATCAAAGATAAATCTTACATACAAAGTGAGAGGGTAGCCCCAAAGCATGACACAGAAGGCAAGAAAAAAAAATACCTAAGCCAAAGTGAGTATTCCTCCCTTCCCAGCTGGCTGGGAAGCAGGGAGAGACACGTGGATGTTCAGGCCAGGTCAAAGGGCAAGAGGAAGAAAAGAGCTCACGGGCAGAGAGTCCCAAAGCAGAGACCAGGAGATTCGCAGAAGAGCAATGGGCAGTAAAAGAGAGTTACACCCATGGTCACCCTGAGTTTAGAGAAATTACACGGGGAGCAGGTCTAGAGTTTAGGGGAGACATTCACATGGCAGATCTAGAGTGTGAAGGAAACACACACATGGTAGACTTAGGGATTAGAGGAAAGTCATACATGTGATTAAAGTGAGATGTTACTCCAGAGCATAAGGCAGATAGAAGGCAAAGAAAAATACCCAGGCCAAGGACCTGGCTCTACCCTACCCAGCCAGACAGTGATCACAGGGCGGAGAGCGCTAGGAAAGAACAGACTGGGCTATGTGGGGAACCCCCTTTATATGTCTCAGACAGCCGATCAGGGTGAGTCTCCTCGTGCTGACCTAGACAAGTCAAGATCTAATTGTTTCCGGGACTCAGAGGGCTGAGCCAGAGAGCTCAAGCTGAAGAAGAAGCAGGAAGTTCCTGTAGGTGTGTCACTGGCAGCCATCTCCGAGAGACAGCGGCAGACCCAAGTTTCAGAGCTAGCTTTCGGCTATTCCTTCTTCATTCGGACCGTTCCTTGGAGTGTACAGAGGCCCCTCCCAGGGAAAAACAGATGTGTGATAAGCCGCATTGTTTAGGTGGCATGCACCAGGATTGAGAGCTGCAGTGGTCTGCTGGGTGTCCCCCAGTGTCCCCAGGAACCCCACCTAGTGTCTAGATGCTCAGGACGGCCCCAGTCACCTCCCTGCACTCCACTACCTCTGCACGTCTCCTGCCTCTGGCTTAGGTGTCACCGGCAGGCTTCTGCTCAATTCCTGGGGAAATTCTCCCTGGATGACTCTGACGTCCTTGTCAAGGATGTCAACCCCCGAGGCAGCGAGTGCTTGTGTTGCTTCTGGCAACTTCTCCCTGGTTGCCTCCATTCTGCATGCTGCTACTGTGATCACTCAGACCTCCCTCCCATTTGTTCAGAGCCTACAGGGCAGCTTTGCCAACACCACCCTGTTGGCTGGAGTCTCCCTAACCTGGCCTCGTAGCAGCAGAGCCTTCTGTACATGTTCCAGGGAGGCATGGAGATCCCCATGGGAGGCTAGCGTTCTCAGTCCCCCTCCTCTGTCAAGGTCAGCTCCGCTCATGACCCCTCACCTATGTCCTTTTCTAGCTTCTGCATGGCAGCCTGCCCCTGCCACAAACCTCAGCTAATTCTTTGATTTTTTCCCCCTTGAATTGTTTCCTCTCACATGGTGATATGTAAAATATGCTAGGTAAATTGCTGAACATTTAATAGGGCGTAGAAGTTCATATCCTAGCAGCACAAATTGAAAATAATATTGAAAGGCCAGGTGTGGTGGTCCACGCCTTTAAGCCCAGCCCTCGGGGGCAGAGGTAGGAGGATTGCCTCGCCCTGAGACTACATAGTGAGTTCCAGGTCAGCCTGGGCTCGAGTGAAACCCTACCTTGAAAAGCCAAAAATAAATAAATAAACAAACAAAATAATATTGCAAAAGAGAGCCTGATTAAGAGGGGGAGGGGATATGATGAAGAGTGGAAAAGTAGAAAGTAGGGGGAGGGAGGGAAGTACCATGGGATGTTGTCTACAATTAAGGAAGTTGTCAAAAAAAAAGTAACTAAAAATAAGTAAATTAATAAAATTAAAAAAAAAAAAAAAAAGCAGACCCTGGGCTGGCTTTATCTGTAGCAGGCGAAGGGAGGATTCCAGGTAGGGAGCACTTCGGGAGCTAATGGACTTGAGCTCAGCAAAGATGTGGTCAGGATGCTGCAAAGGTTCTTACAAACCAGTGGCCAAGAGGCCAGCACAGATCTGCTGTGGGAGTGGACGGGAGCACAGGCTTAGGGAAAGAAAAGGAAGATGAATGGGCCTGGCAGTACAAGACTGTAATCCCAGAACTTTGGACTCCGGAGTGAGTCCAAAGCCAGCCTGATCAACATACAGAAATCCTGTCACAAAACGAAAACATAAAATAAGAAAGAAAGAAAGAAAGAAAGAAAGAAAGAAAGAAAGAAAGAAAGAAAATAATATTGAGCATGTTTTAGCCTTAACAATGATTCACTGCCAACTGTATATAAGTACAGTACTTTGGGAAAACACTTAACAGGGTTCAGTGAGGCTAAACAGATGACCTGATGACTGCATTTCCAGGCTACAAAATGCTGTGACTGGTCAAGAAGACATGTGCCAGGATGACCCTACCAACCTTAACGCCTACCAGTGTTCACCTGTGCATGTAGCATAAATACATCATGGTGCATTTAATGATGAGACAGCAGACAGTGATGAAAATGAATAAAATGCCACAGCTAGAGGAATCTTACAACTCTGAGGTTAAGCCATGGACACAAAACAACAAAGTGGAGATGTCTGTATATTCCCCTTTATCTAAAGCGAGAAACCAGGGGAAGCTCGTTTGAGACACTAGAAAACAGGTCACGAACTCTTGTGTAGAGGCCAGGGCCTGCAAGGAGGGGGAGTGAGGCTCTTGCTCTAGGTGGAAATCACCAGGCTGGCATTTATGATCCGTTCTCTTCTGCATATATGTTATTCCTCAGTAAAGTTTACATTAGGTGAAAGAAAGCTGAGCTGTTGCCCACGGATTTACTAGGACTGCGACGAAAAAAATCAGGTCACAAGGGGCTGGGGAGAGGGTTCAGTGGATAAAGTACTTGCTGGGCATGAGTTAGATTTCCTAGCATCCTCCAGGTAAAAGCAGGTGTGGTAGCATGTTTGTAATCCCAGCATGCCTACAGTGAGATGGGAGGCAGAGACAGGAAAATCCCCAGAAATTCACACACAGGCCAGGAGCCTAGCTAAGGCAGCCAGAAACAATATGGTGAAAGGCGAGGACTGACACCTGAAGGTGTCCTCAGACCTCCATGGGCGGCACCGTGGGGTGCGCAGGTGGGTGCATGCTACTCTCCTGCCTCAGCTTCCCCTTCCTTCCTTCTTTGGTGAGTTCTTGCTCAAAAAGCAGTGGGTCAGGTTGGATGCACCAGTCCAGTCTACACGAACTTGGCTGAAACCAGGTTCCTGCTACATGCATGGTGTTTCTTGCCATTTGTTCAGCGCTATTGAAGGAACCCAGAGCTCTCCTACACATGGCAAGTGTTCTACCACTAAGCTATACCCCCAAACCACTACCTGCATTTCCAATAGTTCACTTACGACAAATCAGTATCTCTCCTTCTTGCTTTTACACACCCATGTGAGCACATGCACACATACATTACTGTCTGCTAGAATTTCAACTTTTAAAAAATATTTTATTTAGCCGGGCATGGTGGCACATGTCTTTAATCACTTGGGAGGCAGAGGTAGAAGGATCACCGTGAGTTCAAGGCCACCCTGAGATTACAGAGTGAATTCCAGGTCAGCCTGGGCTAGAGTGAGACCCCTACCTCAAAAAAAAAAAAAAAAATTTATTTATTTGAGAACGGGAGGGAGGAAAAGAGAGAGAGAGAGAGAGAAAACACAGAGAATGGGCACTCCTGGGCTTCCAGTTGCATGCACCACCTTGTGCATCTGGCTTATGTGGGTCCTGGGGAATGGAACCTGAGTCCTTTGGCTTTGCAGGAAAGCACCTTAACCACTAAGCCATCTCTCCAGACCAAATTTCAACTTTAAAAATATTTTATTTTTATTTATTTATTTGACAGAGAGAAGGAGAGAGAGAGGAAGAGGGAGAGAATGGGCATGCCAGGGCCTCCAGCCACTGCAAACGAACTGCAGACACATGTGCCACCTTGTGCATCTGGCTTATGTGGGTACTGGGGAATTGAACTTGGGTCCTTAGACTTCACAGGCAAGTACCTTCACTGCTTAGCCATCTCTCCAAATAAAAAATGTCAATTTATAAAGTCCTATTTTATTTTTATTTTTTATTTAAGACTGGTCTTTGAGGCATTTGCTAAAGAATGAATGGGTGAGCCAGGCGAACTGCAGACACATGTGCCACCTTTAATCCCAGCATGTGGGAGGCAGAGGAATTGACTTGGGTCCTTAGAGTTCACAGGCCACCCTTTCACTGCTTAGCCAATTCCAGCCCCTAAAATGTCAAGAGTGAGTCCTACTTCCTTTTTGGATTTGTACAAAAAAAAAAAAAAAAAAAAAAAAAAAAAAGAATGAATGGGTGGGAATGGTGAATACTGTTTCATGTCCTCTCGTGGAGATTTGAAGCAGGGCTGACAAGTAGGAAGAGCCTAGGGTTGCCCAGCTGAAAAGGTTGCCTGGTACAGCAGCCTCAGTGGCTGAGTTACACTCTCTCCCTGCAGACTCCTCCCCTACCCCCATCAAATTCCCAGAAGAGAGAACACAACTGACCCAGGCATTATTGGGGTCCTCTCTTGGTGTAGAAAGTTTTGGGGGCCAAGGGTGGAGTATGGTGGTTTGAATGTGAAATATCCCCCTGTAACTGCTTGTGTTTGGGGTTAAGCCTCATATCCAGTCCTTAACTAGTATGGCCTGTGGGAGGTGGAGCCTTGCTGGAGGAGGTATGTCACCGGCGCCTGACCAGTTCTTCAAACATTGCTCACTCTTGCTGATACCTCCCACCTGATGTGACAAGATGTGATCCCCAGCCTGTGCTCCTGTCATGCTTTCCCCACCACGATGAATTTTTCTCTCAGAACTGTAAGCTGGAGCTGGGAGAGATGGTTTAGCAGTTAAGGCACTTGCCTGCAAAGCCTAAGAGCCAGGTTCGATTCCCCAGGACCCATGTAAGGCAGACGCACAAGGTGGCGCATGAGTCTGGAGTTCATTTGCAGTGACTGGAGCCTCTGGCACACCCATTTTCTCTTTGTTTCTCTCTTTCAAATTAATTAAATTTGAATCAAATAATTAAATCAAATTATATTTTTAAAAATATATTTTATTTATTTATTTATTTGAGAGAGAGGGAGAGGAAGAGGCAGAGAGAAAGAGAGAATGGGCACACCAGGGCCTCCAGCCACTGCAAATGAACTCCAGACACATGTAGCTTCTTGTGCATCTGGCTTATGTGGATCCTGGGGAATTGAACCGGGGTCCTTAGGTTTCATAGGCAAATGCCTTAACTGCTAAGCCATTTCCCCAGCCCAAATAAAATATTTTTTAAAAACTATAAGCTGAAATATACCCTTTCCCCCCATATGCTGCTTTTGGTTGGATGTTTTGTCTCAGCAACTATAAATGAGTAGGCAGATTTCTCCAAAGCTCTATAATCAAGGTCTGCAATGTGAGGCTGGCTTTTAATTAATTAATTAATTAATTTATTTATTTTTCGAGGTAGGGTCTCACTCTGCCTCAGGCTGACCTGGAATTCACTATGTAGTCTCAGGGTGGCCTTGAACTCACAGCGATCCTTCTACCTCTGCCTCCCAAGTGCTGGGATTAAACGTGTGCACCACCATGCCTGTCTTTATTTGTTTTTTTGAGGTAGGGTCTCACTCTAACCCAGGCTGACCTGAAACTCACTCTGTATTCCCAGGCTGGCTTTGAACTTACGGTAATCTTCCTACCTCACCTTCCCAGTGCTGGGATCAAAGGCACACACCACCACACCCAGCTGGCAGCTGACTTTTATGTTTCTGGGAAAACAAAGTCATTGTGGCTTTGAGGCATTGCATAGCTGCCAGAATTCTTAGTTAAAGCAGACATTCTCAACAGAGAAAACACATGATGGCCAAGACCATGAGGAATCTGTCAGGGATCTGAGAGGCCCTTCCTTTTTAAAGTTCACATCTGTGAACGGCTGGATTTTCTTCTCTATTTAAACCAAACAACTCATTGCAGTGGGCTGAAGGAAGGAGCTATTTCAGTGTTCTGTATGGAACCAAACATTAGGAAGATTTGTAAAAATGTAAAATAGTGTCCTTCTAAAAATGTGAATAGTGCAGTTCTCCCTCTTCTTGTTCAAAACATTCTAGGTTCAATTCCCAGTATTGCAAAAACTAAAATAAGATATAAAATAATATATATATTAATTATATATAATTATATAAAAATAAATATATAATTTATGCTGTCATATTATTAGTCTCTCCTTCTCTTTGGGCCTGCCAGTCCCACAAATCAAAGGTTGGGTCTTGGTGTCCCTCTGGTTCCTTGAACCATTAGCCCTAACCTTGTTCCATCTTTCTGGCTCCTCCACGGAGCAGAGAGTTAGGGATCTGAATGTACCTCAGCTCCCGGGAGCTTTCCCTGGAAAGCTGAGACAGATAGAACATGAGGTAAGCTCTGTGTTCTCCGAGTTAAATACAGTCCCAGCCTGAGCTAAAGATTCAAGTTGAAAATCCACTTCTGTGCAGAGCGTCCTGGGCAAAAAGGCAGGACTCTCTCCTCTGGGAATGTTCTGTCCAAACATGGGGGGAATTGGCAGATAGCTCACAGTCCTTGACAAAGTAAGTGATCTGTGCCACATGAAGGAAAAAATACTCTTTTTATTTTTTTGGAGAGAGAGAGGGAGACAGAGATGGGCGCACCAGTCGCCTCTCAGCAGCTGTGAACAAACTCCAGATGCGTGCTCCCCTTGTGGTCAAGTGCAGCATTGCACCCTTCCGTCACTTTGCATCTGGCTAAACATGGGACCTGGAGATTGGAACCGCTGGAGATTGGAAATGGCATTCTTAGGCTTAGCAGGCAGGCGCCTTAACCACTAAGCCATCTGTCCAGCCCCAAAATACTTTTTTATTTCCTCCCTTCTCCTTCCTTCTTTATTCTATCTCTCCCTCTCTTTCTTTGTGGGGATTAGACCCAGGGCTTTACGCTTGTCTACGTGCTCTACCATTGAACTATAGCCCTTTTCCCTTCATGTTCAAGTCTAATCTTCCTTTCATCTTAAAGGGTAGAGTCAAGAGATTTTTTTCCCCAAAGGATAAAGAGACTGGAGGCTGGGTGTAGGAGGAAGCCCCAGCTCCACCACTTCCTCTGTGAACCCTGTTTTAGTGTCCTCATCTGTAAAATGGGTATAATAACAGTTCCCACTTCTTCGGGCTGTTGTGCAGCTTAGCCTGATGCTGACTCAAGTACTCATCACGTGTGGTGGAATATTGTTACTATCTATTTATTAAGAGACAAACAGGATGGTGACAGGGTTAGAAATATGAAAACCCCTCTCTGGCTATTGAGCCACTGTTAAGGACAGAAGCAAAACTTTCTGTTCCTGGGTGGACACGAACCATGTGTACTTATGTTTGAATGATTCCAGTGTCAAGTTCAAGGACAGGTTTGGGTCTGTCCTCACCAAAGACAATCCAAATGTCTGTTAGCAATTTTTCTTGGAGAATTTGTGAGACTGAACAGGAGGAGGAGGGGCAAATAAAGATGGGGTTCAAGTTGAAAGCTACAGGTGTCATAAAGAATCCAGAGCCAAAGCCAGGTGTGGTGGCTCATGCCTTTAATGCCAGCACACGGCAGGCAGAGGTAGGAGGATCAAGGCCACCCTGAGACTACATAGTGAATTCCAGGTCAGCCTGAGCTGGAGTGAGACCCTACCTTGAAAAACAAAACAAACAAACAAGCAAGCAAACAAACAAACAAACAGAAAAAAAAAAAAAAGAATCCAGAGCCAGGCGTGGTGGTGCACTCCTTTAATCCCAGCACTTGGGAGGCAGAGGTAGGAGTTCCAGGTCAGTCTGAGCTAGAGTGAGACCCTACCTTGAAAAAATAATCGAACAAAAACAAAACAAAACAAAAAAACAAAACAACAACAACAACAACAAACAGGATGGTACATGCTTGTAATCCCAGCACTGGGGAAGTAGAGGCAGGAGGATCAGAAGTTCAAGGTTATCCTTGGCTACATAGTAATTTTGAGGCCAGCCTAGACTGAGATCCTGTGTCAAAAGTTAAGAAAAGTTTGATTGTAAAATTGATGCTCTTTGGGCTGGGCAGACGGCTCAGCAGTTAAAGGCGCTGCCCAAGTTCTATTCCCCAGCACCCATGTAAAGTTGGATGCAAAATGACACATGCATCTGTGATCCCAGTGCCTACGATAATTGGCAGTTGAGCCAGAAAGCTCATTGGGCAGCTAGACTGGCATTTGTTTGCAGCAGCAGGAGACTCTGTCTCAAAGAAGGTGGAAGAAAAGCACAGAACATAGACACCTTGAAGTTGTCTTCTGACTATCCACACATCGTAGCATGCATGTGCCCATACACATACACACACCCAAGTACCCAAAAAAAAGTTTTTTAAAAAACTGATAATACTGCCACAGGATAAACTTGGAAATCATGAAAAAGTCTAGAAAGGAGAATTTTGCTCTTTTTTTGTTTTGTTTTGTTTATTTGTTTTTCAAGGTAGGGTCTCACTCCAGCTCAGGCTGACCTGGAATTCATTATGTAATCTCAGGGTGGCCTGGAACTCTTATCAATCCTCCTACCTCTGCCTCCCCCAGCCCCTGTACTGGGATTAAAGGCGTGCACCGCCACACCCAGCTCAGAGAAATTTGCTCTTTTTATTTTTGGGTGCTAGGGGATTAAACGAAGGGTCTAACCTATAGTTCTTCCATGGTGGATATATCTCTAGTCCTAGGAAAGTGAATTTTTTTCCAAGACAAGGTCTCATGTTTATGCAATGATAGGGGTTGAATCCGGGACTTCAAGCATGTTAAGCAAGTATTTTATTGGCTGAATTTCATTCCTAGACTCAGTAAAGAGAAATTTAAAAGCCATCTATAATCCTACTTTTCTGAGATAACCACAGTTAATTTTTTAGGGTATTTTCCCTCGTTATGGATTCCTTTTTTAATGGAGTTAAGGTTATTCTGCATGCATAGTTTTGGGGGTGTGTGTGTGTGTGTGTGTGTGTGTGTGTTTTATTTTCAAGGTAGGGTCTCACTCTGACCCAGGCTGACCTGGAATTAACTAGTCTCAGGGTGGCCTCGAACTCGCGGCGATCCTCCTAACTCTGCCTCCTGAGCACTGGGATTAAAGGCATGCGCCACCACACCCGGCTCTGCGTGCATAGTTTTATGTTTGACATTTACCTGCTGTATTGATCCCGCCACTGCTGGAAGAATGCCTTTGTAGCACTGGCCTAGTGATAGACTTGCCCTGTACCTACCCGGCGTGTTGGAGGAGGCGCATGGTTCTGCTAACACTGGACAGAGCAAGGCTTGTACATCGTGGAAAGTTGCCAAGGCCTGTCCTCCATTCCAGAGCTTGTTTTTTGTTTTTGTTTTTCGAGGTAGGGTCTTGCTCTAGCCCAAGCTGACCTGGAATTCACTATATAATCTCAGGGTGGCCTCGAACTCTTGGCGATCCACCCACCTCTGCCTCCTCAGTCATAAGATTAAAGGTGTGCACCACCGTGCCTGGCCTCAGAATATTTTTAAAAAATATTTTTATTTATTTGAGAAAGAGGAGAGAGGGAGGGAGAGAGAGAGAAAGAATAGGTGTGCTAGAACTTCTTACCACTGCAAATGAATTCTAAACACATGTGCCACTTTGTGCATCTGGCTTTATATGGGGGGAATCGAACCCAGGATATCAGGCCCTGCAAGCAAGTGCCTTTAACCACTGAGCTATCTCTCTCCAGCTCCAGAGGAGATTGTTTCTTTCTTTCTTTTTTTTTTTTTTTCATTTTTCAAAGTAGGGTTTCACTTTAGCCCAGGCTGACCTGGAATTCACTATGTAGTCTCAGGGTGGCCTTGAACTCACAGCAATCCTCCTACCTCTGCCTCCCAAGTGCTGGGATTAAAGGCATGCGTAACCAGGCCCAGGTCAGATGAGGTTTTTTCAGATGAGGTTTTTATCTGTACATCAGACATAGTGGATGGAAGTTTCCATGGACATAATCTTGTGTAAGAAATGGCCGCTAGTTCTGCATGAGAGCCCATGGAAGGAAGTGTCTGTGTTTCTGCTTCAAGGAATGGTGCCTGTGCATCATCCTTAAAATGTTAAGATTTTAACAAGTTCTAATGAATTTCAACAGTGTCCTTCTGATGTGAATGGATAACATGTCTGTCTCATCTTTACAGGAGGCCTGCCTGTAGTCACTTGAGATTGGTGTCAAGAATTTATTTCATTAAAAAAAAGAAGCCGGGCGTGGTGGTGCACGCCTTTAATCCCAGCACTCGGGAGGCAGAGGTAGGAGGATCACCATGAGTTCGAGGCCACCCTGAGACTACATAGTTAATTCTAGGTCAGCCTGGATCAGAGTGAGACCCTACCTTGCAAAAACAAAACAAAACAAAAAAAAAAAGATGGAAAAAGAAAGAATTTATTTCATGCTAGAAGAGTGAAATAACTAGAAAGGTGAGATAATGGGAGAATCCTAGTTGAAATATAGCCTTAACCATCTTAATAATATGCTGTGTAGATTCAGACGTGTGTATTTAAGCTGTAGCATCTGTGTATTTAACAAGTTAAAACTGGGAGCTTGTCTGCTTCAACCTTTGCTAATATTTGCTCAGGGATGGCGTTCACTGGGACATAAGAGTTCAGAAGTCTATCACTCGGAGCTGGAGAAGTCTGGACAAGTTAATTCTTAGGAAAGAGTGGCTGTGTTCCTGCTGACAGAGAGGCCTAACAGCCCCCTGGAGACGCGTCCACTCCTCAGGATTGGGTACTCACAAAAGGCGTCAGCTTTAGTCCGCAGGAGAGCATCATTCAACTTTGCTGCTTGGTTCATTCCATATGACAAGGGGCCACCTTCTCATTTGGGGACTTCCTCAGCTGGTGCTTGCTGTCTTTGCTAAGATGCTTCATGGGCACAGGAAGCAGCCTCTGCAGTCAAGGTGGGAATGCTGAGCCACTGGGTATGCCAGGCTTGTTCTGGCAACACCTGGGGATCTTGTCTCTCCCATGACTCCTTTTGAGAGCCATTCACTACTCCTCCTACTTCTGGTTTATTATTATTATTATTATTGGTTTTTCGAAGTAGTGTCTCGCTCTAGTCCAGGAGGACCTGGAATTCACTATGTAGTCTCAGGGTGGCCTGAGTGTTGGGATTAAAGGCTTGCCATCCACCACCATTCCCCGCTTGAGTTTTTGTTTTTCTCTAAAGTTTGTCCCCACCCCTTCCCAGTGTTTGAGCCATTATGGAATTGTGGCTGTCTGCTTGATATTTCTCATCTGCCCTTCCCCGAGTTCCAGCCCCACTTATCCACAGGCCCCTGCACATTCATACCTTGAAGTTGTCTCTAGCTCTTCCTGTTTACAATGTCCTATGTCTCAAGACACCATAAAGCTACCAAGCTACAAACCTGGGAGTCAGTCACCACTGCTTCATCCCCTATTACATTCTCATTCTGTTCGCTAAATTCTGTTTAATTCATTTATCCGGTTATTCAGGGTGTAAATGTTAAGCCTGTGTGCTAGGTATTGTGTTAGGGATCTACTGGAGAGCAAAATGTGTCAAGGTCCCTTGGGGGAAGAGACACATAATGTTATATGAGAAATGCGGGGATGGGTTGGGGATGTAGTTCAATCTGTAGTGCTTGTGTAACATGCATGAAGACCTGTGTTGGATCCTCAGCACCACATAAACTGGGTGTGGTGTGATAGGCCTTGAATCTTAGCACCTGGGGAAGTAGAGGCAGGAAGATTGGGAAGTTCAAGGTCATTTTCACTACAAAGTGAGTTTTTGGTGGTTTACATCATGAGAACATGTCTTAAAAGAAGAAAGAAGTAAAGGCAGAAAGGAGAAAGAGTGAGAAAGAAATGGAAGGAAGGAAGGAAGGAAGGAAGGAAGGAAGGGGAAGAGATTCGATTATAGGTTATAGGTTTGATGGAGGAATGGAAGGCTTTCCCAAAGAAGTACGTAAGAGGCTTTTTTTTTTTTCTTCTGGTTTTTCAAGGTAGGGTCTCTCTCACTCTAGCCCAGGCTGACCTGGAATTCACTATGTAGTCTCAGGATGGCCTTGCACTCCTGGCGATCCTCCTACCTCTGCCTCCCGAGTGCTGGGATTAAAGGTGTGCACCACCACGCCCAGCTCGAGGCTCTTTTTAAAATGCTTCATTAGCCAAGCGTGGAGGCATATGCCTTTAATCCCAGACAGACTAAACCCCTTACAATAGAACCTCTGCCTCCTTCCCAGTCTCCTCTCCCATCATCATCGCTGTCATTTATTTCCTATCAGCCACAATGGCCTTCCCAGAAAGCTACTTACTCACTTCCTAGAAATCCATCATTCCCTCTTACCCTCTTCATTCAGGACTTAACCACAGCTGTTCTGCCTGCTTGGAAGCTGAACTCTCTGTCCCATGCCCCAATCTAATTCATTAATGAGGCATTCTTCCTTTCCTTTCATCTATCTTTCTTTCTTCCTTCCTTTCTTTCTTTCTTTCTTTCTTTCTTTCTTTCTTTCTTTCTTTCTTTCTTTCTTTCTTTCTTTCTTTCTTTCTGTGTGTTTGTGGCAAGATCTCACTGTAGCCCAAGATCACCTAGAATTCATTCTGTAGCCTAGGCTAGCCTTGAACTCATGATGATCCTTCTACCTCAGCATCCTAAGTGTGAGGAGGAGAGGTGTGTGCCACCACACCTGGCCTTAATAAGGCTTTTTTGTTTGTTTTCAAGGTAGGATCTCACTGTAGCCTAGGGTGACTTGGCACTCACTCTGTAATCCTAGGCTGACCTCTAACTCACAGCAATACTCCTGCTTCTGCCTCCTGAGTGCTGGGATTAAAGGCATGCATCACCGTGCCTGGCTAATCCATCTTTTAAGAGAACAGAAAGGGCTGATGACTTTAAGGCAAAAAGTGGTGGGATAACATTGAGGAATGAGAGGTCTTTATACATGGTGACAATGTGAAGACATTGGATGGGGCCTGAGTGGGTGTGAGGGAGGACGAGCCCACTGGCTTATTACTCTACAGCCACAGTCCCGTCCCAGACTTCTTTGGTCTCTTGCCTTCCAACAGGAGACACCTCTACTGTTGTCCCTTGCATTTGTCCTTCACTAGGGGTCACTTCTTAATATCCAGAAGTATGAAAGAAAATCAGCGATCCTTCACTGGACTCAAAAGTCCAAACTCTTTACTGTGGCCTTCGAACCTTCAATCATAGTTCCCTCTCCCAGTGTCACATCCTCAATCACTTGTCCTCCTGGGCTTTGCCCACAAAAAGGGGAGTTGAGAGCTGGAAGCAGTTCCAAGGACAGAAGCAGACAAGGAGAAGCACCACAGGCCAAATCCGAGGCTGTCTGTGGTTCCAGGCTGAAACAAGTGAGAGCACAGGACCCTGGCCGCAGTGGGGGCTTCAGGCTATCTCTACAAAGACACCAGGGACCAACACCAGGGAAGAACTCAGGGACCACACACCTAGAGACTTTGATACAAGAGCAGAGGTCCTTTCTGGGAGGTGATGCCTAAGGACGGGACCCTGAGCAGCAGGAGATAGGAACTTAAGGGCAGCTCCCTCACCAATGGACAACTGAGGCCCTGAACACCCCAGGATCCCGGCTTATCACCAGTGAGCAGCTGTCTATAATGTCCAAGGTCCTGGTTTAATTCTGAACACCCGTGAGGGAAAGAATGGTCAGGACTAAGAGGATGCAGGACAGTGGCTGACTTGAGGCTTGGCACGGCAGGAAAAGGACTAGGGGTAGGACAGTGTTTCATATTCTACTGGCTGGGAGCCAGAGTGAATCCTAGAGTTATATATATAAAAAAAAAAAAAAGGCAAATGCCCTTGCCGGACCAAGATCTAAACACAGCCACAGCCATGGTTTGTCCTCAGAGCACATATACGTCAGTGACAGTAAGAGTTCCATGAGTTCCCCCCCCCACAGAGTCATGACTTCTTGGGAGGCCCCCTCCACATCGAGGTGAGTGAAATCTCAGTGTGTTAGTGTGGTCCTGGGAGTTAAGGCTGTTGTCACCGTCAGGTAAGGGAGGGCCTCTGGGGACCATGGCAGTGAGCAGTCGACATGGCAACCGGGGGACTATGACATCTTCAGAGGCCGGCGAGGTCATAGAACACAAGCTTTAAAGTAGGTGAGCCATGCGCAGCTCATTTAATTTTAAAGGAAGCCCCTGAGAAGAGCTTAGAACAATTTTTTCCTCCGAGTGCCAATTCCCAAAGGTACTCCCCGAACAATAAGGTGTGACCCCGACATGGCTGCACTGAGTTGTCTTTTGGACAGTGTTAGGAGAGACATAAAGAAGGTGGACAGAGAACTGAGGCAACTGCGATGCATCGACGAACTCAGCTCGCGCTGCCTGTGTGACCTGTACATGCACCCCTACTGCTGCTGCGACCTGCACCCCTACCCCTACTGCCTGTGCTACTCCAAGCGGTCCAGGTCCTGCGGCCTGTGCGACCTCTACTACCCTTGCTGCCTGTGCGACTACAAGCTGTACTGCCTCCGCCCGTCCCTCCGCAGCTTGGAGAGGAAGGCCATCAGGGCCATCGAGGATGAGAAGAGAGAGCTTGCCAAGTGAGAGCCTTAGAAGAAGGGAGGCCCCAGGGAGGGGGAGTGTGGGGAGGGGAAGCTGGGGGAGTAACAAGTGATAGATACTTGAACAAGGATAAAAAGGGTTCAGGCAAATGACTGGTGAACCCAGGGAAGATTCAAGTAAAGAAGAGTAAGTGTGTCCAGGGTTGGGAACTGGGAGATTCTCTAAAGACAGGGGAATGATGGTGGACTGGCCAGGCTGTTGGTGGTTTATGGGAAGCTATGGCAGCCTGATAAATAAGGCGGCTTTAATGAGGGAAGGAAATAGGGGGTATCATTAAAAAGCTGTTAGAAGCCGCAAGCTCGACATTTCTTCTGGTTATGACTAAAGCAATTTGAGTATATTTGAACTCACAGGAGTGACTGCAGGGGAAGTCATAATAATTGATCAGAGCCTTAGTGTTTGCCAGAGGTCTCAGATTGAACAATAGTGGCTTTCCCTTGGTACTGAGGAAATCTTTCTCCCGTCCATCCACAATCCCTGCCAGCCCCATACATATAAGGTACACCCTTCACAATGTACTCAAAAGGCTCTTTGTGGAATTGGTAATTTAAATTTTGGGAGGAGGGTTAATTATATTTTCTTTCTTTCTTCTTTCTTTCTTCCCTCCTTTCTTTCTTTCTTTCTTTCTTTTTTTCTTTCTTTCTTTCTTTCTTTCTTTCTTCTTTTGGCCTAAAGAGCTTTATGCTCTCCTAACTTTTCACATATGCCTTTAATATGTTACTATTGATGAAAAAGGAGGCAGAAAGAACTTTTCCATCGTTAAATAAATGATATCTCTGTACACTGGAAAAACCTATCTACAGAAGAGACTAATGAGCCAGGCTTGGTGATACACTCCTGAACTCCCAGCATTTGCGAGGTACAGGCAGGAGGATCTGGAGTACAAGGCTTTATCTTTGAAAGATTTTGGGTGTCAGGTCAGCCCAGGCTACATGAGACGTTCTCACAAAGAAAAAGATTGAAGAGCATTTTGTGTATTGATATATTAAATGAAAAAAGTCAAGGGCAAAAGACAAACAAACATGTTTAATAAGGGAATGTTTTTTTAAAAGGTAGACAGAGATAGAAAAGGGGTGCTAGATGAGTGGATGGATTGGGTGGGTGATGAATAGAATGGCCATGAGACTTCACTGGGAAGGACAAGAGAACTATTGTTGAGGTCATCAGTTACCAAAGGTCAGGAGCAGCACCCTGATAGTCTGGGATGGTGTATTTCATCTATAAATAAATCAGGGTGTTAACTTCCATCAACTGTTCAGACTGTGAGGCAGGGGACTCTAAGATTTGGTTCAAATTAAGGGTCCTTACGCAAGTCTGTACCCTCTGAAAACTTGACTTCCCTGCCTCCAAGCCCTTCCACCTTGGTCTTTTGGCTGCTTCAGTTGCCACACTCCACAGAAATGCCAGTCTTTTACCATCTGGCTCTTCCCTTCTCTCCATGAGGCCGTAGTTCCTGGCATGCTGTGGACGGGGCCTCAAGCTTCATTCCCAGTGGACAGTTCACAAAGAACAACCCTTCTGGTTTGTGATGCCATTCCTGATGGCATCAGAGCCACTCCTGTGCTGGCAGCAGTATGGGAAACTAGGACTATCTTCACATTAATTCCCGGATCTGAGAACACATGACTCCTGAACCCATTTCAGAAATGACCTCAGGCTTGCCCCCTTCTTTTGTTTTAATCTCTTTCCTGCCACTTTTCTTCCCATTCATGCCGCCCTGCACAATTCTATGCTCTGTTTCTGACAGCCTGACATTTCACTACCCAGAAGGGCTTAGTGTCATTGGTAAACCTAAAATCTACCCAATTTTTCTGAATAGGAGTGAAAATGTTAAGCCCTGATTCCAGTTCCAGTCCCAGAAGGCTCACTGTTAATATTTTTTTCTTACAGTGAAATGCTTTTTTTCTTATCTCTAAGCTAGCTCCTGATCCATGACTAAATATATCCAGAAATATCATGTCCATTCAATTTTTTTAAACAATCTTTGGTGTGAAACCTTGCCCAAGGCTTTTTGAGTTTAGAATTCATATTCATGTGACCTTTTACCCCTTTAAAGAATGCTGGGGTGTCAGTCAGTTGTGACATGTCTTTTCAGATGTCACTCTGTATTGTCCAGAAGATTCTTTGTCCTTGGTCTCTTGGTACCTCAGCCATTCTGAAATTTTTTATGTGAGATCTTTTGTGCTGTGTCTCTAATGTGTCTTTACAATTGGGAAGAGATGTTGGCCAACAGTTTTTAAATTCCCTTCCATATATTTCTTGAGCACTCCTGAGTTTTTTTTTTTTTTTTTTTTTTTTTTTTTTTTTTTTTTGGTTTTGCGAGGTAGGGTCTCACTCTGGTCCAGGCTGACCTGGAATTAACTATGTAGTCTCAGGGTGGCCTTGAACTATTGGCGATCCTCCGACCTCTGCCTCCCGAGTGCTGGGATTAAAGGCGTGCGCCACCACGCCCGGCTCTGAGTATCTTTTATTTGATATATGTGTGGTGTTTTGTTTCTTGGACTAGGTAGAGAAGTTCTAAGCTACTATTTATCTTTTCTTTTTTTTTTTTTTTTTTTTTTTTGTTTTTCAAGGTAGGGTCTCACTCTGGTTCAGGCTGACCTGAAATTAACTATGTAGTCTCAGGGTGTCCTTGAACTCTTGGCAATCCTCCTACCTCTGCCTCCCGAGTGCTGGGATTAAAGGCGTGCGCCACCATGCCCAGCTTTATCTTTTCTTTTTTAATCTTATCTTATTTTATTATTGTTTGAACCAGGGTCTCACTCTAGCCAGGACTGACTGGAACTCACTCTCTGTAGCCTCAGACTGGCCTTGAATTCACGAGTGATTCTCCTGCTTCAGCCTCAAGAGTGCTGGGGGCTCTACCATTGTTTTCCAGTGCTGCTTCAAAGGCCAGTGTCTGCCATGGTAGAGATCCATTGTAGCTTTTTTTGTTTCTTTAAGCCTCTTTGGTGTTCTCTTTTCTTCCCCAAATTACCTTTGGCACCCCAAGTAGAAACAGTGCCCCTGACTGTCCCCTTGTCTTCTGGATTCAGAGGGACAGAGGGATTTGGTTTCTTTTGGCAAGGCCACAGCGCCAACTGGAATGAGCTGATTTCCTGCCACGTTGCAAGGTGACTCTGACATCTGGTCTTTTTTTTTTTTTCGAGGTAGGGTCTCACTCTAGCCCGGGCTGACCTGGAATTTTCACTACGTAGTCTCAGGGTGGCCTCGAACTCATGGTGATCCTCCTACCTCTGCCTCCTGAGTGCTGGGGTTAAAGGTGTTCGCCACCACGCCCAGCTTAAATGTGCTTCTTTCATTTGGTTTGATCTTATCATTTAAGGATGCAGACTTGGGGCTTGGTCACTTAAAAATCTCAGATTTGGCTGGGAAAGCTATGGACCCAACACCTCTGTTTCTTTAATCCTTTTGTGGACTATTATCTCGGTTATTTTACAGATGGTGAAGCAGCTGGGGTGGCGGGGAGGGAGAGCGGAGGGGGAGCCATGCTCTTGATCACTGGGAGGTGGCAGAGAAAAAACCTGAAGCAACGTTTGCCTGAGTCTAGAATCCATGAGACTACATAGCGAATTCCAGGTTAGCCTGGGCTAGAGTGAAACCCTACCTTGAAAAACAAAACAAACAAACAAAAAAGATGGCTGACACAAAGCTCATCATTGCTATGGACAAGGTGTTTTGCATTCAGAAGCTCAGTTGGGTATAGGAATGAACCAGGACCAGGGCACAGTCCCAGGCCCCTGCTGTCAGCAAGCTTCCCTTGACCCCACAATAGCAAGCACAGGAAGCCATCTCCCTTTGCCCAGAACCCTGCAGAGTTATGGAAAATGCCATCTGAGGCAGTGGCTACTTTACAAGGCAAGAATCAAGTTCCAAGTTCAGAGTTGAGATGTTTCTCGCCTGAACAAGGGTTTGACACTCAGCCCTACACACACACACACACACACACACACACACACACACACACACACTCACACTGGGAGAATCTTGAGAGTCCTGGAGAGTCAGTCTGCCCCTTCAGTCATGACTTTGTTCTGCTCCAAGTTATGATCCAGCCAGAAAAAGCACTCAGATATGCCTAGAATATCGGCTGGTTCCCCATGTCTTTTGAGCTATTCCTTGCCCATTGAGTGAGATAGTGCTTGTTCTGCTTACGTCATGGGGAGAGCAACTTCAAAAAAGCCAGTCTTCTTCCTGTCTTCAAACTATGTCTTAGGGTACCCCAGCAAAGGCAGGACAAGAAGAACTAGCATGCCCCTTGCCCCCCTCAGCTTCGCTGGGGTCAGAAAGGACTGGAGCTGAACGCTATGACTGGCCTGTGCTGTGCTGCACAAGTTGTGTCTGCTTGCTTCCGTGTCTGTCAGGAATGGGACCTACTGGGACATTTCAAAATTAGTCACTAAGAATCTAAGCTTGTAATTTCAGTACAAAAAAAAAAAAAAGATCCACGCTGTTAAATCCAGCCTATGAAGTCTATCAAGTGAAAACTGTAGGTCCAAAGCAGTATGTACATGATTCTGTAAGAACACACATAAAACTCTATGTGTATGTAGAAACACACATACACAAGCTCGAAAATATAACACCAAAATGTTAAGCATTGTGTGAATTGTGAGTAATTTTAAAATACGTCATCTGTTTTTATTTACCTGTATTTTCTGGATCCTCTGTAATGAATTTGTACAGCATGAAGAAAAGAAGCAAATGTTTAAATAAATACAATTCAGCACAAAGAGGCAATACAATGATAATCACATGGGAACTGCAGAGTTATTATGAAGATTGGATGAAATAATGCCTTTAGCATGCTTAACACATGGCACACTGTAAAATAAAACAACATACAGAAGCCTTCCATGATAACCATGTGTTGAGCATCACTGCAGATACATTTCATGCATTAAGTAAGCCTCACAGCCATCTGAGACCATGGGTCACTATGGTTCCTGTATTATACACAAAGAAACTGAGGCACAGAGAAGTTCGAAAGCTTGTCCATGTGGAAAAGCAGAGGTGGAGAGAGTCTGGTTCAGAGTCCCTGCTCTTGAGCACTTGGCTTTACTGCCTCTGGGTGTATTTGAACTGCTCACTCAGGGTGAACTGCTGCTGGTGTTAGCATTAAGAATTTGCACAGCAGGACTGTCTGGCAGTAACGAGGCAGCTCAGTGGGAACCATGGCACTGGCATTTACCAACCACCTCCACATACCCCATTTGCAGCATTTTCCACTTGCCATGGTGTAAACGGTTCCTACCACGAGTAATTTTAGGCTATCAGCACGAAGTCACTGGATGAGGAGCTACAGAAAGTCAATGGTGGGATACTGGCCAGTGGGCCACTGGTGGGCCACTCTATATATCTGATCAACACAGACTGCCCAAATGTGGGCACCTACCTCCCAGTCTCCTCCATGCCCTGGTAGTCAGGGCCAGGCCGGGGCTCTCCTGCCCTATCATTTGCTGATGAACTGGCCAACTATGGAGTATTTGTGTGACTTCCCAGCAGTGTCTAAAGCTGGAAGCATTTCTGCCTGCCTGCCTGCCTTCTTCCTTCCTTCCTTCTTTCCTTTGTCCCTCCCTCCTTCCCTCCTTTTTTCCTTCATTCCTTCCGTTCTTTCTTTCATTCTTTTTAGACACTGTCTTGCTTTGCTGCTCAGGCTGGCTTCAAGCAATCCTCCTGTATCAGCTTCGCAAACACTGGGACTACAGGCTCACACTGCTTCTCCTGGCTTTGACAGTTATCTTTAAAAATGTAGAGCAAAGCCAGGCGTGGTGGTGCTCACCTTTAACACCAGCACTTGGGAGGCAGAGGTAGGAGGATTGCTGTGAGTTCAAGACCACCCTGAGACTACATAGTGAATTCCAGGTCAGCCTGGGCCAAAATGAGACCCTACCTTAAAAACCAATATATATATATATATATATATATGGAAAGAGAGAGAGAGAGAGAGAGAGAGAGTACAGGGCTGGGGCAATGGCTTGCTTGCAAAGCCTGCTGGTCTGGGTTTGATTTCCCAGTACCCACATAAAGCCTGATGCGCAAAATGGTGCATGCATCAGGAGTTTGTTTGCAGTGGCAAGAGCCCCTGGCATACTCTCTCTCTCTCTCAAATAAATTAATTAAAAATAAACAAATAAAATTTAGAGTTCGAACACTATCTTATTGTACCTCATTAAAAAAAAATCTTGGAGGGCTGGAGAGATGGCCCAGTGATTAAAGGTGCTTGCTTGCCAAGCCTGAAAACCTGCGTCCAATGCTCCAGTACCCCGTGTAAAGCCAGATGCACAAAGTGACACATGCGCTTGGAATTCTTTTGCAGTGGCAGGAGGTCCTGGTGCACCTGTATTCACTTTCTCTGTGTCTGCCTCTTTCTCTCAGTGTCTGTGTCTCAAATAAATAAAAAATGTAAAAACCTTGGGATGTGGGACATAGCTCAGTTAGAGGGTGCTTGCCTAGCATGCATGAGGATTTGGGTGTACAGAATCAGAATAAAACAAAAACAAAACCTTTAGTCTCTGTATAATTGTAATGGTAGTGGTTAAGCAAGATTTATAATGTGCCAAGCATAATATTAAGTATAATACCATACTCTCATTTAATCCTCTAACAATGTTATGATGTATGTTCTCCATTTTATCAATGAGGAAACTGAGGCACAGAGCAGGTTAAAGAACATGCCTAAGTTTCCATAACTTATTTGTTGTCAACTGAGGTTGATCTGCGGCATAGAGTGATTCACAAATGGGGGACACTCACTCGTAAGGTTGTATATTTCTGTAAAGTTTTTTTTTTTATAGTTGTTAGCATTTTCTATTAAGAAATAGAGATTAAGCCAGGTGTAGTGGTGCATGCCTTTAATACCAGCACTCAGGAGACAGTGGTAGGAGGATTACCGTGAGTTTGAGGCCAGCTTGGGACAAATTCTAGGTCAGCCTGGGCTAGAGAGAGATCCTACTTCATAAAACCAAAAAAAAAAAAAAAAATTAAACAAGAGAGAGATATTAAAATATTGCTTCCTGGGCAGTGTCTGAGTACTGAAGACTGAGCTCTCCTCCCGTGCTTTCCTTTTCTTCAATTCTAGACTGAGAAGAACAACAAACAGAATTCTGGCCTCCTCTTGCTGCAGCAGCAACATTTTAGGATCCGTGAACGTGTGCGGCTTTGAACCTGATCAAGTGAAAGTGCGCGTGAAGGACGGAAAGGTGTGCGTGTCAGCGGAGAGGGAGAACAGGTACGACTGCCTCGGATCCAAAAAGTACAGCTACATGAACATCTGCAAGGAGTTCAGCCTGCCGCCGTGTGTGGACGAGAAGGACGTGACATACTCCTACGGGCTCGGCAGTTGTGTCAGGATCGAATCTCCATGCTACCCTTGCGCTTCTCCCTGCAACCCGTGCAACCCCTGCAACCCCTGCAACCCATGCAGCCCATGCAACCCATGCAACCCCTGTAGTCCCTGCAGCCCATGTGACCCGTGCAACCCCTGCTACCCCTGCGGAAGCAGATTTTCCTGTAGGAAGATGATTTTGTAAGGTGTATGTGAGGTGTATATAAGAACTCATGTCTTAGCAGAAGTCAGGTACTCCAGCCAGGCAGCTCTTCCAGCGTTTCTCTTCCCCTTCCCATGGCCCTTGTAATCTAAGTACATAGGAAACTGAATACATAAGCGCAATCAGTTGGTGTCATGTGCGAGTCTTTTGGTGCGACCCGTTTCAGGAGCTTTACAAGCAAGGGTGGGCGTTGAAGAGGTAATGGATGGGAGTGGAAGATGAGATGTTTCCTCCTTGCCCTTCACACCCAAATTCTTGAAAACATCCCCACACGGTCAGAGAGATATATCAGAGAGATAGAGAGAGATAGAGAGACAGAATGGGAGTACCAGAGCCACCAGCCCACTGCAAATGAACTCCAGATGTATGCGCCACTTTGTGCATCTGGCTTTTCGTGGCTACTGGAGAATCGGACCTGGATCATTGGGCTTTGCAGGCAAGTGTCTTAACTGCTGAGCCATCTCTCCGGCCCCCTTTGCTGTCTTTCTAAGTGATCCACACATGGCCCAACCAGGAAACCACACTGTCAGAGCAGAAACAAAGAATAATGGAGAGGTGAACCGGGCTGGGGATTTTAAAGAGGCAACCATCAGAGTTCAAAGGACTGGAGCAGCAGGGTAGGGGCATGTTCACAAACCAAAGGTGGGGCAGCCACATGGCTGTGGTGTTTGAACACTCCTGTGATCTTTGAAATTAGCTAGCTCTGGCCACGGGAGGTTTGCAACCTCCCCAGGGATTTTCTACAACCGTCTCCTTTTCTCGATTCCTGAAAACCGCATAGAAGGTCAATTCAAAGTTCAGGAGTAGAATATTGTAGCTTTTAAAATACTGTAGCTTTTACTAAAGTGATTGTAGTTCACCTGAATTGGGAACACATCACAGGCACTTGCCCCTGAGCCAGTCTTGATTACTCGGACAGGAAAAAAAGTGTAAAAGTGGGGAAGGGATTGGCTGAGACTGGGAGCACCAACGTTCAAGTTTGCATCATGAATCTTTGTAGCTGTCTCAGTATGCACATGCATTAAAGAGTTAGACAAGATGCACATGGGGAGTGCCTGCAGAGCTTTAAAACTCCAGATGCTGGGGTGGAGGATGGAGTGCTTGCCTCGAACTCTCAAGGCCCTTGGTTCAATCTGCATAATTTTTTTTTTTTTTAAAAGAACAAACTGCAGATGCCTGAATCTCATTTCCAGGAATTATAATAGTAATCGACTTGAGAGACAGTTCGAGCGGCAAGATTTTAAGGAGCTTCCCCAGGTGATTCAAGCATGCAGCTAAGAGCAAGAAGCTCTGGGTGGGATCTTGAAGCTCTGGGTGGGATCTTAAAACTCTCCCAGCCTTTTCTTTACAAACATCTTTCAAGTTCAAGGTTGAAGAATATTGATAGTGATAACAGACATATTTTGCTTTCAGTTGAAGGAAGTAGTGGCCCTCTAATATTAAGTGTCGAATAAAAAAAAACCACTGAACATTTCCTAAATTTATTACCTAGCAACTGGATGCTTGTGTAACAAATTGTTGAGCCACCCTTGTGTGTGTTTTTTTTTTTTTTTTTTTTTTTTTGAGGTAGGGTCTCTCTCTAGCCCAGGCTAACCTGGAATCCACTATATAGTCTCAGGCTGGCCTCAAACTCACAGCAAGCCTCCTACCTCTGCTCCCAAGTTCTGGGATTAAAGGTGTGCACCACTACACCTGGCTCATCTTTTGACTAAATGTAAGTATTCTCATTCTTTAATTATAAACTTTTGGAAATGACAAAAAATTTCATTCTGTCAAGCCAATGAAATGCCACTGGGACCTTATCCATGAACAAGTGGGGACTTCTGCTCTTTGGAGAACACCATTTCAGGGCACTCCTGATAACAAGGCATTTATTGGTTTATCCACTTACCTACTCACCCTCCTGGTAGGCTAATTTTTCATCTTTTTTTTTTTCTTTTTGGTTTTTCGAGGTAGGGTCTCACTCTGGCCCAGGCTGACCTGGAATTAACTATGTAGTCTCAGGGTGGCCTTGAACTCATGGCAATCCTCCTACCTCTGCCTCCCGAGTGCTGGGATTAAAGGCGTGCGCCACCATGCCCAGCTTTTTTTTTTTTTTTAAGGTAGGGTCTCACTCTAGCTCAGGCTGACCTGGATCTCATTCTGTAGTCTCAGGGTAGCCTCACACTCACGGCAATCCTCCTATCTCTGCCTCCCGAGCTGGGATTCAAGGTGTATGCCACCACGCCCAGCTAATAATTCATCTATCAAGCCACCCTCCAGCTATTGTTATTTGGAAAACCCAGTGCTAATAGTTCCTTGATAGGGAAGGAGAGAGAGATGTCCGTCCACAAATGCTTCAAATGAAACTAAAGGAGAGGTGCTGGGGAAGGGTAGAGGGTGGAGAATGAGAAGCTCAAAAGAAAACTTCCAGGGCTGGGAGAGGACAGAGGGGCCTTCCAGGCTGGCAGTAGGCATTGCCATGGTGTTCGTTGTTGACATCACTGCCTTGCAGGGCACCTCAGGGCAGCCAGAGCCTGGCCTGAGGAGAACTGGTCGCCTTCATTTGTTCACCATCCTCACAGGGAAAGATAAATGTTTATTTATTTTTCAAAATATATATATATATATATATATATATATATATATATATATATTTTAATTTTTTAAAAATATTTTATTTTGGAGAGAGACACAGAGAGACACAGAGAGATAGGGAGAGGAAGAAAGGTAGAGATAGGCTCTCCAGCAGCCTCTCAGCCACTGTGAACGAAATCCAGATGCGTGCACCCCCTTGTGGGCAAGTGCAGCATTGTGCCCTTGTGTCACTTTGAATCTGGCTAAACGTGGGACCTGGAGATTGGAACCGGCATTCTTAGGCTTAGGAGGCAGGCGCCTTAACCGCTAAGCCATCTCTCCAGCCCTATTTTTCAAATATATATAATTAATTTATTTAAGAGAGAGAAAGAAGAAGAAGAAGGAGGAGGAGGAGGAGGAGGAGGAGGAGAAGGAGGAGGAGGAGGGGAAGAAAGAGAGAGAGAGAGAGAATTGGGCGCACCAGGGCCTCTAGCCACTGCAAACGAACTCCAGACACACACACCACCTTATGCATCTGGCTTATGTGGGTCCTGAAGAATTGAACTAGGATCCTTTGGCTTTTCAGGCAAATGCCTTAACCACTAAGCCACCTCTCCAGCCCCCCCTTTTTATCAAATATTTTATTTATTTAGATAAATATTTATTGACCGAGTGCCTGCTCTGTGTGAGGCACAGTACCAGGCACACCCAAAAACAACCAGGTGGGGGAGGGCAAGACTAGTGCCCAAGTGAAAGTGTCAAAATCCTTGCCGGTATTTAGTCAGAACCACACTGTCTATTGTACCTCTGACACCAGAGAAGCTTGTGTGGGATAAAGCCAGCTACAGGAGGAGGCCGGTAAGGGTGTGGGTCTCATCTGGAACCTTGAGGAAAGGCCCAGAGCAAGGGTGTTTCATGAGCCAGCTGAGACCTGAGAGGAAGTAGATCCGAGAGGGACGAGAGGAGGAGACATTTGCTGTTTCCAAAATTGTCTTTGGATAGCCGCATAGACTCCGGGGATTGGACGGCTAAGCTATGGCTCTGAATGCAGATCAGAGTTCAACCATAAACTACTCCGTCCACCTGGAAGGGGGGACAGGGACAGAGCTGACATTTGAATGGACAGAGGCAAGAAATAAGCTTGGGTGGGAACCGAAAGAGGAGAGATTCTCTCTTTTACACCCACATGTGTGGAATGAACGGATGGATGCCTGCTAAATATTGTAACATGCAGGTTGGAGATGGTGAGATCTGAATTTCTCGGTGTTTGTGGAATGTATTCTGGAGGCAAAGAGCTATTTAACTATCATGAATAAAAAGTTTCTTATGTAGAGGACTGAGGGAAATTATTCCCAATAGCCATCATGTATTGTTTTGATTTCTTTCAAAACTCACATAGTGAAATGTCTCATAAAATGATACTAGGGGCTGGAGAGATGGCTTATAGGTTAAGGCACTTGCCTGCACACCTTAAGGACTGAGGTTCAATTCCCCAGTACCCACATAAGCCAGATGCACAAGTGGTGCATGTGTCTGGAGCTCATTTACAATGGCATGAGGCCCTGGCACGCCCACTCATTCCCCCCCCATCTCTCTCTCTGTCTCTCTCTCAAATAAATAAAAAATAGTTTATAAAATAATACTAAAGATCAGCCTCAGTAAACTCTTTCTCAATCCTTGTAAAAAAAAAGTTTGATTAGGTAAGATTGTTCCTATCTTCAGAATTAGTGGACTAAATAAAAAATTTTAATTATTCCAACCTCTGGGGCTGGGGGTATATCATGCATGAGACCCTGGGTTTGATCACAGTCCCCCTGCCCACAAAAAAACAAACACTCGTCTACATAGAAATTCCTTTTTCTGTCTCCATTTCATCTCTGTCTTCCTCTTTCCCACATGCTAGGAAGACTAGATAAGGTTGGGACTCTGATTTAGCGCTTTGGTTTAAGACATTTTGTTGGAAGTTACTATAAAATTCCGACCCAAACCAAAAAAATGTGGATCTGTAACAAAAGAACTTGGTCAGGGTTGGGGGATTGCTGGGAGATAAACTCCACCGACTCTGAGGGGCCTCTGGATCTACACAGCCTCCTGGGTGTCACATGACTTTTGGTGGTTAAAAGGAACTGTGGCCCAGAAATGACTCCTGGGGACAAGCTGCCCGGATGCTGGAACACTTCATTTCAGTCTGGGAAGGTGCAGTGGGTCTCAGTTTCCCCTCAAGACTCACCACCTGGCCACACCTGTGGCACATCCTGTGATCTTGGCCCTGAGGAAGGGTTAGGAGGATTGAGAGTTCTAGACCAGACAGACTACTTAGCAAGACCCATTCAACAAAACCAAACCAAACAATGATAAAAGACGCAAGACAAAACCAAAATGCCCATTGCTTGGGTATCAACCCTGATGAACGTAACAAATTTGATAATCAAACTTGTCTGCTAAGTTATACCAAACCTCATTCCAGTATTAGTCACATAAAGGTCAGCAAACCTGTCCCATATCACACCACACACTGAAGGCGCATAAGCCTGGCCATTAACCAATCAAGATCCATGAGTGTGTGGCCTTCTTTGGTTGTGCTTCAGAAAAAGGGTCAGTGATGGACTGTCTTGTATCCAAGACACCAGGGAGTTTGAAATCCAACAGTTGCTGTTCCCGAGGTAAGTGACCCACAACATGCACCTTGCGACAGCAGATCACCTTTCTGTGCACAGTGAAAAGCACTCCAAGGGCATGATCATAAATAACTCTACGCAGTAGGATAACGTCTGCTTTTAGAGGAACAGGGACCACTGAGCTCAGAATAGCTAAGGCTTCCCAGCTGGGAAGGTTCTAGGGGAAAGAGACCTGTAATAGTTATCTTCTCATTGCTGGGACAAAATACCTCACCAAAAGCAGCTGAGGAGAGGAGAGGGTTTATTTTGGCTTACAGTCTTGAAAAGTTTCATCATGGTAGAGAAGGCATGGCAGAGGCATGGCAGAGCCGAGACTGGGCATCATGCCACAGCAGCTGGGAGGGAGCAACAAGAGTGAGCTGGCTAGCACTGGCAAGTTGGGCTAATAACCCTCAAGGTCTGTCCCCAGTGACACACCTCCTCAGCGAGGAGCTGCCAGCTGAGAACCAAATATTCAAAGCACATGAGGCTATGGGGGACATTGCATTCAAACCACCACAATATTCTTCCTCTTCAGCTCACACTGGAGTGGCAATTACACTTCTTTTTCCTATCAGGAGGGATGCTTGTCTCTGCTCCTTTTAGGAAGACCTCACTATCTGGAATCTTCTAGAGGCTTCTTTATCAGGCACCTGACAGTACCTGGCTTGTGAATTTTTTTTTTTTAATATTTATTTGCAAGCTGAGAGATACAGAGAAGAGAGACAGGGAGAATGGGCACACTAGGGCCTCCGTCCGCTGCAAATGAATTCCAGAAGCATGAGCCACTTTGTACATCGGCCTTTACATGAGTACTGGGGGTATTGAACCCTTGTTTTTAGGCTTTGAAGGCAAGCGCCTTAACCACTGAGCAGTCTTTTCAGCACAGGTTTGTGGTTGTGGTTTTTGTTTTTTGGCTTGTGGTTTTTAATGAGAAATCTTATAAGAAATTGCTTTTGCTCAATGTGGTGGTTTATTCTTGTAATCTAAGCACTTGGTAAGGCTGAGGCAGGAGGATTGCATCAAGTTCAAGTCCAGTATGGACTACTGAGTCCTTTAATCCCAGCACTCAGGAGGCAGAGGTAGGAGGATTGCCATGAGTTCGAGGCCACCCTGAGACTACATAGTGAATTCCAGGTCAGCCTGGGCTAGAGTGAGACCCTACCTTGAGAAAAAAAAGAAAGGAAAATTTATTTTACTGAAATTGTAAAAAGAATCACAGTATTCAGCATTAAAGATGTTTCCAGAAGTAGATGTTTGGAATTAATATTGTGTTAGAAGGAATATGGTCACCACATCTGTGGAAACAATTATAGTCAGTCACAAACAAACTTTTGTTCAATTATGTGTATAGCTATTAAAACCATTTTCTTTTAAAATAATTTCATTTATTTATTTGTGTGTGTGTGTGTGTGCGTGCGTGTGTGTGTATGTGCATGTGTGCCATTGTGCTTGTGTAGAGGTCAAAGTGTGTGCTCTATCTTTAAATATTTTTTTTAAAAATATATTTATTTATTTATTAGAGTTAGAGGAAGAGGGAAAGGGAGAGAATGGGCATGCCAGGGCCTCTAGCCACTGCAAACAAACTCCAGACACATGCATATGCATCTGGCTTCCATAGGCTTTGGGGAACTGGGTTCTTAGGCTTTGCAGGCAAGCACCTTAACCACTGACCCATTTCTCCAGCCCATAATTATTTGATTTATTCATTTCCAAGCAGAGAGAGCCAGAGAAATAAACAGAGAGAGAGAATGGGCATGCCAAGGCCTCTAGCCACTGCAAACGAACTCCAGACACATGTGCCACTTTATGAATCTAGCTTTGCATGGGCACTGGGGAATTAAACCTGGTCAATTAGGCTTTGCAAGCAAGCTACTTGACCGCTCAGCCATCTCTCCAGCCCCCTCTTTTAATTTGATTTATTTGCAAGCAGAGAGAGAAGAAGAGAAACAGAGAAAGAGAGAGAGAGAATGGCACGTTTCTCTATCTTCTTTGAGACTGGGTCTCTTGATTGTGCAAATGAAGTGCTGGACTGCATTCCAACGCCAGACTAGCTGGCTCCTGAGCTTTGCGTTCTCCTGGCTCTGCCTCCCGTTGTCATAGGTGTCTCGAGATCAAACATACAAGTGCCACTTTACATCTAGCTTTATGTTGCATGGGGACTGGGATAGTGAACTTCAGGCCTGGAGGCTTTACAAACAAGCATCTTTAAGCACTGAGATATCTCTTCAGCCCCCAACACCGCCCCCAAATCCTTTTCATTGAAATGAATCAGAACTTAGCATTGGGTCTATAAATATAGCTGAGATAGGAGTTAGCACCTCTAGGCCATAAGGGCACAGTCCATGATGAGTTACGAGCCAGTCACATGATCTGTTACAAGTCACAGGGAGCACAAGGACAAGAAAAAGAACTATCCTTCAGAACGAGTACAGCAGCTGGGAGAGGAGATCACAGTATGACTATGACACGTGATCGTCCCCCTGAATGAGCAAGCAAGGCATAGTTGAACCAAGGGGTATGCACAGGGCATGTTGGCCCCTCACTGGCTTGGCCAGCAATGCTTAAGAAAAACAATAGATCTCTGGCTGGGCATGGTGGCACACGCCTTTAATCTCAGCACTTGGGAGGCAGAGGTAGGAAGATCACTATAAGTTCAAGGCCAGCCTGGGACTACAGAGTGAGTGCCAGGTCAGCCTTGGCTAAAGTGGGAACCTGCCTCGAAAAACAAAAACAAACAAACAAAAAACAACTGATCTCAGGGCTGGTGAGATGGCTTAGTGGTTAAGGTGCTTGCCTGCAAAGCCAAAGGATTCAGGTTTGATTCCCCAGTACCCACGTAAGCCAGCACAAGGGGGCACATGCATCTGGAGTTTGTTTGCAGTGGCTAGAAGCCCTGGCACACCCATTTCTCTCTGTCTGTCTCCTCACTCTCTCTCTCTCTCTCTCTCTCTCTCTGTCTCTCTCTCTGCTTGCAAACAAATAAAAATTTTTTAAAAATGATCTCAATCTTTATCCAGTTCCTGCTATAAAACCCCCAAAACGCCACTAGACCAGGCAGCTCCTGGTAATCTATCCTGCTGCCTCTCCCACATGGGAGTCCTTGTCCTTTTGTTTTTGTTTCTGTTTTTTATTTTATTTATTTATGTATTTACTTTTTTGGTTTTGTAAAATAATTTTTATTTATTTGAGAGAGAGAAAGAGGCAGGAGAGGGTAAAAAAGAGAATGGGTATGCCAAGGCCTTCCTCCTCTGCAAAAGAACTCCAGACACATGCACCACCTTGCACATCTGGCTTATGCGGGTCCTGGGGAATCAAACCTGGGTCCTTTGGCTTTGCAGGCAAGCGCCTTAACTGATAAGCCATCTCTCCAGCTCTATTTTTTGTTTTCTTGAGGTAGGGTCTCGCTCTAGCCCAGGCTGACCGGGAATTCACTATGTAGTCTCAGACTGGCCTCGAACTCATGGCGATCCTCCTACCTTTCTGCCTCCCTAGTGCTGGGATTAAAGGTGTGCACCCCCATGCCCAGCTCTTTATTTTTATTTTGAGGCAGCATCTCACTCAAGCCCAGGCTGATCTGGGACTCACTCGATAGTCCCAGGCTGGCCTCAAACTCACGGTGACCCTCCTATAAGGCATACGCCACCACACCGGCTTGTTCTTGTCCTACTTCTAGCTCTTTAATAATTTTAGTATTGTTTGCCCACCGCTTGACCACATCCTTACTTCCTCTTCAGCACAGGCACTGACTCTGGGTGCAGGTTTGATTTCTCTGGCCTTTCAGCCCTCCGAATTAAGCCCACTGAGAGCTGAGGTAGGTTCTCAGGTGCTGGAAAACCCTACATCACAATAAACATGTATCAGATTTTCTGGAACAACCCAGATTTTAAATGGCCGCAGCAGTTTGGGGGTGTGGTCCTCATGTGTTACCTGAGTGAGGTCAGCTTTGCCGGACAGAGGTGTTTAGGAACTGACCTGGATCCATCCAATAACCCGGAGAAGAACAAAAGGAAAAGGAGCAACGATAAAAAACATTTAGGGAAGCCGGGCGTGGTGGCGCACACCTTTAATCCCAGCACTCGGGAGGCAGAGGTAGGAGGATCGCCGAGAGTTCGAGGCCACCCTGAGACTACATAGTTAATTCCAGGTCAGCCTGGATCAGAGTGAGACCCTACCTTGCAAAACCAAAAAAAAAAAAAAAAAAAAACATTTAGGGAGCTTGGTGTTCTGGGAAGTCAGCTCCAGGTTCAGCTTGGACTAGAGTAAGACCCTGTCTCAAAAAATAAACAGCTGGGGCTGGAGAAATGACTTAGAGGTTAAGGCACATGCCTGTGAAGCCCAAGGACCCAGGTTCAACTCTCCAGGTCCCACGTAAGCCAGATGCACATGGTGGGCATGTATCTGGAGTTTGTTTACAGTGGCTAGAGGCTTTGGCACACTCATTCTCTCTCTCTCTTTTTCTCCCTCTCTGTGTCTCAAATAAATAAATAAAAATGTCTTAAAAAAAGAATTTAGTAAAAAATAAAAATAAAAAATAAACAGCTGGTACATGCCTTTAATCCCAGCCCTCCAGAGATGAGGTAGGAGGATCTCTGGGAGTTCGAGGCCACCCTGAAGCCACATCTTGAATTCTAGGTCAGTATGGGCTAAAGCAAGACCCTACCTCGAAAAACCAATAATAATAATAATAATAATATGGGCTGGAGAGATGGCTTAGCAGTTAAGGTGCTTATCTGTGAAGCCTAAGGACCCATGTTCTACTTTCCAGATCCCAAGTTAGCCAGACGCACAAAAGTGAGGCAAGCGCAAGGTTGCACATGCCCACTAGGTGGCACATGCATCTGGAGTTCGATTTCAGTGGCTGAGGCCCTGGCTCTCCAATTCTCTCTCCTCTCTCAGTCTGTCTCTCTCTCTAAATAATAATAATAATAATAAATAAATAAATAAACAAAACCTCCAAATAAAAAATTGACAGCTGAAGGAAAACTATGCAATGATGGTAAGAAAACAGGAACTGGAGGGGGGCTGGAGAGATGGCTTAGCAGTTCAGGCACTTGCCTGCAAAGCCCCAGGACCCATGTAAGCCAGATGCACAAAGTGGCACATGCATCTGGAGTTTGTTTGCCACAGCTGGGGGCCATGGCATGCCCATTCTCTCTCTCTCACTTTCTCTACCTCTTTCTCTCTCTCTAATAAATAAATAAAAATTTAAAAACTAGGAGCTGATATATGGCTTAGTGGTTAAGGTGCTTGCCTGTGAAGCCTAAGGACCAAGGTTCGATTCCCCAGTACCCACGTAAGCAAGATGCACAAGATGGCACATGTGTCTGAGATTCCTTTCGGCCCTGGCATGCCCATTCTCTCTCTCTCTCTGCTTCTTTCTCTGTCTCTCTCAAATAAATAAATAAAATATTTTTTTAAAAATAAAAAATATTTTAAAAAAGAAAGAAAAAGAAAACAAGAGATAGAAAGCCAGAATTATCAGAGCAAAATGAATTGATGATAGATTAGGCTGTATCTTAAAAGAGAGATTTCCTTTTTCTCTTTCTTTTTTGCTTGCCTGTTTACCTTTGTTTTATTTTATTTTTTTTTTTGAGACAAAGACTCACTATATAGCCCAGGCTGATCTCTAACTCATGACCCTACTGCCTCAGCCACTGGAGTAGCCGAGATTATAGGTGTGTACCCCCACCCCTAGTGAAGAGGAGTTTCCTTGAATGCTTAGCCGCCTTCCCGTGCCATTCGTGTCAGGGACTTGTTAGCCTCGAGGGCCTGACTGTGGCCTTCTGAAGAGGTTATACCTCCTAATGAGGTGAATGCTAGGACAGTCCCATGGAGCTCATCTGTGGGAGAAGTCTTCATTTGTTCTGCACATGAACCCACAGGAAGACCTAGTCCGTGCAGGGCAGCCCTGGAGAAGCCAGGCAGGATGTAGAAATGGCCAAGACCAAAATATTTACCTTTGAGAAATTTCCAACCTTGTGGGCGAGACAGACATGCCAGCCAACAGAGGATCATTCTACCATCTCCAGGATTTGGAACATGGACAGGCCCTGGAGGCCACAGGCACGACTGCAAGGTGGCAGGTGACTGGGCCTCAGTGCAGCTGGGTTGTAGTGAGGTCTTTCTACGTTCTCTTCCCTCCATTGGCACATGAGCAGGGGATAGCAGAACAGGTTCCCCAGTTCCTTGGGGGATTTTGACTTCTCCTTCTGGGTTTCTTTCAGCTCTTGAGGTAGGGTCTCTCTCTAGCTCAGACTGACCTGGAATTAATTATATAGTCTCTCAGGCTAGACTCGAACTCATAGTGATCCTCCTACCTCTGTCTTCTGAGTGCTGGGATTAAAGGCGTGTGCCACCACACCGACTTCTTTCAGCTCTTGAGAAACCCCCTTAATCTGTCAGGCTTTGTTTGCCTCATGTCCTAGTTTCTCCCTCTTTAGGGACCTGACAAGAAACAAGGACACTCAGCTGGCATTTTTGAACATGTGTGTGTGTGTTTGCATTTGTGTAGGTACGCATGCATATGCAGGTCAAGGTTGATGTCAGGGGTCTTCCTTGCTTGCTCTGTACCTTGTTTACTGAGGCGGAGGTCTCTCACTTGACCCCAGAGCTCACTGATTCAGCCAGTCTAGCTGGCCAGCTTGTCCCCAGGGATCCCCTGTCTCTGATACCCACCCAGCATTTGCATGGGGGATGGGGATCCCAACTCAGGTCTTCACTCTTTTTTAGGGGGGTGGGATTGGTTTTTTTTTTTTAGGTAGGGTCTCATTCTAGCCCAGGCTGACCTGGAATTCACTATGTAGTCTCAGGGTGTCCTTGAACTCATGGTGATCTTCCTACCTCTGCCTCCCGAGTGCTGGAATTAAAGGCGTGCGCCACCACGCCCGACCCACTTGTTTTTAAAATATTTTATTATTTATTTATGTGAGAGAGAGAGAGAGAGAGAGAGAGAGAATACGGACATACCAGGGCTTCTAGTTACTGAAAACAAACTCCAGACACTTGCACCACCTTGTGCACTTGGTTTTACATGGGTACTGGGGAATCAAACCTGGGTCCTTAGGCTTTGCAGACAAGCACCTTAACCCCTGAGCCATCTCTCCAGCCCCAGGTTTTTGTTCTTGAGTTGCAAGCACTTTACCCACTGAGCCATCTCCCCAAACCTTCAGCTCCTACCTCAACACATCACCCAAAGCCCCTCCCTCCCATCTGAGTCCCTCTCTCTTTCTCTCTGTTGTTTTCCTGGTCCCTAATACATGTAGCCGACTTTTCCTCAGTTTCCCCTCAATATCTCCGTCTTTTACCTCTCATTTTTTTCTCTCTTCCACTTCCCTCTCTCACTTGTTAATAATAAATCTTTTTCTTGTTGTTTTTGTTTTTGAGGTAGGGTCTCACTCTAGCCCAGGCAGACCTGGCACTCACTCTGTAGACAGGCTGGGCTTGAACTCACAGAGATCTTCCTACCTGTACCCCCTGAGTGCTGGGATTAAAAGCATGTGCTGCCATGCCTGGCTTTTAATAAAGCCTTAAGGATGAATTATGAAATATTTATTTTAAGAGAGAATAAAAGTAAGAGAGACAAGTAAAGCAAAAAAAAAAAAAAAAAAAAAAAAAAAAAGAGAGAGAGAGAGAGAGAGAGAGAGAGAGAAGGCCCTCTCTATGGGAGGGAATACATACCTGGTACTGAAAAACCTAAGCAAAAGTCTATGGCAGGGGAGGTCATGAGACTTAGGGGTATAAAGCCTGCTCTTGTCTGGCTAAATGTATATATTATTCCCACCAAGCTGCCCTGAAAGCCCTATGCTTAATGTTCATTTTCACATATTAATGCTACTCTCACTTATGGTTAGAGAAGCTTCTCTTTTCAGATGGCGATGACCACTGGGATGACCCAAAAGGCAACATAGTGCTGAGAAGAAGGAATGGAGGAGTGCCCAGCACTGAAACATCTCTGTCACACACTCCAAGGCTCAGGGACCATTGCGGAAGAGGGGGCGGATAGAATGGAAGAGCCAAAGGAAGGGTATGACTTCTTACAATGCAACTTCCCAGACAGAAATTGGCCTTGATATCCATGACCTTGCAGTGCCCAGCAATACCTTCACAAGACCCTCATAATAGAAGAAAAAGAAGATGACATCAAATTTAAAAAGAGAGACTAATGGAGAGAGGGAGGGGATATGATGGAGATTGGAGTTCTAAAGGGAATGGGGGGAGGGGAGGGAAATATCATGTGTTTTTTGCATGTAAGTATAGAAGGTGTCAATAAAAAAAAAAAGAAAAAAAATGTGGGTTCTGGGGATCTTACTCAGGTCATCATGCTATCAAGGCAAACATTTTACTGACTGACCATCTCCCTAATCCATATTAAGCTGAAACTAAAATGTTCAAGCATCTTTATTACTAATTTTACATAAATCATAAATAAGTTTGAGTAGCCTTTGACCCTCCTGTTTTTGTCCTCAAAGGCAGAAATGAGAAAAGGAATTGGTCCTGCGAGGCCAGGCCTTGTAGAAGACTTACCTCAGCTAGTTTCATTTTTCCAGAGAAAGGGTAAAGTCACAGGGGGCTTTATTATGGCTTCCTATCTTACCGTCCTAACAACAAAACTAAGGTTTTTAAAAAGTTCATTCAAAGAATTATCATTTTTAAAGAGCAGTATGCTGCTTGGCACAGTTTGTTTGGCCTGCCTTCACCCTTTCATATGCGATTGTTTTGTTTACAACGAAGAGATTAAAACTGAAGCTGTTTGTAGCAAATGTACACATCGATCAGCAGAAGAGCTACTGCCTCTCAGCCTCACCCCACTGGCTGTGAAATGAAAAGAAGCCTGACAGCATTTGCAAGTGGCCCTGCCCTTGATAGTAATAGAACCAAATCTTGGAACTGAAAAGTCATTGTTGAGCTTCAGTTTCACTTACTGTAACGGTAGGAAATGGAAACACATAGTTGGGTTAGCCCTATTATGTCTACATTAATACAGTAGTCTGTTATCTTAATCCATGGACAATGTCCTGTGGCTCAAAATAAATGCTTCTTAAGGTTTTTTTTTTTTAATGAGTAAGCCATTTAATTTAATTAAATTAATTAATTAATTAATTAATTTCTTTATTTTTTGGAGAGAGAGAGAGAGAGAGAGGAGAGGAGAGGGAGAGGGAGAGGGAGAGGAAGACAGAGATGGGTGCGCCAGCAGTCTCTCAGCTGCTGTGAACGAAATCCAGATGTGTGCGCCCCCTTGTGGTCAAGTGCGGCATTGCACCCTTGCGTCACTGCATCTGGCTAAACATGGGACCTGGAGATTGGAACCACTGGAGATTGTAACCAGCGTTCTTAGGCTTAGGAGGTAGGCGCCTTAACCCCTAAGCCATCTCTCCAGCCCAAGGTTTTTTTTTTTGTTTTTTTTTTTAATAAAAAGCTCCCAAGCTGAGAGAGAGTTCTACCCTAGGCCAAGCTGGATGGGTCCCTCACACGAGGGAAAGCCCACATGAAGACGTGAACCAGGTCTTCTTACAACCTTGGAGATATAAACTAGGATCCAGTTTGGATGAGTCTTGTTGTCCAGTTCAGATGTCTATGCGGGACCTTGATCGGTTGGTGTGTCAGGGAGGAGAGCACAGGCTTGGAAAGAGTCTTGAAAAGATTTCCTGGGAGAATCAGTAAGCTGCTTCTTACTGACGTCTTGAATCAGGCTGGAGGTCTCCTCTAGTCTTCCCAGAGCAGGTATTATAGCTGGCTTCTTACAGTCTTGAGGGGAAGAGCTGTGCTGGCAGGAGAAAAGGGTGGCCTGAGCAAAGGGTGGACATCACCTTTGCTACAGCAGGTGGAACACCATGGCAGGAGAGTGAGCCTAACTAACGCTGGAAAGCTCGGTGCTAATAATTCCCCCAGCAAGGTCCCACCTCCCAAATTGCCATCAGCTGGGGAATCAAGCATTCAGAACACATGAGCTCATGGGGGACCCCTAATTCAAACAACCACAGGAGGTCAGCATTTATGTTCTTTGGGGCCTGTGTCCCCCCAACTGATTGACTTGCAAAAGAAGGCTACCTCATGCCTTGGAGGGTGTGATAGAGATGTTTCAGTACTGGACACTCCTCCGTCCCTTCTTCTCAGCACTATGTTGCTTTTTGGGTCATCCCAGTGGTCATCACCATCTGAAAAGAGAAGCTTCTCTAACCAGAAGTGAGAGTAGCATTAATATATGAATATGAACATTAAGTGTAGTGCTTTCAGGGCAGTTTGGTGAGAATAATATACGCATTTAGCCAGACAAGAACAGGTTTTATACCCCTAAGTCTCATGACCTCCCCTGCCATAGGCTTTTGATTAGGTTTTCAGTACCAGGCATGTATTCCCTCCCATAGAGCGGGCCTCCAGTCCAATTAGAGAGCAGTTAGTTCCCTCCAGAGCAAAAAATGCCACTATTGCACCTGTTCAGTCATTTGGCCTGTCTGGCCAAACTTGAGGCTGTGTCCACTGTTTTCACCACTGATGTCTTCTGTGGCTGTTTCCTTTTTAGCCTCAAGATCCTCATTGATTTTGGCTTCTCTGTATAGTTATTCAACACCCAGAAGGACAGTTAAACTGTTCCTTCTTCAAATCTCAGTGGAACTTCCAAATGTGTTACAGGAGTTCAGAATGATAAAGACCCTCTGAGCTCTGGATGACAACCTGTGGTTGTCAAGTTATTATCTTATGATTAGCAAAGAATTGGCAGATGTAGGTACAAATAAGAGTAAATTATGAAAGATTTATTTTTATTTATTTTATTATTATTATTTTTTTATTTTTTGGTGCTGAGGACCGAACCCAGGGCCTTGCGCTTGCTAGGCAAGCACTCATCCACTGAGCTAAATCCCCAACCCTGAAAGATTTATTTTTTAAAGAGAGAATAGTGGACTGGGGAGATGGCAGGGCACTTAGAGGAACTTGCTTGCGAAACTTGCTGACCTGGGTTTGATTCATTCCGTATAAGAAACTCTGGCACACCCATACACACTACACACACACACACACACACACACACACACACTAATATTTTATAATTTCAAATTAAAAGAGAGAGAGAGAGAGTAGAAGTGAAGCAGAAAAGCTCCCAAGCTAAGAGAGGTCCCAAGAGTGAAAATCCAATAAAGTCTTAAATGATTTGTTTTGGTACCTCTATCCCAAGCCCAAGATCTAACATGATTTTCTGACTGACTTCCTGCCCATTCAGCCTCAAATGCAGAGTAAGCCTCCTTGTAACAATAGGGCTGTTCTTGGCCAAAAGGGAATCAAAAGCTGAGCCTCCCAGAAGCCGCACCCTCTCTTCTTTCTTTTTCTTCTGTCCCTCTTTCTTCTTTCCTCTCCCCTCCCTCCTTCCCTCCTCCCTCCCTCCCTCCCTCTCTCTCTCTCTCTCTTTTTCTTCCTTTCTCCTATTACAGTAAAGTCTTAAATTTGAAACAGTTTGTTTCAATGCTTCTATTCTGCCCCAAAATCTAATGGGTGGCACTGTGACTTTACTGAGGGGTGGATAGCTTCACGTGAGTGACAAGGTGACAAGACAAAGAGCAACAGCAAATGGGAGGCTGCTCTCAGAAGTCTCACACTTGGCCACAAAGCCAGGGGATGACATGGTATTACAGGTGCTGAGGAGAAAGCTGGAGTCCCAGACCAGGGACTACCTGGCAGCTTTGGGGGTTGTAGAAGAGTGCTACCTTCCTAGAAGAACCACTCAGGGGGTTCAGAGGAAGAGAAATATAACTCCTTCCTCTTTCTCTAGTTCCCGACAGTGCATTCCACTGGCCAACTTCAGTGGGAAATCAGAAGGCGAGGAAGGGCGGGTGAAGCATGAAGTCCTACAAGGCTGGTCACTGAGAGTCAACAGCAGACCAGACAGGAACTTGAGATGGGACTCTAGAGTTAATGGGAAATAATTCATCCTTCCCTCTATTTCCCTCCCTCCCTCCCTCTCTTTTTTCCTGCTAACTTCTTGCCAACTTTCCTGCTTGTCTGCACAGCATCATGCTGGACATTCAATCAAGGATCAAGATGTTAAATCTGGTTCAAGTCCCCAACTTGATGGAGATTAATTGAGTCCAAGGGTGGGGGATATAGCTATGAAGAGACGGGGGGGGGGTAGAGGGATGACAAGGAGGGACTCAATGAAACAAGTGTAGGGATGTTTTATCTTCCGTGAAGATGGGCCACATAGCTCTTTGTCCCAAGAAGTACAGTGCTGGAAGTGATGCATGCAAGCTCCTACTCATAGCTGACCCTAGAATGACTAATAATGGACCCTTATGGATTTCTAAAGGAATTTAGAGCAAAATCCTACAGAACCCTAAGTCACTCCCTCACCAGGTCCTTTGCTGTTGTTTGGTATGTCACTTTTCCTAAACCTGTGTACAAACCATTAATATGTAATAGGAAAGAAATTCAAAAGAACATACTTCAATCTTGGGATGGAGGTATTTTCCTGAGGAGACAGGAACAAACATTTATTCACCTTATAAAGGTGCCCACAGAAGAGAAATAATTCCAAGTCTGAGTTGGTGAATTAATGAGTTTACTGGAGTTGCTTGTAAGGGCATGAGTGACTGATTACTGACAGAAACCTGGGTTGCTCAAAGTGCCTCACCACAAAGCCCACTCCAGCCTGGGAGAAGACCCAGGGAACTCCCATAGTTGGAGCTCCTTGCCCAACTGGCAGGCAGCTCCAGTAGAGCCTCCTTCCTTCCAGCAACTGTTTTCTGCTTTCTTGTGAGCTTCATAAGCATTTAGCACCCCATTTCCAGTAAAGACTATTCCAATGCAGAGGAAACAGATATACAATGGAGGGGGAGCAATCTTAAGCAAGACAGGCCACCCAGAAGCTATGACAGAACCCACAGATATATTTAGTTACATTTCTAAATATTGTAATACAAAACCCTGAAGGCAATAAGTAACAGGCTAGGAAAAAGATTGTTGAAACTTTAGTTTATATCCTTTGTAGACAAATTAAAATAACAAAATTTGCCAAGTGTAGTGGCACACGCCTTTAATTCCAGCACTTGGGAGGCAGAGGTAGGAAGATCACTGTGAGTTTGAGGCCAGCCTGGGAACTATGGAGTGTCTTCCAGGTCAGCCTGGGCAAGAGTGAGACCTTACTTCAAAACCTCAAAAACAAAACAAAACAAAACAAAAAAAAACTTTAAAATTGTCAATAAGAACGTTTATAGCTGCCAGGTGTGGTGGTGTATACCTTTAATCCCAGCACTCGGGAGACAGAGGTAGGAGGATCATTGTGAGTTCAAGGCCATCCTGAGACTACATTGTGAATTCCAGGTCAGCCTGGGCTAGAGCAAGATCCTACCTCAAACAAATCAAAAATAAATAAATAAGAATGTTGATAGCTATGTAGTCTCAGGCTGGCCTTAAACTCCATGGCAATCCTCCTACCTCTGCTTCCCAAGTGCTGGGATTAAAGGTGGTACTGGAATTGGGAGGGGTAGGGGAAAGGGAAGGTGGGGAGGGAATTACACACAAGTTAAGACAACATGAATCAATTCCATAGAAATTCTCATTCTGGCTAGCATTCTATAAGATATAACCACCAATGGGGGTGGGGGGACAGTCCAGACAGATGGTAAACCCCAGGCCCAGAATTTGGTTGACTCTCACAGTGAGCTGTTGGCCAGGGAGACCCATAAGTTTCCCAAAACAATGTAGGCCATTGCCAAAGCACTTGATCACCTGCCAGAGCTAAAATTTAAGACCATATGGCTGAAGATATCACAGGTATTAGTCAGGGGACATTGGAATATCATGCAAAAACTGAAAGGGAAACTAGCTCCCTCCTGGCTAGCCCTCATAGTGTTGGAAAGCACTATGGGAGCTACTGGAGAACAACAGTCACCAACAGCATGAATAAGCAGGGGACCCTGCAGACTACAAAATCAACCAGTCAGACAAAAAGTACACACTCGTGCAATAGTGGCATACAGAATCTGTGGTAACCAACTGTTCTGTGATTGGACATGTGGCATACTCATTGGGAGATAACTCATTTTTGGTACTGGAAACCAAGCCAGAATCCCATGGTCTGGAAACTCAGACTTCAGAAAGAAGCCCCCACTGCTCTCTGGAGAAGAGTGGGCTCTCAAATAACTTTGCATATCACCTTTAACCCAAGCCGCTCTCACCCTTGGTTGGAGAATCTGTTTTGTTTTACAGATGGAGGAGATAAATTTGAGGAGAACTAAGATCCATCAACAAGACAAGAAGATAGCTGACTGCCCACCATGAGACATGCCGCCTCTACCCAACCTGCCAGGGCCCAGGAGAAACTGTAGACCAAGTGGAGACATGAATACTGTTCTTACTGTTCACCTGACAACCAGCTCTACAGTGATGATGACAGACACTGATCAATCAAAACCTATCAAACAGAAATCCAGAGACTACAGAGAGTAGCTTACCACACCCAGCTCCATGTGAGATTTTAAAGCTCAGACTGAATACCAGTAGGTGCTAAATTTAACAACAACAACAACAACAACAACAACAACAAAAGAAACAAGAGTTAACACCTTAAGGCAGGAAGAAGTCATACTTGTTAAGACATTTGAAAACATTCATCCTCATCCTTGTATGTTGCATGTCAGTGTAAATACAGGAAGTGAGTGGAATTAATATTTGCTATTTAAATAAATGATACGCTAGGATAAGAAAAATGAGCCTATTTAATGGACAGCACGTAACCCCCAGAAACAGATGCAAGACAAAGTGAAATATACAAGAAATTAGAAGAGGAAACCGAAAGACAGGCAGAGAGACTGAGCATCAGCCTGTACGTGGAGGAAGGAGTCCCAGGCAGCTTCAGACCCCACCCACGTGGCTGGCATCGCGTTCTGGATCCATTGGATGGAGGCCACGCCCCCAACGGCAAGCCCGCCATCCATGACCCTGCTGCGCAGTCATTGGCCAGAAATGGGAGGCGTGGCCTCACCCGGACCGATTTGGGATTTCAGCGTTGGGCCGCTGGGCTGTTGGTCCACGAGGCTCCACGTAGTTGTTGTCGCTGCCACGGAGCCTCTCTGCTCAGCTCTGCCACGGGTCCGAAACTAAGCGTCCTGTCTGTGCTTGGGCCATGGTAAAGATGTCACTCGTAGGAGATGTCTCTTCTTATGTGGTGAGAGGTCAGGAAGTAAATGGAAGGAATTTAAGATCTTTATAGGATTTGCCAGTTGTGTGTTTGTGTGTGTGTGTGTGTGTGTGTGTGTGTGTGTGTGTGTGTGTGTGTGTGATGGAGAGATCAAGGAACAGGGAAGGTGGAAGACAAACTCCATTAACTTGGAAAGAAAGATCTTCCCCAGGTAACAGTGACAGAACCAGCAACTCCAGCCCCTGTGCTGGCTGCTTTGGACTCCCGTATGAAGTCAACTACGGTTGTTTATTATCTCTGGAACAGGGCCATTCCTGCTTGGTTCTCACCATTTGCCCCAAGGGAAGGCCATGTTGCTGGACTAGAAGGCGAAGCTGTCCATCTCTAGCCTGCTTTGATGGCTAGTGCTTTGCAGAAGAATGTGGGAGGTCCTGGCTTCAAAGCTCAGCACAAAAAAAAAAAAAAAAAAAAAGCCTGGAGAGATGGCTCAGCAGTTTTGGCGCTTGCCACTCCAGTCCAGAGTGCGATTCCCCAGTGTCCATGCCAGAGGCAGAGGTGCATGCATCTGGAATTCGTTTGCAGTGGAAGAGGCCCTGGCATGTCCCTTCTGTCTTTCTGTCTTTGTCTATCTGTCTCTCTCTGCTTGCAAATAAATAAAGATAATTTTTTAAAAGAAGTTAAAGAAAGAAGGAAGCAAGGATGGATGGATGGAGAGAGGGAGGAAGGAAAGAAGGAAGGAAGGAAGGAAGGAAGGAAGGAAGGAAGGGGGATGCAGAAAATCCTAGGTGCCTTGGCCTATCAGCTCTGTTCATCCTGATCAGAGGACGGGCCTGCTCTCATTTGAGACATATAACACTATGTAGGGGAGGCATGACCAACAATGCTCAGAAGTGACCTCCCATCAGCTTGGCAGGGTGGAGAACTGGAGACTAACTTTCATGTAAAGCAAGTGAAAATAGGTGTAGTGTTATTAACATTTATGGAGAATAAGGCACAGACATTTCTACTTCGTCGTGTGTGTGTGTGTGTGTGTGTGTGTGTGTGTGTGTGTGTGTACTCGTGCGCACGCGCGCTCGTGCATGTGTTAGGTAGTCACATTTATCGTGGCACCCTTCTCTTAGGGTTGTACATGGGACCGGAGGCAGCTCTGCCCATGTCTGGCTATAAAACTACATGTGATAGGTCACATTTATCCAGTGATCTGCTGAGGTCAATAGGACTCTTCAGATGATGCCTGCTTCAGGGACCATGTCTGTCCTCTCTGTCCACTCCCTGAGTATTTCATGTCGATTCTCAGGTGTCAAGCTCATGAGACCTGAATTAACTAGGGTAATACTACATTAAACTAAATTTTCAGTAGTTTGAAAAAAAGTTCAGGCCAGGTATTCTGTTTTTAATTTTTTTTTTTTCGAGGTAGGGTCTCACTCTGGTCCAGGCTGACCTGGAATTAACTATGTAGTCTCAGGGTAGCCTCGAACTCACGGCGATCCTCCCACCTCTGCCTCCTGAGTGCTGGGATTAAAGGCGTGTGCCACCACGTCCGGCTTCTGTTTTTAAATTTTTAAATATTTATTTGCAAGCAGACAGACAGAAAGAGAGAAGAGAGACAGAGATGATGGGAGCACCAGGGCCTCTAGCATCTGCAAACGAACTCCAGATGCGTGTGCCACATTGCACATCTGGCTTTAAGTGGCTACTGGGGGATCAGACCAGGTTCATTTGGCTTTGTAGGCAAGTGCCTTAACCACTGAGACATCTCTCCAGCCTCCAGGGCAGGTATTCTTGATTGGCCACTATCTGTCAGGGACTTAGGTGCTTTTATTTTTTGGCTCTTCCCTACTGGAGCCTTGAGTTCTCTATACCCAGAAAAAGGAGAGGGAGTATTGGAGTGTGGTAGTTTAAATGTGATGGTCTCAACGCATGGCCCCATAGACTCAGGTGTTTTAATAACATGTAAGTTCATAATTTGGGTCTCCAGCTGCCCAGCTGGAGGAGGTGTCACTGGGGCAGACCCTGGAGTCCAACTCTAAGGTGAGTTCGGAGGTTGTGGTAGTTTGAATTGATGTCCCCCAATATATTCAGTGTTTTATTAGTTTATAGTTTACATCTGCAGCCACTTGGCTGGAGGCAGTGTCACTGGGCAGATCTTAAGGTGTGGTGGTGGGTTTAGGATTTCAATCTAAAGATATGCAAAGTGTGCCTAGCTGGAGTTCCTGAAGTGTGCTGTGCTGTGTGGCTTTTGGCTTGTGGCTTTTGCTCTCTGTGTTTGGTCCTGTGAAGGCAGGCCAGTTTCTTCTGTCATTATGGAACTTCCCCTGGATCTGTAAGCTTCAATAAATAATATCCCTTCCTCCATAACTTTGCCTGGTCTGGAAGTTCATCTCAGCGAACCTGAAGCTGTCTGCTAGAGAGGTGGATCTGGATTCTAGCCCAAGGGTGTGGAGAGAGCAGTTTGAGCTCCCATTGTTCACACTGTGGTGCTGTGTTGTGGTTTCTCTGTGCTTGGATCCATGAAAGGGAGTCAGCTTCTTCCACCATTGCTGAACTTGCCCTGGATCTATAAGCTTGAAATTAATCCCTTCCTCCCATCAACTGTGTCTGCTTTTGTTGCAGTCAGGTTTGCATTGCTGGCAGAAAATACCCCACCAAGAGCAGCTTGTGGGAAAAAAGGGGTTTATTTTGGCTTACAGACTTGAGGGGAAGCTCCATGATGGCAGAAGAAAATGATGACATGAGCGGAGGGTGGACATCACCTCCTGGCCAACATCAGGTGAACAATAGCTACAGGAAAGCGTGCCAAAAACTGGCAAGAAGTAGCTGGCTATAACACCATAACCCCACCCAACAATACACTAACTTTAGGAGGCTCCAATTCCCAAATTGCCACCAGCTGAGGAACTAGCATTCAGAACACATAAGTTTATGGGGGACACCTGAATCAAACCACCACAGATTGGATGTTTGTCCCAGCAACAAGGAACTGACTACAACAGGGAGAAAGGGTTCTTACTTCTTAACCTCTCTATCTGAGACATACCACAGGCGGCTTCCCTTCGTAGTCTGTGAGCTAGAGCTGTTTATATGGTGCCATCTGGATGTAGGGGTATTGGGAAATGTAGTTTATTGCTCAGTGATTTACTCCATCACATGCAGAAGCTGAGAGGATAGATGGCTTAGTGAAGACAGAGTATTTGGGTATGGTTATGAGCAATAGAAAATGAATGCATACACATAGGTAAGACTTGGAGAGACCAAGAAACCATCTCTGGTTATATATCCCTTGTAGTGGCTGGAGGCCCTGGCATGCCCATTCTTGCTCTCAAATAAATAAGTAAAAATAAAATATTTTAAATATATATTTTATTTATTTGACAGAGAGAAAGAGGCAGAGAGTCAAATGAACTCCAGACGCATGCACCCCCTTGTGCATCTGACTGACGTGGGTCCTGGAGAGTTGAACCTGGGTCCTTTGGCTTTGCAGGCAAACTCCTTAACTGCTAAGCCATCCCTCTAGCCCTAAAATATTTTTTAAAAGAATAAAAGAAAGAGAGAGAAAGGGAGAAATAGCAACCTTGTTTCTCCACCTTGTGGTCAAAATAGGCCTCAGCTGAAACAGGAAGAGCTTCCGGGTTTCAGTATCAGGACCACCCCACAGGATCATGTAGTTTTTGTTGTTGTTGTTTTAACCTAGAATAAACTGACTGCATTGTGCAATAGGTAGTCAGGGAAATTTCTAAGTACTGCCCTTTGAAAGGTGAAACCCTGGCCCCTGCCAGCCTCTGGCTGTGCAGCTAGGGGGCACCAGTCCACCGGCCCTCAACTGTAAATACGGTCTCCTTTCCCCGCTGGACCAGAGGAGGCAGCACCGCGAATTGTCATGAACTAAGCCAAATCGGAGATTGCATTTTCATTTCATTTCTAAATTTAGATCTTAAACCACATGACAAATATGATAAAAGGGATTGCCGAGTGCCAGGGGAATGAGAGAAAGCTCTGTTTCGGTTTTCCTCTTGTCAAATGTCGCCTAGAGAATAAGGGGGAGTTACGTGGCAATGTTATTAGAGTGCTACAGCTTTGGGGGACCCTTTACTAAAGGAACTCACCGTCCACAGTGATATGGGGACCCCCGAACTTGTTTCCTGTTTGATATATTTTTTTTTTCAAGGTAGGGTCACTCACTCTGGCTCAGGCTGACCTGGAATTCACTCTGTAGTCTCAGGGTGGCCTCGAACTCTTAGTGATTCTCCTACCTCTGCCTCCATGTGCTGGGATTAAAGGCGTGCACCACCATGCCTGGCCTGTTTGATTTCTTGGAGGTTTTCTTTTGGTTAATTTCTACCTGGATAAGATGTGAAAATATGATGTACACTTGTTTTTCCCGAAATATTTTCTGTTTTATTTTTCTGGCTTTGTGAGGATATGCCCAGCAGAGAGAGCCCTGGGAACTGTCAGTGGCACCAGCTTTATTTAAATTCAACAGAAGCCTTCACCACCCCCTAGTGGCTGGCTGGGATCTCCTGGCCAGGTGTGCACAGCACTGTAAGCTGGAGAAGGTCTGAAGGTCAGGCTAGGATGGAGCCTTGAAGGGGGATGAGGGGAAAGGGAAGGGAGTTGGACAAATATTTGTTATATAAATAAATGATATGCTGTGATAAGAAAAATGAGACTATCCAATGGAGACTATCTAATGGAGAGAGCATATTATACCTAGAAGCAACTGCAAGACAAGATGAAATGTGCAAGCTATTAGGAGAGGACCCTGGGAAGCAGGCAAGAGAGGCAGCGCTCCAAGGCTTCAGAATGCAATGCGTACCTGATGCTGAGTGAGGAGCTTGGTACCTTCAGCCTCAGGACCCAAGGGCATGGCTGCTGGAGGTTATCCTGGGCTACATGAGACCCTGTCTCCAAAACAAAACATACATACTTATTAAAGATCCTGGAATGCAGAAAAGTAAAAGAAAGAAAATTAAAATTTTCTTGAATTACACCAGTCAGATCTCATGTTTATTACCAGCCAATAAATACATATAACTGTGATAAAGTTATATGTTGAACTACACTTTTTATTGCTGGTAGATTATAATCACTTCTCTATGTTCTTAAAAATGGGTGATTTGCCAGGCATGGTGGCACATGCCTTTAATCCCAGCATGCAGGAGACAGAGGAAGGAGGATCGAGGCCACCCTGAGACTACATAGTGAATTCCAGGTCAGCCTGGGCTAAAGTGAGACCTTACCTCAAAAACAAACAAATAAAAAAAGCCAGGCGTGGTGTGGCACGCCTTTAATCCCAGCACCTGGGAGGCAGAGGTAGGAGGATCACCATGAGTTCAAGGCCACCCTGAGACTACATAGTGAATTCCAGGTCAGCCTGGGCTAGAGTGAGACCCTACCTCAAAAAAAAACAAAAAACAAAAAAGAGAGAGAGAGTGATTCATTTCTCTTAAAGATATGTTAGTGTTAATTGCCATATGAGATGCTAAATAATATGTATTGCTTTTTTATTTACTTATTTGCAAGCAGAGATATAGAAGAGAGAATGGCATGCCAGCACTTCTAGCCATTGAAAACAGGCTCTAAATGCATGTACCACTTTGTGCATCTGACTTTATGTGAGTGCTGGGGAATCAAACTTGGGTCAGTAGGCTTTGCAGGCAAGTGCTTTAACTGCTGAGCCATCTCACCATCCCATATGTTGCTTTTTAGACTGTTTTTCTGTTCACATGAAGGTTAGTTTCAGTTCAAAGTTAAAGTGACTAGAAAGAATATTGTGATGCATAGGACATCAAAGCTAGCCTCTCGACTTAGTAGCCATAGAAAATGTCAAGGTAAGCCAGGCATGGTGGTGCACACCTTTAATCCCAGCACTCAGGAGGCAGAGGTAGGAGGATCGCCATGAGTTCAAGGCCACTCTGAGACTACATTGTTAATTACAGGTCAGCCTGGACCAGAGTGAGACCCTACCTCGAAAAAACAACAAAAAAGAAGAAGAAGAAGGAGGAGGAGGAGGAGGAGGAGAAAGAAAAAGAAAATGTCAAGGTAGCTGGTCATGAAGGTATGTATCTTTAATCTCAGTACTTAGAAGCCAAAGCAGAAAGATTGTCATGAGTTTGTAGCCAGCCTGAGTTATATGGTGAATTCCAGGCCAGTCTGGAGTGGGAAATGAGGCAGGAGAATGGATCAGGAGTTCAAGGTGATTACTAGCTACACAGTGAATTGAAGATCAGCCTGGGTGACATATGACACCGTCAAAAAAAGGGGGGGCTGGAGAGATGGCTTAGGGGTTAAGGCACCTGCCTGCTAAGCCTAAAAACACTGTTAGATTTTCCAGGTCCCACGTTTAGCCAGATGCAAAGTGATGCAAGGGTGCAATGCCACACTTGCCCAGAAGGGGGCGCACATTTCTGGAGGTGGTTCACAGTGGCTAAGAGGCTGCTGGTGCACCCATTCTCTCTCTCTCTCTTTCTCCAAAAAAAAAAAAAAAAGTAAACAAACTATTTCCAGGGTAATGTGATTTACAGAAACCTCTTTGTTCTTAAGTCCCCTGAATATGAATTTTAAAAATTAGAACCAGGGCTGGAGAGATGGCTCAATAGTTAAAGCACTTGTCTGCAAAGCCTGAAGAGCCTGGTTCAGTTCCCACATATAAAGCCAGATGCACAAAATGGTGCACATATCTGGAGTTTGTTTGCAGTGGCTGGAAGCCCTGGTATGCTCATTCTCTCTGTTTATCTCTCTTCTCTCTCTCTTCCTCTGCTTGCAAATAAATAAATCAATACATATTTGTTAGAAGATAAAGTTAAACTATTTCCAAAAAATATGATTTACAGAAAAGACTTTGTCCTTACATACCCAAACATGAATTCTAAAAATTAGAACAAGGGCTGGAGAGATGGCTCAGCAGTTAAGGCACTTTTCCTGCATAGCCTAATGACCCAATTTTGATTCCCAGTGCTCATGTAAAGCCAGTTGTGCAAAGTGGCACATGAGTCTGGAGTTGGTTTGCAGCAGCTAGAGGCCCTGACACACTCATTCTCTCTCTGCTTGCAAATAAATAAATTTTTAAAAATAGAACATATATAATATATGTATAAGCACATAATTGTACATATGTATGGGTTGTCATGTGATATTTCAGTATGTATACAATGAGTCATATCAAATCAGGCTAATTAGAGTTACATGCACTTTATCACCCTGCTGTGCTGTATAAATAATACTATTTTGGGCTGGAGAGATGGCTTAATGGTTAAAGCACTTGCCTGTGAAGCCCAAGGACCCATGTTTGACTCTCCAGATCCCACATAAGGCAGATGCACAAAGGTGAGGAAAGTGCAAGGTTGCACATGCCCGCTAGGTGGTGCAAGCATCTGGAGTTTGATTGCAGTGACTGAGGCCCTGGTGTGCCAATCCTCTCTCTCTGTGTCTCTCTGTCTAAAAAATAAAAATAAAAAATAACATATTTTTATTTATTTATTTGAGAGGCAGACAGAGAGACAGAATGAGCATGGGTACACCAGGCCATCCTGCCACTGCAAAGGAATCCCAGACACATGTGCCACTTTGTACATCTGGCATTTCATGGGTACCAGGGAATTGAGCCCTGGATATCAGGCTTTGCAAGAAAATGCCATTAACCACTGAGCAATCTCGCTGGAACAGGACCTACTTCAGAGGTTCAAATGCAAACCTCAAACCCAAGCTTGTGTCTGCTTTACTTAAAGAATTGAAAGAGGGGGAGGGGAGGGAAATATCATATGTTTTTTGTATGTAAGTATAGAAGTTGTCAATAAAAATAATAATAATTAAAAAAAAGAAATGGCCAGGTAGCAGGCAGGTGGCATATGCCTCTCTTCAGCATTCAAGACTCTGTCTGACACAGAATGATCAGGAGTTCAAGGCTAACCTGGGGTACAGTGTGAAACCCTTTCTCCAAAGAATGAATGAAAGAATAAAATAATCCAGGTTCTATCTTCAAAAAAAAAAAAAGAATTAAAAAAAAAGACTAAGAAGGATTATTTTTGTGAATTATACTTATTCAGAAGTCAGGAGAGGTAAGGGAGAGTCCATGGACCAAAAAAGGGGGAATGGCAGGGGAGGTTAGTCTGAGAACAAAGGGGGAGGACTGGAAATAGCCACATGGTCTAAGGGCCCGTGTATATCCTTGCCCACCCTTGGCAGCTAAGCTAAGCTGCCAGGGTGGGAAGGTCAAAACCTTTTCCATGGCAAATACCTCAGAGGCTGAGAGATGAACAGCCCAGGAGCTGAAAAAGAGGAAGAAGCCCACCACAAGCCTCATGAGCAGCCAGGCTTCTTATTTTGGGTCCGGGGCTGAACTTGGAAGAAGTCAGCACACTTGGGCGCAGCATCCAGAAGGGTCTGGGCTTGAACACACGCACCTGAGTAATTTCAGCTCTGCAGCATCTGCTTCAGATAACAGGGCAGGGGTATAGTTCAGTGGTAGAGCATTTGACTGCAGATAACAGGGCAGGGGTATAGTTCAGTGGTAGAGCATTTGACTTCGGATAACAGGGCAGGGGGTATAGCTCAGTGGTAGAGCATTTGACTTCGGATAACAGGGCAGGGGTATAGCTCAGTGGTAGAGCATTGGACTTCGGATAACAGGGCAGGGGTATAGCTCAGTGGTAGAGCATTTGACTGCAGATAACAGGGCAGGGGTATAGCTCAGGGTAGAGCATTTGACTGCAGATAACAGGGCAGGGGTATAGCTCAGTGGTAGAGCATTTGACTGTGGATAACAGGGCAGGGGTATAGCTCAGGGTAGAGCATTTGACTGTGGATAACAGGGCAGGGGTATAGTTCAATGGTAGAGCATTTGACTGCAGATAACAGGACAGGGGTATAGTTCAGTGGTAGAGCATTTGACTGCAGATAACAGGGCAGGGGTATAGCTCAGTGGTAGAGCATTTGACTACAGATAACAGGGCAGGGGTATCACTCAGGGTAGAGCATTTGACTGCAGATAACAGGGCAGGGGTATAGCTCAGTGGTAGAGCATTTGACTGCGGATAACAGGGCAGGGGTATAGCTCAGGGTAGAGCATTTGACTGCAGATAACAGGGCAGGGGTATAGCTCACTGGTAGAACATTTGACTACAGATAACAGGGCAGGGGGTATAGCTCAGTGGTAGAGCATTTGACTGCAGATAACAGGGCAGGGGTATAGCTCAGTGGTAGAGCATTTGACTGCAGATAACAGGGCAGGGGGTATAGCTCAGGGTAGAGCATTTGAGCGGATAACAGGGCAGGGGTATAGCTCACTGGTAGAACATTTGACTACAGATAACAGGGCAGGGGGTATAGCTCAGTGGTAGAGCATTTGACTGCGGATTACAGGGCAGGGGGGTATAGCTCAGGGTAGAGCATTTGACTGCAGATAACAGGGCAGGGGTATAGCTCAGGGTAGAGCATTTGACTGCAGATAACAGGGCAGGGGTATAGCTCAGTGGTAGAGCATTTGACTGCAGATAACAGGGCAGGGGTATAGCTCAGTGGTAGAGCATTTGACTGCAGATAACAGGGCAGGGGGGTATAGCTCAGGGTAGAGCATTTGACTGCGGATAACAGGGCAGGGGTATAGCTCACTGGTAGAACATTTGACTACAGATAACAGGGCAGGGGGTATAGCTCAGGGTAGAGCATTTGACTGTGGATAACAGGGCAGATATGTGGAGTAATTTCCCTCTCATAAGATACTTTAGGGGGTGGAAAGATGGCTCAGTGTCTATGTTGTTTTCCTATAAAGCCTCAGGACTAAGGTTCAATTCCCCAGTATCCACGTAAGCCAGATGCACAAGATGGTGCATGTATCTAGAGTTCGTTTGCAGTGGTTAGAGGCTCTTGTGCACCCATTCTACCCCTCCCTCCCCTCCCCAATAAATAAAAATAAAATAAAATAAATATTTTTTTGAAAAGATACTCTAAGCTGGGCATGGGGGTGCACACTTTAATCCCAGCACTTGGGAGGCAGAGATAGGAGGATTGCCTTGAGTTCAAGGCCACCCTGAGACTACATAGTGGGTTCCAGATCAGCCTGGGCCAACCCCAAAAATACTACTACTACTACTACTAATAATAATAATAAATTAATTAATTAAAAGATACTCGGGCTGGAGAGATGGTTTAGCGGTTAAGTGCTTGCCTGTGGAGCCTAAGGACCCCGGTTCGAGGCTCGATTCTCCAGGACCCATGTCAGCCAGATACACAAGGGGGTGCATGCATCTGGAGTTCATTTGCAGTGGCTGGAGGCCCTGGTGCACCCATTCTCTCTCTCTATCTCTCTCTCTGCCTATTTCTGTCTCTCTCTCTATCTCTCTCTCTGCCTATTTCTGTATCTCCCTCTCTCTCAAATAAAAAAAAAAAAAAAAAAAAAAAAAATACTCTAACTGCTGTTAGAGGAAAGAGGCTGATGACTGGTTATCCTTTAACTACTTCCTGCTGAATAGAGCCCTAAGTAAGTGCAGTTAGTTTCTTCTAGAGGGAGCTATCCCACGAAAGAAATCTGTTAGTCAAATATCCTGTTCTGTTGCTGTCTGAGCATTATGAGGCAATGATGGTTCCAGTCTGGTGAGTGATCCACTGATCAAGAGGGCTGTATAGATGGAGTTGGATTGTTATGTGACCATCTGAGTGTGAGCCACCTGGAATGAGCAGAGATAAAGTACCAGTAACTGAGTATGCAAGGTCCAAAAGTAATAGGTATAATCCTTTTCCACCATGTAAAAAAAAAACCTTGAGGTCCATTCCCAGAACTGTTCACCAAATGACAAAGTACTGTCTGACATGGCCTGCATCTGTTCCTGTAGGTCTTAGCAGGGCCTTGTTGTTGTCCTCTTTTGAAAACCTTTTTGTCTTCCTGTTCATTCCTGGTAGAGTTGATAGGCCATTGAGAAACATCCTATCTAGTTAACCTTGGTTAAGGTAGGGAAGCTAGCTCTTTCCTGGTTAATATATATTTATAATTGGTTCCAGTCATCTCCTTGAAGAGAAGATGTCTACCATGGGAGTCTGAAGTGCCGGAAGTGGGTAGATGTCTGCAAACCCAGCAGGTAGTCTGATTACGATCCTGTGCATATTCTTGTGTCCATAAAGGAATGAGTTTGCATCATGGGTATAGGCAGGTAGAATGGAAAAACTCAACACCAGCAAGGATAGAAAATACAGCATTGTGGGCTGGAGGAATGGCTTAGCAGTTAAGGCCTGCAAAGCCAAAGGACCCAGGTTCGATTCCCCAGGACCCATGTTAACCAGGTACACAAGGGGGTGCATGTGTCTGGAGTTCGTTCACAGTGGCTGGAAGCCCTGGCATGCCCATACTCTCTCTCTCTCCCTCTTTCTCTGTCAAACAAATAAATAAAGAAAAATAAAATATTTAAGAAAATACAGTATTGTGATGAGAAAGGAAACTTACCTGTGTCTTGCTCTAAGCTTTGCTATGCCTATTTATTTATTTATTTATTTATTTATTTGAGAGGGAGAGAATATGGGCATGCAAGGGCCTTTAGCCACTGCAAACAAACTCCAGATACATATGCCACCTTGTGCATCTGGCTTTATATTGGTAATGGGGAATCAAACCCCAGTCCTTAAGTTTTGCAGGCAAGCACTTTAACCATTGAGTAATCTCTCCAGCTCCTGCTTGCCACTTTTGTGTTTGGTTATACTTTTCTCTGAGTGTTTTAAGACCAAGCTTGTAGCCAAACTTTAATTTAAAATGTACTTTTGGGTGTCAATAATGGCTCTCCAAGAGACCCTAGGGACCTGGGAGGAGCTCTGTATGGCTTCCTCAGCCTTGTTCTCATCTATTAGGATGAGGCGGGGACATGCTCACCCACTGGACTTCCTTGTCTTGGGAAGTGGAGGACCAAGGCTCCTCTGTTGTGACTCTCCTGTTGTAGGTTGTATACCAATTTTCCTATAGATGTCCTATACCAGTGTAGGCCATAACTGGAGCATAGAAAGGAAGTGTATTATATATTATATATATAATATAGATATATATTATAAATCTAACAGCCATAAGAGCAGTCAGGACATGTTATCAGTCCTGAAAACAATATTCCCATGAACAAATATAAACCAATTAACTTGCCCTAGAAGCTGTCAGGAAAAGATAGTAGGACACAGTAAAGTCTTGGCACCTGGGTTTGAAAACATACCAATTACCCAGGAAAGGTTAGAACAGAACACTTGAGCTTAAGCTCATTTTTTCTTACTTGAAGATCACTTGAGCACGAGGCAATATACAGATAGAACAGTCTACTGCAACCCTTGACAAATCTGTTTTGAGTGATAAAACACTGTTGGACAAACAATGTTTTAGCTTAATCTTGGTTAGAAATTAATCTAATGTAACCCTAATAATGAAACATTTGATAAAATTAGCATAAACAAAATAGGCAATATCTTTAAAGCCAGAATGTTCTTAGGTATGAGAGCCTTATCTTAGAAAATTAAGTATGGCCGGGCATGGTGACGCACACCTTTAATCCCAGCACTTGGAAGGCAAAGGTAGGAGGATCGCCATGAATTCGAGGCCACCCTGAGACTACATAGTGAATTCCAGGTTATCCTGGACTAGAGCAAGACTCTACCTGGAAAAACAAACAAACAAAAAACCTTCTGTAATCATGGTGAGATGGAATTCTGCTGGACCAGAACTTTAGCCCTTTAATAGCCATTTATTGTCCATTTCTGTGTCTGACCTAACATCTTTGTAACTATCAGGTGGTCAGGTGAAACCTTTTTTGAATGTACTAACAGATTAGGTCTTCCATGAACCCAAAGACAAGGAATGTCATCAGATAACATCTAAAACCTGTAGCAGAGTTGTCCCCACTTTGCTGTTTCCTACCTATCTGATGTTTCCATCAATGTATTTGAAAAGTACCTTGGTTTATAGACTTTCTTTTGTTCTGTAACTATAAAAACTTCATGAAAATATTAACACATAAGAACATGGAATTTGTAAGCTGGGCATGGTGGTGCAAGCCTTTAATCCCAGCACTCAGGAGGCAGAGATAGGAGGATTTCTGTGAGTTTGAGGCCACCCTGAGATTACATAGTGACTCCCAGGTTAGCCTGGGCTAGAGTGAGACCCTACCTTGAAAAACCAAAAAAATAAAAAAATTTAAAGAAAAGAACATGAAATTTGTGATAATCTGAACTTGTGTTCCTAGACCCTGGTCACTCATATTTGCTCCAGAATAAATTGTCTCTCATTCCCTCTGAAAAAAAATTATGAACAAAAATTAACATCAGGGCTGGAAAGATGGCTTAGCAGTTAACGCGGGGGCCTGCAAAGTCTAAGGACCCATGGTCTATTCTCCAGATCCCACATAAGCCAGACACATAAAAGTGAGGCAAGTGCAAGGTCACACATGCCCACTAGGTGGCACAAATGTCTAGAGTTCAATTGCAGTGACTAAGGCCCTGGCATGCCAGTTCCTCTCTCTCTCTGTGTCTGCTCTCTCTCTCTCTCTCTCTCTGTGTCTGCCTGTCTCTCTTTCACTCTCTCTCTCTCTAAAAAATAAAAATTAACATCAACAAGTTGCTAGATTCAGTTTTTTCCCCAATAGTTAAATCCTTAACATCAAGTAGACATATTTCAAAATCTATCTATCTGAATTTTATAGTTTGAGGTTTTTAACTAGGATAGTGGTGACCTTGGAAGCAAATTGTCCCTTCTGAAAGAAAGTGGAGGACAAAGAATAAAGAGTCTAGGGACAGGTTATGCCCCATCCTGTCCCTCATCTTTTAGTTGGAGGGAGCCATCTCTCCAGAACCAGGTTTTAGAGAGAAGAAACTAGGTTTAAAAAAAAAATTTTTTTAAATTTATTTGACAGAGAAAAAGGGAGAGAGAGAGAATGGGCACGCCAGGGCCCCCAGCCACTGAAAACGAACTCCAGATGCATGTGCCACCTTGTGCATCTGGCTTATGTGGGTCCTGGGGTGTCAAACCTGGGTCCTTTGGCTTTGCAAGCAAATGCTTTAGTGGCTAAGCCATCCCTCCAGCCCAGAAATTTGGTTTACAGACAACTTGAACCCAATTTCCTGTCTTTACAAACTAGGAGGCATATAGTGCAGTTTATGTGTCACTTGGAGCAAGGAGGGGTCTGAGCTAGGATATCTGTGCTCATCGTAGTCAGCCAGCCCTGTCTTGCAGCTCCCTAACCTCGTCTGACCCATAGATCTTACATCACAGCATATAAGATGTGTCAGACACAATGCAGGCCCAAGTGTGAAGGCTTCAACTCTTTAACTCCTGTCTTGATAGCCTAAGTGCCCCTTTGCGAGGTTATCCGTGGACCTCCTTGCTAGATCCCCTCCATGGGAACCCCTCCAGGGGTTTAGGTTTACCATGGTCTGTGTTTAGCATGGGTTTAAGCCTCTGATGGTTCTGGTTTTAGCTCAGCAAGCTTGATGGTAGTCTCACGTAAGGAGTTTGTAATGTGACCAATACCTTGACTCGGTTTACCCATTTGACCTTTTTTTTCGACTGAGAAATTCCATCTGACAGAGGTGACTGCAGTTGTTCATAAGAGCAGAACTATAAAGGCGCCAAAGTTATATGTTGTTTTTCACTCTCTCCTTGTCTGAGACAACTGGACACTTTGTCTTAGGACAAGGTCTGGAGGACAATCAGCTTATAAACCCGCTCGGGTCTGGTATAAAGAGGGTGCCAACCCTTTTTCGAGAGTCCAGCTTGCCATGACTTAAGGAACATCTTACCATCTACAAATTAGAAGCAAGAATAAGAGGAAATGACAGAGCAGAGAAATTGTCTGCCATTAAGTCTGTGTCTTTAAGAGCATGTCAACCATCTCATCACATAATATTAACTTTGTTAGGACTATTAAGAGATGCCCCGTAAGGATGGGTTTTTCATTGTCATATTCTTTGTTTTGTTTTTCGAGGTAGGGTCTTGCTCTAGCCCAGGCTGACCTGGAATTCACTCTGTAGTCTCAGAGTGGCCTTGAACTCATGGCAATCCTCCTACTTCTGCCTCTCAAGGGTTGGGATTAACGGTGTATGCCACCATGTCTGGCTATATTGCCATATTCTTTTTAAAAATTATTTATTTATTTGAGAGAGAGAGAGAGAGAGAGAGAGAATGGGTGTGTCAGGGCCTCCAGCTGCTACAAAAAAAGTCCAGATGCAGTTGCCACCTTGTGCATCTGGTTTACGTGGATACTGGGTCCTTTGGCTTTGCAGTCACTTTTGCAAGTGCCTTAACTGCTGTGCCATCCCTCCAACCCCTACTGCTACATTCTTAATGCTGAGACTTACATGTGAGTTGTCTATGTGGTAGAAAACAGAGGCTTTGTCTATTAGATTTGCCTTAATCTTGTACAGTTAAACTGTGGCTCTTATTTCTGATGTTGAAAGCCATTTTGTTTTTTCATTGCACATAGACACATTGTCTTTTTAAAAAATTTATTTATTTATTTATTTAAGAGTGAGAAAGAGGCAGAGAGAGAGAGAATAGGCACACCAGGGCTCCTAGCCACTGCAAACAAATTCCAGATGCATGTGCCCCCTTGTGCATCTGGCTTATGTGGGTCCTGGAGAATTAAACCGCGGTCCTTTGGCTTTGCAGGCAAACACTTTAACCACTAAGCCATCTCTCCAACCCAACACATTGTCTTTTTAAGACGCTTCTAGATTATAGAGAATGTAGCCAAAACAGCTATAAACAATGACAGTTTAAAAAAGAGAGAGAGAGAGGCCATATCTGGGCTAGAGAGATGAGTTAGTGGTTAAGGCATGTGATAGTTTGATTCAGGTGTCCCCCATAAATTTGTGTGTTCTGAATGCTTAGGTTCCTAGCTGGGGCAATTTGAGAATTGAAGCCTCCTGGAGGCAGTGATTTGTTGGGGGTGGGCTTATGGGTGTTATAGCCAGCTTCCACTTGCTGGTGTTTGGCACACTCTCCTGTTGCTATTGTCCCCCTGATATTGGCCAGGAGGTGAGTCCACCCTCTGCTCATGCCATCATTTCCCCCTGTCATCATGGAGCTTCCCCTTGAGGCTGTAAGCCAAAATAAAACCTTCCCTCTCACAAGCTGCTCTTGGTTTGATGTTTTCTGACAGCAATGTGAAGCTGATTGCAACAAGGCGATTGCCTGCCTGCAAAGCCAAAGGACCCAGGTTCAATTCTCTAGTGCATACATAAAGCCAGATGCACAAGGTGGCATATGTGTCTGGAGTTTGTTTTGAGTGGCTAGAGGCCCTGGCACACCCATATTCTCTCTTTCTCATAAATATAAAAAGAAAAAAAAAGCCAGGTGTGGTGGCGCACGCCTTTAATCCCAGCACTTGGGAGGCAGAGGTAGGAGGATCACTGTGAGTTCGAGACCACCCTGAGACTACATAGTTAATTCCAGGTCAGCCTGGACCAGAGTGAAACCCTACCTCAAAAAAAAAAAAAAAAAAAAAAAAAAAGACACCATATCTAATTGATTTATCTCATTATTAATCAATAGAGAAGCAAACACTTCGGTATAAACTAGCATTAATGACCTTTCTCTATAAATGTAGTCTAGGAAAAGTGACAACCAGACTTGTCCTATTTACGGGCACACACTTATAGATTTAGATTGTTCATTAATTTAAGATGTCCCCCTTTTAATAAATCTTATGAAATATATCTTTAAAAACTTGTAAATATAGGTAAAACATAATAATGGTCCTGGAGATAATACTTAACAATAAATCGATCACACCTGGAAAAGATTTTATTAAGAGTAGCTAAAGCAGGGCTGGAGAGATGGCTTTGCAGTTAAGGCGTTTGCCAGTATAGCCTAAGGACACAGGTTTGATTCCCCAGGACCCATGTTAGCCAAATGCACAAGGTGATGCATGCATCTGGAGTCATTTACAGTGGCTGAAGGCCTGGCGCACCATCTCTCTCTTTCCTTTCTCTCTCTCTGCCTCTCCCTATCTCTCTCTCAAATAAGTCAAATAAAATAAAATTATTTAGAAAAAAGGAGTAGCTAAAGCATATTCTCATTGTCTTTGCCTGGAACTCCTCCTTCCAGTTGTCTCATCCTTCCAAGTGACAGGACCAGCACAACCAGCAAGAGCCCGTTAGCCACATAAAAATGTGTCGCTCCCAATAATCTTCTAAGCAGCCTGAAGTATTTAAACCCTTGAAAATTACCTTTTATTAAAAAAATTTAGTTCACTGTAAGTCTTAGTTACATCTAGCTTGTTTGATTTTTGTTTTTTGTTTGTTTGTTTGTTTGTTTTTGTTTTTCCAAGGTAGGGTCTCACTCTGGCCCAGGCTGACCTGGAATTAACTATGTACTCTCAGGGTGGCCTTGAAATCTCAGAAATCCTCCTACCTCTGCCTCCCAAGTGCTGAGGTTAAAGGTATGCGCCACCATGCCCAGGAGATTTTTTTTTTCAAGGTAGGGTCTTACTCTAGCTCAGGCTAACTTGGAATTCACTATGTAGTCTCAGGATGGCCTCGAACTCACAGCAATCCTCCTACCTCTGCCTACCAAGTGCTGGGATTAAAGGCATGCACCACCACACCCAGCCCTTTTTCTCATCTTAATAAAGACACCAAAATATATAACGTCCTGTTTCGTTGAAGTCAGAAATGAACTGGAAAATGCCAAAGGTAGTTACTAACAAATGTCTCTAACCATTAAGCAAACTTACCAGAAAGTATTAAGCAATGAGGTCTTTGTGGAGTAAGGTTATAGTATCCTATCCCTGAATGTGGTCTGTACTCCTGTGGGGCCTAGGTGCCACAGAGCCTTCCCCTGCTGGGCCTTTGTTGCACACAGCTAGAAAATGTGCTTGGAGTTCCATTCCCTCTCTAGCAGGAAATTGAACAATATATAATCATCCATCCTTCTTTTAATATCTCAGTGGGACCTACAACTGAGATGGGACTTACTTTGGGGGTGAATATGTGGGGTAATTTCCCTCTCATCCCCAGCCCAATAGTACATATTTTAATTTTTTTTTGAGAGAGAGAGAGAGAGAGAGAGACAGAGAGAATGGGCACACCAGCAGCCTCTCAGCTGCTGTGAACGAACTCCAGACACGTGTGCCCCCTTGTGCACATGTGTGACATTGCATGCTTGGGTCACTTTTGTGTCTGCCTAAACGTGGGATGGGCATTCTTAGGTTTCTCAGGCAGGCGCCTTCACTGCTAAGCCATCTCTCCAGCCCAATGTAGATATTTTAAATAAAACAAATGCTAAAATAAAATTCCAGTTTTACAGATTGAAAATGTGAAGCAAATGATAATACCAGCCCCTAGTTTCTTTGTGTAGGGTCTCAGTGTATTTGTGTAGTGGAAATCATAACAAATACTAGGATATAAAGGGCTTCTCTACCCTATTGCACCCAGATAAAGCCTGATTTTAATATGTAAACGTAGGAGCAAATGTTAAATCATTAGCTCATTGTGAAACAAATGGTGAAATTAATGTTAAGTGGATAAATACTGCCCTTCAGACAGCTTTTGGTGGGGCATCCAATTTGACCATATATATATATATATATCCAATTTGATATTTATATATATATATATTTTTTTTTTTTTTTTTTTTTTGGTTTTTCAAGGTAGGGTCTCACTGTGGTCCAGGCTGACCTGGAATTAGCTATGTAGTCTCAGGGTGGCCTCGAACTCACGGCAATCCTCTTACCTCTGCCTCCCGAGTGCTGGGATTAAAGGCATGCGCCTGGCTATTTAATATTTTTATCACTAGAGGAAAGCACTTAAAAACAGAATTAATGATGACAAAGAATATGGCTAAGGAAGTGATTTTGAGAATACAAAACACTTTGGAATTCACAGGGGACTGAACCACTGTGGATCTCCTCAAAACAAAGACTTACATTTCAGGAGAGTGTTCCCCAGGAAAACAGCCCCAAGGCACACCCTGCATACAAGTCTTTACAGATTTTCAGAAATGAGCCAATCACTTAGACACATTGCTGAATTATCCAGCAACTGCACGGGGTGTTTTGCAATAAGTACCATTTGATACCTTTCAGCATCCAAGAATGCAGGTGCCCGGGAGTTTAATCTCTTGTCCCAAAGCCCCAAGCTGTCTAGGGGCTGCAATTCAGTCCAGGTCTGCGTAATAACAAAGTCACCTCTTCTCACCCTCTAGGCAAGTCTTAACACTGACAGGAACAGAGAAACAGAAGAGAAATAAAAGAAGGAAAGAGGATGAGTCTCCCAATGTTGAATTTCTTTTTAAAAAAATTATTTATTTGAAAGAAAGAGAGAGAGGACACTCCAGGGGCTCCAGCCACTGCAAACAAACTCTGAATGCATGAGCCACCTTGTTCATCTGGCTTTACATGAGTACTAGGGAATTAAACCTGGATCCTTAGGCTTTGCAGGCAAGCACCTTAACCTCTAAACCATCTCTCCAGCCTTCAAAGTTGGATTTGCAAACTAAAGTGCAAGAAAGATGCGCTTAGGTGGGGTATGGTGGCACAAGCCTATTCCTCCCTTTCTATTAGTTTTAGAAGGTGTTTTTGTGGCGGCCAATTTTTGTAAACTTTATTAGGACTCCCAGGGTTCCGTGATGTCACGGTGGGCCTGTAACCAACTGGGGGAGCATTGACCTGACTCCTCCTGTTGGATTCTTATCTCACCTCTTTTGGCTCTTGGTACCTTTTGGGGAGGGGAGGCAGAGCCAACACAGAAAGTACGGTACCAACCTCCATGCAAGTCAGGTTTGACTCTCAGGGAATTCAGAAGCGGTCAAAAAAAGGGGGGACCTTCCCTTGCAATATTTTCTACACCCACGTTGGTGCCCATATTGTACTCACACATTTATGAGCCAATATGCATACGTCTGACTCCTATGCGGTTCCTGTTGGAGGGGAGTCGCTCAGATTATTTTAAGTTTAGACAAGTGCCAATAGGGGGAGGAGATATGGGGTACACCTTGCAAACTAGGGCCTTAGGTTCGGCACCTAGGCCAGGGGCGTCGCAGTGGGCGGTCATAAGGCAGGTCTTGGTCTTCAAGGGCCAGGCGATGGTAGTGCACTTGAATTGGTCGTGCTGTGGCTGAATCAATCTGTTCCTTAATAAAGGATGTTAGCTTTTAAACAACCATGGGCCAAAACTTAGTAAGAGGAGTAAGCCAACCAAAGGACCTAGGATAGAGGGGAGGATTGAGGACAGCCACGGGTGGGAAAAGAACCAACCAGATGTTTCTGTCATGCCTCTATTATTTTTTCTTTTCTCCAAGGATTCTCTGACCTTAGCCATACTATCCCTTGTGACACCTGTATGGTCAGTGTAAAAACAGCATTCTTCCCGTAAGGCAGCACATAGTCCCCCTCCTTCAAAAGAAGGAGGTGAGGCCCCAGCGATTTTGAAGTACCACCTCAGATAAAGAGACTAAGGACTTTTCTAAAGCAGTAATTCCCCTTTCTAGGTTTTGAATGTCCTTATCTAGTTGGGAATGCAGGATTTCATATTGGGCGTTTCCTTGTACGAGAGCAGCAATACCCGTGCCGGCGCCTGTGGCTCCAACACCTAGAAGCAAGGCAAGTGAAATAGCAGTGCCAGTAATGGGTTCACGTTTGTTCCTATGTGGATAGGGGAGAGAAGAAGCAAGGGAAGCGTCAAAGTCTGGAGCAGGACGATAGGAAATACGAGGGAAGAGTCGGACAGGGACACAGAACTGAGGGGAAGAGAGCAGGCGATCCACGGAAGCACAAGCTGTTAGGCTGTCGTGGCAGGCCCACCAATAGCCCTGGGGGAGGAGATAATAGGAACCAGTAAGAGAGGGATTAACAGCGACAGAGTTTTCACAAAGGGTAGGAGGCATGGAAGAATTGGAGAGGTTTGGGGTATGAAGACAGGTTCCAGAGCCAAGGACATAGGGGATGGGGAGGGAAATGTTGGGGCATTGAGACCAGGGGCAATGAGTATAATCAGTAGTTGTATTGAAAGGAAGTGGGAGGGATTGAGCCACGCCATCACAGAGAGGGAGTGAGGTATGGATGCAAAGCCAGCAAGACTGAGTAAGATTGGGAGAAGAGGAATTGAGTACATTAAAAGTGCCCTTGACCAAGTTAAGGACCAGGTCAGTAGTTGTCAGGGGTGGAGAAGGAGGAGGTGGGAGTGTAACCAGAGCGTGCACGGGGAGGAGAAGGATATGACAGATGGAGGGACGGGGGTAATGGGGATCGCACGCGAGGAGTGGAGAGTGGTAACAGGGAGAGTCTTCTGTAGCTTAATGGTAAAAAGGACCCCAACATGAGAGCCGCCATAGGCACGGACGGCCCATTGAACGCCCCGGGACCAGACGTCATATGGCTGTTGTTTGCCAGGGGCTGTAAAGGTAATAATTAGAGGGTGGCACCACCCAAAGGATGGAGAGGATACTTTGCAAGCCTGTTTTGGATTATCTTCATAGCGGGCAGCTCCCTGGGGATGGGTATAGTTAGCTTTTAAGGTGATATAGTCCCAAGAAGATGAGGGGTTCCAATAAACGTCTCCAGTAGTTTCACATCCCCAGCTTGCACTAAAATAAGAGTCCACTCCTCCACATTTCCACGTAAGCGAACGGGGACGGTGATGGCCAGGGGCAACATAGAGGGAGAAAGACTGTAAGTAGGACCTCAGGTAAGAATTATAACATCCTCCTTCACCAAGAGAGTGGTGAAGATCAATTTCAGGAGCAGTATGTTGTGTAAAGATGGTGCCAAGTCCCCAAGCGTTCGGGCTGCCGAGGGCCATTTTGCAGAGGTCTGGAGTTAGGGTCGGCCAAGGAATGGTCTGAGAAACTGTAGAGTGGGTCCAAATCACATCACCAACTTCACTGAGCACGGTCCAGGTGAAATTTATGGGTCGATGGTCCGCGGTGATCAATCCAGCTGTTAGGAGCAAGAGGCCAACGAAGGCAGGGGCAGCCATAGTCCTGAAAAAGAAAGGACAAAACCTCAGGGGGGCGGGGAGCCCTCCCTGGGAGAGGGTGAATTTTCAAGGGGTGAGGGTGGTGTCCATTGACGAACTAGACGTTCTGGGAGCCAACGAGGCCCATCATTTTGTTGATCATAAACGCAAGCAGAGCCGCGTCCCCAAATGAGGACAGGATCGGGGCCCTGCCACTGAGAAGTGAGGGGATCACGCCACCTAGTAAGGGTGTGAGTAGAGGCCGTGGTGGGATGCCAAAGGCGGTCAGCAGCTGATTTGCCAGAACTGTCAAGGCTTAAGAAATTAAGAACAAACAATGCATGTGCCACCTTGTGCATCTGGCTTACATGGGTCCTGGGGAATTGAACCTGGGTTCTTTGGCTTTTCAGAAGAACACCTTAACCACTAAGCTATTTCTCCAGCCCAACTGCTTGTGTTTTACATTTTTAAATTTATTTTTATTTATTTGTTTTAGAGAAAGCAAGAGACACACAGAGAGAAAATTGGCATGCCAGGGCCTCAGCCACTGCAATTGAACTCCAGACAATTGGGCCAAATAGTGGGCCTGGGTGATCTTGCGTGTGCCTCACCTTTATGCGTCTGGCTTACGTGGGATCTGGAGAGTCAAACATGGGTCCATAGGCTTCACAGGCAAGCTCCTCAGCACCCTTCTTGTTGTCCCTCTTGGCCCATGTGTTTGAATACTTGGTCCCTAGGTGGTGACGCTGATTGGAAAGATTATGGACCGGTTAGGAGGTAGAGTCTTGATGGAGGAAATAGGTCATTGCCCTCTCCTGCTCTCCCTACCTTGAGGTTTTATAGCAGGGCCCCACTTCCTGATCACCCTCTGTTTCCTGAATGTGGCTGCGATGTGACCCGCTGACCTCCTGCCATTAGGCATTCCCCACTTGGTGGAATATATCCAAAACTGTAATCTGAAATAAACCCTTTCCTTTCTTGAACTGCTTCTTGGCAGGTAGCCTTTCATAGCTACAGGTAAAGTACCTCACACACTAACTACTCTTGGATCCACTCTGTGTCCTTTACAGGACAGGGCCTAGAAGTTGTGCATACCATCTCTCACATCCTATTGGCCAGGACGGTCACATGAGCATACCAAACGGCTAGGGAGGCTGGGAAGCATCATGTCCAGCTGGGTGTCCACGTGCCTATTTCAAATGAGGAAGTTCTGTGTGACTAGAAGGAGGACGTGGGTGGTGAGAAGACTTTTTCCCAGCCTTCCTCTCTCACTTTTCTTCCTTGGCCATGTCTCTTTCTGTCTCCTGCCCACCAAGTCTGCCAAGTCTCTAGCCTGCCCAGATTCTGGACTTTGGTTCCCCACATCAACCTGGATGCTCCCTGCAGCCTCCATTGCCTTACCTATCTTTTTTTTTTTCTTATTACCACTAGAGCCTTTATTAGCACTGAAGTTGGAGAACCAACTCCAGAGAGCACCAAGCCCACTAGAGAAATCCATCCTTACAATTCTGTTTCTCTAGAACCACTTCTGGTATGAAAATCTGTATTAGTTGGGGTTCTCTAGAGGAACAGAACCAACAGAGTGAGTTGTATTGAAAGGGAATTTGTTGGATTAGTTTACGGCAGTCCAACCATAGCAGTTTGCAGGCCCCAAAGTCAAGGAACCTGGTAGCTGCTCAGTCCACATGGCTGGATGCCTCAGCAGTCCCAAGCCAGCACTGAAGGCCTGGAGGCTTCCTGGGGAGCTGCCGGTCCTCAGTAAGCACTGGAGTTCAGTTCACGCTGGTCTTCAATGCACAGTGGAAGGCAGCCACCAGCACCAGCAGCCAGGTAGGAGGCAGGGCTTCCCTATCTTCTAGAAGGCTCCATCTATCCTCCCTGGCAACTTCGGCCCCAGATTCTGCATTATCTTCAACTCCTACTCCCGCCCCTGTTCTCTGGCATGTAAGGAGCCACCCCAGCCCCGCAGTAAAGCTTCCTGACCCCCTACATCTCATTCTTCACACCCCTGGGGCTGCCACAAATATCTCCCTTCCTCCGCTTCCAGCTCTGTCCCCTTATAGTGACATGTTAAAAAGCTGGATCCTTGTTCAAAAACTTTCTTTGAGCCTAGTGTGGTGGTGCAAGCTTTTCATCTCAGCACTCGGGAGGCCGAGGTAGGAGGATGGCTGTGAGTTCAAGGCCACCCTGAGACTACATAGTGAACTCCAGGTCTGCCTTGGCTGGAGTGAGTGGCCTAAGCTGTTTCTTTTACTGGTTTTTCCCAGCACTCCTCATGTGCTTCTGGATTCCTCTGAGGCACAGCCCTCATGTCACCTCTTCCAAGGCTCACAGTCACAAACAGGCTCCCTGCTTTCCTGCCGGTTGCTTATAATTGCACTTTGGTTCTTGACGCAGGCTGTCTAGAAGGTACTCAGAGGCCTCCTCTTGGAGGGACGAGCCTGAGCAACATCCCCTGGTACTACAGTACATTTCAGGGCCGGGCACAGTCTACCCCTTCCAGACATGCAATTGATCTTCTTTTTGTATTAGAATACAAAACTTGTGGAGGGTGAGGGGACCGTGATGGGATGGAACAGAGCACGAGGCAGTTCCTCAAGTTCATGCCCTGTGGTATTTGCACGTCAGCTCCTGCACTGGCTGTCCTGTGCGTCAGCATGACCCAGAGAGTTAGCAGCTGCTCTTTTCTGCCAGCTCTGGCCAGCACTGGAGGCCACCTTCCGGAGCTGTTCCGACTGCAGGATCAATGTCTGCAACCCGATCCATGGTTTAAAAATAACGCAAAGGTCTGACCCACTAAGAGCCCTCCCAGGATCTTCCAGGTAGGGTAATCTCTTCCTGGCAGAACTTTTTAAAGTGACCTGGAGGCAGACGCCCCTCTTCCTGCCACCAGAACTGCCTACAACCTTTCTTCTCTCAAGGCTGAGCCTCTCTTGGCCAAGCTTGGGGGAAATTCCTGGCTTTCTGTCTCTCTGCAGGCCTGACAAGTAGTGGGTCCCTCAGCTTCTCAGGCCTCAGATGGAATCTCTGAGGTCACAGCCAGATGCAGATGGCAGATGCACAGACGCCAGTCTCTGCAAACTTGCTGGCTGAGTGCCCCTGCGCCTTGCCCCCTGATTCAATGTGGCATGTTGAGGCCCTCAGCCAGCATCCACACGGGGCAGGCTGAGGCAAGCGTGGACCATTCTGTCTCCTGACTTTCTTTCCTCCCCGAAATCAAGGCCTGTGGACAGCAAGGGTTCCTGTGTTCCTCTGGGAGGCTGCCCCTGGGGGGAGTAGCACATGAATGGGGTGGGAGGTGGGGGTGGGGGTGGGTGAGAGGGGACTTTCTTTTCCTATCTAAAGCCAGAGCATCCTCGTCAGCCGAAGAGAAGCTTCCAGGCTCAGTGTTGGGAAGCTGCCTTCAGGCAACAGCTAACACCTGCACCTCTAAGGCCATGGTGGATGAGGCCATGGGACTGGACGGAGGTGGGGAGTGGAGAATACAGACGGGGAAAGGGGGAGCCCTTGCAGAGGAGGATGTAGTTCAGTGTACAGCACTAGAAGCCTAGCACTAAAAAAGGGGGGGTGGCTGGAGATAGGGCTCAGCAGTTAAGGCACTTGCCTGCAAAGCCTCAGGACCCAGGTTCGATGCCCCAGTACTACATAAAGCCAGACACACAAGGTGGCACACATATCTGGAATTCATTTGCAATGGCTAAAGGCCCGGGGTGCCCATTCTCTCTCTCTTTTTCTCTCTCTCTCTCTCTCTCTGTCTATCTGCCTCTCTCTTTCTCTCTCATACATAAATAAAAATTTTAAAAGTGGGGGGAGTCACGAAAGTTCAAGTATGAGCTGGGGGTGGCACTCAGCAGAGGTCTGTCTGGCATGCACTAAACCCTGGGCTTGACCCCAGCACCACGTAAACCAGGTGTGCTAGTGAACACCTGTAACCTCAGCACTTTGGAGGTTGTTGGATGGATCAGAAATCCAAGGTGATCCTTGGCTTCATAGCAAGCTCAAGGCCAGCCTGCGATATCTGAGACTGATTCTAAAAAGATTTCTTCTGACGCCTTAATGCCACCATACCATTGTCTTCCTGGGTAGACTCCTAAAGAATTCTTGTGCTGTTTTTCTTTTGAGGGTGGGGTCATAAAAATTTTCTTTCTTTTTTTAAAATATATTTTTTATTTATTTATTTGAGAGAGAGAGAAAGAATGGGCGCACCAGGGCCTCCAGCCACTGCAAATGAACTCCAGATACATGCACCCCCTTGTGCATCTGGTTTACGTGAGTCCTGGGGAGTTGAACTGGGATCTTTTGGTTTTGTAGGCAAACACCTTAACCACTAAGCCATCTCTCCAGCCCAAAATTTTCTTTCTTTCTTTTCTTTGTTTTTTTGTTTTGTTTTGTTTTTGGAGGTAGGGTTTCACTCTAGCTCAGGCTGACCTGGAATTCACTATGTAGTCTCAGGGTGGCCTGGAACCCACAGTGATCCTCCTACCTCTGCCTCCAGAGTGCTGGGATTAAAGCATGCACTACTATGCCCAGCTTTTTTTTTTTACTTTTTTTATTGACAAGTTTCATCCATATACATAGTGTATTTTGATCATAATTCACTCCTATTACTTTTTTTTTTAAAGCAAGCCCAACAGACTGGCCTTTTTTTTTTTTTTTTTTTTTGTTTTTTTTTTTTTTTTTTTTTTTGGTTTTTATGTGTCTCACTCTGCTCAGGCTGAGAGAATTCAATTAGTCTCAGGGTGGCCTCGTCACCTCTGCCTCCAGTGCTGGGACTGTAATCAAACTCCAGATATGTGATACCACCATGGGTCCACCTGGCTCAAACTCCAGATATGGGACCTGGAGAATCAAACATGGGTCTCTGGGCTTCACAGGGAAGTGCCGTAACCGCTAAGCCATCTCTCCAGCCCTTGCATTACTTTTTGTCCCTCTTCTCCCATCACCTTTCCACTGAACCCCTTCTTTCCACCTAATCCTTCTTCTATTTTTTTTTATTTATTTATTTTTGGAGAGAGAAACAGAGAGAGACAGAGGGAGAGGAAGACAGAGATGGGTGCGCCAGCAGCCTCTCAGCTGCTGCAAATGAAATCCAGATGCGTGCGCCCCCTTGTGGTCAAGTGTGGCATTGCGCCCTTGCATCACTTCGCATCTGGCTAAACGTGGGACCTGGAGATTGGAACCACTAGAGATTGGAACCAGCATTCTTAGGCTTAGGAGGCAGGCACCTTAACCACTAAGCCATCTCTCCAGCCCCCTTCTTCTATTTTTATGTCATGTCTTTTGTCCTCCTCCATCATCAATGTGTTGCTAGGCCCAATGTTATGCAAGTCTTGTGCAAGGTACAACAGCCACTGTGAGGTCATGGAGGCGACCTCCACTTTGTGCCTGGAAGACAGTGTTACCCTCCCCATCCTTTGGCTCTTACTTTCTTTCCACCACCTCTTCCACAATGGTTCCTGAGGGTGTGATAGACATGTCTAATTATAGTCCACTATATTGCACCCAGAGCTACAAAGAAGAAGAAGAGCTACAAAGAAGAAGGATATAGCTCAGTGGTTGAGCACATTCCTAGCATGCACAAGGAGTGGAGTTCCATCCCCAGCGCTACAAAAATAAATCTAGAAGAGGCTAAGAGTATGGTGGGGCCATAACTGATTCCAGAGAAGAACCTAAGGCAGGGTCCTAGTTCTCTTTCTGCTGCACATGACCTCCAGATGCATCTGGCCTCATGTGGGGCACTAGGGAATCAAACCCGGGCAGGCAGGCTTTGCAAGCAAGGGTCTTTGTCCACTGAGCCATCTTCCCATCCCTATTGCTATATTTTTTAAATTCTTTTTTTTGGGGGGGGGAGTTTAAGGTAGGGTCTCGCTATAGTAGCCCAAGTTGACCTGGAATTCACTATGTAGTCTCAAGGTGGTCTTGAACTCATGGCGATCCTTCTACCTCTGCCTCCCGAGTGCTGGGATAAAAGGCATGTGCCACCACACCCAACCCCAGCTCATCTTTCAATATTCCACCAAGAATCACCTAATCAGCACGTACTGCGTACCAAGTGCTGCTTACCACAAATGCTTAAATCCAGAAGAACAGAGACATAACCTTGTTTTCCTAAAACTGCCAACTATCATGTTAACCTCAGTTGCGTTCTATCATGTTGCCTCAGGCGAGTTCTCACCATGTCAACCAGGCTGGTCTCAAACTTGCAATGAGCCTCTTGCCGCATCCTCCTGAGTGCTGGGATTACAGGGGTGAGCTATCACACCCATGCGAAATTGGAAAGGAGCTTTATTGCTTGTTTTTGAGACAGGCTCTCATTAGCTCAAGCTGGCTTTGAACTTCTGACTCTTGTGATTCTACTTCCAAGTGCCCAATTACAGGTGTGCACCACGGATACTGCTGAGAGAAGCTTTTGTGGCTCTCAGGACTTGGTGGCCTTTCTTTTTTTTTTTTTTTTGGTTTTGCGAGGTAGGGTCTCACTCTGGTCCAGGCTGACCTGGAATTAACTATGTAGTCTCAGGGTGGCCTCAAACTCTCGGCGATCCTCCTACCTCTGCCTCCCGAGTGCTGGGATTAAAGGCGTGCACCACCACGCCCGGCTTGGTGGCCTTTCTTGAGCTCACATGGAAGAAGGGCAGCTACAGAGCTGAAAAACAGGTCTCTGGGCTGCGAGTTCCCACATTCCCAAGGTTCACAGAGGGTTTGGGGTTCAAGGCCAGGGCAGACTCTGGGTCCTGATGGGAGAGCTGCAGGAGGGTATAGGGTAGCCCCAAGTCTGCTACAACTCCCCTGACTTTGCCTCCTTCTCCCTGCAGAGATCCACGGTCAGGCACCCCTTAACGTCCCCCCTGCACAAGGACAATAGCTTACAGTCACCAACAACCACTGCTCTGACCCCAGAGCACAGCTCTGCCCCTGGAGCATTCTCCTTCATCTCTGGGAAGTGTTTTGAAATGAAAGGGCCATTACCTTGAGATCCTGTTTTCTAGACTCCTGTAGACTTAATCAGGGATGAACTCTTGACCTGTGTTTGGCTAAGAGCCTTACCCTGGACTGTATCGGTTTGAGAGAGAGAGAGAGAATCATTTCTGGTGCTAGTGCGAGAGTGCAGCGGTGTCTGTCAGCTCGAGAGACAGAAGCCAGTGTGCACAACCTCAGAGTTGGCTGTGGAGGCCACAAGCTTGGCTGTGAGCCAGAGCCAGCCTCTGGTGTTCCTCAGCCCAGCCATGCTCTGCCCTGTCTGTGGTGAGGGGACATAGACATTGCAAAATTTTTTTTTGTTAGTTAAGTTGGCTGTTTGCTAATTGCAACAAAAAGGAATTGCTAAATCTATAGTTAATCTGTCTGCCTCCAGGCTTTTCCATTTCTAATCCATCCTCAAAATAGCTTTCACATGGATCTTTCTTTTAAAAAATTTTTTTCTCAGCTGGGTGTAGTGTCTTACACCTTTAATCCCAGTACTCAAGGAGGCAGAGGTAGGAAGATCACTGTCAGTTTGAGGCCAGCCTGGGACTACATAGTGAATTTTTTTTTTTTAATTTGAAAGCAACAGACAGAGAGACAAAGAGGCAGATAGAGAGATGATGGGCATGCCAGGGCCTCCAGCCACTGCAAACGAACTCCAGATGCATGTACCATCTTGTGTATCTGGCTTACATGGGTCCTGGGGAATCAAACCTTGAACCAGGGTCCTTAGGTTTCACAGGCAAGCGCTTAACCACTAAGCCATCTCTCTAGGCCCCTACATAGTGAATTCTAAATCAGCCTGGGCTAGGGTGAGACCCTACTTTGAAAAAAATCAAAATAATAACAAATAATTTTCTTTCCTTTCTTTTAATTTTTTTTTTATTGGCAAACAGAGAATGGGGAGAGAATGGGCATACCAGGGCCTCCACTACAAACAAACTCTAGATGCATGTGCTACTTTGTGCATCTGGCTTTATATGGGTACTGGAGAATCAAACAGAGGCATTGGGCTTTGCAGGCAAGTGCCTTAACTGCTGAACCATCTCTCCAACCCCTTTTCTTTCTTTTTTTGCATGAGTCACTATAATTGGCTCATATTCTTGTATGTGTGTGTGCATGTGCATGGGCTTCTATGTGTGTGGGTGTTTGAGTGTATAGGTATGGAGGCCAGAGTTTAACACTGGAAACCCTCCTCAATCACTCTACTTTATTTACAGAGGCAGAGTCTCTTACTTGAATCCAAAGCTCAAGGATTTGGCTAGTCTAGCTGGTCAGCTTGTCCCAAGGATCCTCTGTCCCTCCTCCTGAGTGCTGGGATAACAGGTGGATCACCATACCCACCTGGCACTTCCATGAGTTCTGGGGATCCAAACTGTGGTCCTTAGGCTTGTGCAACAGTGCTTTTATTCAGTGAGCCATCTCTTTTATCCAAATTTTATCTTTTGGGGCTGGAGAGGTGGCTTAGCAATTACAGCATTTGCTGGCAATGCCAGAAGATCCTGGTTCAATTCCCTAGTATCCATGTAAGCCACATGTACAAATTTTCTCTTTTTAAATTTTTTGGAAATATTTTATTTTCACTTATTTATTAGAGAGAGAGAGAGAGGGAAGGGGGCAGAATGGGTGTGCCAGGGCCTCTAGCTACTGCAAAAGAACTCCAGATGCATCTGGTTTACATGGGCCCTGGGGAATCAAACCTGCATCCTGTGGCTTTACAGACAAGTGCCTTAACCACTAAGCAATCTCTCCAGCTCCAAATTCTCTCTCTCTCTTTAAGAATTTTTTTTTTTTGTTAGCATCCAAAGTAATGAGTTTTATTGTGATATTTTCTGTTTTAATTTTTTTGAGGGGGCCATGTTTTGAGGTAGGGTCTCACTCTAGCCCAGGCTGACCTGGAATTCACTATTCAGTCTCGGGGTGGCCTTGAACTCATGGTAATCCTCCTACTTTGTGTCCCTTAACAAGCTGTGTGTGTGTGTGTGTATTGATCAGATTAACCCAGGACTTCACAAATGCCACATAAGCACTCTTCCACTGAGACCCAGCCCCTTTATGTCCCTCTGGATTTGCCTAGAGTAGACATAGGCAAATAGTCTCATATAACATGGGTCTTTTGTGACTGCCTTGTTTCACTTAGCAGAACTTTTTTTAATTGGGGAACTTTTTTTTTGTTTTAATTTTGCACATGTGTTGCATGTGCACATGCATGTGTATGCATGTATGTGTGCAGGACAGAGGACAACTATGGGTGCTATCCTCAGGAATGCCATTCACCTCCTTTGAGACAGGGTCTCTCACTAATTAGGATGGACTACCTGACCACTGAGCCCCAGGTATCGTGCCATCTCAGCCTTCCAAGTGCTGGGATTACAGGAGCATGCCACCACACCCGGCACTTTACATGGGTAATGGGGATGAAATTTAGGGCCTCATAGTTGTGATGCAAGTACTTTACTGACTGAACTATCACCTGCCAGCTCCTAGATTTTTTTTTTTTCCAAGGAAGGGTCTCATTCTAACCCAGGCTGACCTGGAATTCATTGTGTAGTCTCAGGGTGACCTTGAACTCACAGTGATCCTCCCAAGTGCTGAGATTAAAAAACATGTACCACCATGCTAGGCATTTTCTTGGTATTTTTGAGACAGAATCTCATGTAGCCTGGGCTGGCTTTGAACCTCTGATCCTCCTGCCTCTACCTCCCAAGAGCTGAAATCACAAGTGTGCATCACCACATCTAACTTAGCAGAAAATTTTCAAGGTTCATTGGTTTTGCAATAATCTTATTCTTGAGAATCTATCTATTCCATAGCAGTAAGAACACTGGTTCCTAGGGACATATGTTCAAAATGTTTATTGCAGAATCTCCCCAAGTAGTAAAAGAGAAAAGAAGGGAAGAAAAAGAAAACAAAAGAAAAACTGGAAATTCCATAAATACCAACTGTGAATGGGGCACACCAATCATTGCAAGTTACGACAACTCAAGACGCATGAGCGCAGTAGTGCCTTGGGCAAGAAGGACTGGAGAGATGCCTTAGCGTTAAGGCGAAGCCTAATGACCAGTACCCCAGGACCCACATGTATTAGTCAGGGTTCACTAGAATGAATCAAAAAGGGAATTTATTGGATTAGCTTACGGTAGTCAAATAGCAGTTTCAGGCCCGAGAATCAAGGAACCCAGTAGCTGCTCAGTCCACATGACCAGATGCCTCAGCAGTCCCAAGCCAGCACTGAAGGCCTGGAGGTCTTCATTTGACGCTGGTCTCCAGTCCGTGCTGGTTTCAGTCAGCACTGGAAGACAGCAAGCAGTTCCAGCAGCCAAGTGGAAGGAAGGGGCTCTTTTCATCCAGAGCTTCCTATATAAAGTCCCCTCTGAAAGGGGCCGCCCAATCTGGGGGAAGGATTCACTCTGGGGGAAGGACTTCCTCCTTCAGTTAATCCTTCCTGGAAGCAACCTCAAAGACACACCCAAAAGGAATGTCTATGGATTACTAAACAGATCAAGTTGACAACACCTTAACCATCATGCCATGTAAGCCAGATGCACAAGGTGGTACATGCATTTGGAGTTCATTTACAGTGGCTGGGGGCCCTGAAATGCTCATTCTCTCTCTCTCTCTCTCTCTCTCTCTCTCTCTCTCTCTCTCTCTCTCTCTCTCTCTCTCTCTCTCTCTCTCTCTCTCATAAGTAAATAAATTAAAAAAAAAATTTTTAAACCTTTTCAAAAAGAAAAGCAAGATTACATAAGGATGTGCATGCAACTCTAATCCAATTTACAAGAACCAGTTATATTTTTATGTATCCTTCTGTACTTAAACCCAAATCTGAAAAATCCTAATCTGAGTTCAAAGATGAAAGTGAATACTGCTCAGTTCTACTCCTAAGCTTCCCTGAGCAGAGAAAGAATGAGGGCAGTGCAAACCAAGGGGACAGCAGAGAGAAGGAACTCTTCCTGGGGCTCCTGTTGCTCCTATAGAGGGCCTCTGGGGCAGGCTGCCCTGACCACAAGCCTCCTGGTCCAATGTCTTTGATTCCTGTGTAGGTTCCCCAGCATCTGGTTAGGCCAAATATCAGTAATTCTCAGAAAACACAAAGCAACTGCATTAATGCATCAGGATAAACGGGTTAATGTTGCATCTTTGTTGTGCTTGTTAATCTCCATTGTCAACTTGACTGAATTTAGAGATTGGTGGAACACACCCATTGGTGTGTCTGTGAAGATATTTGCAGAGAAGATTACCTGAGCAGGGAAGACACCCTGTATGTAAACAGTATCTTCCCATGGGCTAGGGATAGTGAACTGAATAAAATGGACAAAAGAGGACTGGGGATATAGCTGAGTGGTAGAATGCTTGCCTGGCATGCAGGAAGCCCTAAATTTAATACTTGTATATAAATATTAAATGTAAATACAATAATAAAATCCCTAATACTGAAACACACACGCACACACGCATGCACACAGTGGGATAATACCTCAGTGGCACCACACATGCCCAGATTGCCTGAGGCCCGGGGTTTAGAATCTGAGATGGGGGTATTTGGTCTCTGTTGCAGTTACTTTCTTTTTTAAATTTTTATTTTTTATTTTTAAAATATTTTTTAAATTTGAGAGAGAGAGAAAAAGAAAGAATGGGCATGCCAGGACCTTTAGCCACTGCAAACTCCAGACACATGTGCCACCTTGTGCATCTGTTTTATGTGAGTCCTGCAGAATTGAACCAGAGCCCTTTGGCTTTGCAGGTAAGCCCCTTAACCACAAAGCAATCTTTCCAGCCCTTCAGTTACTTTCTTGTTGCTGGGCAAAGTACCTGACCGGAAGCAGCTTATGGGAGGAAAGGCTTACTGTCTTGAGGGGAGGCTTCATCATGGCAGGGGAAGCATGGCACAAAGAGGATCTTGTCACATTTCTGGGTGGAAGTCATCTAAGTACTGGGCTTGGAGCTGAACTAATAAGCCCCAAGCCCCACCCCCATGACACCTCCTTCAACAAGGCTCTACCTTCCAAATTGCCAAGGGAACAACATTCAGATTACCACAGGCTGCCCTTGGCCCCCATGAGCTCATGATGATCTCATGATGCAAAATACTTAAAAAAAAAAAAAAAAAAAAAGCACAGCAAGGAAAGACTGGACCAATCCAAGAGAGAAAATCAGTAGGGCCAACATCAAATCTTGCAGCTCCAGGTGTGGCATCTGAGAGCCACAATGAAATATCTGGTCTCAGGGCTGGAGAGATGGCTTAGCAATTAAGGCGCTTGCCTATGAAACCTAAGGACCCAGGTTCAATTCCCCAGTACCCACATAAGCCAGATGCACAAGGTAGCACATGTGTCTGGAGTATTTTGCAGTGGCTAAAGACCCTAGTGTACCCATTCTCTTTGTCTGTCTACATCTTTCTCTCTCTCTAAAATAAAAATTAAAAAGTAGTTAAAAATTTTTAAAAAACACAAAAATATCTGGTCTCGGGCTGGAGAGATGGCTTACTAGTTAAGATGCTTGCCTGCAAAGCCAAAGGACCCAGGTTCGATTCTCCAAGACAGATGCACAAGGGGGAGGTGCATGCATCAGGAATTTGTTTGCAGTGGCTGGTGGCCCTGGCATGCCTATTTTTTTCTCTCTCTCTCGTTCTCCCTGTCTCTCTCTTTACCTGCCTATTTCTCTCCCTGTCTCTCAAATAAATAAATAAAATAAAATAAAGAAATATCTGGTCTCTAAAGTCTACACTTCCAGCCTTAACTGCTTGCTTTCTGAGCAGGTCCACTTAACAGAGTCAGAACAAGCAGCTTTCCTTGGCAGGTGTCCCATAGTCCTGGCATCTGCAAAATCGTGGGGTCTCCATTGAAACCCACAGTTCAGCTTCACAACTCCATGCCATGACTTTATGCAGGAACCATTACCCTGTTCCACCTTGCCTAGGAGTCATCTCCAAAAAACGGTGTTGCAAATCCGACCCTCTCTTTTCTGCATTTTTCATACTTCTAAAACCAGTACCAGATGGGAGAGGCTGTCAAAATTTGTTTAATCAAGGAAGAAATAAAGCCAACTTTCAGGAATAGGTCACTCCTTCAGCATTTCTCCTTTAGGCCCCTCATTTCAAGAGTTAGCATCTGGGCTGGAGAAATGGCTTAGCAGTTAAGGTGCTTGCCTGAAAAGCCTAAGGACTCCTATTCAACTCTCCAAGTCCCATGTAAGCCAAACACACAGAGTGACACAAGCACGCAAGGTTGCACATGTGCATAAGGGGGCGCACAAGTCTGGAGTTTGATTGCAGTGGCTGAAGGCCCTGGCACACCAATTCTCTCTCTTTCTCTTGCATAAAAAAAGGTCAGAGGGCCGGGCGTGGTGGCGCACGCCTTTAATCCCAGCACTCGGGAGGCAGAGGTAGGAGGATCGCTGAGAGTTTGAGGCCACCCTGAGACTACATAGTTAATTCCAGGTCAGCCTGGGCCAGAGTGAGATCCTACCTCAAAAAAACAAAAAACAAACAAACAAACAAAAAAGGTCAGGCGGGGCGTGGTGGTGCACACCTTTAATCTCAGCACTTGGGAGGCCACCCTGAGAGTATGTAGTTAATTCCAGGTCAGCCTGAGTTAGAGTGAGACCCTACCTCTAACAAACAAACAAACAAACAAACAAACAAACAAACAAACAAACAAACAAAAAAGAGTCAGTATCTTTCTATTGTTCCAGTGCGAGCAGCTGGCCCCTTCTCATAGTACTTACAGTAGACAGTTCCACAATGCTGGGACAAACATCCAACCAACACAGTTTTGTGGGAGAAGGATATCTATTTCAATCTTACAGATCCAGGGGCAGTTCCATCAATGACAGAAGAAGTTGGCTCCCATTCCATTCCAAGCACACAGAGAAACCACCAGCATCCAGCAAACACAAAATTGGCAGCAAGCAGGAACCCAGAACTCAAACTCTCTGCATACCTTTGGGCTGTAATTCAGACCCACTCCCAAACACACCTTTGGGCTAGATGCCAGGACCCACCCCCAGTAACACCTCCTCCAACCGGGTGACTGGAGAGCCAAGTTGCAAGCTATGATAAAACACCTGAGTTTATGGGGGACATACATTCAAACTACACAGTAGTCATCTCTTATACCGCCACAGCTGACATGGGCTGCAGTCACTTTCATTTCCTTCCGTGCCAAACACACCAGTTTATTCCTCTGCTCACGTTCTCAGAACACGAGCGGAACAGAGCTTCTAGCCCAGTTCCCAGCAAAGTCTTCTTCACTCTGAAACCTCATAAGCTGAGCCTCCACAGTCCACAGTTCTCTCTGCATTTAGAACTTTCAAACTCTGACCAGAATCTTCCACCAAGCTGTGCTTAAAGCACTTCAGGACATGTCTTAGTCTAAAGTTTGAAATCCTTCCATATTCCTCCCAAAATTTTGTCCAAAAAGAACAAAAGACACATGGTTACGCTTATTGCAGCAATAGCACTACACCTTGGTACTAACCTTCTGTTGCCATTACTTTCTGGTTGCTGGGACAGAACACCAGGGAGGAAAGGGTTTATTTCATGCTTACAGTCTCAAGGGGAAGTTTTACCATGGCAGGGAAAACATGGTACAAGCAGGATCTTGTTACATATCTGGGTGGAAGTAGTCTGGGCTTGGAGCTGGGCTAATAAATCTCAAAGTCTATGACATGCCTCCTTCAACAAGGCTCTACCTCCCAAATTGCTACCAGCTGGGGACCAAATTCAAAACACATGAGGCTATAGGGGACACTTCACATTCAAGTCACTACAGTCACAATGAAAATAAAAGACATTACAATATTAATTATTTTTATTTTATTTTGGCTTTTTGAGACAGGGCCTCATGTAGCCCAGGCTGGCCTCAAGTTGTGCGTGCGTGTGTGTGTGTGTGTGTGTGTGACCTCGAACTAACTTTCTTTCTTCCTCCCTCTTTCTCTCTGTCTCTCCTTCTTTCTTTCTAGGTGTGTGTGTGAAAGAGCGAGCAAGAAAGAGCGATGTAGTACCCCTATACTCTTCTGTACAAAGGGTCATTCACATATGGTGGCCAGAATAGAATGTCAAGTATCTTGCTTCACTGGGCTTGTTTTGAGCCAGAGTCTCTTCACTGATTCTAGAGCTTGCAGGCCTAATTCTTGGGTCTCTGCTCCCCTGTGGGACTGGCATGGCCACTCCCAGATATTTATGTGGGACCTGGAAATTCAGACTCTTGTGCTGGAAGCATACTTAACTGCTGAGCCCAAGACCTTGAACATCTGAGATCCTCCTTTTTTTTTTTTTTTTTTTTCACTTTTTCAGTGTTAGCCATAAAGCTCAGGCCTCACATATGCTAGGCAAGCATTGTACCACTGAACTTTACCCCTAGGAGTAGGGGGCTTACAGGAGTACACCACTGTGCTCAGATCTACGTGGACTATTTCTTTTTCTTTTTTTTTTTTGGTTTTTCGAGGTAGGGTTTCACTCCCAGCACTCGGGAGGCAGAGGTAGGAGGATCTCCATGAGTTTGAGGCCACCCTTAGATTACATAGTGAATTCCAGGTCAGCCTGGGCTAGGGTGAGAACCTACCTTGAAAAACCAAAAAATGAAAAAAGAAAAAAAAAGAAAAGAAAAGAAACCCAGATCTTTCCAGCATTCTTCCCATTCTAAGACTTGTGTTTTATTGTCATGCTTTAAACAGTGGCCCCCAGAAAGTTTATGTTCATCAGAACACGTGACTGGGACCTCGTTGGGGAGAAGGGTCTTAGCAGATGTAGCAAAGTTAAGGCTCTTTGGGGGAGAGCATTGTTTGTACGTTGTTTTCTGTTTGTTAGTTTGTTTTGGTTTTTCGAGGTAGGGTCTCGCTCTAGCTCAGGCTGACCTGGAATTCACTAAGTAGTCTCAGGGTGGCCTTGAACTCATGATGATCTTCTTCCCTCTTCCAAAGCAAAGGGAGTGGGAGTTTATGCCTGTAATCCCAGCACACTGATGAAGGCAGAAGGCTGGCAAGTTCAAGGTTGTATAGGGGTACTTTGTCAGAGAGTACTTTGTGAGAGAGACTAGATGAGCAATTCAATGTGTGCTTAGTATGCCCTGGGTTGTGTGATTCCTGTGAAGTAAAAAGTAGAGATGAGCAAGGCGTGGTGGTGCACACCTTTAATCCCAGCACTTGGGAGGCAGAGGTAGGAGGATCGCCGTGAGTTCAAGGCCACCCTGAGACTATATAGTTAATTCCAGATCAGCCTGGGCCAGAGTGAGACCCTACCTCGAGAAACCAAAAATAAAAATAAAAATAAAGGAGAGATGAGCTGGGCATGGTAGCATACACTTTTAATCCCAGCACTCAGGAAGCAGAGGTAGAAGGATCTGTGAGTTTGAGGCCAGCCTGGGACTACAGAGTGAATTCCAGATCATCCTGGCCTAGAGTGAGATCCTACCTTGAAAAACAACAAAACAACAACAAAAAGCAGGGATGAGAGCCTGGTGTGGTGGTGCACACCTATAATCCTGTCACTTGGGAGGAGTGTGAGTTCCAGGCTAATCTGGGCTAGAGTAAGACCCTGTCTCAAACAAACAAACAAAAACCAAAAGACAGAAAAGTGAGGAGGGAAGGTACAGGGCCCGGTGTAGTGGCACACACCTTCAATGGCAGCACTTGGGAGGCCAAGGTAGGAGGATCGCAGGGGGTTTGAGTCCTGCCTAGGATTACAGAGTGAATCCCAGGTCAGCCTGAGCTAGTGTAAGACCCTACCTCAAAAAATTAAATTAAATTAAATTAAATTAAATTTAAATTTAATTTAATTTAATTTAATTTTAAAAAGCAGTGGTGATGCATGCCTTTAATCCCAGCACTCGGGAGGCAGAGATAGTAGGATCACCATGAGTTTGAGGCCACCCTGAGACTACATGGTGACTGAATTCCAGGTCAGCCTGGGCTAGAGTGAGACCCTACCTCAAAAATAAAAAATAAAAAAAATTTAAAAAGCAGAAGGGGTGGGAGGGGGAGGAGGAAGAGAAAAATTGATGTGATGACAGGGCAGAGACTGGAGTGATGCGTTTACAAGCCAAGGAATGTCATGCTTACTGCCAAGTATCAGAGGCCAGGAGACAGGAATGCCAAGAGTTCTCCCTCAGAGCCTCTGGAAGGAACCAGCCCTGCTAGCACCTTGATCTCTGACCTTCAGAACAGTGAGAACGTAGTTCTGTTTTAAGCCATTTGCCAGGCAGCCCTAGAAAACTAAGATCCTTATGATCGCAAATGGCTGCTGCGGGTGACGGCTTTGTGGACCCTGGTCCCTGAGTAGAATTTGGAGGTGTCCAGAGCCACATCATGTCAATAGTTCGTTCATCCGTCCATGCCAAATGGGTTGTGGAGAAAGTGATTGGGCCAGCAATGCCGAAAACATGAGAGTGACCAGGCTTGTTCCAGATCCCTACTTATTAAAGGAGACTGATGTCTTCTGTTATGAGGCCTGGAGAAGCCAGCTGGTTAAAATCCTTATTTCATCAGGAAAGTTGATTCAAGAAAAGATGCTCACTCTAATCTCCTAGCCAAAAAGGAAGCAAGCAGCCTGTACAAACTACAGTTTCACAATGTTAAGCCGGATTGCCTAGAAGCATACAACAAAATTTGTCAAGAGGTGTTACCTAAAATTCATGCAGACAAACATTACCCTTTTACCTTGGTGGGGACTTGAAACACGTGGTATGGAGAGCAGGATCAAGCTGTCCACCTCCGGAGGTACAAAGGAGGCTCTCCAGCCCTCACAGAGGTCATGAATAAACTCAGAGAAAATCAAGAATTTGTGAATTTCCGTAAGGCAAGAAGCAACATGCTTCTCTCTCTAGGAAGAATCAGCTGCTGTTGGAATTCAGTTTCTGGAATGAGCCTGTGCCTCAGTCAGGATCCAATCTATATGAATGTAGGTCCCTGGCCCCTTGGGACCATTGTACACCGGCACCCCAGAGACATCCAGGCAGCTGGGGATCATGGTCTGGAGTGGCCGTGAGCACCACGGGAAGAAACACCCAGGAGACTGTGTTGGAGGACAGCTCTCGTTTATTCAACAAGGAACTGAGATTTTATAAGCAGTTGAGAGAGTGGGAAGAGGGTCCCAAGGGGATTGGTGGGTTCAAAGGTTGTTTGCTGATGCCTACTTGTCATATAGGGACATTCATTCCAGCACGTAGGGAGAGTCGGGTGATCTACATAGTGGAGGGAAGAGGTATAGGGTATGAGTCATAGAGGGATGGGCTGTGTAAAGGCTGTTGGCTGATACTGTATAAGGAGTTTCCTAGGTAACTGGCCTAAGGTCACAGGGCTATGAGCTAAGCCTAAGTCTTATCAGGATGTCCAGGTGCCCAGGGCTGGGCTAGGGGGGAGGGAGCAGCCCTCCTGCCGCTCTCTGGCCAAGATTTGTCCTGGGTCCAGACTCACTGTGACCCCTAGGAGGGGAGGAGCCTTACTCCTGCCAGTCCCAGGACCCGAGATTCACCCAGGGTCCAGGCTGCTGTGACCTCTCCTTAGCCTGGGGCCCCAGTTGTGTCTGATAGCTTAGGCCTGCTTTAACCTGGGGCCCTGCCTGTGTCCTACATATGAACTCAGGTCTTACCAACTCCAACCAGGAACCACAGTTGAATGGGGGAAATCCACTATAGACAGGACAGTAATGAGGCTGGGAGGGGGTTTCTCTCAGTTTGGGCAATTATATATGGTGTGCCATCTTTGGGTTTACAAAGATCTGCAGACCAGGGAAGACATACAGAATGCAGCATGGCACAAACATGGCTGGGAAGAACTGGTATACTACACAATCCCACTTATTCAGGAGATGGAGTCCTCACCCCTCCAGTGAAGCTCGAGAGCTCTGATGTGCCTGCACAGAGGATGTGATGAGCATCTGCCATCGATTAATTTTAACTGTACATCAAGTGAAAAAGAAACAAACACTGAGTGCACGCTGGTGTACATAGCTTGTGAGACTTTTCTTTAAAATTTATATAATCACATGAAAGGAAACCAAGGCAGTTTGACTGTAGCAGTACTCTTGGAAACATCTGTTTGTCCAATGTTAGCCTCCCACCCTCCAGAAAAAAGTGAACATTTAAAGCAAGACATGGTGGCTCAGGCCAGCACTCCAGAGGCTGAAGCAGGAGAATTGTAACAAGTTCTAGGCCAGTCTAAGCTACATAGTGAATTTCAGGCCAGTTTGAGCTATAGAATGAGAGCCTGTCTAAAAAATATATATATAGCTAGGCATGATGGCATACATCTTTAATCCCAGCACTTGGAAGGCAGAGGTAGGAAGATCACTGAGTTCAAGGCCAGCCTGACTACAGAGATACTGGTAGGTCAGCCTGGGCTAGAGTGAGGTTCTACCTTGAAAAAAAGAAAAAAAGAGAATATATGAATAATATATCTATTAAAAGCAATTAGCTATTTCTTTCTACCAAAAAAAGGGGAAGGGTATCTGTTTTATACTTACAGGTTTTGACAAATTTCAGGAGGGAAGATAAAAATACACATTTTGGGACTGGGCGTGGTGGCGCACAACTTTAATCCCAGCACTCGGGAGGCAGAAGTAGGAGGATCACCAAGAGTTCGAGGCCACCCTGAGACTACATAGGGAATTCTAGGTTAGTCTGAGCTAGAGTGAGACCCTACCTCAGGAAAAAAAATACACATTTTGTCCTGTTTCTCAAACACTTTTGAATGCCAAACTAGGAACAAATTAAAAGTGTACCCAATAACTGGAAACATTTAATCCACTCACTCTGACTGTGCCTGCAGAGCATGCAATATAACATCACTAAACTGGCAATGTCGGGCAAGGCACATTTCATCAGTAATTCAGTCTTCACCGTGTGTGTCTCTATGTGACAGGGAAATAATGGTTTGAACCTGTGTGTCATGTGATTTCAAAATGAACACCTTGAGAAGCACTAGTTTTATTTTTCTATAAAACAAGTAGCTATTGGAAAAGAGGTTTTATTTTGTAAACACAGTCATTTGTGGCCTCAGACCGTTTCTGGTTAATATTTTAGTAAGCTCACAGCAGATACTTCCAAGATCATGTGTAAAGGGTAGTGCATGCTGAGCCTTGGCATAAAGATGCAAACATTGTCTAGTTGTTTGACTTTATTAATATAGCGTGCCAATTTTGTGACTGTAATCATGTGAAACTCCCATCAAACTGAAAAATTATGTCCTACCAAATTCTGTCCCACCAATGGAGGAACTTACATATTAAATAAAGTGTTGAATAAATCTCTTATCAAATGTCAAAAAAAGAAAAGAAAAAGAAAATGGCTGGTGCACCACAAGCACACTTCTCCATACTATGGTATTCAAATAAGAAAGGAAAATAGAGCCAGGAGTGGTGGTGCACGCCTTTAATCCCAGCACTCAGGAGGCAGAGTTAAAAGGATTGCTGTGAGTTCAAGGCCACTGAGACTACATAGTGAGTTCCAGGTCAGCCTGGGCTAGAGTGAGACCCTACCTTGAAAAACCAAAAAAAAAAAAAAAAAAAGAAAAAATAGAGATAGAATTTTATTTTTTCACTAGTTAGCAGATCTTTGTTCATTCTCTCTTTCAAAAACTGGTACTCCAGGCTGGAGAGATGGCTTAGGGGTTAAGGCACCTGCTTTCTAAGCCTAAGAACACCCGCCCGTTCAGTTCTCCAGGTCCCACATTTAGCCAGATGCAAAGTGATGCAAGGGCTCAATGCCGCACTTGCCCACAAGGGGGCACACACATCTGGAGTTCGTTCACAGCAGCAGAGAGGCTGCTGGTGCACCCATTCTCTATCTGTCTCCCTCTCTCTCTCTCTGACTCTCTCAAAAAAAAAAAACCTGGTACTCAGCTGGGTGTGGTGGCTTATGCCTTTAATCCCAGCACTCAGGAGGTAGAGGTAGGAGGATAGATTTGAGTTCGAGTCCACCCTGAGACTACATAGTGAGTTCCAGATCAGCCTGAGCTAGAGTGAGACCCTACCTCAAAAAAAAAAAAAAAAAAAAAAAACCCAATACCCAGAACAAAAAGTTCTAAAGACGATTTGTGGGGAGGGAGGATGGTGAATGAGGTTCTAATGCTGTCATTAAGATGTGGTCTCTGGGCTGGGTGTGGTGGTGCACACCTTTAATCCCAACACTTGGGAGGCAGAGATAGGAGGATCACCGTGAGTTCAACGCCACCCTGAGAGTACCTAGTGAATTCCAGGTCAGCCTGAACTACAGTGATACTCTACCTTAAAAAAAAAAAAAAAAAAAAACTGAAATAAGGCCGGGCCTGGTGGTGTACACCTTTAATCCCAGCACTTGGGAGGCTGAGGTAAGAGGATTGCCGTGAGTTCAAGGCCACCCTGAAACTACATAGTGAATTCCAGGTCAGCCTGAACTAGAGTGAAACCCTACCTAGAAACCACCCCCCTCCAAAAAAAAACTAATAAATAATAAATAAATTTAAAAAGATGTCATCTCTGTCCCTTGGCTCTGCTTTCTCTGTGTTGACTTTATTCAAGGGGCTCCTCCCATTCAGAGGTAAAGTGGCCATCAGCCATTCCAGGCTCACATCCCAGAGTCTTGGAAAAAGGGCTTCTCCTTACAGGCAGTGCCTGTCCCTGAGGTACATCCAATTAGGACATCTCCATTCTTTTTAAAAAAATATTTTATTAATTTTCAAGCAGAAAGAGACAGAGAGAGAGGGAGGAAGAGAGAGAGAGAGAATGGGCACACCAGGACCCCCGGCCACTACAAACAAACTCCAGACACATGCACTTGGCTTTACGTGGGTACTGGAGAATGAAACCTGTGTCATTAGGCTTTGCAGACAAGTGTCTTACCACTGAGCCATCTCCCCAGCCCTGACATCTCCATTCTTATACCATCTCTGCCTGGGGTAGATTATGCCACCCTCAGGATTATCCCTAGGGCAGAAAGGAAGGGAATGTGGTGAGTGGGCTGTGGACTGGGTCACTCACACCACACCACTCAGAGTGGGAAACTGCCTGCTTTGGCCCCAGTCAAATGCCATGGTGGACAAGCAAGAGACAGAAGCAAGTGGTTCAGTACAAATTCAATCGTCATTGTTCTTGGGAGCTGGGGAGGACAGCAGAGAGTCACAAGGACCTTCTAATGGCCAGAGAGGTTAGATATGCAGTAATGGCCAAGGCCCTTGAGAACACTGAGGATGCCGTAGGGAAGGAACCAAACTGGGAAATTTCATTCCATCTGGACTTGTCTGGCTCAACCATTGATAAACCCCAAACATCAGCAACAGAAAAATGCGCTGCTGTGGTTGCTTGAATGAGATGCGCTGCACAGCTGCATAGGTTTTGAATACCTGGCCTCCGGCTGGGAGGTAAAGCCTTGCTGGATAAGATGTGTTGTTAAGGGAAGGCTTTGGGGTGTTACAGCCCAAGCTCCCCTTGCTAGAGCTAGCTGACCATTGCTGCTTCCTCCCAGACGCTGTGGTCTAGCCTCTGCTCCGCCATGCCATGATGAAACTTCCTCTTGAGAATGTACACCAGAAGAAACCCTTTCCTTCCATGTGCTGCTTTTGGTTGGGTGTCTTGTCCCAGCAACAAGAAGGCAACAGCTGGGCTGGAGAGATGGCTTAGCACTTAAGGCACTTGCCTGCAAAGCCAAAGGACCCAGGTTTGATTCCCCAGGACCCTTGTAATCCTGATGCACAATCCTTGTGCATCTGGAGTTCATTTGCAGTGGCTGAGGGCCCTAGCCTGTCCATTTTTTCTCTCTCTCTCTATCCACCTCTTTCTCTCTCTCAAATAAATAAAAATAAATAAGAATTAAAAAGAAGGCAACAGCTATGGGTGCGAACTCCTTTTAAGTGTTGCCTCTGAATGGTCCCACAAATTCCACAGCTAGCTTGTGAAGATGGAACTGCTACTTTGGGTTTGCACGTCAACAGCCATATTGGCCTATTTATTGTTAAACATTTACTAACCTTACCAAAGTGTGGTGGTTTGGATCAGATGTCCGCCATAAACCCGTGTGTTCTGAATGCCTGGTCCCCCAGCTGATGGCAGTTTGGGAGGTGGAGCCTTGGGAGGGGTGTTCCTAGGAGTGGGTTTAGGGGTGTTAGAGCCCCTTGCACCGCTCAGTTCACACTGCTGCTCTTTTCCACCTGCTGTGGCAGAGGTGATGTCCAGCCTCTGCTCGGGCCACGCTTTCCCCTGCTATCATGAAACCTCCCCCAAAGACTGTAAGCCGGAATAAACACCTTTCCTCCGCATCAGCTGCTTTGGGTTGGGTGCTTTCTCTCAGCAATGCGAAGGTCACTACAGCACAAAGATGAAGAGGATGACTTAGACAGTAACTAGTAGCACGTTACCAAGCAACAGCTTTAAGCAGAGAGAAAACTGCAGAAATGACTTGATCTTGGCTGACAATGTAGCTCAGTGGTAGAGTGCTTGCCTAACACGTGTGAAGCTCTAGGTTCAATACCCAGTGAGGGTGGGGTTATTTTTCATCTCATAAGTAGAAATGGTCTTCTATGGATAGGATTTTTTTTTTCTGGGACTGTGAGTTGAAGCCAGGGCCTCACGTGTGCTCAGCAAGTACTCTGTCATTGAGCTATATCCCCAAGTCTCTGTATAGTTAGTTCCACAGTGTATTAGTTACCTTCATGTTGCTGGGACAAAATACCTGAAAATAAATCAATTTTTCTTTTCCTGGTTACAGTTACAGGGAAGGAATGGTGGCAGCAACTGGTCGTCTTCAGCACAACAGTGAGAGAGCAGTGACTGCTGGAGCTTAGCCAACTGTCTCCTGTTAATATAATCCAGAACGCTGAGCACATGCAGGTGAATCTTCCCATCACAAGTAACCTATCAAGATAAACCCTCATACGCATGCCCAGAGGCTAACCGCACATAGTAATCCTTCCCAAGTTCTTCTTCTTTGTTGTTTGCTTTATTTTGCTTGATTGAGGCAGGGTCTCACTCTAGCCCAGGCTGACCTGGAACTCACTCTGTAGTCCCAGGCTGGCCTTGAACACACATTGATCCTCCTACCCCTGTCTCCTGAGTGCTGGGATTAAAGAAGTGTGCCACCACACCTGGCTCCTCACACATATAGTCTATAGAAATCTAATATTCTTATCTTTTGAAAAATATTTTTATTTATTTATTTGAGAGAAAGAAAGAGTGAGACAGATAGAGGAAGTGTGGGCATGCCAGGCCCTCCTGCCACTGCAAAGATGCATGTACCACTTTGTACAGCTGCACTTTGTGTACTTGGCTTTACATGGGTACTGAGGAATTGACCTAGGGCTACCAGGCTTTGTAAGCAAGGGCCTTTAACTTCTGACCCACCTCTCCACTCCTAACATCCATATCTTGAGCTTTGGCTTTTGTATACAGTCCATTCTTCACTGGAACGTGACAGGTGACCCTGTGCTATGCTGTCACTTTTGGGGACATGACTTGGGTTTGCTGAGAAGCGCACTTCTGTCTCACCCTTAGAGGGAACTGTTCTAAAAAAGGGCCAAGGAACTTGAGCTTCAACCTGATCCCCCGGGAGTGGCACAGTGGTGAGAATCCCAACTTAGATCCGGCATTCTTCAGAGGCCAAGGGTCACAGCTTCAAGTTCTCTGCCTCTGGCAGTTCCCCAGAAATGTGTCAGTGCTGAGCACACACTTTTACCCAGTGCTTGTTTTAAGAGGAAAAAGTCAAAATACCACACAGACACACTTCCTTCTTTAACACAACACTTGACAGAGTGGGACACGTGGGTGTTAGAGAGCTGGAGTTCTTCAGGGTGCTTCCCGTCTGGCACCCCAGCACTGCCACGCTTCCTTCTGCTTTTCAGTGTGCAGGAGATGGGGGTGGTGGCACACACCTTTAGTCCAGCACTTGGGAGGCTGAGGTAGGGGATCACTGTGCATTCAAGGCCAGCCTTGGACTGCAGAGTGAGTTCCAGGTCAGCCTGAGCTAGAGTGAAACCCTGGTACCAGAAAAAAAAAAAAAAAAAAAAAAAAAAAAGCTGGGCATAGTGGCACACGCCTTTAATCCCAGAACTCCCCAGGCTGAGGTAGGAGGTTCACTGTGAGTTTAAGGCCACTGGGAGACGACATAGTGAATTCCAGGTTAGCCTGGGCTAGATCGAGACCTAACCTCAAAAAATCAAAAACAGAAAAGAGAGAGAGAGAGAACTAAAAGGCAGGTGTTGAAAGAATAAAGTTTGCCTGGCATGGTGGCTCACACTTTTAATCCCAGAACTTGGGAGGCAGAGATAGGAGGATCACCATGAGTTCAAGGCAACCCAGAGACTACATAGTGAGTTCCAGGTCAGCCTGAGCTAGAGTGAGACCCTACCTTGAAAAACAAAACAAACAAGAAGAATAAAGTTTATTTCAGATGTTTTAGAGTAAGAGGGAAAGAAAGCAGAAAGAGCAGGGTTATCTGTGAGGAGGGGATTTCTAGAGCTGGGCCATCCACAGTCCCAACGGGAACTCGGCTTTTGTTGAGCGGGGGAAGCCGCCTATCCAGAGTCCACGATTGGTCATCTTAAATGAAGGTGAAGGTGCCAGTCAGTCCATGATGCATCCAGTACTTTGCAGGTATCAGAAAGCCTGCCAGCCTGCCAGCCAGGAAGAAGAAGAAGAAGTGAAGGAAGAAGAAGAAGAAGAGGAGGAGAAGGAGGAGGAGGAGGAGGAGGAGGAGGAGGAGGAGGAGGAGGAGGAGAGGAGGAGGAGGAGGAGGAGGAGGAGGAGGAGGAGGAGGAGGAGGGGAGGGGGAGGGGGAGGAGGAGGAGGGGGAGGAGGAGGAGGAGGAGGAGAAAAAAGCCGGGCGTGGTGGCGCACGCCTTTAATCCCAGCACTCGGGAGGCAGAGGTAAGAGGATCGCCGAGAGTTCGAGGCCACCCTGAGACTACATAGTTAATTCCAGGTCAGCCTGGACCAGAGTGAGACCCTACCTCACAAAACCAAAAAAAAAAAAAAAGAAGGAGGAGGAGGAGGAGGAGGAGGAGGAGAAGAGGAGGAGGAAAGAACTGGGGTCACCAGAGAAGCACTGTCTTGGGTTAGAACGTAATCACCTACCAAGAACTCCTTGTCCCTGTGTGTCTGCCTAGCCAAGAACTCTGTCTAGCTCCTGTGTTTCACTATTATCTCCGTTTTACAGGTACACAGAATGAAGTAAAACAGATCAGATAACTTCATCAGGTTAAGTAGCGAGTGATGACACTGCAACTTGGACCCAGCAAGACTGACTTGTTGCCATACCCAGTACTAAGCCTCATCAGTATCTAATTCCTGGGGATGGAATCTCTTCCTTGGCAAGCCTAGTATCGTAGATCCTGACACGGGCAGTCCTGTTAAGAACAAGGCCTCTAGCCAAGTGCCGCATGTTCTCTCTCATATGTGGGTCCTAGCTACAAATGATTGGACTTGTATGTGAGTTGGAGTAAAACTCAGTAGCAGAGGCCAGTAAACTAGAAAGGGGATATAAGGGAGGGAGGAGAGGGGAGGACTTAAGTGGATGGTATTGTATATATGTAAGTAATAGAACAGATTACTGGGGGTGGGAAGGCCTAGGTGAGGTCAGGGGAAGAGACTGAGTAAAGGAAAGGTGGGGGAAGGTTAATCAAAATCTAAGAGGGTATGAATAAGTCATATGGAAACCTAAATTTTTTTTTTGAGAGAGACAGAAGAGAAAGGGAGAGGAAGACAGATAGAGATGGGCGCACCAGCAACCTCTCAGCTGCTGCGAACGAAATCCCTTGTGGTCGAGTGTGGCATTGTGCCCTTGCGTCACTTTGCATCTGGCTAAACATGGGACCTGGAGATTGGAACCAACGTTCTTAGGCTTAGGAGGCAGGCACCTTAACCACTAAGCCATCTCTCCAGCCTAGAAACCTACATTTTTGAACACCCAGAAGCCATTGATTGTTGCTAGAAAAATTTCAGTGTCAGGGATGGGATACCTTCCAGTGAGTTGTTGGCCAGGGAAGTCCCTGATGCCACCCAAAACATTACATACAGGCCATTGCTGAGGCTCTTGGTTTCCCACCAGGAACAGATGGTAAGACCCTATTGCTGAAGACTCCATATGCTTGGGCTGCAGAGTCACTGAGAAATCCTGCTGGAGCTGAGCTGAAAACCTCTTCTATGTAGACCAGCTGACAGCAAGCTGGAAAAAACTACACTGCATGCAGCTCCATGGGAGAGAGTGAATTCACCAGTGGAGATAAACTACAGTGGACACCACACGCCTAAAATTTGGCTAGCTAGGCCAAATGAGCCAACGGGTGCAACAGTGACATGTCTGTTATGGGGGAAACCAACCTCTCTCTAATTGGACTGGAGGCCCGCTCCATAGGAGGGAATACATGCCTGATACTGAAAACCTATGACAGGGGAAGTCATGAGCACTAGGGGTGTAATGTCTGCTGGTGTCTGCCTAAATGTACATATTATGCTCACCAAACAGCCCAGTAAGCCCTTCTCATAACATTCATACCCATATATTAATGATACTCTCACTTTTGGTTAGAGAAGCTTCTCTTTTCAGATGGCAGTGACCTTAGGATGACTAAGAAGACACCATAGTTCTGAGAAGAAGTGACAGAGGAGTGCTCAGCACTGAAACATCTCTAACACGCCTTTCAAGGCTCAGGATCCATTGCAGAAGAGGTGGCGGAAAGAATGTAAGAGCCAAAAGAAGGGTAGGACTCCTTAAATGCACTCTTCCAGATCCCAAATGGCCTGAATATCCATGACCTTGCAGTGCCTGACACTACCTACACATGACCATCATAATAGGAGGAAAAGATGATGACATAAAAATAAAAGAGAGACTGATTGAAGGGGGCGGGGATATAATGGACAGTGGAGTTGTGAAGGGTAATGTGGGAGGGGAGGGAATATTACCATGGTTTATTGTCTATAATCATGGAAGTTGTCAATAAAAATAAATTAAATGCAAAAAAAAAAAAAAGAACAAGGCCTCTGGGCTTGGTGTGGTTGGTGTGGCGGTGCACACCTGTCCTCCTTAGGAGGCAGAGGCAGGCAGATGGGAAGTTCAAGGCCAGCTTGAGATATACAGTGAGACCCTGTCTCCAAACAAAACAAAACAAAATGCCTCTACCTTGGTCTCTGCCAGCCACTGCCTGGAGCTGTTCTGGAGCAGATAAACATCCTCCCAGTGATGTCTAAGCACCCCATGTCTTGGAAACGGGTACTGCCATCTGCACTCATCTGACCACACCTCCCTGGATGTGGATCTTGGCTTGGAAGAAAAGTCACACTAAGCTCCTATTTACTGCCACCCCACTGTGAAACAAAAGACACATGAGGCATACCACTACTGATCTTTAAAAAAAAATTGTTAGCCAGGCGTGGTGATGCATGCCTTTAATCCCAGCACTCAGGAGGCAGAGGTAGGAGGATCACAGTGAGTTCAAGGCCACCCTGAGACTACATAGTGAATTCCAGGTTAGCCTGGACTAGAGTGAAACCCTCCTCAAAAAGAAAAAGAATATATATATATCCAAACGTGGTGACACACGCCTTTAATCCCAGCACTCGGAAGGCAGAGGTAGGAGGATCACTATAGTTCAAGGCCACCCTGAGACTACAGAGTAAATTCCAGATCAGCCTGAGCTAGAGTGAGACCCTACCTTAGGAAAACCAAATATATATATATTCTGGTAGCAAGGTACCATTGCCCATCATATTGGTGGAGCTGTCCACCATAGTGGTTCTCAATCCTAACTGCACGCTGAGAACTTCTGGAGCTTGTAGAAACCAGATATTGGAGGCTGGGCAGATGGCTCAGCGGTAAAGCACATGTCTCACAAGCACGAGGTCATGAGTTCTGATCCCCAGCACTCATGTTAATGCTGACCATGGTAGCACAAACCCATAATCCCAGTTCTCTGGAGCCAGTGACAGGCAGATCTCCAAGGCAAACTTGTAAGCTACCCTAGCCAAATTGGGGAGCTCTGGGTTCAGTGAGGGGCCCTATCTCAATAAATAAGGTGGAGGGGAATAGAGGGAGACACTTGATGTTGACCTCCGGCCTATATATCATGAATGCGCATGCACGCGTGCACAGACACATATCCCCACATACAAACATCAGAGACACCCATTCAAAGACTAAAATGAAGGAAAAAAGAAAGAGAGAGGGCTGGAGAGATGGCTTAATGGTTAAGGCATTGGCCTGCAAAGCCAAAGGACCCGGGTTTGATTCCTCAGGACCCACGTTAGCCAGATGCACAAGGGGGTGTACATGTCTGGAGTTCGTTTGCAGTGGCTGGAGGCCCTGGCACACCTGCTCTCTCTCTCTCTGGCAAATAAATAAATAAATAAATAAATAAATAAATAAATAAAATATTTAAATAGACTTTATTCTTTCAAACATTCAAAAAGAGAGAGAGAGAGAGAGAAAGCAAGCAAAAATCACCAGCCCTTCCTGCTTTCTTCCAAAGATTCTCTCGCAGACGGTCTAGGCTGCAACTCAGGCAACGGAATTTGCTAAAAGCTCTCCATGTGATTCTGCTGTCCAGTGGGGCTTAGGAATTGTCACACAGCTTTCTGTTGCTATGATATAATATCTGAGAAAAATAATTTAAAAAGAGGAAGCTCTATTTGGGCTCAGTTTCAGAGATTTCAGTCCACAATCGCCGAGCCCCAGCAGGTCAGAACATCCTAGCAGGGACCTGCTAGAGCACCCTCATGGTGACCAGGAGAGAAGAGTGAGGAGCTGGCTTCCAATATCTCCTACAAAAATGTGACCCCTAAACACTGGCTTTCATTTGGACAGTGAAAAAAAAATTCAGAGACACCATAAGAAGCCAAGGAGAGGCCTATGGACAACAAAGTCTGTTAGTACGTTGACCTCAGGAGGAGAAGATGATTGTGGTTAAGCCCCATAGCTTGTTAGGTCAATTCTAACCAGCTACTACAGCCTGCAAGTGATTTTCAGAACTCTCTGTCATCAGCTGCTATGGCAGGCATGAGCGACATGTCAGCTGCATCTTTAAAAGGCAAGGAACTGCACAGGAGAGGTGGCTTAGTGGTTGAGGCACTTGCTGGCAAAGCTAAAGAACCCAGGTTCGATTTCCCAGGAGTCACATATAGACATACACAAGGTGGTGCAAGCTAGAGGCCCTGGCACACCCATACGCTCTCTCTCCCTCTCCCCTCTCTCTAAATAAAATAAAATAAAATAAAATAAACTTGAAAAAAAAAAAAAAGGCAAGGAGCCTGTGCTTCTGTCCATGTGGGCTCGGTGTTGTGCCATCTTTGTGCAGAGAATCCACACTCCCCGGGACCAAGCTCACCTGAACTGTTGTAGGAGAAAGAAGCTTCAGCCTCTCAGGACAGCAGCCTAGCCTGTGTCCTAATTAGCCCAGCAGCAGGCTCCACATGCCCGGTTGTAGACCCAGGACCTGAACAGACTGGAGGAAGCTGTCAATGGATGAGGCTATGAGGTGCAGTTCTGGGAGATGAACACTGGGATCATTAATCAAAAAGGGAGAAGAGTGAGGCCTCCCAGCTTGTTTCTCTCCACTTACTTTTTTTCTCGAGGTAGGGTCTCGCTCTAGTCCAGGCTGACCTGGAATTCACTATGTACTCTCAGGTTGGCCTCAAACTCACACTGATCCTTTCTTTGCATCCCAAGTGCTGGGACTAAAGGGGTGTGCCTCCATACCCAGCTCTTATTTATTTATTTATTTATTTATTTATTTATTTATTTTTATTTGGGAGAGAGAAAGGGGGGGGCATATTAGGGCCTCCAGCCACTGCAAATGAACTCCAGATGCATGTGCCACTGTGTGCATCTGGCTTATGTGGGTCCTTTGGCTTTGCAGGCAAGCACGTCAACTACTAAACCATCTCTTCAGCCCTCATATATTTTTTGATGGCTATTCATTTTCTCATGTGATCTTCTGAAAAGAAACCCCACAGAGATGGGCTGGAGAGATGGCTTAGTGGTTAAGGCACTTGCCAGCAAAACCAAAGAACCTGTTTGATTCCCCAGGACTCATGTAACCCAGATGCACAAGGTGGCACATGCATCTGGAGTTCATTTGCAGTGGCCAAAGGCCCTGGAATGCCCATTCTCTTCCTTTTTTTATCTGTCTCTCTCTCTTTCAAATAAATAAAATAAAAATTTTTTTTTTAAAAAAAGAAGCCCCACAAAGAAGGGGGAAACCACAGTGCCCTGGGCCCTGCCATCCCAAGGGAATGCTATGGGAATGGACAGGGCATCAAGAAAGCACCATTTTGGGGCTGGAGAGATGGTTTTGCAGTTAAGGCGTTTGCCTGCAAAGCCAAAGGATCCTGGTTTGATTCTCCAGGACCCACGTAAGCCAGATGCACAAGGGGGCACACATGTCTGGAGTTCATTTGCAATGGCTGGAGGCCCTGACGCACCCATTCTCTTCTCTCTCTCTCTCTGTCTCTCTCTCCCTCTTTTGTGCTCTCAAATAAATAAATCAATAAAAAATATATATATATATTTTTTGGTTTTGCGAGGCAGGGTCTCACTCTGGCCCAGGCTGACCTGGAATTCACTATGTAGTCTCAGGGTGGCCTTGAACTCGTGGTGATCCTCCTAACTCTGCCTCCCGAGGGCTGGGATTAAAGGCATGCACCACCACGCCCGGCAATAAAAAATATTTTGTTAAAAAGAAATAACTGTCTAAGTGATGCTGCATCCCACCAGGTTCTTCCCCAAGGGATTGAGTTGGGGCAAAGGGATCTCTCCAAGTGGGGGGAAGACTTCCCTCAGCAAAATCAGATTACAAGCTCTTTCAAAGTCAGTTCCAAGTGCTGGGGATAGAACTTAGTGGTGGACCCCTTGCATGGCCATGAGTTGGATCGCTAGAATCATTAAAAAAAATAATAATAATAAAAAGAGTAAGACCCTACCTTGAAAAAACAAAACAAAACAAAACAAAAAAACTTGCTGGGGGTAGTGGCATACACTTGTAATCCTAGTACTTGGGAGGCTGAGGCAGGAAGACTGAGAGTTTGAGGCCAGTCTGAGCAAAAGAAGGATCACTGTCATGCTAGACGTACTGGATTACATTGAAGACTCAGGAATCCGTCTTTTGAACCAATTCTCCCAGAGACTTCCATATAAACACGCGGCTAAGAATCCTTAGGTTATAAGCAATGTGAGCATTGCTGTGTTACCCTGCATGGTCTTCCTACTGATCCCGGAATCTGGAATGTCTTTGAGCACATCGGGGGCTGTATCTCTGCTCTTGGGTAAGCAGTAACTCAGGAGCTAAGGACCCCAAAGATGTCAGTCACACAAAGCATGTGCTAAGTCACTGGCCTCTGGATACTTTTTTTTGGGTGGGGGGAGACAGAGAGAGAGAGACAGGGAGAGAGAGACAGAGAGAGAGGGAGAGGAAGACAGATAAAGATGGGCAAGCCAGCAGCCTCAGCTGCTGCCAACGAAATCCAGATGCGTGTGCCCCCTTGTGGTCAAGTGCGGCATTGCGCCCTTGCGTCACTTTGCATCTGGCTAAACGTGGGACCTGGAGATTGGAACCGCTGGAGACTGGAACCAGCGTTCTTAGGCTTAGGAGGCAGGTGCCTTAACCGCTAAGCCATCTCTCCAGCCCTGGATACTTTTTTTTTTTTCAAGGTAGGGTCTTGCTCTAGCCCAGTGTTGCAGTCAGGTTCGCACTGCTGGCAGAAAACACCCAACCAAGAGCAACTTGTGGGGGGATAAAAAGGGTTTATTTTGGCTTACAGACTTGAGGGGAAGCTCCATAATGACATGAGCAGAGGATGGACATCACCTCCTGGCCAATATCAGATGGACAACAGCAACAGGAGAGTGTGCCAAACACTGGCAAGAGGAAGCTGGCTATAACACCTGTAAGCCCGCCCCTATAATACACTACTTCTAGCAGGGTTTAATTCCCAAATTGCCAACAGCTGGGGACATGGCATTCAACATGCCTAAGTTTATGGGGGACACCTGAGTCAAACCACCACACCCAGGGCTGACCTGGAATTCACTGTGTAGTCTCAGGGTGGCCTCGAACTCACAGCAATCCTCCTACCTCTGTCTCACAAGTGCTGGGATTAAAGGCATGCACCACTATGCCAGGCTTGGATTCTTGTCTTAAGAATTTTGATGAATGAAATCCACAGACCAGAGGATAAGACTGAGAAAGATTTTATTAGGGCTGGAGATATAGCTTAGCGGTTAAGGCATTTGCCTGCAAAGCCAAAGGACCTCGGTTCAATTCTCCAAGACCCACATAAGCCAGATGCACAAGGGGGCACATGCATCTGGCGTTCATTTGCAGTGGCTGGAGGCCCTGGCATGCCCACTCTCTCTCTCTTTGCCTCTTTCTCTCTCTTTCTCAAATAAATAAATAAATAAATAAAATATTTTAAAGATTTTATTATATTATAGCTTAGGAGAAGGAGAACTTAGAGAGAGGAGCTCAGAGCTAAAGGAAATGAATTAGATGGAAGGCTCCTGCCTGTCTGGGCAGGAGTGGGGTTCCTGGAAAATGAGAAAAACCCACTTAAGAGACCCAGATTGGGGTTTCTTTTGCTTTCTTTAATTTTTAAACTGTTTTTTTATTGACAACTTCAATAATTTTAGACAATAAGCCATGATAATTCCCTCCCCTCCCCTACTTCCCCCTTCACAAATCCACCCTCCATCATATTGGATTGGGGTATCTTATGTAAGCCCCCTGGATGAGTGGCTGGACTGGTCAGTTTACTCCTGATGCCAGGTCTCTGGGTGATGTCAGGCTCTGGGGAAGGGGCTAATCCTTTTCCCTTCCAGGAAGGAAGAGATAAGAACAGGGCACTAAGTCACCTCCCCTGGTGAGGCCGTAGTAGATAGGAAAAACGCCAGATTCCCTCTTACAGGCCCAAGGACACTTCCTGCATTTAGCCAACAGAAAGTCATTCACTTTGGGGGCCTTGTTACCCTTAAACTGCTTCACTAGGCCTGACACAAGAATGTCAGAAATTTCTGAGTGTATGTATGAATGAATGCCAGTGCTTACTTGTCATATTTAGGGTAGGGCAGGCTCACAGAGCAGGGCCTCCTAGGGGGTTTAGACCCACCTTGGCCACAACTCAGAGACTCGTTTTTTTTTTTTTTTTTTTTTTCGTTTGTTTGTTTTCTTAATTTTTATTTTATTTATTTTTTGATTTTTCAAGGTAGGGTCTCACTCTAGTCCAGGATAACCTGGAATTCACTCTGTAGTCTCAGGGTGGCCATGAACTCACAACAATCCTTCTATTCCTACCTCCCATGTGCTGGGATTAAAGGCGTGCACTACCACACCAGCTTATTTATTTATTTGTTTATTTATTTAAGAGAAAGAGAGAGAGGGAGGGAGAGAGAGGCAGATATAAAGAGAGAATGGGCATGCCAGGACCTATAGCCACTGCAAACGAACTCCCCACCTTGTGCATCTGGCTTATGTGGGTACTGGGGAATCAAACCTGAGTCCTTGGTCTTCGCAGACAAGGGCCTTAACTGCTAAGCCATCTCTCCACCCCCAACTCTGAGATTCCTTAACTGGTTCCTCCCTGGCATCTCTGCATCTGCCTCATTACCTCTCCTTAAACTGCGTGTGCCTCAACCACATCAGAGCCACCAAGTGCTGGCACACAGCCCAGCCAGGCCAACCTGTAGCAGACGTTTCTCTCTCCTAGACGGCCAGACCAACGCAGCTTGGCACTCAGGACTGCATTCCACCTGTGGCAGACCCCGACCTTAGACTGGCAGACAGCCACTTCCTCTCTTGCCAGGAGCTTGTTGCTGGCCCATCAGGAGTGACATTGCCCTTCCTGGGATGGCTCTAGTGTCGCAGAGTATAACCTCAGGCTGTCTCCCCCACTCTTGGGACATCCTGACTTAACCCTCCCAAATTTCCTTAAACTCTTGCTCAAGCTTCCAGAATGCTGAGATGGGAACCTCCCAAGCCTGTGTGGTTATCTGAGGAACCTCACCACTGCAGCCTCACAGGGACGGGTTGATTTTTCAACACGCCTTCATTTCTGTTATCTCTATTATCTCCTGCAGCCTTGCACAGAAGTACAGGGTATTATTATCATTATTACCCCGATGACAGGACAAAAAGGCATCGTGAGGGCTCAAGGTAACCCTCATGAGTGGCAGAACCAGCGCCAGGACTGAGGTCTGAGCCAGTGCCTTTGCCCAGACCTGGGACCAGACTCCAGGTACTTAAATAGGACAGGACCTAGCACACTCTTCTGAAAGCATTTACAAAGCACATCTCCAAACCTCCCCAGAGCCTTCCATGGGGTCAGCGTGCCCAGCTTTCAACATTTAGTAAGAAGCTCTGATGGACAGAATAGAGCACTTTAACATACTCTGGAGCCCTCGCCAGCTTTTCTGAACTGCAAAAATGAGTGATTTTATTGGTGAGAATGTAGAAGCCATTAGGAAAATGGTGCCTCGATCTCTTAGGACTATAGCCTAAGCTGCATGGAGGATCTCTTAGGAGTGATTAACCCACCGAAAGTAAACACATGCGCAATGGGGCAGGGAGGAGGGAAAAGATGGTACCAGCACATTATGTTTTCATACAAACTATATTTTTAATAAAAATTAATTAATTAATTAATTAATTAAATTTTATCTTAGAATAGAAAGGAACAGAAAATGAAAAAATAAAAATAAAACTTTAGTGGGGGAGGGGAGGGAAATATCATGTGGTTTTTGTATGTAAGTATAGAAGTTGTCAATAAAAAAAAAGAAAACTTTAGGTTGGGGGCTGGAGAGATGGCTTAGCGGTTAAGGCGTTTGCCTGCAAAGCCAAAGGACCCAGGTTTGATTCCCCAGGACCCACTTAAGCCAGATGCACAAGGTGACACATGCATGTGGAGTTTATTTACAATGGCTGAAGACCCTGGTGTGCCCATTCTCTCTCTCCCTTCCTCTCTCTCTCTTTCTCAAATAAATAAAATTTAAAAAATTTAAAAAGAGGGGCTGGAGAGATGCCTTAACCACTAATCCATCTCTCTAGCCCTTTTTAAATTTTTCTTTTTAAATTTTATTTAGGTTGGGATTTCTTGTAATGACCCTGCTGAGTCAACTCAGCCTTCTTTTAGTTCCCTGAAATTGTGCAGTGGGTAGAATGCACACAGGGCAACAGGTGTTAAAACTACATATGAGATGTTGCTAATGCTATAAATAGCATTTGAAGTATGAGACATTAAAAGAAGGAAACGAGCCGGGCGTGGTGGCGCACGCCTTTAATCCCAGCACTCGGGAGGCAGAGGTAGGAGGATCGCTGAGAGTTCGAGGCCACCCTGAGACTACATAGTTAATTCCAGGTCAGCCTGGACCAGAGTGAGACCCTACCTTGCAAAACCAAAAATAAATAAATAAATAAATAAAAGAAGGAAACGGCTAAAAGAAAAAGAAATAGCATAGTGCCCTGTAATGTTAGTTAGTGAAACAAAGGAATGGCATGCTGACTTGAACTATGATATCATGTTCAGATAAGGCAGTTCTCTTATAATTACAGATTTAAAAGGCAGTGCAGCCGCGTGTGGTGGTGCACGCCTTTAATCCCAGCACTCGGGAGGCAGAGGTAGGAGGATCACCATGAGTTCGAGGCCACCCTGAGACTACATAGTGAATTCCAGGTCAGCCTGAATTAGAGTGAGACCCTACCTCGAAAAAAAAAAAAAAAGGCAATGCAAGGGCACTTACATCACCATACAATGCTCACATGCAAGGAGAAAGTCTTCGTTTTACTTTTGTGTTGTGAATAAAATGATAATCATATAATAAAAAAAGTAAACATATGCGCCTCAAAGCCCCAAGCTCTTACCCTGGCAGGTTACTGGTATTCCACTCACAGCATCTTTCTCCTTTCCCTATGGTATATTCTCATGATAACCCCTGCCTTCCGGGGCTCCAGAATTAACCCCTACATGCTAGGCAAGTACTTTGCCTCTAAGGCACATCCCTAGTCCTCTTACATAAAATTTGAATTTTGCCCATTTTTGCTTTTAGGTTCTCCCCCTCCCCGCCAGATCTGGGGATCAAACCCAGACCCTTGAATATGCTAGGCATGTGCTCTACTGGCTTCTTCTTCTTTTTTATTTCTTTTTTTGTTTGTTTTTGTTTTTTTGAGGTACGGTCTCACTCTAGCCCAGGCTGACCTGGAATTCACTATGGAGTCTCAGGGTGGCCTCGAACTCACGGCAGTCCTCCTACCTGTGCCTCCCAAGTGCTGGGATAAAAGGTGTGTGCCATCATGCCCAGCCTTGCCTTTAAACTCTTAAAAAGCTTGAACTTAGTGTTCTCACACCCAAGGCTTTTCAATGGTAACCTCGGGGCTCAAGTTGGAGCAATCTGTCTATTCTACCTGTGTCCTACATGAATGGCCTTACCATTTCCACGGCCAAGCCTCAGGACCAAACCAAACCAGCCTCTCACCTCACCAAGGTCAGGCTGAGTGTTCAAATTCACCATGTCCCCTGCCTTGAATGCTCCTGAGGGAGAAAAGGGTCGGAATGGTATTGCTAGGAGACAGGTGTTGTCTAGGCAGCTATAGGGGTGACAGATCCCAAAGTGAGTAACTTTCTTGGGTAAGTGGAGGAATTGTCCTTGGGTTTATAGGAGAAAATCTAGGCCATTGCACTTTACTACACGTCAGAAACTTCAGGAGGATCTGGCCTTTCCTTATCTCTACCCCCTTAGGGAATCCTTCCACTCCCTTCCTAGAGAATTCCAAAATTCCTGACCCCAGACTCAGCATCAGGAGTAAACTGGCTAAACCAGCTACCTATCCATGGGGCTCATTAAAACCTATAAACCTGGTTCTCCTCACATAACCACTTCTCATTAAAAAAAAAAAGAAAAAGAAAAAGAACAGATCTGAGTCTAGCCTTCTCAAACCTTCTCTTGCCTCCCGGGGCAAGAGCTCCTCTTTGCTTCCTTCTCTTATGTTCTAGGCTTAAGCCCCCCATCCCCACCCCACCCACCCCCTCCTGCCACCCTCCACTCTTCATCTCTTCTTCCTCCTAAAGCTTTAAACTAGCCGGGCGTGGTGGCGCACACCTTTAATCCCAGCAGAGGTAGGAGGATTGCCATTAGTTCGAGGCCAGCCTGAGACTACATAGTGAATTCCAGGACAGCCTGGACTAGAGCGAGACCCTACCTTGACAAAACAACAACAACAACAACAAATAAATAAATAAATAAAGCTTTAAACTATAATGAAATCTTTTTTCAAAAAAAAGATTTTATTTTTATTTATTTATTTGATACAGAGAAGGTGAGAGAGAGAGAGTGAGAATGGATGCACCAGGGCCTCTAGCTATTGCAAATGAACTCCAGATGCATTCACCACCATGTGCATCTGGCTTATGTGGGACCTGGAGAATTGAATCGGGGTCCGTAGGCTTTGCAGGCATGCACCTTAATTACTAAGCCATCTCTCCAGCCCTATAATGAAATCTTTCCGAACCTTATCCTCTGGTCTGTGGATTTCATTCTTCAAATTCACAGGACAAGGATCCGGGAACACCCCAAATTATTCGTGCATTGGCATACAAGAAATCCAGATTTCCTGCATCAGTATCTCCAAGGCTGAGCTGGCCTTCAGGCCGTTTCTCAGTGAGGTCTTCCCCAAGTGAAGTTCACAGGAATATTTTTGTGGAAAATGAAAGGAAACTCCTGTGGGCTCTGGCCTCTTACTGACCAAGAGAGGCAGGTGTGTCTGAGTTTGTTGTTTTGTTTTGGTTTTTGTTTTGTTTTAAGGCAGACTCTCTCTAGCCTAGACTGGCTTTTTCCTACCTCAGTACTGGGATTAAAGTTATAGCTTTAATTGCTATCAATTTCTTGTTACACGGAGTTAAGGGCTCTTGAAGAGCTTGTTATTAAGACTTTGTGCTAGTCTTTTTAACAATCACTGCGTAGCTTGCTTTCTAATTATAAAAAAATCACTTTCAGGGCTGGGAGATGGCTCAAGTGATAAAGTGCTTGCCACAAAAGCACGAGGACCTCAATTCAGATCCCTAGCACCCATGTAAAACTCAGGAATGGTAGTGAGCCCCTTTAATCCCAGTGCTGGGAAGGCAGAGACAAGGATCCCCAAGATTTGCTGGCTAACCAGTCTAGCTGAGCTAGTGAGCTCTAAGTTCATGTTCATCAAGGAAGCTGAAGCTTGAAGCAGAAAGTTACTCATGTAGGATTTAGGGGTTCAGGGGGAAATGCTCAGGCCTCAGGCTTGTGAACCCCAACTTTTAGGTTCTTATCCATTTTAGCAAGGAATTGAGAAAATGGACTGGGAGAAGGATAAATTATGAAGTTTATTTAGGGAGAATTGGTATCCAGGGAAGGCTATAAAGATTCAAGCCAAAAAAGAATGTCTCTTCTTGCCTGGCTGGAAAGGGAGATGGGAAATTGGAGAGATGGGGAAATCTCCTTGGGGAGAAGCCCATGGAAAGAGCGCCTGCATGCGCGTGTACACACGTACACACACACACACACACACACACACACACTCACACGGAAGATAAGACATGAGAGCCCAAGCCAAACGAGTTAGAGAAACACACACATAAACACATGGGAAGCAAAGCATAAGAGCCCAGCCAAAAGATTTAAAAGGGGGGGATGTGTGAGATCTAAGAAATTAAGATATTGCCTTTAGCTTCTGTAACCCCGCTTGCTAGCGCTCCAGCTTGACAGTAGTACTGCCATTTTTAAGCAGATAGCCATTATAGCAAAACAGACTGCCATCTGAAATAAAAAAGCCCAGGCCTGACTCAAATGAGAAACCAGCGGGCTAATGTACTGACCTTTGCTTCTTTCCCAACCCCCTCCCTCTCTCTTATTGTTCATTCCTGGGAAGTCTTAGGACATCCCGGAGATAATAAAGAATCTGTAAACAAGTGGCTGATCCTAGATAAGCAGCTCAAAATGTTCAAGCGCTTTTTGAACCAACCATTTCAAATGTTGCAATATGATGTAACTGCTGTATCCCTTCTCTATATAAACCCTTTCCCCCAAGAGTGGGGGCTCTCTCTCACACTCCCACTGCGTTGGTTTGTGTGGACAGAGTCCCAGTCTAGGCTTGGTAATAAAGAATTCCATGTAATTGCAGTCGAGCTTCTCGGTCTTGTTGTCTCACTGGGTGACTCCCAAGGACCCCAACCCACATTTGGGGGTCCTGGCACTACATTTGGGGGCTCGTCCGGGATCCCCAGTGACCCCCAACAACCCCGAGGCTCGAGGGATTCTTTCCGACCAGTCGGGTGAGTATCTGAGCGCTCTTTCTTGTTCTCTCTCTCGCTCGCTTTCTCTTTCTGTTTTTACTCTCAGTTTTGCCGGCAGGCTGCGTTTGGAACGTGGCATCTGTATCTGAATATTTCTGAACAGGTCATGCGCCTTGGTGGACGCACTGTAAAGGCAGACCTGGAGGAGGCACGAGACGTCCTGCCCCCTCATCTGAGTGGGGGCCCTGTCCCGGAGGACAGAGCTAACCTGCTGGGGAGACCAGCTCCCATCTGTACCGTGTTCGGTATTTTTGAGCCCAAGTTGGACTTGGACTCGTCTGGCCGTCACGAATCTGTATCTGTATCTGACTCTGAAACACGCGAAGCTATTTTTTGGGCCCTTTGTGTTGCTTTATACTTGTGTGTGTGTCTGTGTAGCTGTCGCCCTAATCCTACGGACGCTTTCCCCTTGACTTAATAACATGGGACAGATTCCTTCCTCTTCTCTGGAACTCTGTTTAGCCCACTGAAAGGACATCAAGGACATGGAAAAAAAAAACGGGGTGTCTGTTAACAAGGACAAATGGATTACTTTCTGCTCCCCTGAGTGGCCTACCTTTAATGTGGGATGGCCACCAGAGGGGACATTTCATTTAAATGTTATATTGGAGGTTGAAAAAATTGTTTTTCATCCTAGGAGCGGACACCCAGATTTAGTTGAGGAGCCTCTTCATTGGATGAGAGCTTTTCTCCCCCTCTTCACTCCCTTCTTCACAGGTGCTGACAGCCAGAGGCATCAGGCCCACCACTGAAGCCTCAGCACCAATTCTTGTGGGAGGCGATGAAGAGGCCGACATCTTTCCTCCCCTACATACCTCCTCTAAACCCCAACCCTTCCCAACCCGGGGGCACTCAAGCCCCACTAACCCACCTCTTAATCCGGAGGGGCCAGCACAAGCTACACGGAGCCGGAGGGCAGCCACACCTCAAGCCCCCAAGCAGTCAGTAGCTTTGCCACTCCGCCCTGCTGGACCCATTGACGCGGAAGGAAAGCAGCCTTTCCATTATTGGCCCTTCGCTACTAGCGACTTGTACAACTGGCGTTCTCAGAATGCCCCCTTCTCTGAGAACCCAAGGGGATTAATTAACCTGTTAGAAACTGTTCTCTTTACACACCAGCCCACCTGGGATGATTGCCAGCAACTCTTGCAGGTCCAGTTTACTACTGAGGAACGAAACAGGATCACTGAGAATGCTCGGAAACTGGTCCCAGGGCCCACGGGAGACCCCACCACTGACCCAGCCATAATAAATGGCAGTTTCCCAACTACCCGCCCCACCTGGGATTACAACATGGCACAAGGTAAGGAGAGACTCCTGGTCTATCGCCGGACTCTGTTAGCGGGTCTCAAAGCAGCAGCAAGAAAGCCTGCCAATATGTCCAAGGTATATGATATTAGACAGGGACCTGATGAGAGTCCAGCCGCCTACTTAGAAAGACTTCAGGAAGCCTTCCGCAGGTACACTCCATACGGAACCTGAGTCAGAAGAGGCAGCCACTACTGTCATGTTTGCCTTTATTAATCAGGCTGCCCCCGACATTAAGAAAAAGTTACAGTCACTAGAGAGACTAGGAGAAAGAAACATTAGGGACTTAGTGGCAGTGGCGGAAAAGGTCTTTGACAAAAGGAAAAGCACAGAGGAAAAAAAATCAAACAAAAAAAAAGACAGGAAAAAAAATTTAACCAAGGTTTTAGAATTACAGCAGACTAAGCACCACCAAGAACTCAAGGAAATTTTAATGGCTACGGGGAACCGTACTGCTGGAGACACTCGGAGGGAAAACAACACCAGAACAAGATCTAAGGTAGGGAAAAATCAATGTGTTTACTGTAAAGAAGAAGGACATTGGGTCCGAAACTGCCCCCAAAAGAAACAGCGGGCCAATATCCTGGCGGCCACTCAGGAAGATAGTGACTGAGGGAGACGGGGCTCAGCCCCCCTCCCTGAGCCCAGGGTAACCCTTGAAGTAGAGGGGAAAAAGATAACCTTTATGGCCGACTCCGGTGCTGAAAATTCTGTATTATTACAAGCGGAGGGACCCATGACTAAGAAAACTACCTGGGTCCAAGGGGCAACGGGTATCAAACCTTATCAATGGACGACACAAAGGACTGTTAACCTAGGCAACCACCAAGTAACCCATTCCTTCCTGGTCATACCGGAGTGTCCATACCCACTACTGGGACGTGACTTATTGTCCAAAATGAAAGCTCAAATTTCATTTTTGGAACAAGGGGTACAAGTCTCGATGATGGGAGACCCCCCAATACAGATTCTGATGACCTCTAATCTGACAGAGGAATATAGACTCTTTCAAAAGTGCGCCAAAGACACGGAGCCCCAGGGCTCTTCCTGGCTGACTGACTTCCCATGAGCATGGGCGGAGACTGGCGGGATGGGATGGGCACAACATAGGCTCCCCATTCCAGTAAAACTAAAGCCAGGAAGCACACCAGTCAGGGTTTGCCAGTACCCCATGCCTTTAGAAGCTAAATTAGGAATCACTCCCCATATCAGGCAACTTCTGCAATCAGGGATCCTAAAGCCAGTACAATCAGCCTGGAACACTCCCCTCCTGCCGGTAAAAAAGCCTAACTCAAATGACTATCGCCCAGTACAGGATCTGAGGGAGATAAACAAAAGAACAATGGATATCCACCCAACGGGATCAATGGCCAGCTTACTTGTACTCGATTGCCCCAGGGATTTAAAAATTCTCCTACCATTTTTGATAAAGCCCTACACGAGGACTTATCAGACTTTCGAATGCGTAACCCAGGACTGACTTTGTTGCGGTATGTAGATGATCTTTTAATAGGAGCTACCAGCCATGAGGCATGCCTGACGGGAACCAGAGACCTCCTGCAGACGCTGAGTGACCTGGGATATCGGGCATCTGCCAAAAAAGCCCAGATTTGTAAACAACAGATCCCAACGCCGACCTCAGCCAGACAGGTCAGAGAATTCCTGGGCACAGCAGGATCTGTGGATCCCCGGATTCGCGGAACTGGAAAAACCTATATATGAAGCCACCAAGGAGAACCAGCCCTTCCAATGGACAGATCATCACCAGCGAGCCTTTGAGGACCTAAAGGTACGCCTTCTAGAAGCCCCTGCCTTAAGCCTCCCTGATGTGACTAAGCCATTCATGCTTTTTATAGATGAACATAATGGAATAGTAAAGGGAGTCCTCACCCAAAGTCTAGGACCCTGGTGGCGCCCAGTTGCCTACCTGTCAAAGAAGTTGGACACTGTTGCGGCAGGTTGGCCCCCATGTCTGAGAATTATAGCCGCCACGGCCCTTTTAGTCAAGGATGCAGATAAGCCGACTTTGGGACAAAACCTAACGGTCACAGCCCCGCATGCCATTGAGGGAGTGCTGAAACCACCACCTGACCATTGGCTCAGCAATGCTCGCATGGTCCACTATCAGACCCTGCTCTTAAATCCCGCTAGGATTACTTTCCAGACTCCCACAGCCCTGAATCCTGCCACTCTGTTACCTGATCCGGACTTGGACGCCCCTCTTCACGACTGCACTGAGATACTGGCCCACGTGTACAATGTAAGGCCTGATCTCAAAGACACCCCCCTCAAAGATGCTGAGGTAACCTGGTTCACCGATGGCAGCAGCTTTATCCAGGATGGACACAGGTACGCGGGGGCAACAGTCACCACGGGAACCGAAGTCATATGGGGGGAGCCCCTTCCAGTGGAAACCTCAGCCCAAAGAGCAGAACTTATTGCCCTCACTAAGGCTCTACAATTAGGGGCTAACAAGAGACTGAACATATACACGGACAGCCGATATGCATTTGCCACGGCACATGTCCATGGAGCAATATACAGAGAAAGAGGACTTTTAACTGCTGAAGGAAAGACTATTAAAAACAAACAGGAGATTCTGGACCTGCTCCAAGCCCTCTGGGGGTCCCACTCGGGTAGCTATCATTCACTGCCATGGACACCAGAAAGGGGACGGACTAATTCCCTGGGGAAACAACTTGACTGATCAGACAGCCAAACAGGTGGCCCTTACAACCAAGATAGCCCCTGTCCTGGTAGACCCCGGAGGCAGAAAACTTCCAGACATTCCAAACTACACCTCAGAGGATTTGACATCGATTAGTCAATTAAAAAGAACTCAAAAGTCTGATGAATGGTAAAAAAAAAAAAAAAAAAAAACCGAGGATGGCCGTTTGATTTTGCCTCAAAGACTAGGACAAAAAAATTCTAAAGAAGGTCCATCGCTCCACTCATTTGGGAATTAAGCGGATGCAGGAGTTACTGAGGAACTCCCATTTGAAAATACGGAGCGCTAGCCAAATTATTGAACAAATTGTGTCTAATTGCCAGTCTTGTTGTATGACTAATGCTACTGCTCTTCCCTCCAATCCAGAAACTAGGCTAAGAGGAACTAGACCAGGGGCCTACTGGGAATTAGACTTTACTGAAATTAAAACTGGAAAATCAGGATACAAATATCTTTTAGTATTTATAGATACATTCTCTGGATGGGTAGAAGCCTTCCCCACTAAGACTGAAACTGCACAAGTTGTTGCTAAGAAGATACTAAAAGAAATACTGCCCAGGTATGGTTTCCCAGTCTCTTTAGGTTCAGACAACGGACCAGCCTTCATATCTCAGGTAAGTCAGGAGTAGCCACTGCACTGGGGCCAATTGAAAATTGCATTGTGCTTATCGCCCTCAGAGTTCAGGACAGGTAGAAAAAAATAAATAAAACTTTAAAAGAGACCTTAATTAAATTAGCTTTAGAGACCGGCGCTGACTGGGTGACTCTCCTCCCCTTTGCTCTGTTCCGGTGCGAAATTCTCCCTATCATATGTGCCTAACTCCCTTTGAAATAATATTTAAAGTGCCCCCTCCTATTATCCCGAGCCTCCAGACTGATCTCCTAGCACGGATGGATGACCAAGACCTAGTGCGCTCCCTGAAGTGCTTACAACTTACCCACAAAAAGGTCTGGCCCCACCTGAGAGCTGTTTATGAGACTGTTGTTCCTCCAAAACCCCACAGGTTTCAACCAGGGATAAAGTGCTTGTCAAAAGGTACCAACGGAAGTCCCTGGAACACAGATGAAAGGGCCCCTACATCGTACTGATGACAACCCCAACAGCCATAAAAGTAAATGACATCACGTCATGGATCCATTGGGCCCACATGACGGCGGTCCCCTGGAAAACCGAAGACACCTGGACAAGTCACCCTGACCCAGAGGACCCACTCAAGCTTCGTCTCCACCGAGATGTTACATCTCAAACTCCAGCCCCTGGATGCTCCTGATGGTTTTCGTGGCTGGTTTGAGTCTTTGTTTAACCACTCTCCTTGGTTTACTACTTTAATATCTGCCTTAATAGGACCTGTAGTTATTTCTTAGTAATACTCACCATAGGGCCCTGCATACTTAATAGGCTTGTCAGTTTTGTCAAAGATCGTATCAATTCAGTCCAAATGATGGTTCTCAGGGCTCAATACCATACTGTTGCTGTTCATGAGCCTGACAACATATAAGGAACCAAGATTGGCTCCTCAAGTAACAGAAAGAGGGGGGAATGTGAGATCTAAGAAATTAAGATATTGCCTTTAGCTTCTGTAACCCCGCTTGCTAGCGCTCCAGCTTGACAGTAGTACTGCCATTTTTAAGCAGATAGCCATTATAGCAAAACAGACTGCCATCTGAAATAAAAAAGCCCAGGCCTGACTCAAATGAGAAACCAGCGGGCTAATGTACTGACCTTTGCTTCTTTCCCAACCCCCTCCCTCTCTCTTATTGTTCATTCCTGGGAAGTCTTAGGACATCCCGGAGATAATAAAGAATCTGTAAACAAGTGGCTGATCCTAGATAAGCAGCTCAAAATGTTCCCGCGCGCGCGCTTTTTGAACCAACCATTTCAAATGTTGCAATATGATGTAACTGCTGTATCCCTTCTCTATATAAACCCTTTCCCCCAAGAGTGGGGGCTCTCTCTCACACTCCCACTGCGTTGGTTTGTGTGGACAGAGTCCCAGTCTAGGCTTGGTAATAAAGAATTCCATGTAATTGCAGTCGAGCTTCTCGGTCTTGTTGTCTCACTGGGTGACTCCCAAGGACCCCAACCCACATTTGGGGGTCCTGGCACTACAGATGGATAGATGGCTCAGCAGTTAAAGGCACTTGCTTGTAAAGCCTGATGACCAGGTTCAGTCCCCCAGTACCCAAGTAAAGCCAGATGCACAAATTGGCACATGTGTATGGAGTTCCTTTGTAGTGGTAGGAGGTCTTGGCACATCCAGACTCCTCTCTCTCTGTCTCTCTCTCTGCCTCTTTCTCTCAAATAAATAAATACTTACACAAATAAATAAAATATTTTTTAAAGATTTTTTTGTTTTTGTTTTTTTGATTTTTCGAGGTAGGGTCTCACTTTAGTTCAGGCTGACCTGGAATTCACTATGTAGTCTCAGGGTGGCCTTGAACTCACTGGCAATTCTCCTACCTCTGCCTCCCGAGTGCTGGGATTAAAGGCGTGCATCCACGCCCAGCTTATTTTTTAAAAGATTTGAAAGAAAGCTGGGTGTGGTGGCGCACGCCTTTAATCCCAGCATTCAGGAGGCAGAGGTATGAGGACTGCCGTGAGTTCAAGGCCACCCTGAGGCTACATAATGAATTCCAGGTCAGTCTGGACTCATGTGAGACCCTACCTTGAAAAAACAAAAAGAAAAAAATTTGAAAGAAACATCTGCACACACATGTGGGAAGCAAAGCATCAGCCCTTCACCTTCACATAGGAAAAAGATAAGCGATTGGACAGTAAATGGCCCAGGGCTTGGGGAAAATCATACATGTAACAAAATGAGAAAGCATCTGGAAACAAAATACATGTAAGAAGGGCTGGAGAGATTGCTCAGTGATTAACGTGCTTGCTTGCAATTCCCCAGTATCCACGTAAAGCCAGCTGCGCAAGGTGGTGCATGCACCTGAAGTTCGTTTGCAGGGGCTAGAGGCCCTGGTGTGCCCATTCTCTCCCTCCCCCCCCCATAAATAAGTAAATGAATGAATAAATAAGAAGCAAGCAAATACACAGACTAATAAGAGCCCCCCTCTTCCAAGACAGGTAGGGAAAGGGGAAATGGATTTATACATTGGTCTTCAGTCAAAGACCACAGGATAAGATGGGAGAGATAGCTTATACACACACGGCAGGTCTCTTTATGTGGGTCAAACATCCAGTTAGGATGGACCTTGTCACCAGACTCAGATGTATCAGGGAGAGAGAGACCTGACTGGTTCGCCTACTCAGCGGCTGATTCAGGAGGAGCCAGCCCATCTAGGTGTGCTAGCTGAGGAAGCTCTGTTGCTGACAAATTGCTTTTAGCCATCTTGAATGAAACTGGACTAGATGTGGGTTTCAGACGTGCCAGGCCAGGCCAGGTGGCATCTCTTTGGGCCTCTGTCCCTGTCTGACTGCCTGTAAAAAGCTATCTTGAGCCGGGTGTGGAGGTGCACTCCTTTAATCCCAGCACTCAGGAGGCAGAGGTAGGAGGATCGCCGAGAGTTCGAGGCCACCCTGAGACTACATAGTTAATTCCAGGTCAGCCTGGACCAGAGTGAGACCCTACCTCGAAAAAACAAACAAAAAAAAGCTATCTTGCTCCTGTTTATCCTTCATTACTTTGAACTGCCAGGTCTGATCTCCAGGTGTTTCTGGACAGTCCATAAGCTATCTATCATCCTTTCAACAAACTGATAAACTTCCTTGTTCCCTTCCCCATCCTGTCCAAATGGGCATGGTGGTACACACCTGTAATCCCTACACTTGGAAGGTGGAAGCAGGAGGATGAGGAATCAAGGTTATCCTCGGCTACATAGCCAGTTTGAAGCCAGCCTGTATGACATGAACCCTCCTCTCAAAAATAATTTGCCAAGCCCAGGTGTAGTGGTGCGCGCCTTTCATCCCAGCACTCAGGAGGCAAAGGTAGGAGGGTTGCTGTGAGTTCAAGGCCACCCTGAAAATACATAGCGAATTCCAGGTCAGCCTGGGCTAGAGTGAGACCCTACCTTGAAAAAAAAAATTGCCAATTTTTCAGGAACTCGGGTGCTGGGGATCTAGCTCAGTTGGTAGAGTGCTTACCTTGTATGAAGCCCTTGGGTTTGACCCCCCCCCACCCAAGTATATCATAAATTGGGCATGGCGGTGCATGCCTGTACTCTAAGCACTCAGAGATGAAAACAGGAGTATCTGAAGAAGTTCAAGGTCATCCCCTACTACATGAGTATAGTTGTGTGACTCAGCCTGTGGAAAGTGGGAGTACAAGTGCACCATTTCCAGATGTGCCCGCAGACAGTGTGTTACTTCTTCCTAACAGCTCCCCCTCCTAAATCCAAGCCCACCCAAAACCACAGCCTGATTTGGAACAAAAGCAACGTTAGCAAATAAGGATCTTGAGTTGCGATCTCCCATTAGGATGGAGCATTGTGTTAGTCATCTTTCTATCACTACAGCAAAATGCTTGAGATAATTAACTTATAAAGAGAAGAGGAAGCCAGATATGGTGGCTCATGCCTGTAGTCACAACACTTGGACCCTGAGGCAGGAGGATTGCCATGAGTTTGAAGCCATCGTGGGCTATAGAGTGAGACTCTGCCCCCCACACAGACTCAAATAAAATTTAAAAACAAATAAAGAGGGATGGAGAGATGACTCATTGGCTAAGACATTTGCCTGCAAAGCCTAACAACCTGAATTCAATTCTCCAGTATCCATATAAAGCCAGGTGCACAGGGGCTCATGCATTTGGAGTTTGTTTGCAGCAGCTAGAAGCCCTGGCTTGCCCATTCTCTATCTCTCTGTCTTTCTTTTCTCTATTTCTCTGTGCTTGCAAGTAAATAAATAAAATATTTTTTAATTAAAAAGTAAATAAAGAGGCTTGTTTTGGTTCATGGTTGGCGGTTTCAGTCCGTCAGACTGTGGTAGTTTGAATATATGTCCCCCAATATATTCAGTATTTTATTATAGTTTGCATCTGCAATCACCTTGCTAGAGGCAATGTCACTGGGGGCTGGTCTTAAGGTGTGGTGATGGTTTGAGATTCCATTGTAAAGATATGCAAAGTGTGCCTAGCAGGAGTTCCTGTAAGTGTGCTGTGTGACTCTTTGGCTGTAGTTTTGCTCTGTGTGCTGTGTGCCTGGTTGGTTTTTCTCTCTTGCTTGGATCTGTGGAAGCAGGCCGCTTCTTCTGCCATTATGGAACTTCCCCTGGATCTGTAAGCTTCAATAAATAGTATCCCTTCCTCCATAACTGTGCCTGGTCTGGAAGTTCATCTCAGCGAACCTGAAGCTGTCTGCTACACAGACACATTGTTTTTAGGTCTCTGATGGGAGGTGCAGATGGCAATGGTGGGGAGTATGTTGTAGAGAGAGATGTTCAACTCAGTCAAGAAGCAAAACAGGACAAGGAAGGGACTGAGGTGCCACAGTCCCCTTAAAGGACACATCCTTAATGACCTAAAGACCTCTCACTTGGCTCCACCTTCTAAGGTTCCACCATGTTCTAATAGTACCACCTTAGGAACCAAGTCTTGACACTTGGGTTTTTCAGGGACCGTCAACATTCCAAACTATAGCAGCCCTAGATCCAACAGCAAGCATGCCCACCAAAGACACCAAAGGAGAACACAGAGGCAGGGGCCTAGGACTGCCAATGACAGCTAACAGGCAAGGGACAGCATTCAGCCCAGAGACTGTGGAAGGAGTCACTTCTGCTGATCCCTTGGTTTGGGATGTTTGGCCTCCATAATTGTGAGACAACAAATTGCCATTGTTTTAAGCCATCAAGAAGTGATCATCAAAGCCGGGCGTGGTGGCTCACGCCTTTAATCCCAGCACTCGGGAGGCAGAGGTAGGAGGATTGCCATGAGTTCGAGGCCACCCTGAGACTACATAGTGAATCCCAGGTCAGCCTGAACTAGAGTGAGACCCTACCTCGAAAAAAAAAAAAAAAAAAAAAAAAAAAAGAAGTGATCATCATCAGGCTTGGTGGCGCACACGCCTTTAATCCCAGCACTCGAGGAGCAGAGGTAGGAGGATCGCCATGAGTTTGAGGCCAGCCTGATACTACATAGTGAATTCCAGGTCAGCCTGGGAGAGTGAGACCCTACCTCAAGAAGAAGAAGAAGAAGTGGTCATCTGTCATGGCAACCCTAGGAACCGCTAGAGCCCTAGGACATTGCTATGCCCAATACATACATAGGCTGGCTGGGATGATGTTGGAAGCTTAGTGCTGAAACTAGATAACACACCTGGATTTCTCTCTCTCTCTCTCTTTTTTCCTGTTAGATATTTATTTATTTATTTATTTATTTATTTATTTATTTATTTGAGAGAGAGAGATACAGAAATAGGCAGGTAGAGAGACAGAATGGGCACACCAGGGCCTCCAGCCACTGTAAACAAACACCAGATGCATGCTCCCCCTTGTACATCTGGCTTACGTGGGTCCTGGAGAATCAAGCCTCAAACCAGGGTCCTTAGGCTTCACAGACAAGTGTTTAACCACTAAGCCATCTCTCCAGTCCCTTCTCTTAGATTTTTGAGGTAGAGTCTCACTCTAGCCCAGACTGACCTGGAATTCACTATGTAGTCTCAGACTCAGGGTGGCCTCAAACTCAAACAGCAATCCTCCGACCTCTGGCTCCTGAATACTGGGATTAAAGGTGTGCACCACCAAACCTGGCTTTCACACCTGGATTTCTGATCTGAGTCTCCACAAAGCAGAAGCAGTGCTAACTGTAGAAAGCAAAAAACAAAGGAAGAAGAAGAAAATCTGTTTTCTAGATTGATCTGTTATAGCGGCCAAAGTTATCATAAAGTCTTGTGGAATTTATTGTTCTAGTCTATGCACCAAAAATAAAAGTAAAAATAAATTTAAAAACATCTTGTGCAACAAAAATACAATCAATTGTCAGAACTGGGAACTTGAGACTCTGATACCCCCATACCACAGACCCAGCTCAAAACAAAACTGGGCCATACCTGCACTCAGCCATCTCTTAATTAAATCCCCAGTGGTCTGTCCTTCCTGCTCATCCAAAACCTGCCAGTTTGTGCCAGTTGAGGACAGCACAGGGAAGGCATGGAGGGAAGCTGGGAAGACATGAGACTCCAGGGTAAGTTCTAGGAACTACTAGCCCTGGCTAGAGAAGCACAGTATGTTACAAGGTGTGACCTGGTGCGAGCTATGTTGCAGGCTCAGGGAGGGGAGAAGCAGGCTGGAAAGCCGGGGTAGGGGCAGGCTTTTCTGAGAAAAGAAGTAGAAAAAAATACAGCCAAGGAGAAGGCATGGAGCTCAGGTTTCTAAGCTGTAAGATGGGCTCTCTTCACCTCCACACCTACCAAGGAGGAGCACAGCAAAAGTAGCTCTTTTTTTAAAAAAAAGGTATTTTTAAATTTTATTTATTTATTTTTAATTTATTGATTGATTTACTTGAGAGAGCGAGAAAGAGAAAGAGACAGACACAGAGAGAGAATGGGCACACCAGGGCCTCCAGCCACTGCAAATGAACTCCAGACGCATGTGCCACCTTGTGCATCTGGCTTACATAGGTCCTGGGGAGTCGAACTGAGGTCCTTTGGCTTTGCAGGCAAACGCCTTAACTGATAAGCCATCTCTCCAGTCATACAATTTATTTATATGCATTTATGAGAGAGAGAGAAGCAGATGGCAGATAAAGAATAGGCACACCAGGGCCTCTAGCCCCTGCAAACAAACTCCAGGCTCATGTGTCACCTTGTGCATGGTAGCTTGTGTGGGTCCTGGGGAATGGAACCTGGGTCCTTTGGCTTTGTAGGCAAGTGCCTTAACTGTTAAGCCGTCTCTCCAGCCCCAAAGGAGCTCTTCTGAAGGTGGCTTGGTCACCCCCTGGGAAGACACCGAAGTCTTTCCAGGTCGGTGCTGAGCTGCTGGAAGGCAGGAGTGTGCTGGGTGGGACAGATGCCCCTGGCACCTGTAGTGCATGAGAAGCAGTGGCATAGAAAGAAGCGGGAACAGGAAAGTGCAGATTTCAGGGCACTAACTGCAAGCAGCGCTTTCTCCCCCAGAGCAAGACGAAACAAATATTCGTAAGTGAGTGAGTGCAAAATTTAATATTAACAAGTCTTCATGTGACATATTTCAGCTTCTGTCTCTTCCACTCCCTTCCCAAACCTCCAGGTTTAAAAAAAAAAAAAAAAAAAAAAAAGGCTACTTTAACCACACCAAAATGTCACAGCATTCTCAGTGTGCCTGTCATGCGCACAGACGCAGGGGTTTGGACAAGACCTCCAGCTTACCCCTGGCAGCTAGCTCTGCCTGTCAGCCAATGTGGAGGTTACAGCCAGCAAGATTCCCTGAGGATCCGGTCAGCAATTTTATTCCCTTCTCTCCTGTGGCCTGATGAACAAACCTGTGGTTCTTTTTTTTCTGGGTTTTTGAGGGTCTCACTCTAGCCCAGGCTTACCTTTAATTCACTATGTAGTCTCAGGGTGGCCTCGAATTTATGGTGATCCTCCTACCTCCGCCTCCCAAGTGCTGGGATTAAAGGCGTGCGCCACCACAGGGTGTGTGGTTCTTTGTTTTGGTATCCTTAGCAAACTTTGACTCCTCCAGGCTGATTCCAGGATAGGCCTTTCCCCTTTGCTGCCCTAAAATGGGCGTTCCCAACAAACAACATTCGTAACAGACAGCAGGGAAGGGGATTTCTAGACAAGAAAAGTAACTCGGCCGGGCGTGGTGGTAGGAGGATTGCCGTGACTTCAAGGCCACCCTGAGAACTACATAGTGAATTCCAGGTCAGCCTGAGCTAGAGTGAGACCCCTACCTCAAAAAACCAAAAAAAAAAAAAAAAAAAAAAAAAAAAAAGAAAAATAACTTGTTGACAGGATGTTGTTTTGGGGGTAGGGGAGGTGGGTGTTAAGATGACAGTGCAGGATTGGGAAGATAGCAGTCAGTAAAAACCTCGCCTTGCAAGCATGAGGATTTGGGTGTATCCCCAGTATATATGAAAAATGCTGAGTGTGGTGGCATGTGCTTGTAACCCTAGCATCCTGGAGGAGGAGACAGGAGGATCCTTGGAGCTTGCTCGCCAGCCAGTCTAGCCTACCTGGTAAGTTCCAGGCCAGTGTCCTGTCTCCAAAACAAAAAGAGCTGGAGAGGTAGCGTAGCAGTTAAGGCATGTCTGTGAAGCCAAAGGACCCAGGTTCAATTCCCCAGGACCCACGTAAGCCAGATGCACAAGGTGGCTCATGCATCTGGAGTTTGTTTACAGTGGCTGAAGGCCCTGGTGTGCCCATTGTGTCTCTGTACATCTGCCTCTTTCGCTCTCTGAGATAAATAAAAATAAGTAAATAAAATTTTTTTAAATCTTTTTTTAGGACTCAGGAAATGGCTTAGCGGTTAAGGCACTTGCTTGAAAAGCCAAAGGACCCTGGTTCGATTCCCCAGGACCCACATAAGCCAGACGCACAAGGTGGCGCATGCATCTAGAGTTCATTTGCAGTGGCTGGAGGCCCTGGTGTGCCCATTGTCTCTTTCTATCTGCCTCTTCCTCTCTCTCTCTCAAATAAATAAATAAAACATTAAAAAAACTTTTTTAAAAAGAGAGAGAAAGAAAGAGGAAGGAAGGAAGGAAGAAAGGAAGGGAGGGAGGGAGGGAGGGAGGGAGGGAGGGAGGGAAGGACAGAGGGAGGGAGGGAGGGAGGGAGGGAGGAAGGGAGGGAGGGAGGGGGGAGGGAGGGAGGGAGGGAGGAAGGAAGGAAGGAAGGAAGGAAGGAAGGAAGGAAGGAAGGAAGATAGATGAGTGCTACCTAAAGAATGACACCCAAGGTTGTCCTCTGGCCTCCACGTGCACAAGCACATATATGCACATGCACTGTACACATCCACACACCTGCACACAAACATGCACACCCATACACACATGCACCACACTTGTACACACACACACACACACACGATAATATAAAGTAGTAACTAACAATTAATTAAGGATTTTTTTGAGACAAAACTTCACTTTGTAGTTCAAGCTGGTCTTGAATTTACTATGTAGCCCAGGTTGGCTCCAACTTCAGATCCTCATGCCTCCTAATCTTCAATGCTGTGATTACACTACCATACTCAGTCTTAATTTTGTTGTTTTTGTTTGTTTGGTTGGTTTTTCAGGGTAGGATCTTGCTCTAGCCCAGGCTGATCTGGAATTCACTATGTAGTCTCAGGTTGGACTCGAACTCATAGCAACCCTCCTATTTCCGCCTCCCAAGTGTTGGGATTAAAGGCGTGCACCAGCATGCCTGGCTCACACTTAGTTTAATAATGAATTAACGTTTAATGAGTAAGCACGTCTTATTTTGAGATAATTCAGATGCAGCAAACCCATCCATCTTTTAAACAGATTTGTTTGGGTAAATATTAATATTGTGTCCATTTTTAAAATTATATTTTTATTTATTTATCTATTTTAGAGAGAGAAAGAGGCAGAGAAAGAAAGAGAGAGAGAAAGAAAGAATGGGTGCACCAGGGCCTCCAGCCACTGCAAATGAACTCCAGATGCATGTGCTCCCTGTGCATCTGGCTTATGTGGGTACTGGAGAATCAAACCGGGATCCTTTGGCTTTGCAGGCAAATGCCTTAACCGCTAAGCCATCTCTCCAACCCTTATGTCCATTTTATAACTGAGAAAAATGTGGCTCAGGGAAGTTAAACAATATGTGTGAGACTAGATAAGTGAAAACTCTGGCTTGAACTCAAGAGCACAGTGGTCCACTTTTTAAAAAAATTTTTCATTTATTTATTTGAGAGAGAGAGAAGAGAGAATGAGTATGGGCATACCAGGGTCTCCTGCCACTACAAATGAACTCCAGACACATGTGCCATGTGTATCTGATCTGGCCGTTTCTGGGTACTAGGGGATTAAACCCAGGCCAGCCCGCTTTGCAAGCAAGTGCCTTTAACTACTGAGCCATCTCTCCAGCCCCACAGTGGTTTATTTTGAACTTTCAGAGCAGTAGAGTTTAGAACTGGGGCTTCATAGCTCTCCTTGATCTTCCCTTGGAGGTTTAGTCTGGGCCAGCCTTCAGCCAGACCTGAAGCCACTGTTGCCTGCAAACCCTCACCCAAGATGTGGAAACTAAGGTCCAGTACTAAACCAGCAAACCAGATTAATCAAGGCCAAGTTCATGTTCTAGTTCTCTCCCACAGCTTGTAGCTCCAGCCTTAGTAGCCCTGAGCATCAGACGGTCAGGGATTCAGCTGTCTGCCTCACCCTGGATTCATTAAAATCAAATACTACCTAGGTCACTCGAAAAGCCATGCCTGTAACAAGCTTCCATTAGAACTTCATCTTTAAAGGAAAAAAAAGATTTATTTTTATTTATTTATTAGAATCAAAGAGAGGAAGAGAGAGAGGTGAGAGAGAGAAAGAGTGAGAATGGGCATGCCAGGGCCTCCAGCCACTGCAAACGAACTCCAGATGCATGCGCCAATATGTGCATCTTGCTTATGTGGGACCTGGAGGATCAAACCTGGGTCCTCAGGCTTCTCAGGCATGTGCCTTAACCACTAAGCCATCTCTCCAGCCCCAAGGACTTCATCTTTTTGCCCCAAAAGGCAAAAACCCTGTGATGGTTAATCTCAGCTGTCAATTTGACAGGATTTAAAATCTCCATGGAAGCCGGGCGTGGTGGCACATGCCTTTAATCCCAGCACTTGGGAGGCAGAGGTAGGAGGATCACCGGATCACCATGAGTTTTCAAGGCCACCCTGAGACTACATAGTGAATTCCAGGTCAGCCTGAGCTAGAGTGAGACCTTACCTCTAAAAAAAAAAAAAAAAAAAAAAAAAACAAAACAAAAATCTCCATGGAAACAAATCTCTGGGTTTATCTGTGAGGGATTTTTTTTTTTTAGATTAGGTAATTTGCAGCAGGAAGACCTACTTACTGTACATGTGAGTCCCACATTCCATGGGCTGGGAATGGACTCCATAATGGAGGCTGGACGACATAAAAGGAGAGCGCTGACAGGGCGTGAACATTCCTGGCCATGGATGCAATGTGACCAGCTGCTACATGTTCCTGCCACCACTGCGATGCCGTCGCCACCACTGCGATGGTGATGGACTGTATCCTGAAACGGTAAGCCAAAAGCCAAAATAGACCTTTTGAGTTGCCTTTGTCAGGAATTTTGTTACAGTGCAGTGACTACAGTAACTGATACAGACCTCCAATTAGGTAGGTCAGCCTTATGCCCAGAGAGGATCCCGTGGCTGTTGAAGAGCAACCATCCTTATTTTCATAAGCACTTCCTGTGGTGCTCACAGGCGCTTTAAATTTGTCATCTTCACATTCCATTCTACCTTGCCCGAAGTTACATAGCCAGTAAGTGGTGGAATTAGGATTTGAAACCCAAGAGATCAGAGTTTAGGCTTTCAACCACCATACTTTTGGGCTGGAGGGATGGTTTAGTGGTTAAGGCTTTTGCCTGCAAAGCCAAAGGATCCAGGTTCGATTCCCTGGGACCCATGTAAGCCAGATGCACAAGGGGGCGCATGTGTCTGGAGTTCGCTTGCAGTAGCTAGAAGTCTCAGCCTGCCCATTCTCTCTGTCTCTCTCTCCCTTTTTCTTTGTCAAATAAATGAATGTAAATAAAATAAAGTAACTTTTTAAAAATTTATTTATTAGAGCAGGGTATGGTGGTGCACGCCTTTGATCCCAGCACTCAGGAGGCTGAGGTAGGAAGATTCACTGTGAGTTCGAGGCCACCCTGAGACTACATAGTAAATTCCAGGTCAGCCTGACTAGAGTGAGACCCTACCTCTTTTTTTTTTTTGTCTGTTTGTTTTTGTTTTTTTTTAAGATAGGGTCTCGCTCTCGCCCAGGCTGACCTGGAATTCACTCTGTATTCTTTGGGTGGCCTCGAATTCATGGCGATCCTCCTACCTCTGCCTCCCGAGTGCTGGGATTAAAGGCGTGCGCCACCATGCCTGGCTAGAGACCCTACCTTGAAAAACAAGAAACAAACAAAACGGGCTGAGAGATGGCTTAGTGGTTAAACGCTTGCCTGTGAATCCTAAGGATCCCAGTTCGAGGCTCAATTCTCCAGGACCCCGTAAGCCAGATGCTGCACATGCATCTGGAGTTTGCAGTGGCTAGAGGCCCTGGCGTGCCCATTCTCTCTCTTTCTCTCTACCTGCCTATTAGAGACCCTCTCTCAAATTAATAAAAATAAAATATTTAAAAAAAATATTAATTATTAGAGAGAGAGAGAAAGAATATAGGCAAGCAGGGCCTCTAGCCACTGCAAATGAACTCCTGACGCATGTGCCAACATGTGCATGTGGGTCCTGGGGAAACAAACTCAGGTCCTTGGGCTTTGAGGGTTAGCATCTTACCCGCTGAGCTATCTTTCCAGCCCAGTTCTTCCCAAATACGCAAATATAAGATACCTATTGTCTTGAGAGAAGGGATTTTTTTTTTGCATGTGTTTGTGTATATAGTGGGTGTGTGCATGCCTGTATCATGTTTGTGTGCATGCACATGCATGTAGAGGCCAGAGGGTGACACTGGAAATACCTTCCTCAATTGCTCTCCACCTTAGTTTTGAGACAAGGTTTCCCACTGATCCTGGAGTTCACTAATTCTGCTAACAAAGCTAGCCAGCAGATGGGGATCCTTCTGTCTCCCTGTTGTGCTTATGTTCTCATTGCTGACACAGAACCGACCAAAGGCAGCTGATGGGAGGAGAGGGTTTATTTTGGCTTGCGGTCTCGAGGGGAAGCTCCGTGATGGCAGGAGAAAGCATGCTGTGAGAGGAAGCTGGACAGCACTTCTGCCACGGCAGGTGAAAAACAGCAGCAGGAGCAGGAGCCCAACTCTAGCAAGGGGAGCTGGCTATAACATCCCTAAACCCATCCCCAAGAACACGCCTCCTCTAGCAAGGCTCCGCCTCCTAAATGTCCATCAGCTTGGGACCAAGCATTCAGAGCACATGAGTTTATGGGGGACATCTGATTCAAACCACCACACTTCCCTTTCTCAACACGAGGATTACAGGCCCATGTTGCCATCTCTAGCATTTTACAGAGTAGGGTGGAGGGATCTGAACTTTGTTCCTCATGCTTGCAAAACAAGTGCTTTACTGAGCCATCTTCCCAGCCCCGATAAGGGAGGAATTTAACAGGTTGTTTTTTTTTGTTTGTTTTTTTTTTTTTTTTTGTCTTTTAAATTAATCTTCTCCTAAGTGTGGTGGCACACACCTTTAATCCCAGTACTCAGGAGGCAGAGGTAGGAGGATTGTTGTGAGTTTGAGGCCACTCTGAGACTACATAGTGAATTCCAGGTCAGCCTGAACTAGAGCAAGGCCCTACCTTGAGAAACAAAAACAAAAACAATAAAAAAAAATTAATAATCTCCAAGGTCTACTTGATGAGTAGAAATGTTCTTCCGTAATGAGGGAATAAATCTACTTGGAGTGAAGTAATCTCATGAGACAAAGGATATCGGTCAAGAGCCATCAAACCAATCAAGGGATGTAGCAATAATAATTCCAAGTGTGGTGTCTTGACCCCGCAGAGGTTTAGTTTTCAGTCACTCAAGCTTCATTGTTATACTAGACTAGAATGAAGACTGACTGGTCAGAATATTGTTGCCCTAGTAGAAGGAGAACTCTGGGAGGCCTAACATTAACATTGCATACTATAGCCCAGAAAGGAACCTGACAGACATTTCCATTCACAACCAAGTGACCTGACTGGAATGCATGACCTTGTGCAGCCACAAGGGGGGAGTACAATGCTGCCACATGTCTGAAAAGCAGTGTCTGAACTACTTGAATTCAGCCTTAAGACCTGTACAGGAATGGAGACCTGGGTCCCTTCTGTTTGAAAATCATTGTTTTTAAAACTGCGAGTAAGAACCCAATGGAAAAGTATCCGAGGGCATCATGAGCAGTTTGCAACTGCAATCAGCAAGTCAAAAACCTTGCTTTGCTTCTGTCCAAAATACATTGTCCAAGCCAGGCATAATGACACATTCCTATAATCCCAAAATTTGGGCCAAGGCAGAAGGATTGGGAATTCAAGGCCAGAGTGGGATATATAAGAAGACCCTGCTTCATAAAACAAAAACAGGACTGGAGAGATGGCTTAGTGGTTAAGGCATTTGCCTGCAAAGCCAAAGGACCCAGGTCCGATTTCCCAGGACCCACGTAAGCCAGATGTACAAAGTGGTGCATGTGTCTGGAGTTTGTTTAAAGCAGCTGAAGGGGGCTGAGGGATGGCTTAGTGGTAAAGGTGTTTGCCTGCAAAGCCAAAGGACCTAGGTTTAATTCCCCAGGACCCACATTAGCCAGATGCACAAGGGGCACACGCGTCTGGAGTTCATTTGTAGTGGCTGGAGGCCCTGGCATGCCCATTCTCTCTCTCTCTCTTCCTCTTTCTCTGTCAAATAAATAAATAAAGATAAATCAAATATTTTTTTAAAAAGCAGCTGAAGGCCCTGGCATGCCCCTTCTCTCTCTTTCTCAAATAAATAAAATTAAAAACATAAAACAAAAACAAACTGTGTGTGTATGCACATGCGTGCACATATATGTCTATATCCATGAATATGTATGTAATAATATATTTATATTCTGGTTAGCTCAGGTCAGCATAGAAATTGACAGCACCGAGCATGAATCATGGTTTTTCTTCTAGGACTTGGGGCTTTTCTGCCTGCTCTGTCTGTCTAGAAAGACTCTTGACTGTTTGTCTTCGTTTTCTAGTGGTAGATTGACTATGTACATTGTCCTAAAGTGTTAGCTGAAGACTGGACCGAGCAGGAGGACCTGCTTCCAAGGGTCTCTCACATGCCTGTGTGAGGGTGCCAGCTGTTGGCAAAGGTCTACTTCCCCTCCATGAGGAACCCCTCCCACTATTGTCCCTGACTTTCCTCACAATGTGGCAGCTGGCTTCTCCAGAGGGAGCTCTCCAAGAGGGAGCAAGCTAGCAACCATATGTTTCTGAGGAGCCTTGGAAATTATTCAGCATCATTTCGACAATGTTCTATTGGTTACATAGCTCAGCTCCAGACATGTTAGGAGGAGCTTCGTGAGAACATGAATACCAGTGAGCAAATTCAAGACCACTGCATCAGCCAGGCGTGGTGGCGCACGCCTTTAATCCCAGCACTCGGGAGGCAGAGGTAGGAGGATCGCTGAGAGTTCGAGGCCACCCTGAGACTACATAGTTAATTCCAGGTCAGCCTGGACCAGAGTGAAACCCTACCTCGAAAAACCAAACAAAAAAAAAAAAAAAAAAAAAAAAAAAAGACCACTGCATCGCTCCATCTCAATTCTGGGAACATTTGAAGCTTGACTCGCAATAGGCACCACATCCCAGCAGTTGCTATATTGACACAGACTGATGGCCTTGACTGTAGCAGCCTTTTCCTGTCTTGATAATAAATCTGAGCTGTAACGATGCAATGCCCACCATTGTATTAGAGTATCACTCTTTATTTTCCCCACAGATTTTCCCTTCCATTCCTTTTCTTCCTTTCTCTCTCTCCCTCCTTCCCTCTCCCCTTTCCTTCCTTCTGTATTGAAGGTGGAGCCCAGGGACTCATATATGCTAAACATATATGAGCCACATCTTTAGCCCTTCCCCACAGTTTCCAAATCTAACTCGGTCTTAGAAAACAGGTCAGACGAAGGCTGTCATCGTCACTTTACAGATGATGAACTAAAGCCACGAAGTGGTTAATTTGGTTGCTCTGCTTGCAATTACAGTCTGCACAGAGCTGATATCAACACAGAGGCCTGTGACCCCAGGAGAAGGCGCCTTTCACAAGGCAGCTCTGTTTTCTTTGTCTGCTGGTAATAAGCCCTCAGTGCTCATATTTATCTTTTCAATAACACTGTGCAAAGCTAAAAGAGTGCCTTTTTTGAGCTCAATATTCAAGATTCTGATAATCTAATCAGAGAAATAGGAACCTGCTTCCACCAAAGCCTGCCACAGGTCCATCCCTTCTTCATTTCATGTTCCTTCTTCTTTGGTTTGGCTTTATCTTGTTCTGGTCTTGAGACAGGATCATAGTACATAGCCCCAGCTGGACACAGGCACATAATCTCTCCCTCCACCTTCCCACTGTTACAATGACTGGTCTGTGTCCCCACAACTAGTTTCATGTTATTTCTTCACTTTTCATTTTCTTCAAATCATTTTAAATATTTTATTTTTATTTATTTGACAGTGAAAGAGGGAGAGAGAGAATGGGCGCACCAGGGCCTCTAGCCACTGCAAACGAACTCCAGACGCATGCACCCTCTTGTGCATCTGGCTAACGTGAGTCCTAGGGAATCGAATGTGGGTCCTTTGGCTTTGCAGGCAAACATCTTAACTGCTAAGCCATCCCTCCAGCCCCCTCTTCACGTAATTTAAAATTGATTTTTCCCAAACCCAGACTTTACCTCCATTGACCAGTGGCTAAACTTAGAATAGAAAATTCTTCCCCCGCTCAAAAAAAAAAAAAAAAATCCGAGAGATAAGGTATCACCTTTATATATTTTGGAGTTTTTCCCCTTTTAGCATCCCACTGCCAAGCTGGTCAATCAAGGTCACTCAGCTTGTCAGCGTCCACTGAGCAGAGAGCTGTGCGTTTCTAACTCTGCAAGAGCAGAATGCCAACTGGCAGGAGAAGCTTATGACAACAAACAACCCCGTTTTGCTTTATTCTTGCTGCTAGAAGAATGCACCGAAGGGGAGAAAGCCCGTGATTCTTTGGAATTCGGTGTATACTAATTTAAAGCCACATTATCAGGGCATACCTACAGATGTGGCTTGATAATTTCTCTGGGAAGAAAGATGTTTTTGTCAGTCATGCTGAGCCTCGTTCCCCTGGGATTGTGACTCCTGGAGCTCTGGGCATTACTTTCTGCCATTTTTAGCTCAAGTTTGATGAGCGTCTGGGCAGTTTATCATGAGTTAGCTGAGCTCACCCTTGAAGAATGAATCCACTCAGGTTGAGGTCATGAGAAGAGGAGCAAATGGAACTTGGTAAACTGATGAACTCAGTTGATGTACCAGCTGCCCCTAGGATCACTCTGCCCAAATTTGTGCTTTCTAATCACACAGTAAGTGCCCATGCCTTAGCAACAGAGAATGACCATGCCGCGTTTCTGCTTTCCTTTCTATTAGACTGGCCTCATTACATTGAGATATACTGTAAATAGGTGACCCAAATAATTAGATATGTAGGTAGAAGTGTGGGAACCCCAGGAATCAAAATCCTCTAAATATCCAATAGGTGGGTTTTCCCTTAGCAGAATAGATGGTCCCCCTAGGTGTGCATTCTGACGCATTTACTGTGTGTTTGTATGTTCTCAGAGGTGGGCACTGTAACACTGCCAACTAGTGTATAATGTATTGTACTTTCCAAGGATTTTTGAGTACATAACCTCATTTGAGCTCTCTGCTAGCTCTATGAGCTGAATAGGGCAAGGACACCATGTCTACCCCCATTTTAAAAGTGACACTGCCAGACGTGGTGGCACACACCTTTAATCCCAGCACTTGGGAGGCTGAGGTAGGAGGATCTCTATGCATTCAAGGCCAGCCTGAGACTACATAGTGAATTCCAGGTCAGCCTGGGCTAGAATAAGACACTACCTCAAACAAAACAAAACAAAACAAAACAAAACAAAACAAAACAAAACAAAACAAAACAAAAAGTGAACACAAGACCTAGAATAACAAGCCAACTTTCTTTTCTTTTAAAATTCTATTTTTTATTTTTATTTATTTATTTGTGAGAGAGAAAGAGAGAAATGGGTGTGGCAGGGCCTTAACCACTGCAAACTAACTCCAGACACATGTGCCACCTTGTGGAGCTGGCTTACATGGGTCCTGGGGAATCAAACCTGGGTCCTTTGGCTTTGCAGGCAAGTGCCTTAACTGTTAAGCCATCTCTCCAGCATACAAATCTACTTTCCCAAGCAACAAACTAGTTCTCAATGTAACAGCACTGAAATCCACTTATGGTAATGATTGATTTTGTGTCAAAAGTTGATTGGGCGACAGGATAGCCACATATTTGGTCAAATGTTCTATGTCTACATATGAAGGTATTTCTCTGTTAGTTTAACACTTCCATGAATAAGCCGAGTGAAACAGATTGCCTTCTCCCACGTGGGTGGGTCTCATCTAATTAGTTGGAGACCTGCATAGAGCAAAAAGCTAAGTAAGAGGAAACTTGGGCTGTTGTGACCCCAGTCTTCCCTACTGCCTCTGGATTCAACGAAGCTGGATGTGGTATAACACACCTGTGAATTCTCACCCTCTGGAAGATTGGGGGTTTCAGGCTAGCCTGGGCTACCAAGTGACACCCTGTCACAAAACAAGAGACTCAGAACGTAGTTCAGTTGGTAGAGTACTTGTCTAGCATTCATGAACACCTGGGTTCAATTACATAGACTGGGCATGGTGGCACACACCTGTAATCCCAGCACTCAGAAGGCAGAGGCAGGAGAATCAGAAGTTCAAGATAATTTTCAGCTATATAGTGAGATCGAGGTCAGCCTGAGATACATGTCCCTATCTCAAAAACAAAACAAAACCAACATGAACTCATCCTGGGTCTTCAGCCTGCTGTCATGTGGATAGAACTACACTGAGAGCTCTCCTGGGCCTCTAGCTTGCCAACTGTGGGCTTGCCAGTGCCTATAGCCACATGAAACAATTCTATAAAAGATATTTTTGTGTTGTGCAAGCATGTGTGCATGTGCGCGCGTGTGCTCTGACACATACAAAATACTGTTTTATTAGCTCCATTTCTCTAGAGGACCTTGACTAAGACGTCAGGTCTTTCATGTTGGCCAGGGATCCCTCCCTGGCACCTCCTCCAGGGCACAGCTCTCTGGGTAGAGAGACAGTGGTGTGTGTGATACAGCTCCAGGTCACTTCCAGTCTGGCCTCCTCTTGGTCAGAACACTGCTGTGACTAACTTCAGGCACAGAACATTGAAAGACTTCCCATTCATCTGCTGAAAGATAGTGGCTATCTCCAAGACTTCCAATGACTGCCATGTGCCCTTTACAAAGAGTCCCCATTGCTGTCCCTGCCCATCCTGAATGTCTTCCAAAGAGAAAGGTTCGGAGGAATGGTCATTCAACACATTTTTTTAGCCATTTCAGGTGAGGATCTGTGTGAGCCTCATGTTTGTTTACTTTATGATTAGATTTCTTCCAGGCCCTGTTTGTTTTTATAATTTTGTTTTTTTGAGGTAAGATCTCAATCTCTATACCAAGCTAACCCAGAATTCACTACGTAGTCTCAGGGTGGCCTAGAACTCATGGCAATCCACCTACCTCTACTCCAACTGCTGGGATTAAAGGTTTGTGCCACCACGCCTGGCTTTAAATTTATTTTTTTAAATGTTTTATTTATTGGAGAGAGAGAAAATGGGCACTCCAGGGCCTCTAGCCACTGCAAACCAACTCCAGATGCATGTGCCACTTTGTGCATCTCGCTTATGTGGGTATTGGGGACCAGGGTTGTTAAGCATTGCAGGCAAGAACCTTAACCACTAAGCCATCTTTCCAGTCTTTTTTTAAAATGCAGTCAAGAGTCTACATGCCATGTCTTGTGTTTGTTTTATGGTGCTAGTGATTGAATCCAGGGTTCATGCATGCTACGCAAATACTCTATCACATAGCTGGAGTAAATGGACCTTTTAGCATTAGCTATGGATGATGGGAAAAGGTAGTCTTCAGCTTCTCATTGCTTTTGTCTGTCTCCTGCGTGTCATGTCACAGCTTCCTAATTACGCTCCCTCCCTCCAGTCGCATAGGCCTCCTCTTGGTTCAATTTTCAGTTTGGCAAAATTGATTGAGCCCCTGCTATGTGTTAGGCTCTGCCCGTCCTCAATGCTGGTGATACAGCACAGAGCAAGACCCCCTGTGCTTGTGGAGTTTAACAGTCAAGAAATAAACACAGGCATTAAGCAATTTCAGTAAAGGGTAATGATGATTATGATAGCAGAAATGTCAAGGGAAATATTCCCAATACAAGAAACCGCATATAAGCAGGCTCAACGCGTGACTCAGGGTAGAGTAAGATGGCAAGTAGAGGGGAGGGGAGTCTCAGATACCTGTTCAGGGACCTACGGCAGCTAGGCACCATCTGTGGCTACTAAGGGCTTAAAATGTGTCTGGTCCCAAGTAAGACATAAAACACAGTGGATTTTGAAGATCAGTACCAGAAAAGATACAAATATATATATATATCTCACAAGTAATTATATTAATTCAATATAGGCTGTACTAGGTTAAAAAAAAAAGTTAAAATTTATTTTCTTTTTTGTTTGCTTGGTGTTTTTTTTTTGAGGTAGGGTCTCACTTTAGCCTAGGCTGACCTAGAATTCACTAGTATAAGGGTGGCCTTGAACTCATGATGAGACCAGACTGGCCTCAAACTTGCAGTCATCCTTCTGCCTCTGCAAAGGAATAAAACACATTATATTCTATTAAAAAATAGAATTTTCATCCTTGTCAATCAAAACTGGTTTATGCCGGGTGTGGTGGCGCATGCCTTTAATTCCAGCACTTGTGAGGCAGAGATAGGAGTATCACCGTGAGTTCGAGGCCACCCTGAGACTACATACGAATTTCAGGTCAGCCTGAGCTAGAGTGAGACCCTGCCTCGAAAAAACAAAAACAAACAAACAAACAAAAACAAAATAAAAAAAAAAACACACCTGGTTTACTACTCAGCAAATAAGGGCAAAATAGGAAAAACTGAGTCACAAAATAAGTGGTGTTTATTGTAATAAGAAATGACACATATCCACAAATCCAGTGACATAAATAAGTAAGGAGAAACTCTTACAGAATTCCAAGGAATAATGAAATTTAGCATGTCACAGTAACTACCTCAGGCAAGATCTATATAAGATTAGTTAAAACAAGTGGGTAAAGATCTTAGCAGAAACACATCTGAGCTGAGCAGGATGGCCCATACCTAATTCTAGCACTCAGGAGTCAGAGGTCAGAATTGCTGCAAGTCTGAGGAAAGCCTGGGTTATATAGTGAGACGCTGTCTGAAAAGTAAGCCAGCGTTAGTTAAGGTGTAACTTTGTGGAGGATGACCTCACGACTATAAGGGGATTTCTGAGCAAACTACACTGTTTATAGCTCCCTGCTCTTACTGAGTGACTAGCAAGTTTCTCTTCAGAGGATGAGTTGCCTTTTATGCTACGACCAGTATGTCTATTGTAGTCAAGATAGCACTTCCTGGTCTGAGTTAATTTAACTTCTAAAGTGAGCAATTCACTCTCTCTTCATTTGCCATCCTGGTATCATGACCTGTAATTATTCTGTTCTCTTTAACTCAAGTTCTACTTAACAGTTTTGCTAAGGGCCAGAGCTATATATTTCAACCTCAAATATCAAAATGTACAAGAATATTTGAAAACTAAAATATGAACTGAGCATGGTGGCTCACACCTGTATTCCCCTACTTGGGAGGTAGCACCCTTATTCCTCTATGTGGTGAGAGACTGTCTCAAAAAACAAAACACAACCTTAAAGTGATTTCATAGAACTGGCTGGCTCACACATCATCTCAACAAAGATATAAGCCACCTGCTAGCCTTAATCTATAGTCTTTGATTCTTAGAGAAACTCTGACTCATGTAAGTGTTTAGATACAACAAGTGGTCAGTATCAGGGGGAGATGGAGAATCTTGTTTAACAAATCCAATGAACCCATTCCATATACCAAAAGAAATTCTTTATTGTAAACAAGATATAAAGTACAATAAAAGGAATTGTGCAAATTGTAACTCACAAGGATTTTGTTTTTTAATTAAGAAAAACTATTTCCTATTTCCCAAGGGTCCAAGTTTTTGTCAGAAACCTAAACCCAAGATACAGAAAAATTTTAAATGGGAAGGTATAGTGACAGCTTTCACAATTTACTTTTACCACCATGTATATCATCCATTATAAAACAAAATCTAACAGAAATACTGTTACCAGAAGTCATTGTTCTAGGTGTATGTAGCTTAGTGGTAAAGAGCTTGCCTAGCATGCAGTGAGGCGCCGGGTTTGATCCTCAGCTTTTCAGATGCTACCCCATTCTGACACTTTAGTTTCGTGGGTATTCCCAACACTGGGGTGGTAAGGAGAAGGTTAACACTACAGACTGTGAATATACTTGATGTTTTGAGTTCAAAATAATAAATGTGAATGTTCTAATAATTTTCCACCTGCCTGCTTCCACATCCCCCAAAACCTCCTATAAATAGGACATCTGTCCACCAGTGAATAATTGCCACCACCTTCCTAATGTAATAAAGCAAACATTGTTTCTTCATAACATAAAGGTACTTTACTGATGACATAAACCACCTTTTTCAAGCAGTTATCTGAAATTCTTGATATTCCTTCTTTTACAATATATATCTTCATATTCAGATTTTTTCTAAAAAAAGTGCAGTGTATCTTAAGAGTCTATAGAAAACACATTGATATACAATTTCAAATCTACACAAGAAACTGCAGGCAAACTAAAAACCAAAGTGTAATAAAATGCCTAGTCATTTATTACTTTCAGAACAAAAATGCAAAAAGAAAACAAAAACAAAAAAAAACCTTTAGCTGCACTTCAAAGCAATTAAATTAACGAGGGTTCCAATTCTTGGGGCCCCTTTAGCAATGTACAGATGCTCAATTCCAAGTATCAACAATAGTGTAAAACATGACGGTTTTCGAGATATATTTTATAATAACTATATCCACATAGTTGACTGGAAAGACTAGGAATAGTAAACAAGATAACTCTAGGAAAAGATGACAATCTGTGTAATACAAACTGATTTGCTATCTCCATCTCTGTACCGTAATTTCCAGCCTCTATATTCTTGAAACCAGTGCTTTAACAGAATCACATTGCAAAGTTGGTCTCAAGTATAAACTGCAAAAATAAAGTACCAAATGTGCAAACTCAAATCTGTGCTGTATTGAACCCATTGCAACCTTCAAAACTCTCCAAAGGAATAAAAGCTCCTCATCTGTCTTATTTCACAAGAAATGAAACCTGCGCTCTGTGACCTGCCTGTGGCCGAAGCACTTCTTGTCATCTAACTCAGGCTGGGCCTTCGCCTCTGGCCAGGGGGCGTCTGCTTTGCCACCCACGAGGGCCACAGACTTGCAGCAGAAACATTATGACACCACTGCTGGCTCGCAGCTGTGACCAAAATTAGTTCTGATTCTTCACCTTCAGGTCTGTCACTGCGCGGGCGCGGGGGTCAGAGGTAAAGCAATGTCATTTAATTTGCTCACTTCCATCTGCCAGTTTGGGAGCTTCTTGGCTGACAGATGGCGCCGGGCATGCTTGGTCAAATGGTCACTCCTCATGAACCGCCGGTCACACATGGGACAGGCAAATTTCTTCTCACCTGTGTGGGTTCGCCGATGTCTGGACAGTTCATCAGAACGGGCAAACCTCCTTTCACAACCTTTCCAGCTACAGCTAAAGGGCTTTTCTCCTGAAACAAAAAAAGTGAGGCCATGGTTACTAGGCGTTTCTTAAATATTACATCTCTAAATCACATATTCTACTACATCTAAAGGTATATGAGATACATTTTAAAATAACAAAAGCTAATAATTAATAAATTAGCAAATTAGTACTGGATGTGTGTGTATTTCTCTACTTTCATCTTTCACTCTATTACATTTTAAAATATATCTTATTATCCAGGTGTGGTGGCACATACCTTTAATCCCAACCTTGAGTTCAAGGCCACCCTGAGACTACATAGTGAATTCCAGGTCAGTCTGGGCTAGTGTGAGACCATATTGAAAAAAAAAAAAACAAAAAAAAAACACCCACAAAAATATATTTGAGAGAGAAAGAATGGGCACACCAGGGCCTCTAGCCACTGCAAACAAACTCTAGATGCATGTGCCACCTTATACATCTGGCTTTATATGGGTACTGGGGAATTGAACCTGGGTCCTTAGGTTTTGCAGGCAAACACCATCTCTTCAGCCCTCAATTACATTTATGAAGCCGTGCTCCACATAAAAGCTAAAACCAGGAAGATTTTCTGATCAGCTGATTTCACAAGTGTGCTGGGATTACAGGTGAGGGCTACTAGGCCCAGGGACTGATGTATAATTCTGAAGAGAGTCTGTTAAGAGTACGCAGAAGCTGGGTGTGGTGGCACACACCTTTAATTCCAGCACTCAGGTGGCAGAGGTGGGAGGATCGCTGTGAGTTCAAGGCCACCATGAGACTACAGAGGGAATTCGAGGTCAGCCTGGGCTAGAGTGAGACTCTACCTCTAAAAAAAAAAAAAAAAAGAAAGAAAGAGTACTCAGACGCCTGCAGACTCATTACTTGGGGTAAAAAACCGAAGCACCAGAGGAAGTCCTTTACCACTCAGTGAACTGACTAGCAAAGCAAATTCCTCAATATGTTTGGTTTATATTTGTCACCACAACAAAACACTATTGACACACTCATCTTAAGGACACACATGACACATTTTCTGTACCTGTATGAGTTCTCATGTGGGCCTTTAGATGGGAACTTTTAAAGTAGGTCTTGCCGCACCCCGGGTGGCTACAGATGTGACTCCTTACTCTGGATGAATCAATCTGAGGAGTAACTTTCGCTGCTGAAGGGGGAAAACCAGGCGCAGGGGCAATGGGAGAGAGTCTGGTACCATTGGGGCTCATCACTGGAGGCTTTGGGCTTTGCACAACAGGCTGGGGTACTACGAACATGACGGCACCTTTGGGCACCTGAGTGCCCATGAACACCACAGGTGGGCAGACAGCTGGCGTCTGGCTTGGTGGAGTGCTGGGAACCATTGTGGTCATAACAGGGTTGTTTGCAGGGAGAGGAACCATCTGGCAGATGACTGGCATAGGTGGCACTCCTCCGGTGGATACTGCTGGTGGAGAGACCAACACTGACTTTTGGGGTGGGGATGCAGGAACTGGCTGAGACCTACAGATGACTGTCTCTGAGGAAGGCACAGAAAAGTCATAGGGTCCAGTGCCTGCTTTCTCATCAGCACCATCTGCTCCCGTGTTCTGCTCACACTTGGATCTGTTTGGCGATACGGCAGCACAGGGTATGTTTTTTCGTGCAGCCTCAACACTTAGGTGGGTTCTTCTGCGAAAAGAATTGTCCTGATAGTTGAGGATGCTAGCTGCTTTCACGGGGCAGGATCGATGGTTACACAGCTGCGCGTCAGCGGTGTGGCGGATGACACTTGTGGCTTGAGCCTTGGGGAGTGGAGGGATAGACACTGGGCTCTTTTCTTCCTTGAAGGGTGCAGCGATGGGAGGCTTCACAGTGTCTGAGAATGGTTTGAAGTGGCCAGTAGATGGTGCTGGTGCAGTCAGATTGGATACTTGGGAGGGTTCAAAGTCAGAGGGACTGTAAGGTGGAGTCAAACACTAAAAAGAAAGACAGAAGCAAAAGTGAGAAATGCAGACTCCACTATGTAGATCCTAAGAAATCACACAATTCACACCCATTTAGGAACAATACTTACAAATGCTGGGATCGTATGAAAATCAGGTGTCCCTGGAAGCAGACTCTCTTCCTCTGATATATCAGATACTGGTGTAACAGGTCTGTTTTCAAGGTATTTCTTAAAATCAGCCTTCCAACTGCAGCTCATTGTCATAAGTGCTTCCACAGCTTCAAAATCACTTTTCTCTGTGGTTTTGTTCCAGGAATACACACTCTCTTTTGGCCTTTCAGAAATCATTTCCATTCTTTCTTCCTATAAGAACAAGTCAACACAATTCTTGTCACCAAATGACAGAGGGATGTACTATATATATGGTAAAGAACAATCTTATTACCATTAAGGGGACCAAGACCAGAATTCTCAATGCATCTATGATCCAATAACATGACCCACTTGGCTTAGAAGTATTGTACAAGCTTTCTAGACTAGTCACCTACAATTGGAGTCAGACAAAGTAAGGGAGGATCCTGAAAAACTACAGTACAGGTATGCTATAAGGGTTTGTGAAGTAGGAGTTCCTAGTAGGTGTTTGTGGACACAGCTCTTGCCTGGTAGGAGTCTGAACTTTGAAGTCACTTTGATATAAAAATCAAAAGAATAACCGGTGAGTGATCCTCAGGGTCTCTTCTCAGTTAAATCAGGCTGGCCTGGAACTGTTTGGCTGCCTCAGGCCTCTCAAGTGTTGGGATTACAGGTGCACTCTCCGTGCCTGACTGGGTCTCTGTTTGTGTGTTTGTGTTGTTTTCTTTCCCAACATATTTCACTTAATCCAGCTATATAACAAGGCCCTGTTTCAAAATACCAAACAAATCCATAGTTTCAACCTCTTCAAACCTGTGTGTTCTTTCAGTGAATTAACAATGGTTTGCTATGCATTACTAGAAACTGGACAGCCTTTGGAAACATCCCACGTTCTACTTGAAATTTGCAAAACCCAACCTTGAGTCTGCAAGTCAATCTTAAATTTTCTTCAATGCTTTTTAAGTTCTTTGAGTCTCACTTTCAAAGTCCACCATCTTTATTTTCCACTTAAAAAGACCAGCCTAGGTATACAGCGAGCTCAAAGCCATCTTAGTGAGACCCAGTCTCCAAAAAGCAAACGAAATTCAAAATACATTACTTTGCATAATACTCTTTAAAAGCTTATTTTAAAAAAATGTTGACCGTTTTCATACTGAGACACTGATTTTTAAAATAGCACTAACAATGCAACTGCACACGCCTTTTATGTAAGCTATAATGGATGGAGAATGCATGTGGAAGACGCCAATGGAAAGAAAGAAAAAAAAAATCAGGCAGGCAGGGAGGCGGGGAGGGAAGGAAGGAGGCAGGAAAGGGAAGCCGGGTGGAGGCGCGGGGGAAGGGGGCGGAGGACGGCGGGGGAGATCCTCCCTGGCGGGGGCCGACGGATGGGGCCGCCCTAACCTCAATGAGGCCGGCGGGTGAGTCACCAGGAACACGGCTCGCCGCCGCGCGCACGTCTCCGCGCCGCTACCCTCGCCATTGGCTAGCCTGCCCGCGGCCCGCGCGAGGATTGGCTGAGCGGCCCAGGGCGGGGGCGGGGGGAAAGGGGGCGAGGCATGTGAACAAAGCGTGATCAGCGGCTGCTCTGGGCGACGCAGGAAACGTGAACTGGGAATTGCCGCGCCGTCACCTTTCCCCTACTTCCTGAGCCCCGGCCCCCGCCCCCAGCTCGGCCCGGCCCGGCGGGGAGGGGCCGGGGGCACCGCCGCCAACCGCTCGGCAGTGCGCGCTGGGCGGCGCCGGCTCGGGAGGCGCCCGCCCCTTCCACCTTCCCTCCCCTCCAGCGAACCGCCGTTCCCTTAGGAACCGACAGCGGGGCCGAGCCTGGTAACCGCCCCTGGCGGAGGCCCTGGTTGGGTCACTCGGGGACGAGGAGCTCCCCGGGGCGCACCCGAGGCCGGCCCATCCCAGGCCTCCGCCTCTGCCGCGGGAGGAGGAGCCGGGTTCCCGCGGAAGCTCGGCCACCGCCCTCCACCCCCGGGGGATCCAGCCGAGCCTTAGGCGCTTCCCGCCCACGCGGTTCCCCGCGGGACCTCAGAGCACCCCGGGTCCTGCAGGACGCAGCGCCCCCTCGCCGCGCTCTGCGGAAGCGCCGGCCCCCGCCCGCCGCGGGTTCCCAGACGTGCAGCCCCCACAGGCGCGGGCTCCAGACGCACGCAGCCCCCATGTCTCGCGGCCCGGGCTCCCCCGCCCACTTCCCCGCCCCGCCGTGGGGTCCCTACCCCCCCCTGCAAAGAGTCGTCAGACTGAAGACGGCCACCTGCTCCGCCCGGCACGGGAGTCCTCCTTCCCGATGTCTGCGGGGTAGGTTACCTCGACCCTCCCGAGGCCACCGAGTCCGCGTGTCATCCATCCACTCCCCCCACCAGCGCGACGCCGGCCGTCCCCTCCCCCAGCCCGGGGTGTCTACCAAGCCTCCCGCTCCGGTGGTCCAGAGAGGGCAGGACGAGGGACTGCCAGTCTGTTTAGCCACCCCACAATGAGCCGCGCTCTCGCCTCTCTCCTGCGAACGGGCACCTCGAGTGCAGCCACCCCTTATCCTGGGTTGCATGGTCGTGGTCTACACAGAGACATCTTAGTGCCAGGTGCCAGGCACTCTCCACTCCCCTACATCTTCCCTTTTACCTTACCCTCGGCTAACAGGGCGACAACCCCTCCCAATTCCTCGCCATCCTACCCCCCGCCTCACCTGCCTCCTCGGATCTCCGGTGCAGATAGATACCCTTTCCCCTCCCTGGAACACCTAGGAGCAAGATCACTCTCCCGCCTCCAGTTCCCAGTCCTTTCCTCTTGGACCCTCTCGGGCAGCACACTTGCCCTCACTAATGCCTACAGCGCAGCACGTAGGCAGGAAGCCCTTTCCAAGAAGACTTCGCTGCAGCCCAGGTTCTCAGGCGTGCTTGATGTCAGGGTCTCTGGGTTCGAGTCCCAGCTGGCTGCCAGACACGACGAGGCAGGAAAAAGAGGACCAGCATCCCCAGGTGACCTACCGTAGCTTGCTGGAGAGAAGCACCGAAGTTAAGCATGGTTGGCTGCCTGAGCCGCAGGTTGCAAGTTGGCTGGCTGCTGGCTGCCTAGCCACAGACGGGCGCACGGAGACACTCGACGCCGCTCCCGCCGCCACCGCGCTTGGCGATGTCTGCCCCCCTCCCCATTCAGGTAGCCGCTCTCCCTGCCCCGCGCTGCGGGCGGGGGATGGGGCGGAGCCTGATGTCAGCCAATCAGCGGCAAAGGTGTGTGAGGTTCCGGCCAATGGGATTGCGGGGCCACGCGTGATCAGCGGCTGCCCGGCTGCACGAAGCTATGTCAGTGGAGCGTGTACACAACCCCCGGCAGCGTGTTCCCCGGGCCCTGCCCCGGGGAACTCCCGCGGCCACCTGACTCAGTGACGCCCCTCGCCCACCCTTCGGCTTTTCTCCTCCGCCCAGGCCTGGAGGGAGGAAGGGAGGCCACCGCCGCCCTCGAGGGCTTAACGGAGAGGCGCGGCTGCGGCGCTCCCAGGCACTGCGGAGGGCCGGCCCCACGTGGGGGGTGGGGTGGGATGCCCGCCCCGCCCCGTCCCTTTCGCGCCGCTGCCCGCCGGGGAGTGGGCCGGACGCCGGGAGGGAGGAAGGGAGGGCGGGGTAGGAGGTGGCTGCCAACAAGATTTGCATTGCTAGCGTGGTCCAGGAGCCCGAACGTCGGTGGAGAAGGCAGAGCCGCTGCCCGAGAGAGCTGCGTTTCTGAGCCTTCGCTGTTTTTGTTTTTTTTAAGCCCCGCTAAGCCGTGGGGAGAACCAAGGCGGAGGGTGGCGAGGAGCCTTGTCGCTGAGCAGACACCTGCTCGCGCACCCACCGCCCACGCCCAGCCAGCCGGCGCTGGCTCGCCCTCCCATCTGCGGCACCCGCAGCAGTGCCCGCCTCTGCCCGCCCCGCCCGCCCGTCTTCTCGGGCGGCTGAGACTGGTGTGTGGGTACTCCAGAAAGCCCCGATCGATCGGCGAGGCCGGGAGCCGTGGACGCGAGTTCTTGGGCGCGGACTCCTGGCTTCGGAGCCGAGTTTAAGCACGATGTAGTTAGAAGTTTAAATTGCAGTCTAGAAGCCCTTTTCAAGGGGAGACCTCGCCTCCCCCAATCGCCAACGCCCAGCCTGGAAACTGCTTGTGGGAATGGGGTGAGGGTCTGCTGGCCACCAACGAAGCGCTCCTAGAGGTGCGATTCTTGGCCGGTCGAAGGCACACCGCCCCCCGGAATGCTATCCCCGCCCTGACTCCACCCCTTCCCGGCCAAGCAGAGCTGAGTGCTGCAGCCGGGGCGGGGGCTGCGGCCTCTCGGTCCCTGAGCCGTGGGCCTCCGCTTTGGCGCCCTACCCTCCGCCCCCCTCGGCTGTTCATGCGGGCGCACAGCAGTTGTTGGAGCCGGGGGCAGTGATAAGCGGGCTTAAGGCAAACCGGAGATTTTATCTTTTTCTTAGAACTGGCCGATCTTGAGGCAAAGTCCCTGGCCCTCCTGAGGGCTGTCTCAGTCACTGACACCGAAAGGTTAATAATGCAAGAATCCTTTCCCAGTAACTACAAAATAGACTTAGGGAGAGAATTGCTTTAGAAAATGATAAATCTACCCACATCATCTGACGGTTCCTTCTGGTATACCTAAAAGGCCCCCCCCCCCAACAATAGTAATGATAATACCATAGACCGGGGTCAGAGAGGCCCCGATTGGGGGTGGGGGATGACTGAATGGTCTCCTGTCACTGCTGGTTCTGAATCTGTTGGAGGGGCGCCAGTACAGCAGCCCAGGCAGCTCTTCCTGCCTCCCTCCACCCGTGCCCCTGCTTCTGTCTGCAGGGGTGTCCCTCCCGGCAGGCTTCCTTCCGCTTGGGCTGTCCCATCCTGTTGATGTGAGCCTGAAGGGTTGGAGCAGCTGGCCTGGGCACCTGCGGCTGCACAGGAAGCTCCTGGGTGTGCCCAGCGGCAGGCCTGCCTGGCTGCCTTCCGTTCAGGGAACCGCCCCCTGCCATGGCCCCAGCCAGACCCTCCAGGTCTGAACCTTGTGCCTGCCTCAGGAATGTGGGGCCTGTTGGTATGGTGTCCTAGCACGCTGAGTTGCCGGGAGCATTCAAGACACAGAACGGGCAAGAGAAGAGAAAGGGGTTAGGGAAAAGGGCAATGGTGGCAAAATTCCTGGAGATTCCGAGAAAGCCGTTTCCCAGGTACCTTGGACCCAACACTACCAAACTGTATGCCATCCCTGTGGGTTCCTTGTTGCCATCCACCCTTCACCTTCTTCCAAGCTTAACCTGGAACCAGCTTATTCCCAGTTTCCTGCTGCTTTACCTCAGAGGTGTCACATCTTACTTTTTTAACCCTTCCACTGTTGCTTTACCCAACCAACCTGTCTTCAGTTTCTTTTTCATTTTGGAGACAGGATCTCACTATGAAGCCCTGGTTAGTCTGGTAATTGCTCTTTAGCCAGGCTGGCTGGGAACCGGATGCAATCCTACCTCAGCCTACCCAGTGCCAGGATAACAGGCACACACCACCATGCCTGATTTTGTTGTCTTCAGCTTTGGCTTGGATGATGCTGTCTGTAATTCCGCGCGCCACAGCTGGTTTCCAGTGCCCAAATTTCATGCTGAGGCTGGCTGTCTGGTCACACCACTCCCCATTTGAAGAAATGATCCTTGGCTTCTCCCGCCAGGAGTTAAAGGGTCATCCTATCATGAATTAGCATTCTGTTCCCAGGTGCGTGCTCTCTATCTCCTCTGCCAACCTTATCTCCTACCCAGACCTTCCCTGGCCTAGAGCCACAGCCAAGCAAGTCCATGTTTCTCCAGCATATGGCACATTTTCACGTCTCCATGTTACATCCTCATTCAATAAACATTGAGTTGTTCATGCCTTTGTTCATTTATCCACTCCATTCAACAAATAGTGTTGGGGCTGGAGAGATGGCTTAGCGATTAAGGCATTTGTCTGTGAAGCCTAAGGACCCAGGTTCCATTCCCCAGAATCAATCAGATGCACAAGGTGGTACATGTGCCTGGAGTTCATTTCCAGCAGCTGGAGGCCCTATCGTGCCCATTCTCTATCTGCTCCCCCACCAATAAATAAATAAAATATTTTTTAAAAAACAAATAGTGAAACCCAGCTGATCTTTAATCCCAGCACTTAGGAGGCCATGAGTTTGAGAATTCCAGGTCAGCCTGGGCTAGAGTGAGACCCTACCTCAAAAAACAAACAACAATAAAACAAAAAAACAAAACAGTGTTGAGCATCTATAGGTATTTTAGGTAATGGTCTGGATTGCTCTCAAGCTCACTGTGTAGCACAGACTGGCCTTGAACTCCTGATCCTCCAGCCTCCACTTCCTAGTGCTGGAATTATAGATGTGTACCACCACACCCTGCCTTATGTTAAGAAGATTTAAGGTTTAATCCCAGCCCTTGAGAGGCTGAAATGGGGAATTGATGTGCATTTAAGGCCAGCCTGGGCTACATAGTTTCAAGCAGAGACTAACTTGAGGAATTGGCAGGCTGTGTAATGAAACGTGGGTGTTCTATACAGCTCAAGGGGAGGCCAGAATGTCTGAAATAATGTAATTTTGACACTTGAAGGGCCCCTTTGCCTTCCTGGTTTCAAGGCCTTTGTTGTTTTTGGCTCCCATAGCACTTTATTCATACTTTATGCTGGGAGTGGAGCACTTATCATGTCTTATTGCAAAACCTACTTTACAGTACATGCCATGGTGATCTTGGTGATCTTATTGCTCCTGTAAGAAGGTTGCCATACTGTCTTTTTTTTAAAACTCCCCTAGACTAGCCTAGATATCTCAGCAGTCCTTCCTCAACTTCCCCAGTGCTGGGATTACAGGTGTGAGCCCCTATGCCCTCTTCCATAACTGTCTTTCTTACCCAATATTTTTTCTGTTGTATACACTCAATATTTTTTTTTTCCATGAAGGAAATCAAACTGGGGCCAGAGAGATGGCTCAGCAATTGAAGGCACTTGCCTGCACAGCCTGACAGTCCAGGTTCGATTCCCCAGTACTCATGTAAAGCCAGATGCAGAGTGGCATGTGCATCTGCAGTTCATCTGCAGGGGCAAAAGGCCCTGGTGTACCTATTCCCCCCCTCCCTCATTCTCTGTCTTTCTGCTTGCAAATCATAAATAAATAAATAAATAATAAATAAAGAGCAAGTTTAAAATCCTATCTCACTGTTGAAAAAAATAAAAAATGTAGACTGCCTCTGACGATATATCCCTTCAGGCTGTAAACAGTGTGGTCCAATAGCCTTCCTTTAGTTTTTGCTGAGGGCAAGGCCAGTATGGGACCTTATCTTGAGCCTGAGGAAGAAAGGCCTTGGGCAGTAGTCAGGAGGACTTCAGGGAGATACTGCCCCTTGCTGCTGATGGTGTGAGTTTCCTTTCAGGCAGAATAAGGAAGTGGGGAGGAGGTGGCCGTGACAGAGATCCTCCAGTTCAGCTATGGCTGTTAAAACACATTGCACCTACCATCCAACTTCTCTTTGCTCCTTAGAATCAGTGGGTCTCATCCCCATCCATTCATTTATTGCCCCACCATATGCCAAAATAGCCGAACACGAAGAGCATTCCTAAAAAACAGGACATAGCTCTTTGTGTTGAACGAATTTCCAGGTTGACGGGAGAAGCAGGTAAGTGAGCCCACCATTCCTACATTCTCATAGACACTAAGGTTGGGTCCAGAGAGGCTCTAGGAAGAGGGGTGGGACAAGGCTTTCCCTGGTTAATCCCCAAACTAAGGGAGTGGAGAAAGTACAGAGAACTGGGGATTCAAGATGCTCTGCAGTGTCTGGATCATACACTGGGAAGCTCCGTCTGCTAAAGGAAAGCAGCCCCAGACATGAAGCACCCTTGTGTGCCACTGAGGGATGGATGTAGCAGAACTCTGATCCCAGGCACTATGAAGACAGATGCTAGTGAGGGATACTAGTATAGGAAGCTCATTCTGGCCCAGTGCGGAGGAGAATGGACCTCAGAAGTGGTGTCTAACACAAGTGTCAAGATGTAGGGCAGGGCTGGAGAGATGGCTTAGTGGTTAAGGCGCATGCCTGCAAAGCCTAAGGACTCTGGTTCGATTCTCCAGGACCCACATAAGCCAGATGCACAAGGGGGTGCACACGTCTGGAGTTTGTTTGCTGTGGCTGGAGGCCCTGGCACACCCATTCTCACTCTCCCCCTCTCTCTGTCTCTAATAAATAAATAAATAAAAATAAAATCTTTTTTAAAAAGATGTAGGGAAGCTAAGACAATGCCAATGTTCAGAAAGGAAGTGAGGATTGCAGAGATGGCTAATCAGTGAAGGGCTTGCTTTTTGAGCAAGAGGACCTGAGTCCAGATCCTCAGCACCCACATAAAAGCTGGGTGTGATGCCATGGGCCTATAACCCCAGTTCTGAGGAGGCAAAGACAAGAAGATCCCTGGGGCTTGCTAACTAGCTAGTGTAGCCTTCAGTGAGAGACCCTGTTTCAGAAAATAAGATGGAGAGTTCAAAGGACAGTGTGATAAAAATTCAGTATCTGCATTGTTGTTTTTCTTTTCTTCTTTTTTCTTTTCTTTCTCCCCTCCCTCCCTCCCTCCCTCCCTCCCTCCCTCCCTCCCTCCCTCCCTCCCTTCCTTCCTTCCTTTCTTTTTTTCGAGATAGGGCCTCAAGCTGACCTGGAATTCACTATGTAGTCTCAAGGTGGTCTCGAACTCATGGTGATCCTCCTATCTCTGCCTCCCAAGTGCTAGGATCAAAGGCATGTGCCTCCACGCCCAGATAACTCTGGTATTTCTACTGCTACAGTGTTTTAAAAAAAATAAATAAAGGCTGGACTTGGTGGTGCACACCTTTTAATCCCAACACTTGGAGGAAGAGATAGAAGGATTGGGTGGGGCCAACCTTGTGACTACACAGTGAATTCCAGGTCAGCCTAGGAGAGACTCTACCTCAAAAAACAAAACAGGGCTGGAGAGATGGCTTAGCAGTTAAGGCCTATGAAGCCTAAAGACCCAGATTCGATTCCCCAGTACCCACATAAGCCAGATGCACAAGGTGGCACATGTGTCTGGAGTTCATTTGCAGTGGCTAAAGGCCCTGGCGTGCCCACTCTCTCTCTCTCTCTCTCTCCATCTGCCTCTCTCTCTGTCTCTCTCAAAGAAATAAAAAAAGGTTTTTCTTTTTTTTTGCTTTTTTGTTTTTTCAAGGTGGGGCCTCACTCTGGTCCAGGCTGACCTGGAATTAACTATGTAGTCTCGGTGGCCTCAAACTCATGGCAATCCTCCTGCCTCCCCAGTGCTGGGATTAAAGGCATGTTGCCACCACGCCTGGCTTTTTTTTTTTTTTTTCCCCAAAGGTAGAGTCTCACTGTAGCTCAGGCTGACCTGGAATTCACTATGTAGTCTCAGGGTAGCCTCAAACTCACAGTGATCCTCCCACCTCTGCCTCCCAAGGCTGGGATTAAAGGTGTGCGCCACCATGCCTGGCAAAAAAAGTATTTTTTAAAAATCAAAATAAATAAATAAATAAGATGGAAAGTGATTGAGGATACTGACTACTATGTGGGCATGTGCACCTGCACACATTTACATGCTTTAAAAGAAGTGATGGGGGCTGGAGAGATGGCCCAGTGGTTAAGGTGCTTGCCTGTGAAGCCTAAGGACTCAGGTTCAATTCCCCAGTATGCACATAAGCCAGATGCACAAGGCAGTGCATGTGTCTGACATTCGTTTGCAGTGGCTGGAGGCCCTGGTGTGCCTGGTCTGCCTCCTTCTCCTTCTCTCTCAAATAAAATATTTTTTAAAAAGAAGTGGTGGCAGGAGAGGCTGGAACAGAGATGCTGATTGGCAAGAGTAGAAAAAAATTCTCTGTTAACTGGTAAATATTTTTATTACCATTATTGGTTATTGTGATATATATATATATATATATATATATATATATATATGTATTTATTTATCTTATATAATGTATTAGTTACTTTTCTCATTACTGTGATCAAATACCTAACAAAAAGAAGGAAGGGCTCGTTTTGGTTTACAGTTTGAGGGCATGGATGCCATCATGATGGGGATGGCCCTGTGGCAGCAGCATGAGCCACAGTCCCATTGCACTGGCCCTTGGTGCAGGGGGAGATGACTGCTGGAACTCACTCACACCTTTTACTAAGTCTGGGATTGAGATTTTCCCTCTTCAGTTTAAATGTTCTGGAAACTGGCTCATAGACACACCCAGGGGTATGATTCCACAGTGACTCTAAATCCAGTCCAACTGACAATTAAGATTAACCACTGGTACACGCCTTTAATCCCAGCACTCAGGAGGCTGAGGTAGGAGGATCGCCATGAGTTCAAAGCCAGCCTGAGACTACCCAGTGAATCCCAGGTCAGCCTGGGCTAGAGTGAGACCCTACTTGAAAAAAAAGAAAGTTGTCAATGTTAAAAAAAAAAAAAAAGATTAACTATAACACATGGTCATAAATTCACTTAATTTTGGTTCAGACCAGTAATTCTAGCACTCAGGAGGCAGAAGCAGGAGAATCATGGCAAATTGGAAGCCACCCTGTCTACATATTAAATTCCAGGACAGCCAGGGCTACATAGCAAAACCCTGTCATACTCCTGCCTCTCCCTCACAAGAGATTCCCACGACAATCCCTCCTGCTTGCATAATCTTTGCTGTTTCTGTGTCAAGAGGGGAGAGTGTTTCTCCATACTCGATTCTCAGTGTGACTTACTACCTTTAAAAAAAAAAAAATTCTGAATTTTTGGTTTTGTGGGATTTTTTTTTTGTATTTTTTTAAAATATTTTTTAATTTATTTGAGAGACAGAGAGAGAAAGAGACAGCTAGAGAAAGAGAGAATGGGTGCGCCAGGGCCTCCAGCCTCTGCAAATGAACTCCAGATGCATGTGCCACCTTGTGCGTCTGGCTTACATGGGTCCTGGGGAATCAAACCTGGGTCCTTTGGCTTTGCAGGTAAGTGCCTTAACTTCTAAGCCATCACTCCAGCACTCCCCCCCCGCTTTTTTTTTTTTTTTAATTTTCAAGGCAGGGTCTCACTTTAGCCCATGCTGTATACTTCCAGGCTGTCCTTGAACTCACAGTGATCCTCTGCTTTCCAAGTGCCAGAATTAAAGGCATGTGCCACCAAGCCTGGCAGTTTTTGTGTTTTGAGGCAGGATGTCACCCAGGCCAACCTGAAACTCATTCTGTAGCCCAATCAGACCTTGAACTCATAATGATCCTCTTCCCTCAGCTTTCCAACTGCTGGGATTTCAGAAGTGAGACACCAGGCCAGCTAATTTTTAAAAAATTCTTTAGGTTACCATACAAAACAATTGATTTTATCAAGGCATCTACATACACTTGTGTTATTAAACATTTTGTGACTTACTTTGAACTAGTAGAATGCAGGGTGGTGCTGGTGGACTTCCTAGCCTAGGTCTTAAGACTGACATTTCCATTTTCACCCCACTGGAAACCAGCCACTAGTCATTAAAGTTCAGGCAATAGTATAGAATAATTGAGGCATATTTGTAGAACAGACATTGGGAGGAGAAGGGGGCTCTGCAACCAACAGCTAGAATAAGAGCACGGCCACCTGGACTTCCCAGCCTCTCCCTCAGGCCCAGCTGATGCACAGGGAGGAGGTGCACCTTTCCAGTCCAGTTCTGATCCATGAAATCATGAACAGTGAGAGCCAGACTACCCAGGTGGTATTGCCTGGCTCCCCTTTCCTCCTCACAGCCCCCAAGCGTCTGCAGGAATGCTGTTGGCTTGTGGAGAGGGAGGCTAATATTCTGGAACAGTGTGTGTGTGTGTGTGTGTGTGTGTGTGTGTGTGTGTGTGTGCGCTCTCTGCAGACAGCTCCACTTTGCCCTCTGGAGACAGCTCCACTTTCCAAAAAAGTCATTATACAAGGAAATTTAAAATTTTTTTCTTTTTGCAAAAACAATCTAAAATACCTGGAAGAAAGCCCTAGGAAAGGGGACGAGAAAAACTGGGAAAATAGGAAAGGAATAAAAATTGGACAAGTGGGCTGGACAGATGGCTTAGTGTTTAAGGAGTTTGTCTGTGAAGCCTAAGGACTGAGGTTCAAATCCCCAGGACTCACATAAGCCAGATGCACAAGGTGGCACATGTGTCTAGAGTTTGTTTGCAGTGGCTAGAGGCACTGGCATGCCCATTCCTTTTTCTCTCTCTCTCTCTCTGCCTCTTTTAATCCTTCTCTCTCTCTAAAATAAATTAAATAAATATTTTTTAAAAATTGGACAAGTAAAGTTTTTTAAAAAATATTTATTTATTTGCAAGCAGAGAGAGATAGAAGAGAAACAGACAGAATGGGGGAACCAGGGCTTCCAGTCATTAGACAAACTCCAGATGCATGCACCACTTTGTGCATCTGACTTTATGTGGGTACTGGGAAATCAAATTCAGATTATTCAGCTTTGCAGGCAAGAGCCTTAACCACTGAACCATCTCTCCAGCCCAGATTTTTTTTTTTTTTAACTTTTTTTTGGTTTTTCGAGGCAGGGTCTTGCTCTTGCTCAGGCTGACCTGGAATTCACTATGTAGTCTTAGGGTGGCCTCAAACTCATGGCAATCCTCCTACCTCTGCTTCCTGAGTGCTGGGATTAAAGGCATGCACCATGCTCAGCTTTATTTATTTATTTATTATTTATTTATTTATTTATTTGTATTGTGAGGTAGGGCCTCACTCTAGCCCAGGCTCACCTGGAACTCACTATGTAGTCTCAGGGTGGCCTCCAAGTCACAGCAACCCTCCTACATCTGCCTTTGAGTGCTGGGATTAAAGGCGTGCGCCACCACACCTGACTCCCAGCGGTATCTCTCTTGATTACTGTCCATTTACTCAATCAGGGTCTCTCACTTGAGCTCAGAGCTCACCAATTCAGTTGTCTAACTAGCCAGCTTGCCCTGGAGATCCCTTGTCTGTGAGCTGCCACAATGGCCCAGCGTTCACATGGGTGCTTGGGATCTGAACTTCAGTACTCTTGCTTGTGTGACAAGTGCTCTATCCACCGAGAAATCTTCCCAGCCAGGAGTGAGAAGATACTTCAGAGGAAGGACAAGGTGCTCTCCCTTGGTGTCTGTCAGCCTTGAAGCCACCAGGCCTGGCTAGACCATGGACTAAAGTCCTCCATGAAACCATTCCTGAAGACAAGTGCATAAGCCCTTTTGGTTTTAAGTGCTGTGTCACTACTGACAACAGATACGATATGAATATAGGGCACAGCCCACACCAACCCCAAATAACAACCAAAGGCAAATGAAACTCAAGATGACAAAGGAAACCACTTCACTGATGTGCATTTGTCACAATATCAAAAACTGAACTGGTGACTGTGCTCTAGTGCTCTTTTATTAAGACACTGAATAACAATACCTAGTGCAGGTCTAACGAGGGGAGTCATGTCCCGATTGTGAAGAGCACAATGAGACCGTGAGATGCGCACTGGCTGTAGTAATGGATCGGTGCTTTCTGTTATTAACAAAGTCACAGGTCCTGCCAATGCCATCGTGATTTATTTCCTATTATTACAGCGAAGAGCATGTTTGGTTTTGATTAAAGTTTAGTGAAAATAAAGATGTTAATATTTTCCCTGTCCAGCTTCATAGCTCCCCCTGAATTCTATCCACAGATACATGGGGAGGGATTCATCTTGAAAACCCCCAAATATATTTTTTAATGTTTTTAAACAATTTTCAATTAAAAAAATTTTTTATTAACAACTTCCATAATTATAGACAATAACCCATGGTAATTCCCTTCCTCCCCACCCCCCTTTCCCCTTTGAAACTTCACTCTCCATCATATCCCCTCCCCGCCCTCAATCAGTCTCTCTTTTATTTTATTTTTTATTCTTAAAAATAATTAATTAATGAATTTAAATTATTTATTTATTTATTTATTTGAGAGAAAGAGGCAGAAAGAGGGAGAATGGGCACGTCAGGGCATCTACCCACTGCAAACAAACTCCAGACACACACGCCACCTTGTGCATCTGGCTTACGTGGGTCCTGGAGAATTGGACCAGGATCCTTTGGCTTTCCAGTCAAATGCCTTAACCATTAAGCCATCTTTCCAGACACTCTCTTTTATTTTGATGTCTTGATCTTTTCCTCCTATTATGATGGTCTTGTGTAGGTAGTGTCAGTCAATGTGAGGTCATGGATATCCAGGCCATTTTGTGTCTGGAGGAGCATGTTGTAAGGACTCCTACTCTTCCTTTGGCTCTTACATTCGTTTATTTATTTATTATTATTTTTTATTTTTATTGACAACTTCTTTAATTATAGATAATATCCCATGTTATTTCTCTCCCTCCCCCTACTTTCCCCTTTGAAACTTCACTCTCCATCATATCACCTCCCCCTCTCAATCAGTCTCTCTTTTCAGTTTGATGTCATTATCTTTCCCCCCTATTATGATGGTCTTATGCAGGGAGTGTCAGGCACTGTGAGGTCATGGATATCCAGGCCATTTTGTGTCTGGAGAAGCACATTATAAGGAGTCCTACTCTTCCTTTGGCTCTTACATTCTTTCTGCCCCCTCTTCTGCAATGGACCCTGAGCCTTGGAAGGTGAGTTTGAGATATTTCAGTGCTGAGCACTCCTCTGTCCCTTCTTCTCAGCACCATGGTGCCTTCTGAGTCATCCCAAGGTTACCACCATCTGAAAAGAGAAGCTTCTTTAACCAAAAGTGAGAGTAGCCTTAATATATGGGTGTGGACATTAAGAGAAGTGTTTACTGGGCAGTTTGGTGAGCACAGTATATACATTTAGCCAGACACCAGCAGACGTTATACCCCTAGGGCTCATGACTATTCCTGTTGTAGGATTTCAGTATCAGGGATGTATTTCCTCCCATGGAGTGGGCCTCCAGTCCAATTAGAGAGCAGTTGGTTTCCCCCATAACAGACATGCCACTATTGCACCCATTGGCTCATTTTGCCTGGCTGGCCAAATTTAAGGCTTTCAGTGTCCATTGTTGAGTATCTCCACTGGTGATTTTTTCTCTCTTATTGAACTGCATGCAGCCTAGCTTTTTCCAGCTTTCTGTCAGCTGGTCTACAAGGAGGAGGTTTTTAGCTTAGCTCCAGCAGGATTTCTCAGTGACCTTGCAGCTCAAGTATGTGGAGTCTTCAGCAATAGGGTCTTACCATCTATTCCTGGTGGGAAACCAAGGGCCTCAGCAATGGCCTGTAATGTTTTGAGGGTATCAGGTAACTCCCTGGCCAACAACTCACTGGAAGGTGTCCCATCCCTGGCACTGAAAAATTTCTAGTAACAATCTATGGCTTCTGAGTGTTCCATTGTCCAAAAAAGTAGGTTTCAAAAACCCCAAGTGCTAGGATTAAAGGCATGTGCCACCATCCTTGGCTTAGCTGGGTAATTTTTAAACAACAGAACTTTATTTCTCATAGTTCAAGAGGCTAGAATATCAAGAAGATCAAGGTTATTGGCAGAGTCAGAGTTTGGTGACAGCTATAATATTGTCCACTGTGTCTTCTTGCTATATCCTGGAATGGTGGAAAGAATAATCAAACCCTCATGACCTGTAATTACGACCCTCAACCTCCCTCTTCCTGGCACCATCACTACAGATGTTAGGATTCCAACAAATAAATTAGGTGGGTGTACAAGTATGCAGATTCTTTTGTTTTTTTAAATTTATTTTTGGAGAGAGACACAGAGAGAGACAAACAGAGAGGGAGAGGGAGACAGATAGAGATGGGCACGCCAGCAGTCTCTCAGCTGCTGTGAACGAAATCCAGATGTGTGCGCCCCCTTGTGGTCAAGTGCAGCATTGCACCCTTGTGTCACTTTGCATCTGGCTAAACGTGGGACCTGGAGATTGGAACCGGGTTCTTAGGCTTAGGAGGCAGGCGCCTTAACCGCTAAGCCATCTCACCAGCCCAAGTACGCAGATTCTAACTCCAGGTTGCTTAAAGGTGGAGGAGGAGAACCAAGGCCAAAGTAGTGGTGCTTTTGGTCTCAATCAGACAACATGAACCCCTGAAAACCACAAGACCCACTTCCAACAGGCTTTGATCAATTCAAGAATGCTTAGCCAGGCATGGTGGCGCATACCTTTAATCCCAGCACTCAGGAGGCAGAGGTAGGAGGATTGCCATGCGTTCTAGGCCAGCCTGAGACTACATAGTGAATTCCAGGTCAGCCTGGGCTAGAGTGAGACCCTACCTTCAAAAACAAAAACAAAAACAAAACAAAACAAAACAGCTAGTCTTGGGGTGGTCTCAAACTCACTGTGATTCTCTTACCTCTGCCTATTGCTAGGATTAAAGGCATATGCCACCATGCCCAGCAAACCCTTTTGTTAAGGCCACCTCAGAAAAGTCATCACTGAAGAGGTGTATGGGGAGAAAATGAACTGCCCATGTGGAAATCTGAGACCCTGGCTTTCCTTTCTCTTCATGTTGACAAGGTGACCACGGCACAGTTAAGTATGTCATCTTCACATCACGACTTCCCAAGCAGGCCTGGAGGTTTCTGGTTGAGGAATCAAAGTACTTCCCACTAACCCCTAGCATACTTCTCTTTAAGTCCCAATGGCCAGAACTAGGTCACATTCTACTCTCCAGCCAGGAGGGTGCGGCTATCATGATTGGCTGGGAGCAACAGCGGCTCTGCAGAAAGCAGGGAGGGGTGCCCTTCCCTGAGCATAAACTGCCTGAGGCTGAAGCCTAAAGGCTTGCTGTCAGCCAGGAGCAGGGTAAAGCAGCAGCCCGAAAGTGCTAGAGTGAGAGTGATTATATCCTGGATGGACTGACCACCTGGTATGGGCCCCATACTACCCTAGTGTTGGGGATAAAAGAAAACTGGTAGCCGGGTGTGGTGGCGCACCCTTTAATCCCAGCACTTGGGAAGTAGAGGTAGGAGGATTGCTGTGTGTTCCAGGCTAGCCTGAGACTACAGAGTCAATTTCAGGTCAGCCTGGGCTAGTGAGATCCTACCTGGGGGGAGGGGGAGTGGAGACCTGGGAATGGAGCAAAGTGGCTTATGTCTGCAATTCTTAATACTAAAGGAGGATGAGGCAGGAGGATTGCTGAAAGCTACATGTCAGCTTGAGCTATAGTGTAAGACCCCATCTGAAAAATCATAGGGCTGGGAAGATGGCTCAGTGGTTAAAGGCACTTGCTTGCAAAGACTGAAGGCCTGGCTTCAATTCCCAAGCCAACTACTTAAGCCGAATGTAAAAAAGTGATGCAAACACTGTTTCATTTACTATGGCAAGAGACCCTGGCACATGTACACATTCACACACAAATAAAAATTTAAGAATTAACAAAAGAAAAGAAAAAAAATGAACTCTTGGGGTTGTGGACAAATGAATGCTTTCTGAGTGCTCTTGAGATGTGAGGGGTCTAGCCTGAAAGGTAGGCGAGGAGCAGCTATGGCAACCCATTTGGACACAAAGCCCAGTATAAGAGGCCTTAGGGTTGCCAGGAGTGGGGGTACAGTCCTGTAATCTCAGAAACTTGGGAGGCCAAGATCAGAGTACCAAATATTCAAGGCCTGCCTAGCCAACCATAGCAGATTTTTTTTTTTTTGGGAGAAAGTCAGAGACAGAGAGAGAGAATGGGCACACCAGCAGCCTCTCAGCTGCTATGAACGAACTCCAGACACATCTGCCCCCTTGTGGGCAAGTGCGGCATTGCACGCTTGCGCCACTTGATTCTGGCTCAACATGGGGCCTGGAGAATGGAACTGGAGTTCTTAGGCTTGGCAGGCAGGCGTCTTAACCACTTAAACCATCTCTCCAGCCCCAACCGTAGCAATTTTGTGAGACCTTACCTCAAAATTAAAATGTAAAGTGAGCAGGGCGTGGTGGCACACACCTTTAATCCCAGCACTTGGGAGGCAGAGGTAGTGTGAGTTCCAGGTCAGCCTGGGCTAGAGTGAGACCCTACCTGGAACGAACAAACAATCAAACAAAAAGGTAAAGTGTTGGGGACGCTGCCCAGGTGTGCAGCACTACATCACAAGGTCCCAGGCACAGTCTCTAGTAACACAAAACAAAACATGGCCTTGGGTCTCTGGACCAGAGCATTCCCATTGTGTTGATCAGGCCACCTCAGAAAAGTCATCACTGAAGAGGTGTATGGGGAGAAAATGAACTGCCCATATGGAAATCTGAGACCCTGGCTTTCCTTTCTCCTCATGTTGACAAGGTGACCACGGCACAGTTAAGTATGTCATCTTCACATCACGACTTCCCAAGCAGGCCTGGAGGTTTCTGGTTGAGGAATCAAAGTACTTCCCACTAACCCCTAGCATACTTCTCTTTAAGTCCCAATGGCCAGAACTAGGTCACATTCTACTCTCCAGCCAGGAGGGTGCGGCTATCATGATTGGCTGGGAGCAACAGCGGCTCTGCAGAAAGCAGGGAGGGGTGCCCTTCCCTGAGCATAAACTGCCTGAGGCTGAAGCCTAAAGGCTTGCTGTCAGCCAGGAGCAGGGTAAAGCAGCAGCCCGAAAGTGCTAGAGTGAGAGTGATTATATCCTGGATGGACTGACCACCTGGTATGGGCCCCATACTACCCTAGTGTTGGGGATAAAAAGAAAACTGGTAGCCGGGTGTGGTGGCGCACCCCTTTAATCCCAGCACTTGGGAGGTAGAGGTAGGAGGATTGCTGTGTGTTCCAGGCTAGCCTGAGACTACAGAGTCAATTTCAGGTCAGCCTGGGCTAGTGAGATCCTACCTGGGGGGAGGGGGAGTGGAGACCTGGGAATGGAGCAAAGTGGCTTATGTCTGCAATTCTTAATACTAAAGGAGGATGAGGCAGGAGGATTGCTGAAAGTTACATGTCAGCTTGAGCTATAGTGTAAGACCCCATCTGAAAAATCATAGGGCTGGGAAGATGGCTCAGTGGTTAAAGGCACTTGCTTGCAAAGACTGAAGGCCTGGCTTCAATTCCCAAGCCAACTACTTAAGCCGAATGTAAAAAAGTGATGCAAACACTGTTTCATTTACTATGGCAAGAGACCCTGGCACGTGTACACATTCACACACAAATAAAAATTTAAGAATTAACAAAAGAAAAGAAAAAAAATGAACTCTTGGGGTTGTGGACAAATGAATGCTTTCTGAGTGCTCTTGAGATGTGAGGGGTCTAGCCTGAAAGGTAGGCGAGGAGCAGCTATGGCAACCCATTTGGACACAAAGCCCAGTATAAGAGGCCTTAGGGTTGCCAGGAGTGGGGGTACAGTCCTATAATCTCAGAAACTTGGGAGGCCAAGATCAGAGTACCAAATATTCAAGGCCTGCCTGGCCAACCATAGCAGGGTTTTTTTTTTGTTTTGTTTTGTTTTTTTTGGGAGAAAGTCAGAGACAGAGAGAGAATGGGCACACCAGCAGCCTCTCAGCTGCTATGAACGAACTCCAGACACATCTGCCCCCTTGTGGGCAAGTGCGGCATTGCATGCTTGCGCCACTTGATTCTGGCTCAACATGGGTCCTGGAGAATGGAACTGGAGTTCTTAGGCTTGGCAGGCAGGCGTCTTAACCACTTAAACCATCTCTCCAGCCCCAACCGTAGCAATTTTGTGAGACCTTACCTCAAAATTAAAATGTAAAGTGAGCAGGGCGTGGTGGCACACACCTTTAATCCCAGCACTTGGGAGGCAGAGGTAGTGTGAGTTCCAGGTCAGCCTGGGCTAGAGTGAGACCCTACCTGGAACGAACAAACAATCAAACAAAAGGTAAAGTGTTGGGGACGCTGCCCAGGTGTGCAGCACTACATCACAAGGTCCCAGGCACAGTCTCTAGTAACACAAAACAAAACATGGCCTTGGGTCTCTGGACCAGAGCATTCCCATTGTGTTGATCACTTTCACAAAAAAAGGAAGGTTAAGTGGTAACTTTGCTTTTTCACCACTGCCCTTGTTGGCCAGGGGTCCAACACTCATTCCCACACATCCAGCCAAACTGATTAAGATTCCCAGAGCTGAGGGGAGAGCAGTTATGTGGTGAAATGGGTTAGTGGTCCAACCCAAGACCCATGGGCCACATATGGCCCAGGATAGCTACGAAGAAGGCTTGAAAGCCAAGTATGGTGGTGCACACCTTTAATCCCAGTACTCGGGAGGCAGAGGTAGGAGGATTGCCATGAGTTCGAGGCCACCCTGAGACTGCATAGTGAATTCCAGGTCAGCCTGGGCTACAGTGAGACACCATGTCAAAAAACAAAAACACAAAAAAAGGAGGAAAGATTGATACCAAATCATATCTTGCATGGTTCTCCAGCCTGTACTTTGGACATTGCAAAGTCAAGCAAAATAAGCATATGCATGCTCTCCCTGGGGCCACGGACCTCTATCAGTCTGGCTTCAAGGTCTTGCCAGCACAGCAGTGGGAAGTTTTCAGCTCCAAGAGTCATTTGTGGTCTGTTGGGACCTGGGACAGTTAGCTTCTGCTGCCTGCTGTTCCAGGATAGAATTCCAGCCCGAGCACATGCGGAACTCTTTTTTTTTTTTTTTTTGGTTTTTCGAAGTAGGGTCTGACTCTAGCTCCGGCTGACCTGGAATTCACTATGTAGTCTCAAGGTGGCCTTGAACTCATGGTGATCCTCCTACCTCTGCCTCCCAAGGGCTGGGATTAAAGGCATGTGCCACCATGCCCGGCTACATGTGGAACTCTTAAACTTAAATCTGGGTACATGGCTGCTGTGGGGCAGTGTTGGCACCCTGATGCATTCAGGTCTGAGGTCCAGTCTCTGGTGGTCAGCGGGCCTGGAATATTTCTTCTCTGCTCTTCTCTTTATCACCTTCTCCCACTGCTATGCCTGCTGTCCAAGTTCACAAGCCATCTTTTAGGGCATTTGGGCATAAATCATTGTTAGGATCTGGCAACACTAGAGAAAGAGTAAAATTGACTTGGGGGAAAAAGAGAGGGGAGACATGGAGAAGGGCTGTAGTGGAAGGTGTTGAGAGAAAACCAGTGCAACAATTAGGAGATCAAAGTAATACAACCTTGCAGTATGTTACAGAATCCTGGGGGCTGTCAAAATTTCCACTTCAGTTGCACCTATCACCGGTGTAGTCAGCATCTCTGACATAGATTTGGGCATCAGGTTTTCAAAGCTCCTGATGAGATGCTGGAAATGGTGGTATGTGCCTGGGATCTCAGCACTCAGGAAGCTGAGGCAAGAGATGTGTCATGAGTTCAAGACCAGCCTGGGCTACAAAAGATCCTGTTTGGAAGAAAAAGAAAAGAAGCTCCTTAGAAGATTCTAGTGCACATTCCAGAGGAGAACCACTAGTAGTCTACATTCAGGAGCTTTGGTTGATCATTCCAGTGAAGCCATTAATAGCCAGTGTGGTATAAGAGGTCATTTATATACTGTCTTTCTCTCCGGTTTGCTACCTATACAATGAAGGAATTAAGACTGAGAAATTGGCTCAGTGGACAAAATGCTCACTTACAAACATGAAGACCTGAGTTAAGATGACCAGTACCCAGGTAAAAAAATGCTGGCGCCCAGCGCATGCCTTTAATCCCAGCACTTGGGAGGCAGAGGTAGGAGGATCGCCGTGAGTTCAAGGCCACCCTGCGACTACATAGTGAATTCCAGGTCAGCCTGGGTTAGAGTGAGACCCTACCTTGAAAAACCAAAACAAAAACAAAATGCTGGGATGGCATCGCTTGCCTGAAATCCCAGTGTTGGGGAGTTGGAAGGCAGGGACTTCCTGGGGCTCTCTGGCTGGCTAGTCTAGCAGAATTGTGAGCTCTAGTTTCAGCAAGAGACCTTGTCTCAAAGAATAAGGGGAGAATTACAGAGGAAGATCCTCAACAGCAACTTCTGCCCTCCCCATATGTGCACCTCCACAGTCCAGTGTGCCATTCACATACAAACATGCACACATCTGCACTGCATACATTTACACATCAAACACACAAAAGTGCAAAAGAGGAAGAAAAAGCTTTGAGGATATATTTGTCCCAAAGCAACATGATTTTGACCCAGAGGAGCATTTTCTAGAAATGGTTTTCTAGCTCTCACATTCTAAGAATCCATTCAAATACATGTGAAAGTCAAGTTGAAGTCTGAGCTCTGAAGCTGCATGAAGTACCTGACTTGAAAGTTGCTCTCAAGGTCAACCTCATCCCACAAATGCCTTCAGGAAAGGTCTGCTAAGAGAACCTGAGTAACTCTAGGGCTTTCTCTGATAAGATTAAATATTTTTCTCCCTCTATTTCATAAGACTTTGAGAAAAAGACACTCAGTCTGTTGTCTCTCTCTTTGCTAAGTAGCTAAGGAATTAGGCAACTGAGGTGGGAGGGGGGAGGTCGCTGGTGCTTGCTCACCCTCCCTTCCTTTCCCTCTTTCCACATGTAAGGATAATTGCTGCCAAGCAGAGGCACTGAATATGAATCACATAAAAAAAAAAAGAGAGAGAGAGAGAATTGTGGTTCTGTAATCAGTACGGGAGGGGGTTGATTAGAACTTCCTACTGGGGTTGGGGAGATGGTTCCCTGGGTAAAAACACTTGCTTATGCAAGTATGAGACCTGAGTTCAGATTCCCAAAGTCCATGCAAGGCTAGATGCAGTTGTGAGCGTCCATAATCCTAGCCTTCCCATGACCAGGTTAGAAATGGAGACAGGAGACTCCAGAATGCAGACCAGCTAGCCTGGCATTTGCAGCAGTGAACAACAACAAGAGAGAGAGAGAGAGAGAGAGAGAGGGGAGAGGGAGAGGGAGAGAGGAAAGCGGCCTCAAACAAGGTGGAAGGTGAGGACAAACACCTGAAGTAATCCTGTGACTTCCACATACTCACCATGGCATGCTCACATCCATATGAGTGCCCATACACGCGCACGCACACACACACACACACACACACACACACACACACACACGAAGGAATTTCGTACTGAAAAGTGAAACCGAAAGATATTAAAATATATTTCGTAGGTTTAGCAAGCCTAGACTTATAATTAAATGAGCACCATTGTCAGTAAGTATCTTCACTACTCAGTTTCCTTCCTTCAAGGAATTGGATAGTAAACATTTGAGAACTACAAATCTATATAATTTATTTCATATGTCCTCATAGATACCCAAAAGAGAGAGATAAAGAATACAGTAGCTAAATCAAACTGCTATATCAGGTACTTGAATAAGGTTTTACAGACAATGTTACTGTTTCTAGTACATGGTACAGGGAAAGTGGGTACATTAACCAAGGTTTAATTTCCAAAGCAATAACTTACCTTCTCCCAAGTCAACCATGGGCAGTTTTCATTGGTTCTTAGTCATCTCGGTGGCAGTCAAATGACAGTGTCCTCAGAAAGAAAGGGACTACTAATTTTTCAATGGATCATAATCATCATAATTTTGAGCCGAGGCTCCAAGCTCTTCTCAGTATTACAGCAGCTCTGTGTTGCAACTCAGTTCATGTGCGTGCCCTGTGTTGCCAACTACCTGTTGAAATAACCAGAAGCATTCTCTAACAGGTCTTCACATGCTGAACGTCTTTTTTCCTTAGCCCAGTCTGGGAAAGCCTCTCCCTGGACATGGACAGGAAGCTAAGTCTGCAGATAAGTTCCTAGGCCAAACAGTCACAGAATCCTGTTGCTGGCTGAGGCTTTCTGGCCAGGGAGCAAAGAGAGCCACAGATCGACCCTCCCCCAGCAGTACAGCCCCAGCCCTGTATTTCAGCTCCTCTAGTCCTCTGGTGCCTATGGCTTTCAGAGATTCACTCCTTCACTCATTCATCCATTTTGCAGTGCCAGGGATTAAACCCAAGACTTGCTACATGTTAGGCAAGTTCTGTGCCACTAAGACACATTCCCAGGTATGTTTTATTTTATTTTATTTTATTTTATTTTATTTTTTTTTTTTTTTTTTTTGGTTTTTCGAGATAGGGTTTCACTCTGGTCCAGGCTGACCTGGAATTAACTATGTAGTCTCAGGGTGGCCTCAAACTCTCGGCTATCCTCCTACCTCTGCCTCCCGAGTGCTGGGATTAAAGGCGTGCGCCACCACGCCCGGCTTATTTTATGTTTTATTTTGAGGCAGCCTCTCATGTAGCCCAGGATGGCCTTGAATTCCCTGTGTAGTAGAGAATTACCTTGAACTTCTGATCCTTCTGTCTCTACTTCCCAAGTGCATGGGCCCACCATGTCCAGTTTATGTGGTGTGGAAATCAAACCCAGGGCTTCTTGCATGCTAACCAGGCACTCTGCCAACTGAGCCCAGCACTCCCAGCCTCCCTTGGTTTATTTATTTATATAGTTTTATGGTAATTGTGGCTTTTTGTTCCCCTCCTTGCTGATTGAGGATCATCACCATCACGAATGACACAGTAATCATCCGGACCCAGGAAGTTCACGACCAACCGACTGCTTCAGAGGAGACAAGTGGTCGCCAACGTCCTTCATCCGGGGAGGGCTACAGCATCTAAGAGAGAAATGCGAGAAAAACTAGCCAAACTGCACAAGCCCGCACCAGATGTCATCTTTGTATTTGGATTCGGAACCCATTTTGGCGGGGGCAAGACAACTGGCTTCAGCATGATTTATGACGCCTGGGATTATGCAAAGAAAAACGAACCCAAACACACACTTGCAAGACATGGCCTGTGTGAACAGAAAAGGACCTCAAGGAAACAGCGGAAGGAATGCAAGGACAGGATGAAGAAAGGCAGGGGCACTGCCAAGGCGAGTGTCGGTGCCGGTGCCGGCAAAAAGCCAAAGGAATGGAGGCGCTGCGGTGACTTGATCTACCACAATGCTACAGATGTTTAAGGTGACCAATAAACTGTAAAAACTGCAAATATATAGATATAGTTGTGGGTCTGGGGAGATGGCTCAGTGTATCAAGGGCTTGTTGTGCAACATGAGGACTGGTGCTTGGATCCCCAGTCTCCAACATAAGGTAGGGGGTACCCAGAGTAAAACTGCTAGCTAGACTAGGCAAATTGACGAGTCCTGGGTTCAAGTGAGAGATCACATGTACGCACCCAGCCACACGTGCACCCCTGTGCATATGACCACACATCTTTACATGCACACCACACATGCATATATACATACACACATACACCAAAAACAGAGAAAAGGGCTAGAGAGATTGCTTAGTGGTTAAGGCTTTTGCCTGCAAAGCCAAAGGACCCAGATTCAATTCCCCAGGACCCATGTAAGCCAGATGCACAAGGTGGTGCATGTGTCTGGAGTTCATTTGCAGTGGCTGGAGGCCGTGGTGCACCCATTCTTTCTCTCACTTTTTCTCTCTTTCTCCCTCTGCTTCTTTCTCTCTTGATCTTTCAAATAAACAAACAAATAAAATTAAATTTTAAAAAGACCTTTTTAAAAAAAAGCTTTTTAAAAAATATTTTTATTTATTTATTTGGGAGGGGGGTGGGAAGATAGTAAGAGAATGGGCATGCCAGGGCCTCTAGCCACTGCAAACGAACTCCAGATGGATATGCCATCTTGTGTACCTGGCTTACATGGGTACTGGGGAATCGAACCTGGGTCCTTTGGCTTTGCAGGCAAGCACTTTAATCACTAAGCTATCTCTCCAGCCCTCAAGTTTTTTTCTTTGCACCAAGAAGAAATCTTCCTTTCTGTAGCTTCTGCTCACTAAGGCTAGTTCTACCACTGTGGCCCTATTACCACAAACACATAGTGTTTCTTCCCTGTCCAGAAGCCCTCTCTGAATCTGCGGGAGAAGCTGCCTGCCACGAGTTTGCACATCTTAATCACTTTTCAGTAGGCTGTTAACCTAGAATCAGAGATTTTCCTAGAATTGAGTGTCAATTAGTAAAGTAAATTAGGGCCAATTAAATAAAGGTTAAACACAGGCCAACAAAATCACTTGCAAAAAGTGTTTGCCTAATCTTCCCAAAAGGTGGCTCTTTTCCCAGACACCTGTGTAAGAGTTGCTTAAACCTACTAACAGGAATGTGGTGAAAAAGCATCACAAGGTTGGAAGTACCCTTCCAGGGCCTGGCAGCCTCCAGTTGCAGTTCCCCTGGGCTAGTGTCAGGGACAGGGCCAGTTCATTGTGACAAATGACCTGTCCTTAATGCAGTTTCCTGAGGTGGCACTTTGAGGTTTTTTTTTTTTTTTAGCTAGCTACCAACTGGCCACCTCATCCCTTTCTAGAGTAGAAGTGTGATACAGTGAAAAAGGCAGCTCCTTGGGAAAGCAGGTGGACAGTGACCAGAGGGACAAGGTGATCTCTTTGTTTTTCTTTTCAGTTGAAGGATGCAACTGAGCTGAGCTTGGGGAGTTTGAGGCATTCCTTTGTTGATTTCTTCCTCAGGTAACTGAGGAGAAATCAACCATTTACCCGTGGTGGCTCACTCCTATAATCCCAGCACTCAGGAGGATTGCCACAAGTTTGAGGCCAGGCTGGGCTACAGAATGAGGCCCCATCACAAACAAACAGATAAACAGTAAACAAACAAACAAAACCAGCACCTTCTCTCCTTGTGAGGGGACCAAGGTCTGTTGTGGTGTTGGGGCAACCCTGTGGGCCCAAAGTCACAGGCCCATATATTCTGCAGGGACCATTTAAACTTCCCAGGCTCCTCAGCTTTGGGGAGGCCTGGAAGAGTCCTGGACACTGGAGGAAGACTCAGAGAAGACTAGAGGCGGTCAGGGGGTGTGGCTCAGCGTCAGAGCATTTGCCTGGCATATGTTAAGGCATTGGGTCCAATCCCCAGCACCAGTTGGGCCCAAAGGGTGTCAGGCAGAGATGACAAGAGGGGGCCGGCAGAGACTGTATCTTTATTCGAAAGTAAATAGCAATAGGAATGGGCTGTCTTCTCTTCCTCTCCACCGCATCTACCTAGTCTTTCTTTCCTTCAGTGTTTGGAGACAAGCACCTTAACTGTTAAGCCCTCTCTCCAGCCATCCTTTAGTATTTAGGATGGAATTCAGGGTCTCAAGCTTACTAGGTAAGTTCCACCACTGAGCTATAACCTAGTCCCCCAAAATCAAATAAAGGTTTTTGTTTGTTTTTCCATCCCCCTTTGGAATTTTTGAGATAAGTTCTCACTATATAGCCCAGGTTGACCTTGAACTTGCAGTCCTTCTGCCTCAGTCTCCCAACTGCTGGGATTATAGAAATGCACCACCATGCCTGGCTCGCAAATTAGGCTTCTTTTAGTTTTTAAATTTATTCATTTGAGAGACAGGGAGGGAAAGAGAAAGAGAGAGTGAATGAGCACACCAGGGCTTCCTGCCCCTGCAAATGAATTCCAGATGCACGTGCCACTTGGTACATCTGGCTTTATGTGGCCATTAAGCTTTTTTTTTTTTTTTTTTTTTTTTTTTTTTCGAGGTAGGGTCTCACTCTAGCTCAGGCTGACCTGGACTTCACTATGTAGTCTCAGGGTGGCCTTGAACTCATGGCGATCCTCTACCTCTGCCTCCCGAGTGCTGGGATTAAAGGCGTGCACCACCATGGCCGGCTCCATTAAGCTTTTCAAGCAAGTGTGTTAAACCACTGAGCAATCGCTCCAGCCACCAAATTAGGTTTCTAAACCCCACTGCTGGGTCACAGATGGAAACTTTCTATCTGGGGTTCACAGCTTCTCCAAAGTCTCCTGACATCAGGGAGGGCTGCTGAGCCTAGGTGGCCAAGGCGGTGTTCAGGGAGCACAGATGCAGAGAGATCCCTGGGCGCTTCACACGGGTCTATAGTGCACGGTTCAGGGTGGGGACTGGAAGTCAATACTGTTCCAATCCCTCCTGGGCTGGGGGAAATGATCATGAACCAAATGTGGACACCACTGCGTTAGCTCATCAGCAAGCCCTTTATGATTAACCTCCTAATTGCAGGCACCTGCTTTCCTGGACTTAGATTCAATTACCACGCTACACAATGCCCCAGTGTGTATCTCTGGAATGAGGCTGCCATGTGCCGCTCAGCCGCTTGGAAATGAACACACCGTGTTAGTCTGCACCTGCACCGCTCCAAGAAGGGAGCTGTCACCGCAGAGCAGGAGCCTGCTCTCAGGGATCTTACAGTCTAGCAAAGGGGTGTTAGACCCGTCACTCCCACCCGGCACTGTCCTTCCCACCAGCCTTTGTGCCTTTGGGTCTTTGACCATCAGGAGTTTTCTAGACCATGAACTTTGTTCAGAGTGAGTTCCACGCCCTAGCCATTTCTAGACCCACTTTTTCCTGACAACCAGTTTGCCACACCTCATGCTATGATTTGCGCCCAGTGTCTGTTAATGCATTTATCCACTCATCAAGGGTCTTCTGATTGCTTACTATTTGCTAGGCTTGGTGGTTGCTGGCAGAGCTCTCAAGAGGGTGAGGCAAGAGAGGAGGAGCCAAACGCAGGACAATCAGAACGGCTAGCTCCAAGAGCAGGGCCCGCCCTGGGACCTCCTCTGCTCCAGCGTCGTAGGTTTGTGCGCATGTGCTGCGCATCCTGCGCCTCTTTTATTTGTATATGATCTGTCTTCCCTCCTCCACAGCGTATTGCCCAGTACAGTGTTTTCTAGAATCGTGTCTCTGCCCATCTGCCTGGGAATCCCTGGAAGCAGGCACTTGCTTGAAATGCAGCTTCTCTAGTCCTGCGTCCTGTTCTTGGAGGATGGAACTCAGGAAGGAGAATCACTGAGAGGGTTTCTGGGGAGCTGAGGCATGCAGAGGAACCCCTGGCCGGCTGAGAAATCCAATCAACACTACAAGCTTGGAGGAGAAGGCCTGGAGAGATGGCTTAGCAGTTAAGGTGTTTGCCAAACAGGTTCACTTCCCCAGGACCCATGTAAGCCAGATGTACAAAGTGGCACATGCATCTGGATTTACTTTGCAGCAGCTAGAGGCCCTGGTGCTCCCATTCTCTCTCTCTTTCTTAAATTAATTAATTAATAATTGCAAAAAAGATTGGGGGGCCAGAGAGATATCTTAGTGGTTAAGGCACTTGCCTGTGAAGCCAAAGGACCCACGTTCAACTCTCCAGAACCCACATAAGCCAGGCGCACAAGGGGGCACATACATCTGTAGTTCGTTTGCAGTGGCTGGAGGCTGTGGTATGCCCATTCTCTCTCTCTCTTAAGTAAATAAATAAATAAAATATTTAAAAACAAAGATTGGAGGAGAAGGCATGGGTGGAGGGGTAGTCTGCAGGTGTACATGCATCTACAGGAAGGTCTTGCTCAGCATCACCTTGTATCTTAGCTGGGCCTCCTGGGCCCTGCACCATCCTTCGCTGACTCTTCTTAAGTTGCCTGCACTGCCTGTCTAAGGAGCTGGAGGTGGCCCTGTCAGTAGCTTTGGCAGCAGGATCCAGGTTTTCATGGTGCAGAGTAGGAGGTAAGTGGGTAGGTGGGTGGGTCTGAGAGTGGCAGGGCAAACAAGGCTTGTGGGAGGGTCTTGTAAGTGGGGTTATCCTGACCTCTGAGGCAGACACCAATTATTTTCACTTGCTTCACATGGTACCCTACATGGATGCTTACACACTTTGAGGTGCCAGAGGTGTGTCCCTCAATGGTGATCATCTGAATGAGATAAATCAATCACGTGAGTCACCAGTAAACCCAGTTTGCAGGGTGGGGCACACCTTTGATTTCCCAATCATCAGTCCCTTGGCAGGATCAGTGTGAGAGTCCTCTGGCTGGCCGTCCACACCCAGTTCCTCACAAGACAGCTCAGGAGTGGGGTTGACATCTGCTTTCTTAACTTGTTCTGGAAATCTGGAAAGGGTTCAGGCAGGAAGACAGAGGACGGAAAGTCCTGCTCAGGAGGATTTGGGGCAATGCCAGTCTCTGGGTCTTTGTTTCAGTGCTTCTGTATGGCAGGTGATTGATAAGGACTTCCAATAGCAGGTCATCTGAGATGAATTAATGATAATGTGATCTGTTGCATGTTCTTTCTCATATGCAGATCCTCCCTGCAGAGTTTTATATTTGTGTATCAGTTGGAGTGAGAGTCAGTAGCAGGCTAGAAAGACAGAAAGGTTGGGAGGTGAGGGGGAGGCTTAAGGAGAGGGGATGGTACAAACACATGTAATATGAAAGTAGAGGGACTAAATACCTGGGGTGAAAAGGCTTAAGTGAGGATGGGGATGGGAGAATGGAGGAGAAGAAAGAGTGGTGGTGAAAGCCAGGCATGGTGGCACATGCCTTTAAATATATTTTATTTATTTTATTTATTTATTTGAGAGAGAGAGAGAGAAAGAGAGAGAGAGAGAGAGAAAGAGAATGGACATGCCAGGGCCTCCAGCCACTGCAAACAAACTCCAGATACATGCGCCCCCTTGTGCCTCTGGCTTACTTGGGTCCTGGAGAGTTGAACCAGGATTCTTTGGCTTTGGAGGCAAACGCCTGAACTGCTAAGCCATCTCTCCAGCCCCTGGCACATGCCTTTAATCCCAGCACTCAGGAGGCAGAGGTAGGAGGATCACCATGAGTTCGAGGCCACCCTGAGACTACATAGTGAATTCCAGGTCAGCCTGGACTAGAGTAAAAAAAAAAAAAAAAAAGAGTGGTGGTGAGAGTTAAAACTAAAGGTATATGAAAAAGTTTTTAAAAATTATAACATGTTTTGTTGTAAATTTGAGGACAGAGGTTTTCAAGCATTAGTGTGTATCAGTATCACATATTAGGCTTGTTAAAAAAAATTCTTCGCTACATGGGGTGGTATACACTTTTAATCCCAGGACTTGGGAGGCAGAGGTAGGAGGATCAGTGTGAGTTTGAAGCCACCCTGAGACTACATAGCTACATAGCCTGATCTAGAGCTACACCCTACCTCAAAAAAAAAAAAAAAAAATTCCTACCCTACACTTCCACAAGATAAGGTCTTGGAATTTGTCTTTTCAACAATTTTCATAGCAGTTCACACACACACACACATAACACCTCACTGCCGCCACTGTCACCACCACCACCATCACCATCTGTTGCAGTCAGGTTCGCATTGCTGGCAGAAAACACCCAACCAAGTGGGGAAAAAAGATGATGGCAGGGGAAAATGATGGCATAAGCAGAGGGTGGACATCACCTCCTGGCCAACATGAGGTGGACAACAGCAACAGGAGAGTGTGCCAAACACTGGCAAAGGGAAGCTTGATATAACACCCCCAACAATACACTGCCTCCAGGAGGTGTTAATTCCCAAATCTTCATCAGCTGGGGACCTAGCATTCAGATCACCTGTTGATGGGAGACACCTGAATTAAACCACCACACCACCACCACCACCATCACCACTACCACCATCAGCACCACCATCACCACTACCACCATCAGCACCACCACCATCACATAAAACTCAGAACCTCTAATGCACTTAGGACCTTTCCTGAATGTTTGGTTCTCCATCAGAGCAGGGTACTCCACCCCACCCATGCCTTTACTTCAAGTGTAGCAATTTAAACTCTTCCAACTTGGCAAAGATGAAGCTGCTCGTCCCAGAGCTCCGTCCCTGGATGGTTCTGAGTTAGAATTGGCCAGAAGAGGAAGTGAAATGGTAGCAATTTGTCTCTGAAGGTTGGGGTTTGATGGAGTGAGAGACACAGAGGGCCAACAGTTTGCAGCCTGTCCACACTCTCCTCCAACCCACCTCTAGCTCCTGTCCATCAGGTGTTCATGTCAGGTTCCACTACAGCCCCAGGCCTCCCCGCAGATTCGAGGTGAGGCACATCTCCACCCACATAACACACAGCACCACCAGACCTTCCTCCCTATCCCCCTCTGCAGTCCCTCACAGTCATGGGGTGTGCTCTGCTAGTCAGCCTGACTGCCCGCAGGCTCCTTGTCTGACCCTCCCCTTCTTCCTGGGTAGGCTAGCTCTCCCGCCCTGCATCTACATGAGACCCAACCCTTAACAGAACTCAAGAAGGTTCCAAAAAAAAAAAAAAAAAGAGGTTCTATTTCTCTGACTCCTGACTAATCAGCCAAGAAGTATAGCCCATGTCTGAAATAGAGCAAGACTTGGGAACTGGCCTTGTATTGAGATCCAAAGACATGTGCATGAATGGATATATAGATATGTGAACACCATGGAGGCAGCTAACAGTCTTACTTTCCATAATCAGGGGGTAATTTAAAAACATAGCTAGGTTGGGTGTGGTTGCACATGCCTTTATTCTCAGCACTTGGGAGGCAGAAGTAGGAGGATCACTGTGAGTTCAAAGCCTGAGATACATAGTGAATTCCAGGTCAGCCTGGGCTACAGCAAGACCCTACCTCAAAAAAAAAAAAAAAAAAAAGCAGGGCAGGAGAGATGGCTCAGTAGTTATGGCACTTGTCCATAAAGCCTAATGACCAGAGTTTGATTCCCCAGTAGCCACTTAAAGTCAGATGCACAAAGTGGCACATGCATCTGGAGTACATTTGCATGGCTAGAGGCCCTGGTGCACCCATTCTCTCTCTGCCAGGTTTGGTGGCACATGCCTTTAATCCCAGGACTCGGGAGGCTGAGTGAGGTAGGAGGATAACTGTGAGTTCAAGGTCAGCCTAGGCTAGAGTGCCATTCAACCTCGAAAAACAACACACAAAGAAAGCATAGCTGGGCATGGTGACTCACACCTGTAATCCGAACACTCAGGAAGCTGAGGAAGTAAAAGTGCTGTGAGTTCCAGATTGAGCTTCAGAGGGAAACCCTGTCTCAAAAACAAAAACCAGGGCTGGAAGGATGGCTTTGCGGTTAAGGAGTTTGCCTGCAAAGCCAAAGGACCCAGGTTCGATTCCCCAGGACCCATGTCAGCCAGCTGCACAAGGGGCCGCAAGCATCTGGAGTTGGTTTGCAGTGGCCCATTCTCTCTCTCTCTTTCTCTGTCAAATAAATAAAAAATAAATAAATAAAATATAAAAACAAAAACCAAATGACAAAAAAAGCCAAGCAAAACCCTAAAGCCCCATGTTCCTCTACGTTTTCTGCTGTTAAATACAGCACCTTGAAGCCGGGCATGGTGGTGCACGCCTTTAATCCCAGCACTAGGGAGGCAGAGGTAGGAGGATTGCCATGAGTTCGAGGCCACCCTGAGACTCCATGGTGAATTCCAGGTCAGCCTGAGCTAGAGTGAGACCCTATCTCTAAAAACCAAAGAAAAAAAAAAAATACAGCACCTTGGGCAAAAGTAGTAAAAGCCATCCTTTCCTTTTATTTTCTTCTGTCTTTCCTTGTAAGCCAGGTGTTCTTGTTCAGGTCATGACCTGGACAAATATATGCGGTCTCCTTAGGGACCTGTCCTGCTTCTTCTGACAGAGGCCTTGACTCTGCAATTTCTTCCTAGCAAAGACAAGTCACAAATTGACTCCCTCAAGGTGTTCCTGGGAGAGGACAGGAATTCCATGGGTCGTTGTACACTTTTTCTCTGCCCTAGTGCCACGGGCACAGAATAGGCTCTGGTAGGGTCCTGTGTTTGATTGTCCCTGTCACAGCCTCATTGTGCTCTGGTGTTCCTGTCCACTTGGTATCTGTCTTCCCATTGCACAGTGAAGGCCCTTGGGATAGGATCTCTGGTCTGGCCATCTTTGGATCCTATGGACAGCCTAGTACCTGGCACAGAGGAACAGCCAGGAAATGTTTGTGGAGAGACTAAATGAGCCACTCAGAGGCTATACCCTCATTTTTGTTTGGTTTAATCTTTTTCTTTTTCAAGATAGGGCCTCCCTCTAGCCCAGGCTGAACTGGAATTCACTATGTAGTCTCAGGGTGGCCTAGAACTCATGGGAATCCTCTTACCTCTGCTTCCCAAGTGTTGGGATTAATGGTGTGCGCCACCAATCCTGGCCTTTTTTTGTTTGTTTGTTTTTTGAGGTAGGGTCTCACTCTGGCCCAAGCTGACCTGGAATTAACTATGTAGTCTCAGCATGGCCTCGAACTCGGCGATCCTCCTACCTCTTCGGCTTTTTTTTTTTTAATATTTAAAAAACTTTTTTGTTTTGTTTTGTTTTCTGAGGTAGGGTCTCACTCTAGCTCAGGCTGACCTGGAATTCACTATGTTCTCTCAGGGTGGCCTTGAACCCTCGGTGATCCTCCTACCTCTGCCTCCCAAGTGCTGGGATTAAAGGCAGGCACCACCATGCCCAGTTTTTTTTTTTTTTTTTTTTTTTTTTTTTGAGAGAGAGGCAGATAGATAGAGAATGGGAACACCAGGGCCTCCAGCTGCTGCAAACAAACTCTAAATGCATGTGCCACCTTGTGCATCTGGCTTAGGTAGGTCCTGGAGAATTGAACCTGGGTCCTTTGGCTTCTCAGGCAAGTGCCTTAACCACTAAGCCATCTCTCCAGCCCTTTACTAATATATATATATATATTTGGTTTTTCGAGGTAGAATCTCACTCTAGACTAGGCTGACCTGGAATTCACTGTGTAGTCTCAGTCTCAGGGTGGCCTTGAACTCAATGTGATCCTCCTGCCTCTGCCTCCCAAGGGCTGGGATTGAAGGTGTTCACCACCACACACAGTTCCTTTATCTTTTTAAAAAATTTTTTTTGTTTACTTTTTATCTATTTGAGAGTGACAGAGAGAGAAAGAGGCAGAGAGAAAGAGAGAGAGAGAGAGAGAGAGAGAAAGAATGGGTGCGCCAGGGCCTTCAGCCACTGTAAATGAACTCCAGATGATGCACTACCTTGTGCATCTGGCTTACGTGGGTCCTGGGGAATCGAGCCTTGAACCATGGTCCTTAAGCTTCACAGGCAAGCGCTTAATCACTAAGCCATCTCTCCAGGTCCCCCTTTATCTTTTTAAAAAATATTTTATCTTTATTTATTTATTTGAGAGAGGCAGAGTCAGATAGAGGGAGAGAGAAGGGGACAGAGAGAATGGGAGCACCAAGGCATCCATCCACTGCAAACGAACTCCAGACACATGCACCATCTTGTACATGTGACTTACATGGTCCTGGGAATTAAACCTAGGTCCTTTGGCTTTACAGGAAAGTGCCTTAACTGCTAAGCCATCTCTCCAGCCTATCTCTCTCTCTCTCTTTAAATTTATTTATTTTTAAGGAGGTGGAGAGAGAGAGAGAGAGAGAGAGAGGGCATGTCAGAGCCTCTAGGTGCTGCAAATGAACTCCAGATGCATGTGCCACTTTCTGCATCTGCTTTACATGGGTATTGGGGGATTGAACATAGGTATTAGTTAGGCTTTACAGACAAGAGCCTTAGCTGCTATGCTATCTCTCCAGCCCTGTATCCTCATTTGGAATGGAACTAAAATCAGAAGTCAGATTTTTGTCTCCCTGAGGGTGTGTGGCATATACTGAAAGATGTAGTAATGGTGTGGCTAACCACTAACCCCCCAGGATCTGATTGGTCTGAGGTCCTATTATGCTTGGTCAATCTTGTCTGGTCAGAGACCATATCAAAGTTAATAAACAAGAGTCTCCCTCCATTCTCCCAAGCCTTGGTCATTATATCAGTTACTTCCTCATCGCTGGGACAAAATACCCAACCAGAAACAGCTCAAGGAGGGAAAGGGCTTATTTTTAGCTTTACAGTTTTGAGGGGAAGTGCATCACTGTGAGTACGATTGTTTGAATCAGATGTCCCCCATATACTCATGTGTTTTAAGTGCTTGGTCCCCAGCTGGTAGCAATTTGGGATGTGGAGTCTTGCTGGAGGAAGTGTGTTTCCGAGGGTGGGCTTTGAAGTGTTCATAGCTCAGCATCCCCCTTGCCTGGACTCAGATCATCCTCTTGCTGCTGTCTTCCACTTGCTGTGACAAGAAGTGATGCCCAACCTCTGCCCTATCATCACGAAGCTTCCCCTCAAGGCTGTCAGCTAACATGAACGCTTTCCTCCCCTCAGCTGGCCTTGGTTGTGTGTTCTGTCCCAGCAATGAGCAAGATGGTAACTACAATAGTAAGGAAAGTCTGACAGGTACAGAGAAACAGAGTCACACAATCACATCAGCAGGGAAGATCACAGGGAAGAAATCACAACAGCCCATGGCCCAGTGCCACCCACAGTTAGGGTGATTCCTTCTATCTTATCAAATCTAGAAAATCCCCCACAGACATTCCCAGAGGTGAGTTTCCATGGAGATGCTAAATCCTTTCAAATTGACAACCACAGTCACTAATCCACTCTGACACTCAAGTTCTCTCATACAAGCCCAGAGTGTTACTACCGGTTGACAGAGTGGCCACACTGCACAAAAGTAGCTCCAAGGCCCCGGGAAGCTTTGGAGAGCCATCTTCCTGCCAGTATCTGAGTTTGTGGGGGAAGTCCTTACCAAAGAAAGCCGACACTTGCAGCAGAAACTGAGTTGTGAATAAGTAGTATCAAGTTATTCAACCTAAGCAAACAAAACTCAAACACATACAGCATATGCCCCTCCCCAATCAACTAGAAAAGACAAAAAGATGGCTTTAAAAATTTTTTTTATTGACAACTTCTTTAATTGTAGACAATATCCCATGGTACCCCCCAATTTCCCCTTTGAAACTCCACTTTCCATCATATCCCCTCCCCCCTCTCAATCAGTCTCTCTTTGCAGTTTGATGTCTTGATCTTTTCCTCCTATTATGATGGTCATATGTAGGTAGTGTCAGGCAATGTGAAGTCATGGATATCCAGGCCATTTTGTGTCTGGAGGAGCACGTTGTAAGGAGTCCTACTCTTCCTTTGGCTCTTACGTTCTTTCTGCCCCCTCTTCCACAATGGACCCTGAGCCTTGGAGGGTAGGTTTGAGATGTTTCAGTGCTGAATACTCCTCTGTCACTTCTTCTCAGCACCATGGTGCCTTCTGAGTCATCCCAAGGTCACCACCATCTGAAAAGAGAAGCTTCTCTAACCATAAATGAGAGTAGCATTAATATATATATCATATGGACATTAAGAGAAGTGCTTACTGGGAAGTTTGGTGAGCATAGTATATACATTTAGCTTGACACCAGCAGATGTTACACCCCCAGGGCTCATGACTACCCCTGTCATAGGTTTTCAGTATCAGGGATGTATTCCCTCCCATGGAGCGGGCCTCCAGTCCAATAGAGAGTGGTTGATTTCCCACATAACAGACATGCCACTATTACACCTGTTGGCTCATTTGGTCTGGCTGGCCAAATTTAAAGCTTGCAGTGTTCACTGTTGAGTACTTTCACTGGTGTTTTCTCACTCTCATTGAGCTGCATGCAGCGTAGCTTTTTCCAACTTTCTGTCAGCTGGTCCACATGGAGGAGGCTTTCAGCTCAGATCCAGCAGGATTTCTCAGTGACCTTGCAGCCCAAGTATGTGGAGTCTTCAGCAATAGGGTCTTACCATCTATTCCTGGTGGGAAACCAAGAGCCTCAGCAATGGCCTATAATGTTTTAGGGGTATCTGTGACCTCCCTGGCCAACAACTCACTGGAAGGTATCCCCTCCCTGGCACTGAAAATTTTCTAGTAACAATCTATAGCTTCTGAGTGTTCTATTGTCCAGAAAAGTAGGTTTCCCTGTGACTTATTTATATCCTCTTGGATTTTGATTAGCCCTCCTTCCACCTTTCCTTTACTCAATCTCTTCCCCTGACCTCACTTAGGCCTTTTCACCCCCATCAATCTGTTCTTCTACTTACATATATACAATACCATCCTATTAAGTCCCCCCTCCCTTTCTATTTCTTTTATATGAGTTTTATTTTTACTCACATAGAAGTCCAATCATTTGTAGCTAGGATCCACATATGAGAGAGAACATATGATGTATGGCTTTCTGTGCCTGGGTTACCTCACTAAGTATAATCCTTTCCAGATCTATCCATTTTCCAGCAAATTCCATAACTTCATTTTTCTTTATTGCTGAGTAGAATAGAACTCCATTGTGTAAATGTGCCACATCTTCATTAACCACTCATCAGTTGAGGGACATCTAGGCTGGTTCCATTTCCTAGCTATTGTGAATAGAGCAGCAATAAACATGATCTAGCAAGTATCTCTAAGGAAGATGGCTTTGTTTGTAGGACATGGTGCCATATTAAAATGGAGGTCGCTGTAGGCCCATACGCCTAGAGACGGTCCGCCCCTTGTGCAGGGCAGTTACGAATCTCCAAGACCTGCCGAGATTTTTTGCCCTTAGTTTTCTGTAGCAGTGAATTGAATCCCTGGCGTGCTGTCAGGTAAGGCCATGGTGTAATAGATGTGGGTGACTAGAGGCAATCATATGACTTCCTGCTCCAGTTCTGTCACATACAAACCATGTGACCTGGGACAAGTCAACAGCTTTGAGTCTCTATTTCCTCATTTGTGAAGATGGGAGAAGGGTTAACTATTAGTTGTGCACATGTACTTCACATGGAAATTGAGAACATCACGTGAAATCAGAGGCAGCCATGTTCCCCACTATACCAAAAACACACCAGCCAGTAAAATGGGATCTGCTAACGGGAAAGCACTTTACCTCATGTTCACTACTTGCTGGTGGCTTGTTGAACGCGTGACATAGATGTGGAAGGCCAGCAGGTTCTCGGTTGTCCTTGGTCTCCTTGACACTACCTCCAGTTCTTTTTACTGACAGCAAGCCCCAGGCCCTCCCTCAGACGCTGCATGACATTTGCACAGTGCAGAGACCCAAGCAAGTCACAGATCTGCAAAACCTCCCCATGGCGTCTCACAGACAACCTGTACTACCTTATAGCCTGGCTCACAGAATAGTGGGGTGCTTAGTAGAAAGAGACTGAGATCAGAAAAGGGCATACAGGAGGCTTCAAACACTGAAGTAGTAGCCCTAGGTCTTGGGCTACAGGGTGTTTGATATTTGTTGTTACTCTAGGCACTTGTATGTTGAACATTCTTTTGTGAATTTTCAACAATTAATGAAAGTATTTAACAAGTGAGTGCAAGGCTGGGGCATATGTAGCTCAGTGGTGGAGCATGTGCTTAGCATTCACAAGGTCTCCTGGGTCCAATTCCCGGCCCCAGTCTCAATATAGAGAGAAGAAAGCCCTGTAAAGTCCCTTACCAAAGGAAGGCACAGCTATTGTGACTCTTGTTGCTGCTGCTTCTTCGGCACTAGAGCTGTTCTGAGTGATTTCCCCCAATCCAGGAAGGTCTTGTGTTTGTGCCTTGCCTGCTGACGGTGGAGGGATTCATGGGAGGAAGGTAAATCAGAAACCAAGCATTGGCAGGACCTACTTTAATTTTTTTGTTTGTTTGTTTTTTCTAGATAGGGTCTCACACTAGCCCAGGTTGACCTGGAACTCACTATGTAGTCTCAGGGTGGCCTTGAACTCACGGTGATCCTCCTACCTCTGCCTCCCGAGTGCTGGGATTAAAGGCCACCGTGCCTGGCTTAAATTTTTTTAATTTAATTTAATTATTAGAAAGAGAGAGGGAGAGAGAAAGAGGCAAGTAGACAAAGAGAATGGGCATGCCAGGGCCTCCAGCCACTGCAAATGAACTCCAGATGCATGCACCACCTTGTGCATCTGGCTTAAGTGGGTCCTGGGGAACTGAACCTGGGTCCTTTGGCTTTGCAGGCAAACACTTTAACCACTAAGTCATCTCTCCAGCCCAGAGACCTACTTTTGAAAGAGACAGGGTATATGCTGATTTGGTTTAGATTCCCTGCCTCTGTTGTGTGGGTCACTAGTGCACTGGTCAACCTAAAGCACAGGTAAGCTGTCAAGTCCTTGCTTTGCCTGTGCAGTGGCCTCTGACTTCACCTTGCTGATTGTTACTCATTTCTCAAGACCTTCCTCAGGTGTCGTTCTTTCGGGAAGTTTCTGAGTCACCACACTGTATTAAGAGGCATTGTGCCATCTTACACATTCATGGCAGTGGTTCTAGATTGGGAGTGGTTTGTTTGCCCTGGGGACATTTGGCAACATCTGGAGACATTTTTGATTGACATGATGGGGTGCAGGTACAGGATGTACCACTGGCCAGGATGCTGCTAAGCCACAGCCCAGCCACCCACACCACAGAAATATCAGAGTCAAAATGTCAAGAGCCCGTAGTATGAAATGATCTCTCTGTGTCTGAGACCCAAGCTCATGCTGGGCAGTGGCCTTGTTGATTCAGCCCATAGTCCCCAGAGCCCTGCACACAGTTTGGAACCATAGCCCCCTCCTAGATGTATGCATGAATTCTGTAACTTGCTCACTTATCATGAGGCACAATGTTAGGTGATGCACACAGCTAAGAAGTCTTCTAACCTAATGGGGGAAAAGATGATGTAAAAACCCATTTATGGGGACTGGAGAGATGGTTCAGTGGATAAGACACTTGCCTGCAAAGCCTAAGGACCCAGGTTTGATTCCCCAGTACCCATGTAAAGCCAGATGCACAAGGTGGTGCATGCATCTGGAGTTCACTGGTTACAGTGGCTAGAGGCCATAGTGCACTCATTCTCTCTCTCTCCATATCTATCTATTTATCTATCTATCTATCTATCTATCTATCTATCTATCTATCTATCTATCTATCATCTATCTATATGCCTCTCTCATAAATAAATAAAATATTTAAAAAATTAATTATGGCCTGGGGAGAGTGGGCAAAACACTTGTCTAGATTAGATCTTCAGAAGACAGACATTAGCACATGTCTGAATTCCTAGCCCTCCTTACCTTGAGATAAGAGGCAGATACAGCAACATCCCCAGCAGCTCAAAGGCATATGTGCCTGCAAACATCCAAGAGACCCTGCCTCCCTACTTCAGACAGGTGAAGATTGACACCCAAGGTTGCCTTCTGACACCCACAGTGCCATGGCACCTGTGTGCCTGCAAATGCTAGCATGCGTGCGAGCATACACACACACACACGCACACAGTTATTCACAAGACAGATAGAAAACAGGATCATGACAGAGGACAGGCTAAGAGCTTTGGGAGAACTGATTTATTAGGTTGAACTAAATGTAGTTGCATCCTACCTGTTTTTTTGTATTTTTCCTTTTTCCAGGTAGGGTCTCGCTCAAGCCCAGGCTGACCTGAAATTTACTATCTAGTCTCAGGCTGGCCTCAAACTCACAGTGATCCTCCTACCTGTGCCTCTGAAGTGCTGGGATTAAAGGCGTGCACCATGGGCTGGAGAGATGGCTTAGTGGTTAAGGCACTTGCCTGCAAAGCCAAAGCATCCAGGTTCTGTTGTGCACAACCCACGCAAGCCAGATGTACAAGATGGCACATATGTCTGGAGTTCATTAGCAGTAACAAATGCATCTGGAGTTCGTTTGCAGTGGCTGGAGGCCCTGGCATGCCCATTTTTTTTTCTCTCTCTCTCAAATAAATAAGCAAATAATAAATAAATAAATAAATAAATAAATAAATAAATAAATAAATAAATTGTGCCACAACACTTGGCCATCCTACCTTTTTCACAGGGAAAATGGCTATTTTATATGATTTACCCCAAAATGAGGCTTAGCCTAAGTGCTTTGGTCTGGGTTGAGGGTGGGGAGCCAGATTTCCGAAGAGAATGGCAAGGAAGTGTGCTTGAAATCTTGCCTTCTCTTCTGTACGGTTCTTCCACGGTTCATGGACCTGTCTTGGAAGACAGCCTCACATTTTAAGGTCTTATTTCTTTTTCTTCTTTATTTTTCTGTGTGGAGCTCAGGTAACTGGGCTACAAATTGGTTTTAGCATTTAACTATACTTAAATCTCTGGGGAAATCTAAAAAGAATGGTGTTATTTAGGCAGAAAACAATAAGTGATTTCCTAGTGGCAGCAGGTATGGAAAGCACAGACCTCAAACCATCAAAAGTCACAGCTTGTCAGAAGAGCCATTATGGAATCTGTCAGAAGTTAAAGGGCCAGAGACAAAGCTGGTCACGTGCCTCTGGCAAGCAGACAGTCTTGCCTATACCCTGCCCATGAGCCACTTACTCACCTCGTGTACTAGGGCAGGTGGTGAAGGATAAACATTTCAAAGCTGGACTTAGAACTTGGCCAAGTTCTACTTTCAGTCATGTGTAAGGCAGAATACCCTAGAGAAATGAACTGTTTATCAGGGTCAAACTTGGGCAAATCTGATAAAGTCTGGCTTCTTGTATTAACCTAGACTCACAAAAGAATTGTCCAGAAGCCCATCACCATGTGGTCAGATGTCACTAGTGTAGCATAGTCTGCTGGTGAGGGGAATGAGTGGGACAGACACAGTCTGCCAGTTCCTGATGCAAGTCTGGGCAGGAGCTAGTAGCTTGAGGCCAATAGGAAGATAAGTCCAGGACAGTCCCTGAGGCTATTGAACCATCTGCCAGCTGGACCTACTCCAGGCTACTGGTGACCCAGGCAATGACATTGGATGCCAGTAGCAAGAGCACATGGGAATCCACATGCTGCTCTTTTCTAAGGGACTTTTACAGCGTGCAGGCAGCTCCTGTCCTTCCCAATGAAGCAACGACCTCCAAGGACATTTGTGCAAGTGCATGTTTGAATGTTGTCCTAACCAGGCATGGTTGTCAGATCCACGGACTACAACATTTGGTTCTACCCTGACATTATAGATTCTGGTTTTGGGTGTTGAGGAATTCAGAGCATGGTTTAAAATGTCTTTAGTTAACACACACACACACACACACACACACACACACTTAAAAAATATATTTTATTTTGGAGCTGGAGAGATGGTTTAGCAGTTAAGACACTTGCCTGCGAAGCCTAAGGACTCATGTTTGACTCTCCAAGTCCCACATAAGCTAGACGCACAATGTGACACAAGTGCACAAGGTGGCACATGGACACAAGATGGTGCACATGACTGGAGTTGGACTGCAGTGGCTGGAGGCCCTGGTGTGCCAATTCTCTCTTGCTCACTCTCTCTCTCCGATAAAAAATAAAAAATAAATAATATTTTTATTTATTTATTATATAGAGAGAGACAATGGGCACACCAGGGCCTCTAGGCACTGCAAACAAACTTCAGACACATGCACCACCATGTGCATCTGGCTTTATGTGGGTACTGGGGAATGGAACCTGAGTCCTTGGGCTTCACAGGTAAGCACCTTAACCGCTAAACCATCTCACCAGCGACCCCCCCCCGACAGTTTTAATATTGGTACATGGGGGAAAGGTTGTGGAAATTTCACCAGCTGATGTTTGTGGATTCCATTTGCTTGGTATTTATCTGTCACACCTAGCTAGGCAGTGAGGTGTCCATCATTTCCCCAGGGGAGATGTCCCTGAACCATCGAAGCCACACCGCTTTCTAACTTTGTTGAGAGATGATAGAGATCAAACTGAGGGCCTCATGAAGGTAAGGCCATCTGTGACCGGATGTGGTGGCTCACGCCTATAATCCCAGCTCTTGAGAGGCTAATGCAAGAGGAATGTCACAAGTGTGAGGCCAGCCTGAGCTACTTAGGCAATTCTAGGCCAGCCCGGGCTACTGGGTGCAAATATGCCTGAAGACACAACCCACCACAGTCCCAGACCAAGCTGATTCTAGAATGACACTGTGACACTATGACTGTGGCAACTACTGCTTCCACCACCCCCTCTCACTTTCTATCCTTCCAGGGAGGATGCTGTAATAACAGGTTTGTGACCTGGAGTTTACTAGATATAAAGTTAAATTAAATCATGAAGGAAGAAGACTTGGTTTAATTTATATTGTTAGACACAGAGAAAAAGAATTTGATGTAAGGGACAAATGTGAACTCAGTTGAGCTTCATTCCCAGCACTGTGTATGAAAGCCACCCCGTCTGGAGGGCAACGCCCCTGTCTAATTTGTCTCTTCCCTCATCACCCTAAAGAGCGAGATGAATGTAGTTGTATGGCCATGTGTATTCCCAACATTATTTCTGTTATTTATTTTATTTATTTATTTTTTTGGTTTTTCGAGGTAGGGTTTCAGTCTGGTCCAGGCTGACCTGGAATTAACTATGTAGTCTCAAGGGTGGCCTCGAACTCACGGCGATCCTCCTACCTCTGCCTCCCGAGTGCTGAGATTAAAGGCGTGCGCCACCACGCCCGGCTATTTCTGTTATTTATTTTTTAAAGGACTGTTATAGGGTTGGAGAGATGGCTTAGCAATTAAGGTGCTTGCCAGCAAAGCGTTTAATTCCTCAGTCCCCACGTAAGCCAGATGCATAGGGGAGTGCATGCATCTGGAGTTTGTTTGCAGTGGCTGGAGGCCCTGACATGCCAGTTTTCTCTCTCTGCCCCCTCTCTCTCTCTTTCTCTCTCAGATAAATAAATAAATAAATATTTTTTCAAAAAAGGACTGTTACATTCAGGCATGATATTGCATGCCTGTGATCCCAGCACATGAATCAGAAGTTCAAGAACTTGACAAGTTCAAGGCTAGTCTAGGCTACACGTGATTTTTTTCTGTCTCAAAAACAAAACAAGACAAAAAAGTATGACTATAGGGGCTGGAGAGATTGCTTAGTGGTTAAGGCACTAGCTGGCAAAGCCATAGGACAGAGGTTCTAGTCCCCAGTACCGATGTAAAGTCAGATGCACAGGGTGGTGCATGTGTCTAGAGTTTGTTTGCAGTGGCCAGAGGCTCTGCTGGGCCCATTGTCTCTCTGTCTGCCCCCCTTAAATAAATAAATAAATAAATAAATAAATAAATAAATAAATAAATAAATAGATAGATAGATAAAATGGTTTTTTTTAATTAATTCATTTATTTATTAGAGACAGAAAGAGAGAGAGTGAGAATGGGCACACCAGGGCTCTAGCCACTGCAAACGAACTCCAGATGCATGTGCCACCATGGGCATCTGGCTTACGTGGGACCTGGAGACTGAAACCTGGGTCCTTAGGCTTCACAGGCATGTACCTTAACCACTAAGCCATCTCTCCAGTCCTTTTTTTTTTTTTTTTTTTTTTTTTTTTTTTTAAGCATGACTATAGGCTAGGTCTGACGCCACATCATAGTCCAAGCACTTAGGAGGCTGAGACAGGAGGATTGTGAGTTTAAGGTACACTTGGGCTACATAAGCAAACCTAGTATAATTAAATAATAAAACATTTATAATGGCCCATATCTGAGTGCTTAGCATATGTCAGGAATTTATCAGAAGAATTGATCCTCCTATCTCAGCCACCTGAGCACTGAGATTATAGGCCTGTGCCATCATCCCAGCTGGGATGTTGTGATTACATTTGTATCAATAATATGGGCCATCTATTTATTTTAAAAAACAGCATTAGCACAAGAGTCAGAAGTGGGAAGACAAGAACAACGTATGTATGAAAAAAAGTCACAGTGAAACCTATTACTTTATATACTAACTAAAATTAACTTTAAAAAGGCATTCGTTTTATTCATCTCATCTTTATGGTCCCTCTGGCACTTTTACTCAGAAGTTATCAAGAGGAAATGGATGGCTTCTCCATTTAAAAGATTTGGATTTAAAGCTGGTTCTTACTTTATTGGCATTTGAGTTAATCATTCAAACTCTCTGAGCCTGAATGTCCTAATTTATTAAATGGTAAAAATATAATGTACTTCCCAGAGTTTCAACAAGAATCTAATAAGACCATGTAGGTGGAAATGTGTCATAACTATAACTATTATATTGCTATTCTATAGCAAATTTGAGGGTCATTTAATTAGGAAAGACTTTACAAGTGATTTGGTCCAAATAGTTATATTGTTGAGACAATGGGATTCCTCAAGAATACATATTGAGGGCTGGGAGTATAGCTCAGTTGTAAAAAGAAAGAATAAGACCGGGTATGGTGGTGCAATCCCAGCACTTGGGAGCCAGAGGTAGGAGGATTGCCATGAGTTTGAGGCAGCCCTGAGACTACATGATGAATTCCAGATCAGCCTGGGCTACAGTGAGACCCTACTTCAAAAAACCAAAACCAGAGGCTGGAGAGATAGCTTAGCAGTTAAGGTGTTTGCCTGCAAAGCCAAAGGATCCTGGTTCAATTCTCCAGGACCCATGTAAGCCAGATGCACAAGGGGGAACATCTGGAATTCGTTTGCTGTGGCTGGAGACCCTGGTGTACCCATTCTCTCCCTCTGTCTTTCTCTCTGTGTGCCTCTTTCTCTCTATCAAATAAATAAATAAAATATATATATTTTTTAAAAACACCCAAAACCAAAAATAAAAAGAAAGGGTGCTGGAGATATGGCTTAGCAGTTAAGGTGTTTGTCTGTAAAGCCAAAGGACCCCTGGTTCAATTTTCCAGAACCCATGTAAGCCAGATGCACAAGGTGGCACATGCATCTGGAGTTTGTTTGCAGTGGCTAGAGGCCCTGGCATGCCCATTCTCTCTCTATATCTGCCTCTCCCTTCCCCTTCTCTTAAATAAATAAATAAATAAGAATCAAAGATTTGCAAAAAACAATAATGAATTGTCCAGGCCGGGGGTGGTGGCGCACGCCTTTAATCCCAGCACACGGGAGGCAGAGGTAGGAGAATCGCCATGAGTTCAAGGCCACCCTGAGACTACATGGTGAATTCCAGGTGAGCCTGAGCTAGAGTGAGACCCTACCTCAAAAAAACCAAAAAACCAAAATAAGCCGGGTGTGGTGGCGCACGCCTTTAATCCCAGCACTCGGGAGGCAGAGGTAGGAGGATTGCTGAGAGTTCAAGGCCACCCTGAGACTACATAGTGAATTCCAGGTCAGCCTGAGCCAGAGTGAGACCCTACCTCGAAAAACAAAAAAAAAAAAAAAAAAAAAAAAACCAAAATAATAATAATAATAATAATAATAATAATAATGAATTGTCCATTAGGTAAAACTGGAATCCAAGAAAGGTAAACAGAGGGTGGGAGCCACCTTTTTTCTGAAAAGATTTGTTATAACTGGTAAACCTCATAATGCATATTTAAAAAATATTTTTAATATATTTATTTACTTGAGAGAGAGAGAGAGAGAAGAAAGAAAGGGCACGCCAGGGCCTCCAGCCACTGCAAACAAACCCCAGATGCATGTGCCTCCTTGTGTATCTGGCTTATGTGGATCCTGGGCAATCGAACCGGGGTCCTTAGGCTTCGCAGGCAAATGCCTTAACTGCTAAGCCATTTCCTCAGCCCCATAATGCACATTTTTATCTGAGAGTGAGATTCAGAATGACATCAACAATATTGAGCCTAGGCCAGATCTGGCCTTTAGATCACAAGGAGACTGGGTTTGCGGAGGGGTAGATGGTGGTTGGTATTCCCTAAAGACCTACATCCGTGCTCATTACCACTGTACTTTTTGGGTTTTGTTTGTTTGTTTGTTTGTTTCGAGGAAGGGTCTCACTCTGGCTCAGGCTGACCTGGAATTCACTATGTAGTCTCAGGGTGGCCTCGAACTCTCGGCGATCCTCCTACCTCTGCCTCCCAAGTGCTGAGATTAAAGGTGTGTGCCACCACATTCAGCTGGTTTTTTTTTTTCTTTCTTTCTTTCTTTTGAGGTAGAATCTTGCTCTAGCCCAGGCTGACCTGGAATTTACTTTGTAGTCTCAGGGTGGCTTCAAACTCATGGAAATATACCTACCTCTGCCTCCCAAGTAGTGGGATTAAAGGTGTGCCCCACCACACTGGGAACCATGATACATTTAAAAAAACATATTTTGTGTATTTATTTATTTATATGAGAGAGAGAAAGAGAGAGGGGAAGAGGAATAGAGAAAGAGAGAATGGGTGCATCAGTGCATCCAACCACTGCAAACGAACTCCAGATGCATGCACCCTCTTGTGCATCTGGCTTACGTGGGAGCTGGGGAATTGAACCAGTGTCCTTAGGCTTTGCAGGCAAATGCCTTAACCACTAAGCCATTTCCCCAGCTCCCATGGCACATTTTTGATACTGACTGTCAGAGACTTCTTGAAAGTCTGTATCTAGCGCTATAGTTAAGGTGATTTCTGCTAAGCAGGGGAGAGAATTACATCCGCGGGCCTTAGAGAATTATTTGCCTCCTAAATGTTTTATTAATTCTACGGCTGGTTTTCTTTTTCATGGCTCCTGAGTCATTTCTCTGTCTTTAGGCAGGATGCCCAACACCTAATAGCTCATAATTTTTCTTCACTTTTCAGGAAATACAAGTCTTGTCTGTAGGGCACATCCTTCGACTGACAGAGCTTTTTACAGAGGAGCTGGGCTGGGAGTAGAATGGGGGATACTCAAGACGATATCTAGGGAGGCAGCTCCTGAGTTGACCTAAAGTCCCAACCTTTAAAAGTGAGGGATGGGAGTATGAGGCTGGGGAGATGGCTCCGGGGATAAAGCGCTTGCCAAGCAAGCGTGAGACCTGAGTTTGGAACCCCGTAACTCACATAAAAGCTGGATGCTGCAGCCAGAGTCTGAAATCTTAGTTCACCTATAGCATGAAGAGCCACGGGACCCTCTGTGCCCTTCCTGGGCCAGCTAGCCTAGCACACACAGCGGTGAACAACAGCGAGAGACTCTGTTTCAAATAAGGCAGAAGGGAACTTTCAAAGCTGCCCTCTGACCATGCATACACTGTGACACACATGCCCACCCACACTCACACACATGAACATGCACACACCCACATGCACGTCATATACAAATACCAAAAAATCACTAAATAGATAGATGATACACACATACACATACATACATACATACATACATACATACATACATACATACATACATACGAAAGCTGGGGAGATGGCTCAGTAGTTAAAAGCACTTGCTTGCAAAGCCTGCTGGCCCAGATTTGATTCACCAGTAACCGTTTAAAACCAGATGCACAAAGCAGTGCATGCATTTGGAGTTCATTTGTAGTGGCAAGAGCCCTGGTGTGCCTATTCTCTCTCAATCTCCTCATAAATAAAATATATAAAAATACAAGTGAGAAGCCGGCCATGGTGGCGCACGCCTTTAATCCCAGCACTTGGGAGGCAGAGGTAGGAGGATCGCCGAGAGTTTGAGGTCACCCTGAGACTACATAGTGAATTCCAGGTCAGCCTGGACCAGAGTGAGACCCTACCTCGCAAAACAAAACAAACAACAACAACAAAAAAATACAAGTGAGGTATATGGGCTGGGCATTAGCTCAGTTGGTAGAGCACTTGTCTAGCATGAATGAAATCCTGGATTCCACCCCCATCACCATATAAAACCAGATAAGGTGGTGCAGTCCTGAAATCCCAGCACTTGGAAGGTAGAGGCATAAGAAGTATAAGAGGAAAAAGTATAAGAATAAGTATACGAGGAATAAGGAGTTGGGCCACATAAGGAGCTCAAGGCCAGCCAGTGCCACATGAGACCCCCATCTCAAAACAAACAAATAAAATTGGGGTATATTAGTATTTCTGTGTCTGTACCTCAGCCTCATGGAGGGTGAAACATGTTCCTGAACAAAATGGAAGGCTGACACCCCAGCGTGGAAACAATGTAGTTCAGAGAGCTAAGGTGGGATGGCAAGACACGGAGCGCATGCCCTTTAGGTGAGTGAGACCTGGAATGAACCCTGCCTCTGTCACTTTATACCTGCGTGACGCTGGCCATGTTTGTTTTATTTATCTACTTAATTTATTAAGTTTGAACTTTATTGACAACTTCCATGCATATAGTCAAAACATCATGATCACAGTCCTCTCCCACCGCCTTCCCTCCCAAATTCCCCCTCTACTGAATCTCTTCTTTTCCCCAACAAGTCTCTCTTCTACCTGGATGTCACATTTTCTTCCCCCTCTTATTATGCGGGTCTTGTGTAGGTAGCACCAGCCAATATGAGGCCATGAATACCATGGCCACATTGTGTCTGGATGTCAGTGTTGTAGGCAGTCCTCGCCCTCCTTTGGCTCTTACATTCTTTGTACCACCTCTTCTGCAATGGACCCTGAGCCTTAGATTGCGATAGAGACGGCTCACTCACTGCTGAACATTCTACTGTCACCTCTCCTCACTTTGGTAAGTTTTGACTCACCCCAGTGATCACCACCGTCTGAAAAGAGAAGCTTCTCTAGGCAAAAGTGGGAGTAGCATTGATATATGGACATAAACACGAGTATTTGGAGGGCTGTTTGTGGGCATAATATATGCTTTGATCCAGACAACAGTAGTAGCTCCGCCCCTAGGGCTTATGATTGCTCCCTCCATAGGCTGTTGATTAGGATTCAGTACCAGGCAGGAATTCCCTCCTGTGGTGCAGGCCTCAAGTCCAATCAGAGAGCAGCTGGTTGCTCCCATGATAGCCATGCCACCATTTCAACATTTGGCACATTTGGCCTGGCTGGCCACTCATGGAGCTTGCAGGATCCACTGCTGATTAACGCCCTTGATGACTTTTCTCCCTCAACAGGCCGCGGAGCTCTTTCCAACCACCTGACAACTAGTCACCAGGAAAGATGTTTCCAGCTCAACTCCAGCTTTATTTCTCAGTGACCTGCAGCCCAACCATATGGAGCCTTCAGTAATGCAGTCTTACTATCTAGTGCTGGTGGATAATCAAAAGCCTTAGCAATAGCCTGTAATATTTTGGGGGGGGCATCAGGGGCCTCCCTGACTGACTCTCTGGAAGGTATCTCACCCTGGCACTGACATTTTTCTAATAACAATCACACACATACACATGAATATGCAAACACCAATATACACATCATACACACACATACCAAAATAACTAACTAGATAGATAATAGATACATGCATACATACATACAGAATGGATAGGCTTCCGGGCACATTATCCATTTCCACAGGATATTTCTGCCCAAACTTTCTCTCTCTCTCTTTTTTTAACATATATATTATTAGCTAGCCGAGAAATAGGTTTCCATATGGCTTATTCGTAACATCTTAAATTTTGATTAAGTCTCCTCCTACCCCCTCCTCTCTTTCATCTCCTTCCCTAATCCCACTCAGATTTCTTAAGACTTACTTCCTTTATCTGTGAGCTAGGGACACTATTTCGTTGAGCCATATGAAGTTGCTTTCATTTAATTATTCTCCTTCTTCACCTCCTCTGCATCCTCCTTTTTTGTATTTTGAGGTAGGGTCTCACTCTAGTTCAGGCCATCCTGGATTTCACTATGTAGTCTCAGGGTGGCCTCGAACTCACAGCAATCCTCCTACCTCTGTTCCCAAGTGCTGAGATTAAAGGAGTGTGCCACCATGCCAAGCTTCATTTAATTCTTATCAAATCATTGTGAAATATTAACCATCTGATGTGAGCATGGCCTAATAATGGTACCTACTCCTTAGGATCTGTGAAGATGAAATGAGTTCATTGATAAAGGACACAGCACAATTGTAAAAGAGTATTTGTTATTATTGGGATATTAACACCCCTCCCTCCAAAGCTCATGTGTTGAGTGAAAGCGTGGTCCTCAGTGTGGCAATGGTCAGAGGAGGAATTTTGAGAGGACCAGGAGACCTCTGACTTTATGAGGGGATTGGTCCACCAATGGGCTTTGGAAGTGATAGAAACATGAGGATATGGGGTCTAGTTGGGGGAAGTAGGTTGCTAGAGACACAACCTGGAATCGTATATTTTGTCTGTTGCCCCTTCTGTTGGCTGCTTGGCCCAGATGAGGTGGGCAGCTTCTTCTGCCACAGGCTCCTACAGTGTGGATGCTCAACCTCACTGGAGACCCCAGTGCAATCGAGCCAACCAGAGATCTCAGAAGCCTCTGAAACTGTGAGGCAAAGTAAACCTTTCTTCCTTTAAACTTTTTTCTCAGGCAACTTGTTACAGTACTGGAAAGTTGACTAACACAGTATTTGAGACAAGAACTGAAGGAATTGGTGGGCAAGTTAGGTGGAAGAAATAATGAGTGCCAAATCTCTGAGGCAGCAGAAACGTGTGACAGGGTTTTAGGGGACAGTAATAAGTCCTGTGTGTTGTAGCCTGTGAGGGCAAGAGAAGGAAGGTGCCTCAGAGTTAAGACCCATAAGCATGTGGGACACTGTGAGAGCTGTGTGTGTGTGTGTGTGTTGTGTGTATGTACTCGATGAAAACAAGAGCTAGTATTTTTTGGGAAGGATGTTCTAGACATTTGTGTGGTATACAGTAAGTGTTCAATAAACAGAAATCAAAGAAGCTGAGGCTGTAGATGGTATGCAGACAAATGAGCCACAGGTAAGGAGCAAAACTGTTACTGAAATGATGTGGCAGCCAAACTGAAACTGTCTGAGAAGAGTGGCATGTTAGGGGTCCAAGATACTGTAGAGATGCATCGGGGTCTTGGCTCCATCCTCATCACACACTGGAGGCAGACCGGGAAGTTGTTTGTAGGTGACTTAAAGGAGGTTAATTCAGTACAGCCAGCTAAGTGTATGGGGTCAAACTCAGTCCTGCCAGTTGTGCACTATATGACACGTGCCCGTTACCGAAGCACTCGGAGCTTTGGTCTCTGCTTCTGTAAAACCACAGCAATGCTATTCCCCCACCGAGTTACATGAGGATTTGTAACCGAGCCTGACTGCTTTTCTGAGTGTGCAGAAATTTATAATTCTTGGGCCAAAGATATGTGAGGTAAAGCACCCCCAAAAAGGTTTCGAGCCCGTCAGCTAGGCTTAGTTTTAGAACTTGTGTGAGGACACAGATAGGTTCTCTGTGAGAAGAAACCTGGCCAGGAGACTCCTGGATAGGAACCATAGGCTTGAAGGAGTCCAGTGTGAAGATTTTTGTTTGTTTGTTTGTTTTCAGGTAGGGTCTCACTCTATCCCAGACTGACCTGGAATTCACTATGTAGTCTCAGGCTGGCCTTGAACTCATAGCGATCCTCCTACCTCTGCCTCCCAAGTGCTGGGATTAAAGGCATGTGCCACCACATTGTGGAGACTTAATTGGAGAGAAATATATATGTCACTATCAAATAGTACTTGGAGGTGGTGTGTGCAGAAACATTCTGTGGCCAGAGCTGTGCACATGTGTCATTTAAACTTCACCATGGCTCTATAGCTGCTTCTAAGAGTCTCTGCACAGAGGGAACCTCAGCAAAGAGGCAGGGTCAGGACTTGAAAAGGTCTGACTGAAGCCCGGCACCACTGACAGGAACATCAGAATAATACCTGGGGGTCTGACATTGATATGAATAATATATTATCTTTGTCATTGGAAAGCTGACCACAGCAAAGTGCCTGCCACCCATGCAAGGCAGTGTGGCCTTCCTCTTACCTGCCTCAGCTTCATCAGGAGGCCTCCTACTGTCTCCAGTGAATCCTGGGTGTTTTGGATGCCCTAGGAGTCGTCATTGGGAAGAGCCACTGTTTTCTTCTTCTGACATCTGTGCTTTAGTACCTGCTGCATGCAGCTCCTGGAGTAGGTGGGAGCCCCTGTGAGGAATAAGATGCTCCAACATGTCCTCTTCTTCTTCTTTTTTTCGAGGTAGGGTGTCACTCTAGCTCAGGCTGACCTGGAATTCACTATGTAGTCTCAGGATGGCCTCGAACTTCTGGCGATCCTCCTGCCTCTGCCTCCCGCATGCTGGGATTAAAGGTGTGCATCACCACGCCCAGCCAACATGTCCTCTGGATTCATAACCTTTGACCTACTTTCAATCATGTGCAAGGCAGAATACTCTAGAGAAATGACCTGTTAATCAGGGTCAAACTTGGGCAAATCTCCCAAACCTTAAGTGGGCTGACAAGATAACTGACATGCAATAATTTGTTCAGCTTCTATAAATAGTATAGGAGACAAAGAGAGAGAAGATTATAACAGAAAACAATGTGTGGTGGTGCAGATACTGGAAAAGTGAGAAAACAGGGAGTTAAGGGAAGAGACCAAAGTGAAACAAACAGCCAGGCTGAGATAGGAGGGTCGCCCGTGAGTTCAAGACCACCCTGAGACTACATAGTGAATTCCAGGTCAGCCTGGACCAGAGTGAGACCCTACCTCGAAAAACCAAAAGAACAAACAAGCAAACAAACAAACAAAAAATCAAAAAAGGGGCTGGAGAGATGGCTTAGTGGTTAAGGCATTTGCCTGCAAAGCCAAAGGATCCTGATTCAATTCTCCAGGACTCATGTAAGCCAGATGCACAAGGGGGCGCATGCGTCTGGAGTTCATTTGCAGTGGCTGGAGGCCCTGGTGCACCCATTCTCTTCCCTCCTCTCTCTCTCTCTCTTTCTGCCTCTTTGTCTCTCATAAATAAATAAATAAAATATATTTTTTAAAAAGTTAAGTGAAGCAAACAGTGGAAGAAGGACCATGTGTGTGTCTGCAGCTTATCCTTGGAAGAATGTGGCTCAGTCAAAACCAGGGTCTTAGAATGTTCCTGAGGTGTGGAGGGCAGGTTACACAAGCCCAGAAGGCCTTACTTCAGCCTACACCACCTGAAACTGGAAAAATTCATCTTTTAATATCTTTCTGATTATTGGGACAAACACCCAACCTGAAGTTGCTTATGGGAGAAAAAGGTCTATTTCAGGCTCACAACATCACACATCTGCAATGGGCAAGACTCAGCCAAACAGCCCTGAACACCCAGTGTACTGCCCCAGTGACACACCTCCTCGAGCAAGGCCCCACCTCCCATAGGCTCCACCAGCTGGGGATGGAGTGTGAGGCTTAATCAATGCATTAAACAGTGATTAGGTCTGGGTCCTTATGATCTAGTTGTCTCTGGTAACACCCTCACAGATACATCCACAAGTTTGTTTGTGGTGGATTGAATGTGAAATGCCCCCCATAGCCTCATGTGTTTGTGGTGGAGCCTTGATGGAGGAGGTGTGTCACTGGGGGTGGACCTTGAGGTTGATTACTCCAGTACACTGGGTATTAGTTAGGTAGCTCATTTTTGCTGTCCACCCCTTGTTGCCAGTGTATGAAGATGTGAGCCAGTTGCCTGCTCTGCAATGAGAAGGCAGCAAGAGTGATTTACGAATCTAGGTGCTGCTCAGTCTAACCAAGTCCTACCAATCTAAGTTCAAGTTCTGTTTCGGCCCCTCACTATATCTCCTTGGGCTGAGCTTTACCTAACTACTCTCTATTTCAGTTTCCTCAACTATAAAACCAGAATGATAACACTGCTTTTTGAGGTTGCTGAAAGCTCACATGACAAGGTATGTAAAACATTTTGTTGGGGTGTGAGAACCATACATGATCATCATAATAACACCATCTAGGTATTCATGCCTAATCTTAATCTTTTTTAAAATTGTGTTTACTTTTATTTATTTATTACTTGAGAGCAACAGACAAAAAGAGAAAGAGGGAGAGAGAGAGAGAGAGAATGGGTGCACCAGAGCCTCCAGCCACTGCAGACAAACTCCAGATGCATGCGCCACCTTGTGCATCTGGCTTATGTGGGTATTGGAGAATCGAGCCTCGAACCAGGGTCTTTAAGCTTCACTGGCAAGCGCTTAACCACTAAACCATCTCTCCAGCCCCTAATCTTAATCTTTTTACTATTAACAATAATTGTTACATAGCTCTTCAAATATTTGAAGTCAACTATGTTGTCATCTCTTTCCCCCATTTTAGAAGTCCTCAGTTCTTGCAACATTCTGTGCTAGGATAGGATTCAAACAGCATCCTGACTAGGGTGTACTAAGTCCCTGAAAGAGACTTAAGCAATACATGGAGGTTGCTCAGCTATGATGCTGTGCGGGGATTTGAACTTCTGATTGAGGCTTAAGTTGGGGAACCCCAAAAGTCCTTCCCAACCCTATGTCCTTCCAATTTCTTGATATAAAAACAAAGTCAGAAAATAAAGTCTGCAAGGAATGCCACTAAGCATCACAAGGCCAGTGTTTTAATAGGAACACCTGCCATCTAAACTCTTAAATCAATGCAGAGCATCTTGTTGTTACAAAACCTCACTGGTATCATTCTTGACTCTTGACACTGGAAAGGTATGCCATTTTCTGTTTTATAAAAATAGCATTAATGGGCTGGAGAGATGGCTCAGTGGACAAGGCGTTTGCCTGCAAAGCCAAAGGACGCTGGTTCAATTCTCAGGACCCACATAAGCCAGATGCACAAGGGGGCGCATGCATCTGGAGTTCGTTTGTAGTGGCTGGATGTCCTGGCACACCCATTCTCTCTCTCTCTTCCTCTTTCTCTCTCTCAAATAAATAGATGAATAAAATATATTTTAAAAAATAGCACTAATGTGGTGTGTATTCTTTAAATTCTTTGTGTTTCATGTGCATCAGTTTTCTTGCAAATCTATGCTGTTATCTCCATTTTACAGGGGGGAAACTGAGGCTCGGGCATATAATTGAAGAAAGTTGAATTTATATGCTGGGACCCAAGCCTTCAGAGTCCTTTGCTGACCACTGATCCCTCCTGCCTCTCTGGGAAGGACAAAGATGGCAAACTTCTCACCTGGACTTGTCACACAATTCCCAGCAGAACTCAAGCCATGTATGCTTTGTGCAGTTCACACTGGGACCCAGGTGAGTGGGGGTCATTGTCCAGGTTTCTGGCTGACCTCAATAGCTTCTCCACCCACCACACTGTTCATCCTGCCACTTAACAAGGAGGCTGGCCCTGGGACTGTGTTAGGCACTGAAGCCCTATCCACTGCCTTGCAAAGTCCTGGCGAAGAAGGCTGGGGACACAGAGACAGGTGCTTCTGGGCCACAAGCTTTGTAGGAAGCTTTCAAGAGAGATAAACACATCCTTTTCATCCAACAGAAGCTCTTCTGGCTGGATAACCATACTCTATAAACATCCTCTCTACTCCAGACCCAGGGGCTTCTTCGCAAGCTGCCCCACCCCCATCTGTTTGTGCTGAGATCAAATAAACAACTTCCTTGGGGAAGGGTTCGAGCAAATTGGGACTTCTTTGTCACCAGCACAACTTGATTGGGAACAATTCCGGATGACTAATTATGACTTCGAGGGGAATTCACAGAGTCGATGCCGCGTTGGAAGAGGGACTCTGTGTGTAAACTGGGCCATCTCACAGCTTTGCATCTAATAATTTAATTAGCTCCATAGATACTTAGACATTATCAAAGTCAGTGCAGCATGGCAAATAGACAGCTTTGCAATCAATGCGACCGTGGTCGCGGTGATCTGTGCATATGGGTAGCAGACAGTTCTTAAGGCTGTACAAAGGCTGCACGCAGTCAGGGATCCCCAGAGCTGCTACTAGCAAGTCTTCATAGAATCTCATTGAGTATTGAGTTTCCATCTGATCTGAACTTGGAAAACTCTTCCGTCTAGCTCAAGATTATTATTATTTTATTTTTTATTTTTTTGGTTTTTTGAGGTAGGGTCTCACTCTAGCCCAGCCAGACCTGAAATTCACTCTGTATTCTCAGGGTGACTTCGAACTCATGGTGATCCTCCTACCTCTGCCTTCCAAGTGCTGGGATTAAAGGTGTGCACCACCACGCCTGGCTTCAAGATTATTTTTAGTGTGTGTGTGTGTGTGTGGCAAGTACACATGGCTACAATGAGTGTATGGAAATCAGAGGACAACGCTTGAGTCAGTCCTTGCTTTCTACTTTGTTTTCGTTTAATATTTTTTATTTTATTTATTTGCAAGCGGTGAGAGAGACAGACACAGACAGACAGAATGGGTACACTAAGGCCTCTAGCCACTGCACACAAACTCCAGATGCATGCGCCACTTTACACTATAGCTTTAGTGGGTACTGGGTACTTGAACTTGGGCTGTTAGGCTTTACAGGCAAGCACCTTAACCACTGAGCCATCTTTCCAGCCCTGTTTTTTTTTTTTTTGTTGTTGTTGTTTTAAATGTTTTTATTTTTACTTTATTTATTTATTAGAGAGAGAGAGAGACAGAGAGGGTGCACCAGGGTGTCTAGCCACTGCAAACAAACTCGAGATGCATGCACCACCTTGTGCATCTGGCTTACGTGGGACCTGGAGAATCAAACCTGGATCCTTAGGCTTCACAGGCAAGCACCTTAACTGCTAAAAGCCATCTCGACAGCCCTGTTGTTGTGTTTTGTTTATAGAGGTAGGGTCTTGTTCTAGCCCAGTCTGACCTAGAATTCACTATGTAGTCTCAGGGTGACCTAGAACTCATGGCAATCCTCCTACCTCTGCCTCGTGAGTGCTGGGATTAAAGGTGTGCACCACCACACCTGGCTTTTTTTTTTTTTTTTTTTTTTTAAAGTTAGCTTGCTTTATTTATTTATTATTTATTTATTTATTTATTTATTTATTATTTTTGGGTTTTCGAGGTAGGGTTTCACTCTAGTTCAGGCTGACCTGGAATTTACTATGTAGTCTTAGGGTGGCCTCGAACTCACGGCAATCCTCCTCCCTTTGCCTCCCAAGTGCTGGGATTAAAGGCGTGTGCCACCATGTCCAGCTTTAAGTTAGCTTTTTCTGAAATTGAGATCTTTAATATATGTCTACCTTGTTTTGAGGTAGCATCTGTTATTGGTGGTCACCACTCTGTTCTTGAGCTTCTGGGAGATTCTTCCGTCACCACCTCACATCTTGCTGTAGGTGTGCTGGGATTACAAAAGTCCACCACAGCTTCCAGTTTCGACGTAAGGGCTTTATCCTCTGCTCCATCTCAGCACAACCACTTTTTTTTTTTTTTTTTTTTTGAGATAGTCTCATGTAGCCCATGCTGGCCTCAAAATTTCTACATAGCAGAGAATGTTCTGATCCTCCTGCCTCCACCTCCTGAGTGCTGGGGTCACAGACTTCATGGGCTTCCAACCCAGGGCCTTGTGCATGCTAGGAAAGTGCTCTACTAACTGCAGCTCTGGATTTAGTTTTAGTTTTTGTTTTTCGAGGTAGGGTCTCACTGTAGCTCAGGCTGACCTGCAATTCACTATGTAATCTCAGGGTGGCCTTGAACTCATGGCGCTCCTCCTACCTCTGCCTCCCGAGTGCTGGGATTAAAGGCGTGCGCCACCACGCCCGGCTATGGATTTTTTAAATTAATTTTATTCATGTAATTTATTGGGTGGGAAATTTGGACATATACAAATGTACAGAGAAGGGTAATGAACACCTTTGTACTCAACACTCAAGTTCAACCAATGCCCTCATTTTCCCATTGTTGTTTCATTAGCCTTCTCCACACCAACCAATTCTATTTAAGTTTTTTTCCTTTAGAGTATTTTAAATTAAATACCTGTTATATCATTTCATAAATGCTTCAGGGTTTATCTCTAAGAAATAAGTACTTTAATCCAAATGTAACATGACACTATTATCACACCTACCATTACTAAGAACTCATTTAACATTACTTAATAACCTGTCTGGGTTGAATCTTCTTCAACTATATATATATAAAAAAAGCTGATTTAGTTGAATAGAATTCCAACAAGCTTCACAAATTGCACTCTTCTAGTTCCATTAAGTCTTGCCAGACATGGTGGCGCACACCTTTGATCCAAGTACTTGAGAGGCAGAGATGGGAAGACCGCTATTAGTTTGAGGCCAACTTGAAATTGCATAGTGAATTCCAGGTCAGCCTGAGCTAGATCGAGACCCCACCTCAAAAAAATCAAAATAAATAAAATTCCATTAAATCTCAAACAGTTTTCCTTTGCAGTTATGATAGTTGATTTCGAATGTCAACTCAATTTGATCAAAAAGCACTTAGAGGACTGGAGAGGTGGCTTAGTGTTTAAAGTTGCTTGTCTGCAAAGCCAAAGGACCCAGGTTTGATTCCCCAGGACCCACGTACGCCAGATGCACCAAGTGGAGGATGCATCTGGACTTTGTTTGCAGGAGCTGAGGGCCCTGGCATGCCCATTCTCTGTCTGCCTCTTTCCCTCTCTCTTAAATAAATAAACAAATAAAATAAGAAGCACTTAGATTAGGAAAGCACACCTCTAGGTATGTCCGGTAGGGTATCTAAAAATATTTTTAATTATTTAAGAGAGAGAGAGAGAGACAGAAAGACAGTCTTCAGAGAAGATAGGGGTGCACCAGGGCTTCTTGCCACTGCAAACAAACTCCAGACACATGCGCCACTTTGTGCATATGGCTTTACATGGGTACTGGGGAATTGAACCCCAGTTGTTAGGCTTTGCACAGACAAGCACTTTAACCTCTCTCCATCTCTTGTTTTGGAGACGGAATCTCAGTATGTAGTGCAAGCTGGCCTTGAACTCCTAATCTTCCTGCTTCAGCCTCCCAAATGCTGAGATCACAGGCGCTCACCCCCACGCCTAGCCTTGGGCATCTTCGTTTGGAGTCTTGAAGTCCATGACCCCGTTTTGCTACAGCGCTTATTCATGGGGCTGCCAAACATGTTGAGCCGCAGAGCAAACCTCCAGTAGGCATCCCCAAGGATGGAGTTTGCAGATATTTTGGGCTGATGTGTGGGGAAAGACTATTGGTGCCTAATAGACTCTTGTGGATAAAATGGACATTTAAAAGGGCATCCAGATTTTCCCTTGGCCTCAGTGCCACATCAATTTCAATAGGAAATCATACTTTCATTGTTATAGTTTCGGTTCATTTGGTTTTGGTGTTTTGTTGGTGAGACGGTCTCTCTGTGTAGTTTAGGCTTGCCTTGAACTCACAATCTTTCGGCCTCAGCCTGCTGAGTGCTGGGATTACAGGCCTGTTCACTGTGCTCACCACATTAGCATGGAAATCAAAGGTTTTCAGTGTCTTATTTCCTTCCTTCTTTTGTCTTTCCTTTATTTCCTCCTTTCACCAAAAATATAAAAATATATTTTAAAAAATAAATTTATCTTTAAAAAATATTTTTATTTGGAGCCGGGCGTGGTGGCACACGCCTTTACTCCCAGCGCTTGGGAGGCAGAGGTAGGAGGACCGATGTGAGTTTGAGGCCAGCCTGAGACTGCATAGTGAAGTCCAGGTCAGCTTGGGCTACAATGAGACCCTACCTTGAAAAAAGAAAAAGCAAAATAACAAAAAAGTATTTATTTGGGCTGGAGAAATGGCTTGGTGGTTAAGGCACTTGCCTACAAAGCCAAACGACCCAAGTTCGATTCCCCAGTACCCATGTAAAGCCAGATGCACAGGATGGTGCATGCATCTGAAGTTTGGTTGCAGTAGCTAGAGGCATGGTGAGCCAGTTCTCTCTCTTCCCCCTTCCTTGAAAATAAATTTAAAAAAAAATTTTTTTTAAGAGAAAAAAGGGCTGGAGAGATGGCTTAGCGATTAGGGCATTTGCCTGCAAAGCAAAGGATCCTGGTTCAATTCTCCAGGACCCATGTAAACCAGATGCACAAGGGGGCGCATGTGCTTGGAATTCATTTGCAGTAGCTGGAGGCCCTGACGTGCTCATTCTCTCTCTCTCTCTTTCTCTGCCTCTTTCTCTCAAATAACTAAATAAAATTTTTTTTTTTTTTTTTTTTTTTTTTTGATTTTGTGAGGTAAGGTCTCACTCTGGTCCAGGCTGACCTGGAATTAACTATGTAGTCTTAGGGTGGCCTCGAACTCTCAGCGATCCTCCTACCTCTGCCTCCCGAGTGCTGGGATTAAAGGCGTGCGCCACCACGCCCGGCTTAATAAAATCTATTTTTAAGAGAGAGAAAGAGAGAGAGAGAGAAGCCAGGCATAGTGGTGCACGCTTTTAATCCCAGCACTTGAGAGGCAGAATGAATGAGAGGTTAGGGGTTGGTACCATGAGAAGATCTGTGTTTGTATTCAGGCCACTAATCCAAACCTATACCTTCTCAAGGCCACTGCACACAGGAAAACCAGAAGATCTGAGAAAATACTTACGAAGCTGTTGATAGTTTCAATGTGATAGTTTGAATGTATGGTCCCCCAGACACTGTATTTTATTAAAATTGTAACAGGCAGATTCTTGCTACAGGGGGTGTGTCTGGTTTTACATGAGTACTGGGCAGTTAAACCCTTGCCGACAGCCTTGGCAAACAAGTGCCTTTGCCCACTGAGCCATCTCTCCATCCCTCCACTCCCTTCTTCTTGTGATGTAGGGTCTTCTTGCTAACTCTAGTTTTCAAATGGAAAAGCTGATACTGTGACTCAGATTTAAGAATCCACATTCACACACCTTTAATCCCAGCCAGCACTCAGGAGGCAGAAATTGGAGGATTGATCTGAGTTCGAGGCCAATTTGGGACTACATAGTGAGTTCCAGGCCAGCCTGGGCTAGAGTGAAACCCTACCTTGAAAAAAAATAAGGTTCACCTTCTCAGCTACCATGTCACCATAGCACAGTGTCCCTCAGGCTATGCTAGGAGCTCTGCTGAGCTGTTTGCCTGTTTCCTAGGAATGTCCCCTGGGTTACGGGTCCCTAATCTGAAGTCATGAGGGATAGTGAGTCAGTGTGGAGCCAAGCAGAGTGTATTTCAGCTCTTAAAGTGTGTATGGATGGAACAAGTAATTTAGTTATTCTGATCCTTAATTTGCTGTTTTTCAAAGTAGAAATGACAGAAGGGCGTGGTTGCACACGCCTTTAATCCCAGCACTCAGGAGGCATGGGTAGGAAGATAGCCGAGAGTTCAAGGCCACCTTGAGACTATATAGTGAATTCCAGGTCAGCCAGAGATAGAGTGAGACCCTACCTTGAAAAAAAAAAAAAAAGATAAAAGTAGAAATGAGGAAAGGACCTTTTGCTGGTTTGTTATCAGATTCAGCAAGATATTAGCACAGTAGCTGGGACAGAGTTTCCACAACTGAAAATTATACAAATGGGCTAAAACAGGTATTTCCAGTTGCCCCTGTCCTTAGCAGGAGGAATGCATTGCTGTGATCTGAATGTTTGTGCCCAAATTCTCAGGTTGAAATTCTGACCCCCCAAGGCAATGGTATTAGAAGGCGGAGGCTTTGGTGGTCCTATCCAAAAGAGGCCATCCACGCCAGACGTGGTGGCGCATACCTTTAATCCTAGCACTCAGGAGGCAGAGGTAGGAGGATCACCATGAGTTCAAGGCCACCCGAGACTACAGAGTGAATTCCAGGTCAGCCTGAGCTAGAGTGAGACCCTACCTTGAAAAACAAAACAACAACAACAACAAAAGAGGCCATCAAGAAGCAAGTCCTTGCCAGATTCCACATCTCTCAAGCTTCGATTTTAGACTTCCCAGCCTCCAGAACTGTAAGAACTAAATTTCTGTTTTTAGCTGCCAGTTTATGTTGTTATAATATAGCAACTTCACAAACTAAGACATACATTTCCTAATATATGCACTGTCATTTCCATAATTATGGTTTCTTTTTAATTTTTATTTATTTATTTACTTGTTTGATAGAGAGAGAGAGGGAGAGAGAAAATGGGCGTACCAGGGCCTCCAGCCACTGCAAACAAACTCCAGATGCATGTACCACCTTGTGCATCAGGCTGATGTGGGACCTAGGGAATCAAACCTGGGTCCTTTGACTTTGTAGGTAAACACCTTAACCGCTAAGCCATCCCTCCAGCCCAATTATGTTGTTTTTTTTTAAGATTTTAATTTTTATTTATTTATTTATTTGTTAGAGAGAGAGAGTGAGAGAGTGAAAATGGGTGTGCCAGGGCCTCTAGCCACTGCAAACCAACTCCAGATGCATGCACTACCATGTGCATCTGGCTTATGTGGGAACTAGAAAATCAAACCAGGGTCCTTAGGCTTCGCAGGCAAATGCCTTAACTGCTAAGCCATCTCTCCAGCCCCCAATTACAGTTTCTTTAGCATAGTACCCTGAAAGTCTACTCCATGAACCATCTGGTATCATCTGCAAGTATATGGTTCCAGCCATAGAGATTTATTTACAAAGAACTCCTCAAGCCAGGCATGGTGGCTTATGTCTGTATCCCTTGCATTTGGGAGGTGGAGGCAGAGAGATCAGGAGTTCAAGCCAGCCTCAGCTACACAAGTTTGACCACATGACATGAGACCCTATCAAAGAGGGAGGAGGAGGGGATAGGGTTAGGGTTAGAAGGGGGCTGGTTTTGAGAATGCCAACAGTAAAGAAAGCAATTGGGCTTAAAATGTCCCAGACACAGAATCGTAGAAGCCCTTTTTCAAGTGATACCTATTGATGTCCTACAAAACTATTTTCTGTAGGACACCCTGACACAAGTCTGGCTTAGGCAAATATTAAAGATATTTTTGTCCCCTTCTTATCTCCCCTACGGAATGTTATGTGCCCAGTTGGTAGGACTGTCTCTATGAAATAGATCTGGTTAAAGTGTACCACTCACAGTCCATAAAGTAGATAAGCGAAACAGGCGGGATGCTGGGAGAAGCCTAACAAAGGGGGCGTGAGGCACATGCTGGCATCACAGAAACGAAGTCTGATCTTCCTAAAAGCTGTTGCCTTCCCAGTAGCTGGAAGCCTAATGTGCCAGGACTGTCTGGATTCAATTATTTCAATTTATCTGTTTGAAATTGATTTTTTTTCTTCTCTGTAGGGTGCCCAAATTTCTGGCTTCTATCTCCAAGATATGAGCTAAAAAACATTAGAGAATATCACATGGGACCATCACAATCTGCTCCCAGGCAGACTGCTTTTGCAGAGAAACCAAATTGTCACTTCCTGTCTCTAGGGAAGGGTCTTGTTGTCAACCATGGTTTTCTGATGCGAGGGAAAACATCAACACAAGCCAAACAAAGGAGCAGCCAGCCAGAGGCCTCCTGTGTCACTTGTGCTCTATTGGGTTAACATCTATATTGATTATTTCCATACTATTTTTTTTCTTCAAAACATCTCACCTTTAAAAAAAATTTTATTTATTTATTTACGAGAGACAGAAAGAGGGAAAGAGAGAGAGATAGAAGAAGAAGAATGGGTGTGCCAGGGCCTCTAGCCACTGCAAACGAACTCCAGACACATGCACCACTATGTGCATCTGGCTAATGTAGGTCCTGGGGAATTGAACCTGGGTCCTTTAGCTTTGCAGGCAAACGCCTTAACTGCTAAGCCATCCCTCCAGCCTAAATATTTTATTTATTTATTTATTTATTTATTTATTTGAGATAGAGGGGGAGAGAGAGACAGAGAGTGAAAATGGGCACACCAGGGCCTCTAGCCACAACAAAAGAACTCCAGATGCATGCGCCACCATGTGCATCTGGCTGATGTGGGACCTGGAGAATTGAACCTGGGTCCTTAGGCTTCACAGGCATGTGCTTTAACCACTATGTCATCTCTCGAGCCCAACATCTCACCTTTTAATGCAAATATATATTTAAATGGATTTTTTTTTTTTTTAGGTAGAATTTTACTCTAGTCCAGGCTGACCTTGGAATTCACTATGTAGTCTCAGGGTGGCCTCAAACTCAAGGTGATCCTCCTACCTCTGCCTCCCAAGTGCTGGGATTAAAGGCATGTACCACCATGCCCAGCTTTTTTTTTTTTTTTTTTTTTTTTTTGAGAGTTTAGCTGTTTATTTAGAAAGATGCCCAGCTTTTAAATGGATTTTTTTCTTTTTCTTAATAAAGCATTTTAATTCTTTTTTTTGTTTATTTTATTTTATTTTATTTTATTTTATTTTATTTTATTTATTTGAAAGCAACAGACAGACAGAGAGAGAAAGAGGCAGATAGAGAGAGAAAATGGGCGTGCCAGGGCCTCCAGCCACTGCAAATGAACTCCAGATGCATGTGCCACCTTGTGCATCTGGCTTATGTGGTTCCTGGGAAATTGAGCCATGATCCAGGGTCCTTAGGCTTCACAGGCAAGCACTTAACTGCTAAGCCATTTCTTCAGGCCCTTAAATAGCATTTAAAAAAATATTTTATTTATTTACTTATGAGAGAGAGAGACAGAGAGAGAGAGAGAGACAGAGAGAGAGAGAGAATGGGTGCACCAGGGCCTCCAGTCACTGCAAACAAACTCCAGATGCATGCGCTTCCTTGTGCTTCTGGCTTACATGGGTCCTGGGGAATCGAACCGGTGTCCTTTAGCTTTGCAGGCAAACGCCTTAACTACTAAGCCCTCTTTTCCAGCCCTAAATGGAATTTTTTTGAGGTAGGGTCTCATTCTAGCCCAGGCTGACCTGGAATTCATTATGTAGTCTCAGGCTGGCCTCAAACTCACAGTGATCTTCTTACCTTTAATCCTGAGTGCTGGGATTAAAGGAATGTGCCACCATGCCAGGCAGAGGGAGAGAGAGAATATGAATGGGCACACTAGGGCCTCTAACCACTACAAATGAACTCCAGATGCATGTGTGTCTGTGCATCTGGCTTTACTTGGGTACTGGGGAATTGAACTTGGGTCAACAGGCTTTGCAGATAAGCACCGTAACCACTGAACATCTCTCCAGCCCCTAAATGGAATTTTATAATACCACATAAGTATGTCACTCAGCATTGAGAAGGAAATTAAAGGCTGGAGAAATGGCTCAGAAGTTAAAGACACTTGCTTCAAAGCCTGCCAGTCTGAGTTCAATTCCCCATTACCCACGTAAGGCCACATAAAGTGGCATATACATCTGGAATTCATTTGCAATGGCAAGAAGCCCTGGTATAGCCATTCTCATTTTCTCTCCCTCTCTCTCTCAGATAGATAAATGAAAATATTTTTAAGATGGAGGAAAGGGTTGGGGAGATGGTTCTGTCTTTAAAGCTCTTACCATGCAAGCACAAGGACCCGAGTTCAGATCCCCAGAACCCACATACGTGCTGGCTAGGTGGAAAACAAGGATTGTTAGGACAAGCTGCTTAGTTAGGCTTGCCAAATCAGCAAGCTCTCTGTTCAAGTAAGAGATCCTGCCTCAGTAAAGAAAGAGGAGGGAAACTGAAGTAGACACCTGAGGTCAGACCGATCCACGCACATGCGCACCCTCACACACATGGGGAAAAGCACATCTACGTTCACGTACAAAAAAGGAACTCTAGAAATAAAGATATTTTATCCCCCTTCCCCCACAGTAACTGACTGCTGCTCTCACAACCCACAACCCACAACCTCATGGTGAATACCAGCAATGCCACTTAGGAGGGCCCTCAGTGGAGTGGGGACAGGGAGGAGGGAGATGGTGGTACCAACACATGATGTGTCCATACAAAGTTTCCACTGTTTCTCTTATCTTTTCTTATATTTCTACTATTTTTATTATAAAAAATAAAAAAGACATATGCTATTAAAATTATTAGGAAAACACAGTTCCTACATATGTTTTTTTTTTTTTAATTTGACTTGGAATGAGTAAAAGAGGTCCATTTATTGCTAGCTATCAAATTGATACAAGCACATACCCTTGACCCCAATATTCTCCTACAACCTGATCCTATAGCTGTTCCACACACTAACCTAATGATTAAAAGGCTACAAAATTGTTGGTACCGCATGGTTTGCTTTGTAAAACATTGGGACACCCCCCTCCCAACTTTACCAAAGGACCAACGAGGTTAACTGCATCATGGTACTTCCACATGCAGGCAAAGAAAGCAGATGAGGATGATAGAGATTTTCACATGTCAACCCACAGAATCTCTAGGACATCCTTTTAAAACACATTATTTAGTTATTTATTTGAGATCAAGACAGAGAGAAAGAGGCAGACAGAGAGAATGAGTATAGGCACACCAGGGCCTCCAGCTACTGCAAATGAACTCCAGATGCATGAATCACTTTGTGTGTCTGGCTTTATGTGGGTAATAGGGAATTGAACCTGGACTATCATGTTTCACAAGCAATGCCTTTAACCATTGAGCCATCTCTCCAGCCCCTAGGACATCTTTTGTTAGTGAAAAAAAAAGGTGTGTGTGTGGGGGGGGGGAGACGTAGAACTGTATAGTGAAATATGGTGTATAGTGAAGTTTTTAAAAACAGGAATAGCCAGGTGTGGTGGTGCATGCTTTTAATCCCAGCACTTGGGAGGCAGAGCTAAGAGGATTGTTGTGAGTTCAAGGCCACCCTGAGCTCCATAGTGAATTTCAGGACAGCCTGGGCTAGAACAAGACCATACTTCAAGCAAGCAAACAAACAAACAAACAAAAAAGGAATAAAATAAGACAAGTAGACAAAGTAGACTTTTGGTCTCTTATGCATGCACTAAACCTAAAAGGACGTGATGGATGACATGAACTGTTTCTGGAGGGACTGGAACCTTGTGATTTGGTTGCAGAATTGAAGAGTTTTTTATTGAGTCCCTTTCTGTTTGGCAATTTTTGAATTTTTAACTAGGTAGATTGCTAAAGCGGGGTGATGAGCTTGCAGCGATCCCCATGTCCCAACATACGGTGCACGTGTGCATGTTATATGTTACATGGCAAGATCAATTAAGAGGACTTGCTGACGGAATGAGGACTGCTAATCAGCTGACCTTGAATAAGGTGGAATTCTGAGTTAAGCCGACACCATCAACAGGGTCCTTGGAAGTGAAAGAGGGAGGAGTAGGGACATAGCGTCAGGGAGGCCTGAAGAGGAAATGCTGCTGGCTTGAAGATGGAGGGGAACCAAGAGTGGATGCAGGCTGCTTCTGAGTTGAGCCTCTGAGGGCACACACCATCAGCAGGGAGGCCCATCTCAGCCTTTTCAGAAATCTAAGAGAATAAATTGGTGTCATTTTAAGCTGCTGCATTTGCTGCAGTTTGTCGCCACAGCAAAAAAAAGCATCTCACATGTGCAACATGCACGTACATACGTGCACACACGTTTATGTGTTTCAATAGATAGAATAGTGATTACAGTCTTGGTCTTGAATGCTGGAGTTGTCTGGGCTTTAATCCTGGCTCTCCTAGCTGTGCCAATGTGAGCTTAACTGTGTTTGCCTAAGCCTCATCATCTATAAAGTGGAAATAACAACATTTATTTATTTAACGGGAAATACCTACCTCACTGGGTGGTTGAGAGGATTAAATGAGCTAATCCACTTCTAATAGTGTCACACCCTAAGACAGTAAGTGTTGACTATTGCTATGTTCAACTGTCTTCTGTGATAGGCTGAGAGAAATAATTACCATTTAAAATGATGTAAACTGGAGCTGGGTGTAGTGGTACATGTCTGGGAAGTAGAGGCAGGAAGAATGTATCTCAAAAACTTTGTTTTAAATTTTGTATTTATGGGGCTAGAGAGATGGCTTAGTGGTTAAGCACTTGCCTGTGAAGTATAAAGACCTCGGTTTGAGGCTCAATTCCCCAGTACCCACGGAATTCATTTGCAGTGGCTAGAGGCCCTGGTGCGCCCATTCTCTCTCTCTTCTTCTCTCTCTGTCACTCTCAAATAAATAAACAAATAATTAAATTTTTTTTTATTTATTTGTGTGTGTGTGTGTGTGTACCAGGGTCTTCTAGCCACTGCAAACAAATGCCTGTCCAACTTTATGTTGGTGACTGGGGAATTGAACCCGAGCCAGTAGGTTTTACAAGCAAGTGCCTTTAACAGCTGAAGCATCTCCCTGGTTCTCAAAAATTTTTCTTTAAATATTTTATTTATTTCCAAGGAGAGAGAGAGAGAGAGAAAGAGAGGGGGTAGTACGAATGAGCATGCCAGAACCACTAGCTGCTGCAAATGAACTCCAGATGTATGTTCTGCTTTATGCATCTTGCTTCATATGGGTACTAGGGAATCAAACCTGGGTGGTTAGGCTTTGCAGGCAAGAAACTTAACTGCTGAGCCATCTCTTCATTCCTCAAAAAAAATTTTAGCAAATTATGTAAACTGAACACAGTTCCCTAAACTTCAATCCCTGTGCTCAGGAAGTTGAGGCAAGAGTATCTCAAGTTCAAAGTCAGCTTGGACTACATATAGCAAGATCCTATCTCTAAGAGAAAATTAATGAATAAAATAAAATGATTTATGCCAAGCATGATGGTGCATGCCTTTAATGTCAGCACTTGGGAGGTAGAGGTAGGAGAATCACTGTAAGTTCAAGGCCATCCTGAAGCTAAATAGTGAATTTTAGTGAAGCTTGGGCTAGAGGGAAACCCTACCTTGAAAAAAAAATTAAAGAATAAAATAAAATAATTTAAATGGAGCAAAATGATGTAAATGACTAGATTAAAAAAAATTTTTTTAAAGTATTGCAAGAACCCATCTCCACAGTGTGTTCTGAAGAGGATGGGAAGTTGTTTGGTGATGTCTTGGAATGGTGGGAAGAAAGTTTCCTGGATACAAAATCACTGCCAATTTGGGGAAAGTACTTATGATGGTTTTGTTTTTGTTTTAGAAGGTGGGGTCTTGCTCTAGCCCAGGCTGATCTGGAATTTATTATTGTGGTGGTTTGATTCAGGTGTCCCCCATAAACAGGTGTTCTGAATGCTAGGTTCCCAGCTGATGGAGATTTGGGAATTAATGCCTCCTGAAGACAGTGTATTGTTGGGGGTGGGCTTATGGGTATTATAGCCAGTTTCCCCTTGCCAGTGTTTGGCACACTCTCCTGTTGCTATTGCCCACCTGATGTTGGCCAGGGTGATGTCCACCCTCTGCTCATGCCATCGTTTTCCCCTGCCATTTTGGAACTTCCCCTTGAGTCTGTAAGCCAAAATAAACCTTTTTTTTTTTCCCCACAAGCTGCTCTTGGTTGGGTGATTTCTGCCAGTAATGCCAACCTGACTGCAACAACTATGTAGTCTCAGGTTGGCCTCAAACTCACAGTGATCCTCCTACCTCTGCTTCTGGAGTGTGGAATGCTGGGATTAAAGACTTTTGTTTTTGTTTTGCAATTGTAGGGGTTGAATCCAGGGCCTTGTGCCTGCTAGATTGGTTTTTCAATGAAGTCTCTTAAATCTCTGCTTCTCTGTATCTTCAAACGAGTTAATAATTTTGTCTCCCCAAATCAAAGTCTGCCTCATGGTGCCAGATGTGCTCCTCTGCAATCCGTTGAGCCTCAGTTTGCCTGCACTTGCCTCACACAGCATACATAGAGCTGTAAAAGAGCAGCAGGTTAATCTATAAAGTCATAGTTATCTAGGAGTAATATCATACAAAGGAAAATTTTCTAAGAAAAACAAAGGTTCCTTATAGGTTAAAGAAATAAACAAAAGCTTTTCTTTCTTTTTCTTAACAGCTTCCCTAGTTACAGACAATAAACCATTGCAATTCCCTCCTTTCTCCTACTTGCCCTTCACAAATCCACACTCCATCAAATCCCCTCCCTCTCTCCATTAGTCTCTCTTTTACTTTGATGTCATCATCTTTTTTTCCTATTATGAGGGTCTTGTGAAGGTATTACTAGGCACTGCAAGGCCAATTTTTATCTGGGCAATTGCATTATAAGCAATCCTACCCTTCCTTTGGCTCTTGCATTCTTTCTGCCACCTCTTCCACAATGGACCCTGAGCCTTGGAAGGTGTGATAGAAATATTTCAGTGTTGGACACTCCTCCATCACATCTTCTGAGCACTATGGTGCCTTTTCTGTCATCCCAGATGGTCACTGCCATCTGAAAAGGGAAGCTTCTCTAACCAAAAGTGAGAGTCGTATTAATATATAGGTATGAATGTTAAGTAAAGTGTATCCAGGGCAGTTTGCTGGGCATAATATATGCATTTTGCCAGGCAAGAGCAGGCATTATACTCCTAAGGCTCATGACCTCCCCCACTATAGGCTTTTGATTAGGTTTTCAGTACCAGGCGTGTATTCCCTCCCATAGAGTGGGCCTCCAGTCCAATTAGAGAGCAGTTGGTTTCCCTCATAACAGACATGCCACTATTGCACCCATTGGCTCATTTGGTCTGGCTGGCCAAACTTGAGGCTTCCAGTGTCCACTGTTTTTACCACTGATAGGGCTGCATGCAGTGAAGCTTTTTCCAGCTTTCTGTCATCTGGTCTACAAGAAGAAGGTTTTCAACTCAGCTCCAGTTTGATTTCTCAGTGACCTTGCAGCCCAGGCATATGGAGTCTTCAGCAATAGGGTCTTACCATCTGTTTCTGGTGGGAAACCAAGGGCCTTGGCAATAGCCTGTAATGTGTTTGGGGTATCAGGGACCTCCCTGGTCAATAACTCACTAGAAGGTATCCTATCCCTAGCACTGAAATTTTTCTGGTAACAGTCTATGGCTTCTGGGTGTGCCAGTATCCAAAAAAGTAGGTTATCATATTCTTTATTTATTTATTTTTGTTTTTTTGAGGTAGAGTCTCATTCTAGCCCAGGCTGACCTGGAATTCGCTCTATAGTCTCAGGGTGGCCTCAAACTTGCAATCCTTCTACCTCAGCTTCCCAAGTTGTGGGATTAAAGGCATGCACCACCCTACCTGGCCTTTCTTTATTTTTTTAAAATGTATTTGTGTATGCGTGTGTGTGTGTGTGTGTGTTGGTACTGCAAATGAATACCTATCTGGCTTTACATGGGTGTCTGGGGGAATTGAAAACAGGTCAGTAGTCTTTGTAAGCAAGCACCTTTACCCGCTGAGCAATCTCCCTAGCCCCAATAATCTTTTCAATCAAAAGACAAGAAGTTTCTCTTTGAAACTATGTTTCTTCATATTTATTACCATCTTCTCACAAGGACAAATATACAGGTCAGGTCTTCAACTGCCTGCTTATGACAGGATTGGATATTTCATGGGCTCCTACTACAGTCAGCTTTGTGTTACTGGAAAAACACCTGATCAAAAGCAATTTATAGAGCCGGGCGTGGTGGCGCATGCCTTTAATCCCAGCACTCGGGAGGCAGAGGTAGGAGGATCGCCATGAGTTCAGGCCACCCTTTAGCTAATTCCAGGTCAGCCTGGGCCAAGTGAGACCCTACCTTGAAAAAAAAAAAAAAAAAAAAAAAAAAAAAATCTTTAAAAAAAAAAAAAAAAAAGCAATTTATAGGAGGAAAGGGGTTTATTTCAGGCTTACAAATTCCAGAGGAATACCATCAAGAAGCTGGCTCATTTCCATAGATCCCAGCAGACAGACACGACCAATAGCCAGCAAACAGCAACAGCCACAGCTCTGACTGCTCTCCACACACCTTAGGCCTATATACTCCAGATCCACTCCCAAAACACAGCTCAGGGCTGGACTCCAAGATCCGCCCCCCAGTGACACACCCCCTGCAGCAAGGATCTGCCTGCCAGGGGCTCAATTTTAATAAAATACTGATGTCTATGGGGCCATACATTCAAACTATCACACTGAAACTACCACAGCTTCATATGTATTTTCTCAGACCTTCATACGGTTCTGGTTTTCCCGTGTGCAGTGGCCTTCAGGAGGCATAGTTTTGGATTAACGGCCTGAATACAAACACAGATCTTCTCACGGTACCAACCCCTAGCCTCTCATCCATTCTGTGCTGGAACTGACCACTGAGTTGTCTACTCTAGTGCCATAAATATCGTCATGGCTTTTTTTTTTTTTTTTTTTTTTTTTTTTTTTTTTTTTTTTTTTTTTTCACTCAGCTCATGGCTAACAGCCCTAAAGAAACACATGAATCAGGGCGTCACCTGGGAGTTCCGTTTCTCAGTGACTTGCTTTCCTCTGTTGTGCTGACCAAAAAAAACAAAACAAAAAAAAAAATACTGCATTTTATCAGCAACAGTGTAGGAGAAGTGTATCTGTGCTTCCCAGGGCTGAAGCACATACGGGCATCTAGTCATTCATTCTGCTTCTCTGCCCTGAGCATCACTTGCCACATTTCTGTGATGGCAGAACTGACAACGTGTCCACAAACTCTGCCATTCTATGCTAGGTAGGACTGCATACATTTGGCTTTCATAGATTTTGCGTTGTCACCTCCTAACATGGTGTGTCCTTGTTCTAGTTCAGAATTGTTCTGATAATTTGTTTGTTTGTTTGTTTTTGTTTTTCCAAGGTAGGGTCTCACTGTAGCTCAGGCTGACCTGGAATTCACTATGTGGTCTCAGGGTGGCCTCGAACTCATGACAATCCTCCTACCTCTGCCTCCCAAGTGCTGGGATTAAAGGCATGCGCCACCACACCCGGTTGTTCTGTTCATAGGGTGTTCTCGGCGGTACCTTTCAATAGGATTTCCCCCAGAGCTTAGGAACATCTCTGAACTACGTAACACAGGATGATGTAAGTCTTCTTTCACTGCCTTCTGATAGACATCTAGGTTTCAAATAGGTGTCACCTCATTGGTGTGCGCTCTGTGCTGCTTTCTTGCACTTCGTTTTGTTTGTGTCAGATAACGTTGCAATGCTAATAGATAGTTTGTGATGTTCAACAACTTTGTTGTCATACTTGCCCAAAGACAAATGCTTTTCAAAATTATGTCACCAGATGTAGTGGTTCACACCTGCACTCCCAGCACTTGGGAGGTAGAAACAGAAGGAGGGGGAGTTCAAAGTCATCCTTGATGAAAGCCTGTCTCGGGATGGCTCCCTGTGGTGACAAGATGGCTGCCAGAGACTACTGAAATGGTTTTGTCCACATCTGTGAGGAAAGAGAATGTTCTTGATTGGGTCAACAGGAGTCTTGTGCTCTTCGTATTAGGTAGAAGGGATTGATGATAATATGCCTGCAGAGACTGCCTTGAACTATTCAAGATTCACCTTCTCCATAGATGTGGTGGCTCACACCTATAATCCCAGCACTTAGGAGGCTAAGGCAGGAGGATTGTCATAAATCAGAGGCCAGTCTGGATTACAGAGTGAGACTCTGTCTCAAAAAAAAAAAAATCCATCTTCTGGGCTGGAGAGCTGGCTTAGCAGTTAAGGTGCTTGCCTATGAAGCCTAAGGACCCAGGTTCAATTCCCCAGTAACCACATAAGGAAGATGCACAAGGTGGCACATGCATCAGGAATTCGTTTGCAATGGCTGGAAGCTCTGGCATGCCTATTCTCTCTTTCTCTCTCTACCTGCCTCTCTTTCTCTATTAAATAAATAATAACATATAAAACAAAATCCATCTTCTCCTTGATAGCAAAGGTGGGTGTGAAGGGAATGCTGAAGTGGGGGTGGAGTAACAAGCAGAAAGCCAGACTGTCCCCACACCATCTACTCCGTCACTATTGTGTATGAAAACAGCCAACAGTCCAGAGCGCAGGAAGATTAGCTTTCCTCCCTTCCCTCCACCCAGGTGCCACAAGTAACCTCGCAACAGCATCTAATGAAGCATCTTTTAAGTTAAGTGGAATGCATCAGTGAGAGACATGACACAAGAGCTGGTGTTAGAACACAGATGTGGTCACTTTAAGAGGCTCCTATTAGCCGGGCGTGGTGGCGCACGCCTTTAATCCCAGCACTCAGGAGGCAGAGGTAGGAGGATCGCCGAGAGTTCGAGGCCACCCTGAGACTACATAGTTAGTTCCAGGTCAGCCTGGGCCAGAGTGAGACCCTACCTCGCAAAACCAAAAAAAAAAAAAAAAAAAAAAAGGCTCCTATTGCCTGGGACTCCATGGGGCCAAGGGGGAAAACAATTATATCCAGCTCCTGTTACCACGGAAACCCCAAAAGCCACCCATGTTGCGTCCTTGTGTCCTACCTAATGCCTCTTAGCACGTAGGCGGAGTCATGTGTAGTAGAGCTTTCCCTCCCTCCTCCCCCCAAAATGTATAGAAAGCAAGAAGCTTCTTTGATTCTTCAGAAATTGAAACCCCGCTTTGGCTTTGGTCACCTCGTCACCTCTTCCATGACACACTACCTCTCTAACAAGCCTTGCTCGCGCCCCAAGAAATCCATGTCTGCCTTTCTCTCTACCAAACCAGCCTTTTTAGCCAATCTTTCTTTTATTACTTTCATGCCTGGAAATGGAAGGTGAACTTGGGGTTGAAGCAATAAGAAAGAAAGACCATTCCATGATTAAGATGAGTCTGGGGTGGCAGCCAAGAGTATGGATCCAATAAGGCAGTCATTCCACAGCAAGGCCCTATGGTGTGCCAGGCAGGGGGATACAGCAGTGAAGAGGCTAGCCAAATCCTCATTCCTATGGACCCTGCCTAACAAATGTCTCTCGCATGAGCGAAATGGGGAATTGTCTCCTCCCCGTCTGTGGATCTGTTCTTCCTCCCAGCCTGCTCCTGAACATGGAGAAATAGCTCTTTCGTGGCTTGGTTACTGGGTACAGCGTTGATATGTACTGGAATTTGGTCTGTGGTCTTCTCTGCTCACTCTGTAGCTTCATTTTTCCCAGAGGACTTCATCTAAGTCTTTGATTTTCCTTCAGACTCTTCTTATGGAGAAAAGGGGAGAGAGAGTGAAAGGAAGCAGGGAGATGGAAAGGTAGAAAGAAAGGGATAGGAGCCATGGGGGCCAGGGGCATGGCGGCAAGCCTTTAATCCTAGCACTCCCAGCAGGGAGGCAGAGGTAGGAGGATCGCTGTGAGTTTGAGGGCAGCCTGAGACTACATAGTGAATTCCAGGTCAGCCTGGGGTTAGAGCAAGACCCTACCTCAAAAAACAAAAACAAAACAACAACAACAACAACAACAAAAAAAAAACACACAAAAGAAAACAAGAGAGATGTGAACAGATTCAGAATGTATAACCACCAGTTTACTGCACCATTAGTATCCTTTTAATTTTTTTTTTACTATAATTAAACTTTCAAGGGATTTGATCCTTGGCTTCTAAAACTCAGAGGAATATTAGCATCATGATAAATATAATGCTTGTTAAAAGACATCTAAGGGTATTTCATTTCTTAACCTTCATTTCCTCCTCAGTGGAAGCTGAATGTACAGAGAGATCCACACACTGAGTATGGCTGTGCCTCGATTCTCTCCCTAGGGTGAATGCTGGCAAGCATCACCTCAGATCTACCAGGGCAAGAGAAGCCCCTACCATGGGCTTGTGCTCTGTTCCCCGTTGGGCTGTGTCCCTTTCTCTCTGGGTAAGGAGTGCAGGGCAAGGACAGTTCTTACCTTCCCCTGTTAGAGCCCAGAATTTCTTGCCCAAATGACTTCAAACCATCTCCGTGACCTGTGCAATGTTTTATTTCTAGAGAAGTCTTCTGTAGGGTCACTCTAGTATTGAGGCCTGAGGATGGCCGGGGTAAGAGGGTGTGGTGGTTTGATTCAGGTGTCCCTCATAAACTTTGGTGTTCTGAATGCTGATGGAGATTTGGGAATTAACGCCTCCTGGAGGCAGTGTACTGTTGGGGCTGGGCTTATGGGTATTATAGCCAGTTTCCCCTTGCCAGTGTTTGGCACACTCTCCTGTTGCTATTGCCCACCTGATGTTAGCGAGGAGGTGATGTCCACCCTCTGCTCATGCCATCATTTTTCCCTGCCATCATGGAGCTTCCCCTCAAGTCTGTAAGCCAAAATAAACCCCCTTTTCCCACAACTAGTCTTGGTCAGGTGATTTCTGCCAGCAATGTGAACCTGACTGCAACAGAGGGTCTGCGTATGGGTTCTGCTCACAGGACATTCACACGTATCCCATGAAGCCTTGCAGATAGTAGGAGAATAAGGCCTTGGAGAAAGCACTGTCCACACTTCTCCTTCCATGCAGGACTCCAAGGAGCCTGAGAGAGCTAAGTTTGATCTTGACCTTCCAGGACATTGGGAAGTTATTTGCCAAGGTAGATAGACAAAATATAGTCTATTGAACCCTCTGCTTTTGTACTTTGTCACCACACAGACATTCAGAACATGAACTTTCAGGCTGGAGAGATGGCTCAGTGGTTAAGGCACTTGCCTACAAAGCCCAAGGACCCAGGTTGGATTCCCCAGTACCCATGTAAGACAGATGCACAAGGTGGTCCATGCGTCTGGAGTTTGTTTGCAGTGGCTGGAGGCCCTGGTGCGCCCATTCTCTCTATCTGCCTCTTTCTCTCTCAAATAAATTAATTAATTAAAAAATATTTTTTTAAAAAAATAATATGAACCTTCATTCGGAGACGTGTTCCAAACTGTGAAAATGTCAAGGGTAGACCAGGTGCTAAGGGTGGAGCGGCATTTTCTCAATATTTATGAGGGGACACATTTTGAAAGAGGTGATGAAGAGGAGATGTAAATACAGCTTGTGTAAGGGAAGCAATTCCCCAGCTTGCTCTGTGTTGGGAGCATTTTGTACTGGGAACGTAATGCTTCCAACTAATAATTGCTATTTGGACCTTCCCCTCTGCCCCCAGCCTTCTTATGCATGTTCTTGTCATAGTCAGAGGTCAGATGGGCTGGCCTCCCACCACACAGAAGAAGTGCAGAAGACTTCAAAAAGTAATCTTGATGAACTGTGTAGTTTATTGGGAGACATTAAAATGCACCTAAACCTATTCTTTGATATAAACGTACTTCCTTGATGTGTATAGTGTGAGTGTTTGGGTCTATCAGGGAGTGAATTCTGTTGAGAAGAATCTAGAAAGCTTGTTGTTTTATGCTCTGAGAAAATGCTTCCAGAATGGTGTTCCAGCTGGCATTGTTCCCTTCAAAAATGACTGCTAACCTGGGCATGGTGGTGCTCACCTTTAATCCCAGCACTCAGGGGGCTGAGGTGAGTTCCAGGCTAGCCTGGGCTACATAGTGAGTTCTAGTTCATATTGGGCTACAGGCTGCGTTTAATCCATAGGTTCTGGGGAAGGAGGCTCCTTCCTTCCTTTCTCAGCTACTGGTAGAGCCAGACATTCCTTAGCTTGTGTCAGCATCATGACAACATCTGCCTCCATCTTCACATGGGCTCCCTAAATGTGTCAATCAAAGCTCCTCCTCACAAGAACACCTGTCGTAGGCTTTACTGCCTGCCTAACCCAGGATGGTCTTAATATTCTTTTGTAAAATTCCTTCTTCTTACGTATTTTTTTAATTATTAGAGATAGAGAGAGGCGGATAGAGACACACAGAGAGAATGGCCATGCCAGAGCCTCTAACCACTGCAAATGAACTCCAGACATATATGCTATCTTGTGCTTCTGGCTTATGTGTGTACTGGGGACTTGAACCTGGGTCCTTAGGCTTTGCAGGCAAGTGCCTTAACCACTAAGCCATCTCTCCAGCCCAATATTATTATTTTTTTTGAAAAAAAAATATTTGGGGCTGGAGAGATGGCTGAGCAGCTGCTGAAGGAAAACACAAACAGGACTGGCTCCAATACAACTCCAGGCATTCTGCACAGGCTCCCATCACCCAATCGTCAGTGTCCTGGACCTCTGGTGAATTCATTCGCCCTGGCCACATGGCATCCAGCACAGCTGATGAGAACACTGGACCCACAGCACAACAGAGAGGTATTGGAGTGGGCACTCAGCATTGGTGAGACTGGAAGCCATCCGAAAAGGTAACAGGGCCTACTTACACAAAGGCAGGCACATAGGCCTGTCAGAAGTGCTAATCTCTCTTTCCATGTCAGGGCAGGTTATGTGTTACATATTCTTGGTTTGCTTTTCCATTCTCAAATAAGCTATATTTTGGGGTTGACTATTATTGCCTTTGATGTTTCCTGATTCATAGGCCCTTAGTCTTTTTCTTCTGTCATTGTAGGGGCAGGGTCTGACTCGGAAGCAGGCTCACCTGGAACCCATTTCAGGCCAGAAATCTCAAATCTGAAAAGTTATCCAGCCAAATAGACAGAAAAATAAGGACATTTCACAACAAAAACAGGCTAAAGGAATATATGAGCACTAAACCAGCTCTACATAAAATACTTGAAAAGATCCTCCATGATGAGAAAGATGAACACACACATGAGAAAACAGGAAAAAATAAACCAAACTCAAATACTAGTTAATACACGAGAATAAAGGAAAACCTGGAAGAACTACAAAACAAGAAGAATGGCTAGAATAAATACGCACCTTTCAACAATAACTCTTTTTTTATGGACAACTTCCATACTTGTAGACAATAACCCATGGTAATTCCCTCCCTCCCCAAACTTTCCCCTTTGAAACTCCACTCTCCATCATATCCCCTCCCCTTCTCCATCAGTCTCTTTTTTATTTTGATGTCATCATCTTTTCCTCCTATTATAATGGTCTTGTGTAGGTAGTGTCAGGCACTGTGAGGTCATGGATTTTCAGGGCATTTTGTGTCTGGAGGAGCACGTTGTAAGGAGTCCTACCTTTCCTTTGGCTCTTACATTCTTTCTGCCACCTCTTCTGCAATGGACCCTGAGCCTTGGATGATGTGATTGAGATATTTCAGTGCTGAGGACTCCTCTATCACTTCTTCTCAGCACCATAGTGTCTTCTGAGTCATCCCAAAGTCACCACCATCTGAAAAGAGAAGCTTCTCTAACCAAAAGTGAGAGTAGCATTAATATATGGGTATGAACATTAAGAGAAGTGTTTACTGGGCAGTTTGGTGAGCATAGTAAATACATTTAGCCAGACACCAGCAGACATCACACCCCTAGTGTTCATGACTATCCCTGTTGTAGGGTTTCAGTATCAGGGATGTATTCCCTCCCATGGAGTGAGCCTCCAGTCCAATTAGAAAGTGGTTGGTTTCCCCCATAACAGACATGCCACTATTGCACCCATTAGCTCACTTGGCCTGGATGGCCAAACTTAAGGCTTGCAGTATCCACTGTTGAGTATCTCCATTGGTGATTTCTGTCTCTCCCATTGAACTGCATGCAGAGTAGCCTTTTTCAGCTTTCTGTCAGCTGGTCCACATGGAGGAGGTTTTCAGCTCAGCTCCAGCAGGATTTCTCAGTGACCTTGCAGCCCAAGTATGTGGAGAATTCAGGATTGGGTCTTACCATCTTTTCCCGGTGGGAAACAGCCTTGGCAATGGCCTGTAATGTTTTGGGGGGTATCAGTGACCTCCCTGGCTAACAACTCACTGGACGGAATCCCATCCTTGGCATTGAAAATTTACTAGTAACAATCTATGGCTTCTGAGTGTTCCTTGTCCAGAAAAGTAGGATTCCATATGACTTATTTATATCCTCTTAGATTTTGATTAGCCCTCCCTTCACCTTTTTTTTACTCAATCTCTCCCCCTGACCTCACTTAGGCTTTTTCACCCCTATTAATCTGTTCTTCTTACATATATACAATACCATCCTATTAAGTCCCCCCTCCCTCCCTTTCTATTCCCTTTATATATCCTTTCTAGCTTACTGGCCTCTGCTACTGAGGCCTACTCACATAGAAGTCCAATGATTTATAGCTAGGATCCACTTATGAGAGAGAACATGTGATGTATGGCTTTCTGGGCCTGGGTCACCTCACTAAGTATAATCCTTTCCAGATCCATCCATTTTCTAACAAATTTCATAATTTCATTTTCTTTACCACTGAGTAGAACTCCATTATGTAAATATGCCACATCTTCATTATCCACTCATCAGTTGAGGGATATCTAGGCTGGTTCCATTTCCTCACTATTGTGAATAGAGTGGTATAGATGGATCATATGGTGAATCTATTTTTAGCTGTCTCAGGAACCTCCACACTGATTTCCACAATGGCTGGACCAGATTGCATTCCCACCAACAGTGTAGAAAGGGTTCCCCTTTTTCTGCATCCTTGTCAGTATTTATGGTCACTTATTTTCATGATGGTAGCCATTCTGACAGGAGTGAGATGGAATCTCAATGTAGTTTTAATATGCACTTCCCTGATGGATAGGGATATAGAAATTTTTTTATATGTTTATATGCCATCTGCATTTCTTCTTTTGAGAATTCTCTATTTAGTTCCATAGCCCATTTTTTAGTTGGGTTGTTTGATTTCTTATTACTTAGTTTTATTGTTTATTTTTATTTATCAGTAACAGACAGAGAGAAAAAGGGGCAGAGAGAGAGAGGGAGAGAACAGGTGCACCAGGGCCTCCAGCCACTGCAAACGAACTCCAGATGCATGTGCCACCTTGTGCATCTGGCTTATGTGGGTACTGGAGAATTGAGCCACAAACCAGGGACCTTGGGCTTCACAGGCAAGCACTTAACCACTAAGCCATCTCTCCAACCCCTTATTTAGATTTTTGAGTTCTTTGTATATCCTAGATATTAATCCTCTGTCATATGTATATGTAGGTTGCCTCTTTGCTCTATTCATAGTGTCAGCTGTACAAAAGCTTTGTAATTTCATGAGGTCCCAGAGGTTGATCTGTGGTTTTATTTCCTGAGCAATTGGGGTTATATTCAGAAAATCTTTGTCAAGACCAATATGTTGAAGGGTTCCCCTACTTTTCGTTCTAGCAGTTTCAGAGTTTAAGGTCTGGTATCAAGGTTTTTGATCCATTTTGACTTAATTCTTGTGCATGGAGAGAGATAAGGATCTATTTTCATCCTTTTACATATAGATATCCAGTTTTTCCAGCACCAATGAATATTTTTGTCTTTTTGCCAATGAATATTTTTGGCATTTTTTAATGAAAAATTTTTTTATTGACAACTTCTATACTTACATACAAACGTATGATATTTCCCTCCCTTCCCCCGTCCCCCTTTAGAATTCCAATCTCCGTCATATCTCCTCCCTCTCCATTAGTCTCTCTTTTAATTTGATAACATCATCTTTTTCTTCTATTATGAGGGTCTTGCGAAGGTATTGCTAGGCAGTGCAAGGTCATGGTTATCGAGGCCAATTTCTGTCTGGGCAATTGCATTGTAAGGAGTCATGCCCTTCCTTTGGCTCTTCCATTCTATCCGCCCCCTCTTCCACAATGGTCCCTGAGCCTTGGAGGGTGTGACAGAGGTGTTTCAGAACTGGGCACTCCTCCATCCCTTCTTCTCAGCACTATGTTGCCTTTTGGGTCATCCCAGTGGTCATCGCTATCTGTAAAGAGAAGCTTCTCTAACCAGAAGTGAGAGTAGCATTAATATGTGAATATGAACATTAAGCATAGTGCTTTCAGGGTAGCTTGGTGGGAATAATATATACATTTAACCAGACAAGCGCAGGCTTTATTCCCCTAAGGCTCATGACCTCCCCTGCCATAGACTTTTGCTTAGGTTTTTCAGTACCAGGTATATATTCCCTCCCATAGAGAGGGCCTTCAGTCCAATTATGGAGTAGTTGGTTACCCCAAGAGCAGACATGCCACTATTGCACCCGTTCAGTCATTGGGCCTGTATGGCCAAACTTGAATTTTCAGTGTCCACTGTTTTCACTGCTGATGACTTCTGTCTCCCATAGGGCTGCATGCACTGCAGCTTTTTTCCAGCCTTCAATTGGCTGGTCTACAGGGAGAAGGTTTTCTGCTCAGCACCAGCTTGCTTTCTCATATTTTTGGCATTTTTGTCAAAGATCAGGTGGTTGTAACTACCTGGACTTACATCTGGGTCCTCTATTGAACTACATGTGTGTTTTTGTGCCAGTACCATGCTGTTTATGTTGCTATAGCTCTGTAATATAGGTTAAAATGAGGTATAGTGATACCACCAGCCTTATTTTTGTTGATCAAAATTGTTTTAGATATTTGAGGGGTTTTTTTGTGCTTCCAAATGGATTTTGGGAATTTTTTTTCTATTTCTATAAAGAATGCCATTGTAATTTTGATGGGGATTGCATTAAATGTGTAGATTGCTTTTGGTAAGATTACCATTTTCACAATATTGATTCTTCCAATCCAAGAACAAGGGATGTCTTTCCATTTCCTAGTGTCTTCTGCAATTTCTGTCCTGAATATTTTAAAGTTTTCATTGTAGAGATCTTTCACTTCCTTGGTTAGGTTTATTCCAAGGTACTTTATTTTTTTATGCAATTGTGAATGGAATGATTCTCTGATTTCATCTTCTATGTGTTTGTTGTTAGCATATAGGAAGGCTTCTGATTTCTGTGTATTTATTTTGTATCCTGCTACATTGCTAAAAGTGTTTATCAGCTCTTACAGTTTGCTGGTAGAGTCTTAGAGTCCTTTTTGTATAGAATCACATCATCTGCAAATACTGATAACTTGATCTCTTCCTTTCCAATTTGTATCCCTTTTATGTGTGTCTCTTGCCCTATTGCTATGGCTAAGACTTCTAGTACTATACTAAGTAAAGTGGGGACAGTGGACACCCTTGTCTTATTCCTGATTTTAGTGGAAAAGCTTCAAGTTTTTCTCCATTTAGTATTATGCTGGCTGCAGGTTTGTCATAAGTAGCTTTTCTTGTGTTGAGATATGTTCCTTCTATTCCCAGTTTCTGTAGAACTTTTATCATGAAGCCATGTTGGATTTTGCAAAATGTTTTTTTCTGCATCTAATGATGTGATCTTTGTCCTTCAGTCCATTTACATATTGCAGTACATTTATCAATTTGTGTATTTTGATCCATCCCTGCATCTCTGAGATAAAGCCTACTTGGTCATGGTAAATGATGTTTCTGACATATTCTTGTATTCTGTTTGCCAATATTTTGTTGAGAATTTTTACATCTATGTTCATGAGGGAGATTGATATGTAATTTTCCTTGTTCTATCTTTGTCTGGTTTTAGTATCAGGGTGATGCTGGCTTCATAGAAGGAATTTGGTAGTATTCCTTCCTTTTCTGCTTGATGGAAAAGTTTGAGAAAGAAAGAGGCAGAAAGAGAGAGAGAGAATGGGCACACCAGGGCCTCCAGCCACTGGAAAAGAACTCCAGATGCATGTGTTTCCTTGTGCATCTGGCTTGCATGGGTCTTGGAGAATTGAACTGGGATCCTTTGGCTTTGTAGGCAAACACCTTAACTGCTAAGCCATCTCTCCAGCCCTGAACTTTTTTTAGTTGGGAGATTTTTGATAACTGCATGGATCTCCATACTTGTTATAGTTCTATTTGAGTGGTTATTCTCATCTTGATTTAATTTTGGCAGGCCACATACATAAATGAAATCTTCCATTTCTTTCAGGTTTTCAAACTTAGTGGAGTACATGCTCTTATAGTATGTCCCTATGATCTTTTTGAATTTCTCTGGTATCTGTTGTAATGGAGCCTTTTCCATCTCTAACTGTATTAATTTGCGTCTCTTCCCTCTTTCTTTTGGTCAGCTCTGTGAGGGGTTTATTGATCTTGTTTATCCTTTCAAAGAACCAACTCTTTGTTTCATTGATTCTTTGTATTTTTAAATTTATATTTCATTAGTTTGTGCCCTAATGTTTATTATTTCTTCCCATCTACTGATTTTTGGTTTGCCTTGTTTTACTTTTTCAAAGGCATTAAGGTGAAGCATTAAGTTGTTTACTTGTGACCTTTCTTTTTTTTTTTTTTTTTTTTTTTTTTTTTTTTTTTTTGGTTTTTCGAGGTAGGGTCTCACTCTAGCCCAGGCTGACCTCAAACTCATGGTGATCCTCCTACCTCTGCCTCCTGAGTGCTGGGATTAAAGGCGTACACCACCACGCCCGGCTCTAATTTTTTAATATAGGTACTTAAAGCTATAAATTTCCCTCTTAGGACTGCCTTCATTGTGTCCCAAAGGTTTTGGTATGTTGTGTTCTCATTATTATTTGATTCTATGTATTTTTTGATTTCCTTTTTGATTTCTTCATTGACCAATTCATCATTTAGTAGTGTAATGTTTGGTTTACATAACTTTGTGTATGCTCTATAGCTTTCCTTTGATATTGATTTGAGGCTTAATCCCATTGTGATCAGATAGATGGCAAGGAATTATTTCAATTTTCCTCTATTTGTTAAGATTTGTTTTGTGTCCTAATATATGGTCTATTTTAGAGAATGTTCTATGTGCTGCTGAAAAGAATGTGTATTTTGCAGCATTTGGATGGAATGTTCTGTATATATCTGTTAAGTCCATTCGTTCTATGACCTCATTTAATCCAGATGCATCTCTGTTTATTTTTTGCCGGGATGACCTGTCAATTGGTGAGAGTGGGGTGTTGAAGTCACCCACTACAAGTGTATTTGGTGTTATCTGTGACCTTAGTTCTACTAGTGTTTGTTTAATGAAATTGGGAGGCCCCGTGTTAGGTACATATATGTTTAAGATTGTAATGTCCTCCTGCTGGAGTGTTCCTTTAATCAGTATAAAGTGACTTTCCCTATCTTTCCTAACTAATGTTGGTCTGAAGTCTATCCTGTCAGATACTAGTATAGTGACTCCTGCTTGTTTTCTAGGCCCATTTGCTTTAAACACCATTTTCCAATCTTTCATCCTTAAAATTGTATCCATTCTTTGTAGAAAGGTGAATTTCTTGGAGGCAACAAATTGAAGGACCCTGCTTTTTAACCCAGTCTGCAAATCTGTGTCTTTTGGTTGGAGCATTGAGGCCACTGATATTAAAAATTATAATTGAAAGGTGTGTATTTATCTTTGCATTTTTCTTGCTTTGTAGTTCTTCCAGTTTTACCTTTGCTCTCTAGTATTAACTCATATTTGAGTATGATTTGTTTTTTCCAGGTTCTTTATATGTGTGATTTTCTTTCTCTTCAGCATGGAGGCTCCTTTCAGGTATTTTCTGTAGAGCTAGTTTTGTCTTCAAATATTTCTTAGCCTGCTTTTGTTGTGGAATGTCCTTATTTCTCCATCTATTTGAATGGATAGGTTTGCAGGATAAAGTAACCATGGTTGACAGTTGTTATCTTTCAGAACTTGGAATACATCATTCCAGGCCCTTCTGGCTTTTAAAGTTTGTGTTGTGTGATCTGCTATGAGCCTGATGGGCTTGCCTTTGTATGTGACTTGATTTTTTTCTCTAACTGCTTTCAATATCTTTTCTTTGGTTTGTGTGTTTGGTAGTTTAATTATAATATGGTGAGGAAAGGTTCTTTCCAGGTTTTATCTGTTTGGTGATCTAAAGGTTTCCGGTATCTGCATTGCATCTCTTTCCCAATTTTGGGAAGTTTTCTTCTATGATTTTGTTGAAAACACCTACTATGCCTTTGGAGTGAAAGTCTTCTCCTATTATACTCTGAATTCTCATGTTTGATCTTTTCATAGTGTCCTGAATATCTTGAAATTCCCATTCATACCTTCCTATTAGTTTGTCTTTTTCTTTGTTAGACTGTATTAGATCTGTCACCTGGTCTTCTAGTTTAGCTATTCTCTTCTCTCCTCCATCCATTCTACTGGATAGATTTTCTACAGACTTTTTAACTTGACTTACTGTGTTTTTCATTATTAGTATTTCTGACTTTTTAAAATTATTTTTATTTCCTTATTCATGTCTTGTATTGACCTCCTTATTTTATGAAATAGGTTTTCTGTGTCTTCTTTGATTGCTTTGATTTCTTTGAGCATATTTATAATCATTCTTTTATTTTTTTATTTTTATTTATTTTTATTTTTTGAGGTAAGGTCTCACTCTGGCCCAGGCTGACTTGGAATTAACGATTTAGTCTCAAGGTGGCCTCGAACTCATGGCAATCCTCCTACCTCTGCCTCCTGAGTGCTGGGTATAATCATACTTTTGAAATCTTTCTCAGGCATTTCCTCTAAATCAGTCTCACTTAAGGTCATTTCTGATGGATTTATAATTTTTGGTGGATTTATATTGTCTTGATTTTTTTGGGGGGGGGTGTTTCAAGGTAGGGTTTCCAGGCTCACCTGGAATTCACTATGTAGTCTCAGGTTGGCCTCGAACTCACAGGTATCATTCTACCTTTGCCTCCTGAGTGCTGGGATTAAAGGCGTGCACCACCACGCCCAGCAATTTTTTGTGTTTCTTGTATTATAATGATTTTTGCATCTTAGATTGCATTATTATTAGATGTATCAATCAACTGATGTTATATGTCTTCAGGGTAGGAGCTTAAGGTGCTAGGTGTGGCTCTTAAGACTCTCAGAGTAACCACAAAAGTGACCCTAGGTGTTGGGTTTGCCTGTTATGAAAGTATTCTAGTAGGCTAGATGGAACAAAATACAGGCAAGTTCTAAAATTTAACTAAACAATATATACATTCAATTAAAACCAGCACAGAGTATTTATGCAAAAGTAGGTATTACGACAAACAGATCCTCTGAAAAAGTCAAAGTCCCTAAGGATGTGTGTTGCTCCACACCCTTAATCCTGTTAACTAGGAGACTGAGATTTCTGGTCTGTAGAGGGTTCCAAGGTCAGTTTGTGATAGAGTGAGACCCTGCCCCAATAAGTGACAGAAGAGGAGACAAAGTCATTATAAATTAGGAAGCAACAAATGACAAGCCCAAAATATAGCTCATTTAAGAATGGCAACTCTGGCCATCCATCAGATTTAACACATAATTTACCCTGACATGGAAGGTACAATTAGCACTTCTGCTGCAAGCCTATATACCAGGCATTTTTGGAGGGTACTGACCTGGTGTAAGCCCCTTTTGGGATGTTACCTTTTGGGATGGCTTTGGTCTCAGCTATGCTGCATGCCCACTTGGTTCCCTCTTTGCTGTGCTGTGGGCTCAGGTAGGCTGGCTGGGTCGGTGAGTCGCTGCTCTGATCACCTGTGCTGGGTGCTATGTAAGTGAGCTCCCTTCTCCAGGTCTCTGGTGCTTGCTGGCATTTGTGCTGGCAGTGGGAGGAGGGGAGGCTATGGATGGTGGCTGAAGTTCTTCTGCTGGTCCTTGTGATCCTCTTCCTCATGAGCCACTCTGCTGGTCCCTGCCACCCTCCCTTCCATGTTTCATGTGTTTGCAAGGAGGCTGGTGTGAGTGGAAAAATCCCCTCACCTGGTGCTACTGCTGCTGGAGCCACTTCTGCCTGCTTCTGTGGTCTCTAGATGCTCTGGATCTCTCCTACTTCTGTGCTGTAGTTGATAATTTCATCTTCACTTTTTACTAGAAGAGCATATTTTGCTGTTTTATTGTTTTTTTTTTTTTTTTTTTTTTTTTTTTTTTTTTTTTTTTTTTTGGTTTGGCTTTTTCTCCCTTAGGCTGCTTTGGCATGGTTCCTATGCTGCTATCTTAACCAGAAGTCCATCCCCCAATAAACTTTTAATAACAATGGCCTCAATGCTCCAACCAAAAGACACAGGTTTGCAGACTGGGTTAAATGATCCTTAAGCCAGGGGTGGTGCACACCTTTAATCACAGCACTTGGGAGGCAGAGGTAGGAGGATCACCATGAGTTTGAGGTCACCATGAGATTCCCTAGTGAATCCCAGATCAGCCTGAACTAGAGTGAGACCCTACCTCAAAAAAAAAAAAAAAAAAAAAAAAAAAAGGATCCTTTCAAGAAACCCATCTTTCCATCAAAGATGGACACTATCTTAAAGTAAAAGGTTGAAAAACAGCATTTTAAGCAATGGGTCTAGAAAACAAGCAGGTATCACTATCCTAATGTCTGACAGGGTGGACTTCAAACCATATATATGGAAGATTACTGGGGGTGGAAAAGCCTAAGTGAGGTCAGAGAAAGATTGAGTAACGGAAGGGTAGGGGGAGGGTTAATCAAAATCTAAGAGGGTGTTAATAAGTCATATGGAAATCTACTTTTTTGGACAATGGCATGTTCAGAAGCCATAAATTGTTACTAGAAAAATTTCATTCCCAGGGTCAGAATACCTTCCAGTGAGTTGTTGGCCAGGGAGGTCCCTGATGCCCCCAAAACATTACAGACCATTGCCAAGGCTCTTGGTTTCCCACCAGGAATGGATGGTAAGACCCTATTACTGAAGACTACACATATTTGAGCCGCAAGGTTACTGATAAATCTTGCTAGAGCTGAGCTAAAAACATCCTCTGTGTAGACCAGCTAACAGAAAGCTGGAAAAAGCTATGCTGCATGCAGCTTCATGGGACAGAGAATAGAGATAAACAACAGTGGACACTGCAAGCCTTAAATTTGGCCAGCCATGCCAAATGAGCCAATGGGTGTAATAGTGGCATGTCTGTTATGGGAGAAACCAACCAGTCTCAACTTGGACTGGAGGCCTGCTCCATGGGAGGGAATACATCCCTGATATTTAAAACCTACAACAGGGGTAGTCATGAGCCCTAGGAGTGTAACATCTGCTGGTGTCTGGCTAAATGCATATATTATGCTCATCAAACTGCCCAATAAGCACTTTCCTTAATTGTTCATACCTATATATTAATGCTACTCTCACTTTTGGTTAGAGAAGCTTCTCTTTTCAGATGGCAGTGACCTTGGGATGACTCAGAAGGCACCATAGTGCTGAGAAGAAGTGAAAGAGGAGTGTTCAGAACTGAAACATCTCTGTCACACCTTCCAAGGCTCAGGGCCCATTGCGGAAGAGGTGGTGGAAAGAATGTAAGAGCCAAAGGAAGGGTAGGACTGCTTACAACGTGCTCCTCCAGACACAAAATGGCCTGGATATCCATGACCTCACAGTGCCTGACACTACCTACACAGGACCAATATAATAGGAGGAAAAGATGATGATATCAAAATAAAAGAGTGAGTGATTGCCAGGCGTGGTGGCGCATGCCTTTAATCCCAGCACTTGGGAGGCAGAGGTGGGAGGATCACCGTGAGTTCGAGGCCACCCTGAGAGTACATAGTGATTTCCAGGTCAGCCTGAGCTACAGTGAGAACATACCTCAAAAAAAAAAAAAAAAAAAAAAAAAAGTGAGTGATTAAGGAAGAGGGGGAGGGGATATGATGGAGAGTGGAGTTGTGAAGAGGAAAGTGGGGAAGGAAGGGAATTATCATGGGTTATTGTCTATAATTATGGAAGTTGTTGATAATAAAAAATTTAAAAATAAATAAATAAATGTATTTAGAACTTTATTATAATGGACTTTACTTTCTGGCTCAGGTGAGCCAGAGAGACAGCTTATTGGTCTGTGCTAGAGGCTATCTCAGGAAGAGGCTAGCCATGACGCTAAGTTCTGGTGCCCAAGCTTGACCAACTACAATGTCCGGATTAGATTTAAACTTTAGGACCAGGGACCTCCCTCCCAGGAGGGCCTCTGACTGTTTGTTGAAAATCAGGTCCTTTAGGCAGGAGACAAGGAGAAGCCAGCTTCCTCTCTGATCTCTCGCAAAGCCCATTGACATTCCTGCTTTGTACTTCTAGGGTCCCAGTCACCCTCACTGCCTAACAAAGCTACCAGACTCCCTCTCACTCACAGGCATGCCCAGAGATGTGTCTCCTAGGAGATTCTAAATCCAATCAAATTAACAATAAAGATAAGTCATTACACCAGATCATGTACAGTCACAGATTATGCAAGTTGGCACTTATTTTGAACAGAAATCTTGCCCCTACTTCCCTGTCACAATGCACCACTCATTCACCTCCATCTAAATTGGCTCCTTTTGTCATTTGTGTTCCCAAGCGACACAGGATGTCATCCTAGACCCTTCCCTTTCCCTTTTGTACAGTTGGTCAGTTTCTCCTGGATGCTCTGAACCATCTTGTCCCCTTTGGTTTCTTCTGCCATCTCAGTGGCCCTCATTTCCTTCTTCAAATTCACACCCACATCTCTACGTGGACTTCCCCTGTCTGGAATGCTTTGTTCCATCCCTTAGCCTTCATAGGTAGCCTTTTTCTTGCCACAGAGCTGTCAGCCAAAGCCACCTCTGAGAGGGCTCCTCTCCTCATCAGTGACCCTCCACATCATATTACTCTCCTTTATTCTTCCTGAGTCCTTTGCATCATTGGATAGTTTCTGATTTCTCCTTTTCTGGTCCCCTCTGCCAGGCTGGGGATCAAATCCAGGGCCTCACACATGCTAGGCGAGTGATGTACCACGGAGCAACACCCCCAGTCCTCTACTCGTTATCCTCTGTTGAAATCATGTTTATTTATTTATTTATGTGACAGAGAAAGGGGGAGAGGGGGAAGAATGGGCGCACCAGGGCCTCTAGCCACTGTAAACAAACTCCAGATGCCCCCTTGTGCACCTGGCTAACGTGGGTCCTGGGGAATTGAACCTGGGTCCTTTGGCTTTGCAGGCAAACTCCTTAACCGCTAAGCCATCCCTCCAGCAGCCCCCTTTGTTGAAATCATGTTCCCTGCTTTCTGTTCTCTGCTTGACTGTGACTCCCTGAAGAGGAGCTCTATCACTGGTGTCTGGTATCGTGTGACTCCTCTGGGACAAGAGCACTCCTCAGTCCTGTGACTCCTCAGTCCTGGTGACCTAGACAATGGCTAAACAAGGCATACTCAGCTGGGGGACAGCATGTTGCAAGCTCCTGGAGCTTCATGAGGCTGCTTGCTGTTCATCTCTGGAACGGCTCCTGGCTATGCCTTTGGGACATATTTTTCCAGAGCTGCCTGTTTGGCTTCTAACTCACTGAGGCAACCCTAATTATCCACCGCTTCCAAGCCTTTGCCAGCTCCACTAGAATCTGCTGTCAGAGGCTAGTCTGCATGTAGTGAGAGCCACAGGCACTGACCCAGAGAGAGGGACCATCCAAAGGCAACAAGGTGCGTTTCAAAGCCTGCAGAGAAGTGAAGCAAGCCACAGCAGTGGGTGTAACTGTGACCTTGGGGGCAGAGTTTCAGAGGCCACATTGAGACTGGCGAGGAGGGAATTAGGAGTTGAAGACAGAAGCAGAGGGCTGGGAAGGAAGGAGAGGGAGTGCTGGAGTGGAGCTGGAGAAGTAGCCAAGCCCACCACAGATGCTGCTTACTTTCTCGTGATTCCGCTCGCCACCTCTCCCGCCCTCTTTCCCAACTGCCTGCACCTGCATCCTTGGTAAAGGTGGAGTTTCTAGGAGAATGTTTTGTTGGGCTGGGGATAAGGGGGTAGAATCTGACCTAGTTTCTGCTGGCTAAATGCTAGCTAGTAGCCTGATCCCCGTCACTGTCACCCACTTGGGACAACCAAAATATCCTCAGGTATTCCCAAGAACAAGAATCCCCCCCCTCTGCAAATGAAGAGTGCTACTGTTTAAGGGAAGGGGGAGGCATTCTGGCAAATGGATAAGGGACTACAATTGCCTAGAAATGAACAAATCCCCTTCCCCCTCACCCGGAGCCTTTGACCCATGAATACCTAACTTGCATGGAGGAGAGTGTGATGGGTAATTTTATGTCAATTTGACTGGGCTAATGGATGCCCAGACAGCTGCTCGTCACAATTTTTTCTGGGTTTGTCTGTCAGCATATTTCCTACAGAAGGTCGCAGACATCAATGTGCGTGGACATCATCTGCTCAGAGGATCTGGAAAGAGCAAAGAGGCAGAGGAAAGCCCGAGCTCAGGCTTCCATCTTCTACCCTTGGGTACTGGCGTCTCTGCTTCTCACGTCTTTGGATTCGGTCTAAATGACAACAGTCTCTTTCTTCTCTGGTTCCCTAGATTCCAGATGGCAGATTGTGGCACTTCTCAGCCCCCTTCATCACAAGAGCCAATTCCGGTAACAAATCTCTCTTTCCTTCCCTCCCTCCTTACATCCACCCCTCTCTGCTGTCTCTCTCACCACCTATTGATCTGTTTCCCTGGAGAGCTTAAAGGACGACAGCCTGCTCCTTCGAGGAATCCTTCCAAGGCATGTTACAGCCATACTTTCCATTTCCCCCACCCCTGACATTCACCTCACTGTGACTGCGCATGTCCTTGGTGTGACTCTGTGCTTTGTGCCCCCTTCACCTTACACCTCCCCATGAGGACGTGCTGTAGGGGAATCCAAACTAAGACAAGTAGGACTAAAAGCAGAGAAGCATAAGGACAAAGAGATAAAAAAGGAAATGAGTGGAGCAAGGAAGAGCACAAGAAAGGATGTCTCTGAATCCGTGAGACCTGGAGAATAGGAAGGGTCTGGGAGAGCTGGTGTTGGGAAGGAGGTGGGATCAGAGAGCATGTGGCTTGGACCTCTTCAGGAGCATAGGGTGGGAGAGGATTGGGAAGTAGCTCAGTGCTGACGAGCCTTTCAAAGCAAGTTATGGGGGTTGTGGAGATAGCTCAGCTATTACAGGCAATTGCTTGCAAAGCTTGTCGGCCTGAGTTCCATTTCTCTACTACCTGCATAAAGCCAGATACACAAAGTGGCACATGCATCTGGAGTTAGCTTGCAGCTGCAAAAGGTCCTGGTGTGCCCTACTCCTCTCTCTCTTCTTGCAAAAGAAATAAATAAAATATTCAAAACAAGTTATGATTCTTTTTTTTTTAAGAAAGAGGCAGAGAGAGGGAGAGAATGGGTGCACCAGGGCATCCACCCACTGCAGAAGAACTCCAGATACATATGCCACCTTGTGCATCTGGCTTACGTGGGTCCTGGGGAATTGAACTTGAGTCTTTTGGCTTTGCAGGCAAAAGCCTTAATCACTAGGCCACCTCTCTAGCCCGTTATGATTCCTCAAGATGCAACTGGGCACACTAGACAAAAGGAATCCGTGTGCTAGCACATTAAGGAAATTTGCATGTTGTTTGATGTTTGATGTTTTTCTGCAAATTCAAACTTAAAACAAATATATTTGTTTGTGAGCAGAGAGTGAGTATGGGTGCGCCAGGACTTCTTGTCACTGTAAATGAATTCCAGACACATGCCCCACTTTGTACATGTGGCTCTACATGGGTACTGGGGAATCAAATCTGGGCTGGTAGGCTTTGCAAGCAAGTACCTTTAACCACTGAGCCATCTCCCCAGCCTGAATTCAAACTTTCAAAAAATAATTAATATTTTATTCGTTAATTTATTTATTTGAGAGAGAGAGAGAGAGAGAGAGAGAGGCAAATATAGATAGAGAATAGGCACACCAGGGCCTCTTATCCACTGCAAATGAACTCCAGTTGCATGTGCCACTTTGTACATCTGGCTTTATATGAGTACTGGGGAATTGAACCTGAGTCCTTTGGCTTTGCAGGCAAGTGCCTTAACCACTAAGCCATCTCTCCAACCCCCTGAATTCAAACTTTTTTAAAAAAACTTTTTTTGTTTATTTATTTGAGAGTGATAGACAGAGAGAAAGAGGCAGATAGATAGAGAGAGAATGGGCACACCAGGGCCTCCAGCCACTTCAAACGAACTCCAGATGCATGTGCCACCCTGGGCATCTGGTTTATGTGGGTCCTGGGGAATCAAGCCTCGAACCAGTGTCCTTAGGCTTCACAGGCAAGCACTTAACCACTAAGCCATCTCTCCAGCCCCCTGAATTCAAACTTTTAATAAGATATTCAACAGGAGACCTGTTTAACTTTGTTTGTTCTGAGAGGAGGTCTCAGGCAGCCTTATATAGCAAAGGATTATTGAATCCCTGATGCTCTAGCTTCTAACTCCTGAATGCTGAGATTTCAGGTGTGCACCACCACCCCTATCTTCTGGTTAACTTTTCAAAACTATTTTTTAAAAATTTTTATTTATATTTATTTATTAGAGTCAGAGAGAGAGAGAGAGAATGGGCATACCAGGGCTTCTAGCCACTGCAAACGAACTCCAGACACATGCCCCACCATGTGCATCTGGCTTACGTGGGACCTGGAGAATCAAACCTGGGTCCTTAGGCTTCACAGGCATGTGCTTTAACCGCTAAGCCATCTCTCCAGCCCCTGGTTAACTTTTAAGCTAGTGTGTTACAAATTTATTTGGGAGCCCTTTCCTTCCCTATCATCCTCAAAAGCAGAACAAATCACATGCACAAAAACCCTGAAAACAGCACCTTATTTTTGTCTCAAAGGACACCTATAATCTTTGGACTCATTCTTGAAACCATTGTGCAAAGAGGTCAAGAACAGAGTGTTCAAGGAACAGTCTGGGGAGGAGAGAGGTTCTGCTCAAGACTGATGAATTTATGACTGTACAGAGTTAACACCATTTGAGGAAGGAAGAAGGCAACAGGGACCAAAAAGCTGGTAGTTGGTGACAACAATGTAGGTATTACTGAGTCAAGGTAGAAAGTGTATTTTCAACTATGATAAGGAAAAAGGAGCCCTGAGAAAGGTTTTATTTTCATTTTTAAAAAATTTATTTATGAGCAGTGAAAAATGGAAGGGAGATAGAGAGAATGGGCACTTCAGAGCCTTTAGCCACTGCAAACGAATTCCAGATGCATGTGCCACCTTGTGTGTCTGGCTTATGTGGGTTCTGGGGAATAAAACGTGGGTCCTTTGGCTTTGTAGACAAGTGTCTTAAACACTTAGCCATCTCTCCAGCCCAAGGTTTTCTTTATGGCTTAAAATATGGCTACTTTTGGTGACTGTTCCCCAGGCACTTACATTATCTATCTTTAGAGAGACAATAGATGACTAATCCCATCATATTTATTATTTATATGTCTTGGTTTCACAGCTTGTCCACACAATGGACATGTGTGCATCTACTAGTTTTCAACTAGATCTCTGAATTTTACTATTTTCTCTTCATATTTCCTATAATTTTTGTTTGTCATTGTTGCTTGTTTTGTTTTGTTGTTTTGCATGTGTGGCATGTGGTGTGTGATGTTTGAACGTGTGCGTGCATATGTGATTGCCATGCATGTGCCTGTGGAGGTCAGAGAACATCTAGTGCCCTTCTCTGTCACTCTTCCACTGGTTTGCTTCAGATCTCTTTCTCAACCTAGGGCTGCCACTGGCCAGCAAGCCCTGTGATTCTCCAGTCTCCGCCCCTCCCCCCCACATGAACTAGGGCTACAGACATGCATGGCCATGCCCAGCATTTACATGGGTTCTGTCAAACTTGGCAGTCTTCTGTCTGAGAGGCTATTGCGCTTAAGTGGCAAGTACTGAACCACTGAGCAACCTCTCCAGCCTTTGTTTTTTTTTTTTTTTTTTTTTGGTTTTTAAGTGGTCTCACTCTGGTCCAGGCTGACCTGGACCACTGAGCAACCTCTCCAGCCTTTGTTTTTGAGCCTGTTATAGTCCTGTCTAGCCTGTGTGCACCAGGTTGGTCTTAAATTTGCAGTGACCTTCCTGCCTCTGCCTCCCAAGTCCTGGTCTACAGACATGCATATCTTTTTCGAGTAGTTGTTTTTTTTTTAAATATTTTATTTCTTTATTTATTTGAGAGAGAGAGAGAAAGAGGCAGAAAGAAAGAGAGAATGGGCACGCCAGGGCCTCTAGCCACTGCAAATGAACTCCAGAGGCATGTGCCCCCTTGTGCATCTGGCTTATGTGGGACCTGGGGAATCAAACCAGGGTCTTTAGGCTTCGCAGGCAAATGTGTTAACCACTAAGCCACTTCCCCAGGCCCCCCCCTTTTTAATCTTGAGACTACTACAACCCTATTTGTATTCTTTTAATTTTTTTATTATTTATTTATTTATTTATTTATTTATTTATTTATTTATTTGAGAGAGAGAGAGAGAGAATGGGGAAACCAGGGCCTCCAGTCATTGCAAATGTACTCCAGACACACCCATCACCTTGTGCATCTGGCTTACATGGGTCCTGGGGAATAGAGCCTGTGTCCTTTGGCTTTGCAGGCAAGCGCCTTAACCATTAAGCCATGTCTCCAGCCCTTGTTTGTACTCTTAAAAACTCACTCATGTGGAGGAGGGTGAGGGTAGAGATGGAACAGGCCAATCAAGAGACCAGGTAAGAAGGAAGAAAAAAGGGGCGGAGCAAATCCAAACTGCAGTTCCCACCTGGACAGATGAGTGTGAGGGGAAAGGTGAGGTGAGGGGACCAAGGACTCTGGCAGCAGGCATTGCTGGACCGTGATGATGCCATTATCCTCTGTTTGGAGCTTTCTCGCGATAAGCTGCAGCTTGCTTTAGTTATCTCGCTCTATAGTAGGTCAGGAACTATGTCTGCTCGCTGTCAATTGTCCCTCTCAGCCTGGCATGGCTGTAGGGGTTGAAAGAACAGTTCAGAATAAGTGAATGAGGGCTGGAGAGATGGCTTAGCAGTTAAGCGCTTGCTTGTGAAGCCTAAGGACCCTGGTTCAAGGTTTGATTCCCCAGTACCCACGTAAGCCAGATGTGCAAGGGGGCACATGCATCTGGAGTTCATTTTCAGTGGCTGGAGGCCCTAGTATGCCCATTCTCTCTCTCTCTCTCTCTCTCTTTCTCTCTACCCCTTTCTCTGTCTGTCACTCTCAAATAAATAAATAAAAATAAACAAAAAAATTTTTTAAAGAATAAGTGAATGAGATGTTATCACTGAGGGTGGCTAAGGCCATCAGAAGAGGTGGCCAGGGACTCCCGTCTGCCTCTCGGTTAGAGCACGCATGCGTCAGGACGGAAGAGATCTGGAAGTTCGTGGGTGTTTTCATTCTTTGTTCTTTTGGAGATTTGACTCCATATCTGTCTAGAATCTAGTCTACTATTCATTTCATCTATTTTCCCATCAACTCTTCTTCAGGTCACGTTTTTTTTCTTCTCTTTGTAGTTTCCTATTTTTTTTTTCTTAGCTTCTTTTCCTTAAATAACCATATGTGTGTGGATGCACATACATGTGTGTGGAGGCCAGAGAACAGCCTCAACTATCATTTCTAAGGTACACTGTCCACTTTATTTTTTTTTTTTTTTATTTCAAGGTAGGGTTTTACTCTAGCCTAGGCTGATCTGGAATTCACTCAGGGTGAGCTTTAATTTATGGCAATCCTCCTACCTACACGCCTTTAATCCCAGCACTTAGGAGACAGAAGTAGGAGGATCACCCTGAGTTTGAAGCCACCCTGAGACTACAGAGTGAATTCCAGGTCAGCCTGGGCTAGAGCCAGACCCTAACTTTGAAAAACAAAACAAACAAATAAAAAGAGAGAGAGACAAGTGCTTTATCAGCTGAGCTCTCTGACCCCTTTCCTTGGCCTTTTATCCTCCAGATTGTAAGGCAGAAGCTCTAAACTACCCTCCAACTCCTCACTGATCACCCATGGGGTTTCCAGGTGCCCTTCAGGCACTGTCTCTGATTCTCCCTCACTGGGACAGTAATCAAAAGGCCCATCACCTCCCCTGCCATCCTGTTTTGATACAGGCCTCAATTTCTGTGGAAATGAAGCTATTGTTAAGAACAGCCTACAGCCTTCGCCATCTTAGGGAGGCCACCCTGAAACTATACAGTGAATTCCAGGTCAGCCTGGGCTAGAATGAGACTCTACCTCAAAAAAAGAAAGGAAGGGGGGAGCTGGCCTCAGACTTCTGTCTTTCCACTGTCTAGCCCCGTACCTAGAACACTATGACACTTGACACACATTGACTATGTCTTGTCCTACCTTATTGGTACAGTGACAGTTTAAGAAGGAAACTCTTGGGCTGGAGAGATGGCTTAGTGGTTAAGGCATTTGCCTACAAAGCCAAAGAATCCTGGTTCAACTCTCCAGGACCCACATAAGCCAGCTGCACAAGGGAGAGCATGCATCTGGAGTTCATTTGCAGTGGCTGGAAACCTGGTGGGCCCATTCTCTCTCTCTCTCTCCCTTTCTCTCAAATAAATAAATAAATAAATAAATAAATAAATAAATAAATAAATAAATAAATAAAATATTAAAAAAGAAGGGAACTCTTTCCAGCTGATACCACCAAGGGTATGAGCTAATGCTAGTTACTTTTATACACCATGACCATATCTGCCAGGAAAACAAAACAAAGAAGAAAAGACTTATTTTGGTTCACTTTCAAGGGTTTTTAGTGTGTTGTGGCTGGGGAAGGCATGGTGGAGCAGCTCAACTCATGGCAATGGCAGCTTGTTGCAGAAGGCCCTCCCCCACTGACCTACCTTCACCAGATAGACCCCAGTTCCTAAAGACTCCAGCCAAACGTTTCCTAAATTTCCAGTTTTACTGCTTCTGTGTTTTTCCCCATCTGTCTGGGCTTTGCTCCTTTTCTGGTTCTGCAAAGACCTTGATCTTTGCGATCTCCTGTCATCACCTGTCAGTTTCTCTCTGGCTTCTTCCATGTCATGTCTACACACATTGAAAATCCCTTTCACACTGAGTGGGGGCTGGCCGGGGGCTTCTTCTGGTTCTGCTTCTTGCAGCTGCCCACCTCTCTGTTTCCTCCCACCCAAGCCTGGAATGATGTCTGCACGCTTGTTCCCTCTGTCTCCTCTTCGCCTTCAGCTTAACCTGATCTGTTTCCCCATCTTTTCCCTTGGCAAGGCCTCCTCTGTGATCATCACTTTGCCAAATCCTATTCTGGTGGACCAGTTTCTGTTCTTACCCTATTTGTAATTTCTGTGGTGGTTTTGCCTATATTTCCTCCCCCTTGACCCTTTAAGTAGGGTGGATATGTAATTTATCATCCCAACTGGGTCATGGCTTAAAGTGAAATTGGACAGTAATTAATAATTATGCCAAGCTCACTCTTATAAACCGAGACTCTCACAGGTTAATTTTAGATGTGCGGTCATCTTCCCACCAAGCCTCCCTTGTCCCTTCTCTGGGTGCTCCTTTAATGGGGCCCCCTACCTTTACCCACTCCATCCCGCACCCTGAGGGCCTCTGCTCTCATGCCACCCCTCCTCCCTGCATGATCGTGTCCATCTACGGCTAGCACCATCTTGATCTGTCGAGAATGGTGCTGCCTGCTCTGTGAGTTGTGTCATGATTTCTACACTCCAGCTACACGTTCAACAGCCAACTGGAAGCCTCTACCTGGCTGTGCTAGAGATAATTCAAGTCTACATCTAGAACCAAGCTCTTTATCTTTGATCTCAACTGTATTCCTTCCCACTGGAAAATGTTGGAGGAGTGGGGTAGGCAGAGGAAGCTGAGATGAAGTTGAAAGTTCTGGAGCCAGGACTGCTGTATCTAATGGCTAGCTCATCCACATACAGCCACGCATATTAGAATGACTATGGAACAGACCCAACCTTAGTGTCTCATGTGAAATGGAGATAAAAATCTTACCTCATGGGTAGGGTTATGCAGGACAATAATGACGATCATTATTTATAGGACACTATAAGAGCCAGACACCTCTTTGTGGGTTATGTATTATTTTGTTTAATCCTCAAAACCGCCCATGGGAGTAGGTTGTGTTACGATGCTTAATTTTGTCAATGAGAACCCCGTGACACTGAAATGTTATTCTCCTGTCCGAGGCCAGCGGCAGGATTAAGGTACAAATTCAGGAAGTGTGGATACAGAGATTTTTTTTTTTTTTTTTTTTTTTTTTTTTTTTTGGAGAGAGACACAAAGAGAGAGGGAGAGGAAGACAGATCGAGATGGGCACGCCAGCAGCCTCTCAGCTGCTGTGAATGAAATCCAGATGTGTGCGCCCCTTGTGGTCAAGTGCAGCATTTCGCCCTTGCATCACTTTGCATCTGGCTAAACGGGGACCTGGAGATTGGAATGGCTGGAGATTGGAACCAGCGTTCTTAGGCTTAAGAGGCAAGCACCTTAACCGCTAAGCCATCTCTCCAGCCCAATGCAGAGATATCTTTTGAATCACCTCAGCCCTGTGTGGCAAGTTCCTTCCAGAAGTATCCAGCAGATAAGAGATCATTAAATGGTCCCTCTGCCCAGACAGCCTAGAGGACACAAGATTCCTTCATTTTTCCTCTCCCCACATCTCTCAAGTTCTGTCTAATATACCTGAGGATATCAGGGGCTTCTGTAGAGATGAAATGCTATTGTATATTCACTGCTCCTCACCCACGGTGTCTTGGTATTGACAAGCCAATGATCAAAATACAAGGTGCAAATGGAAAGGCTCAGATCTCTGCCGCTGGCTTGGAGTTTTTCTTTTCCTACCTCTTCCCTGCTCATTTTCTTGGCACCACTAAACAAGACCCATGCCCCTGCGGGAAGACAAGTGTCTTTCGGAGTGGGAGATGAGTCAGCCCAGCTGAGGCCACTGTACCCAGCCAGTGTCCAGCGAACCTAGTAGCTGACCACAAATACACAATCTGGCTTTAATAGCAGATCTGAATAGAGATGAGTAAACAAATGGTTGTCATCTTTAGCCACCAAACTTTGGGATAGCTTGTTGCACAGCAGAAGCTAAATGATGAAGAATTATATTAGCCAGTTCAGTCTGTCATAACAGAACGTGATGCTATGTGACTTAAACCACAAAACATACTGTATCATAGTTCCAGAATGAAGTCCAAGATACCATTAGGGTCAGTGTCTGGGGAATCCCTTCTTCTTGATTTGTAGAAGCTATCTTCTCACTGTGACTTTTTTCACATGCCCCCCCCTTTTTTTCTCTGTAGGGAAAGAGAGATTAAGAGAACTGTTGTCCCTTCCTCTTTAAAACTTTTTAAAAACGAGTGTTTATTTCCAAGAAGAGAGAGAAAGCCTCTAGCCGCTGCAAATGAACTCCAGAAACGTGCCACTTTGTGCATCTGGCTTTACATGGGTACTGGGGAATCAAACCCCAGTCTTTAGGCTTTGCAGGCAAGTGCCTTAACCACTGAGCCATATCTCCAGCCCTCCTTCCTCTTTGTAGGAGGACGCCAGTCTTATTGGATCATAGCTCTTTTCTGTTACTTCATTATACTTTCATTACCTCCATAAACACCCCCAAATATGGTTACATTGGAGGTTAGGGGTTCTGCTTATAAATGGGGATGGCTGTGGGACTCAGCCTATTAACAGATGCAAACTATCTCCAAATGTAATGGCTGAAAACAGCACAACAGATGCCATGGGAATTACTAAGATTACTTGAAAGGAGTGTGAGTGCAAAGCAGACCCTTGAGTTGAGGACACCTAAAGATGACAATAGCATTCCTGGATCAGCCAAGGGGGTCAAGCTCTGAGAGGGGACAGAAGTGTGGATCACAAGGAGAAGCAGGCAAAGAAGGAGGCACCGAAGCCACTTGCAGTAGGCAGGAAGTAGAAGCTAAAAAGTGAGTGCCCATTGTTTCTTTCTTTTTTGGTTTTTCGAGGTAGGGCCTTGCCCTAGCCCAGGCTGACCTAGAATTTACTATGTAGTCTCATGCTGGCCTTGAACTCACAGCAAACCTCCTACCTCAGCCTCGAAAGTGCTGAGATCAAAGGCTTGCATCACCATGTCCGGCACCTTTTCTTTTCTCTTCTTTTTTATTTGGTAATACCAGGGATTGATTCTGGGGTCTTGCTTAACCTACGAAAGTTTTATCACCATGTTATACCCATAGCTCCTTTGTACTTTATTTTGAGATAGAGTCTTGCTAAGTAGCCTGGGCTGGCCTTGAACCTTTGATCCTCCTAGCTCAGTCTCTTGAGCAGTTTGGATTATAGGCATGTCACACTATACACAGTCCATTTTCATTTCTTGATGTTGTTGAGGACCTGAATGACCCTGAAAGATGTTAGAACTATGGTAGTGACAGAGGCCAGATCACAGTGGACTGAAGAGCAGAAAGGAGACAAGGAAGGGAGCTAGCTGATAACAAAGGCTTTTGAGAAGTCTGGATGGGACAGACAAAAGAAATTGGAAGCCCAATCAAGGAGATTTTCCTTGGGCCAGAGGGATTGCACATCTTTATAGGTGAAGAGAAATAAGCTGGAGATGAGAGGTTTCATAGTCAGAGAAGGAGGTTTGGAGGAGTTGGAGTGGGAGATAAGACTACCTGGTCTTCATTAGCATTGCTGTGAGCCAGGCCTGTGTCACACACTCAGTATGACTTATCTCACTCCATCCTTCCATCAACTACATGTTGGAAAGACAAGTGAAATCATTGTGCAAACGTTCTAGAGAGCGCTTACACAAATTAAGATGGCTGCAATGACATTAGGTGACATAATCTTACAGCACCACTGTCTCATATCATATGTGGGTCTTCACTCACTGAGAGAGGATATTACATAGCATGTGATTGCTTTATCCCATCTGCCCTTGATCACATAGCCAGTAAGTAACAGAAGTAGGATTTGAACCTTGGTCAACCTGACTCCATAAGCTCAGGAGATTTGACCTGGATTTTGGCCTGTTTCGAAAATGAATGGGAAAGAGGGGTTTGCTGAGGGGTAGCAGAATGGACAGGGATGAAGAACATGCTGGTGGGGCTGGAGGGATGGCTTAGCAGTAAGGTGTTTGCCTGCAAAGCCGAAGGACCCAGGTTCAATTCCCCAGGACCCATGTTTGCCAGATGCACAGGGGGCACATGTGTCTGGAGTTCGTTTGCAGTGGCTGGAAGCCCTGGTACACCTATTCTCTCTCTCCCTCTTTCTCTGTCAAATAAATAAATATAAATAAAAAAATTTTTTTGAAAAAAAGAACATGCTGGTGATTGTGTGACCTCCATGGCTTTTATTTTTTTCAAAAGTAGGACACTAAGTGCTAATTGATCAATGGGCCTGAGGTGCGAACGCGGCATGTGAGAGTTAGAAAGACCCCAAACGGCAAATAGCTGAAGGCTGACATGCACGCTCATTGGTGGTATGGATACCAGAGACTGAGTTCACAGTGGCGCCTGTCTTGTATGTCACTCGTCACCCTCAGTGTGGTGTGAGAGCCAGGGGAGGGAGAGAGGTGCAGCTGCAGCCTGCACATGGAAGCAGAATGCCAACCCTGCGGGTCTGTGGGAGGGTGGAAGCCATCTTGATGGCCCTGGGTGAACATGGATGGTTTAGACCCTTCCGCCCAGCTGCACTGGAAAACACAGGAGTGCTGAGTCTCTCTTCACAGCAGTGAGAGTTGAGTCTCTGGAGCTGGGATGGCTCTGTGCTGTGGCCATTATCTCCAGATTTCAGCCAGGGCTGAGGAGCTTGGGATTCAGTCTAGCATGAAGTTCTGGGGGAGTTGAGGAGGGAACAGGGGCTGACAGATCATGCACAGAGCATAGAGGGCAATGGCTACAGGACTAGTGCAAGGCTCTGAGGAGGAAAAGTGGAGTGGGAGTGCTGGCAGAGCTGGAGGGGAGCCTCAGGGACTGTGTGGACTGGAAGGCTCAGAGTGGAGAAGGGGTAATGGAGCTTGTCACCGGCTTCTCGTTCCTGCTGCCCAAACTGAAGGGAACGCTCTGGGAACTTTTCCTCCGTCCTTGGAGTAGAGGCCTCTGAAAGGCTGAACTGAGGAGTCCTGGGGAACTGCTTTCCTGGAATTTTGATCCCATGTGACCAGGGCAGCCAGGAGGACCCACCCAGGGGTGACATCAGGATTGGGTTGTCTGCAGGATCTTGGTTGTCTTCCCTGTCCAAGGCATTCTTCCAGGGAAGGAATATGGGCCAGGATAGGGAGGGAGCTTTAGTCTGATGTCAGCAAAGCATACAGCACGCCTGTCTGCCTGAGGCACAGCCCGAGTAAGGTCAGGTAATGCAGTTTGACATTTCCCAAAGCATGTTCTCTGGAATGTTAGCACTTAGAGCCCTGATCTCAGGTGACAATAAGTCTAATGACACACCGGGTTAGAGAAAGGTAAACGGATTTATTTACAGCAAAACTTTTCAGAGCCTGTAACCTCTCACTATACTTTAAAGACTCCTAAAAATGGGGCTTAATATAGAATGCCTCAGTATTTGAGGTAGATTCACTCCAGGGCCCCCGAAAATAAAATTAAAAAAAAATTAAAAACCTGGAATGTTTGTCTTTTATATAAAATTGTGTGTTTGCATGTAACCTATGTACAACTTCATATACTTTAACATCATTTCCAGGTTACGTATAATACAATGTAAATATTATGTAATCAGTCGTTAGCCTTATCATTACGGAATACTGACAAGAAAAGTCTCCGTGCTTGTTTAGCACAAGTGACGCGCTTTTTTCCCCCAAACATTTTCTATGTGAAGTTGATTATACCTCGGGAGACCCCGTGGGCCCACTGTACTTTTCTAAGCATGCTTGGCACAGGTTATTTTCGTTCCTGACAGACCCAGAGGAATGAACCCTTTGAAGAAGTATCCTACGGTGCAAAGAGCTCAGCTTTGAGGTCACAAGACGTGACTTCCAACACGGACTCTGTACCTAGTAGCTACGTGACCTCGGGCGTGTTGCTGGTATCTCTCTCATATCTGTAAAATAAGGGCTGGGGGAATGTAGTTCCAGGTTGGAGCACCTGCCTAGGATACAAACAGCCATGGGTTTCAGCCCCAGGAATGGAGGGTGGGGAGGGGGGGCATTCACATACAGATAGTTATATTTGTAAAATAGATCTAAATAATAGTGTGTTCCCCCACCCCGCCCCGCACCATGCGGTCGTTGTCTCTGGAACAATGAGTACCGTGGGCACCCGGGAGGTACCCCCGTTTATTCAATAAGCCTGGGTTGGGGGGCAATTCCTGTGCCGGCTCTTGGAAGTTCTGTGATATGTTGCCCATAGGTGTCCTCTGAATTACCTAGAAGCAAGGATCGAAGGGCGTTTAGAACCCGCGACAGGATCCCACCGGGCTGGGCAGATGGGACAAGGAGGTGGACGGTGGGGGCGGGGAGGTGCCTCCCTCTCCATCCATGCCCGGGCAGCCCGAGGCTCCAGGAAGCAGGGCGTGGGGGTGGGGCGCCCCCTCGGAGCGGATGGGGCGGGGCCCGGGGCCGGGGAGGGGGGTGAGCAGCCAGCCCGCCCTGCCCCCGCGCCCGGGGATCCCGGCAGTGTGAGTGGGCACACAGGAAAGCTCCCAGGCCAGGCAGGCGCGCAGCAGCTGCGGGACTTGGCCCGGATCCCGGCGCAGCCTTCCGGGAGGCGGCGGTGGCGGCGAGGAAGAGCCTCCGGGAAAAGCTCCCGGGCCGGCCGGGGCCGTGCGCGCTGACGTCAGCGCCTCTGGCGGGCCGAGGCTGCGGGGCGCGAGGATGCTGCCCGGGGCTCGGGCTCCGCAGGCCTGGGAGGAGTGCGGACAGGTGGTGGTCCTGGGGCTGGGGCTGGGACAGGGAGTGGGGAGGACGCAGAACCGAGGCACCGATCCGGGCCCCGTCCCCGTTGGGATCTGGGCGCAGTTCAGACTCCTCCCTCCTTCCCTCCCTCTCTGCTCTCCAGCCCTGACACCGGGAAGAACCGCCCTTGTGTTCGGGGTCCACCTTCACGACCCCGTCCCCCACGCCTCCCCCTAGCGCTCCTGATGCCCCCGAGCCCGTGGAGATCCCAGGGTAGGGCACTCGGTGGAACATCCGCCCAAGATAAGCCGGGATTGAACCCTCGCAGCTCAGCACGAAAGCTCACTCAAATTGAGAGGGAAATGCAGGTCCCTGATTCAAAGCTTATTCCTAGCTTATGTCGAGTGGGGGTGGAAGGCGATCATACACCGTCGCTGAAGAAGTACTAATGTTGTTTTTATTTGTTCGTTTTTAACATGGTTTGGCCTCAGTCCTCCTGGTTCAGCTCAGGGGATTACATATATGGGCCACCAAGACTGGCTTTGCTTTCTACCTTTCTTGCTGGGGTGGGTGGGGGGCGCTATTCCAAAGTTCTGGGATACAGTTTAGCTGCCTGCCTCTGCCCAGACTCTTAACAGCAAATCCCAATCAAGAGAAAATTCAGACAGGGTCCTGTCCCTTCTTGACTTCTGGGCTGGCCCCAGCACCTCCTTGTCTCTAGATCCTGCCAGGGTGGGCCCTCCCAGGACTCATGACCTCCAGCAATTTGCCCTCCCTGTTTCTTGGCAGCTTTAGACGTCTCCACAGCTTCTAGCCTGGTAAAATCCTTTCTGCCTGCCCAAGGCAGGGTTTTGATTGGCTTCAGCTGGGAAGACTTCATCCTCCCTAGAATCTGGGGATGTTCCCATTTTCCACAGGCCCCACCTCCATCCAAGGAGTTCCCTTCTGACCATTTCTCCTCTAAAGGTGGCCTCCTGGGCTGGCTTAGAGGCTTAGAATTCCCCATTCTCACAAGGGTGTGTTGTCTCTAGGTCCTTTCTCTGCTCCTGGGTCACAAGGCCTTAGCTGCTTCACCCCAACATTCAGCGAGACTCTGTTATTTAAAACAGTCACAATTGAGCTGGAGAGATGGCTTAGTGGTTAAGGTGCTTGCCTGCGACCCAGGTTTGATTCCCCAGAACCCACCTAAGCCAGATGCACATGGTGGTGCATGTGTCTGGAGTTCCTTTGCAGTGGCTAGAGGCCCTGGCCGGCCAATTCACCCCCCCCCTTCTCCTCTAATAAATAAATAAAAATAAAACCATCACAATTGCTTTTGTGCTTGTCCTTCTATGACACTTTCTCATTTAATCTGCACATATCCATGATTAAAGGGTTGTCATCCCAGCTTGCAGATGAAGCGAAGACTTGGAGACTTGGTGTAACCTGCCCCAAATGAGCAGCTGTGGTGATGGAGTCCTGACAGCAAGGCGACAGCACAGGGTTCCTCCCCCACACTGAGAAATGCTGCCCATGTGTCATCCTGCCGGTCACACAGCTGGCTCTCCTGCACGGATCAAGGGCAAATCTCACTAGCTCTGCCTTGGAAATAGTCCCAGAACCTGACCACTTCTACCCCAGGCCTCAGCCAGGACACTCCACTCCCACCTGAGCTAACTGCACTAGTCAAGGGGCACTGTGACTGACTGCCCCTTACCCTCTCTGGTCATTCTGCCTTTAAAATGTTCAGCTTGATCAGGTTTCTGCTGTATTCTGAACCCTCCGATAACTCCTGTCTCACTCAGAGACCAAGCCAAGGTTCCTTCAGCAGCCTAGAACCTGCATAGCTTGTGCTGTCACCAACCTCGCCATGATCTTTCCCCCTAGCTCCAGATACCCAGGCCTGGCTACTCCTTGGACACACAGAAAACTGCTTCTGGGTTTTTGGATTTGCTGTTCCCCTTTGCCTGGAAATCTTTCCCCCTAAATAACTTCTGCTCCTTCAGGTTTGCCCAGATGTCTCGTTTCGGCGAGTCTTCCTCTGTTCCCTTTATCCTTCTCCCAGACCTTCATTACCACATGCTCTTATAGTGCCTGTTTATCAGGTAATTGCCTGCTCCCTCATTAGAATATAAGCTTCATGAGGGTTTTTTGTTTGTTTGTTTGTTTGTTTGTTTTTTGCTGTTGTTTGGTTTTGGAGGTAGGGTTTCACTCTAGCCCTGGCTAACCTGGAATTCACTACATAGTCTCAGGCTGGCCTTGAACTCATGGTGATCCTCCTACCTCTGCCTCCTGAGTGCTGGGATTAAAGGCATGCGCCACCATGCCCGGCCTCATGAGAGTTGTTTTTTGTTTTAATTACTGTATTTTCATGGTGTACAACACTACTTTTTCCATAGCAGATGCTCAGAAAGTATTGGTGAAGGAGGCAGAGAGAAAGGTGGTGGCCTGGTAACCTGGGGGTGACGCTGACAAAGGGAATCTACCCAGGCTTCTGAAGATCAACCTGGCTAGGCCTGGAGGGAAGCTAAAGCTTTGTTCCACACTTCAGGTCAAGGTGACCTTTGAGCTCTTAGTATGTCACCCTCTTTCAGTTCAGGACAAGGGTTGACTGCAACCTCTAGAGCAGCAGCCCCAGGATGGAGTTTAGGGCACTAGGACTCCCTGGACCATGCTCTTGTGCTGTTTGATTGTTGACATAGCCTTTCATTTCAGCCCAGACTGGCCTCAAGCTCATGGCCATCCTCCTGCCTCAGCCTTCCAAAGTGCTGTGGTCACAGGTATGAACCACCATACCCAGCTTGACAGTGATTTTAGGAGCCACAGCTGCGGATGTGTAGGAAAGAGGCAGGGTTGGATGGAGAAGTCCAACCAGCGGAGGTTTGGCCTCAAACATCCAACCTCACAGAGAACTCAGAGCCCAAATGGCTGCTTAGAACAGTACACTAAGGCTTCCATCCAGGCCTCTGTATGCCAGCCTCAAAGGGCCACCCAACCTCAGGTGTGATGAGGTGTACCCCATAGCTGACAGCAAGCTCTTTTGGGGAGGAGAGTGGGGACTTCCTTATTCAATGGTGACCTCACTCACTTGAGAGGGCCTACCATCGCACGAAAGGATCCACTGGGTTCCAGCATTCAAGATGCGCACCCACTGCTAAGAACTGAGACAAACCTGGCTATTTGCAGAAGCTCTAACGGTGCTGTTTTTGATTGTTGTTGTTTGTTTTTGTTTTTTCATGGTATGGTCTCTCTGTAGCCCAGGCTGACCTGGAATTCACTATGTAGTCTCAGGATGGCCTTGAACTCACAGTGATTCTCCTACCTCTGTGTTCCTGAGTGCTGGGATTAAAGGTATGCACTACCACACCCAGCTTTCCAACAGTGCTTTTTAATATTTTATTTATTTGAGAGAGACAAAGAGGTACAGAGAGAGTGAGAGAGAGAGAATGGGTGCGCCAGGGCCTCCAGCCACTGCAAACGAACTCCAGGTGCATGCGCTCCCTTGTGTATCTGGCTTACGTGGGTCCTGGGGAATTGAACCAGGGTCCTTTGGCTTTGCAGGCAAATGCCTTAACCACTAAGCCATCTTCCCCAGCCCCAACAGTGCTTATAAAATGAAATAAATGAGAAAGAATAAAAGTAGATACCAGTCCAAGTCATGACCATTGCTGAGTCTTTTGCTTGCAGGTTTGTCTTTGCCCTTCACCTCTTCCCCACTGTCGATGGGTTTTGCAGCCCCCATATTTTATCAAAAGCAGGCAGAGGATGTATATGGACATCGTATTGAGGAAGATCTGAAAAGTAGTAGGTGGACTTCAGCCTCAACTACCACCTATCTCCATGTACTAGACAGCCAGGAGGCCAGAGAGGGGACAAGTTAGGCTCTGGCTAAGAGCTCAGGCTTGGGCATCATAACACCTACCTGTGTTTTGAATGTTGGCTGTTCACTTACCAGACATATGATTATGATTATATGATTATTTGTATTATGGACTACATTGCAGTGTCATACCCCCAAGAAGTTATTTCAATACTAAACTCTAGTACCTGTGAATTCAAAGTTCCTTATTTTAGAAATAGAGGTCATCAAGTTAAAAAGGGTCCGAGTCAGCCCTAATCTAATATAATGGTTTGATTCTAGAAAGGGGACATTCGCACATGGAGACATGTATTGGGGGAGAGCTTTCTGTAAAGGCGAGGGGGAGAGCTGGGTAGCATATCTGCCCATGAAGGAATGCTGGGATTGCCACCATCCCACCGGAAGCTAGAAGAGCTGCATGTGCATACTTCCTCTCCAGCGTCTTGCCTATTCCCTCTTCTTGGACTTCCAGCCTCCAGAATTGTGAGATAACACACATCTGACACTCTTGCCATCCAGTCTGTAGTATCTTTTTATGGCAGCAAATCACACACTCAGGAAATCCTTACTCTCACTCAGCCTCTGCATTCCCAACTGTAAAATGGGAGCAGTTTTGCTGACCTACCACAGCTGTGATATGTACGTGAAATCTGTCCATCTTTGCAGCACCCCAAGGCACAGGGTTCGTTCTTTATCTCAGTGGCGATGGCTCTCAGAGCCAGAGCAGCTCATAACTCAGGTCCTTCCTACCTTGATGTGCTTTAATCCCACAACTCCACACATACAATCTGATGCACCCCTCCCTTTCCTATCACTACCCTGAATGAGAAGAGCCTGGCAAAGCTGTCAGTCACTTGCCTGATGCTCCACAGAAAGGGGAGGATGGGGAGTGTCACCTTCCTGAGACCTGTGTTGACCCTGACCTTGAACCCTGCCTTGTAGTTTTCAATAAACAGACACAGAGGAAGGAGAATGCTGGTCAGCCCTTCTAGATATTGAAAATGATTTTTTTTTTTTGAAGCAAGGTCTCATTCTATTCCAGGCTGACCTGGAATCCATTCTGTATTCTCAGGGTGGCCTCGAACTCACAGCTATCCTCCTACCTCTGCCTCCCGAGTGCAAAATAAATTTTTATTTATTTGGGAGGGGGGAGAGAAAAAAGAGAGAGAGAGAGAGAGAGAGAGAGAGAGGGAATATGGGTGCACAAGGGCCTCTAGGCACTGCAAAGAACTCCAGACACATGCACCACCTGCGCATCTGGCTTACATAGGTACTGAGGAATCGAATCTGTGTCTGTAGACTTCGTAGATAAGTGCCTTAACCACTAAGACATCTCTCCAGCTTGAAAATTAAAAAGTTTAGTTTTTAAAAAATATTTTGTTTATTTGAGAGAGAGAGAATGAGTGTGCCAGGACTTCAGCTACTGCAAACAGATTCCCGATGCATGTGTCACCTTGGGCATCTGGCTTACGTGGGTCCTGGGGAATTGAACTTGGGTCCTTTGACTTTGCAGGCAAGTGCCTTAACCACTAAGCCATCTCTCTAGCCCAAAAATGAATTTATAGGCAAAGAAATTACAGCATTAAGAAGGTGGCTCACACCTGTAATCCCAGCCCTTGAGAGGCTGAGGCAGGAGGATTGTCGTGAGCTCTAGGATAGTCTGTGCTACAGAGTAAGATCCTGTCTTAACAAAAGAGAGAGAGAGAAAAGAAGGGAACTTGGACTGAACTCCAAGAAGAGGCTTTGAACATGCCTGCTCGCTCTGAGGAAAGGAAGACAGTAGATCAAGCATCGCCCACTTCTAAAGCTGAAAATAGACAAAAGCTATTGTAGACTCCATGGGTATTGTGTACTGCAGCCAATCTACTGCTTCTTGGCACATTCCAAAAGTTGTGTGAGTTTGAATGTGATGCATATACTCAAAAGTTCATTGCAGGCCCTTGCACGTCAGTGCGGTGTGTATATTTTATAGGGCTTATGTTATGCATCTGGAATGCTCTCAAAAGGTTTATGTGTTTTAGGCTGGGTCAATGTAGCAGTACTTAAGGTGGGGCTTTGGGAAGTGATTGGATCACAAGGACTGTGACCTTGTCAATGGATTGATGGACTCCTAATTTGATGGCATTGTTGTCACAGTGACAGAAATCTGACTAACATAGCCAGGAAAATGGTGTTCTTTCCAATGACTACAGAGATTTGTGGCTAGTGTGGCTTTGGCTTTATGTTATATTCTTGGCTACACTGATGATTCATTTGTTCAGAACCCATAACTTTTCTACTTTACCCTAGAAACCCTAGAGTTCATTTATTCTTCCTCTTCATTTCTTCAGCTTGGTGGTGTCAGTTTTGTATCTTTCTGTTTGGTTGGTTGTTTCCTTTTGTTTTTCAAGGTAGAGTCTTGCTCTAGCCCAGGCTGACCTGGAATCCTTGGCCTTCCAAATGCTGGGATTAAAGGTGTCCACCTCCATGCCTAGCTTAATTTTGATTTTATTTATTTATTTATTGTTTTTCGAGGTAGGGTCTCACTCTAGCCAGGCTGGCCTGGCACTCACTATGTAGTCCCAGGCTGTCCTCTATCACAGAGATCCTCCTACCTCTGCCTTCCAAGTGCTGGAATTAAAGGTGTGCGCCATCACATCCAGCCCGGCTTAATTTTGTATTTTAACTGAAGGCTTTTAAAACTTATAATAGTGATTGCATCAGTCGCTTTTCCCCTCACTGTGACTGACCAAAAACCTGGCAAAAGCAACTCAGAAGAGGAATTGTTTTTCCCAATCCATCACGGCAGGGAAGACATGGCAGAGTTCATGGTGGTGGGAGCATATAGAGGAGGCTCCTCCCTTGGTGCCAACCAGGAATCAGAGAGCTTGTGCTGGAAGTGAGGGCACAGCAAGCTCTTTATCCATTACACCATCTCCTCAGCCCAGCGCTCAACAGTTCTCAGCCATTGTTGCTGCTATCAGGAAGAGCAGATAGGACTTGAAGACGTGGAGAGGCTGGAAACTGATGGCTCTGCAGCAGTCGGATTCAGTTGAGCAAGCATATGCTAAGTACCTACTATGTGCCAGGCATCGTGCTCAGCTCCCTGGTGGTAGATGCATGGACCTTTCATAAAACAGCTGACAGAGCCGGGGGTGATGGTGCACGCCTTTAATCCCAGCACTTGGGAGGCAGAGGTAGGAGGAACACCGTGAGTTTGAAGCCACCCTGAGACTACATAGTGAATTCCAGGTCAGCCTGAGCTAGAGTGAAACCCTATTTCAAAAAAAAAAAAAAGTGGAAACGGTGCCGAGTACTGAAGGCTTTCACCCAAGAGGAGGTTACTGGGCCTAGACTCAGACTACAGTCAGAGAAGCCCATCCAGGCAGCCTGCCGTCTCTGCTCAGAGCTGGCATAGGCAGGAATTAGCCTATGGAGGAAGGGAGGGGGGTTTCTGGAAGAATGTTTGACCTGTCTGGAATGAGAAGCCAGGTTGTTCAGCCACCGTGGGTGTGGATGTGTTGGGACAGAGAGGAGATGGGAACAGATCCTAAAGGCCTTCATCAGAGGGCAGCGGGGAACCTCCAAAAGGAAGGGAGGACTAACCCAAACACCTCTGGCCTTTCTAAGCCTTAAAACAAGGTGTGCTCATGGAAGGGGACAAAGCCAGTAGAGATAGACCACATACACCTCTGCTGCTTCTCCCCTTATGCCCTCTGGACCGGTACAGAGGAGATGGGGCTGGCTCTGCTCCCTCCAAGGACGGTGCAGGCTTCTGCTGGGAGTGTCGGTGCAGGCCTGGGAGAAGTCCACCAGCGCTTGGATTCATCATGGTCTTTGAGACCCAGCAGGACCATGATACAGTATCTGCCATGGGAGCCTTCTGGGGTCCTGAGAGGGATAGTAACTCTAGAAGTTGGGGTGCAGCAGGAAGCAAATACCACAGCTACAGAGCAGAACAGAATGGGGAGTGCTGGAGCCCAGGAGAGTGGATATGTTCTTCTGGACCCAAGGAAGGAGAAGAGGAGAGAGTAGAAGACTTGGCTGGTGGAAAGAAGGAGTCTGGCCGTCCCAGCCCAGGGATGAAGGCAGTGACTGTGTGGAGACAGGGCAACTGGAACCAGAGCTGTTTTGAGCCAATGTGATGTGATAACAGCTTCTCCCTCTGCTGTGGGCCGCGGACAGGTGAGTCACAGACATCACAGTTACCTCACCCTCAGCTCTCTCTCTCTCTCTCTCTCTCTCTCTCGCTCTCTCGCTCTGCTGGCATTGCCGTCCCCATATGACAAATAAAGACAACTTGAAAGCCTACTGTGTGAGCTAGGGTTAGACAGTAAATGCATTAATATGTGTAAATGGCAGATGCGGAGCCTCATGCAGAGAGAGGGTTTACAAGAGACTCCTGTTATGATCACGTGCCAGACCCTGGGGCAGTAGAGACACTGTGGTATACAAAGATGGAGGAATTCCTGCCCCTGTGGACCTTGGCATCCCATGGAGACTGGCACAAAACAAGAAAGATGCACGTAAAATACAATACAAATCACGGGGAGTCCCAAGAAGAAAAATGAGTTCCATGTTCTGAAGCCCGCAGTCTAACCCCATGACCCAGGCTATGGGTCCACAAGTAGCAAGACACCCGGTGTCCAGGGCCAGGGTGTCACAGTGGCACCTCCAGGCTTTCTTTTGGTTGTGGTGGTAATGGGGAATAGTTTAGTTTTTTCTTTGAGACAAGGTCTTGCTACGTAGCCCCAGCTGGCCTGGGGCTCACAATGCAGCTCAAGCTTGCTATGAACTTGCACTCTTCCTGCCTCAGCTTCCTGAGTGCTAGGTTCCAGGTTTGGGCCACCATGCCCAGGCTCAGACCAGGGTTGCTTTCCTGGAAGAAACAGATGCAAGCAGGAGTAGTGGCTTTCAGACTTCATTGTAACTAAGCAACCATTTATTCAAACAGGAGCTTGAGTGGCCGGGTGTGAGCCTTCAATCCCAGCACTTTGGGAGGCAGAGGTAGGAGGATCACCGTGAGTTCAAGGCCACCCCGAGACTACATAGTGAATTGCACGTCAGTCCTACCTCCAGGGGGCGGGGGGTTGGAATTAGGTCCAGTGTAGCAATGAATACAAGCTCAGCTGTTCTGATCACAGAGGAGCCCATTCCCTGCCCTGTGGTCTCCCTCCTCAACAGCCCCAAAGGAGCCTCACAGAATACCCAAGGCTCTGTGAAGCTAGTCAGGAGACTGTGGGATCGTAGTAAGTGAGCACTTACTGAACGCTACATCTCCTTTGTTTTTTCTCAGCAGCCTGTGAAGCCATCATTTCGCAGTGAGGAATGTGAGGCTTTCAGGCTGTGATGGTTCTGGTTGTCAACTTCTCAGAGTCTGTCTAGATTAGGTTACTTGAAAAGGGAAGACCATGTGGTGAGGAAGATATGATGTGATCAGAGATCATGAAATGAGAGTTATTCTCGGATTATCTGAGTGGGTTCAATGTGGTCACTTCACTGTGGGCAGTACCATTTCATGGGCTGGGTCCTGGACTATATAAAAGGGAGAGAGGAAGTCAAACACCAGCAGTTATCCCTCTCTGCTTCCCCACTGTGGACTGAATGAAAAATCCGCTCTGCTTCAGGCTCTTGTCACCGTGCCTTCCCCATGATGAACCCGGAACTGTAAACAGAAAAAAACCTTCTTGTCAGTTATTTTGTGCCAGCAATGAGGAAGTTAGTAACAGAAATAAATGCCTACTTGAATTTGTTGATGGAATAAAAATAGTGTTCACACACACACACACACACACACACACACACATACACCTCAGCCACACCATCCCACTCTGGCCTCGGTACATGCTTTTCCATTCTTCTAATGTATTAGTTCCCTGTTGCTGCCGTAACAAATAAGCCCAAATCAAGTAGCTTGAGTCAACACAAATTAATTATCTTAGCCGGGCGTGGTGGTGCACACCTTTAATCCCAGCACTTGGGAGGCAGAGGTAGGAAGATCGACATGAGTTCGAGGCCACCCTGAGACTACATAGTGAATTCCAGGTCAGCCTGGGCTAGAGTGTGACCCTATCTTGGAAAACCGAAAAAAAAAAAAAAAAAAAAAAAGGAAGGACTTAAGTGTATGGTATTGCACATATGTAAGTAGAAGAACAGATTACAGGGAGGGGAATGGCCTAAGTGAGGCCATGGGAAGAGAATGCATAAAAGAAGGGCAGGGGGAGGGTCAATCTAAATTCAAGATACTGTGAATAAGACTTATGTAAAATTACTTTTTTGAATAATGGCACATCTAGAAGCTGTAGACTGTTACTAGAAATTTTTCAGTGCCTGGGATGGGATACCTTCCAGTGAGTTGTTGGCCAAGGAGGTTCCGGTAGCCTCCAAAACATTAAAGGCTTTTGCCAAAGCCCTTGGTTTCCCTTGAGAAACAGATGGTAAGACCCTATTGCTGAAGACGTCTCTTGCCTGAGAGGCAAGGTCACTGAGAAAGCAAGCTGGTGTGGGAGCAGAAAACCTTCTCCCTGTAGACCAGCCAACTGAAAGCTGGAAAAAGCTGCACTGCATGCAGCCGTATGGGAGACAGAAGTCATCAGCAGTGAAAACAGTGGACATGGAATATTCAAGTTTGGCCAGACAGGCCCAATGACTGAACGGGTGCAATAATGGCATGTCTACTCTTGAGGTAACCAACTGCTCCATAATTGGACTGAAGGCCTTCTCTATGGGAGGGAATACATACCTGGTACTGAAAAACCTACGCAAAAGTCTATGGCAGGTGAGGTCATGAGCCTTAGGGGTATAAAGCCTGCTCTTGTCTGACTAAATGTATATATTATTCCCACCAAGCTGCCCTGGGGGCACTACACTTAATGTTCATGTTCACATATTAACGCTACTCTCACTTCTGATTAGAGAAGCTTCTCTTTTCAGATGGCGATGACCACTGGGATCACCCAAAAGGCATCATAGTGCTGAGAAGAAGGGATGGAGGCGTGCCCAGCACTGAAACACCTCTGTCACACCCTCCAAGGCTCAGGGACCATTGCAGAAGAGGGGGCGGATAGAATGGAAGAGCCAAAGGAAGGGTATGACTTCTTACAATGCAACTGCCCAGACAGAAATTGGCCTCAATATCCATGACCTTGCAGTGCCTAGCAATACCTTCACAAGACCCTCAAAATAGAAGAAAAAGATGATGACATCAAATTAAAAGAAAGACTAATGGAGAGAGGGAGGGGATATGATGGAGATTGGTGTTCTAAAGTGGAATGTAAGTATAGAAGGTGTCAATAAAAAAATTAATAATTAGAAAAAAAATAAAATATAAACGACTGGCAAAAAAATTTATATTTCTTGGATGTCAGAAGCACCAAATGGGTCCATATAGCTGCATTTCTAGAAACTCTAGTGGAGAATCCATTTCCTTATCTTTTCCAGCTTCCAGAACCTTCCTTGGCTTGTGGCCTTCTCCCAGCAGTGACATCACTCTGACATCTTCGTCCAGGGTCACATCTCTGATTTTGCTTCTGATTTCCCCTCCCCACCTGCTTCTTATGGCCTCGTGACCACATTGAACCCACTCAGATAATCCGAGAATAACTCTCATTTCATGATCTCTGATCACATCATATCTTCCTCACCACATGAGGCAACACATAGATCCTAGCAATTAGGGTGTCAGTGTTGTTATGGACCCACCTCAGCCTGTCAGCCTTGCGGCTCCAGTGATTCTTCAAATCTATGTTTGAAGGTCATGTCCTCAAGGAAGTCAGTCCTGGCCTCCCTGGTAGCAGGGGCTTGTGACAAGTTCTCACTGCATCTTGCTCCTCCTTCACAGATTGTCACAGTCCCATCTCCTTGTTAGTTTGGATAGTTGTGTGAGTAATGCCACCAGTGGGAGGTGAGGAGCACTTTGTTTTTCCATTTGTACTTTCAGCCCAGAGCAATCTACCACAGAGGAGTTCAGGAACATTTGTGATACAAACGGATGAACAAATAAGCGAGTGTGCCTGGGGTCACATCAGGAAGTGGCCGAGACAGCATTTCAGTTCTCAGAATCTTCTTTCAGCCATCCAATGGATGGGTTCTCACAGAGCCGTAATAAATTATCCCAGGGCTGGGGAAATGGCTTAGCAGTTAAGACATTTGCCTGCAAAGCCCAAGGACTCCGGTTGGATTCCCCAGGACCCACGTAAGCCAGATACACAAGAGGGCTCATGTGTCTAGAGTTTGTTTGCAGTGGCTGGAAGCCCTGGCGTGCCCATTCTCTCCCTCCCTCTCTCCTCTCTCTCTCTCTCTGCCTCTTTCAAATAAATTGATTAATTAATTAATTTTAAAAATATCCCAGACTGGAGAGATAGCTTAGCAGTTAATGCGTTTGCCTGCAAGGACAAAGGACCCTGGTTAGATTCTTCAAGACCCACGTAAGCCAGATGCACAAGGGGGTGCATGCATCTGGAGCTTGTTTGCAGCAGCTGGAGGCCCTGGCGCATCCATTCTCTCTCTCTCTGCCTTTCAAATAAATAAATAAAATATATTTTAAAATATCCCAGGATCATGTGGAAATTTATTTATTTATTTGCAAGAAGAGATAAATAGAGAAAGGGCCTGGGCCTTCAGCCACTGCAAAAGAAGTCCAGATGATTGCACCATTTTGTGCACCTGGCTTTATGTGGATACTGGGAATGAACTGGGTCATTCAGTTAGGCTTTCTCCAGCCCTCATGGGGAAATTTTAGTCTCCCCTGTGACACTCCACCAGGTATGTATCTAGCCGGCGTAGACTAGCATCTTCAAGGCCTACCAGTCTCAAATGTTGTGATTTAGGACGTCATTCATGTGGAGGGTAGGTGGAAGGTTCTGGCAACGCTGGCAATGTGAGGTTGGGAGGGAGGATGGGGGCTGCTGGAGAGCAGTCGTAGTGGAGGTGTCAGATGAGCTCCCAGGGGAGCAGGTGGGCACGCACAGAGGAAGAGAACTCCAAGGGCAGCCCTCGCACACCCACAGGGAGAAGCTGGGAGAAAGCCATGCCAGAGAGGAAACGAGCTGTCAGAACCCAGAGGAGAGGAGGAACGTGGGAAAGGGCAGTGTCATGGAAACCAGGGAGGGAGCAGTCCATCCTCCCAGGAAGAGGCAGCTGCCAGGCTGTAGGGTGGAGCAGGAGGTGGGAGGCCCTGGGCCACCTGTCCTGCTGGGAAAGCCAGGTCTTGACCCATAGCAACTGAGGGCGAGTTCAGTAAGCTGCTTAAGAGTTGGAGGACGAGGGGGTGGGGGTGGCTACGTGGGCGCTGCAAGGTTTCAGAAGGAAACTGGGAGGAGACCACACAATTCCGGATTTGGCAGGGAAGAAGAGGATGGGGGCGCAGCAAGGACAAGGGAGATGTGCGTGGGCTTTCAGGCGCCTGGGAAGAGCCTGGGAGGAAGCCTCGCAGAATCAGAAGGAGGGCACGTCGTGGGCGTGCACCAGGCTGGGCAGGAGAGTCGGTGATGAGTCAGCGTTCAGCAAACCCAGTCTGGGAGAGAAAGATGGGAGGCCCGGCTGGAGGGGGAGGGAGAGAGAGGGTGCTGGAACCAAACTCTGGAGCCAGAGTTCAGGCCGCTGGCTGCAGAGCAACCACAGCCTCCCTCCCATCAGATGCCCCTTTAAAAGGGCTTTGTGCTCTCTGGATTCAGGAAGACCTCAGAGCCTCACAGCTGGACTCCAGTGTTCAGCCAGCCACCAGGGAGGACTTCCACGTGGAGACAGAAACTCAGCTACTGCCTTGATTTTCCAACAGGCTCTGGAACTACTTACCCTCCCCAAGGGCTCAGGCCAATTATATTTTGAAGATGTGAGCCCACGCTTGTGCTTTGGACCTCTGTGGCATGCTCATGAAACCTAAGGGCTTTCTTTCAGGGGGAAAAAAAAGGTATAAAGTAAACTATCTGGGGTTAGTAAAGGAACCAATGACATTGAAAACTAGTTCTCTCTGTCCTTCCATGTATGGTCTTTGCAATGATGATTCATGGCTAGCTCTTATTCTCTCATAAATTTGATAAAGAAACATATATGTGGAGGCGGCCGCAAACAACAGGTGAAGGTACGTGCAAATTATGATATGGAAGTGCTGTGATTTCCTCTGGTGACAAGTCACAGAAGCCACAGCTTAGGACTTTGGTTGCTGCCTCCACTCATATTGGAAAGAATACTTGGTTTTAGTGAACAATAATGAAAATAAAGATGTAGCTTATCCCAGTTCTTGGACTCTTTGAATTGTATCCATGACCCTCAAACTATTAAAATTGTAGCATCAATCAAAAGCCCCAATGCCTATAGGGACCGGACAGGTGGCATCATGGAGGCCAGAGGAGTCAGTAGGGACAGCTTCAGCAAGCACTGTTTTGTTAGCAGACATCAGTGCTCAGTTCCCAGGGACAGCACCCTGGTGCCACTCAATTTTCAGTTTTAAAAGATGCCAAAAATAAACCGTAGGTGTGGTGGTGCACACCTTTAATCTCAACACTTGGGTTGGGGGTGCAGAGGTAGGAGAATGGCTGTACGTTTGAGGCCACCCTGAGACTACATAGTGAATTTCAGGCCAGCCTGAGCTAGAGCAAAACCCTACCTTGAAAAATTAAAAAAAAAAAAAAAAAAAAAAAAGGATGCCAAAAATATTAATTACATTTTAAAGGGCACTTTAAGGCCAAATGCTTCTCCATTGGCTGCTTGGAGATGTGGGTTGGGATCTCTGTTAACTAGGGTCCTTTGTGGATCTGGCGTTACATTCCAGACCTGCAGTCCACCAAGCCTGTTGGGTCATCCAGAACCCACAACTCCAGTATGTAAACGGTACTTAGCAACCACCCCAATCTGCAGGAAATTGCCACACTGAACCTACAATTGTCTGACTGTGCCACCGTGGCAGAGAGATGGAGCTGGGGCCCAAAATCCCAAGTTCCAGCCTCAGCTGTGCCACATCTCTGCCCAATGGCCTTGAGAAGCCACTAATTTCTCTCAACCCCCTTTGAGTCTTATCTATGAAGTAGGCCTAAGGGTTCATTGGCACATGACAAAGGATGTTGGCTAAATGCAAGGAGTTCTGGTTATTTCCAGTTTCTTCTCTGCTGCACTCAACTGGGTCCCCTAGAGGTTAGGGTGTAGGAAGTGAGGAAAACGTGTTTGTCCCAAAATGTTGCATAATGGACTATATTTGTTGAATGCCCCAAACACAATTTTAAAGGCAATTGTCTGACTGGCTCAAACAATAGACTCACTGGAAGGGTCCAGAGATTGGTTAGTGACTGCCAGGGCTCCCCACCTCCACCCCAGCAGCCAAAAGACCTGGGTGTGTAGATTTGAGAGGGTAAAAGGGAGAAGGCACAGGCCAGAGGACAGCGGCTGCCTTCGTTTTGTACCCACTGTGTACCCAGTTCCTGTGAGTCTCATTCTGATTTTTGAAGGGTACCAGTGGAGGCTCTGGGCTGCTCAGGGGTAGGTTCTCAAGGGCTGGGAAGTGAGACTGGAGAAGAATCTTGCCACCACACTGTCACAGCCCAGCCTTTATTTTTAAAAGAACACCTGTGGCTCCATGGGAGTTTTTCTCCATTTTTGTAGCAATTGCTTAATTTAATTTATTTATTTGAGAGAGGGAGAGAAATAAGCAGAGAGAGAGAGAGAGAGAGAGAGAGAGAGAATGGGCATGCCAGGGCCTCCAGCCACTGCAAACAAATTCCAGATGTGTGTGCCCTCTCGTGCATCTAGCTTACATGGGTCCTGGGGAATTGAACCTGGGTCCTTTGGCTTTGCAGGCAAGTGACTTAACAGGTAAGCCATCTCTCCAGCCCTGGATAGGAATTTTTTAACTCCATCATAATCATACAGGGTCATTGTTCTCTGATGGTTGGTTGTTAACAGTGTTCTGTGGTGCCTGACTATCCTAGGAATCAGAAGGGAAGAAACCATGCTAATATCCTTGCCCTCAAGAAAGCCTGGTAGAGGGAAAATAGACTATGGCAAAATGAACAATTTCACAGTCTGAAGGGTGGTGATAAGTGCCAAGGAGATAAATAGGCAAAGGGGATGTTTGAGCAGAGTCCTGAGGAAAGTGAAGGAGGGAGCCATCAGGGGTAGGATCCTCTGAGCAGAAGGAACCATAAGTGCAAAGGCCCTGAGGCAGAAGCCTAGCGAGAAGTAATGAGAAAGCTCAGTGTGGGGGCTGAAGAGATGGATCAGTGGTTAAGGCACTTGCCTGCAAAGCCTAAGGACACAAGTTCGATTCCTCAGGATACATAAAGCCAGATGCACACGGTGGTACATGTGTCTGGAGTTCGTTTGCAGTGGCTGGAAGTCCTGGAGTGCCCATTCTCTCTCTCTCTCTCTCTCTTTCTCTCTCATAAATAAATAACTCAGGTTCAATTCCCCAGGCTCCACATAAGCCAGATGTACAAAGTGGCACATGTATCTGGAGTTTGTTTGCAGTGGCTGGATTCCCTAGCATGCTCATTCTCTCTATCTATCTCTCCCTCTCTCTCTTTCTCTCTCTAAAATAATTATATAAAGTCTCTGTTAACTAGGGTCCTTTGTGGATCTGGCGTTACCTTCCAGACCTGCAGTCCACCAAGCCTGTTGGGTCATCCAGAACCCACAACTGCAGGAAATTACCACACTGAACCTACAATTGTCTGACTGTGCCACCGCGGCAGGGAGATGGAGCTGGGGCCCAAAATCCCGAGTTCCAGCCTCAGCTGTGCCACATCTCTGCCCAATGGCCTTGAGAAGCCACTAATTTCTCTCAACCCCCTTTGAGTCTTATCTATGAAGTAGGCCTAAGGGTTCATTGGCACATGACAAAGGATGTTGGCTAAATGCAAGGAGTTCTGGTTATTTCCAGTTTCTTCTCTGCTGCACTCAACTGGGTCCCCTAGAGGTTAGGGTGTAGGAAGTGAGGAAAACGTGTTTGTCCCAAAATGTTGCATAATGGACTATATCTGTTGAATGCCCCAAACACAATTTTAAAGGCAATTGTCTGACTGGCTCAAACAATAGACTCACTGGAAGGGTCCAGAGATTGGTTAGTGACTGCCAGGGCTCCCCACCTCCACCCCAGCAGCCAAAAGACCTGGGTGTGTAGATTTGAGAGGGTAAAAGGGAGAAGGCACAGGCCAGAGGACAGCGGCTGCCTTCGTTTTGTACCCACTGTGTACCCAGTTCCTGTGAGTCTCATTCTGATTTTTGAAGGGTACCAGTGGAGGCTCTGGGCTGCTCAGGGTAGGTTCTCAAGGGCTGGGAAGTGAGACTGGAGAAGAATCTTGCCACCACACTGTCACAGCCCAGCCTTTATTTTTAAAAGAACACCTGTGGCTCCATGGGAGTTTTTCTCCATTTTTGTAGCAATTGCTTAATTTAATTTATTTATTTGAGAGGGAGAAATAAGAGAGAGAGAGAGAGAGAGAGAGAGAGAATGGGCATGCCAGGGCCTCCAGCCACTGCAAACAAATTCCAGATGTGTGCGCCCTCTCGTGCATCTAGCTTACATGGGTCCTGGGGAATTGAACCTGGGTCCTTTGGCTTTGCAGGCAAGTGACTTAACAGGTAAGCCATCTCTCCAGCCCTGGATAGGAATTTTTTAACTCCATCATAATCATACAGGGTCATTGTTCTCTGATGGTTGGTTGTTAACAGTGTTCTGTGGTGCCTGACTATCCTAGGAATCAGAAGGGAAGAAACCATGCTAATATCCTTGCCCTCAAGAAAGCCTGGTAGAGGGAAAATAGACTATGGCAAAATGAACAATTTCACAGTCTGAAGGGTGGTGATAAGTGCCATGGAGATAAATAGGCAAAGGGGATGTTTGAGCAGAGTCCTGAGGAAAGTGAAGGAGGGAGCCATCAGGGGTAGGATCCTCTGAGCAGAAGGAACCATAAGTGCAAAGGCCCTGAGGCAGAAGCCTAGTGAGAAGTAATGAGAAAGCTCAGTGTGGGGGCTGGAGAGATGGATCAGTGGTTAAGGCACTTGCCTGCAAAGCCTAAGGACACAAGTTCGATTCCTCAGGATACATAAAGCCAGATGCACACGGTGGTGCATGTGTCTGGAGTTCGTTTGCAGTGGCTGGAAGTCCTAGAGTGCCCATTCTCTCTCTCTCTCTCTCATAAATAAATAACTCAGGTTCAATTCCCCAGGCTCCACATAAGCCAGATGTACAAGGTGGCACATGCATCTGGAGTTTGTTTGCAGTGGCTGGATTCCCTAGCATGCTCATTCTCTCTATCTCTCTCCCTCTCTCTGGCTCTTTCTCTCTCTAAAATAATTATATAAAGAAAAATAAAAGCCAGGCGTGATGGTGCACGCCTTTAATCCCAGCACTCAGGAGGTAGAGGTAGGAAGATCACAGTGAGTTCCAGGACACCTTGAGACTACATAGTGAATTCCAGGTCAGCCTGAGCTAGAGTGAGACCCTACCTCAAAAAAACAAAACAAAACAACAACAAAAAAAACCTAAGAAAAAATAATAATAATAAAAAAAAAAACAGTGGACAAGGGGGGAATTGTCAGATGGTGACAGCTACTAGTTGCCTCAAAGACCCTTCCTCCCTTTCTTCTGTAACAAAAGTATCTGGCTGAGCACACTCCGGCTAAATATAGTGTTTCCCAGCCCCTCATGCAACTAGTTGTAGCCATGTGACCATGTGGGCAAATTCCACCTCACTGGTGCACAAGGAATTTGTTTACCCAATCACCTGTGCCTTCCTAGAATGTCGACATACAGTCACCCAGCTGCAAAGGGTGGTGCAACATATGGGCTGGGGCTCCTTGGCTTTTTTGAGGATCCTTCAGTTGTCCGATGAAGGCCATGGACCTTTTCAGAATACTGTTCTTAAATTCATAAGAGGACATAAGATCACTAGGGCTCAGCAGATGGCTCATCAGTTAAACACATTTGCTTACAAAGCTTGTCAACCTAGTTCAATTCCCCATCACCTACTTAAAGCCAGACAGAAAAAAAGTGGTGCAAACATCTGGTATTTGTTTGCAGCTACAGGAGACCTCAGTGTGCCCATACACACACACACACACACACACACACACACACACTTACAAATAATTTTTTTTTTTTTTTTTTTTTTTTTTTTTTTGGTAGGGTAGGGTCTCACTCTGGTCCAGGCTGACCTGGAATTAACTATGTAGTCTCAGGGTGGCCTCGAACTCTCAGCGATCCTCCTACCTCTGCCTCCCGAGTGCTGGGATTAAAGGCGTGCGCCACCACGCCCGGCTACAAATAATTTTTAAAAATATGATTACAAAGAAAAGTGACTATATTGAAATAGCAAGATGTTGATGAATTATGATGTAATAGTAACAAACCATAAAGTTCCTTCTCAATGCATTAAAGAATTAAATTAAAGAATCCAGGATCAGGCTCCGATAACTGCTCAGCTTTCCAAGAGATAGCATAAACAATATTGCACAACATTGATAGCAGCTGTAATATGAAGATAGTTATTGGAGACAAGATGGTGAGTCCTGCTAGTTCATCTCTTTGTGGCCAGCCCTGTGCTACACATCCTTAGGACTGGTGGAACCACAGGGTGGAAGAAAACAGTATTCCCATGTAATCTTGAGGCAGGACTATGCTGCCTGAAGCAGCCAGGCTGCTGTGTGAGAGGTTAAAGTCCCGACTACTAACTCTCTTAGCTTTGGGGTCCTCTTGTCACGATAGCTTGTCAGCTTGTCCTGTACTCTAACAGAGGCAGGTAATGCTAAGTTAATAGATCACGACCTAGCTCCCAGCACTCAGCAAAGAGCCAAGCCCCACCCTGCACCCACTTCCATTCCACCTTGCCCTCCTGGTGCCCAGACGTGGGCCTCCCTACCACCAGCTCCACCCGGGGCCCATCCCCGTCTGGGCCTCAGCAAAGCCACCTGTTTCCTGTCCTTGGCCTGGGCAGGCCTGTACCCTGGCCTCACCCACGTCATGACTGGCTGGCTGACAGTGGAGCAGCTGTCTCTCCCCCTCCTTCTGCCCCTCCCTGTCCACCACACCCCACTGACAACCCAGCAGATCTCTGACTACAGGGAACAAGAATGCCATTGGAGGACTGGGTTTGCAGCACTCCACAAGGGTGTGAGCTGGAGCTGTCTTCAGCCAGCAGCAGCAAAGCCCTTAAAAAGGGAAAGGAGAGGCCAGGGGAGGGACCAACGTGACCGGTGCCAGCCAGGAGTGGAACTCTGAAGAAGCAGGCAGGGAGAATGAAGGCAATAGCCTCGTGAGTTACTGTCGCCCTCCCGCTGACTGTGCTGTTTTGCACACACACACCTTTCTCCTTGAACCCTCTCATAGCCCCTTAGTTAGGCTCTGCCATCTTTGCTTAACACCATAAGAACCAAGGTTCTGAGCTAAAGAGTTACCTATGCAAAGTCACCCAGCCAGAGGTTAAGTGAGTAAGAGTCCAAACCTCCTCTTAATTACAAAGACTGGGAAAGAGGAGGCCCAGTGAAGCCTCACTGGTACTGTCTCTTGATGGTCTGGCTAAGTACATGCCTTTGGCAAAAAAAAAAAAAAAAAAAAAAAAAAAAAAAAAAAAAAAAAAGCCAAAGCAGGAATCTCCAGGGAAACTGTTCTGTTCTAGGTGGTAGGGGAGGTCCGAAGCTATGATGTGCTGCATAGGATGAGGAGGGCCTCAGCTGGGCTTCCACCTTCCACTGGGGTTAGCCTATCTGCTTATCCTGGCCCTTCTCCTGAGCACAAGAGGAGGAAAGCTAGTGGGCTGGAGTGGTGGCCTGGCACTCACTTGCAAAGCCTGCTGGCCCAGGTGCAGTTCCCTCAGGTAAAGTTGCTTGTGGGCCAGACTCATTTGCAGCAATGAGATCCTGTCTCTGCAAGAAGGTGGAATACAGACAACTCCTCTGATATCCAGAGTCATGAAGTGCTCTGCACACACACATAAACACACAAATAATTTTTAAATATTTGTTTTATTTGCTTACTTGAGAGAGGGAAAGAAGCAGAGAGAAAGAGTGGGTGTGCCAGGGTATCTAGCCACTGCAATTTAACTCCAGCCTCATGCACCATCTTGTGCCTCTGGCTTATGTGGGTCCTGGGACATCAAACCTGGGTCCTTTGGCCTTATAGCCAAGTGCCTTAACCACTAAGCCATCTCTCCAGTCCCACATTTTTTAAAAGGAGAGTAAATCTGTCAAAAAGTCTCTAACGTGGGCTGGAGAGATGACTCAGCAGTTAAGGCGCTTGTCTGCAAAGCCTAAGGATCCAGGTTCAATTCCCTGCTACCCACATAAAGCCAGATGCAAAAGATGGCAAGCCAGATCCATCTGGAGTTTGTTTGCAGTGGCTAGAGGCCCTGGCATACCCATTCTCTCTCTCTCTCTCTCTCCATCTGCCTCTTTCTCTTTCTTTCTGTCTCTCAAATAAATAAATAAATATTTTAAAAATTATTTTTGTTTTTATTTATTTGAGAGAGAGAAAAAAATAGGCAGAGACAGATAGAGAGAAAGAATGGCGTGCCAGGGCCTCTAGCTATTGCAAACCAATTCCAGATGCATATGCCACTTTGTACATCTGACTTACATGGGTCCTGGGGAATCAAACCTGGGTTCTTTGGCTTTTTAGGAAAGTACCTTAACCACTCAGCCATCCCTTCAGCCCCTAAAATATTGTTTTTAATGTCAAATGCATAGACAGGCTAAGGTTGGGTTGAATAGGCAAAAGTCTCAGAGGGTGGACTGTGGGGCTCCAACAGTTCAGGCAGGGAAAGGGGCTGTCCCCAATTTGTTAAGAGCCTCTGATTTCTGGGGAAGGCAGCACTGGGCAGTGGAAAGAGCACTGTGGGGTCAGACAGACCAACATGTCCCGGAAGTGTGGCTCTGGATGAGCCTCAGCTATTAAGGAGGGTCTGATTCCTGCAACAGCTGTCAGCTTCATGAAATCAGGTCATGTAGTCTCCGCATCATGGGAAGAGAGCCAAAAAGAGGGCTGGACAGGCAGCGCCCCCATAAGGCCTCCTACTTACCATCCTGGCGCTCTAGTCAGCCAGGTCAGGATGGGGTGTGGCAGCTAACATCTGGAGAAATGAGCTGAGGCTCTGCGGGAGGCAGGCAAACAGATGCCAGATCTGCCCCGCCACGCAGGCCTGCAGTGCCAGGCCCTATCCTCTCACCTCTAGAGCAGTCTGCTCCAGTCAGGCTCGGGGACCAGTCAGGTTCCTGAACCAAGAATTACACCTCACTAAGGAGCCGGTGCTGGCCGCGTGCCTGCTTCCTGGGATGTCTGCTGTGCTGTTGAGGCTCGGTCTTGTGCTGACCTCCCGGGGATGCAGCCCCTGTTCTGTGGCATGAGCTAGTAACAGTGGCAAGCACCGCAATGCTCTGGTGGAAAAGGTGCCTTTTGGGCCGGGTGTGGTAGCGCACGCCTTTAATCCCAGGACTCGGAAAGCAGAGGTAGGAGGATCACCATGAGTTTGAGGCCACCCTGAGAACACAGAGTGAATTCCAGGTCACCCTGGGCTAGAGTGAGACCCTACCTCAAAAAAAAAAAACAAAAAAAAAAAGAAAAGAAAAGAAAAGAAAAGAAAAGAAAAGAAAAGAAAAGGTGCTTTTTGTGATGGGAGAACTCAGAGCTCACTAGCTGAGAGGTTGAAACAGCCAGAAGTGTGTTGGCATCTCTCGCTTACTAAGCTTGCTGACCTAGTTCAAGGAAATGAAGAGAGGTGAGGTGAGTTAAGAAGAAAACAGCTGGGCTGGAGAGATGGCTTAGGGGTTAAGGCGCCTGCCTCCTAAGCCTAAGAACACTGGTTCCAGTCTCCAGAAATTCCAATCTCCAGGTCCCACGTTTAGCCAGATGCAAAGTGACGCAAGGGCACAATGCCGCACTTGACCACAAGGGGGCGCGCACATCTGGATTTTGTTCGCAGCAGCTGAGACACTGCTGGCGCGCCCATCTCTGTCTTCCTCTCTCTCTCTATCTCTCTCTCTGTCTCTTTCTCTGTGTCTCTCTCCAAAAAAATAATTAAAAAAAAAAAAAGAAAAAAGTTGAGCTGCAGAGATGGTTCTACAGTGTGACGGGATCGAGGACTTTCCAGAAACAAACAGATCTGCTCTGTCTGTTAGGGGTGGACTTCTCAGGGAGTCTACCTCTGATAACCTGTCTCCAAAGCCAGGCATGTGGTCATTTCCCAAGATGACTATATTTGGACTCTAGTCCAAGGGAAGTGTTTTTCCAGAAGGATTAGCAACCTAACTGTGAAAGGATTGAGCTTCTATCTACCCAGCCAGCAGTCCATGGACATCTGCCTGCTCTGGGGACTTCTTGTGCTGAACAGTCACCAGCTGTACCCCTGGGTTTGAACTTCTAAGAAGGCAGAAGCTTCTGCTTGCTGTGCATGGCTACAAGTATGGTGCCCCGTAGGTTCCTAGTGAGCTACCACTGTCTTCTTTTGCAGACATCTGGGCCTGGAGGTGAGGGCTGGGTGGTAGAAACCTTTCTGCTAGATGTGGTGATGGTCAAGAAGCCTGAAGGGAGTGATATCAAGCGGTTCAGGAAGGGATGCAAAGTGAGGTCCACTTGTTAACATTCCAATAAACAGTCCCTACTCCATATGGAGCCACTACCGTATAGGCCCAAGCCTTCAGCCCCAAGATCAAGAAAGATGGACTAGAGAGGGCTCCCAGATAGAAGCCAGCCCCCAATGTATCTGAGTCCCTCCCTTCACTACAGAGGCAGAGGCCAAGAGGAGATGGTGGACCAGTCAGGGTTTCAAGGCTCCATGCCTCTGGCTTCTTTGCTATACAGCTCCGCTGCCCCTCCACACATCTGTCACCAGGCAGCAGCACTAAGGGAGGAGCCTCCAGCTCGCGCTCTCTCTCTCTCTCTCTCTTTCTCTCTCTCTCTCTCTCTCTCTCTCTCTCTCTCTCTCACACACACACACACGAATGTTAAGCTGAGAGAAATAAATTCTAGTCATGTGCTTTCAAAATTAACAGCAGGATGATCATAAAAGTTCAAAATAAATGTTTGTCAGTTGCACAACGCAACACAAGTGAAAATGTTTCAGGAGTGAAGCTCTGGGTGGAATTAGAGGTCCATGATGATGCAAAAACCTTTGGGTCCTTGTCCAAATTATCAAAGAATTTAAAAAATGGACACAAAGAAGGGTAAGTTATGAGAATTTATTAAGGATAGGGTGAAAACAAGAGAAAAGAAAAAGAGGGAAAGAGGAATTTCTCCTCTCCCAGAATTGCTTAGCTGGGAAAGGAGCAGATCAGGGAAGACCTTCCCTCACACGCGGACTAGAAGGCTCAGAAGCCTCTAGGAGGAGGGTCTTGCACATATGGCCCACATCTATTTACATAAACCAGGTGTGCAACTAGAATGGAGCTCATCACTGGGCTCAGGTGTGTAGGGGAGAACCTGACTGGTTTGCAGGGCCAGGAAGAACACGAATTTAGGAAATGCCGACCCACAGGCGCTAACCCCAGGAAGCGTTCAGGAACCAAGAAGCCATTGCTGCTTGCAGCCATTTTAGGTGAAACTGAATCAGATTTGAGATCTAGTCCCTGCCAGGGCAGACAGGGAGGCACCCATGTTTCTGTGGGTCAGTCTCCATTTGACTGCTAATCAGGACAGAGTTACCCTGTCCTAGTCTGTATCATTAGCAGAATAGAGGTGGGTAGATACAGACATTTCCCACCAGGTTACAGAAAAAAGAAGAGAAAGTCCAAGAGGGAAAAAGGAAATAAGAGGAAAAGCAAAGGAGAGGAGGAGAAAAACCGCAATGACATGGGATGGAGTGGGATGGGGTAGGGTGGAATGAGATGAGAGGGGAAATGAGGAGAGGTGAGGTGAGTTAAGAAAAAAGTTGAGCTGCAGAGATGGCTCTGCAGTTAAGGCACTTGCCTGTAAAGCTTAAGGACCCAGTATCGATTTCCTAGTACCCACATAAAGCTAAATGCACAAGTATCTGGAGTTCATTTGCAGTGGCTAGAGGTCCTGGTGTGCCCATTCTCTCTCCCTCCTTGCAAATAAATAAATAATTTTTTTTTAAGAAAAAGAAGGAAAAAGTTTGCCTCTACCTTGCTCACCACCTACACTGGCCACCGGCCTCCTTTCTTTAATTTTTTTTTTTTTTTTTTTGAGGCAGGCCCAACAGACTGGCCTTTTTTTGTGTGAGAGAATGAATGAGAGAGAGAGAGAGAGAGAATTGGTGCACCAGGGCTTCCAGCCACTGTAATTGAACTCCAGATGCATGTGCCACTTTGTGCGCTTGTGCAACTTTGTGCATCTGGTTTATGTGGAATCTGAAGAGTTGAACATGGGTCCTTAGGCTTCACAAGCAAGCGCCTTAACCACTAAGCTATCTCCTCAGCCCTAGTCTCCCTCCTTATGATGACCGAGCACTTACATGCAAGCTCTTTGCTTCCATTACCTGTTTTGTTTTCACAACGAAGTCAGAGGGGTAGGGTTTCCCTCACACTGTGGATGAAATACCTCACACTGTGGATGAGGCTCCAAGAGGTGAATTCTATTCATGAGGTCACACAGCAGACCCAGAACAGGCAGCCAAGTCTCCGCCACTTCCAGTGGCTTGGCTGATAAGGCCTTCATGGAGAGATCCTACATCTTATCTGGATCTGAAATTCCTAATGACTACCTTAGCTCCTGCCATGCAATAGGTCCTTTCTCAACAAATATTCAACTAATGAGAGAGGGTTTAGGGGCAAATGGTAGGAGTGTTACTGTTCTACCCAAAAAATGGAGCAGGACAGGTTTGATTCCCCAGGACCCACATAAACCAGATGCACAAGGTGACAAAGACACCTAGAGTTTGTTTGCGGCTTCTGGAGGCCCTGACATTACCATTCTATCTGCCTCTTTCTTTCTCTCTCTCTCTCAAATAAATGAATAAAATATTTTTTTAAATGGAGCAGGAAAGGAGAGAGATAAGCAGAGATGTTGGAGTTGGAGGTAGTCCTCTTTTTTATTTATTTATTTATTTATTTATTTATTTATTTATTTATTTATTTTGGTTTTTCGAGGTAGGGTCTCGCTCTGGGTCAGGCTGACCTGGAATATTTACTATGTAGTCTCGGGCTGGCCTAGAACTCACAGCGATCCTCCTACCTCTGCCTCCCGACTACTGGGATTAAAGGCGTACACCACCATGCCTAGCTTAGTCATCCTATTTTTAAGAGAAGCATAGGTTTGCCCCACCAGACTAGTGGGCAAAACTGTGCTTGTGCCCTCCGATGTGGGTTTACCGTGCACCGTGTTGCTCTCGTGCAGCTTCGTTAGAGTGAGGCACAGTGAGGGAAGCAGAAGAGAAGGATGCCTGGCGGGTGAGGGAGCAGCCTGGTCCTGCCAGGTCCAGCTACACTGGTAGATGCTTTCCAATCTCCATCCACTGGCTCTCCTGCTGGCCACTCTCAGGGGTGACCCCAACAACTTGGAAAACCAAAGCTTGGGCCCACCCCAGAGATTCTGCAGTTAGTCTGCAATAAGGCTCGGGTAACAGAACATAGTAAAACTCCCCCAAAGAGAATTCAGATCTGACTTTGAAAATGTCAGCATAGGCTGGGGATGTGGCTCAGTAGGTAGATCACTTGCTGGCATGCACAAAGCCCTGTGCTCAATACCCTTGATTAAAAAGGCACTTGCTTGCAAAACCTGCCTGTCTGGGTTTGATTCCCCAAGTACCACGTAAAATAAGATGAACAAAGTGGCTCATACATCTAGAGTTTGCAGTGGCAAGAGGCACTAGCACTCTCATAGTCTCTCATGTTTAAATAAGTAAATAAAAATATTTTAAGCCGGGCGTGGTGGCGCATGCCTTTAATCCCAGCACTCAGGAGGCAGAGGTATGAGGATCACCATGAGTTCGAGGCCACCCTGAGACTACAGAGTGAATTCCAGGTCAGCCTGAATGAGAGCAAGACCCTGCCTCAAAAAAAAACAAACAAAAATTTAAAAAGAAAATGCTGTTATACAAATGCTGATATGTGTTGATTGTTAGTATTACTATTTAAAAATATTTTTTTATTTATTCCTTTGAAAGAGAGAAAGAGAGTGAGTGAGCATAGCTGCATCAGGGCCTCTTGCCACTGCAAACAAACTCCAAATAAATGTGCCACTTTGTGAGTCTGGCTTTATGTGGGTACTGGGGAATTGAACCCCAGCCAACAGGCTTTTCAAGAAAGCAAGTGCTTTTAACTGCTGAGCTATCTCTCCTACCCAGGATTACTAGTTTTCTTTTTTCTTTTTTTGAGAAAAAGGCAGATAGAGAGAGAATATGTGCACCAGGGGCCTCTAGCCACTGCAAATGAACTCCAGAAGTACGTGCCCCCTTGTGCATCTGGTTTATGTGGGTACTGGGGAAATCAAACCTGGGTCCTTCGGCTTTGCCGGCAAATGCCTTCACTGCTAAGCCATCTCTCCAACCCAGATTACTATTTTTTTAAATTAATTTATTTACTTTGTGGAACCGAAGATTGATCTAGCACTTCCAGCATGCTAGGCAAGCACTCTATCACTGAGCTACTGATCTGAGAACCAAGCTCCAGTCCTTTAAAGATTTTTTTTTTTCAAAACAGGGTCTCACTAATTTGCCCCAGGCTGGCCTTGAACTCATTTTGTATCCCAAGCAGGCCTTGAACTTGTGATTCTCCTTCCTTAGCCTCCTGAGTAACTAGAATGACAAGCCTATGTCACCAGGCCTGGCGTATTATCATTACTACTATATTGTGTAAATGTGTGGCATGTCCTGATAAATCAAAAATCAGAAAATACTATCTAGCAAGGTCCAGATAGAGTGGGAAAACCTTTTCATTTTTTTTAGGTCAGGGTTGAATTGGAGTCTGCCTGTATTTTTTTTTTTTTTTAGCAACCCTCTCCAGCAAACACCAGCAGGGTATCCATGGCAGGGCCCCAGCAGCAAGATACCAGGCCTTCTTCAGTGGGGGTGAACAAATGAATGTGTCCCCTGACCTCCAGTTTTCCCTGTGACCTTGGTGAACGAGGTTGTGTCCTGCTGGAAGGGGTGGGGTTGGAAACTAGCTTAGTGCTTTTCGGGTGAGACCTCAGGTGAGAGGTCTGTTGGGCACATGACTCAGAAGATAATTGCAGCTTGCCACAGATCCTTGGGGACTTTTGACTCACCTGTCTTGGCTAAACAGGATGACAGGGCCTGAGAAAAAGGCAAAGGAAAGAACGGGACTGCGAAAGCAGGAGGCGGATTCCCAGTCTATCAGTGCTGCTCCGTGGCCTCCCCTTGCTGGGAGGCACCTCAGGTCCATCACATCATCCGATCCAGCTAGAGTCTAACTCTAGAAGAAGGTCCTGGGGCATCATAGGCCTCCGCCCCGCTGCCAGCCCTGTGGATCCCCGGGACTTCTATCAACGAGGGACAAGAACTTGAAGTCAGCAGGAGTGCACGGCCTGAGCTCCCCTGCTCAACAGAGCCTCGCCCTCTTGCCCCTGCAGGCTCCAGGGCCGTGCACATCGCTGCAATGCCTCTACCTGCGCTTCTCTCTGGCCTAAGCTTGTTGAGCATTTGTTTTGCTGGCTCACACTTTCTCAGCTTCAGAGTGAGTTTGGCCTTGGAGGGAATTGGACTCAACTACTGTCATTGTGATGAGTTCTGAGGGAGGGACTCTGAGCTTGCTCTAGGGGAGGGCAGAGGTGAGAAGGACTCCATGCTTGCAGCAAATGAGTATCTCCCTCCCTCCCTCCCTCCCTCCCTCCCTCCCTCTCTCTCTCTCTCTCTCTACTTTCCCCTGCCCTCTTCCATAAACTGTTCCTACTGCTCAGATGTCCTTCCTCCCTCCCCGCTCCCACTTTCCAAAGACAACTGACTTTCAAAACTGAATATCTCAGGCGGGCGTGGTGGCGCACGCCTTTAATCCAGCACCCAGGGAGGCAGAGGTAGGAGGATCGCCATGAATTCGAGGCCACCCTGAGAATACAGAGTGAATTTCAGGTCAGCCTGGGCTAGAGTGAGACCCTACCTCGAAAAACCACAAAAAAAAAAAAAAACACACAACCCCCCCCCCCCCGAATATCTTCAATTATTCATGTTCAGTTATTTTTTAAATTTTCTTATTTTAACTACCATAATTATAGACAATAAACCATGATAATTCCCTCCCCTCCACTTTCCCCTTCACAATGTCACTCTCCATCATATCCCCTCCCCCTCTCAGTCTCTCTTTTATTTTGATTTCATTATCTTTTCTTCCTATTATGATAGTCTTGTGTAGGTAGTGTCAGACACTGGGAGGTCATGGATATCCAGGCCATTTTGTGTCTGGAAGAGTCATTGTAAGGAGTCCTACCCTTCCTTTAGCTATTACATTCTTTCCACCACCTCTTCTGCAATGGACGCTGAGCCTTGGAAGGTATGTTAGAAATATTTCAGTGCTGAGCACTCTGTCACTTCTTCTCAGCATTATGGTGAATTTTAAGTCATCCCAAGGTCACCACCATTTCAACAGAGAAACTTCTCTAACCAAAAGTGAGAGTAGCATTAATATATGGGTATGAACATTAAGAGACGTGCTTACTGGGCAGTTTGGTGAGCATAGTATATACATTTAGCCGGACATCAGCAGATGTTACACCCCTAAGGCTCATGACTTCCCCCATCATAGGTTTTTAGTGCCAGGCATGTATTCCCTCCCATGGAGCGGGCCTCCAGTCCAATTAGAGAGTCGCTGGTTTCTCCCATAACAGACACCTACAATTGCATCTGTTGGCTCATTTGGTTTGGCTGGCCAAACTTAAGGCAGTATCCACTGTTGTTTATCACCACTGATGACTTCTCTCTCCCATAGGACTGCATGCAGCATAGCTTTTTCCAGCTTTCTGTCAGCTGGTCTACAGGAAAGAGGTTTTCATCTCAGCTCCAGCAGGATTTCTCAGTGACCTTACAACCCAAGCATGTGGAGTCTTCAGCAGTAGGGTCTTATCATCCATTCCTTGTGGGAAACCAAGAGCTTTGGCAATGGCCTGTAATGTTTTGGGTGCATCAGAACCTCCCTGGCCAACAGTCACTGAAAAGTATCCCATCCCTGGCACTGAAATTTTTCTAGTAACAAACTATGGCTTCTGGATGTGCAATTGTTCAGTTATTTTGTTTTTTTTTTTTTTTTTTTTGAGTCAAGGTCTCGTATGTCCCAGGTTGACCTCAAACTAACTCTGTAGCCAAGGGTGGCCTTGAACTTCTGATCATTTGACTTCCACCTTCCCAGCGCTGGGGAGTGTATGATAGTGCGTGCAGCTTTGATTTATGTTTATTGACGACCTAAGTTCCAGGTACTCTGCTAAGTAGCTTATGCTAATTACTTCCTGGACACTCTGTGTGGTACCTACTGGAGGCTTGCTGCTGTTAGCACCTCACTTCACACATGAGGTAAGGCTGGCACAACTAGTGTCAGGTGCCCACAGGTGTCAGAACTGAGTTGAAAATCAACGCTGCTGGGGTTTGTATATATGTCATTACCAGACAGCCTCTTCCATCACCCAGGAGGTAAGAGGCTCACTGCACCCAAGATGTTGCTCAAACCATTGCTCCATGCAGGCACTTCTGCAGCATTCTCTGTGAATGTGGGTTTCCAGGGCCAGCAGAGTGCCCACTATACAGAACATATTCAGTAAACATTGCCTGGTGTTGAGTGGATGAATGAAGACAGACAAGTAACTAATCAGACCGACAGCGACAAGTAAAGGAGCAAGGTAAGGCTTTGCGGAGGCCGGAGCACATCCAGGTGGGAATCAGGAAAATGTTTCTGTAGGAAGAGGAGGTGGCATTTGGTCTGGACACCGGGCCCGGCTGGGTTTCAGCCACTGGCTCTGGAGGCGGGAGAAGGGAGGCAGATAAGCGAAGTTTCGGGAACCCGAGCACAGGGTACATTTAGCTGTGGAGTTACAGGAGACAGCAGGACAGCGGTGAATGTAGCAGACCAGTGTGATGGGTCTGCACCCCCAGGACAGGATGCTAAAGTCCTAACCCCCAGCACCTATGAGTGTGGCCTTCTTTTGACATGGGGTCTTTACAGATGATAAGTTAAGATGAGATTACTAAGACAATCTGCCTCTTCTTCTTCTGTTTTAAATTTATTTTGTTTGCAAGCAGAGAGAGGTAGAGAGAAGAGAGACAGACAGACAGAAAAAGGGCATGCCAGGGCCTCCCGCCGCTGCAGACGAACTCCAGCTGAATGTTCCACATTGTGCATGTGGCTTTATGTGGGTATTGGAGATTTGGACCTGTGTCATTAGGCTTTGCAGGCAAGTTCCTTAAATGCTGAGCCATCTCTCCAGCCTTTCTTTTTGTGTGTGGGTGTTTTGTTTTGTTCAACGTAGGGTCTCATTCTATCCCAATCTGACCTGGAACTCACTGTGTAGTTCTAGACTGGCCTCAAACTCACAACTATCCACCTATCTCTGCCTCCCGAGTGCTGGGATTAAAGGCGGCATGGCCTTGACTATCTTCTTATAAAAAGAAGAAATTTGGGGCTGGAGAGAGGGCTTAGCAGTTAAGGTGCATGCCTGCAAAGCCTAAGGACCCCTGTTTGATTCTCCAGGTCCCACATAAGCCAGATGCACATGGTGGTGCATGCATCTGGAGTTTGTTTGCAGTAGCTAGAGGCCCTATCACTCCCATTCTCACTCTTTCTCCCTCTCTCTGTCTCTAATAAATAAAGTTTAAAAATTAAAATAAATAAATAAAAAGAAGAAATTTGTACAATGAGGCAGATCTCCCCTCTCCCCACCCCACCACAGGGAAAACCCAACTGAAGGGAAGCAGAGATGGGGTGATGCCACAAATGCAGGAAGCTGTGAAAGAAGCACAGAAGCCAGCCTTAGGAGTAACAGAGCCTGCAGACATCTTGGTGTCCAGCTTCCCGTCTCTAAAACGGAGACAGGAAATGTCTGTTGGTTAAGCCACGCTGTTTGTGCTACTTTGCTACAATAGCCCTAGACGAGATGACAGTTGGGGAGGGTCCCTTCTGCCCCAGGGTGGAAGAGGGGTCTAGACCCTGGCATTAAGTCAAGTCACTGAGGGCTTCTGGAGAGAGAAGCTACTTGGTTCAGATGTTTTGTCTCTCTCACCCTGTGAAGGCAGAGGATTGTCTGGGTGGAAAAGTTGGTGACAGGATAAAGAAGGGCACCTGGCGTGGTGGCGCACACCTTTAATCCCAGCACTTGGGAGGAGGTAGAAGGATCACCGTGAGTTCAAGGCCACCCTGAGATTACATAGTGAATTCCAGATCAGCCTGGACTAGAGTGTGACCCTACCTCAAAAAAAAAAAAAAAAAAGAAAGGAAGGAAGAAGAAAGAAAGAAAGAAAGAAAGAAAGAAAGAAAGAAAGAAAGAAAGAAAGAAAGAAAGAAAGAAAAAAAGAAAGAAAGAAAGGGAAAAGAGCTTGACCCGGGCACAGTTCTCTCCAGGTATCATGTGTAGAATGACACAGGCAGAGCTGAGGGAAGGTCACACCTGTAGTGCAAGCATGAGTAGGGTGCAGTGTCTCAGGGCCCAGCACTGGGAGGAGTGGGCGTGGAACAGGGAAGATCCCTTACTGGGTTCTATTGAAAGGCAGGATGGCTCAATTAGCTCATAGATTTGGGTTGCAAAGTACAAAGCCCAATTTAAACTTGAGAGCCCAAACCAGGGACTTATTGGACAAATACTGAATGATGGTGAAGGAAGGCTTGAAAGGTGGCAATAAGTGACAGGAGTCAGAAAGGGACAAATACCAAATGCTATAAGGCCGATTAGGAACCTTGGAGGAGGTCTCTTGAAGGGGGCTGTCCGAGTGGAGCCTCCCCGGGGGTGGGGAGGGTAATTCTCAGGCAGAGAATTGATTGGCGGCTTCTATGAACTAGGGCTAGTTCAAGGGAAGAGAACAAGCAGAAGACAAAGAGAGAGAGCTTGAAGGCAGGGAGCTGTCTGCCTAAGGGAAGAGTTGGGATGAGTCATGGAGGAGACTCAGGCAGGGAGGAAGCAGGTCTGGTCAGAGCCCGGCACAGGTGCCTGGAAGCCACACCCACGCCCCTCTCTTGCTTCTGAGAATCCCCCCCCACCCACTCACACCCTATTCTATGGTGACCCTGATAACTAGTTTGGCACCTGTCTTGTTGGATCAACCCAGAAGAGGCATCAGACCCAGTCCAGGCCACCTGTGGTACGAACCCCTTCACACAAACCCTTCTCCGGAAGGTCCCCAAATGGATTTTTTTTTTTTGAGGTAGGGTCTCCCTCTAGTTCAGGCTGAATGAAATCACTACGTAGTCTCAGGGTGGCTTCGAACTCACGGTGATCTTCCTACCTCTGCCTCCTGAGTGCTGGGATTAAAGGCGGGTGACACCACGCCTGGCTTGTTTTATTTATTTATTTATTTCCTGGTGTTGCGGATCAAACCTACAGACTTTTGCTTGTCAGGTAATCATTCTACCACTGCTACAACTCCCCGAAACCAGTTTAAATTGCATTTTCCTTCAAAGTTGTCTAATGTTGGAGCCTCTGCAATACACAGTTCTTACCCTCCAGAGCTCAAAACAAAGCCAGATTTAGAATAATTACAAACATAGCTAAAATACACTGTCAGTCTTCTTATGCCATAGTTTCATGTTTTGGGTTTATGTGTGTATGTGTGGTGCACATATAAACATGTGATGTCTGCACACGTGTGTGTAACAGTACACACCCCAGATGCACAGTGTTGTGACCAGAGGAAGACAGAAGACATAGGGTGGCCCCCTCTGTTGCTCTCCACCTTATGTCCTTGAGACAGGGTCTCTCAGGGAACCTGGAGCTCACTGGCTGATCAAAGAACCCCAGGGATCCTCTTTCCTCCACCCCCTCAAGCACTGGGGTTATGGTGTGTGTGGCCACACTCAGAAAGAAGGGAAAAGAAGAGAAAGGCGAAAACTTTGAGACTTTGAGAACACATCAAGAGAAAGAAGGGCTTGAACAACTAATGGGCATGAGACAGCACTTGATGGGCTGGAGAGATTGCCCAGTGGTTAAGGCACTTTCCTGCAAAGCCTAAGGACCCAGGTTCAATCCTCCAGTATCCACGTAAAGCCATATATACAATGCGGTGCATGCATCTGGAGTTCGTTTGCACTGGCTGGAGGCCTTGGCACACCCATTCTCTCTGTCTGTCTCTCTTCTCTCTCTCTCTCTCTGTTTGCAAATAAATTAAAAAAAAAATTTTTTTTAAACCTTAAAGAAGCCAGGCGTGGTGGCGCACACCTTTAATCCCAGCATTCAGGAGGCAGAGGTTAAGAGGATTGCTGTGAGTGTGAGGCCACCCTGAGACTACATAGTGAATTCCAGGTCAGCCTGGGCCAGAGTGAGACCCTACCTCGAAAAACCAAAAATAACAATAATAAAACCTTAAAGAAACCACCAGGAGTGGTGGCGCATGCCTTTAATCTCAGCACTCGGGAGGCAGAGGTAGGAGGATTGCCGTGAGTTTGAGGCCACCCTGAGATGACATAGTGAATTCCAGGTCAGCCTGAGCTAGAGTGAGACCCTACCTGGAAAAACAAACAAACAAAAAAAACCCAAAAAACCCTTAAAGAAAAGAAACCACTTGACAGAGAATGGCGACAATGTGATAGGTTAGCATACATGACGGGGAGCTCTGGAGATGAGGGGACATGTTGTGTGTGTGTGGGGGGGGGATCAGATATTGGGACTCTACTGGCAGGCCTTGGGAGAAATACCAAGAGTGACAGGGTAGAAGCTGGGCTTTGTGACTAGCACGTGGTGGTGCTGTGGAGATGAGCAGGACTATCCGGACCAGGTCCTCTTCCCTTGGCAGACGGTAGCAAGCCAGCCCACGGGCGCCTACAAGCACAGAAGCCAATGTTTCAGCAGCCCCAGGCTGAGTCTGAAGATTCGTTGGGGTCAGAGAAAGCAGCTCCGAACTGGGCCATCAATCCAGTTGACTGAAGAAGGAGGCTCTGAAGGAGTAGAGGTCAAAAGGGGGAAAATGGGGACCCCAGGAGGCTAGAAGAAGGGGGAAAGCCAAATTCCAAGAGTATTGGAGCTGGCTAAGTAAACAAAGATAATTCCAGAGAGACTGGATTCCCATGAGCTCTTCTGTTTCTTCTTCTTCTTCTTCTTCTTTTTCAGGTAGGGTCTCACTCTAGCCCAGGCTGACCTGAAATTCACTATGTAGTCTCACTATGTGTCCTCGAACTCACAGTGATCCTCCTACCACTGCCTCCCGAGGCATGCGCCACCATGCCCAGCCTTCGCTTCATTTTTTGAAAATATTTTTATTTTATTTTTTTGCAAGCAGAGACAGAGGGAGAGAGAGAAGAGAGAGAGAGACAGGGAGAGAATACATACACCAGAGCCTCTAGCCACTGCAAACAAATTCCAGATGCATGTAACACTGTGCATCTGGTTTTATATCAGTACTGGGGAATTAAATTAAGGTAGATAGCCTTTGCAGGCAAGCACTTAACCGTTGAGCCATCCAGACCTCCTCTTGATTTTTTTTTTTAAATTATTCATTTGTTTGCAAGCAGAACAAGATAGAGAGAAGAGAGACAGAGAGAATGGGCATGCAAGGGCCTCTAGCCACTGCAAAGGAACTCCAAATACATGTGCCACTTTGTGCATCAGGCTCTGCGTGGGTACTGGGGTATCAAACTCAGGTCATTAGCCTTCACAAGCAAGCACATTAACCAAGCCTTAACTGCTAAGCCGTCTCTCCAGCCCCCAAATATTTTATTTGTATTTATTTATTTATTTATTTATTTATTTATTTATTTGAAAGAGAGAGAGGCAGATAAAGAGAACGGGCACTCCAGGGCCTCCAAACAAATTCCCGATGCATGTGCATCTGGCCTATATTGGTACTGGGGAGTTGAACCTGAGTCCTTAGGTTTCACAGACAAGCACCTTATCTGCTAAGTCATCTCTCCTGCCCAGACCTCCTCTTCTTAAAGAAAGCTATTGGAAGCTATTTAAATATATGTCCAAATATATACAAGATCTATTTCTTTCTTAGAGTGGTCTGAGGGTATCGATTTTTTTTGGTGTAGTAGATATTACCCAAGTGCTCCCCCAAAAGGTTGTTCTAATTTACAATGCCAACACCAGTGTATAAAGGGCCCCTTTTCTGCTCAATAGTGAATATCAGCAACCTTCTAAAACCTTTGTCACTATGACATTTCATTGTGTTTTTATTTTGTTTTGCATTTGTTTGTGTGTTCAGCACTGTGATTGAACCCTGGGCCTTGCTTAAGCTAGGCAAGTGCTGAGCCACATCTTCAGGTTCCATTGTTTTCTTAATGTGCATTCCTTTGATTATTAAGGAGGCTGATTATCTCTTCCTCTGTTTCTTGGACATGTATGTTTCTATTGTCTCATTTTTTTATTTTCTTATTTTATTTTATTTTATTTATTTATTTGCAAGCAGAGAGAGAGAAAAAGAGAGAGAGAGAGAGACAGACAGACAGACAGAATGGGCATACCAGGGCCTCCAGCCACTACAAACAAACTTCAGATGCATGCGCCACTTTGTGCATCTGGCTTTACATGGGTACTGGGGAATCAAACCTGGGTCAGTAGGCATTGCAGATAAGTGCATTGGCCACTGGGCCATCTCTCTATCCCTTTTTTTTTTTAACATTTTATTTATTTTTATTAATTTGAGAGAGAAAGAAAGAATCAGATAGAGGATGGGCATGTCAGAGCCTCTAGCCACTGCAAATGAACTTCAAATGCATGCGCCACCTTGTGCATCTGGCTTTATGTGGGTCCTGAGGAATTGAACTTGGGTCCTTTGGCTTTGTGGGCAAGCACCTTAACCACTAAGCCATCTCTTCAGCCCTCAGCCCTGTGCTTCCATTTTGTTTTGTTTGTGGTACTTAGGATGAAATGCTATTGCAGATGCTCTACCACTGAGCTACATCTACAGCACCATCTGTGCTTTTGCTTCTGTTGTCCATGCACCTGAATTTATTAATACTTTTGTATAGTAGTTTTTTTTTCTTACTGAGTATTAAAAGCCCTTCACATATTACAGAAAATTGCATCTAAATATTACAAAGATTTTTTCCCCCAGTTTGTTGGCCTTTTCTTGCCCACTCCATCCCATCTCACCTACAATCTGTGTTTATATCTTTTGTTGTTTTGTTTTTGCTTAATCAGGGGGGAGTATGAATGCAATCCCCACTACCACAAATTATGCAGTCAAGTTTCCTGAATTTGGGGAAATCGCAGGGTTCAGCACATCTGAAGTGCAATGGATGAGCCTTGCCCTGGGAGAACCACTTTCATGATCGTGGTGTCGCCCCGCCAGGTGAGTGTGTGTGTGTCTGTGTGTGTGTGTGTGTGTGTGTGTCTTTTTCCCATTTCTTAGCATTTAGAATGTGTTTGCTGTTAGTGGAGTTTGTTTTTGTTTTGTTGCCAGCACTGAGGATTGAACCTTTGGCTTCACAAATTCTAGGCAAGTGCTTTACAACACACCCTAGCCCTATTATTTCGATTCTATTTTTTTTTTTTTTTAGAGACACACAGAGAGAATTGGCATGCCAGGGCCCCAGCCACTACAATTAAACTGCAGATGCTTTCACAACCTAGTGGGCATGTGAAACCTTGCACTTGCCTCACTTTTGTGCATCTGGCTTATGTGGGATCTGCAGAGAGATGGGACATGGGTCCTTAGGCTTCCTAGGCAAGTGCCTGAACTGTCAAGGCATCTCTCCAGCCCCTAAAGTGTAATTTTTCATATAGTCAAATTCATTAATCAATTCCATTATAAGAACAGACTTTCATATGATACTGCACTTGGAAAGTCTCAATTCCAAGATGATTTCTCTTCTTCTTTTTTTTTTTTTTGAAAGATGAACTTATTTATTTATTTATTTATTTGAGAGAGATACAGAAATAGGCAGATAGAGAGAGAAAGAGAGAGAGAGAGAGAATGGGCGTGCCAGGGCCTCCAGCCACTGCAAACAAACTCCAGATGCATGCACCCCCTTGTGCATCTGGCTTACATGGGTCCTGGAGAATAGAGCCTCGAACTAGGATCCTTAGGCTTCATAGGCAAGCGTTTAACTGCTAAGCCATCTCTCCAGCCCTCTCTTCTACTTCTTTAAGAGTTTTATGTTTTACATTGAAATTTGTATCTATCTGCATTTGATTTGGTAATTGGCATGAGATAGGAATACATTTATTTATTCAAGACTATCTAGTGAGGTGTCCAATTTTTACAATTGCCTTTAAACTCCAACCTTTTCCATGCACTAAAATTGCATGTCTTTTAGCCCCATTTCACAGATAAGAAAATAGAAGCCCAAAGAGAGTAAACATTTGCTTGAGATTGCACCACAAACTAGTGACTGAGCTTAGACTTGGAACTCAAGTCTATGCTTTGAGTGCAACCTGCCAGACAAGGGCAAGCCCACGAGATTGGGTGACCAGCTGGAGGGAACAAGACCAGGCTGCCTCGAGAATGAACCTGACAACCACAATTGGAATACTGCTCTTTTAAGACTATTTGAAGACAAAAGATGCTTAGAGAAATAGGAATTTGCCAGGTAAACTCCTCCTACTTAAAATGCCTCTATTTATCTTTAGAAACATCTGAAAACATCTAACCAAGGACACGGCCTGGGATGTGGCAGAGTGGAGGTGGAACCCAGGCAGGGGAACACTTGGGTTGAAACTTCCAGAGCCTGAGTTGGAGCATGGATGGATGATCATGGGAATAAGAGTGGGGCAGCGTCAAAGATGACTCCCAGGTCTCGGGCTTGGACAGCATAGGAAACACAGCTCCACCTTTACCACAGCACGACAAGTCAGCTGAGAGACACAGATTGGCGCAGGTGTGCGTTCAGGCTCGAGTGTTGTTCAGGAACTGTTGGGTGGAGGTGCTTGCTGATCTTCCTAAGGGTGGTTGATGCAGAGACCTGGAGGTCAGTGTAAGCTCTTTCCTGTGGGAAAGGGTGTATTGTAGTGTAGAAAAAGACAGGCAAGCCCAAGAGGGACAGGAGTCAGGAAGATAACAGATCTGAAATAAAAAAGGACCAATGACATCTAGGGGATACACGAGGGGGACAAAGTCTTCCTCAAGCAGCCCAAAACACTGATGCCAAGAAGAAAGGACTTTTGGATGAAGTAAAGAAAAGCTCCAGATTGACGGCCAACCCTGGGGTTGCTCTCCTGGAAGAGGCTGAGCTTATGGCGCTGTCCAGAGGATGGTTGAGGAATGGGAATCATGTTGGCTGCACCCTCCTTGCACAGGGAACCTAAGAGGCAAGAGCAGGCAAGATCATGTGGTAAATCATGGTGATAGAAACCCACTAACTTGCGTTATGACTTGAATAATGACACGTAGTTTCCCGAAGGCTGTCTCCATGGGTGGGTGGGATTGCTCTGTGAGCAAGACTGGTTTTGTGGAAATGGAGAGGGGCCAGCTGAAAGCCAGACTGGAAGCTAATTTGGAAGTGATAGAAAGAGGAAATAGAGATCTATGAAGGGTTGAGAGCAGAGAAGCTGCATTGATAAAGTGGCATTTTAGGCCAAAGTATCTGCCAGGCACTGTGAGGCAGAAGGAGAGACTTGATGGTCCAGTGGTGACATTGGGACAATGTTCAATTAGCAAAACTCTCCTGGGAACAATTTTAGATGTGCTGTTGGGTATAGATGGAGAAAACACAAATAGTTGTGAGTGGTGGTGCACACCTTTAATCCCAGCACTCGGGAGGCAGAGGTAGGAGGATCCCTGTGAGGTTGAGGCCACCCTGAGACTACATGGTGAATTCCAGGTCAGCCTGGGGCTAGAGCGAGACCATACCGCAAAAAAAAAAAAAAAAAAAGAAAAAGAAAAGAAAAGAAAACCCAAACAAAGACATGGGAGGAGGACCAGCAATGGCCTCCTGGAGGCATTAGGATTTGAAGGAAAAATGGGAATTTTCCAGGTAAACTCCTTCTATTTAAAAAATGCCTCTATTGCTGGAGCATGGTGGTACACACCTTTAATTTTAGCACTGGGGAGGCAGGGGTAGGAGGATCACTGTGAGTTCAAGGCTAGCCTGAGACTACATAGTAAATTCCAGACCAGCCTGTGATACAGTGAGACCCTACCTCAAAAAAAAAAAAAAAAATGCGAGCTGGACAGATGGCTTAGCAGTTAAGGCATTTGCTTGCAAAGCCAAAGGACCCAGGTTCAATTCCCCAGGACCCACATAAGCCAGATACACAAGGGGTACATGAGTCTGGAGTTCATTTGCAGTGGCTAGAGGCCTTGGCGTGCCCATTCTCTATCTGTCTGTCTCTTTCTCTCTCTCTCTCTCTGTTTGCAAATAAATAAATTAAAATTTTAAAAATGCTTCTACTTATTTTTAGAAACATTTGAAAAAGTCAAACTAAAGGACATGCAATAAATCTCAAATATAATTTGGCCCACTGTGCCTCTTCTTCCACAACATAGCCACTGTTCTTGGCTCCTGGTATACAATAGAGATAAACTGCATATTATTGTCTGTTACCAAACTGCCTGAATTCAATTCCTCAACCAAACGAAGAGGATAGTGATTATTGGACCTACCACTAGGGTTGTTGGAAGAGTTAAAACATGAGTAGAAGGGGAAAGGTCATTGGGGGAGTGAATATGAGCAACACATAAAGATGTATATGTGTGAGATATATATATGTGAAAATGTCTTAATGAAACTCATTATTTTATATACCAAGTTAAAAACTTAACAAAGAAAATATTTGGAAGAAAAAAATGAAAGAGCTCAAAGCTGAATGTGGTGGAACCCATTGTTGTCCAAGCTACTTGGCAGAGGCAGGAGGATTACTTGAGCCCAGGAGTTGGAGGCCATCCTGGGAAATATAGTGGCATCTCATTTTGACATAAAAAAAAAATTAAGAGTTTGTAGCCAGGCATGGTAGCACACACCTTTACTTCTCCTCCAGAAGCTGAAACAAGAGGATTACAAGTTCAACATCAGCGTGAGCTGTGTAGTATATTAAAGGGTAGGCTGAGCTCCAGAGCAAGACCTTGGCTCAAGAGGGAAAAAAAGGGCTGGGAAGATGGCTCAGTGGTTTAAAGCACTTGCTCTGCAAGCCTAATGACCAAAGATCGGATCCTCTAGATAAAGCCCAATGCATATGTAATCTCTATGCACCTAGGGCAATACAGGCAGAGTCAAGAAAATGCTGAAGCTGGCATACCAGCTAACCTGATATTTGCAGCAGCAAAAAAGAAAGACTTTTGTGCATCTGGAGTTTGTTTGCAGTACCTGGAGGCCCTAGTACACCCACTCTCTGTATATACCTGCCTCTGTCTCTCTCTCTCTCTCAAATAAATAAATTAATTTTTTTTTTTTTTTTTTTTTTTCCAAGGTAGGGTCTCACTCTAGCCCAGGCTGACCTGGAATTCACTCTGTATTCTCAGGGTGGCCTTGAACTCACGGCGATCCTCCTACCTCTGCCTCCCAAGTGCTGGGATTAAAGGCGTGCACCACCATGCCCTGCTTAATTACATATTTTTAAAAAGAATAAAAGTAAAGTACAAAATAAGAGAAAGAAGGTCTCTTTGGTAAGATTGTCTTTGATAACTCAGCACCTGTGTGTGGTTTGATGTAAAGTGCTCCCTGCAGCCTCATGTGTTTGTGATTAAGCCTCATACTTAATCCCCAGCTGGTCGAGCCTTTGAGAGATAGAACCTTGCTGGAGGAGGTGTGTCACTACAGGTGGAATTTGATTGTATTTGTCCATCCCTGCTGGGTTTTCATAAGGAGCTCACTCTCTCTTTACTTCCTCTCTGCCAATTGTCATAATGCAAGCCAGCCTCCTGCTTTTACCACTCTTTCCCCACCATGATGAAACTTCCCCTCAAAACTGTAAGCCAAAAATAAATCCTTTCTTCCAGGTCAGCCTGGGCCAGATAAAACCCTACATCAAAATAATAACAACAACAAAAAACAATTAATAATTAAATATTTTTTGTCCATAAGTTGCTTCTGGTTGGGTGTTCTGATACTGCAATGAGAAAGTAACTGTTACAGAAAATTGGTACCAGGAGTGTGGCTGTTGCTGCTATAAGACTGACCTTGTGGGTTTTTAGTCTTTTGGAATTAGTTTGCAGGAGGAGTATGGAAGGACTTAGAACTTTGGACTAGAGAAGCTTTTCAGTGCTATAAACAGGGCTTACTGGACTATTCTGGAGAGCGTTTGAAAGACCAATATGCAGAGAAGTGTGGGCTGTGGAGGCTCATTTTATAAGGTTTCAGAGGGGAAAGAGGACTTTGTCAAGAACTGGAATAGAAGTAGTTCACGTGGTGCTTCAGTGGAGAAGCTGGCCACATTCTGCCCATGTCCTAAGAACTTGACCAAAGCTGAATGTCAAAGTAATGGACTGGTGTTTGGGGGTAGAGGAAACTACACAACAGAAGGTTAAGAAAGAATTAAAGTTTGGCACAGAAAGAAATTTGAGCAAATAACTAGTTTCAGGCCCTAGATTATAACCACCTCAGCTGCATTTGCTAAAAAAATCACCACTATTGGGGCTGGAGAGATGGCTTAGCAGTTAAATGCTTGCTTGTGAAGCCTAAGGAAACCAGTTTGAGGCTTGATTCTGCAGGACCCACGTAAGCCATATGCACAAGGGGCACACACACCTGGAGTTCATTTACAGTGGCTGGAGACCCTGGCATGCCTATTCTCTCTCTCTCTCTCTCTCTCTCTCTCTCTCTCTTTCTCTCTCTTTCTCTCTCTCCCTGCCTATTTCTGTATCTCTCTCTCTCTCAAAAATGAATAAATAAAAAATAAAATATTTTTTAAATCAGCACTATTGAGGATAAGCTCTGCATTGGGACAACAGAAAAGCTGCCCTGAGTGACACCCCCAACCCACTAAAGGCTCAAACTAGGAGGAGAGTGCTGAAAGGAGGAGGACTGAATGAAATGTGCCAAAGAAGTTTCCTGTTCCTCAGAGTTTGGCTTAATGCCCTATGAATAAAGAACTCAGCAGTGTTGGCAGGGATTAAATCAAACCTCACAGGTATTACCCTAAATATTAATGGCCTTAATTCACCCATCAAGAGAGATAAGCTAACAGGGTGGATCAGAAAATTAAACCCCTCAATCTGCTGTCTTCAAGAAACCTACCACACCACTGAAGACAGACACCTCCTCAGGGTGAAAGGATGGAAGATGATAGTCCAAGCAAACAGAAATAAGAAACAAGCAGGAGTTGCTGTACTAATATCGGATAAAATGGACTTCAAGCCAAAAGTAATCAAAAAAGACAAAGAAGGCCACTTCTTACTTATCAAGGGAAAGATACAAGAGGATATCACAATCATCAATCTTTATGCACCAAACACAGATGCACCACACTTCATAAAACAAAACTTACTTGACATCAAAACAGAAATAACTACCAATACCATCGTAGTTGGGGACTTCAATACTCCACTACCAGCAATAGATAGATCATCCAAACAGAAAATTAACAGGGAAGTAAGAGAGCTCAACAAAACTATAGATCAACTAGACCTAACAAACATCTATAGAACATTCTACCCCAAATCCACAGATTACACATTCTTCTCAGCAGCCCATGGAACCTTCTCTAAAATAGATCATATAGGAGGTCATAAAATCTGCCTCTATATATTTAGGAAGACTGACATAATTTCCCGCCTGATATCAGACCACAATGCTGTATTGTCAGAAATTAACAACAAAAGATGCGCCAGGAATCCCACCAGCTCCTGGAAACTGAACAACACACTTTTAAACAATAAATGGGTAGTGGATGAAATAAAAAATGAAATTGCAAAATTTCTAGAAATGAATGACAATGAGAACACAATGTAACAAAACTTATGGGACACAATGAAGGCAGCCCTCAGGGGAAAATTCATAGAACTACATGCCTTCATAACAAAGACAGACAGATCCCAAATCAATAACCTAACCATCCACCTAAAAGCACTGGATAAAACAAGAAGAATCCAACCCAAACAGCTCCAGATGGAAAGAAATAATTAAAATCAGAGCAGAAATTAATGAATTGGAAACTAAGGAAACAATTAAGAAAATTGATGAAACAAAGAGCTGGTTCTTTGAAAAAACAATAAGATTGATAAACCCCTGGCCAAATTGATCAAGAGAAAAAGGAATGCTTCAAATTAATAAAATTAGAAAAGAAAAAGGAGAGATCACAACAGACATAAGTAAAAGTGGGAGAATCTCAGGGCTGGAGAGATGGCTTAGCGGTTAAGGCACCTGCCTCCTAAGCCTAAGAACACTGGTTCCAATCTCCAGCGGTTCCAATCTCCAGGTCCCACGTTTAGCCAGATGCAAAGTGATGCAAGGGCGCAATGCTGCACTTGACCACAAGGGGGTGCACACATCTGGATTTTGTTTGCAGCAGCTAAGAGGCTGCTGGCATGCCCATCTCTATCTGTCTTCCTCTCCCCCTCTTTCTGTCTCTCTCCAAAAAATAAAATAAAAAAAAACCTCGACTCCACAAAACTGGATAAATGGAGGAAATGGATGAATTCCTGGACACATATCACAAAGCTAAACTCAGAGCAGAGCAGATTAATCTCCTAAACAAATCTATCATACCCACAGAGATTGAAAAGATAATCAAACACCTCCCCCAAAAGAAGAGTCCAGGACCAGATGGCTTCTCAGCTGAATTCTATCAAACCTTCATGGAAGAACTGAAAGTAATTTTTCTCAAACTGTGCCACACAATCAGAGAACAGGGAAAGCTCCCCAACTCCTTCTATGAAGCTAGTATCACCCTAACACCAAAACCAGGCAGAGATGCCACAAGAAAAGAAAACTATAGGCCTATTTCCCTGATGAACTTAGATGCAAAGATCCTGAACAAAATCCTCGTAAACCAAATTCAACAACACATCAAAAGCATTATCCACCTTGATCAAGTAGGCTTCATTCCAGGAATGCAGGAGTGGTTCAACATACAGAAATATGTAAATGTAATACACCACATAAATAAGCTTAAACATAAAAACCACATGATCATTTCAATAGATGAAGAAAAGGCCTTTGACAAAATACAACATCACTTCATGATCAAAACATTGGAGAGAATAGGCATGGATGGTTCATATCTCAACATAATAAAGGCTATATATAAAGCTCCTAAAGCCCAAATAATACTTAATGGGGAGAGACTGAAGGAATTCTCATTGAGATCAGGAACAAGACAGGGGTGTCCACTCTCTCCTCTGCTCTTCAACATAGTACTGGAAGTACTAGCTCAAGCAATAAGACAGGAGAAAGAAATAAAATGGATACAAATTGGAAAGGAAGAAGTTCAGTTAGCCCTATTTGCAGATGACATGATTCTGTACATAAGTGACCTGAATACCTCTGTCTCAAAACTCTTAAAGGTGATTAACTCCTTCAGCAAAGTAGCAGGATACAAAGTCAATGCACAAAATCAGTAGCCTTTCTATATACAAAAGACAAAGATACAGAGAAAGAAATAAATAACATTGTCCCATTTTCAATAGCAACAACAACAACAAAAAAAAATACCTTGGAATAACATTAACCAAGGATATGAAAGACCTTACAATGAAAACATAAAAACACTCAAGAAAGAAATTGAGGAGGACTTGAGAAAATGGAAAGACCTCCCATGCTCCTGGATAGGCAGAATTAACATTGTGAAAATGGCAATCTTACCAAAAGCAATATATATAGATTTAATGAAATACCAATAAAAACCCCAACTTCTTTCTTCACTGAGATAGAAAAAAATGATCTCAAAATTCATATGGAATGGCAGAAGGCCTCAGATATCCAAGCATATCCTCAGCAAAAGAAATACTAGAAGAAAAAAATAGGAAGAACTTTCCATGACATAGGAGTGGGAAAAGACTTCCTGAACAAAACCCCAGTAGCTCAGGAAATTAAACACTTAACCATTGGGATCTCATGAAGCTAAAATGTTTTTTCACAGACAAATATACAATAAGCATAGCCAATAGATTACCCACAGAATGGGAGAAAATTTTTGCTGCCTATACAACTGACAGAGTAGAATCTACAAAGAACTCAAAAACCTAAACAATAAAAAGTCAAACAACCCACTCTCAAAATGGGGCAAAGAGAACTGTACAGGGAGTTCTCAGAGGAAAAAATACAAATGGCAAACACACAAGAAAATGTTCATCATCCCTAATCATCAGGGAAATGCAAATTAAAACAACTATGAATAGCAAACATTAAAAAAATTCCACCTTACCCTTGCCTATGAAGCCTAAGAATAGCAAACATTCCAGGAAAAATCTAATGAAACGTTTGAGCCTTTAATCCCAGCACTCATTTCTGATCTCTCTCAAATAAATAAATAAGGAGGATATTTTTAAAAAGTTAATGAAAGGCCACCCTGAAACTATATAGTGAATTCCAGGTCAGCCTGGACTAGAGTGAAATCCAGGTCAGCCTGGACTAGAGTGAAACCCTACCTCGGGGGGAAAAAAAAAAGTCTAATGAAAACAAATGCTGGCAAGGTTGTGGAGAAATAGGAACCCTCATTCACTGTTGATGGGAATGTAAGATGGTACAACCACTATGGAAAGCAATATGGAGACTCCTAAGAAGGTTGACTATAGAGTTATCAACAGACCCAGTTATTCCCTTACTGTCATTTACTCTAAAAGCTCCACGCCTCAGTTTAGAGAGATTTGCTCAACCATGTTTATAGCTGCTCAATGCATAATAGCTAAGAGCTGGAATAAACCCAGATGTCCATCATTAAACAAATGGATAACCAAGATGTGGTATATCTACACTATGGAATTCTACACAGCAGTAAGGAAAAGTGACACAATGAAATCTGAAGAAAAATGGTCAAACTTGGAACAGATCATTCTCAGTGAATTCAACCAATCACAGAAAGATAAGCATCACATGGTCTCACTCATCTGTGGCTCCTAACTTGAATCTGTGGGAGATGCTGACATACCTAATAAGCATCTCAAGGACCAGACAATAGGGAGGGTGGGACAGGAGAGGAGGTGGGTGGGGAACAAAACTTAACCCAAATGGAAATGGTACCATAAAATCCTATATCCTGAAAGACAGACTAAAAGGGTGAACCTTCATCAGGTCCTTAGAGGGAACACCTGAATTACAGGGGCCTGGAGAGGGTATGATGAAGACTAACCTTAATCTTCTCCTGTTTTTCTCTCTCTCTCTCTCCCTCTTCTCTCTCTTCTGTCTTTCTCTTTTATATTACCTATCTTTTTCTTCCTTCTTTTCCTTTGGTGCTGGCCTGTAACTCCCAGTACCAGCATGTGGTTAACATCCACAATGAACTGTTGATCAGAAAGACCTACAGGGTTTCCCAAAAGAAGACAGATTTCTGTCAGAGTACTTGATGACCCATCAAAGGTTAATGGTAAGAACCTACTGCCAAAGACACCATATGCTGTTGGTATGGAACACGGAGTGACCTGGCTGGAATCTGGAAGAGAGTCAGTCCCCAGACAGCTTGTCTAGTGCCAGAAGGCACTACATGAGTGACTGGAGGAAATGACCAACATCTATCCAAGCAACTTGTGGTCTAAGCTACTCAGCAGCAAACAACCTGATGTGATGCTCACACAAGTGCAACAGTGGCACACTGCCATGGTGGGTAACCAACTGCTCTTGATTTGGCTAACAGATCCACTCAGTGGAATGGAACTCATAGCTGGAATGGGAAACAAGTCAGAACCATATCCAAAAAATGATCCCAGTCTTCAAGATCAAGCTCCCACTAATCGTGGGCTACAAGAGGGCCTACACCTATTAAATTATCTCTAAAATAATAATGGTTATCCCATTTATCTGGTGCTGACTTCTCTCTCCATTGGAGAATTTGCTTCTCTTTTTCAGATGGAGAGAATCAGCCCATTGCACCTCACCCAGGCCCCAGTTGAAACCTTAAGTAAATGGGGAAATGAGCAAGAGTGCTACTTTCTTGGTGAACATAATACCAACCTAAGAGTGAAGGAGATAGACACAGAGAACACTCAATTCCTGCCAAACCAGATATCCAAAGACACAGAGGCTCCCAAGACCTCATCACTGAAGTAGACCTAAAACAAACCCAACATGGCTCAGGGAAATTCACAGAAGAGATGGTGGAAAGATTGTTAGAGCCACAAGTTGGGACATTTTGCACAGAAACATTGCCTCTTCCCCATAACTAATGGCTACCCCCACAATGCACAACCCACATTCCCCAACGAGGAGGGTCCCTTTGGAGGGAGGAGGACAGGGGAGGAGGTGAACGATGGTATCAACATGACTGTATTCACATTATGTACATAACTAATAAAAAAAGAATTTGGCAGTGTTGTCCACCTGGAATGACAAATGCAGACAATAGAAGACCATGGAATGCAACCACAGTTCTGGGAGCTGCTGAGGCTGAACAGTGTCAGGCAGGGTCAAGGTCTCTGCAAGGAGGCCCTGTGAAGCCACTGTGTAAAGCTAAACCATGAGTCATGGTGGAGACCCCAGGTGGAGATGCCAGGACTATGGTGGATTCTGCCCAGGCTGTAAGCAGCACAGCTGGAGGGGTGGTGATGCTGAAGCTTCCTGGAGTTCAGAGGATTCCATCAGGAGTCCTAGAGGCTGTACATGTAGCTTCAGGACTTGATGTTTACCTGGATGGGTTTTTTTTTGGGGGGGGGATTCAGAGATAGAGTCTCACTCTAGCCCAGGCTGACCTAAAACTTGCTCTGTAGTCCTAGGCTGGCCTTGAACTCACAGTGATCCTTCTACCTCTGCCTCCAAAGTGCTGGGATAAAAGGCATGCCCCAGCATGCTTGGTTTTTTTTAAATAATAAATAATAATAATAAAATAATAATAATAAATTTTTTTTATTTATTTACAAACAGAGCAAAAGAGAAGAGAGACAGAGAGAATGGGCATATGAGGTCCTCCAGCCACTACAAATGAACTCTAGATGCTTGCACCACCTTGTGCATCTGTCTTACATGGGTCCTGGGGAATCAAACCTACCTGGGTCTTTTGGCTTTGCAGGCAAGTGCCTTAACCACTAAGCCATCTCTCCAGCCTTGGATTTTTTAATCTATAATTTTATTAAGACAAAAATGACAGTATGGTATGAAGTTCACATGTTAACAAATCTTTCTAACATCTAACACATGCCCAAAATGATTTCACAATGTAGCCATAGATGTGGGTCTAGATGATACCAAGAACTGATGGGCCTCATGATTCAAGACAGAGCATTTTTGGGTATCAACCTGAAGATCTTATTTTGTGTTTTCAAGTGAACCACTACCCCAATACAGTCGTTAACTGTCTCCTAAGATCAGGGCTTTTGAAATGTTCAACCCTTGAATTGACTCAATGAAATTGTGCTGTTAGTGACTGAACCCTGACACTAAATTTCAGAGTTCAAAGTTGAAAAACCAGGCTCCAAGAGGTTTCCCCTTTAAGTACAGGCTCTCCCATCTCCTATGATACCCTCTGCCCTTCCCACAATACTTCAGCCAGTGGCTTGTATAGACAAACTGGTATAAACTGGGATTTTTAGCTGGGCGTGGTGGTGCATGCCTTTAATCCCAGCACTTGGGAGGCAAAGGTAGGAGGAGCGCCATGAGTTCGAGGTCACCCTGAGACTACATAGTGAATTCCAAGTCAGCCTGGGCTAGAGTGGGACCCTACCTTGAAAAACAAAACAAAACAAACAAACAAACAAACAAACAAAAAACAACCTGGTATTTCTAACTTCATGATTAGAAAAGAAAGGATCTTTTTTTTTTTTCTTCTAATTTCAACATTAGCACCTCTGAAGCAGAATGGTCTGCCTGAATAGATTCTCCAATTAAAGACTTTCCTGCCCCAGTTTCCATCTCTAAAATGGCAGCTTTGGTTAATTTGGGATCTGGCTTTGTCCTTTATGGGCAACATGAAGCTCAGCTAGGGAACATCGCAGCTTTGAAGCAGTCTCTCACAGTCCGCCTTTCTGGTGCCAATGAAATATTTTGAAAAGGTAAAGTATTCTGAAGTGAAAACTAAATCATCACTTAGCCGGTCTTTCCATTGCTTCACCATTTCCCCAATCAGGCCCCTAATTTTAACCACAATCACCCTGTCCACTTCCTCTCCTCCCTGCCCCCTCCCTCCCACCCCAATCAATACACCAGTAATAGCTACAATGTAAAAATGCAGTGAACACTATTGGGAAGAAGGCAGTATCCTTTTTGCTCTCCCACACCCCCAGTGCTGCAGGTTGTGTCCTTCATAGAAAGCCCTTTGCCTTTTTCAGCAAAGTGCAGAACGGGTTGCCTTGAACACTTACCCTTTCCCCTCCACTGGGACGGCGTACAAACTACACAGCTTGGAACAGAGTTAAAGCACTCCGACTGCTGAAGGGCACAGAAAACTATGCTGGCTCTTCAAAGGCCGTCTTCACAAGCCACCTTTATGGTGTAAAGGCAAATGTATTTCCTTCTCTCCCGTCTTGAAACCCACAGTCAAGAGGTGACAGAGGCTGGTACTCAAGAGAGCTAATTCCTGTGTGTTTTTTTGTCACCATCCTCAGAGGGGTAGGAATGCCACATCAACCTTTCTTCATAGAAGGATAGGACAGCCTGTGGGCACTTGACATTGACTTCCTTGGAAGGAACTGGGTCAGCCTCACCAGAGTTTTTCCATTTCATCAGAAACATGGGCTCTCTCTCCACCTGAGACTGTAGCTCCAATGTTCAGAATCAGCTTTGCGCTTGCCTCCCTCTGATTTATCTGTTTTGTGTACTGTTTTCTGTGACTGTAGAGACTCAGCAGTCAGTTCAGGGCAACCCAGGTTGTCTTCTGGCGACCATGTGCTGTGCTCATCAGAGAAACCCTTCCGCTTGAGAAGATAATCTGCTTTTCCCGTGATAACTCATTGTCGATCGAGAACTTTTTCCACCACTTATTCCTCTTCTTCTCCTGTCCTCCACTTTCTTCCTGTTTGTTTTTTTTAACCCATAGTGCCTGTTAGCTTTCTGGTGTAAAGGGTGACACTGAGTTTCAAGGGGAAGCTTCAGCACGGCACGAAGGCACGGCAGCACAGACAACTGAATGTCACATCTTGTCACAGCAGCAGACGGAGTAGTCTGAGTGAGCTAGCCCCCTGCTGGTTTTTCTGTTTTTGGTTTTTCATTTTTCAAAGTAGGGTCTCACTCCAGCCCAGGCTGACCTGGAATTCACTCTGTAGTCTTAGGATGGCCTTGAACTCTCAGCGATCCTCCTACCTCTGCTCTGAGTGCTAGGATTAAAGGCGTGCGCCACCATGCCTGGCCCCTCGCTGGTTCTTTCTGTCTTGTTTTGTTTTGTTTTTCAAGGTAGGGTCTCACACTAGACCAGGCTGACCTGGAATTCACTCTGTATTCTCAGGGTGGCCTTGAACTCATAGTAATCCTCCTACCTCTGTCTCCCAAGTGCTGGGATTAAAGGCGTGCGCCTGGCCCCTTGCTGGTTCTTGATCTTATGTTGGTCCGGTCTTTCCTTGTGATGCTCCCATTCTTCCTCTTTGGAATGGGAATGTTTACTCTGTGCCATCATATTATGGAAGTGTATATCTTGTGTTTTTATTTTACAAGGCTCACAGTTAAGGATTTGCCTCGGGTCTCAGATGACACTTGGCACTTTGAACTTTTGAACAGTGTTGGAATTGGTAAATACCACATGGACTTTTAAAGTCGGACAAGATCAATTTTGCATCACGGGATGGCTGTGAGTCTATGGGAGACATGGGCAACCTGTAGTGTTTTGAATGTAAATGTGTTTGTGATTAAGCCTCATACTTGATCCCCAGTTGGTGGAGCCCGTCAGCAAGTGGAACTTTGGAGGAGGTATGCTGCTAGGTACAGGCCTTGAGAGGTATTAGCCCAGCTCCACTGAGTGTTCATAGTGGGCGTGTTCTCTCTACTTCCTCTCTGCTGATATGTGATGATGTGAGCTAGCTTCCTGTTTCTGCTATGCTTTTCCTGCCATGCTGAAACTTCCCCTTGAAACTGTAAACTAGAAATAAACCCTTTCCTTTTATAAGCTGCTTCTGGCCAGATATTTTGTAGCAGCAATGAGAAGGTAACTAGTATAGCACCATTCCTTTTCTTTTCTATGTCCTCTTGACCGTGGGGGTTGAATGCATGGATGCAAGGAAACTACAAACCCCAGAATCCCTTGCTACAGTTGGATTCCACTAATGAGAGTCCTATAATAACTATAGCAAGGGCTGGGGAGATGTATCAGCAGTTAAATGTGGTTTCTTGCAAAGGCTCCCAGCCTGGGTTCAATTTTCTCAGTACCTAAAAAGTGGCATGTGCATCTAGAGTTTGTTTGCAGCACCAAGAGGCCCTAGTGTGTCAATACTCTTTCTCTCTCAAATAAATAATTTTTAAAATATCTATAACAAGGAAGAGAAGAGCAAACATGAGATTTTGTAGCAGCTTCTAGGAATTTATCTGGAAATTTCCTGCTTGAGTCTGTACAGAGAGCTGTGATCACCACTGCTATCTCCTACAGTTTCTAAAACTTCCTCCCTCTGAGTGCCGGAGGCCACTCTAAGAGATAGGATTAAAGTGCCTTTACTTTTGTTCTTCTAGCCTTCTGAGCAGTCTTATGACTACTTACTTCCCTACATTAACCTCCTTCTACTTGAAAGACTTAGAGTGGTATCTGTCATCCTGACTAGACTTAACTAGTTTGTTTTTACCAAGAAAGAAAAAAGTCTCCCAGAAATCCAGCACCAGACTTTCACATCTAGTGAAAATAAAAGGAAAATAGCAAATGTCAAGTACCAATAATTTCTACCACCCAGGGCTTTGGAATTCTCGGTCCAGTTGAGAGGTTCCTAATAATAAAAGTTAGAATGGGAGCTGGGGAAATAGTTCAGTGGTCGGAGGTACTTGCTTGTAAAGCCTGCTGGCCTCGGTTTGACCTCCCAGTATTAATGTAAAGCCAAATGCACAAAATGGCACATATATACCCTCTTTCTTTCTTTCCTTTCCTTTCCTTTCCTTTCCTTTCCTTTTCTTTTCTTTTCTTTTCTTTCCTTCTTCCTTTCTCCCTCCCTCCCCCTCCCCTTGCAAATAAATTAAAAAATTTAAGAAAAGAGAAGCTGGAATGGTTGTAGATTTTATTTTTGGGTTAGGCTGATGGTAGCAATGAATGTCCAGGAAAACAGGCTTCGTGACCAGGCTGAGAACCCATTAGAAAAGAATCAATGGTTTATATTGATTTGAGGTGAGCCTTTGTTTTCTTCCCTGCAAAGCTAGGCATTCTTGGATAGTAGAAAACGGAAGTATACTGTAGTCAAGCAGGACTAAGCACAATTGTTCATGGATGAACAAATCACATGTCTTGTAGCAATTCTATGTTTTAATTTAAAAATCATAATAAGGGCTGGAGAGATGGTTTAGCAGTTAAGGCACTTGCTGGCAAAGCCAAAGAATCCATGTTCAATTTTTCAGGACCCACATAAACCAGATGTACAAGAGTGCATCTGGAGTTTGTTTGCAGTGGCTGGAGGCCCTGGTGCTCCCATTCTATCTGTTTCTCTGCATCTGCCTCTCTCTCTCTCTCAAAATAAATAAATAACTACTTTAAAAAATTAATAATAATAATATAATCGCTTTCATAGCATTTACAACATGCTAAGCATTTCTCCTAATGCTTTTGGCACATTAAGTCATTGGATGTTGACTCACAATTTTAAGTATTATGTTCCCATTTACAGGTGAGAAGACAGAAGCACAAGGTTGCTCAAGGTCACACACTCTAAGTAATAGAGCCAAGATCTATTTGAGCCAAGCTGCTGTGGAACATCTCAACATGAAATCAAGGTGGCCATTTGTCACTATGTACTCCATTAATGAGTAGATGCACAAGGCCATGACAAGGAGCCATGGCATGCGTTCATCTTTCTATTTGTATGCTGCCATGGCTATAAATTACCACAAATTTGCAACTTTAAACACCCTAAGTCTCCTTTTTGGCAGTTCTGTAGGTCAGTTGTCTAATATCATGAGGGCTGCATTCTTTCCAGAAGGCCAAGGGCAGGCTCTATCTCCCTGCTTTTTCCGGCTACTACAAGCTGCCCACATTCCTTGGCCTCATGGCCTCTTCTTCTGTCTGTCTCCAAAACAATAGCATTGGATCTTTTCTCCTCTCTGACCTCTTGCTGCCTTTTATAAGAAGCTTGGTGAGTATATTGGCCCCACCAGGTAATGTAAAAAAAATAAGATTGTGAATTACAGCCGGGCGTGGTGGCGCACGCCTTTAATCCCAGCACTTGGGAGGCAGGGGTAAGAGGATTGCCGAGAGTTCGAGGCCACCCTGAGACGACACAGTGAATTCCAGGTCAGCCTGGACCAGAGTGAGACCCTACCTCTCAAAACCAAAAAAAAAAAAAAAAAAAAAAAAAGATTGTGAATTACAACTGCAAAGGTTCCAGAGATGTGGACACCAATATCTCTGAGGGACCTTTACTGAGACTGCCAGAATGTTCACATTCTGCCCCTGGGAAGGGTGAAAAGGAATCCAAAGAACAAGTACAAGACCGCCATCCACTGTGTGGTTAGAAGGAGGCTGAGGTCATTTTTTCAAAACCTAAGCTGGCTGGTGGTAAGCCTTTCCCTAACTCCCTCCCACAGTGAGACTGGTATGGGTGGTGGGCAAGGGGGCCTTGTGGCTCTGCAGAAAGAAGAGGGGAGATCCCTGGAGGGGGGCCTGGTAGTTGTTCTCTCAAGGTTTCCTTTTTTTTTTTTTTGGTTTTCTGGAATTTACTATGTAGTCTCAGGGTGGCCTCAAATTCATGGCGATCCTCTTACCTCTGCCTCCAGTGTGTTGGGATTAAAGGCATGCACCACCACGCCCTGCTTCTTGGGGTGTGTGTGTGTGTGTGTGTGTGTGTGTGTGTGTGTGTTTTATTATTTTTTGGTTTTTCAAGATAGGATCTCGCTCTTGCCCAGGCTGACCTGGAATTCATTATGTAGTTTCAGGGTGGCCTCAAACTCTTGGCGCTCCTCCTACCTCTGCCTCCCAAGTACTGGGATTAAAGGCAGGCGCCTTGTTTTTCCCCAAGAAAACGGACAGAGGAGACTAATGGAGAGAGGGAGGGGATATGATGGAGATTGGAGTTCTAAAGTGGAATAGGGGAGGGGAGGGAAATATCAGGTGGTTTTTTTGTATGTAAGTATTGAAGTCAATAAAAAAATAAATAAAGTTCATTGAATGACAAAAAAAGAAAGAAAGAAAGAAAGAAAGAAAGAAAGAAAGAAAGAAAGAAAGAAAGAAGGAAAGGAAGAAAGTGGACAGAAGGACAGAACCACCACCACATAATAAGAACAACCAGGCAAGACCACAGGAAGTGGGGCAGGTCTCAAAGACCACAGCAGCCTCACTTCAGAGTTTCTTCCGGGACTCGGGGGTCTTGAATGTCCATTGTTGAAGACTGATTCCCCAGGTGTTTTGTCACAGGGATGGAAGCTAACACTCCCTGCCCCTATGTGGGGTCTCTAGATGAAGGGATAAAACCGTTAGACCGTGAAGAGTGTTGGGGGGGGGATGTGGGGAGCCCTACCGTCTTCACTCTAGAGACCTTTTCAGACTAAGTAGGGGCTCAGGGGAAGCAACCCTGCCTTCACTTTTCCTGAGCGCCCTTAACAGCATCTTTGACCTGCGGTCCTAGGACTGTAAATCAGATGTGGGCTGGGGGAGGGGAGGCAAAGGGAGCTGCTGGGGGTATGGTTTGAGTTCCCTGTCCCAGCTCTTATTATCCCTTGGGTGCAGGCATGGGCATGAAGTAGTCACGGTGGGGAACACACCACCAGAATGTTGACTTTGCTTTCTCAGGTTTGGTGGCTTGATTTTGGTTTGGGGGTGCCGGGGATGAACTACATCAATAGCAGGCAAGGGTTCTGCCCTGAGCCACACTTCTCATTTGTGCATAGGAACTACGCAGGAACAATTCTATGACTCTCTCCCCACACTTTCCCAGGTCCCCAAGTACATTCCATACTGCAGATACTTACAAGAAAGCTCGGCTTGGCACGCCTCCCTTGATGCCGCCGTGCCCCTGAAAAGAGGCGTTCAGTCTCACCGTGGTGCCCCTTCTCCAAGAGTATCACAGCGCCTCCTGCCTGCCAGGAAGTTCCTTCCTCGCTGCCTCGATTGAGTACAAAGTATCAAACGGGAGGAGCTCAGGGCTGCACCTGGGAGCCAGCTTCACCCTGCGCCAGCTGCAGAGGGTTTGTTTTCATAGCAACCCTCTACTCTCTTGACAATAGCAGCCTAGAGCCAAGCTCCAAGGTGACAGGTATGGGCGATGATTGGCCACATTGGCTTTTGTCCCATCCCCCTGGAGTGCCATCTGTCCCTCATGAACCTGAGCCGAGCTGATCCCCACACCCCGCTCCACCCAGCTCAACCTTCAGTACAGGCCTTGCCTCCACTCTAGAGTCCTTTTCAGGCTAAGTAAGGACCCAGGGGAAGCAACCCTGCGCTCAGGGGCCACAAAGGGATGAGACCTGAGTGGTAGAAAGCAAGAAGGCGAACTGAACTCTGGGCGTGGTCCTGAGTAAGGCAGAGCTAAGGCCCATTGCTGCCACACCAGGGAGCAAGGGTGGTCCCAAGATCCTGTTGACAAGGGTTCCTTCCAAAGGCCATAATGCACTGGGATGACTCAGAACTCGCCATCATGCTGAGAAGAAGGGACAGTGGAGTGTTGAGCACTGAGACATCTCCATCACACTCTCCAAGGCTCAGGGACCATTGGGAAGACGTGGCGGAAAGAATGTCAGAGCCAAAGGAAGGGGAGGAGTGCTTACAGTACAGTCTCTCACACACCAAGTGGCCGTGATATTCATGACCTCACAGTGGCTGACACTACCTACACAAGACCTGCCTAACAGCAGGAAAAACACGATGGATCAGAACAGAAGAGAGACTAGTTGGAAAGAAGGAGGGATTCAGTGGAGGGGGACTTGGGAGGGGAGAAAAGGCAGGTGGTGAGATGGGATGATGGTCATGGCATATTGTCTGTATTTATGGAAGTTGTCAATAAAAAGGTTTTTCTTTTAAAAGTCCAAAGGCCATAATGGTGAGAGCAGCTGACTTTCCTGCAGCAAAGCGTATGTCTTGGCATACAAGGACAAAAGAAACCTAAAGATGTATGAGACCAACCCCATCATCTACAAAATCATACACTAAGCCAGGTATGGTGGCTCACGCCTTTAATACCAGCCCTCGGGAGGCAGAGGTAGGAGGATCGCTGTGAGTTCAAGGCCACCCTGAGATTACATAGTAAATTCCAGCTCAGCCTAGGCTAGAGCAAGACCCTACCTCAAAAAACCAATAAATAAATAAATAAAATAAAAAATAATTTAAAATAAGTAAATAATCATATACCAAATGAGGCCCAACTCTCAAAACCAGGCAGTGAGTTAGTGGTTAGAGCCAGAGACCCACCTAAGAGAAACAAGTAGAACAAGCCTTCAAAGTCCACCCCTAACACCACCCCAACACACACCCACACAGTCAGGCTGCAAGTCTGTGACTTTCACACCCTTTCAAGAGTACCTGTTACCTGAGTACATGTCTGCATACCAACAGGGACTCTGGGGTGGGGGCTTAGAGCCACCGACTCAGTAATTATTACAGCTACCACCTTCTTCTTAGCTCTGGGCCAGAAGCAAGCTAAGTACCCACCTGCATTAGTTCCTCCACAGGTCATGACCATTCCTAGTTCACAGAGCTGCACACTGGGCTTGGGAGGTTCTGTCACTTAACCAAGACATTCAGCAGGACAGACAGAAAGACAGAGCAAGGATTGGAATCAGGTTTGCTGACTCCTTACCCATGCTCTTAGCCATGTGGGATCCACCCCTGTTTAGACAGGCTCTGTTCTGTTCTACCCTCTTGCCTTCTCTGGATGTTCCTCTGGGCCTCCAGTGGTAGCTAGCTTGCGGTTTGTTTGTTTGTTTGTTTGTTTGTTTGTTTTTATGTCAAGAGGGGAAGGTCAAGGGCTATCCCATTTGAAAGGTATCAACCCACATCAACTGCGTGGGAAGCCCATGGATCAACACAGGAGTAACATAGATCCTTCCTTGGAGATTATCTGAACCTAAACAGGTGGTGGGGGAAATAAGAGAAAATTGGGTGTGGTCCAGGGACAAGAAGGAGAATTACTGTTTTTTTTTTTTTAATTTTTATTATTTATTTAGCTGAAAGAGAGGGAGAGAAAGAGGCAGATAGAGAGAGAATGGGCGAGCCAGGAGCTCCAACCAATGCAAATGAACTCCAGATGCATGGGCCACCTCTGCATCTGGCTTGTGTGGGTACTGGGGAACTGAACCTGGGTCCTTTGGCTTTGCAGGCAAGCACCTTAACTGCTAAGTCATCTTACCAACCCGAGAATTACTTTTTCTTTTTTTTTTTTTTTTTTTTGTTTTTAGAGGTTGGGTCTCACTCTAGCCCAGGCTGACCTGGCATTCACTATGTAGTCTCAGCATGGCTTCGAACTCACAGTGATCCTCCTACCTCTGCCTCCCCAGTGCTGGGATTAAAGACATGCACCACCATGCCCATCCTCTGAGAATTACTTTTTAAAAAATCATGTATTCATTTATTTATTTATTTGCAAGTGTATATACACACAGTGGGGGTGGGGTATCCAGGATCTCTTGCTGTTGTAAATGAACAGTTGCTCAGGCTGCTTTTTGTATTTGGCTCTACATGGGTGGCTGGAGAATTGAGCCCAGACCAGCAGATATTTCAAGCAAGTGCTTTTAATTGCTGAGCCATCTCCCCAACACCTGAGACTTTCTTTTCGATATAGAACTTTAGATATCTTTTAAATCTAGTATTGTGTGCTTATCTTGCTGTTTCAAAAACAAAACATGCTGGGCTGGAGAGATGGCTTAGCAGTTAAGGCGCATGCCTGCGAAGCCTAAGGACCCCAGTTTGATTCTCCAGATTCCATGTAAGCCAGATGAAAAGGGGGCACATGTGTCTAGAGTTTGTTTGCAGCGGCTAGATGCACTGGTGCACCCATTCTCACTCTCTCTCTCTCTCTCCCCCCTCTCTGTCTCTAATAAATAAATAAAAATAAAATCTTTTTTTAAATTAAATTAAAATAAATAAAACATGCTTTGAGCCAGGCATGGTGGCGTACACCTTTAATCCCAGCACTCAGGAGGCAGAGGTAGGAGGATTGCCATGAGTTCGAGGCCACCCTGAGACTATAGTTAATTCCAGGTCATCCTGGGCCAGACTGAGACCCTACCTCGAAAAACAAAACAAAACAAAAAAACGTGCTTTGAAAAGTTATGCAGTTGGTCAGGTGTGGTGGTGCACACTTGCAATCCCAGCATTCAAAGGGCTGAGGCAGGAGGATCACCACAAGTTGCAGGCTACAGTGTGAGAACCTGTCAAAAAAAAAAAAAAAAAAAAAAAAAAAAAAAAAAAAAACAAAAAAACAAAGCCAGGTGTGGTAGCACATCCCTTCAATCCCAGCACTTGGGAGGCAGAGGTAAGAAGGTAAGAGGATCACAGTGAATTCAAGGCCACCCTGAAACTACATAGTGAATTCCAGGTCAGCCTGGATTAAAGTGAAACCCTACCTCAAAAAAAAAAAAAAAAAAAGGGGGGGGGCTGGAGAGATGACTCAACCATTAAGGCGCTTGCCTGCAAAGCCTAACAACCCAGGTTCAATTCCCCAGTGCCCATGTAAATCCAGATGCACAAAGTGATGCAAGCATCTGGAGTTTGTTTGCAGCAGCTGGAGGCTCTGAAACACCCATTCTCTCGGTCTGTATCTCTTCTCCCTTTCTCTGCTTGCAAATAAATAATTTTTTAAATTATTTATTTATTTATTTGAGAGAGAGACAGAGAGAGAAAGAAGCAGAAAGAGAAGCATATAGAGAATGGGCATGCCAGGGCCTCCAACTTCTGCAAACGAACTCCAGACACATGTGCCACCTTGTGTATTTGGCTTACATGGGTCCAGGGAATAGAACCTAGGTCCTTTGGCTTTGCAGGCAAGTGCCTTAATCGCTGAGCCATCTCTCCAGCCCTGTATAAATTTTGTTTTATAAAAAAAAACAGGGCTGGAGAGATGGCTCAGCGGTTAAGGCACTTGCCTGCAAAGCCTAATGACACAAGTTTGATTCCCTAGTACCCATGGAAAGCCAGATGCACAAAGTGGCGCATGCAACTGGAGTTTGTTCTCAGTGGCTAGAGGCCCTGGTGTGCCCATTCTCTCTCTCTCTCTCTCTTTCTCTCTCTCTCCCACCTCTCTCTGCTTGCAAATAAATAAATTTAAAAAATTTTAAATAAAAAACTAGCACTCGAAGCTGGGTGTGGTGGCACACTTTAATCCCAGCACTCGGGAGGCAGAGGTAGGAGGATCACTGTAAATGCGAGGCCAGCTGGAACTATAAGTGAGTTCCAGTTCAGCCTGGGCTAGAGCAAGACCCTGCTTCAAAAAACAAAACAAAACAAAACAAACAAACAACAACAACAACAAAAAACCCAGGCTGGAGAGATGGCTTAGTGATTAAGCGCTTGCCTGTGAAGCCTAAAGACCCCAATTCTCCAGGTCCCACGTAAGCCAGATGCACATGCATCTGGAGTTCATTTGCAGTAGCTAGAGGCCCTGGTGCGTCCATTCTCACTCTCTCTGTCTCTAATAAGTAAATAAACAAATCTTTAAAAAAAAAAAACCCACAACCACACATGCAGTTGAACATGCACACACAGATACACATGCACCTAACAACAACAACAAAATTTTACCCAGAGATGCTCAGAAGAGAAAACGACCCAAAACTAACCCACAGTGCTTTTTTTTTTTTTTTTTTTTTTTTTTTTTGGTAGCACAGCCCTTGTGACACCTGCCAGCCAAGTACTTCATGCCTTGGGAATTTACTGTGATAAATAACCTGTCACCACCCTGGCGGAGCAGTACTGTGGGTGTTCATACATCCTAACACAGTTCACACTTTGGCTGGTCTGAAAATTCCACTCAGAAGAGCCCCTGGGGTTCCCCCTACACTCCTGTACACCTAAGAAAGTGGCCAGAGCATAGGAAATGTGGCTGTTGTCATTCCTCCCGCTATCTTCCACTCTATCACACTTAACACTAGCTGCCCACCTCTCTCCTGTACCACAAGAGCAGGGACACTTGGTCCTGGTCTCCAGAACTTAGGGCAGTGCCTCCAATAAGACCCTTTTTTATTGTTACCTTATTTTTTTTTACTTACTGACCCTTTCTTATTGTTATTTTATTTATTTATTTGCAAGCAGAAAGAGGTAGAGAGAAGAGAGACAGAAAGAATGGGTGCGCCGGGGTCTCTAGCTGCTGCAAATGAACTCCAGACACGTGTGCCATCATGTGCATATGGCTTATGTGGGTCCTAGGTAATCGAACCTGGGTCCTTAAGCTTTGCAGGCAAAGCCTTAACCGCTAAGCCATCTCTCCAGCCCTTCTTCCACCATTTTAAAATATTTTTAATGTTTTTTGTTTTTCTAGGTAGGGTCTCACTCTAGCCCAGGCTGACCTGGCATTCACTATGTTGTCTCACGGTGGTCTCGAACTCATGGTGATCCTCCTACCTCTGCCTTCCAAGTGCTGTCAGGTCTCTTTCCTCACAAGACAGAGTCAGTCTTCATATTTTCCTGGCTCCACCTCCCACTGTAGATGTACTGGGATCACAGATATTTTGCATCTGGCATGGGGAATGCCATGGGTCCTGGGGAATCAAACTCAGTTCAGTCCCTTTGCAAGCAAGCTCCTTTAATGACTGAGCCATCTCCCTAGTCTCCCCTCCCCACCCCAAGGCCTTTGGAATAAGTCAACAACAGATCTATAGGTTATCAGAGAAGAATCAGTGACCTATCTTAATAGAATTGTGGGGAGAATTAAGTAAGCTCACCCGTGGTACTTGCAAAGCTCTGGTGAAGGGAAGCTTTGTTCCTAGCTCAGTGCCTTACACGCAAGGGCTTGAAAGATATGGAATGAATGACCCATGATGATGATTCATGAAAAATGAATGAAGATGACAGAGGCATCAAGGATCAATGAGCCCGCCCCAAATACATGTTGACAAAAGAAGTTAAGTGGTCTTTGCTCATTTTAGCTTCTCTGGGACATAAAGAATGCTGTATCAGGCTGGAGGGATGGCTTAACAGTTAAGGCACTTGCCTGCCTACAAAGCCTAGAAAGGACCCAGATTTTATTCCCCAGGACCCACGTAGACCAGATGCACAAGGTGTGGTACATGCGTCTGGAGTTCGTTGGTGGCAGCTGGAGGCCCTGGTGCACCCATTCTCTCTCTCTCTCTCGTTTTTCTTACTTCTATCTCAAATAAAAATAAATAAATAAATGGCTGGAGAAATGGCTTAGTGGTTAAGGCACTTACCTGCAAAGCCAAAGGACCCAGGTTCAATTCCTCAGGACCCACATAAGATGGCACATGTATCTGGAGTTCATTTGCAGTGGCTGGAGACCCTGGCACACTCATTCTCTCCCTCTCTCCATTTCTCTCTTCCTCTTTTTCTCTCCCTCTCAAATAAATAAATAAAAAATGAAAATGCTTTTACAAAGAAATTTTAAAAATACAAGAAAAAAGAATGCTATATCCCTCTCATCTGATTACAAACATTTGAATGCTCTCCTAAACACCACCATGTTCTGCCCCAGACCAGTACCCCAAAAGCACTGCAGTATATCCCCCACCCTCCTGAGGGTCACCGAAACACGAAAGCAGAATATAGGCTGCTTTGCCACAGGGGCCAGTGGGGTTTGAAAATATTGCTTGTCTGTCTTTCTTTTTGAAACAGTCTTATATAGCCCAGGCTGGGTCTTAAACTATGTAGTCAAGGATGTCTTTGAACTTTTTATCCTCCCTCCTCTAATGTCCCAGTCTGTGATTACAGGTGTTCACCACCACACCTGCTAGAAAGGTTGCCTTTTGGCTTTTTTGGCCCAAGAGGTATGATGTCCAGAGAGTGATGAGCCTGACCTGTGTTTAAAGCAAGTGCTTTACTGACTGAGCTATCTCCTTAACCCTCACCATTTGCCATTTATTTTTTAAAATATATTTATTTATTATTTATCTGAGAGAGATAAACAGGGAGAGAGAGAGAGAGGGAGAGAATGGGTACGCCAGGGTCTCCAGCCACTGCAAATGAACATCAGATGCATATGCCCCTGTGCATCTGGCTTATGTGGGTCTTGCAGAGTCAAACCAGGATCCTCTGGCTTTGCAGGAAAACACCTTGACTGCTAAGCCATCGCGCCAGCCCTTGCCCTTTATTTTTGCTCACCGCTAACATTGCCCTTGCCTCCCTTCTCTCCTAGTACACCACAAACCCAGAAGAATACTCCAAGCCCATGGATAGGAGGTCAAAGGGCTTGGAGGAAGTGAGCCAGGAGTGGCTTTGTGGAGAGTTATCAGCCACTGCCTGATAACTTCGGAGTGCCTGTCGCTTCCTCCCTTTGCCATGTTTCTGTGTACACAGCCTCCCCAGAAAACCTCCACCAAGCTGGATTTCCTGTCATTGTTTCTCTTCCCAGAACTTCTTTCGCTCTCCTAACTCAGTTAGCCAGCTGTGGCTGGGCACAGATATTTAATAGAGGCCAAGTATAACCAGATCAATGAACAGAGTTACAAAGAAACTGGAACATTCTGAGAGGTTGTATTTTAGTTGTTGTTGTTGTTCACTCCCCAATAACACAGCTTCACATCTGGCTTCCTGAGCGTACAGAGATCCAGGCAGGGTCAGGCACTGCTGCTCGGGCCAACACCTAGGAAGGAAGGGGTCTGGTTTCCAAAGCCCAGGGCAGAGGCCTGTAAACAGCCCAGGTGGTGGAAGAGCAGGAAGATGAGCCATGGGGCCTGCACCCTTCCATGTGGGAGCAGGGCAGTCCAGAGGTGAGTGGCAGACACCAGGACACACACAACATGTAAAGAGGTCTTCCGAGGGACACCTTTCTCAGGCACACTTGAGTGGCTTGGTGATAATGACCTGTTTCTGGGATATGCGGATGCTGGGAAACATTTCAATTCAGAGGCACCCAGAAAAGGTTTGTATTGCTCAGTCCTCTTCCAGTTGATGTGACAGAAAGCTCCAATCAGGTGGGGAATGTGACATTCACTCACTTAGTATGAGGGAGGTCTTACGGTTGATCCCCGGCAGTATAATAAACCACACCTCACCGCAGCAGCAGCAACAGCAACAAACTGTGAGGAAAGAATCATTATTCTTTTTTTTTTTTTTGGTTTTTCGAGGTAGGGTCTCACTTTAGCTCAGGCTGACCTGGAATTCACTATGTAGTCTCAGGGTGGCCTCGAACTTATGGCGATCTCCCTACCTCTGCCTTCCGAGTGCTGGGATTAAAGGTGTGCGCCACCATGCCCAGCAGAATCATTATTCTCGTTCCCATTTAACAAAATCACTGAGTAACCTACCCAAAGTCACACAGCTCAGCAAGCTAGTTAAATCCTGGCAGTGTAGCCTCTGCTATCCCCTATGCAGGCCTGTCTCTTGAGATGAAACAGGCAAACAGAGGGCTGTGTTGACTATGGCTTTGTGGAACTAAGTCATGGAAAGACCTTGCAGGTGGACCTTGGAAGAGTTAACAGGAATGCCTCCCTTTCTCAGTCTTGCCTCACTGTTGTCTGTAGGTGGATTTATTCTCAGCTCCTGAACACTGATTTCCTCCACGTGTGTGATTTGAATATAAGAAAATGCTGCCCACAGTCTCATGTGTTTGTGATTAAGGTCTTGTACATAATCCCCAGCTGATGGAGCCTCTGGGAGTTGAAGCCTTACTGGCGGACGTGTGTCACTGAGTGCAGGCCTCGGGGCTCTACAGCCCAGCCCCACTTACTGCACTGAAGGAGATCACTCTGCACTTCCCCCGTGTTGCTGTGAAGATGCGATGTCCAGCTGTCCTGTCTGCTCCCACCATGCTTTCCTCGCGGTGATGAACTTCCTCCTGAAACTGAAACCCTAAATAAACCCTCTCCTTCCATCAGCTGTTTCTGGTCGGGTGTTTCATTCCCAAAACAAGAAGGTAACTCCTGCTGGGCATGGTAGCACACGCCTTTAATCATTTGGTGTGGGGCTGTCCCGGGAGTCTGCTCCCACCATGACTGACATGACCAAGGATTGTTTGCCTAAGAACATCCTGTTCCACTCCCGTTCCTGGCCTAAACACAAGTTCCATTTGCCCCAGGTGGCTCTTGCTTAACTGTTAACAACAGGATAGGAGGATGTAAACAACAGGATAGGAGGATGTAAACAACAGGATATGAGAACATAACCTTCTAACCCTGGTACATTTCCAGAGTGCTGTAAGACTATATATATCACCCTCTGCATTCTTGGCATTCAGCTGTTTCTGGTCTCGGGTGCCCAGCTTTCATTCCCTACAAATGGAGGTCCCACCGAGAAAACAAGAAGGAAAACTGCTAATCGCTCCTGAAGGCTGCCGTGAGAAAAGGTGGGTATTGAAAATGGGGTAGCTCTTATTCATTGCTAGTAGATCAGTTAGTTAATCATTTGGGACGGGCATTAAACATATTACAGCAAGACAATTTATTAAGACTTTGCATCTTGATTAATGTTTTGGATCGGGAACAAGTAAAACTTGCCAACTCCTGATCCAGAGAAAAAGCCAATTTATTAAGATTTTACCAACCCTCCAGAAAAAGCCAATTTATTAAGATTTTACAAAAGGCAAGCCCTTGGTTTTGTTTTGGGGGGCCTTAATGTTTTGGATTGGGAAGAAGTAATCCAGAAAAAGCCAATTTATTAAGATTTTACAAAAGGCAAGCTTGGTTTTGTTTTTGGAGTTAAGTAATCAGAAAAAGCCAATTTATTAAGATTTTACCCAAGCCCTTGGTTTTGTTTTCTTAATGAAATTGGGAAAAGTAAAAAAAAAAAAAAAAGCAAGCCCTTGGTTTTGTTTTGGGGGGCCTTAATGTTTTGGATTGGGAAGAAGTAATCCAGAAAAAGCCAATTTATTAAGATTTTCTAAGACAGAGAGTCTGTGGGGCCTGGGCAGGCTTCTCCATGACGGGTAAGACTCCTAAGACAGATGCTCATTTATATTTAAGGAAGGGGGACCTGTGGGTCCACCCTCCCTCCCGGGAGTCTGCTGCCCTGCTTGAACATGACCAAGGATTGAGAAACCTAGTTCCTGGAGTTCCATTTGCCCCAGGTGGCTCTTGCTTAACTGTTAACAACAGGATAGGAGGATGTAAACAACAGGATAGGAGGATGTAAACAACAAAAGAACATAACCTTCTAACCCTGGTACATTTCTATATATCACCCTCTGCATTCAATAAATGGCATTTTCAGTGAACGTCTCTTCAAGGACAGCTCAGGGTCTTGGTGGTGGCGTGGCGCTACAATTTGGGAGGCAGAGGGACCACCCTGAGACTACTCCAGGTCAGCCTGAGCTAGAGTGAGACCCTACCTCAGAAAAAAAAAAAAAAAAAAAAAAAAGAAGAAGAAGAAGAAGGTAACTCCTACAACATGTAAACAGAAACCTAGCTTCTGATAGTTCAGAAGCTGGTTTCAGCCTCTGTGGAGAAACAAAATGAGATAAATGGACACTGAGTGGCCTGCTAGAACCACTGTCCTCTTAGCCAGCTTATGGTGGGCAAAGGAGATAAATGGCAGTTTCCATTCAAATTTTTGGGAAGGGTGGCAGGAGGTGCCAGTCCCAAGAGTCCTCTGTGGACAGCCAGGGTCCAACATCCACAGCACAACACGGATGGAGAAAGGACAGCTCCCAGTCCAGGCTTCCCAGGACACGGAACCAGGAGCTCCTGGATATTATGAAGTGGGGTGGGGGATGGGGAGGACAGACAGGAAGTGGGAGGACTTGTCTGGTTACTCTGAAAGGAAATGAAAGTGAACAGGAAAAGGAAGAATGGACCTGGCATGAGTGAGGTCCCTAAATCAGGCTGGGAGGACAGGTGAGTTAAGTGGAATATAAAGCTCCTAGTGGTTGCTCTGCTTTGTCTTCTAAAATGACAGTGTCACTGGGCATGTAGCATACACCTAGAATCCCAGAACTGAGAAACCTAAGCCTGGGGAATCACCTTGAGCCCAAGGCCAGCCTGTGCTACATGAGATCCTATTTCAAAAATACTAAAAGTACTAATAATGGGGTTGGAGAGATGGTTTAGCAGTTAAGGCACTTACCTATGAAGCCCAAGGACCCAGGTTTGATTCCCCAGTATCCTTGTAAGCCAGATGCACAAGGTGGTACATGCATCTGGAGTTCATTTGCAGTGGCTAGAAGCCCTGGTGTGCCCATTCTCTCTATATATCTGCCCCTTCCTTCCTTCCTTCCTTCCTTCCTTCCTTCCTTCCTTCCTTCCTTCCTTCCTCTCTCTCTCTCTCTTTCTCTCTCTCTCTCTCTCCTCTCTCTCTCTCTCTTTCTCTCAAATTAATAAATAAAATAATAATGAATTGCTGGGTGTGATGGTGCACACTTTAATCTCAACACTTGGGAGGCAGAGGTAGGAGGATTGCTATGAGTTCAAGGCCAGCCTAAGACTATATAGTGACTTCCAGGTCAGCCTGAGCTAGAGCAAGACCCTACCCTGAAAACCTAAAAGAGAGAGAGAGAGAGAGAGAGAGAGAGAGAGAGAGAGAGAAATAATAATTTACTAAATAAAGAAAATGACAGTATCCACAAAACTTCAGATGCCTGTTGAAAATTAATCATGTAATCACGTTTCCTCCCAGCTTATGTCAAACCCCTTCCCAACAGAGCATTCCACAACTCGCCCGAGACAAGAATACTGTTTCTTATTTCTGATGGATTGTAAGATCTGGATTTGAGGGCTGCTGGTCAGCGTGATAGCAACAGCTAGGAGTATCTCCTGGGACTGCAGTCCCCCAAGGTTGGAGTGTAAGATTAATAAAGGATTGATCTTTAAAGGCAGGTTCTGTAGACAGAGACAGGCTTCTTTTGTGGGTTGAGGTTTATTGGGGGAGGGGGTGTTTATTACACCATGGAAGAACATGGCGGGATCACTGAAGCCAGAGAGAGAGAGAGAGAGGGAGAGGGAGGGAGGCTTCCGTTTCTTAAGAACAAAGACAATTTCTTGCTTTCATAGATTTCTGAGGGAGGGGCAAGGTTCCGTGCCATGTCATCCAGACTATGTGCTAAAAATCACAGAGAAAGGCACTAGACAGGACCAGAGACCATAACTCAAGCGGCTATGATGGAGGTGGGGTCCCCAGGCTCGGTGGACAGAGGATGGTGGCTTGCTTTCTGGAGTGCCCACAGCAGCAGCTGGGGGGGGGGGAGGGTAGAGGGGGAGGATTTCCAGAGAGAGATCGCTGTGGCAGGAGGAAGCAGCTAACTGGTCTGTGCTCTAATATAGGACAAGGACTCTGCACTCCACCTGTGCCGCCTGGCAGGGGCGGGCACCACTGGGACGCCTCAGGCATCATTTGGCCTCCTGTGCGTGGTGGCTTTAGGAACCCTGTCTTTGTCCTTGTTGGTTCCGGGCTTTGAAGGCACACATGCTACAAAGCAAATAGAGGTCGTATTACCTGTTGTGTTCTCATTCCCGAAGTCTCGCGTTATCTCCACAGTGCAGCACTTGACCAATGGAAGCCGTTTCAAAAGCTCGAGGATGCTAGAATTTGGATGTGTAATGGCCCCCAAAGGGCCATGTGTTAAAGCTTGGTCTCAGGCTGGTACTCACAGAAGGTGGTGAACATAGAGCCCTTAGTAGGTGGGACCTAGAGGGAGGTCCTTGGGTTATTGGAGGCATGCCCCTAAAGGCCATGGCCCCCTCTTGCTCCCTGGCCGGAAGTAAGCAGTTGGCTCTGCTACACATTCTTTCTTTGTTGTTGTTTCTTTTTTTAAAAAAATTTTTTTTATTTATTAGAGACAGAGAGAGGTACAGAGAGAGAGAGAGAATGGGCGTGCCAGGGACTGCAGCCACTACAAACAAACTCCAGATGCATGCGCCACCATGTGCATCTGTCTTACCTGGGACCTGGAGAATCAAACCTGGGTCCTTAGGCTTCACAGGCAAGTACCTTAACCACTAAGCCATCGCTCCAGCCCTGCCCCACATCCATATCATTGCCACACACCACCCTACTAGAGGATTGAAGCAAGGAGTGTGTCCCATCATGGACAGAAACTTCTGAGTTTCTGAGTTAAAAATAAATCTTGGGGGCTGGAGAGATGGCTTAGCAGTTAAGACATTTGCCTGTAAAGCCAAACAATCCAGGTTTGATTCCCCCAGGACCCATGTAAGCCACATGATGCACAAGGTGGTGCATGTGTCTGGAATTTGTTTGCAGTGGCTAGAGGCCCTAGCGTGCCCGTTATCTGTCTCTGTCCCTCTTTCTCTCTTAAGTAAATAAATAAATAAATAAAGTTTAAAAATTAAATCTTGGAGCTGGAGAGATGGCTTACCAATTAAAGCACTTGCCTGCAAAGCCTAAGGACCCAGGTTCAACTCCCCAGAACCCATGTAAGCCAAATGCACATGGTGCTGTGTACATCTGGAGTTCATTTGCAATGTCTAGAGGCCCTGGCATGCCCATTCTGTCTCTCTCAGGCTCATAAATACATAAACAAAAATAAATCTTGGGGTCCAGGAAAACTGCTCAGAAGCTAAAGGTGCTTGCTTTCAAAGCTTGACAGTTTTGGTTCAATACTCTGTGTAAAGCCAGATGCACAAAGTGGCACCTCCATCTGCAGTCTGTTTGCAGTGGCAAGAGGTCCCCTAGCATACCCACTCCCTTTCTCTCATTTTCTTTTTCTCTCAGCTTGCAAAAAATAAATAAGTAAAATATTTTTTAAAAAACACACATAGGAGCCGGGCGTGGTGGCGCACGCCTTTAATCCCAGAACTCAGGAGGCAGAGGTAGGAGGCTCACTGTGAGTTCAAGGCCACCCTGAGACTACACAGTGAATTCCAGGTTAGCCTGAGCTAGAGTGAGACCCTATCTCGAAAATCAAAAAAAAAAAAAAAAAAAAAAAAAAAAAAAACAGGGCTGGAGAGATGGTTCAGTGGTTAAGGTGCGTGTCTGTGAAGCCTAAGGACCCAAGTTTGATTCTCCAGGTCCCATGTAAGCCAGATGCACAAGATGGCACATGCATCTGGAGTTCATTTACAGTGGCTAGAGTCCCAGGCATACCCATTCTTTCTCTCTCTCTCTCTTTCTCTCCTTTTCTCTGTCTCTAATAAATAATTAAAATCTAGAGAAAGAAAAGAAAAAAACACACAAAAAACTTGGGCTGGGAAGATTGCCCCACAGTTAAAGATACTTGCTTGCAAAAACTACTAGCCTGAAATTCAATTCCCCAGCACCCACATAAAGTCAAAGTGGCATATGTGTCTGGAGTTTATAGAGGAAAGAGATCCGTATACACCATATGTGTGTGCACACACACACATGCAAAAATTAATTGAAAAATTTTTAAAATTATTAAAATTAAAGCTTGTCTATTTGTTTATGTATTTATTTAGACAGGGTTTCATGTAGCCCATGCTGACCTCAGCCAAGCTGGCCTTGACCTCCTCTTCCTCCTGCCTCCACTTGCCTGGTGCTGGAAATACAGAGGTGTGCCACCACACTTGGTTATGCACTTACTCACTGAGAAACATTGTCTTCTCCTCCTCCTCCATTTCCTCCTCCTCCTTTTTTTTTTTTTTTTTTTTTTGGTTTTTTGTTCAAGATCGGGTCTCACTCTAGCCCTAGCCCAGGCTGACCTGGAATTCACTGTGTTGTCTTAGGCTGGCCTTAAACTCAGGGCAATCCTCCAACATTTGCCTCCCAAATGCTGGGATTAAAGGCGTGTGCTACCACACCCAGCACCTTTTTTCTTTATAAGTTAATCATCTTGGATATTGTGTTACAGTGCAGGAAAGCTGACTAACACAAAGGGAATGGGCCATATCCTACCTGTCCACAGAGGAGTATCAACATCATGTGGCAAGGAGGGCATATGAGATAGAATACATATTGGTACAACCATCTTTGGGAAACACATCTACCCACAACTCCTCCACAGTGGCATGATTCCAAAGCAGGAAAGAAACCAGGGTGATGTGACTTTACTATAACTATGCTGGTCACTGTCATTCCAACAACACAGAATATAAAGTGAGAAGGGAGTTTCTCTCTCTCTCTCTATCCAGAGCAAAGCTCCCTTCACAATTTAGTGTTCAGCCTTCTCCTAAGCACTCACAAACATGTACCTAAGTATTAATGGAATGAAAAATTTCCACTTACCCTCTAGGCCCATGCTCACTCCAGCCGCCCTGTGTCCTTGGGATGCTGTCCTGCACCAGCCTACTCCTGTGTCTTCTGCCTTCCAGATGGGTTTGGGAAATGGGGAACACCAGCTGGAGATGGGAGGGCAGGAAGGGGAAGGGGTTTCCTCATCTTCCCTGGCTGCCTCAGTGGGGTGACTGTGCCTCTCTACAGAGAATCTCAACACCCCAACAGACTCTCTGCACAATTCTCTCTGCTCCTGGGTTCTAGTCTATGGTAAGAGAATCCCCTAATGCTTCACAACACCCATGAGTTCCCTGTATTCAACTCACAAGTCTATAAATATTCCCTTTATTGAACTCTCCTCAAATCACCCAGTACACATGTGGCCCTGGGTACAACATAATGCATACCTATAGTGTTTGTTTGTTTGGTTTTGATTTTTTTATTGAAATATTTTTATTTATATATTTGCAAACAGAGGCAGGAGAGAGAGAGAATGCACATACTAGGGTCTCCAGCCGCTACAAATAAACTCCAGATACATGTGCCACTCTATGCATTTGGTGCCTTAACCACTGAGCAATCTCTCCAGCCCTGTTTTTGTTTTTTGTTGTTATTTATTTATTTATTGATTGATTGATTGATTTGAGAATGACAGACAGACAGAGAGAAAGAAGCAGATAAATAGAGAATGGGCACACCAGGGCCTCCAGCCACTGCAAACAAACTCTAGATGCATGCGCCACCTTGTGCATCTGGCTTACATGGATCCGGGGGAACCAAGCCTTGAACCAGGGTCCTTAGGCTTCACAGGCAAGTGCTTAACCACTAAGCCATCTCTTCAGGCCCTCCAGCCCTGTTTCTGATCTTTTGAAATAGACCAGGCTGGCCTTGAACTCATGGAGATTCTCTTACCTCAGCCTCCTGAGTGAGGAACTAAAGTTTTGCACCACCACACCTGGTTGCTTATTTGTTTTGTGGTGTTGTTAATTGGATGAAGTGCCCTGCATATGGTAGACAAGTTCGTTAGCACTGAGATACATCTGCAGCTCATCCATTGTTTAAGAGTATTATGCCTTGCTTATAGTTTTCCACTTACCACTATATCATGCATATCTTTCCACATCAGCAAATGCAAGACCCAACTTGTTCCCTTTAATATTTGCATGTACTATCTAGAATACATATGCCCTGACATGCATGAGCTTCCCTATTGATGGACATATGGGATGTTGCCAACATTTGTCCCTTGTACACACACTGACACAAATGAGCATAGGTACATGTATCTGGCTGAACCAAGTTTTTTTGTTTGTTTGTTTGTTTTTGTTTTTTCAAGGTAGGGTCTCGCTCTAGCTCAGGCTGACCTGGAATTTACTATATAGTCTCAGGGTGGCCTCGAACTCATGGCGATCCTCCTACCTCTGCCTCCCCAGTGCTGGGACGAGTGCTGGGATTAAAGGCGTGCGCCACCACGCCCGGCTTTGAACCAGTTTTGTTGGGACAAACATGTCTGATAGAACCCAAAGGCTAAAGGGTGGGTTTAAATCCCATCTCTTTACTGGATATGGTAATCTCAGCACTTGGACGATAGAGGCAGGAGGATCAGGAGTTCAAGGTCATCTTCAGCAACATAATGAGTCTGAAATCATCCTGGAATACATGAGACACATCAATAGATGATAAATAGATAGATATTATATGGATAGATCATTAATGGGGATATTTCTTTTACTCTTGATAGCTCCCTCTCTTTATAAATGCATCCAAAACCAGGTACATCATCTCACATCTCACTCGTCCAACCAACTTTCATTAAACTATCTCTCTTCCACTCAGTACCAACTTTTAGCCTCCTCAGACTTTACTCCTCATCACCTGCTCCAAGAGAACTTGCCAGCTGCTGATACCAGCATCCCCTGAAACACCTGGCCATGCCCCCTCACAGTAGGAAGCAGTAATGGAGATGACCACGCCCTCTATCCTTAACAAAATGCTGGAATGTTAGGTGGGATGGAATCAAGATGAAGGAAGAAAATAACAGAAGCCTGATTAATGCAATCTTAGATGTTTACATTGCCTAACCTTTGCTCTCCTGACCTAACAATGCTCTCGGCCATAGTTTTCCTGCTGATCTTATCTTAGAGACAACCTGGCTTGTCTTCTGATGGCAACTCATCCTCTGATTGATAACCTCCTCCATTTGGTCTCTGTCCCCCTGATTAATTAGCAATTAATTAATTGCTTTCCCTTGAATTCCTTAGTCCCTTGTTCTCTGTACCCCCTTCCCAAAATAAAAACTCTATAAAAACCCAAACTATTTAGACTAGGCCAGCTGTGGGCTCTCTCTCCTCCCGTGAGACAGCCCAGCAGCTCGGCCTCTGATAAATAGCTCTTTTCCGGCCTCAGAGTGGTCATGCATGGACTTTGGTCATTTACAAACCTTACAATGGTGACAATAACCTTCTTTTAGGTCTGTTGAGAGGGACCATCACAGGAGCCAATGGTATATGCCATATAAAACATCTGGCACATCCAACCCTTCTCAGATTCAGTCTCCCTACCTGTAAAATGGTGATGTGACTTCCTTGGTTGAGTGGCTTTGAGGATTAAAAATCTCACAGGGTTGTAAAGATTAAGTGAAATAATCCAAGTAAAGCACTTAGCACCATGCTTGCCTCCATAAACATTAGCTCATCCTATTATTCCCCACAATCTCTGCTAAGCTTCATATTTTATTACAGGTATTAAGACTACTATAAGCTTTACAAGCAGTTATGTTTTATGTTGATTATGGTTCTTAACCGCTGAAATTATTTGCTCAGAGTAATATTGGCAGAAGACTTCACTTCAATAGACCCTTTAGGCATAGAAATGTACCCAGAAACAAAGCTTATTAATTTGTTCCTTGTTATTTCTTATTGGGGAAACTAATCAAAGTTCTTTCCTCATCTGTAACATGTGAGTGCATATTTGGGGGGCTTGTGGAGGAATCTGATGATCATCCCCATAAAGATGAGCTCTGGGTTTCAATTATCCTCTCTCTGGCTCTCTTTGCCAACAATTCATATTTGTTCCTCCCATAGTCCTCAGTGCCACGAGTGCTGGCAGAGAACATGAGCGGAAGGGAGCATGTCTGGAGCCCTTGAACCACTGGGTTGTATTATTAATGCCACGGAACACTGCCTGAGCTGCCTGGTGAGGCAGATGAAGTGTCGATGGGGGCTGTGGAATGTTGGGGCTGTTAGAATGGAGCCTAAAGGTTTCAGAATGCATGCCTCTGCCAGAGAACAGCTAGTTTTAACAGCAGCTGTGGCAATAAAGCAAGCGACCTACAAACATATTGCTTAACTCTGTCTGTCGGTACCCAGGCTGTGCCACAGAGCTTTTCATAGAACTTGAATCTGTCTGGGCAGTCTTCCCAGCCCAGGGTTCCCATGCAGACAAGGTTCACCAGAAAGCAACAGGCATGACAGCCACAGTCCACTGCCCACTGGGGTAAAAGCCACTGGGCCGGGCATGTCACTATGTGGACTATGGAGTAGAGGAGGCTGGGGGTGGGGCACTCTTTACCCCACCCTGTCCCTGGCACCCAAGGGTATGTGCTTGGCAAGGCTGTTTGCCCTGTGAAACTGGGACCAGGCCAAGGGACACTCAGGCCAGCACAAACAGGGAACATGATCCTGCCTGCTCTGCCATCCACCAGTGGGAAGCTGTTTCCTTACAGCTGGAGTTGATGGTTCCCAAGCTCCCAGTGTACATCAGCCCACTTAGCAGGAAGGGAAGGAGAAAGCTCATGAGAAGGCCTGCACCTGTAGCTCTGACCTTGTGCATGAAACTCCATAGCTGAGAAGCATTACTCAAGTCAGTATCATGGGCTGGAGAGATGGCTCAGTGGTTAAAGGTGCTTGTTCCCAAAGCCTGTCCATTCAGAATCAATTCCCCAGTGCTCACGCAAAGCCAGACGCACAAAGTGGTGTACGCATCTGGAGAATGTTTACAGTGTTAAGAGTCCCTGGTGCTCACTCTATCTCTCTCCTTCTATCATGGATAAATAAAAAAAAAAAAATTAAGGGCTGGAGAGATGGCTTAGCAGTTAAGGTATTTGCCTGAGAAGCCTAAGGACCCATGTTCAATTCCCCAGTACCCACATAAGCCAGATGTACACTCTAGCCACTGGAGGTCATTTGTAGTGTCTACAGCCCCTGGAGTGTCCTCTTTCTCCGCCCCCCCCTCTGTCTCTCTCATAAAAAAAAAACAACATATATATATATATATTCAAGTCAGAGCCAGGCATGGTGGTGCACGTCTTTAATCCCAGCACTCGAGAGGCAGAGGTAGGAGGATGGCCATGAGTTCGAGGCCACCCTGAGAGTACATAGTGAATTCCAGGTCAGCCTGGGCTAGAGTGAGACCCTACCTCAAAAACAAACAAATATATATATATATATATCGTCAGAATCATATGGTCGCTTCATCAAACTTGGCACCAGAGGGTTTTTTTTTTTTTTTTTTTTTTTTTTTTTTTTTTTTTTTTTTTTTTGCAAGGTAGGGTCTCACTCTGATCCAGGCTGACCTGGAATTAACTATGTAGTCTCAGGGTGGCCTCTAACTCTCGGCGATCCTCCTACCTCTGGGATTAACGGCATGCGCCACCACGCCCAGCTTCCCAGAGGGTATTTTTAAATATCATCATTGCTGGACTGGGGAGATGACTCAGTTAGTAAAGTCACCTTGTCACTTTTCCCAAAGGATTCTATGTGCACCACCCACCAAGCTGTACCAGCCCAGTTACCCAGGTTAGCATGAAAACTTTAGTTGATCTCTGGGAGTGTTCTGAGGCTGGGATATCTCTCTGCACTAGCATGAAGACCTGAGCTCAAATCCCCAGTACCCACATACAAACCAGACAGTTTATAATCCCAGTGTTGGGGAGGTGGAGACAGGAGGATCCCTCCGTCTTGCTGGCTAGCTAGTGTAGAAAAACTGGGGAGCTCCAGGTTGTTGGTTTTTAAATATATATTTGAGAGACAGAAAGAAGGAGAGAGAAGGTGAAAGAGAGAGAGAGAGAGAATGAATCAACACTCCAGGGCTTCCTACCACTGCAAACAAACTCCAGATGCACATGACACTGTGCATCTGGCTTTATGTGAACACTGAGGAATCAACTCTGAGCCATCAGGCTTTGCAAGTAAGTGCCTTTAACTGTTGAGCCATCTCTCCAACCCTTTTTTAAAAATATATTTTATTTGTCCATTTTTTTACATGAGTACTGGGAAATCAAACTCCTCAGTCCACTAGGCTTTGCAAGTGAGCACCTTTTAACCACTGAGCCTTCTCTCCAGCCCCAAGCTCCAGGTTTAGGTAGAGATTCTGTCTCAAAAGATAAAGTGGATGGGCTGGAGAGGTGGCTCAGCAGTTAAGGCACTTGCCTGTAATGTCTAATGACCTGGGTTCAATTCCCCAGTACCCATGTAAGACTAGATGCACAAAGTAGTACATGCATCTAGAATTCGTTTGCACTGGCTAGAGGCCCTGGAGCTCCCATATTCATTCATTCTCATTCTCTTTCTCTCTCTCTCTCTTCCTCTCTCCTTGTAAATAAATAAATAAATAAATAAATAATTTATTTAAAAAAATAAGGAAGGTTAGCCAGGCATGGTGGCACATGCCTTTAATCCCAGCACTTGGGAGACAGAGGTTGGAGGATCACTGTGAGTTTATACTTTTATTTTCTACTTATGGGCCTAAGATGGTACTATTATGCAGGTCTATCTTTACCCACTGTACCCTGAGACTACATAGTGAATTCCAGGTCAGCCTGGGATAGAGTGAGACCCTACCTCGAAAAACAAATAATAATAATAATAATAATAATGATGATGATGATGATGATGATGTGGAGATGGGCTGAAGATATGGGTTAGTAGTTAAGGCATTTGCCTACAAAGACTACAGACCCAAGTTCAACTCCCCAGGACTCATGTAAGCCAGATGCATGATATGGCATATGTGTCTGCAATTTGTTTGCAGTGGCTAGAGGCCCTGGCATGCCCATTCTATCCTTCTCTGTCTCCCTCAAATAAATAAATAAAAATAATTTAAAGGTGGAGAGCGATCAAAGACTGTGTAAACCTCTGGCCCCCACACACATCACACAAACACACATACACACATTTGTACACTATAAAATGATACATGGTGAATTTATGTTCTGTATTTCTGGTTGCCTGTCTCCACCTCCCAAGTGCTGGGTGTACAAGTACGTACAACCATGCCTGGCTTTATATGAGTGGATGTTCTTGAATGGTGGGGTACTGTGGAGGAGCAGGGGAACTGGGACCCAGTTATACTGTTGAATAATGGAAGCCACTCGACTTGGTCCTGGCTCTGTCCTTAATGGGATGACCTTTCACCTTGAAGCACCTGGGCTTTTGTGGAGATTTAAGGGGTTCATGTAAGTCAAGACTAATGGGCCTAAGATGGTACTATTATGCAGGTCTATCTTTACCCACTGTACTTAATCATGTAATGTCCGTGATTTACTGTCGCCCTGAGTGTTATCTAATACTCTGCTCTCCCATGGTCTATCAGGCATGTCCAACCTGCAGCCCATGGACCACATGTGTCCCAGGATAGCTATGAATTCGGCTCAGCACATTTGTAGATGACAATGGAATTCGCAATGTCTAAAGGCTGGATGGATGGCGAATCTGAGGACCATCTGGTGATTCCCCATGACTGGGCTGGGCATTTTCCCCAAGTCACCCTTTTGGCTCATCCTTCCAGAAGCCTTGGAGGACGTGGCATTTCCTCTCTCTACAAATGAGACTGAGAGGTGATTTATCTTGCACAGATCACCATAAGTAGAAAATAAAAGTATAAAACCAGGCATGGTGGTACACGCCTTTAATCTCAGCACTCAGGAGGCAGAGGTAGGAGGATCGCTGTGAGTTCGAGGCCACCCTGAGACTACAAAGTGAATTCCAGGTTAGCCTGAACTAGAGTGAGACCCTACCTCAGAAAACAAACAAACAAACAAACAAAAAAGTATAAGTGGACCCCTGGTCGTGATGACTCCAAAGCCTGTACCCATCCATTCAAACAATAAGGTTTGCCAGGTGCTGGCCACTGTGCTGGACCCCAGAGTGGCAGATGGCCAAGCCCTTGGCCCTGGGCCTCATAGAATGTGCAGGGTAGAAGGGAGGCAAATAACCAACTTCACAGAGAAGGGAAGTGAGTGGCTGTGGGGAAGGGCTTTTTCAGGAGCCTCAGGAGCTTGTGTGGAGGGAGGCAGAGCTGAGAGACAGTCTAGAGGTGAGACGGAGTCAGAAAACCACACAGCATGTTTGGAGAGATGGCTTAGTGGTTAAGCGCTTGCCTGTGAAGCCTAAGGATCCCAGTTCGAGGCTTGATTCCCCAGGACCCACAGAAGCCAGATGCACAAGGTGGTGCATGCATCTGGAGTTCCTTTGCAGTGGCTGGAGGCCCTGGTGCACCCATTCTCTCTCCCTCTCTCTCTCTTTCCCTCTCTCTGTCGCTCTCAAATAAATAAATAAAATTTTTTTAAAAGAAAGAAAATCGCATAGCAAAGGAGAGGAGGGTCCTACCATCTGGCAAAGCCAGGACAGAAGGCCTCACAAATCATGCTGAGGCACTCAGAAGTTATCCTATAAGCAAGGGACTGACTTTTTTTTTAATTTTTAAAAGATTTTTTATTTTTATTTCTTTGAGACTGAGAGGGGAGAGAGAAAAAAAATGGGCAAACTCCAGACGCATATGCCACCATGTGCATCTGGCTCACGTGGGACCTGGAGAATAGAACCTGGGTCCTTGGGCTTCACAGGCATGTGCCTTAACCACTAAGCCATCTCTCCAGACTTTTTTTTTTTTTTTTGAGGAAATGTTTCACTGTGTAGCCCAAGCTAGCCTCAAATGCAGGATTCTCCTGCATCAGCCTCTGAGCAGTTGAGACTATAGAAGAATAGTGCCTACCATGGCCTGCCTCTCCTCTAAGACCTCACCAATCATCTTTATTCTACCTACACATACAAACACACACACCCACACACACCCACGAAGCACATATCAAAAGCCTTCCTGTAGGGCAGGTACCTTGGAGACAGGCTCCGATTTGGTTCCCAGGGTAAGAATAGCTGGCCTAGAGATGACTGGAGTGACCTGCACAGGGAGGTAAGGAGGATGAGGTGGCACGCCTGGCCTCCCTCCTGGGGAAGTGAGTTTGCCCTGCAGAGCCACAGCTGGGCAGTCTTTGTCACTTTGTTCAGAGGACTCTGTGCCCCACCCACCGAGCTGCATCAGTCCGGATACACAGATTAGCATGGAAACTTTGTCCATCTCGGGGAGTGCTCTGATGCTTAAATATTACCCCCAAAGTAGGCCAGAGTCAGGGCCTCTGTGCCCCGCATTCACCAGCCTGGATGGAACCCTAGACCAGGCAGGGGGCAATTCCCTGGGAGGAGCTCAGCTGTGAACAGTCAGCAGGCATCGCTCCTGAGGTGGGGGCGGGGGGCTGCGTCCTCAAGGGGGTCTGGGTGGTGCCACACGACATCCTTGTGGTCTGATGAGCTCAGAGCTCTATGGGAAGGAGTTTGGTTTTGGAAGCCCATCTGCTTCTTCAGGAGCTGGCCCTCTGCAGAGTTCCTTGGAATATTTCAGGACAGAACAAGCTGTGATTTCCTCTCATCACCAAGTGCTGACACCCTACCCGCCAAACACCCTACCTGCCAAATTCCCCCACCCATTTATACCCACAGCCCTTATGTGATCAGACACAATACAGGGTCTTCTGTGGCCAAGTGGGGGAAGGGGTACCCTTTTGTGACACTGCTCTACAGAAGCTGTTCCAGGTGACAAGGTCAGCTCTTTACCAGCCCTGCTAGAGTCAGTTACCTAAAACTGTAGCTTTCCACCCTGACTACCGTGCCCCCCACAAAAAAGAAAGTCTCCAAAGAAACTAAACTATTCATGGCTGAATCCCAGCCCTGGCCTCATAGGTCAGAAACTGATGGCCAGGCTCAGGCACTGGGAGTGTCATGAACCACCCCCAGCCGCCCCCAAGAGATTCTAGTATGAAGCCTAGGTGCAACGCCAGTGGCCTCAATTTTTCTTTATGGAAAAAAGGGGGGCTAGAGAAATGGCTTAGCAGTTAAGGCACTTGCCTGCAAAGCCAAAGGATCCTGGTTCGACTTTCCAGGACCCACGTAAGCCAGTTGCACAAGGGGGCACATGTGTCTGAAGTTCGTTTGCAGTGGCTGGAGGCCCTGGAGTGCCCATTCTCTCTCTCTCTCTCTCTCTCTCTCTTTGCCTCTTTCTCTCTCTGAAATAAATATATAAAATAAAATTTTAAAGTTCCACTGTGAACTAATATCTAATGAGATTATAAATTAAAAAAAAAAAAGTAGATCAGCTGGAAATGTGGGGGAGAGAGGTGATTCAGGAGAGAGCTGGAGAGTCTGAGCCCCGTCTGGACTAGAGAGGAAGGGAGAAAGGTAGAATGATGAAGGGTGCAAGCAGAAAATAGGGCTGAGCTGCACAAGTAAGTGCTCTTCTGTCTCCCCCTCCGCCGCCCCACCCTCCCCTCCACCCTCACCGTCATCCAGGAGTCCCAGTCCTCAATTGAGGGCTCCAGGTGGCCTAGTCTGGAAGTTGTCGGAAGGACTCATGGGAAGACTGTACAAAAAACTCAGCTCCGGGTCTTGTCCAAGAACCCCACAAAACAGGTGTTGTGTCAGCCTCCACGCAGTGTCACAAGCCAGTCATGTTTCTTACCATCAGGACCCTGGGGTGAGATCTTGAGCAACACCAATTTTCACCCAACCCAAACACACACACACACACACACACACACACACACACACACACTGGCACACCCAGGAAGGGCTTGTGTAAAGCTATTCTGCAGGGTGCAGAGCTGAGTGGCCTTTGTCACTCTGGCCCCAGGAGACTCAGCCTGCTGGACTGTCTGCCCTGCCTACCAGTCTGCAGTGGCACATGGGCACCTAGGTTAGCGATGAGAAAGAGCAAGGCGCCCTTCAAGCTGAAAGCTGGCCTGGTTCTTCCAACTAGGCCGCCTGCCCCACTGAGCAGAAATGGTTGCTTCACACCCCAACATCAGCCAAGGCCACAGTGACTTTGTGGTCATGTCTGACCTTAGTCAAAAATGTGAGCATGAAGGCTGGAGGGGTGGCTTAGCAGTTAAGGTGTTTGCCTGCAAAGCCAAAGGTCCCAGGTTCAACTCCCCAGGACCCACATTAGCCAGATGCAAAAGGGGGCACATGTGTCTGGAGTTTGTTTGCAGTGGCTGAAGGCCCTGGTGTGCCCATTCTCTCTCTCTCCTTCTTTCTCTGTCAAACAAACAAACAAACAAATAAAATATTTTTTGAAAAGTGAGGGCTGGAGAAATGGCTTAGTGGTTAAGGCACTTGCCTGCAAAGCCAAAGGACTGAGGTTTGATTCCCCAGGACCCACCTAAGCCAGATGCACAGGTGGCACATGTGTCTGGAGTGCATTTGCAGTGGCTGGAGGCCCTGGACTGCCCATTCTCTTCTTATCTGTCTCTCTTTCTTTCTGCTTCTTTCTGTCTCTTAAATAAATAAATAAATAAATAAATTTTTTAAAACAAAAAAAAAAATTTAGATGTGAGCATGAGAACCGGGCGTGGTGGCACATGCCTTTAATCCCAGCACTTGGGAGGCAAAGGTAGGAGTTTGAAGCCACCCTGAGACTACATAGTGAATTCCAGATCAGCCTGGGCTAGAGTGAGACCCTACCTTAAAAAATAAAAAATGGGGGTTGCAGAGATGGCTTACGGTTAAGGCATTTCCCTGCAAAGCCAAAGGATCCTGGTGCGATTCTCCAGGACCCATATAAGCCAGATACACAAAGGGGTGCGCGCATCTGGAGTTCGTTTGCAGTGGCTAGAGGCCCTGGTATGCCCATTCTCTTTCTCTCTCTGCCTCTTTCTCTCTCTCAAGTAAATAAATAAATAAAATATATTTTTAAAAATATTTTAAAAAATAATAATAAATGAAGAAAAGAGAAATCATGGACTGGGATGTGGTTCAGCCATAAGCCACTGGCGTGGTGTGTCTAAGGCCCTTCCTGGGTTCCATGCCTAGGGTAAGAGAGGGAAAAACACATGGTACAGACCACAAAGTAAACCAAGCTCTCCTGTACCCAGTCTACTGGGTGACTTCTTTTCTCTCTCTCTCTTTTCTTTTCTTTGGATCCAAGACTTTATTGTAATGGGGGAAGAGGGAGAAGATGGGAAGAGAAAGTGAGAGAGAAGGAGAGAAAGATAAAAGAGAGGAGAGAGAAAAAGAAGGCAAGTACACCTGGGAGAGAGAGAGAATGGGAAGGAGGGAGAGGGAAAAGGGAGGAGGAGAAGGGGGTCCATTCATGAAGCTGGAGCAGGAGAGCAAGAGCATGGCGGCTTTTTTCTTGTTTTAATGTTGTCATTGTGGTTGTTTTCTGCCAATTACAGCCTCATTCTGATGTGTGGTGGTGCATGCCTTTAATTCCAGCATTTAGGAGGATCACCATGAGTCGATGGAGACCACCCTGAGACTACATAGTGAATTCCAGGTCAGCCTAGGCTACAGTGAGACCCTACCTTGAAAAACCGAAAGAAAAAAATTAAGATGCCCAACCACAGAATTGCTAACTGCTTTCAACCCAAAGCAGAGTCCTGCTTCCTCGAACCATCTCTCAAAGCCCCTCCCACAGCCCAACCCCCCTATGATTCCTTGCTAGCATTCTCTTCACTTCCCGAAATGCCTCTGCTTCCTCATTCTCCTTCCTTGCAGCACAACAATCCCAGTGGCCTTGTGCTAGGAGAACTGACCTCACACGTTTTGGAATAGCTTCTTTCAGACATCGTTTTTTCTATGTATATAGATAGATTTTGATTTTGCACTCTTAAAATTAGCAATCTCTTAGCAATATCTTCTTCTCTTCTTTTCTTTTTTTTTTTTTTTTTTTTTTTTTCTTTTTTGAGGCAGGAACTCACTCTATTCCTGGCTAACCTGGAACTTACTCTGTAGCCCCAGGCTGGCCTTGAACTCATGACAATCCTCCTTCCTCAGCCTTCTGGGTGCTCGGAATGTAGGCTAGGAATACCATTTTAAAAATTTTTTTAATTATTTATTTATTTTGGAGAGAGACACAGAGAGAGAGACAGACAGACAGAGAGGGAGAGGGAGACAGATAGAGATGGGCGCGCCAGCAGTCTCTCAGCTGCTGTGAACAAAATCCAGATGAGTGTGCCCCCTTGTGGGCAAGTGTGGCATTGCGCCCTTGTGTCACTTTGCACCTGGCTAAACGTGGGACCTGGAGATTGGAACCGCTGGAGATTGGAACTAACGTTTTTAGGCTTAGCAGGCAGGCGCCTTAACCGCTAAGCCATCTCTCCAGCCCAAGGAATACCATTTTTTAATTAATTTTTTTAGATAGTGCACAACTAAAGGGTTTCACTGTGACATCTTCATGTTTTTATACATATATGCCATTGCCCTTTGCTCATACTTGTCCCTAAGGAATATTATCATTTTAAATGTGTATATTTTTGCCATACATGGTATCAGTTCACTAATACCACTTTCTTGTTGGATGTTGGTATGGTTTGGGGGGAGAGGGCTTTTTCAGGC